>CM076993.1:81050972-82300972 GCA_039090855.1 Macrothele yani | reverse complement strand
TACCTTTGAGTATAGAAAAAACAGGGGCTTCTAAATTGGCGAATGGGCAAGTTTCCTTTATTCAACCTTAGCCAGTCAGCGATACAATTTTCAGTTTTGAATAGGAAAAGGGGCGGGTTTTGAAAGTGTCGAAGTTTTGGTCGGAAGAAACCCAGAGTTTGACACAGGCTTTCACTAAGAATTTTTCCGAGAGATAAGTCTCTCTCTTCATCACCAGAGCCGAGGAAGCGGTACGTTGAGGCCAAGATGCAAAGTCTTCGGCCCTCGTAGAGTAGTACCTCAGCTCGGAGGAGCCCGCTACGGATGGGAAGAACGTAGAAGTAAATTCTACGGAGGCCGTGCCGAAGCTAGAAAGGGACAGCTCAGACCCCATCCCGCGAAGTGCAAGCGACGGAGGAACTCATCACAGCAGTTCCCCGTTGGAGTCCCGATTGGCGGGTAATCTGAAGCGCTCCATCGAACCCTCAGTCTCACGAAGCGGTGATCGGCCAGACTGGAAACCACCGATGAACTTTGACCCCCATATCCAGAGACTTAGTTACCACTAGAGAGCGACGGAGGAACTCATCACAGCAGTCCCCCGTTGGGGTCCCGATTGGCGGGTAGGCAGAAGCGTGACATCGAACCCTCAGTCTCACGAAGCGGTGATCGGCCAGACTGGAAACCACCGATGAACTTTGACCCCCACATCCAGAGACCTAATTACCAGCCCACGTTCATGATGTCCCGTCGCTGATGTCGACAGCGGAAGAGCGAAGAAAGGTAAATCAAATTTTCCTGACAGTCACAATATCTTAATAGCAGCCTACGAATTTTTCTGATATATAATATTAGGCGAATTTGGCACACTTTCTCCAAACATCTTACCTTATTTGCTTTCCAAGAGTGTTTGCATAATAATTTGTATTTGATCGACTGCCAGATTAGAGGCATGAGTTATAAAATTTAGTGCAGGTTTACTTAAGGTAATTGAAATAGAATGGTTCTTCACCACCTTATACAATGTTTTAGTGCAGTCATAATAAACAGTTGTTAATTTCACCTTATCTCTGTTTTTCTGTAGTAGACGTAGATTTTCCTGAATTTAAGATTTAGGGTGTACGCGGGCACTCGAAGGAACAGGGAGACGGGAATAACCTGCCCAACCATAAGGTGGAATTCGTAGTACCATTTATTATCATTCGATCTTCTTTATTTTTAAATTAAATTTTAATAAAAAAACATTGCGGCACATGAGGGCGTACGTTTCGCGTGCACTCTCATGTGAAAACACAACGCACCGTCCGGCAGAAAATTTGCGTCGCCATCCTCGGAAGGAAACACAACTCTTCGGCTCACTTTTGACGATTCCTTTTAATAATAATAATTTCGACGGTTCCAATTAAAATAATAATTATATCCCTCCCTACCGCCAGCAGGGAAAGGGGGAGGTAATATAAATGGTGCCGTAACCAGCGATATTTTAATTGGGTAAAATAAATGTTACCGTTATCAGTGATTCTTTAATTGGGTAAAATAAATAGTATTGTGACCAGTGATATTTTAATTGAGTTTATGATAAATGTTGCAGTGGCACCAGGTTTTTTTTTTTCGCACCAAAGGTTATTGCGGAAGCAGTTTTAGGCAACCGGGATCAGCGATAATTTTTTCTAAGGGGTTAATTTAAATTAATGCCTGTAGATCATAAATTTGAAAGCAACAAAAACAGGATAAAAAGATTGCAGAACAGTTGTGCACGGAAAGTATCACGAATTGTAATAAGTGTTTTATATGATTTTGAAGAAAAGTGATTTTGAGAGTGATCAGAATTTTATGAGTTTTCAAAGCTGATATTTTTAAAAGTGTCATCCAGGAGTGAAGTCAATGTAATTAATTTGAAGAAATGTTTTTGCAAATTTAAGGTCACAAATAATTGCAATGTAAGTGTGATGAATGCATTTAAGTGTCTATTTATAATTTTATTTGCTTGCCAGAGTATTTATTTTATGATACACTGTTGATTTTGATGATAAAGAGCATTAGCATGATAGGTAGCTTAAGGGAAGAAGCGAATTAATAATAGTTAATCATTCATAAACCTAATATTTTCGTGTAGGAAGAATTCACTTCAGTTATTTTTTGTTCAGTGATGCATATGGTAGTTTTCTTTTTCCAATTTTTAATTTGCACAGTAAGAGTTTTGTAGTAAGTGCTTAAAGTTTTGTAGTTTGTAGTTGTCGAATTCTCAGGAATCGAATTTTGTGATAGTCATGATGGCAGATAACGAGAACGTTAGCGAGTTAGGAAACAGCGGAATCTCAGAAGATAGTGGGTTACACACTACTAACGGAGAGCCAGCAGGTTATACAGGAGAAGAAAATAGTCTCAGTCAGGAAGATTCAATAAGGCAGGAAGTGGATAGGAGACAATCGGGAGCAGATATGGCTACACAGCGTACAGTCCAGTCGATGGCAGGTATGCTAAGCTATATCCCGAGCTTTTCAGGCACCGACGAGTATTTGACAGCCGGACAGTTCTTCGAAGCCATAGACAGCATAGGACAGATGGCAGAATGGTCAGACGCAGTACGCATTTTAGCAGCAAAAGCAAAATGCAAGGGTACTGCAAGCCAATTTTTAATGGACGCAGCGGACGTGCGCAGGGAGACGAGTTATCGAAAGTTCAGACAGGCGGTCATCCAACGTTTCGATTCTCGGGAGCCAGTTATGGTTAAATTACGGAGATTCAGTACTTGCAAACAGCGGCCGGCGGAGAAGGTAGCCGAGTATGCAGCGAGGTTGAGAGGCTTAGCGCACTCGTACTTAGAGAACATGGACACGGGTAATGTACAGGTTAGGGAGTTGGTTGATAAAACGAAATTGTCTCAATTTTTAAACGGGCTGAACTCTAGGCTTAAGAGGACGGTATTATCTTTTGCGCCCCAAACTTTTGAGGCCGCAATCCAGAAAGCATTATCCGAGGAAGTTAACGACAACGACGCCGTAGCAGGTTTTTCTTCTATTAATTTGGCAGGGACAGATAGTGAGTCACGTTACGAACCTTCCAGATTTCAGGCTCAGACAGATAACTCCGGTGATTCAGTAGCAGAGTTATGTACTTTAATGGCTCGCCAAATGGCAGATCATGAAGTACAAGTTAACAGCCTAAAAGAGGAACAGGAAAAATTGAAAAAGGATCTCAGGGATGCGGAAGCAGCTCATAGAACACATGTCTCCAGAATAAGACAATTAGAAGCGGATAGAGAGCAGCATATGGCGAATAGAGAATCTTATGCGTCAGTTAGGGCCACGTGTTTTATTTGTAATAGCCCGAATCACTTCAAGATTAATTGTCCACGAAGGGAATCATTTAGAAATCAGAATCGGGGAAATTTCCAACCACAACAAATTTTCGGAGATGATACGGTCAGTAGAAATCATCATTTAGACCGAGGAGCGGGAGAGCAGTCCCCTAGCGGATACGCCGGGAGCCACAGGAGAGGGGAACGTGACGTCAGAGGTCGGGAGCGCCAGACGCGCGGAGAAATTTTCTCCCCTGGCGGCTCGTATAGGAACCACGGAGCGGACGAATTTTCGGGAACGCGAGGTAACCAGCGAGGAGGCGGATTTCGAGAAGACGCTAGACGGCAGGGCTTCCGTAGAGAAGAGCAGCGTGTTAGATTCACCGAAAGCAACTCGTATGGAGCTAGGAATTCCGGGGATTTAAACTAGGTGGAGGTTACAGAAGCCGGAACGGCTGTGACCTCGCAGAGGTTGAGAATAAGGTCCCCATATTATTGTCAAATTGTTCAATCCAGGAATTCGGGTCTTTACCGTTAGTTGAGGTACTTATAGGTGATATACGGGTTCGATCCCTGGTCGATAGTGGCGCGGGTATTCCCTTAATTTCCCCAGAATTGTTCAGCAAAATTCGAAATTCAGTTCAGTGTAAACCACGACATGCAGTGATCACTGTAAAAGGGATTACGGGAAGTTTACTTCAGACGAACGGTTGTTTTGAGTTTCCAATTAGGATCGGTAAGGACAAGATAGCGCATCATTTTTATATAACTCAGCGAAGTCTTCACCAGGATTATTCCTTAATTCTGGGATGGGATTTGCTCAAGTCTCAGGGCTTCACGTTTGATGCAGAGGCAGGTATTTTGAGGAAGAAGCAAGTATCGAAGGCGAAAAGAAGGAGGTTACGGCGAGAGCGGAGAAAGCAGGAGAAGAATTCAGTTAATGTCAACAAAGTGGAATCAAGGAGCAGTCTTAGAGGGAGAGAAGGCAGGACCAATAGGGCATTACCACCGAATGAAACTAAGATCGGGAGGATAGCGTTGAGCGAGTTCGCTTATAAGATACAATACGAACGGGGAAAAATAACGTCGTTGCAGACCATCTGAGCAGACAAGATTGGCACGCAGAAGAGGAAGCTAGTGCAGGAGAGATGTATGGAGTGATGGCAGTAAACGATGCACAGGATCAAGCAGAAAGCGATAGAATTAAAGCTCTGCAGAGGGCGGATCCAAATCTTGCAACCCTCATAGAAACATTGGAAAGCAGGCGTCTTACGTCAGGAACAAGCAGGATGAAGGACAGTTTCTATTTGGATAAAAGAGGATTGCTGTATCATTTCCAAGCACCGGGAAGCGGTAGCTCAAGAGAGGAGTTCTGGGAGCAGCTGGTTATTCCGGAAGTTATGAAAGCAGAAGTTTTACATTTATGTCACAATATCCCTAGTGCGGCACATTACGGACTTAAGAAAACTCTGTCATGCGTTAGGCAACGTTATTTTTGGGTAAATATGTATGCTGACGTGGGCCACTAACTCGAGTCATGTAGAATTTGCAATGAGAAGTCAATGCATAAGTTAAGGCACAAGGAAAAGCTGCAGAGGGTAGCGACAGGTTTGTACCCATTTCAGAAAATTTCACTTGATATTTGTGGACCCTTCCCACTTCAGCTAAGGGTAACAAATACATTTTAGTAATGATCGACAGCTTTTCAAGATATGCAGTATTGGTAGCTTTGTCAGACCAGCAGGCTAGCACGTTAGCAGATGCCTATTTACGACACATTATAGGACCGTTTGGTTTAGTGGAGGAGAACCTCACAGACAACGGAAAAAATTTTACTTCAGATTTATTTACTGGTTTATTAACTAGGCTAGGGATTAGAAGATTAAATTCGAGCTTTTGGTTTCCTCAGGGTAATGGTATGAACGAAGCATCGCATAAGTTCTTCAACAAATCACTCAGTTGCTTAGTAAACAATCAGCAGAATGACTGAGATGAGGCGTTAGCCCCACTTATGTTAGGGTACAACAATTCAATTCACAGTGCCACCAAGTACGCACCAAGTTATTTGGTTTTCGGGCGAGATATCACAGTCCCATCGGATATTTTATTACCTCCAACCTGGCGGACATACTTTGATTGTGACAACTACGTAGAGGCATTCACCTCCAGGATGCGACAGGCTTACGAGATCGTGCACGGTAACCTACAAGAAGCAGCAGCTCGCCAGGAAAAATACACGAACCAGTTTGCACGAGAAAAGAATTTGAAAGTAGGAGAACGAGTGTACTTGCACACCCCATATGTAGCCAAAGGAATGTCAGATAAGCTAACAAGAAAAAATAAGGGCGACTGGATCATATTGAGTTTTCCTTCCGCAGTCAACGTGAGAATCAAATCACTGGAGAGAGAAGGAAGAGAGATGGTGGTACACAGGAATCGCATTTTCTCTCAAGTTTCAAGGCGTCCTGGTCTGATAATGGAGGAACAAGTCGTGACGGATAGAGAAAATGCAGAACAAAACAGATTAGTGGAAAGGGACGCAGTGAATGACTCAGACAGCGAAGAGGAATTTTTCCCGTGTTTCGATAATATTCCAGCAGTACGGGATAGGGTATTCCAAGAGCAGCCCCAGGTCCGAAAAGGCCGAGTACAGCAGCCGGAGAGAGCGCCGCGGACTCCCGCTACGAGAGCCCGTGCGAGAGAGGCGGAAATCGACGAAGTAACTGAAGAGGTCGATACAGAGGAAGAAATACAAGAGGAAATTATTGCTCGGGAAACGGCCCGTAAAACAGTGGAAAGAGACACCTATCAATTAAGATCACAAGGACCAGTAACTCAAATTAGTGCGGGTGCTTCTACAGCCACGGGAGGAGATTTAAATCAACCACCCGACGGAGTAAATTCAAATGCAGGAGCGACCCCAAGAAACCAGAGGGTAGAAGCAGCGAACGATTCGGTACAAGTATCAGGAAGCAGAGAAACTCCAAATTTTGTGGAAGGATTACTACAGAGTTTGCAACAACCGTCGAATCCAGAAGGAAATTCATGGTTGGACCTAGCGGAGAAATTTCTGTCATATAAGTTGCAGCAAAGTTTGACTAGCGGATTAAACGGAAATGCACAGGATAATAATTTGGCGGCCGAAAGAAAAATGCCAAGGATGACCCGAAGCGAGACGCTAGTCTAAAGGGTAAGCAGCGCGGGTGCTCGGAAGAAAAAAAAAAAAAAAATTCAATTTTCTTCACCAAGCGTAGCAGGAAGGTAGGAGTGAACTATGGTTGAGTATGTAAATACAACAGCGGCGAACGTAGGAAGGTGATAGAAAATTCTAGTTAGCAGCAGTCTGTTATTAGTAAATACTCGAACAGAAGAAATTGATTAAGAACGAAGGGCTGCACAAGGGACATTTCAGTACAAGAAAGGAAGGAATTAGTTGCGGGGAGTATGCGGAGATATGGGCATACGAGAAACACTTGCAAGTAAAGAGAACGTATCATCGTTGCAAAAAAGACAAAAAAGAGAGAAAAAACATTCTTGTATTGAGATTTCAATGCGGGGACAATCAGTAGCCTAACGAAAAATGGCGGAAGAAACAATGCGTGAATGGTACATACCCATTTGTTTTTGTTTTTTTGTTTTTTTTGCTAAGTAATTAGTGTAATCGAGGAGTTCACAAGTTTTCTAAATAGAAAGGATGAAGGTGTAGCAGCCGAAAAGAGCAACATTCGAGGCCCAAAATAGGCTAAAGAATTCGAAAGCTCAAAATTATTCCAAAGCGACGAGCGCAGGTCTTTCAGGCACCGAAATTAGCGAAGCAACTGACAAATTTCGACTGCAGAGACGCCCAGGGGCATAGAATACGGGTTTGAACGATAGTCAAGCAAGGAGTATCGTGAGACGAGAATGCAAGGGGAGAATTCCTAGATTCCAAAATACCACACAAGGAGCCGGAATGGCCGCCCCGGTGGCGCAGTGGTCTAAGGCGCTGGCCTGTGATCATTCGTCCGTAAGGGGTCCGGGTTCGAATCCCGCTGAGGCATGGATGTTGTGTTTGTCTTACGGCACTGGATCTCTCCCTTCCCTGGAACCAGTGACCCTAAATTAGGGACGGGCGACTGCTTATAGCCCATTGAGTTGCTCACGGTGGTCGTTAAACCTCAAAAAAAAAAAAAAAAAAAAAAAAAGGAGCCGGAATGAAAGAATATACTAGCGAAAGCATAGTCAGCTATGTCAGAACACGAGACGCGCAAACTAGGGGGATTAAAACTTCATGAATGGGTAAACAATAGCGTGAGAGGGGAGACGCTGGCTGAAACCAGTGTGACCAGGTTACAGTCGTACGAAAACATACTTTGGAAAGGGAAATAGAACCCTAAAAGAGGGGCAATATAAAAATTTACCCAGCGAATGTCGGAAAAGTCTAAAGGAATATCCCAAAAGACAGAGTGCATTCATGACATTTAATAAAGAATAACATGTACATTATTACTCTTTTTTTGCTTCATGAAAAAGAGAAATTTCTCTAGTTTTGTGTTATATGTCTTTTAAAAGTATTTTTTAAATAAGTTGTGTAAAGTTGATATTTTTCTTGGTATAGTAAAGTGATTTTGATTGTGCATACAGCGAAAAACCGCAGATTTCGGAGAAAATGTGCCAGTCTAAATTATTTTAAACTTAATTAATATTTCTTCTCATAAGTTCGAGAAGAGGTGATTGTCAGGTGAATTATGATTATGCTTTTATTGCCTTGCTTTGCCATTATATGATTTAAAGGTCAAGGAGGAAGGGTTAATATAACCTCACACGGAAGAAACTACGGAAATTACATCGGAATTGCTTTAAACTCTCAGCAAAGACAATGGTTTTTCCACGTGATCGAACTGTGCAAAGGAAAACTTTTTTCCTTGACAGCTTCAATTCCGCTGTGTCTTAAGTCCACGAAACAGCGAACTTTGCAGTACTTGCGAGAAGCGGAGACTGAAAAGTGGACATTTCATGCAGGCTGAATCTACAACTAGCGGAACGCTAGAAATGAACGCTATAGAATTTCTGCTAGTAGCGGAATTCCGTTGTGTCTTAAGTACACGAAACAGCGAACTTCGCAGTACTTGCGAGAAGCGGAGACTGAAAAGTGGACATTTCATGCAGGCTGAATCTACAACTAGCGGAACTCTAGAAATGAACGCTATATAATTTCTGCTAGTAGCGGAATTCCGTTGTGTCTTAAGTACACGAAACAGCAAACTTTGCAGTACTTGCGAGAAGCAGAGACTGAAAAGTGGACATTTCATACAGGCTGAATCTACAACTAGCAGAACGCTAGAAATAAACGCTACAGAATTTTTGCTAGTAGCGGAACTGTAATCAATAATAACAGTGATCCATAAAGAGGTCCAAATTTTATTTGTCTACAATTTTCAGGATGTAACGACAATATTGACTCAGTACTAAGCCATAAACCCAATACTTAGATTTTGGTGCAAGGAAATTGTTGCACCCAAAAAAAAAAGTATTTTGCATATGTATATATGTATTTCCTTTAATGTTACTTGGAAACTTCACCCTAGCATGGGTGTAGCTCTTCATCAAAGATTGTAATGATGTTTAGTGAAATTACTTTGTGAATTTAGAATTCAGTGAAGAACCATATCATTAGTATTTTAGTATTTGAATTTTAGTAACCGATATTTGTACAATTGTGTTGAATTTTGTGCAGTGTATTTAAATGTGTATCAGTTGGAGAAAGCGTGCCGATATGGGAAGCAGACGTTAGAGAGGTATAAGTTCAATTCTTCTCCCAAGGGGGTTGATAGGTAATGTTGGCGAGCCAATTGCTTTTGGCAGCCACATTTTTAAATTAATAGTTTAAATCTACCCACATTACCCGCAGCATTGAAATTCAAGTTAAATTCTAAGGGAAGAATATTTCAATTAAATGAGTTATTAAATCGGCACGGAATAATTTGGGAAACTCAGATTTCCTTTTTTTTTCCCCATAAGGAAAGTAGGGGACGAGAGGATTCTTCCACCCCCGTGCTCAGCGGACAAGGAGGTCGCTGAAGGACGGACCATTCGTACAAGTACACCCCCAGTCAACTGCGGAAGGAACGCCCGCAGAGAGTGATGGCCAGGGAAGGGTCAAATGACCTTTACCCCTTCTAAAACCCCCAACCTGCAGAGGACTCAAGAGCAGTACGACGTTGTGCTTTCAGGTAGTCAAGGGTCGCCGCAAAGAGCAATTAAGCCCGCCGCATTGTGACCCTACCTTGAAGTTGCAATCAACCGAGTGTTGATGACTGCCACACCCTCGATAACGTACAAAGGCAAAACCGAGTAGAACTGCGGAACAAGGGCCAGTTGACAGGAAGTAAACAAGTAAAATTTATTACCCTCACTGGCAGCTTCACAGATTCTCACGGTACGCGCCTTTTAGCGATTCACCGGTACCTTTGAGAATAGAAAAAACAGGGGGCTTCTAAATAGGCGAATGGGCAAGTTTCCTTTATTCAGCCGTAGCCAGTCAGCGATACAATTTTCAGTTTTGAATAGGAAAAGGGGCGGGTTTTGAAAGTGTCGAAGTTTTGGCCGGAAGAAACCCAGAGTTTAACACAGGCTTTCACTAAGAATTTTTCCGAGAGATAAGTCTCTCTCTTCATCACCGGAGCCTAGGAAGCGGTACGTTGAGGCCAAGATGCAAAGTCTTCGGCCCTCGTAGAGTAGTACCTCAGCTCGGAGGAGCCCGCTACGGATGGAAAGAACTTAGAAGTAAATTCTACGAGGCCGTGCCGAAGCCAGAAAGGGACAGCACAGACCCCATCCCGCGAAGTCCAAGCGACGGAGGAACTCATCACAGCAGTCCCCCGTTGGAGTCCCGATTGGCGGGTAGGCAGAAGCGCGCCGTCGAACCCTCAGTCTCACGAAGCGATGATCGGCCAGACTGGAAACCACCGATGAACTTTGACCCCCACATCCAGAGACCTAGTTACCAGCCCACGTTCATGATGTCCCGTCGCTGATGTCGACAGCGGAAGAGCGAAGTAAGGTAAATCAAATTTTCCTGACAGTCACAATATCTTAATAGCAACCTACGAAATTTTCTGATATATAATACACTGCTGGACAATTGCTAAGGACGGATCATAAACGGCTATATAGCGCATAAAAAAGTAAGTGTGGTTGGATGCCAAGTGAAATAAAATAATGTCAGAATGCCAGGACATTACAAGAAAGACAATTTATTGTGCTCTGAAATCCAGAAGGCTTTGGAACGTGTTCAAGGGACAAACAGGCCATTTTGTGCAGAATACGTAAACGTGAAAAAAATGCAATTACCGTCCGCAGGCGTTCCGGCGTAAGATGTCAATACGGGATATGGCCACCATGGAGGGCGATGCAAGATTCCACACGTCGTGTCATGCTTTGCACAACATTATCAAGCAGCTGTTGGGGTAATTTATCTCATTCCTCTGTCATGTACACGGATGAGGGTGTCTTTGCTTATTGGAGGGCATTGGCGACCAGCAAGACTCCTCCCCAAAGCATCCCACACATTTTCAATGGGATTCAGATCTGGAAAACGTGCTGGCCATACGAGGCGTTGAATATCCTCGCTCTCAAGACACTCCCTGGACAGCAACTGTTCGATGACGTGTTGCGTTGTCGTCCATGAAAATGAATCTATCACCGACAGCACCACGGAACATGCGAACATGAGGTAGAAGAACATCATTAATGTATCGTTGGCCAGTCATAGTCCCAGTTGGAAGCACATAGAGAGACGTACGGCCATTGATCATGATGCCAGCCCATACCACGACACTACATGTCGGATATCGGTCCCTTTCCTGTATGTTTGCTGGACAATATGCAGTACCACTATCACGCCAGATCAGTTGTCGTCGACAATCAGACGATAGACTGTATCTACTCTCATCTGAGAAGAGGACAGCAGACCAGTCGTTATCAGTCCATTTGCGATGTTAATGGCACCATTGCAAACGGGCGGTACGGTGACGTCTGGACAATGGGATGCACACAACAGGACGGCGGGTGTATAGTCCTCCTTCATGCAAACGTCTGGCGACAGTTTTTCGGGAGATCCGCTTGCCAGTAGCATCGATAAACTGATTTGCTACCTCACTAGCTGTGCTGCACCGGTGTCTTTTTGTTGATAGCACTATGTACCGATCTTCTGCAGGTGTCGTACTGCGAACACCACCTCCCCCGTGACGTTTGCTACACTCTCCATTTGTTTGAAATGATTTCCAAAGCCTTGAAACAACACTGTGGCTGACGTCGAACTCCCTGGCAACATCTATTACTTTTCGTCTTTCTTCAATCTTGCCAATAATACGGCCACGCGTAAAATCATCTAGGTGATGTCGGGAAGACATACTGAAACTTGCAAGTTCGTCAATTGATTCTTTCCCTTTCAACTTTGCGTTTGAACAACAACGGTCAATACGCGTCAAATCCTTTATATCTCTTATCAGCGCTATGACGCCACGAACAAGTTCGGCAATCCAAAATTTGCATACGCACAACACGTCTTACTGTATCCCGCACATATGCTAATTTCCACATTTTCCTGCCTTCCATTTTATGGTTGCTATCGTTGCTATTGTCATCCGTCCTTAGCAATTGTCCGGCAGTGTATTAGGCGAATTTGGCACACTTTCTCCAAACATCTTACCTTATTAGCTTTCAAAGAGTGTTTGCATAATAATTTGTATTTGATCGACTGCCAGATTAGAGGCATGAGTTATAAAATTTAGTGCAGGTTTACTTAAGGTAATTGAAATAGAATGGTTCTTCACCACCTTATACAATGTTTTAGTGCAGTCATAATAAACAGTTGTTAATTTCACCTTATCTCTGTTTTTCTGTAGTAGACGTAGATTTTCCTGAATTTAAGATTTAGGGTGTACGCGGGCACTCGAAGGAACAGGGAGACGGGAATAACCTGCCCAACCATAAGGTGGAATTCGTAGTACCATTTATTATCATTCGATCTTCTTTATTTTTAAATTAAATTTTAATAAAAAAAACATTGCGGCACATGAGGGCGTACGTTTCGCGTGCACTCTCATGTGAAAACACAATGCACCGTCCGGCAGAAAATTTGTGTCGCCATCCTCGGAAGGAAACACAACTCTTCGGCTCACTTTCGACGATTCCTTTTAATAATAATAATTTCGACGGTTCCAATTAAAATAATAATTATATCCCTCCCTACCGCCAGCAGGGAAAGGGGTGGTAATAAGAGTACATCTGTAAGATGACGTCTATGCAAATTTCGCACTCGGTTCATACGTGTGGCGCTAGTAGCGCCCCTCGGAACATGCAAAGCAGGTTTGCTGGAAATGCGCGCTGTAACGTTCGTGAGCGTTAGTTATCGTTGAGATTCGACGTAGGGTGTTGATGTTAGTCAAGAATGCCTTTAAGAAGACGAAGAAGCCATTATCAACAGCTCACAGAGTTTGAACGAGGTCGTGTAATAGGGCTACGAGAAGGTGGATTTTCTTTCCGCAATATTGCAGAACGACTTGGCAGGAATGTAGCCACTGTGCATGATTGTTGGCAGCGGTGGTCAAGGGAAGGTACTGCCTCAAGAAGACCGGGTTCCGGCCGGCCACGTGGCACTACTGAGAAGGGAGACCGCCGTGTACGGCGTATGGCCGTGGCGCACCGCACCACGTCTGCGGCAGCAATTCGAGCTGCAGTTGTCACCACAGTGACACAACGAACTGTTACAAATCGGTTACTTGAAAGACAGCTCCGAGCCAGACGTCCTGTAGCGTGCATTCCACTTACTCCAAACCACTGCCGTTTGCGACATCAGTGGTGTCAAGCTAGAGCTCATTGGAGGACGGAGTGGAGATCTGTTGTGTTTTCTGATGAAAGCCGGTTCTGCCTGGGTGCCAGTGATGGTCGTGTGTCGGTTAGAAGGAGGCCAGGTGAGCGCCTGCAACTAACATGTCTGCGGCCGAGACACACTGGTCCTACACCTGGAGTTAATGTCTATGGAGCAATTTCCTATGACAGCAGGAGCACTCTCGTGGTTATCCCACGCACCCTGACTGTTGTACGTTGGTCTGGTGATTCAACCTGTTGTGCTGCCATTCATGAACAGCATTCCACGAGGTGTTTTTCACCAGGATAACGCTCGCCCGCATACCGCTGTTGTAACCCAACATGCTCTACAGAGTGTCGACATGATGCCGTGGCCTGCTAGATCACCAGATCTTTCACCAATCGAGCACGTATGGGACATCATTGGACGACAACTCCAGCGTCACCCCCAACCAGCATTAACCGTCCCTGTATTGACCGACCAAGTGCAACAGGCATGGAACTCCATCCCACAAACTGACATCCAGCACCTGTACGACAGAATGCATGAACGTTTGCGTGCTTGCATTCAACATTCTGGCGGTTACACCGGTTATTAATATGTACCAGCATTTCACATTTAAAATGGCTCTTCTCGCGCTTACAATAAGCTGTGATCTTGAAACCTTAATCGATTAAATATGTTACCTATACAAATGTATTGCCGCCATTTCATTCCTCTACAACTTTTTTTCGTGGTGTTGGGATTTTTTTTTCCGTCAGTGTATAAACAGGCCATAAAGCTGGAAGATATGCTTAAGTGATTAAATAGTGCTTTACATGTGGCATTTACTAGAAAAATTATTTATGTTTTTAATTTTTAATTCCATTATATTTTTAACCTCTTATTGATTTTGGGAGGTCGCCTTACGTTTGGAGATGCATGGTATATATGTAGACTAATTGCACCTGTTAATCTGTGTGAAACAAATTTACCCAGTAGTCATGCATAATTGGAACTTATGGAATTTCGATTAGAACGTGATTTTATGTACGTGGTACAAGTTTTATTATTTTATTCATTTTGGTGACACGCAAAACGAAGAAATCTTGCAGCTTCTGTAGTAAAAAAATGGATTGGTAAAATCTGTGCAGTTTTTGTTTTCTCGATCTTTTATTTTCTTTATTTCTAGCACCTATCATCATATGCTATGTGAGCGTGCATACAACTTGTTTTTCAGGAACCTGGGGTAGAGATGCATATCTATTCCCCGTTGTGTGCGTTAACTGACGTATCTGCGCAGTAAAAAAGAGCCAGTGGCTGGGAATCCGTATTATGATATTCGCTCGACTCCACTCGCACTGAAGTCGCGAGAGGATATGCAAGAGCATTTGGCACATATCCAAAACACGTGCGAGCCCTGCCACTACCTCCACCACGTTGCTCATACGAAACGTCCTTCGTTCCATCTGACCAGGAAGCCACTACTCATTTCTCCTATTGGTCGTAGCGAATGTTGAAGGACACATGGAAAGCCAGATGATGCGCCATGGGTTAAATTCATTCAGCTTTCTCTCCTATGTTAAGGTCGAACGAGATGTCACAGACCTCCGTTTCCATTGCCATCAGATTATTTTTCTATCTAATGCCAGATACGATTATTTATATTTATCCTTGGCATTGATTTCATTCGCTGCGGTTTCGACGATATCATTACAACGGTGTCAAAAATGCGCACTTAAAATAATTGGGATTCTAATATGGTACGTGAATAACAGCATTATATTTCAGATTCGTTCGGGGTAGGGAGGGGATGAGTCATATAGGAAGGCCTCTGGAGGCTGTGTTAGAACACATACTGGCACTCATTCTAAATGCTTCAGGAGTGTTTATTGCATAAAATCAACGAAGACACGAAGCATCTGTAGTACACACCAGTCTTTATTTTTGTAGAGCAATTGCGTGTCAAATCCTTACGTGCGTATTTCACCCCTTTGTTCGTTCATCTACCTGTTTGTGGACATGGTATCTCCATTTTTATTTATATTGGAGGTTTAACGACCACCGTGAGCGACTCTATGGGTTATAAGCAGTCGCCCGTCCCTAATTTAGAGTCACTGGTTCCAGGGAGGGAAGATAACCAGTGCCGTAAGACAAAACACAACATCCATGCCTCACTGGGATTCGAACCCGGACCCCTTTTGGACAAATGATCAGAGGCCATCGCTCAGACCAGAGGTCACCAAACTTTTGGAGGGAGGGGCCAAATGGGAAATTGGGTCAAGCTGGCGAGCCTGATTAAAAAAATGGTAAATCAAAGATCAATTAATGCAGATACTGTAAATTTTCAATTAATTAATTATTAATATGTGCCAATGCGTAAGTAATTTTATATGTTCTGTAATTTAACGTAAAAGTTGTCAAATAAATATTTCAAGATATTTTTACACATCGAAAACAAATACTAAAGTTACTAAACGACTTCATGACATCTTAAACTAGAAAAAAAATCAATAAGAATAATGGCATTGTTTCTGGAATGATTTAGCTACATTTCCGATATTTGGTTTCCCGACGAAAAGATAATCCACTTCCCATTGCGCTTTAAATATGCGGCATTCAGTATCCACTTTTCTTTGTTGGGGTAGAGACATATCAAAATTCAACAATCGAACTCAAATAACGAAAAATTCAAGAAAAACACGTGTGTCGGGTCAAGTAAAATTAGCACTGCGGCGCTTAATCTCTGTGGTTGAGATGCCGTCCGACTCGAATACTGCTGGGAGCATGAGCCTGTGTGGGAGCAGGTGTGGGAGTAAGTAGTTGTGTCCCTCAGTTCTAGTCTATTTTTATAGCAGTGAGGGGCTACTGGTGCTAGCCCCACGAGCCAAAGAGAGAGAGAATGTGTGTCAGCAGATGTTGCTGCTGGCCGCGGGTGGGCTGTGAGTAACAGCACTGAAAATCCCCCCCCCCTCACTCTTCTGAAAGGCACTTTAGTAGTAATAATAAACAGGTTTAAAAAGCGAAAAGTCAATCAAACGTTGCTATGATATCCGGCCATGCTGTGACATATATAGCAACTCTTTTTTCTCAGAAAAAATTTAAATATGTAAAACGAATTTTAAAATTGTAAAAATAGAAATTTCCTGGCGGGCCTGATCCCGGTTTCCCGAGTGCCGGATTTGGCTCGCGGGCCGTAGTTTGGGGACCCCTGGCTTAGACCACTGCGCCACCGAGGCTGCGTATCTCCAATAATCCAGAAAATCCTATTAAATTTTCTGGATTATTGTACTTACGACCGCCACTGCACATAAATTCTTCTATCATTTGTTTGTAAACATATTTTTTCAGTTCCTTTATTAAAGTTCCGTTTGACTGATATACAACTTAGAAGCTGGATGGCGGCATGACGTATTTACCCTTTCCACGCTATATGTATTTTAAGAACAACAGAACTCAGTTTTTTTTCTGTTTTTTGTTTTGTCTGGTACACGCAAGCCAGACCAACATTTTAACCTTTAACTGACGACATGAAAAGTACTAACGTTATAAGCGACGTGGGGTTGAAATGACCCCAACATTTTAAGATAAAATCAGTTGTGTAAATACAACTGAATTTTTATTATAGATATTTTACATATTCTACTACCAATGAAATCGATAACAGCAGACATTGAATAAACGGTTTTCTGGAATAAATAACACTATTTGTGTTACTTAAAAATCAACATTATCCCGTAAGTGGCGTCGTGCATATTTAGTACTTAAAAGAGTGTCGTGCGGTTTTGGGGACCGCTGTATTTGCTGTACCCTAGATGAAGACCTGTTGCAAAGAGATTGATATTATCTACTATTCTGCGTTTTAATAATACTCTCATACCCAAATGCGACAAAAATGTTAATATTTTAAAATTTTGTTACTGGAAATCATGGGAATTTTGTTGGAAAACAGAAATTTTAATCTGAATTATAGATAAGGTTTGAAATTATCTTTAAAAAATAATAAAATATTCACACTTTTAAGACTCTGCATATCTGCTCTTGATGAAATATTCTACACAAAACTTAAGTATCAGGTTCCTCCAGTGAGAATTTCTAGAAAACTGCCGACGTTCAACTGTTATCGCGTTCAGCTTTCGGAATTGGAGTTTGCACACTCGGCGCATATGGGTATTTTGCAACAAGATAAAAAAAGAACTTTTGCGCTTTTTTGCAGCTGGAAATTGAAAGTATGTTTTTCTATTTTGACGTAGGACTACGTCTAACTCCGCGGATAGTAAGGGACGACTTACGGCTGACCGCCTGTGACAAAAATAGGTCCCAATTGAAATCATTATAGCGTTAAAAATACGTGACGCACACTAATAGTGTTAGCGTATTCGTAAACAGCATGGAGTCCTATTCACGTACTACACAATACATCATGCGTGCGAGGCTCAGCTCGCTTCCTGTACGCGGGGGAGGTTATGCAATATTTCTGGGGGTGCCACCGCGTTGGACTCAGTCTATGTCTGCAACCGTGAGCGCAACACAACTGTGCGTGGTATCGTTTTAAAGCTCTCGATGAGATCTATTCAAACATATGAAGAACATTTCGCAGTGGTTTGAATTGAACATTTTAAAAATTGTTTTCTTGTGAACCAACGAACACTTTTGACAATATCTCGGTTTATCTGGACAAGCATGAGTGCAAAACGATTGTGCATGGTATCGTTCTAAAGCTCTTGACGAGATCTAATCAAATATATAAAGAACATATCGCAGTGGTTTAAACTAATTTTTTTAATTGCTTTCGTGTGAACGGGTTAACATTTTCGACAAAGCCGCGGAATTCGCAGAATGAAAGCAAGAAAAAGTGGAGAAAATCAAAACGAGAGGCAAGAGCAAGTGATGAGGAATTTAAGAAGCCCAAGAAGACAGAGCACCACGTCAGGTAATTCGGCATTGATAGCTTTATGTTCGCTTTGTGATTCGGTATCGATCTGTTTGTATTATTTGTAAAAAATATGTAAGCTACTTTTCATATCATAGACCTGTGTTGGCTGTAACAAATTAAATAAACGCTTTGAAACCTTACTCGACTATCTCATTTCAACTCTCCGATCTCGAAGTCGTAGTCCTACGTTCCAAACTGACAGCTCAATCAGAATTGAGCCTACCTGTATTTTTTTCTTCTTGCTAACTTTTTTCCCTTCTTATCCTGCTTTTTCTTAATTCCAAGAATGCGTTTCACAGACAAACGTAAGTTCCTTTACAGTCTCCTGTTATTCAATCTCTCTTTTAGATTTGAGTCTATAAAATGCTTAGCTAGATTTTTCATGAATTCCAACCGTGATAGAGGATCCGAAATACTATAAGACTGATACATATGCTTTCGCTGTACTCATTTCTAATATTCGAAAACATACAGCCATCGACTAAAGACTAGAGCCATAAATACTGCATTTTTTCATATAAAGCACCTACACCTCCTTTTGTGCAGTTATAAAAATTATAATTTCCGGTTTGCATACACTGTGTAAAAGAAATTCTTATTCTTTTTTAATCTACTTCTATCTACTCGTATTTTTGTCATGGAAATTTGCTTTATTATAGATGAACTCGCTTGTTCGTGATGTGTTTCTCTGGTTTCTTCTTCTGGCTGTTATGAAATTCTGCTATGATTACTCTTAATGATTTTATCAACAAAACCTTCATCAGAATTGTCTACGTTTGTCAAATCCCATAAATCACTGTCCAGTTAGTATAAAATGGTAACATCATAATACTCAAAGTGAGGTCGTGATAGACCGATATTAGCGAACAATCCGGATTAGTCATAATGCCCAATTACCGACCATCATAAAACATTCTGTAAACCAAAAACCAGAGAAATGTATTCCAAACACAGTGTGAAAGAAATCACAATCATTCAGCTTTGAACGAATGCGAAAGATGGCGGCATGGTAAATAATAGTTTAAAGTTCATTGAGCAACGTAGCAAGCTATCTGAAAAGACAGATGGCTTCTACCGAACCCAAATCACTAAAACTTGGAAGAAAGCCAAGATTCTTTCTACGTATCAGTGACATCGTACCCTGTATTGGATCGCACGATGCAACTTACGGGACAGCTTTAAACGAAACGTTTTGCGATACGTAAGTTGCGTCGTGCGGTCCATGGGACCACTGCATGGATAAAAAATATGCTACTAATGGCGATCCCAACTAAGAATGCAGATGGCTCAATTAATAAGATATTGGAAGGTACTAGGAGGTACAAGGTCTATTGCACATGTGAATAAAACATACATTAATAACTGATTCGGTCCGTGGGATTGCACGACGTCACTTAAGGGTTAAAACAGTAAAAAAGAAACACAAAATAATATTTATCAATAAAAATGTCACTTGAGATGTTACAGAAATATTTCTTTACGTATATTTTACATGCTTGCCAAGATAATATGCCATTTTTTTTAAATGACAGTTTTCTGACCCGCAGTCCACACAAACTAGTTTTTTTGCAAATGTAACAAGCTTTAAAAATGTTTCTGTCTAACCTGGGCATAAGGAACATCGTTTTCTCTTCAGTTTCTCCCCCAAAACAACCTGACCTGGTGCTTGATGCTCTTCAGCACCGTTTTTTCCTAGAATGCAGTAAATACACTGCTGGCCACCCAAAATGTAACACCAAGAAGGACACTAGATAGCAAAGCCAGATTTACTGGACACATAACAACAGATACAAAGATGAAACGATTGAGCTTACAGGCCCGTGCGACTTGCGGAACACGCAGACATCAATAGTTCGTGTGGCCCTCATGGCTGGCAATAGCGGCCGCTACACGCCGCGGCATCGAACGAAAGAGGCTTTGGATGTGGGCTTGGGGTATGTCGGTCCAGGCTGCTTCCACACGTTGCCACAGTTCATCAGGCGTGGCCGCAGTGCTGCTTGCCGGGCCACTCGGTAGCCGATCAGCGACCAGACGTGTTCGATGGGCGACGTATCGGGAGAACAGGCGAGCCACGGCAGTAGTGACACCTGGTGGGCCGTGAAGAATTGTTGCACGACGCGTGCCACGTGCGGGCGCGCTTTGTCCTGTTGAAACGTGGCCGCTGGCAGGTCCTGCAGGTAAGGGAGGACTACAGGCTCCAAAACGACGGAGATGTAGTGGTGGCTGTTGAGTGTACCGGCGATGTGTACCAGTGGGGTGCGGGTGTCATATCAATTGCGCCCCAAACCATAACGCCAGGCGACGGACCGATATGGCGATGCATAATGCAAGCGTCATGCAGTCTCTCGCCGCGGTGCCGCCACACGCGGATCCGACCATCGTGGTGTTGCAGGCAGAAGCGGGATTCTTCGGACAAGACAATGTCGTGCCATTCCGTAGTTCAGGTGCGGCGTTCAACGGCCCACTGCCGCCGCACTCGCGGGTGGTGTAACTTCATTGGCAATCGGAGCAATAGGCGCCGTGCGACAAGTCCCCGCTCCTGCAGACGACGTCGAACAGTACGTGCTGACACATGTTGTTGCGCAACACACCCTAATTCCTGCGCTAACGTTCGTGATGTGGCGGTGCGAGCCGTCAATGCCCGCCGCACAACATGCCGGTTCTCTCGATCGGTGGTGTGCCGCGGCTGCAGCAATCGCTCACGTCGGTCCGTCCATCCCTCTCGCACCCACCGAATCCATACTGGCCTCACTGTGGCTGGATGTCGTCCCACTCGGGCGCCGATGTTTCGGTACGATAAACCGCTGTCGCGATAAGCCACTATTCGTCCTCTCTCGAACTCCGAAACGTGCTGGAATGACTGCTGTATTCTGCGAGTTGCGACGAGGCATCAGGAAGTTTCCCACGCACAGGTCCGGCAGCACAACACACTTCCACTGCTTACACCCCGCCTTCTGTGCACCCGTCTTATAGTTCTTCTTGGTGGCGTGCTGGGCGCACATGATTTGCATATGCCCTGCAATGCTTATCGTATGCATGTCCTCTCGCGGGCGACGCATGCTGCGAATTTCAGGCCAATCGGATGCTTCCTTCTTGGTGTTGCATTTTGGGTGACCAGCAGTGTAATACAACGTAAATCACGCGGTATTATCTAGTTTTTACTTCGTCGTTCTAATTGCTTTTTTTTTATCAAACTTTCATCAAGTTGTTTTATAAAATTAAATCTAGCAAGCTTTTTCACTTCGGAAAAAACTTTCATATAAAGCATGCGTATAGTTGCACTGATGTGCAGCATTGCTTGAAAAATAGCTAATGGACACCTTCTGATCCGCCTATCCGACGAGTAAACGGAGCACTTTATTATTTAAATTATCGAATCCGACTTTTGTTGAATTATAAAATAAAACAATGTCTTAGTTGATACTTTCAGTAGTGCATTTATGCAAAGTACTATGATCATAAAAACAGCTTTCATTCGTATCTGCTCCTTGGAGAATGGGAGGGGGAGGGACTGCGCTATAAGAGAAGTGAGTTCATTTTGACCCTAAATGTTATAATGTAGGTAATGAAGATAGGGAGTTTTTCTAATAAATTCATATGAGATTTAAAATGGACGTAATTTTAAGAAAAGTCAATAAATTAAATTATATTAAATTCCAGTGAGGTTGAGCACATTTTTTCATAACGTTTCGCTTTACTGGGATCATTTGGACTCCACGTGGTCAGTTGAAGCTTAAATAAGCAATTTCTCTTATATACTAATGTGTACAGTTTTTTACTCTGGGTGCTGTAATCACTCGTTAGAATTTGTCGCGAGATATTTCTCAGATAACGATTTCGAAAATTTGATTTTCTTATCAATTTGATATCATTCCCATACTTTGTGAACTTACGTCATGTGAAATTTTCCATTAGTTGGCTATATTACACTCACGGACAATGAAATTTGCGCATCAAGAAAGAAGCATCAGATTGAACTGAAATTTTATGGACGTAATGATACAGATGAATGATACACATGATGGCAAAAACAGAGCTGCAGGACAATTACAGAGGGATCTGTGGCACGCAGTCCTGTCATCTTCAATAGCGCGTCGCACAGCCTCGTACGGCGATACATGCTGCAATACGGTCCGGCATGGAAGCGAACAGACACCTGATGTTGTCCCGAGGCAGACTGACCCACACGTGTCGGACGGTGTGCTCCAAATCCCGGATAGTGCGGCACGGCGGCAGCTGGCGTTTCAACTGGTCCCACATATTACACTCACGGACAATGAAATTTGCGCATCAAGAAAGAAGCATCAGATTGAACTGAAATTTTATGGACGTAATGATACAGATGAATGATACACATGATGGCAAAAACAGAGCTGCAGGACAATTACAGAGGGATCTGTGGCACGCAGTCCGGTCATCTTCAATAGCGCGTCGCACAGCCTCGTACGGCGATACATGCTGCAATACGGTCCGGCATGGAAGCGAACAGACGCCTGATGTTGTCCCGAGGCAGACTGACCCACACGTGTCGGACGGTGTGCTCCAAATCCCGGATAGTGCGGCACGGCGGCAGCTGACGTTTCAACTGGTCCCACACCTGCTCGATATGGGACATGTCCGGGGAGTGGGCAGACTATGAAAGTGTCTAGACATGAAGTAGGCAGCCCTGGGCAACCCGAGCCGTGTGCTGGCGGGCATTATCCTGCTGGTATAGCGCACCTGGAATCCCGGTCAGCAATGGGAGCACATGGGGCTGTAGGATCTCATTCACATAATGCTGGCCCGTTAATAATCCACATAACGCTACTAGAGCAGATCGCCTATCGTAGGCTATGGCTCCCCAGACCATAATGTGTTCCGGAGTTAACCACACGTCGCCAATATGTGGTGTTCCACGTCGCTGCGACCAGGCACCACTGCAAACGAAACCGGCGATGTTCCGGAGTTAATAGCAGCACACGTAAGCGGCACTGGGACCACAGATTCGCTTCCACGAGGCATCGGGAAATGGTCCGTGGGCACAATGGAGCCTCTACATCTGCCTTTATAATGGACCGGATCCCTGTGGGATCCGTTCGTGCCTGGAGCACGATCCGTCAATCCTCTCTACCGGTGGTCCTCCTCGTCCGTCCGGAGCCGCTCCGCCGTCTTGCAATGCCGTCACGTGTCCTCTGCTACCAACACAGTTGGACGGTATGGTCAGAACGATCCACGTGGCAGGCTATACGGCGCACCGACCACCCTGCGATTTTTAGCCCGATGATCAGGCCTCTCTCAAAGTCCGTAAGTTGCGTATATCGACGTGTCTGGCGTCTACCCGGCATTCTTGTCACTCTGTACTCTTGCTTGCGTCAGCCGGTGCTTTCCGCTTTCATGGGGCATCGACTACTCGCCTGTTTATAAGGCTGCCGGTTTGTGCTTGCAGGACCACTACAGGGTGTGCGGTCTTACGCAATCGCACTAGATGTGGATCATTTGCATACTAGCACGCACTCTAGCTATTTGCAAAGTTTCGCGGTTGTAGCATGTTTTCTTCTAGGTGCGCAAATTTCATTGTCCGTGAATGTATATAATAAATGTAATCGTTGCTACATCATTTGCACGCATTTTTGCGCGAAGTGGAATTTTCAGTTAGGTGATTACACGCATATAGAATAAACACATTTGGTTCAATACGAGTCGTTGCTGACAAGTCCTTGGTTTTTCATAGAAAGAATGGAGACAGGATAATGGTTTTAATAGCTTATTCTACATATTCACCTTCAATGTCAACACATTTCTGACATGAATACTTCTGCGTCTTTAAGCCTTCCAAATAAAAACTGTGCCTGAAATCACTTGCCAAAAGTTGATGTGGCATCGGAAATGGACTGGAATTTGCTCCATTCAAATGTTCCTTCAGTTTGGAGATACAAGTGATAATCAGACGGAGCCAAATCCGGTAAGCAAGCAGGATTTTAAACAGTTCAAAATGAATTTCATAAAATTTTGCCTTTGTGATGTCAACCGGGTGGGCCTCAGGATTGTCCTGCAAAAAACAGAACCCCTTTTGACAATCCCCCCCCCCTTGTGTTTTGATTTGAGCTACTTCTACGTTTTGTCTGGGAGAAATGTATAATACGTTGCTGTCATGATGGCAAGCTTTTCAAGGAATTCCACTAGCACTACCAGATCCTTATCCCAGAACAAAGACTCCATCCCCTTTGCTGCAGACTTTTGAGCTCGAACCTTTTTTTACGAGAGGAGAACCGCATGTCCGTTTTTTGGATTGTTCCTTGTATTACCGCTCCCTGTCGAGTATCAGCGAACCACTACTACGTCTTATTCGCCGTAGTGGAAAAAAGTTAAAAGGTCAAAATTCAATACTAATCAATTCACCCCGAAAATTTCGCCTAGTGGTGTCAACAATGAATTTGGATTCCCTAAATAAGGGTCTCCAAGCTCAGGGTCGACAAATGCATCGCGTTGTGTTTCATATGAATTAGCATGGGGTTTCCATGCTCATTCATATGCCGCAAAGAAGTTAAAATAAAAAATTGCATGAATAACAATAAAAAAATCAGTAATTGAACTCTAATGACATTTGGAGAAATGATCTGAGTGACACGTGAATTAAAATTTAACTGTTTATTTCTTTTAGAAGATGGTCTTAAAGCTAGGTACAATGTCCCGGTGAGGTTGCTAGTTTTAGCTAAACAATTTAGTTATTTATTTCAAACAGGTATAATGCACTTAAATATTCTTGACTTTAAACTTTAGTTACTGGTTTAAAACTCGGCGCGGTGCGTTAGAGGAAAATTATTGATGCACTATGTGAGAGACTTTCGGGTAACTAGTCCTGCATAGCACATGCAAAGCTATGCGGCATGAATCAGAAATGCGTAAGATAAAAGTCATCATACCCTCTTTTCCTTGAGCAGCCCCGATCGTGAATCTCGGTTGCCGGCTGGTCGTAGACTATTTTAACTCTTTAACTACCTTATCCTCTATCGTAGAAACATCTCTGTTCCGAAAACCGCTGAGACCTCTTCTACTCAGCCTGCAATTCTCGAGTGTTCTCTCTGTCGTTATCTTCGAGTCTCTCGTCTCCAGTCTGAAGTCTGAAGTCTGTCCTCTTCATTCCTCTTTCAGTTAATATTTTTGTTTTTCCGTGTCCGGTGTCCATCTTGGGGAGGGACGGCCTGGCCGTCCAAATCGCGTCGGGTTATGTCATTGGCCCTCACAGATAGCCCTGCTATATGATTCGCTTGCTATCCGTTCAGTTCGGGTCACTTTCCCAAAAATTATGTCTTCTTTCAGCTGTCAACTTGTTCTCGCACCTTTTTGTTAATTGACCGCGCCTAGCTACTTAGAAGCGAAGATTGTCACGTAGGTATTTCCGGCGACGTGACTTATCTCGAATTTCGTCGCTACCCCGGACAATACAGAGATGCTCGCAAGCGTTGCTTGAGAAAAAGGGTGACGCCCCCAAAAGGATTTTATGCGCTCCTGCTATTCTCTCAGCTTCGGCTACGAGACTACTGCTATTATACTTACCTTCCGTGCGTTTCGTGAAAAAACAAGAACTCTGAATGTCTTCCTTTCTCTTCCTTCCCATCTGGGATTTTCGTCAAGCTTCCGCGAAATAAAATATATAATTTTCCCCTTTTCATTTGGCTTGAGTGCAATTAGGACTGATCTAATTATCAACCGAAACTTTCGGGTAGCCTGGCTCAGCTTCACCGGAAAGTAATTTTTAGTCACTGATATTCTATTTTGGCATTTTAAATATTTATTTCCTACCGCTTTAGAGTAAAAATAAAAAAAATAATAAATAAGCAAAATTATACGGATGAAATTTAAATGTTACGGGGATATAGAAAATTCTGCGGTGACACTTGAACTCGGGATCATACGGATGCATCCACATTTCATCCATGGTTGCTAATCGAGCCACTGCTCGCATCGTGCTGAAAACGCTATAACATTGACTTGGTAACGGGTAAAGTCCTCCACAAGCAAATTCCCCACCGGAAAATTACCCCACATTGGAAACTCCCCCATAGAAAAATTCCCCCACCGAAATCTCCACCACCTTTTTCAGTCAAGGACCGCGCACAAATTGAATTTTACACAAAATATCGAATGTGGGAGATTTCCGGGGCCACCATTTCCATTTTCAATCAGTTTGAAACAAACTGCAGCCTTCCTTACAAGTAGTGCAATGGTAGTCATTTCTACTTTTGCCGCAGTTTGGAGTAAGTTTAGAAGTAGCAGGCTCTCAAGGTGGGGGAAATTTCCGGGATCGGCATTTCGATTTTTACCGCACTTTAAAAGTACCCGTAAAATGTGGGGGAAATTTCCGGGATCAGTATTTTGACTTTTACCGCAGTTTATAGTAACAGACGGTCTTACAAGTAGCACGCTGCTACTTCTAAGACCGCCTGTTAACATTAACTCAGGTGAAAGTTGCAATGTCGACCCCGGAAATTTTCCCGACCCTGCCAGCCTGTTACTTTTGAGACCATCTGTTACTATAAAGTGCCGTAAAAATGGAAATGCCAACCCCCGCAATTTCTTTCACATATCTGTGCTACTATGAAAATGGTGACACCGGAAATCTCCCCCACATTCGATATTTTATGTAAAATTCAATTTGTGTACTGTCCCTCACTGAAAAAGGTGGGGAGATTTCCGTGGGGGAAATTTTCCTATGTGGAGTTTTCCAATGTGGGGTAATTGACCTGCGGGGGAACTTTACCGTTATTCCATTGACTTTGTCACTACAACCCTATGGCTCTTCTGCTCTGCAGTCAAGCATTTCGTCACTCATTTCGAAGCAGACAGCTTCCTCATGCCCAACATCTCACGGATGATGAACCCAACACCTCTTTTTTTTTTTTTTTTTTTTTTTTTACAGACATTCTTTGGTCTCTCCAAATCAATACGATGTGTACACTGCTCATATAATGTCTGTAACATTTCACTGTGAATGTTTTCATTGTCTTCTCTTTCAGGAACTGCTCTCATTCGCTGTGAACTCCACTTGAGAGGAAACCACCTGTATCTTTTGAAGACCGGAAAATGAAATCATTACTCACGTCACAATAAAATCAAAATTGGTCAGAAATACACTGTATTGACAAAAGTCCTGAACACCCCTTCAAAAACAAATGACAGGATTTGCTGCGTTGTTAAAATGCTCGGTACAGCTGCAAACGGTATAAAAACAAGCCTGCAGTTGACCACGGTCATATCGCACTGTGAGGTTGATTGAAAATGTCGCGGCGGGAGAGAACTGACTTTGAGAAAGGAAAAATTGTTGGGTGTTATATTAGTGGGTTGTCCATAAGAGAAACCAAGAGGCGTTTAAACATATCCAAGCCAACTGTTTGGGATGTACTGAATAAGTGGAAGACACGTGGCATGCCTGAAGCAGCAAAACTTACCGGAAGACCAAAGAAAATCAGTGATAGAGGCCGTCGAAGCCTCAGGAGAGTCGTTACAGCTAATCGACGGAGTACTGCACAAGATCTCACCGCACAGGTGAGTAAAAATACTGGAACCTCGGTATGTACAAGCACCATTATCATAGAACTTCATTCCATGGGTTGCCGTGGTCGTGCGGCTACTCATAAGCCTTTCATCTCCACTCGGAATGCTACTCATCGTTTAGCGTGGTGTGAAGAACATTTATCGTGGACCGTAGATCAATGAAAACGAGTCCTATAGACTTGTGAATTCAGATACACGATCCATCAGTCTGATGGCTGTGTGTGGGTATGGCGGCAGCAAGAGGAACGCTATTTACCACAGTGTACTGTTGGAGCTGGCAGTATATTCGTGTGGGGGTGTTTTTCCTGGCATGGTCCCGGTCCATTGGTTCTAGCCGACAAACCTGTTAACTAGCACGTCTACCTCGATATTCTGGACAATTCATCATCATCATCATTGTCAACCATTATCAATCCACTGCTGGACGAAGGTCTCCCCAAGTTTCCTCCACAACGGTCTGTCTTGTGCCAGTCTCCTCCATGTCACTCCCGCATATTTACGAATTTCATCCGCCCATCTCCCATGTGGTCTTTTTCTGGGTCTTTTCCTGTCCCTTGGAATCCAATCTAAAATTTCGGCTGTCCATCTATGGTCTGTCCTTCTGGCAGTATGTCCAGCCCATTGCCATTTCAGGGATTTAACTCTGATCATGATGTCTTCCACTCTCGTCATTTTTCGGATCCACGAGTTCCTCTTCTTATCTCTCCTGGTTATACCAAGCATGCACCTCTCCATGCTTCTTTGAGTTGTCTGCAGCCTTTGTATGTCTCTTTTAGTTAAGGTCCACGTCTCTGCACCATACAATTATGCCCTACCAACTCTGTGACAGTACAATGGAACCTAGCCTTGTTCGTACCAGCAGGATAATGCTCGGAGCCATAAAGAAAGGTTTCAAAATCACTTTAATATTATTCATCATAAGAAAACATAAGAGGGACTGTTACGGCGTGGTTTGATGATAATTCCGTATCTTGTGTGGAATGGCCAGCACAGAGCCCTGATCTTAATCCCATAGAGTACCTATTGGAAGAACTAGAGTGCCGCATAAGAAGTTCGGAACCAAGGCCTACTAGTAAGCAACAGTTAGCGGCAGCATTATGTATTGAATGGAAGCGCATACCTATCGCTGTGTTCCAAAACCTTGTCAAAAGCCTGTCTCGAAGGGTCAGTTTTCACACAGTATTTATTAGAAGAAAGATACAGGAGATGTGCTTGAATAAATCATCTCAAATGATGTATGACAAAAAAAAAAATATTTGCAGATGCTTGTAGCTTACGCTACTGCTTATTTATACGGTTTTGTACATTGATGATAGTAAAAAAACAGTTAATTACACTCGAGTGTCTGGTGAGGCAACAAAAGTCTCTGACAAAGCAAAGAATAGGAACAATTCAGCTAGAAGAGCGTTATACAATATTAATTTTGCACAGTATTGAAGCAAGGAATAATACAGAATTCGAGCTTGCAGACATAGATTCAAAAGACAGGTGATGAGAAATTAACAGAATGTGCAGCTTGCGCTACGTTAATTACAGGATTCGGTGCAATGTTTGCATGACAACAGTTAAGAGCAGTAGAAATCTGGCGAGGCAACATGAATCTCTGGTAATACAGAGAGTAAAATCAATCCAGAATGATGAGCACTATAGAGTATAAATTTTACACAATATTGATGAAAAAAAAAAGTTCTGACCGAAAGGTGATACATTGTGGGTGACCTGGAAAACAAGGAGGTTGCAGGTGATTTTTTTTTGATTTTTTTTTGATTGGAGGTTTAACGACCACCGTGAGCAACTCAATGGGCTATAAGCAGTCGCCCGTCCCTAATTTGGGGTCACTGGTTCCAGGGAAGGGAGAGAACCAGTGCCGTAAGACAAACACAACATCCATGCCTGACCGGGATTCGAACCCGGACCCCTTATGGACGAATGATCAGAGGCCAGTGCCTTAGACCACTGCGCCACCGGGGCGGCTTGCAGGTGATCAAGGAGACAAACATGAAATCAAAAGTTCGAAAGACAGATGATGAAAAATTTACAGATGAATGTGGCTCGCGGTACTACATGTTACATACAACGGTGATATGACAAATAGTTATATACAATAATTTTCCTGAGAATACAAAAGAAAAAATAATCTCTGAAAATACAGAGAGAAGACACAACTCATCACAGTGAGTATTGGAGAACACAAATTTACACAGTTGAAAAGTAAAATTACACATTTGAATCAGGAATTGAAGACAAGAATATACTGTAAAAACGACAAAGTTTACAGATGTCTGTGGTTCGTGAAACGACCTATATACATGATTCTGTACAATGAGAAGTTACAATTTATATATATTGGTTTATCAGAGGCGGTGGAAGTACAGTTTGTTTCCTGCAGAAGTAATATATCATTCAGCGGAGCAAGATCCTCTCGTACCAGCGCATTCGCAAGAGGTGTCGCAAAACCGCGACAATTAAGTGACACCACCTTGAATGTCTAGGTTAGTTGCGGGATGCAGTAGGAATTGACTGGCTGTAGTGATGGAGTGGAGTCGACGGAGAAAACAAGCACTCCACTGGACCTCGTCCGCAGTGCGCCGAAGAGTATTTTCAAGTGAGTGTAATTGAACCAGCACTTGTGGAAGAGCTGCTTCATACTGCTGAATGGAAGTGCGTGCTGAGGAAGGGCTAGAGGACCCTAAAAGGCAATCCAGCACGTCCTCGTATGGCAGAGGCTCAGCAGGGAAAGCATTTTCAGTAAGAAAAGTTGTGAATTCATCTAGTGAGGGAAAGGCACCCTCACATGCTGTCTCAGAGGAAGTGTGTAGAGGCGGCCTGGAGAACGGTCGTCGAGAGCTGACGGAGCGAGTGGATGAGCGGGTAGAAGAGCGAGATGATCTTCGGGACGCCAGAGTCTTTGACTTCTTCGTCTTGGGGTGAGTAGCACCACTGCGTTTTCCAGCAACCACAAAAGCTTTATGATCGTCTGGAGAGTCTGAACCCGAAGCGTTACCTGTGACTCGTGTCATGGAGCCAACCGTAAAAGCTGAGGAGTGGTCAACATGTACATCAGCAGTGGTTGTAAAAGTACTAGGGGAGTCGATTTTGGAAGCCTGGGAAAATTCTTAGGATCAGCAGGAGGTGGAGGCATCAAAGTCGTTTGTTGACCAATGGCAGTAAGCTGACTTTTGGAAGATCTTGATTCCGCGACTTTCCTCGAATAGGAAGAAGTCTGTGAAGCGTTGGTGGACAAAGTAGAAGAAGATGTAGTGTGTGGAGCTGTTTGCAGGGAGGCGCGTGGGCACTGAGCCCTTATGTGACTTTCGCTCTGACAGATAGTGCAATACTGTGAAGTGATTATCTCAACTCTTCGGCGTTGCTGTCCACAGCGGATGTGCAAAACATTCGGAACCGCTTTCAGCTGAGCAACAGATGAAAAGAGGACTCGAGCAGTGCGGCGGAAACCCCGAATCGATTTGTCTTCAGAGTCTCTGGGAGCCGCAGAGAGAGTTGTTATGGAGCCAACAACTCTGCCGTACCTGCTGAGCAAGGTGCAGAGTCGGATACTTCTGGTGGTACGGGGTAGAAGGTCATCTGCACCGGGCGGTGCGCAACCGGTTGTGCTAACAGATGCACGTCATTGATGGTTAGACCTTCCGTAAGGACCTGGTCAGCATGCGCTTTATCCTTAAAATAGACCAAGACAGATCTGGGTTTTCGAGCTACAAAGTCTATTGCATCCTTTGGTAAGATAGTTTTGAGGGCTCGGCTATATTGCCACAGCTTAGTGTCGGGAAGCGCATTAAAGTAGACGCCCCGTTCCATAGTGGAGGAAAAAAGGTGACCAGCTCGGGAATCCTCTGGTATGTCAATTGTAGCAGTAGAACCGACGACAGTGACATAGGATTCAGGAAAAGGCATAGCAGATGAAACTGGTGGTGTGAGGACCCCAGAAGTTGCAGAAGCGTAGGATGCTTGGGCAGACATGGGTCGAGAATTCGATGAAGCTGCCCCTAGCAGTGAGGGCGGATCAGAAAGTTGATGAGAAGTAGAAGCTGTGAGCTCAGTATTGCTGATAACGGATACGTCATCATCTGCTGAGATGTAGATAGGAGACTTGGCACCACCGCACTTGGTGGGAGTTATAGCTGGAGAAGAAGAGGTGTCCATGACGTCGCAATGACGCTCGGGAGCCACCTCATTAAGCTGAGCAGGAGCTACCGCAGTAGAAGAAGAGGATGCTGGCTGATCTGCCAAGATAAGGATGTGGGCGTCACCCTTGTCTGCCTCCGCCATCGAAGCAATGGCGAGACTTTAACGAAAAAAGACCAGCTTGGTTGAAAAATAAAACAGTGAATAATGAGAAAATATGGCACTCACCAACCTGGGAGATACACGAATGTAAAGTGTAGAACTTCAACTTGAAGATACACGCAACCACAGAAACTAAAGCACTCAATAAACACCTTATAGCAACGAAAATCACGGAGCTCAAAACCCAACCACTTCGAGCTTCGAAGGGTCAGTGCATGCATTAAGGCCAAAGGTGGGCCGACACCGTGCTAACGTATGTCAAGAAATGCTGCGCTGTGTTTCTCTTCTAGGTGTCTGGTGACTTTTGTGAATATAGTGTACATATTCATATGTGGCATGTGTTTCATTTATCGGGAAAAAGTGGCAGTTGTAAAAGCCATACATTACCATCCCCTTGTATCATCACTATTTTTTGAACCACGATTGCAGAAATCCCTTTTTGCATTTGAGAATGGTCATCTTATCTTATCGCGTAACTGTATGGCGGAAAGCTACATTCTTACTGTGCAAAGACGGTATAAAGTGGATTGAAATCATTATACTTGCTTCTGATTGAGCTGTTAGCCGCCCTTGTGGTGCAGTGGGCTCAGGACAATAGCTAACAGGGGGCTCAGTCATCGTTGCGTTCAGAGAGTTTTTCCGGGGGGAGCAATTACAAATTTTGAGAGTGCTAAAACTTGTTGACTGATTATATACATATAATCGCAATTTTTTTTATTTATATATACATTAATAAAAATTTTAAATAGATCATAAAATTTTCTTATGCTCGTATATCGCAAATGCAGAATCCAAGAAATCTACACATGCAAGTGATTAACATTGTAAATGCTATATCTTTGCTTTAATTCAGTAATGCACCACGGATTTCACCATGGGGTGTTGTAACATATTGGGGATAACGCTGTGATAGAGACCCCCCCCCCCCGAAAAAAAAAACAAAAAAAACATTCGGAGTGGTAAACTTGTCCTCGCCTTACTACAAGCGTGTTTCTGATTATTAAGGAATCATAACAGCGTTACCTAAAAATGTACCTATAAACCATTCACCTGCCATTTGATTTCAGCCCCTTTTGATTATTTTGATTAACACATATGTCGAACGCGTACTTACTCATTTCTTTGCGTCCAAGCTGCCTGAATTCTACAGGGATGGTATTCAACAGCTGCCCAGACGATGGGAGCAGGTCGCGCCGAATAATGGCGACTACATTTTGGGAATTATTTGTACACAGTTGGACCTCCATATATTGAAGATGAGTTCCATAAAAAAATTGATATATAGAAACCTCGATATATGGAAACGTCTGTTTCATACATATATCTGTGTCGTATATTGTATTCAGAAATACATTTCCTAATCAATGCAGTCTTTCTTATAAATAACTTAAATGACTATGGATCACATTATGTACAAGTTATGTTCATATAGATAATTAAAAACAAGAATTAAGAAAAAAAGTGTTGAACATGCCTTGAAAAAACATCATATGCATTCATATAGTATTCGTACGCATTAATATTTGCGTAAAAAGCTTTCTTAATGTCTTGCTGCAGAACAAATTTCGATGATAATTCATCGTAAAAGTGTTCACACTTGCTAAGTCCATGAAATACATCGTCAGGAACTTTTTCGGCGAATTGAAGATCATGACGTATTGTATGAAACGTGCACAACACTTCTTTTTTAGAAGGCTTAGAAGTTTTTTCTGCGTCCTTCTCTTCAGCTTCTTCAGTGTCAATATGTTCTGTCTGAAGCGAGCTTATACTATATCATCGTCCGTCGGATATTCTGAAACAATTACGTCTTCGTCGATGCCAAAGAAAAAATCGAAGGAAATTCCTTCCCTGATCAGACCTTTGGTTTAGCAAGTCCTTTCAACATTGCTCCACTTGAGGCAACACATTTTCTTCTTCGATTTGAGGTGATTCCATGAAGCCAGCTTTTGCAAAGCAATTTTGTACTGTCGATTATAAAAAACGTTTTGCCACACCTTAGCTAGTTCAGCTAGACAAATCCAGATCAATCACCTTATCTATAGATTGCTCATTTTAAAAGGCCCAGGTAAGTTTCCTGAGAATGAGTTTCGGATAACGAATTTTCAGATTCTTTACAACAGCCTGGTCCATTTGCTGCAATTTTGAAGTTGTATTGGGGGGGGGGGGGAGAAATCAAATTCACGTTTGACATTTTTGATGCTACTTTAGGATAGGCTGGGCAATTTTCTACAAAGAGAACAGTATTTCTTTTCTGCCTTATTTTTTATTGAAATTTAAAATCCATCAATCAAAAATATCACTTTTCATCCATGCTTTTCGGTTATAACGGTTGTCAACTTCTAAAGACTCCACACGTTTGTAGCATCTAGGTTGCTTACTTTTTCCTACCACCAATAATCTTAGTTTTTCGTTGCCATTCATGTTAGCGCCCACCAAAACTGTTATCCTCTCTTTGCTGCTTTTCCTGCATGACAATCGTCGTCTTTAATCGTAAGAGTCTTGTTTGGCAAACATTTAAAGAAACTTCGTGTTTCGTCGACATTAAAAATGCTATCTCTCAGGAGTGTACTCTTCTAAAATCTTCTCCAAAACCGTGACTTTCAATTCGTTGCAGTCCGTGTTACACATGCTTCCACTTTCCCCCGAAGCAACCTTTTCTTTTATGCCATGTCACTTCTTTAATTTATCCAACCAACCGGAACTAGCTCGGAAATCTGCTTGCCCCAAACGATTGGCAAGCTCTAATGCCTTTTCTTTTATAAGAAGACCTGAGATTGGTAAGTTTTTCTAACGAACAATTTTTATCCACTGTGAAACAGCGTCGTCCACTTTTCCAAATGACACGTTTCAGAACGTTTCCTGTCAGGACCAACAACTTCAAAGGTTTTCATAACGAACTCCCGGTTTTTTCCATTGTCGACACTGTACCTGGGGAAACACCGGATTTAACAGCAATATCTTTTTCTTTTTTTGCGCGTTCCACTGTCCACGTTCTTCAACTACTCCACCTTTTCCACAACACTGAGAGATTTTCTTTTTGACATCGCGAATACACACCTTCGGTTAGAATGACAGAAACAAACTGAACCTATTTTACAGAAGATGAAGGAGGTTACTTGAGGAGAGGGGCGAGGGGAGTGCGGAGACAATACCCCCTTCCTCACACACACTAGGGGATCTGTTAGCGTGACAATGACCTTGTCACCCCTTTCCTTCTTCCACTCGCGACATCTCAGTTCTATTTTTCCTCATTTCTTTTTCTTATACGTGTAACATCGTCATTACGGAAGTTGGAGGATTCCGATTTTTCTTGAAAAAAATTCGATGTGTAGAAACAGGTTTTCTACACTGGCGGAAAGTGAAAAAAGAACACCAAGAAGGAGACGTCTGATACCAACGAAATTTATACAGCATAATAACGGAATACAGAGCATAACGTGATCAAAACATCATGGCAAAATACAGCTGTATTTACTGGTAAACAGAAAAATAACATTTCCATGTAACATGATTAGTACGAGGTTGAACCGCCATGAACTGCGTCACACTGTGCAATTCTGGCATGGAGTCTGTCGTACAGATGTTGGATGTAAGTTTGGGGTATTGAGTTCCAAGCATCCTCAACCTGGACGCGTAAATCGGGGATGGTCGTGGCTGGCCGTGGAGACCGGATAAGTCGCTGTCCCATAAAATCCCACACGTGCTCAATGGGGGACAAATTCGGTGAACGTGCAGGCCATGGGAGTTGTCTCACACCCTGAAGTGCATGTTGCGTTGCACGTGCCGTGTGTGGGCGTGCGTTATCTTGCTGGAAAACAACACGATGGACCGACCTTACAAGTGGCACAACAACGGGCTGAATAATGTTGTTGATGTAGGAGGGGCTGTTTAGCGTACCCGGTACAAACACTAGTTGTGTACGGGAGTGATAGCTGATCGCTCCCTACACCAGGAGACCAGGTGTAGGCCATGTGTGTCGCTGGCGGATGCAAGAAGAGTGGAGACGCTTTCCTGTGCGTCTGCGAACACGCATACGGCCATCGGAGGCTCCCAAGCAGAATCGGCTTTCATCGCTGAACACGAAAGGTCACCATTGCGTTCTCCAGTGCAGACGTTGGCGACACCACTGCAGCCGTTCCTGACGGTGGGCTGGAGTCAGAGGTACACATGCCAGAGGCACACGTGCACGTAGCCCTGCATCCAGTAGACGTTTGGGGATTACTCGCACAGTCACCTCAGGTGCAAAGGCAGCTCGGATTTGCGTCGCAGTGGATGTTCTGCTTGACAACGCAGCTCTTCTTATGCTTCGATCGGTCCGCTCATCAGTCCGTCTGTGACTCCTGGTTCCACGTCTTCTCGTGTGGGAATGTTCCTCGTACCATCTACGCCACCGTCGTACCACCACCGACACTTCCCGTCCAATTCGCTCCGCAATACGACGATACGACCACCTGGCCTCGTGGAGTCCGACTAGACGACCTCGCTCATAGTCCGATAACTGCTTAAATCGTACACGTCTTCCATGTCCAGGCATTGCAGCTAATTCAGGGTCTTCGCACGTGTCCGTACGCCGACGACTGATTACAATCACTTCGCCGTACTCCTTAAATACCACCACCGATAATTTGCATATTATGCTGTGCTGTGGCGTAAGCGCTCACCGGTTGGTCCCGAAATTAACATCTCACCTACGTAAACTCGACCCCATTAACATATGTAAATTTCATGATCGTCCGCCAATTCCTTCTTGGTGTTCTTTTTTCACTTTCCGCCAGTGTATACAATGATCACGGGGATTTACAAGACTTCGATATATAGAGAATTTCGATATACGGAGGTTTGATATATGGAGTTCCAGCTGTATATCATCATTGTCAACCATTGTATATCCAATGCTGGATGAAGGTCTCCCCATATATAAAATGCTATTTGTGGAAATTGCAATACCATGAAGGACTGTTGGCATTAGCTTGAAATTTACAGGATATGCACAACAGGTTGGGGCATGCAAATAATTAAAATGACAGTGAAAACGCTCATGCGGTTTCGGAGCAGCGCCATCTAAACTGTCGGGTCTTCGGTACAAAGAGTTGGCTCAAATGAGATGTCGCAATCAGTGAAGAGCCGCCATTGAGTCGAAAGGGTATTTCTTGTGTCTCACTGCACCCCGTCACCGAAGAAGGTCGCATTATGAACACCTGACGGACTTTGAGCGAAAAAGGATTGTTGAGATGAAAGAAACTGGATTTTGCTACCTCGTAATTGCCACTCGTACGAGATGAAACGTCAGTACTGTAATGTGAACGTGGCGACAGTAGACAAATGGGACTCTGACTCACAGAAATCCGGGAAATGGACCGTGAAATCGCACTACTGCAAGAGATGACAAACACCTACCTCTACCGCATGGCAGTGACTGATCGCACTGCGACATCCATGCTGTTATCGCAGCAGAGGAGCACTGGCACAAGTCAAGCTTTGTCCTCCGCCACAGTTCGACGTCATCTGCGTAACAGAGAAATTGTTGCTAGCAGCATATTGCCAGGCATTCCTTTGACCCTCAACCACAGACACTTCAGACTGCAGTGGGGTTTCGAAAACAGGCATTGGCGTGCTGACTGGCAACAAGTCGTGTTTTCTGACGAGTCACGATTCAACTTGATGCACCATGATGGTCGTATACGTTTTTGAAGACATCGTGGTGAACAGTACCTTGCAGCGTCATACCGGCCCAACGCTAAGCATCATGGTTTGAAGCACCATTGGATTCAATTCGCGATCTTCTACCAGACAAACATCTCTGAGGACATTTTTTCAAGTATGCATTCCCTGCAAAACTTTCTGATTTTAAAGTCAGGAAACGACTTGCACAAAAAAAAATTACAGAATTGTGCAAACGTAGGAGGTGTAAATTCGTATACGTACTAACCTTTGCTTGTACGTACGTACAAGCAAAGGTTTGTTTCGAAGGGGTTTTTTTTAGGTATTTCTTTTTGTTTTTGACAGCATATCTGCAAGTGGGAAGCTTTTAAGCTAAAATTTAAATTCAAATTTTCTAAATTTGGTGTTATATTAAAATTTCTTGGGAAAAAACGAAATCCCGTTATATCGAAATTTCGTTTTAACGAACGACATTAGATGGTCCCGTTAAGTTCATTCTAACGGGAATGTATACTACATAGCTCTACAAATGTGATCAGTTGTCTCCTGTAACACGAGGAATCCGTGATATAAATTTCATTTGAATAGCGCGATCCTTTCTTGGTGTTACAATTTTCACAAGCAGTAGTGTATCTAAAAATAGATATGTCTCCGATTCAAGAACTATTAAAAAATCCTTTCTTGGTACGCTACCTCTCATTATAGAGAATATTTTGGGCCCATTTTGTTCTTCAGCTAAAGATGACCTTTAATTCTTGGAGGCGCAAAGTTATGTCACGTTTTTCTTCATTCACTGCATAGTCCGATTTTTAAAATTGTCGTCCGCTACAAGGAACACTTTGCATACAATATGAATGCTTTTTCATAATGTGCTTTTCTGCCGCAAGTGGGCATAAGTGGATGATTTATCGACTCTAGAATTCCGGTTGAAAAAATTCATTTTGTGACTGAACCGGTACATTCGCCATCAAAATATTGCGCACATTGTGTTTTATTAGCAATTCACAGTTTTTCGCTAATTTTTGCATTCCTATCCAGAAATTTTCTTGTGTGTAAAATACACTCAACGTCAAAAACACAGTTGCACCCAGAACGATGTGTCGGACTGCAATGCTATTCGGGAGGAAGATAAAAGTTACCAGGAACAATAAATGATTGAACATTGAGACTGATATGGGCAATATTTATTGAGCTACACGCCAATAAGAAGTGTCTCTCAGTATGGCTTCGGGCCGCCATGTTTGCTCACACAGTATGCCAGATATCTCGGCATGGAGTTGTACAGGTTCTTAATGGTCTCCTGCGATAAGCCATCCCGTGTAGCTTGAATCTTCTCACCCAGTTCCTACAGATAGTGCGGTATTGGTGGAGTGTGGATAAGGCGTCCAATAGCATCCCACACATTTTCTGTCGGCGATAGGTCTGGCGATACAGCAGGCCATGGCAGAATGTCAGTACCTTGAAGGCAAGCTCTCGAGACAGCAGCAGTATGCGGACGAGCGTTGTCCTGTTGGAAAATCTCACCAGAGTGAGCGCTCAGAAAAGGTAGGGCCACTGGTTGCAGGACCTCACTAACATAATGCTGGGCTGTCAAAGTTCCTGTAATGGACACCAAACGTGATCTGGCATCGTAGGCAATTGCACCCCACACCATGACTCTAGACCTTCTGGGCCTGTGACGCTCGGCGACAGACCGTTCTTCTTGGTGCCGACCACGGTGCCTCCACACAGGGATTCGTTGGTCGTCTCCGCCAAGACAGAAGCGGGACTCGTCACTGAAGATCCCCCGCTGCCATTGTGAGTGGCTGCTTGAATGTCTGGCAGGACACCATTGCGGTCTTTGGCGACGATACAATGGTGTTAAGGGCAGTCGTCGTAACAGTCTGAGTGCGTGTAGTCCTACGTCGTTCAGCCGTCTGCCAATGGTGCTAGCACTAATCAGACGATGCATGGAGGGCACAACTGCTCGCCGAGTATCCGCAATCGTGGCTGTTGGGTCACTCCGCACATGTCGGACAACCCGTCGGTCCTCTCTCTATCTCTCCGTGGTTCGTCTAGTTCTCCCAGACCCTTCCTGTCGCTGCTGCATGCGCTTGTTCTATCCACTGCCGCCAACAGCGTGCTATGGTGATATCCGCACGACCGGTATGGCGCACAATACGGCGATAAGACCATCCGCTTCCCGGAGCCCGACGATGCGGCCCCTCTCGAACTCCAACTGCTCGAATTGCATCTGAACTTTTTTCCGGGATGCATACTTCACTTGCAAAAGCTGCAACCAATACAACAGCACGAGTCAGAATTGCAAGCACTCGCAACAGGACGACCTTATATAGTCGGTCAGGCACAGCGCTACGACCCCTCCTTGCTGGAGTCATATACGCGGCCGAGCGTGATACTTGAATCATTTGCATGTCTCACGGATGCACTATTTTTTTTGAGGATGAGTGTATATTCGTTTTTAAAACTGTAACATCAAAAGATAGTAGAGTTGGCTAGATATTTTCGTGACGAAGGATGGATTGCAAAAGGGGCCCCTTAATCGCCTGGTGTGTCATCGCCCGTTAATTAAAAACTTTAAATCACTAGTGCCCAGTCACTGTTAGTTCGTGTAATAAAATCTAATACCTCAGAAAGGAATTGCAATTTTGTTTGAAAAGCCCACAACAGAAAAATTATGAAATAATACCTCAATTTTTGGAGTTCTCAAAACTCATCAAAAATTGAATTTGGGGTACGTAGTATTCCGTGAACACTTTTTAACCAGCACGAAAGTTGTATTTGGATTATTTCATATGTTTCTGAATAATCAAAATACCCAGAACTGAGTTGGTAAAAGTTTCTTCAGCTTCGAAATAAAATCCTGGTTTGATTTTATAAATAGGATTCATGTTCGCATAAAAGCAAAGCTAGGATATTTAGCTCTGTGTAAAAAGTCAAATGTTTACGCAATTTTTTAAATATATATTTATCCGAAACAGCATTTTCAATTATCTCAGTAATGAAAGCAAGGAAATCGGAGATGTCGTTCCGCCGATTGACGTCAAACATGTCCACACATGCGATTTTTTTCTTGCCGTATTCCAAATTACAGTCGAATGCAACTTCAATTTTAACCATAGGTGTACGCTAGAGAGTTTCTTTTTTTAACTTCCTTTCTCATTTTTTTATTTATTTTCTTTTCGCTGTTGGAGGTTGTGGCATCAGATATTTTGTTTCTCAAAAGCAACCGTGCTTTGAGCAAATTCTGGAATTCTTTTCGAGCCTTTGCCTTCCATCCTCTCTCATTATTCAAGCTATGCTTATTTTCTTTTTCTGGCGCAAAATTCTGTTTTTATCCCGCTGTTTAAAGCTGCGTCAAACAGTGTCACTTCGCTAAATACAGCCTAACGGAAGTTGATGAATGGATGTTTAGGAAAAGAACTGCATATTTCTAGATTTCATGCTTTTAACCCTTGCGTCTGTCTCTTTGAAAGTCAGAGCTAGCAAGAGAGGAAATTGTTTTTCTTTCGCCTGGTTGTGATTATTCATCATTCGATATTTGTTTAGATGAGAAGGAATTTTCTGAGTTAAGTGTGTTCAGCAGAATGGATGACTGGATAATGATAATGGCGGAAGGTGATGCTGCACGTTCTGGAATAACACGAGTCATGGTTTTTAAGTTTGTGCATATGTGTTACTTGGTGTTAATCTTTCCGACCGAAAAATGCAGGGTAGCACACGAGTATTAAACATGTTCTTTGGCTCTGATTGCCTTCTACTCCACCATCCTGAAGCCAAGTGACACTATTAAAAATAGGCTACGCTTGCTTGCCTGTCACGCTATAGTTACTCGCAACTTTCTGAAAGAAAGGAAAAGACCGTCCGATGGGCTAGCTGTTAGATTCCCAACTTTCCGCATTGGCTGTTTGAATTCGGTTCTTGTCATAAGCGTAGCTAATACTTTTTAGCATGTCTTTTGTAAAAAAAGATCGTGCTTATGTTATCGGTTTGTCCATCTGCGGACACCACTGTGCAACTATTAGTCCGATTTGAAAAATTCTTTTTGCATTGGAAAGCTTGAAATATGCGAATGATGTTCTTTCATATCGTTTTTTTTTTTTTTTTTTTTTTTTTTACGAAGTACAATATCGCCATTAGAGGGCGCAAAGGCAGATAATATCGAATTCAAAATACATTTTATTCCATATATTTGCTTCTAAGCTTCTGATTGAATTTTTTTTTTTTTTACCTTTCGATTCCATTTATGTCGAAAAGTATTTTAAGTATAGTAACTTTTTCAAGTAACGAATAGATTTTCTGCTAGGGGGCTTAAAACTAAATTGCGTTTTTTTAACTATATCTCTACTTCTGAAACTCCTATTTTAAATTTTTTTCTTCAGCGGATACAGCTCCTGATGGAAAATTCTTTGCATATAACTTATAAATTTTGGTAAAGAATAAGTTTGCCATCAGGGAACGCAAATGTTAATTTATGCCTCTGATGTATTTGCCACAAAATCTGAGCTTCCAAAATATCGATTAAAAAAATTCCACTCACGTCGATAAACCTTTTCGGAATATTTTCTTCTTAAAATAATGTATGGCTTCTCCGCCAGGGGACGTAGATATATATCTTATTTTTGTCTTCAAAGAGTCCGATTTGTAAAATTCTTTCTTTGTTGAACAGCATTTCCGGTTTAAAATGTGTTTCATATACACTGGTGTGCAAAAAGTAAGGACGAAGAGGAGAAATTGGCATAACAGCAAAACAAGCGAACCGAAAGATCACTCAGGAGATAGACTAGGGTCCGGTGCGGTAGGGCATGCGCATATATGCAGCATGACGTGGAGGGGGTCGGAAGGGTATAAAGCCAAGGGCGGTGTACGCTCAGCAATTCGGTTAAAGCTATTGCACGGTGTACATAGGTTTAAACGACGTCGACTTGCTGCCACCGTGTGATATGGCCAACAGGCAATCCAGTAAACGACATCTGGATGACTTTACCCGAGGTCGCGTCATTGGGAAGTTGGAAGACGGTCGAAAGTGTGACTAGTGTGGCCGAGGAGTTCGGGATCGCTCACAGCATCGTTTCACGAGGTTGAAGAGCATTTCAAACGACAGGAACAGCTGTCCGAGAGTTTAGCCGTGGTCGTCCATGAGCAACCACGGTGGCGGACGACCGGTATATTGTCCTACAGGCGACAAGCGATAGACGTCAGACAGCGGGAGAAATCGCAAGGCACGTGCAACAGACAACTGGACGTCCGTTATCGCGTTTTACTGTGGCCAGGAGGCTGGTCTATTTGCACAACGACTAGTACGGTGTGTGCCATTAACGCGTGCTCATCGGAGACGGCGGTTTCTGTGGTGCCAAGAACACAAGAACTGGACACATCAGCAATGGGATCGAGTTCACTTTACGGACGAGAGCCGATTTAGTCTGACGAGCTATTCTGGAAGTATACACATCTGGAGAGAGCAGGGAACACGCAATCACTCCTCCAACATAATCGAAAGGGACCGGTTTGTAGGTGGCGGAGTTCTCGTTTGGGGCGGTATCATGCTTGGTAGACGTACTGACCTCCACATCTTCCAAGGAGGCTCAGTCACTGTTGTCCGCTATTGTACCTAGGTTCTCTTGCCTCACGTGCGTCTGTTTAGAGGTGATGTGGGTCCTGAGTTCCTCTTCATGGACGACAACGCTACACTTTATCATACAGTGGCTGTCGCAATGCTGTTGGAGAGTGTAGATATTCAACGCATGGATTGGCCCGCAAGGTCCCCGGACCTAAATCCGATCGCACACGTGTGGGACCTTCTCGGGAGACACTTGGCAGCACGTCACCAACCGCCAGCAATGATTCCGCAGCTGCGATTGGCGCTGCAAGAGGAATGGGCCGCGATGCTTCAGCGGCTCCTTGACAACCTCGTCCTCATCATGAACAGACGTTGTAAATCCTGCAACGCAGTCAGGGGTGATCATATCCCCTACTAAAGACTGGATTTTTCTAGGTAGCCGCCTGTCACATGGACGTTTCTGTCTTCTGTCGAGTTGTGCTCGAGGCTACCTTTTCAATAAAGTGCCTTTGTATCCTTTGGATTCCTTGTTTGGACGGTTTTGCTCACTTGTCCCATATTCTTACATCTTGGGGATCTTATGGTATGATTTGAGTCGATGTGGTGCACTTCTGCACGACGTTACATTCGAAAAACCGTCTGGCCCTTAATTTTTCCACGCCAGTGTAATTTCAAAATTTTAAAGTAACTCATACACTTTCCGCTAAGGGGCGTTAAGCTAAATTGAGTGTCCCAAAAATATATGTCTGCTTCTAAAGCTCCAAGTTGAAGAAATCTTCCTGTATCGCATACTGCTCCTGGTGGGAAATCATTTACCTATAATTTCTAATATTTGGTAAAGTATGGTTTCGCCACGAGGGGCATAAGTGTCAATTTCTGCTTCTAATGTATTTGCAACAAAATCTGAGCTTCAAAACTCTCGACTGCAAAAAAATCGTTTGTGGATCGATACCGCTCACATCGAAGAACCTTTTCAGAATACTTTCTTCTTAAAATAATGCGTATTTCCCCCGCCATGCAGGGTTGTATATGCATATCTTATATTTGTCGATATCTCTGGTTGTAAGAGTCCCATTTGAGAAATTATTTCTTTGTTGGAGAGCGTTTCTGCTGCGAAATGTTTCTCATGTAAGCTCAATTTTTTCAGCGCAGGAGTCTGCAACCAGAGGGGGTAATTTCACGATTCCATTTACAGCAATATCTGCGGAATTAAAAACCCGATTGAAAGACTTCTTTCTTCGGCCAGATACTACTACTGTTTTCCATACCGTTTCCATTGACTTCGAATAGACTTCATAACTTTAATTCGCGCCAGAACGGATACAAAAGACGTGCTCTTTACACCTGGAAACTCGGTGTCATCTTTCTTGGTGTTTTTCTTGGGGTGTGGGGCAAGTTACAAAGTGTTGCACGTAATATTTAAAAAAATTATTCCGCCTTTCCAGAGGTGTAGCGACAGAAGAGAGAGGGGGGGGGTAAGAGAAGACATTGCCTATGAGCATCAAGCTACACAGTCGAGTCACATTATTGTGACCACCTTCTACTTTTGACGTCAACAGTGCGTAGCCAATGAAAGAAGGCACGTGTCGTGAGCTGGCTTGGGGAAATATATGGTATGCTGTAGGCTTTCTGAAAACATATCTCTTGTTGCTATCACCGATAAAAGGACCGGTTTATCAGATTTGTAAAAAGGGTTGATTATCGGCTTTCGGGCCAAGGGTGGCAATATTTCTGAAACAGCGCAGTTTGTGAACTGTTCGCGTGCTGCTGTGGTTAAAGTGTATCGTGATTGGAGAAATGGCACCATTATGAATAAGCGACGTGGAAACTGCGGAGCACCACGTGCCATTGATGTGAGAGGTAAACCTCGGCTTCGAAGGTGGGTAAGGGCCGATCGACACCCTACGGTGGAGCAACTCACTTGCCGAATGAACTAGGGGGCTACCGGAAGTATGTCTAAAACGACAGTTCAGCGAACCCTGCTGCGTATGGGGCTCGATGCAGACGGATGGTCACTGCTCCTATGTTAACGAAGATGCATCGGCGAAAAAGGCTTACATTTGCCCGGCAGTATCGGAATTGGACCTCCGCTGATCGGCAAAGGATTGCCTTCTCCGATGAGTCACGTTTTCTGCTTCATCGAACGGATGGACGTTGGCGTATAAGGCGAGAAACATCGGATAACAAACACTCTTCAACCATGGCTGGTAGAACACAAGCTGGTGGGGGCAGCGTTATGGTCTAGAGAATGTTTTCGTGGCATTCTCTGGGTCCACTCATACCTGTGGAAAACACTATGGACCAACTTCGTTATGAATTCATCCTTGCAGACCACGTACACCCATACATGCTGATTGTCTTCCCTGGGGCGCATGGGATCTTCCAGCACGACAATGCGACGTGTCACACAGCTAGAAATGTCTGAGAGTGGTTGGAAGAACACGATGAAGACTTCAAAGTACTTCCCTAGCCCCCTAATTCCCCAGACTTAAACTCAATTGAGTATCTGTGGGACCACCTCGATGGTGTTGTTCGCTCTATGGATTCTCTACCGCGCACCCTCCAGCAGCTGTCAGATGCACTGAAAGTCAGCATGGCTCCACATACCTGTGAACACCTTCCAGCACCTTATTCAGTCACTCCGAGCCTGTCTAGCTGCTGTCCGCGCTGCACACGGCGGTTACTTTGGATATTAGCTGATGGTCACAATAATGTGACACGACCGGGTATAAGAACGCCGAAAAAGTTGGAATGATGTTGCTATTAAAGTTTGAAATACACCAAAACAAATAGTTTTATAGTGGAAAAAAAAACCGCTTTTCTCATGAAGAAAATTTCCTTGCGATTAAATGTTCACCTTTTTTTTATTATTTGTTTTTGCTTCGAAGTTTAACGACGACCGTTAGCCACCGTAAAGGCTACAGGCAGCATCCAGTCCCTTATTTAAGGCCACTGGTTGGGAAAGAAAACAGCCAGCGCCGCATCAGACAAATACAACACCCATTCCTCATCCAGGATTCGATTCTGGGAAAACTTAGGACGAATGCCCAGAATTCAGCACCTCAGACTTCTTTGTGGTGTGGATTGGCGATAAATTTTCTATTTTTGTTTTTAATTTGCCATTTTGTTTGGTGCTCTACGATTTTTTGCCTGGCCTCTGTGATTCATAACATACACCGAAGAGCCAAAACATTATGATCTTTGTGCAAATCGAAGTAATTACAGATAAACGACGGAGCGTGTTAGCTTCATAAGACGGTATAAATAACATCTGATACTGAGCTCTACTAATTAGTGTTATTCTTGTTCTTCAGATGGAAAAGGCAGCGTACTTCAGCGAGTTTGACAAAAACTAACTTGTAATGGCCAGACGACTGGGTCAGAGCATTTCCGAGACGGCTAGGCTTGTGGGGTGTTCACTATCGGCCTATGTTAGTGCTTTCAGAAAAGTGAGTGTCCCGAGAAGAGAGAACCACGAGCCACCGGCAAGGTGTGGACCGACAACGGCTCATCGATTCTAGAGGTGAGCGAAGTCTATCCGGTACGACACGAGCCAACAGAAAAGATACCGTGGCGCAACTCGCCGGTAATTTGAATGCTGGTGACGGGAGTAGTGTGTCACTACACACAGTACGAGCCAACAGAAGGGATGTTGTGACGCAACTCTCCGGTACTTTGAATGCTGGTGACGGGTGTAATGTGTCACAACACACAGTACGAGCTAACAGATAGGATACTATGGCGCAACTCGCCGGTAATTTTAAAGCTGGTGACGGGTGTAATGTGTCACAACACACAGTAAGAGCCAACAGAAGGGTTACTGTGGCGCAACTCGCTGGTAATTTTAAAGCTGGTGACGGGTGTAATGTGTCACAACACACAGTACGAGCCAACAGAAGGGATACTCTTGCGCACCTCGCCGGTTATTTGAATGCTGGTGACGGGAGTAATGTGTCACAACACACATTACATCCAACCCTGCTGAAACTGGGGTTGAGGAGCAGCAGGCCGCTCCGAGTACCCATGCTAACCACGATTCATCGTCGAAAACTCCTACAATGGGTACACGAGCATCAAAACTTGACCTTGAATGAGTGGCAAAAAGTCGTCGTCTGGTCCGATGAATTGTGTTTCCTGTTGCATCGTGTGGATGACCGGGCACATGCGCGTCGTTTACATGGTGAAGTGTTGGCACCAGGATTTCTCTGCATCGTTGGACGAAATCAAGTAGGTGGAGGAAGTGTAATGCTTTGGGCAATGTTCTGCTGGGAAACCCTGGGTTCAGTCATTCATGTGTAAGAAACTCTGCCACATACCATCATTGCAGATCAGGTACATCCTTTCATGGCGGTACTCTCTAGAAGTGTGTTCTTTCAGAGACACAATGCGCCATGTCACACTGTCCAGGTTATTCGAGAATGGTTCACGGGGACAAGGGTGGGTTGGACACCGGGACACCAGGATATTTCCCGGTGGACCACTTGAGAAAAAATGGCAAAGTTTCTTCTATACTCTTTATCAGGACTATCTGGGAAGAGCGAATAATTATTTTGGTACTTATGAATAAGAATCGTTAACTTCGTTTGAGATTTATGGTGTCTGTCTAAAAATTTATTGCCTTAAAAAAATTAGGCTTCTCCTTTCTATATGTTGGGTTGCTCTAAAATGAAAAATGACAAAACAAAATCCTCTCCACTTCAGTGAAGATTTTGCCACTTAAACAAGTACGCTTACGGTTGAGCATAGGTCGTTGGTGGAGCCAAAGGGTCATTGATGGGCTCAACTTTCCTTTCGTAATCCTGAAGGAGACACTAGTAACAATTCTGATGGTCCGTCATTCGCACACCATTATCCACGTGCTGACCTAGATCCACCATTATCCACGTGCCGAGCGATTCTCGTACAGAGATGTTCCAAAATCCGTGTCCCACCAACATTGATCTTAAAAGAAACAGTGATTTGCGGGTACTGGTTCAAGAATCAAACTGGTTGTTCATTAGTTAAAATAATGGGTAACTAAAGAAGGAGTCTACTCAAGGAGATGATACTAATACAGTTGCACAGTAGACGATCAGGAACCAAATAAATATAAAGGAGATGAACAACGAAACTGAAACACAAGGGTTTAGGACACAATAATTTAATAGTACGATGTATGGCTCCTCTGAAGGCCAATACAGCTGCAATTTGTCCTGAAAAGGATTGTTGCAAGTCCTGTTCAGTATCCAGAGAGATTTGTAGCCATTCCTCTTGCAGAAAAAGTGGCTGGTTTACGACGTGATGCTGGTGGACGAAACGTTTCCTGACTCGCTTCTCCAGAATACCCCAGTTCAATAATGTTCAAGTCGGGTCACTGTGCAATGTGCAAGCTATCACAGACGTTCAACCTCACTTTCATGTTCAGTAAACCACTCTTTCACCAGTTTGTCTCTGTGTATCGGTGCGTTATCACTCTGAAACACGGCACCACCGTCAGGGTACAATGTTTGCACCATTGGGTTCACCTGGTCCTCTAGAATTGTCCGATAGTCCTTGGCAGTGATATGCCCCTCAAGAACAATCAACGGGCGGACAGACTGCCACGATATTGCGGCCCAAACCATCACCGATCCATCTCCGTGCTTCAGTGTGGGCAATAAACAGTCCGGGTGTTAGCCTGTGAGGGATGTCTCCATTCGTAAACTCTCCCGGTCGAAGGAAAGACAGTGAAGGACAATTCATCGGAGAACAATACACATTTCACTTGTCCAGCGTCCACGATTTGCGCTGCTGGCACCACTGCAACCGATGTTTGGCATTCACACTAGTGATCCAGGGTTTGGCGATAGCAAAACGACCGTGAATGTTGACCCGGTGAAGCTCTCGACGAATAGTTTTAATGGAAACTGGTGAGTCGCTGTGCGTCTTCAACTCTGCAGTGAGTTGGGCAGCTGTGGTTTTAATTTTTTTGACTACAATCCGTGTTAGTACCCGGACGTCCCTGTCAGACAACTTTCTCTTACCTCGACGGTTACTCCTATTGGATATGGTTCTTCCCTCTTGCTGGTATGATGACATGACCCTGGATACTGTGGCTCGCGATACACCTCAAAGACTTGCTGTCTTGGACACAGATGCACCGGCGGGACGCTCACCAACAATCTGTCCTTTTTGAAACTCGGATATGTCTCCCATTATGTTGTGTAGATCACATTTCTGACGTCCAACTGTGCTACTTCTCTGCTAATACAACCTTCACACTCCGCTCTCGTTGATCGGCTGCGAAATATATGCAGCCTGGCCACCAGGTAGCGCGGACAGCGGCGTGACACGTGGGTGCTATTTGCGCAGGTGTTTCACTTTTGTTGTCCACCCCCTATAATAATCTGGTTCACCCGATTTGAGTATGGCTTGGTGCTTCATGAATGGATTTTTTAAAATTCTTTCACCCTCAAATTGCTGTTAAGATTTGTTGATGACTGAATTAGTTTTACAATGCATATTTCAACAGTTCTCTTTCATCCAGCAGTTAACAGATTTTTTTTTCATGAGGGAATCCCTTGTGGGTACGGGTGCTTCTGCATTGGGCCACAAGACTAAAATTCCCTGCCTGGTTTCGTCGATCCAATCCGCCGCTGTTCACGGAAACATGAAGAAGACTTCCAGGTATTGCCATGGCCTCCAAAGTCTCCAGACATCAATCCAATCGAACATCTGTAGTTTTTGTTGGAACAGCAAATCCGATCTGCTGCGACTGAACCACGTAACTTCAAGATCTGCGGATAAAGTGTTGGTACCACACACCACAATACACCTTTAGAAATCTTGTAGCGTCAATGACTCCCTAGATGAGAGCTGTTTTGGCGGAACGTGGAGGATCAACATCATATTAGGCAGATTGTCATAATGTTTTGGCTCTTCGGTGTATAATCTTTTTTTTTTTCGCTATGTGATCTTGGTTAAAGTTAATGTTTTTAAGTGCATTATGATGCGAGATTAATTTTACTTTGGACAAACCCTCAGAATGTGTTCAATATACGTACGTAGGAATGCGTAGAACAAGCTTTTCCCGGGTAGATGTTTACCGATACTCAAGTCGCTTGGCAAAACTCTCAATGATCTGTGTTGTCGTTTTCTAAGGGGCACAAATTGCATATCTTGCCCCCGGTCTCCACTGCTTGCTCGCTTGTAAGATGTTTTTGCAGGAGCATACATACACATCTTTTTTACGCTTTCCAACCGTAGGTTCAAGAAGCGTATATGTTCCAGCTTTGTCCGTCTGCTTGTCCACACGATAACTCGCGTAAAAATGGTTCGATTTCGATGAAATTTTAGTATGTGCTACGAGACCATCTGGGGACAAACCCTATTGAAAATGGGCGAAATGGGATCAAAGGTCAGGACATAGGAGTGGGATTCATTCCATTGTCCTTATGCGTCATAATTTGCGTAAAAATGGTTCGATTGCGACAAAACTTTATCATGTTGTTCCGGAGTTACACTGAACCGGTTCTGTTGAATATCACCGAAATGGGGTCAACGGTCAGGGACACAGGAGCCAGATTTATTCCACAGCCATTATCCTCATAACTTGACTACAAATGCTTCTATTACCGGAATACTTTTATATGTTGTTCCGGAGGTATACTGAACCGGTTCTGTTGAATATCATCGAAATGGGGTCAAAGGTCAGGGCACAGGAGCGAGATTTATTTCACAATCATTATCCTCATAACTTGAGTAATTTCTGGCATTGCATGATTTTACTAACTTGTTTTTTTTTTTCTTGATTTATTAGTACCTTTCTGTTTTAGCAGAAATCTTTCCTTCACACTTTTTTTCAAGGCTTAGGATTGGCAGCGTCGTTAAAATTATTTAGCTATGAGCGCTGGCATGTTTAAAACTTTTACCGTAGTTATCTTTTTTCAAACGATGAATGTTTAACAAGTTAGTAAAATCATGCAATGCATTGATTATGATACGCTTTCCAACATACCAGTAATCATTACTCAAGTTATTACTCAAATTATGAGGATAATGGCTGTGGAATAAATCTCGTTCCTGTGCCCTGACCTTTGACCCCATTTCGCCCATTTTAAATAGGGTTCGTCCCCAGGTTATCCCCTACCACATACAAAAATTTCATCGAAATCGAACCATTTTTACGCGAGTTGTCGTGCGGACAGACAGACAGACGGACGGACAAAGTTGGAACATGTACGCTTCTTCAACTTACGGTTGAAAAGCGTAAAAAAACGAAATGCTTTTCTGTCATTCCTCCATCAGTTTAAGTACCTGCAGAACTTCTCTTCTACTTCATTATTTTACTTTATGTATGTATGATAAACCTGTTACTCGTATGTTCGTAAAGTCTGTTCTGTTCTCTCATCAGCTTTTGCATATCTTCCTGTGTTTTCCTTCCGTGTTCAGAATGTGTCTATCATAAATAAGATCATTGTATTCTGCATCTTTTTTAGACGTTTAGGATGAGATGTCTTTATACGACAAATAACCCATAACAATAGATTGGTCGGATATATTAAATTCGGTTGGAATTGCACCGGTCGAAACGAAGACGGCTGTCATTTTTTCGCGCTGCAACACTGATGTTCGTCGCAAATTTTGCATAATGAAGTTGAGACTGAGTTTTTTTTTCATGTAGGTATTATAGTAAAACCTCTCACATTTACGAACACGAGTCTCGGGACATTTATTTTCATCTGTAGAAGTGAAGTGTCGTTGAAAGAGAATTTTGTGCGCAAATTCTAGGTTACAGATCATAGAAGTAAGGCAGTGACTATTTACGATTTTCGTAGCGTTAACACCTTACAATTAATAGCCGTACGCAGAGATGGAAACAGATCCCGAGTCAGGGGATTAACGGGTCGACAATTTCTTGCGGGTCAAACGGGTCGGGTCAAGGTGTTTCTGACCCGATTTCGACCCGGTTTTATTTCCGTTTAATTTTTGAAAAGGAAAAATATCAAAGAACATGGCCAATATTTATTGAGCTACAAGCCAATAAGTAGTGTCTCTCAGTATGGCGTCGGACCACCCTGTTTGCTCACACAGCATGTCAGACGTCTCGGCATGGAGTTGTACAGATACCTAATGGTGTCTTGCGATAAGCCATCCCATGCAGCTTGAATCTTCTCACGCAGTTCCTGCAGATTGGTGGAGTGTGGATAGCGCGTCCAATAGTATCCCACACATTTTCAATCGGCGATAGGTCTGGCGCTGCGGCTGGCCACGGCCGAGTGTTAGTTACTTGAAGGCAAGCTCTCGAGATAGCAGTAGTATACGGACGAGCGTTGTCCTGTTGGAAAATCGAACCGTAGTGAGCGTTCAGAAAAGGTAGAGTTGCAGGACCTCATTAACGTAACGTTGGGCTGTCAAAATGCCTGTAATTAACACCAAAGATGATCTGGCATCTTAGGCAATTGCACCTCACACCATGCCTTCTGAACGTGTGACGCTCGATAACAAACCGTTCACCTTGCACTGACCACGATGCCTCCACACACGGATCCGTTGGTCGTCTCCTCCAAGACAAAAGCGGGACTCGTCACTGAAGATCACTGGCTGCCATTCTGCGTGGCTTCGTGAGAGTATGACACGACACCACTGTAGTCTTTGGTGACGATGCACTGTTGTTAAGGACAGTCGTCGTAGGGGTCTGCGTGCGTGTAGTCCTACGTCGTGCAGCAGCCTGCCAATGGTGTTGGCACTAATCGGACGATGCATGGAGGACACCACTGCTCGTTGAATATCCGCAATCGTGGGGTCACTACGCTCATGTCGGGCAACCCTTCGGTCCTCTGTCTCCGTGGTTCGCCTAGATCTCCCAGACCCTTCCCGTCGCTGCTGCGTGCCTTGTTCTATCCACTGCCGCCAACAGCGTGCTATGGGGATATCCACACGACCGGTAGGGCGCGCAATACGGCGATAAGACCATCCCGCTTCCCGGAGCCCGACGATGCTTTCCCTCTCGAACTCCTCCAACTGCTCGAATTGCTTCCTAACTTTTCTCCGAGGCATACTTCGCTTGCAAAGGATGCAACCAATACAACAGCACGAATCAGAATGGAAAGCACGCGCAAGTGTACGACCATATATAGCTGGCCAGGCACAGTGCTACGACTCCTCCTTGCTTGCGTCACATGCGCGGCCGAGCGTGATACTTCAATAATTTACATGTCTCACGATGTCAAACCTATCCACCAAGTTTCATTCCTGTCGGTTGCTTCCTTCTGGGTGCAACTATTTTTTTGACGATGAGTGTATATATATATCCTCGGAGTACCTCATCTTTTGGTGCCCTTAATGGTACCAAAAGAGGAGGTACGTTCGGAATTTTTTTTCTTTCTTTTTTATTTTTGTTTTATAATGAAATAACTCAAAAGTTGTTTAACCGATGAAGACAAAATTTGATATTTCCAAACTTTGTTTTAAAAAACTGTTTAACAGTCGATTTAGTTGAAATTGGACAAAAGTATGCGATACTGTTGTTTGTTTCCTCTAGGCAGGCGCTGTTAGAAATTTCGTCGAAATGTTTATGCGAACTTCAAAGGAAAATCTTTCAAGAAAAGACCGAAGACAACCTACTGATTAATTTTGATGCGATGAAATAGTTAATCCATTACGAATTGGCATACGTGTCTGTCTAATAATGGAATGTTTTGCACTACGTTTCTGTTGTGTCTAAACTTTTGAGACATGTAGATTCTTCTCCTTTCACGCCATGACTAGTAAAATTATACCCACTGCATTTATTGGTTTCTCATTTGCATAGTGTTACACAGTTTGAAGTGTTTCACTTGCTTTTCAATGTTTGTGTTTCCTTTGCGATATGTTTTCCGTATTGTTATATTCTAGCATGATTTTTGTGCCTGAACTTTTGTGGTGGACCTCACTGAATGCAAAGCAATTCGAATATGAGTAATCGTAATGAGTGCGGGAAAACGTGTACGATTGCAACAGTTTCTCATGGAAGCCCGAGCGACATGTTGATATGCTGTGTTTTAAACAAGCTTTGGTGAAAATACTAAAGTGTTTTAGAACTTCCAATTTCCATATTTACGGCTCGAGAGACATGATCTTCAATCATATGATTTACGGGCTTTACCTCTCGGTCAGACCAGCGCTCTAGGTGGGATACTGAAATTTTTTCGTCAATTGTTCCCCAAAATACGCATGGCCTGCGCTAATTATTATTGAGTTCATTGAGTCTTTCGTAGGGGAAGCTGAGCCTCCCCTATCGGCCTCCAAGGTACGGCCCTGTTACTCCTGCTGTATTTTTTTATTATTCTTTTCCAAAGCTATCGTTATTGTGAAATTTTGTTTCTTTGTTTGCCGTTTGAAGACAAAAAAAAATTTTCAGAAAAATATTTAGACTGTTCTATCAAAAGATATGTATGTAATGCACATCGTAAAGCGCCTATTGTATACAAATGCATTCATTTAAGTGTTATTCGTCTTAGGGTGGTATAGATCTGATTGTAAAAGTAGGATCGGAAAAATCTTTCTTGTATTTTTTATTTTATTAAATATTATGAATAATTTCTGTCATTGATTTTTACTGTACAAATGTGTTTATTAACTAATCGTGCACAATCTACTATGGTTGGTCACTGGAAAAATTACTACGATTAGTTTCAATAATCAATATAATACTAATTATTGAACTAATCGTGCACGATCTACTATGGTTGGTCACTGGAAAAATTACTACGATTAGTTCAATAATCAATAGAATACTAATTAATGAACTAATCGTGCACAATCTACTATGGTTGGTCACTGGAAAAATTATTGCGATTAGTTCAATAATCAATAGAATACTAATTATTGAACTAATCGTGCACGATCTACTATGGTTGGTCACTGGAAAAATTACTACGATTAGTTCAATAATCAATAGAATACTAATTATTGAACTAATCGTGCACAATCTACTATGGTTGGTCACTGGAAAAATTATTACGATTAGTTCAATAATCAATATAATACTAATTATTGAACTAATCGTGCACAATCTACTATGGTTGGTCACTGGAAAAATTACTACGATTAGTTCAATAATCAATAGAATACTAATTATTGAACTAATCGTGCACAATCTACTATGGTTGGTCACTGGAAAAATTATTACGATTAGTTCAATAATCAATATAATACTAATTATTGAACTAATCGCGCACAATCTACTATGGTTGGTCACTGGAAAAATTACTACGATTAGTTCAATAATCAATAGAATACTAATTATTGAACTAATCGTGCACAATCTACTATGGTTGGTCACTGGAAAAATTATTACGATTAGTTCAATAATCAATAGAATACTAATTCTTGAACTAATCGTGCACAATCTACTATGGTTGGTCACTGGAAAAATTACTACGATTAGTTCAATAATCAATAGAATACTAATTATTGAACTAATCGTGCACAATCTACTATGGTTGGTCACTGGAAAAATTATTACGATTAGTTCAATAATCAATATAATACTAATTATTGAACTAATCGTGCACAATCTACTATGGTTGGTCACTGGAAAAATTATTACGATTAGTTCAATAATCAATAGAATACTAATTATTGAACTAATCGCGCACAATCTACTATGGTTGGTCACTGGAAAAATTACTACGATTAGTTCAATAATCAATATAATACTAATTATTGAACTAATCGCGCACAATCTACTATGGTTGGTCACTGGAAAAATTATTACGATTAGTTCAATAATCAATATAATACTAATTATTGAACTAATCGTGCACGATCTACTATGGTTGGTCACTGGAAAAATTTCAAATGTCCCCAAAACAAGTCCCGTTTTTGTTTAGCTGTACAGAACTTCAAGAACCGCATATACAAGTACAAGCAAATCGCTATTGTACACCGGATCCTCAGTTTTGTATGACAACGTAAAGCTAAGTTTCCAGTATTACAGCGCTAAATGTAGCTGAAAAATGTAAAAATTATCGTCAGTTCTTTCCTGGACAATCCATAAATACAGCCGCAAAATGTTTTGTTGCCATGTTCATATTTATGAAACTTCTTTTATTTATTTTTCAATAGCCATTAGACTTTGTATTTCTCTTGTCTTCAGAATCTTTTATTCATTTTTTGTTTTGTTCAGTGTATTCTAATTGTTAATATAATAGCAGAACGAAATAAAAAAAAAGCCGAAACGTTTTGCGCACTTTGGTGCTGGAAGCCATCGACAATTTCCGGCATGCCCTGTGATTTCCTCGTGCAGGATATAGAAAACTTCTGCTGTTTATCAGCGACGCCAGGTGGTACATCAGCATGTGCTGCGGGCAGTAAACAAAAGATCTTTCGAGATCTTCATTTTCTGTCTTCAGAAACACAATTAAAATGCAATTAAAAGAATTGCCAACGATTTAACGTCATACTTTCCAAGTTTACGTATCTGTCTTCCTTCTTCCTTTGCACTTGTAGAGGAATACATGACTTGATGAATAAAAGTATGATGATTTGGCAGCAAACGCGCTGGCTCAGCGCCAGGAATTAATTGCAGAAAAGAAAAATTGCAATCATTCTTCCAAGAAGTCGCAACTAGAAATTCTTTTCTGCTGGTGAAAGTCTGTTACTCCCTTGTCTTATTCAAATTCTACTTCTGAGCGCCATAAATATGTCTGCTGTGCTCGTTACTGTATACACAGGATGTTAGATAAGCATGGGTAAAAATCTTGGTCGGGTTTTTCTTTCATTTCGTGACAGCCATAGCTACGACGAATTCCAGAATTACTGTACTTTTGTACGCTACTTATCATCTGTGGGTTCCAATACTATAGCTACTGAAGGTACTGGCGCTATTTGTGCTAACGATGGTCATTTTATTCTTATATGGGAATGAAATTACACTAAAAAATCGGGGGAGACTCTGTAGTATTGGAGTTGGGCATTTCTCTTCAATACTACTAAGTCAAAATGTATCCCCAACCAACACCTCTGAAAACAAATTGACTGGTCTACATAATAACTTTCATATGACTGAATATAAATGAATCCTAAACCAAATCAGCTTTTTTCTTTAATACACTGCTTTGCAAATTGTCTTTACTTCGTGAAATACAAATGTATATTTCATCCCTTATTTGTTATAACATAAATTAGAACAAGGGAGGTTTTTATGTCATTTGGGTGCATATCCGTTTTATGGGAAGATATTCGTAAAGGCTGTTCGACTTTCATTTAATACAGCAGCCAAAATGTACGAAGGATGAAATCAATATACAGTTAAACCAGCGGTGTAACTAGCATAACTTGCGCCCCCCTTTCCCCTCCCGCAAGATTTACTTCAGTACCCCTAAGTACAGTAATTATCCCAGGATTTCGAACACGTGGGAGGATACATTTTTCGCGGTGTGTGTGTATGGTGGCTTTTGGGGGAAGGGGAGGGATTAGGAAGTCAGGGACAGTGTCTAGAAAAGTAAGGGCCGTACCTAAAGCCCTGTAGTTTTAACTTTTATGTAATAGATTTAGCAATACGTGTAGTTGCTTTGTCTCAAACTGAAATAAATAATTACTTGAAGAAATCACCCTCTTACACATCGCAGATCTGCGGCTGCTGTGAATAAATGTTGGCTCCTGTCGTGCTCGTAATCCTAGAGAACTGACTGTTTTCCCACATCCTCCACGGGGAATCCCACTGTGGCCTGGCGCTTTTCCTCAGCAGCGCAGAGAGGGCGATTGGAGAGCGATCGTATTATTTGCAACCCATTGCAGAGCAAACGTATTACAACCCGAAGTCGAAGAGCCGAATAGTTTCAATCTGTAGGACATTCAGTGTTTTAAAAGTGAAACTAGGCATTCATTTATGATTCTTTGGGTTAATTACTGTGCGTGTTCGAATTTTTTCATAAAACCGTAACTGGCAGCTTCAATACGCCCCTTCGTTACCTGCCCGTCCCCGTGGCTGCAGGGGTGGTAGTTATCCGCTTAGAATGAGGAGCTTGGGACTGACAGAAATTCTTGTTAAATCCGGGTGTTTACAAATTCCGTTTTTGGCGAAAATTCCCACCATGTAAAAATATGCATGCGTAATAATATGCATATGCAATATGACGTATATTGTAACTTAACCTTCATTTTTAGTTTTCTTTTCCTATGTAAATTTTCAGTTCGTTCTCTTTTAGCGTTTCTGTCTTAACGTTGTATTTTCGCACTCAATGAATGTTATGTGCCTTCTTGAGGACAAGGGTGAATGACGTGGTGTGCATGGTTGAGAAAGCAAAACGTTCTGTATAATGTGTGAAGCGAGCACTGATGATGAGGGTAGATTAATATACACTATATTGACAAAAGTCACCGGACACCCCTTCAAAAGCAAATGAACGGATTATCTGCGTTGTTAAAATGCGCAGTACAGCTGCAAACGGTATAAAAACAAGCCTGCAACTGACCGGGTTCATATCGCACGGCGGGAGAGAACGAACTTTGAGAAAGGAAAGATAGTTGGGCGTTATATTAGTGGGTTGTCCATAAGAGAAACCGAGAGGCGTTTAAACATACCCAAGTCAACTGTTTTGGATGTACTGAATAAGTGGAAGACACATGGAATGCCTGAAGCAGCAAAACCTCCCGGCAGACCAAAGAAAATCAGTGATAGAGGACGTCGAAGCCTCAGGAGAATCGTTACAGCTAATCGACGGAGTACTGCACAAGACCTCAGTGTACAGGTGAGTAACAATGCTGGGACCTCGGTATGTACACGTACCGTTATCATTGAAATTCATTCCATGGGTTACCGTGGTCGTGCGGCTGCTCATAAGCCTTTCATCTCCACTCGGAATGCTACTCATCGTTTAGCATGATGTAAAAAACATTTATCGTGGACCGTAGATCAATGGAAACGGGAACTATGTACTGATGAATCCAGATACACGATCCATCAGTCTGATGGCTGTGTGTGGGTATGGCGACAGCCGGGAGAACGCTATTTACCACAGTGTACTTTTGCTACGGTCAAGTTTGGAGCTGCCAGTGCACTCGTGTTGGGGTGTTTTTCGTGGTATGTTTCCGGCCCATTGGTTATCGTGGACAAACCTGTTAACCAGCATGTCTACTTCGATATTCTGGACAATTATGCCCTACCAACTCTTTGGCAATACTAAGGAACGGAGCCTTGTTGTTAGCAGCAGCATAATGTACCGAGCCATAAAGCAAGGATTATTACTGCGTGGTTTGACGATAATTCCGTATCGTGCGTGGACTGACCTGCACAGAGCCCTGATCTTAATCCCATATAGCACCTATGGGATGAATTAGAGCGTCGCATAAAAAGTTTGAAACCAAGGCCTATTACTAAGCAACGGTTAGTGACAGCATTATGTACTGAATGGAAACGCATACCTATCGCTGTGTTCTAAAACTTTGTCGAAAGCATGTCTCGAAGGGTCAGTGCATGCATTAAGTTTAAAGGTGGACCGACACCGTACTAATGTGTGTCAATAAATGTTGTGTTGTGTTTCTTTTCCAGGTGTCCCGTGTCTTTTGTCAATATAGTGTAGGTTAGCATTTGTATGTACCTTCTTCTCGACTAAGAGTAATACGGAATCGCTTTAGTGTTTTCTTCTACGAAGTTCTTGTGATTGGAGTACTGTTGAGATTAGTAATATCACGTGCTGACAACGATATTGGATGAATAAAAGCTGAGTACTATTATTGTAAGTAACTGGATTTCTCGAAGTTTTCTTGAATGACTTCTGTGTCGTTAAGCAATACAGGGTTTCAACTATATTCAGCTTCACGTAGTGTTTTTAAGTTGAATCGACATTTGTACATATACACATTTTAATCTAGGAACATTACACGTCTGCATGTCCATAACTATTGGATATGCATACATGAAAGCTTTTACTATTTAACTACGTTAGTACTACACTCCTGGACAATTGCTAAGGACGGATCATAAACGGCTATATATAGCGCATACAAAAGTAAGTGTGGTTGGATGCCAAGTGAAATAAAATAATGTCAGAATGCCAGGACATTACAAGAAAGACAATTTATTATGCTCTGAAATCCAGAAGGCTTTGGAACGTGTTCAAGGGACAAACAGGCCATTTTGTGCAGAATACGTAAACGTGAAAAAAATGCAATTACCGTCCGCAGGCGTTCCGGCGTAAGATGTCAATACGGGATATGGCCACCATGGAGGGCGATGCAAGATTCCACACGTCGTGCCATGCTTTGCACAACATTATCAAGCAGCTGTTGGGGTAATTTATCCCATTCCTCTGTCAGTGCACGGATGAGGGTGTCCTTGTTTATTGGAGGGCATTGGCGACCAGCAAGACTCCTCCCCAAAGCATCCCCCACATTTTCAATGGGATTCAGATCTGGAGAACGTGCTGGCCATACGAGGCGTTGAATATCCTCGCTCTCAAAACACTCCTGGACAGCGACTGTTCGATGACATGTTGCGTTGTCGTCCATGAAAATGAATCTATCACCGACAGCACCACGGAACATGCGAACATGAGGTAGCAGAACATCATTAATGTATCGTTGGCCAGTCATAGTCCCAGTTGGAAGCACATAGAGGGACGTACGGCCATTGATCATGATGCCAGCCCATACCATGACACTACATGTCGGATATCGGTCCCTTTCCTGTATGTTTGCTGGACAATATGCAGTACCACTGTCACTCCAGATCAGTGTCGTCGACAATCAGACGATAGACTGTATCTACTCTCATCTGAGAAGAGGACAGCAGACCAGTCGTGTTTTTTTTTTTTTTTTTTTGATTGGAGGTTTAACGACCACCGGGAGCAACTCAATGGGCTATAAGCAGTCGCCCGTCCCTGTTTCCAGGGAAGGGAGAGAGCCAGTGCCGTAAGACAAACACAACATCCATGCCTCACCGGGATTCGAACCCGGACCCCGTTCGGACGAATGATCAGAGGCCATCGCTTAGACCACTGCGCCACCGGGGCGGCCAGACCAGTCGTTATCAGTCCAATTGCGATGTTGATGGCACCATTGCAAACGGGCGGTACGGTGACGTCTGGACAATGGGATGCACACAACAGGACGGCGGGCGTATAGTCCTCCTTCATGCAAACGTCTGGCGACAGTTTTTTGGGAGATCCGCTTGCCAGTAGCAGCCATAAACTGATTTGCTATCTCACTAGCTGTGCTGCGCCGGTGTCTTTTTGTTGATAGCACTATGTACCGATCTTCCGCAGGTGTCGTACTGCGAACACGACCTCCCCCGTGACGTTTGCTGCACTCTCCATTTGTTTGAAATGATTTCCAAAGCCTTGAAACAACACTGTGGCTGACGTCGAACTCCCTGGCAACATCTGTTATTTTTCGCCCTTCTTCAATCTTGCCTATAATACGGCCACACGTAAAATCATTTAGGTGATGTCGGGAAGACATACTGAAAATTGCAAGTTCGTCAATTGATTCTTTCCCTTTCAACTTTGCGTTTAAACAACAACGGTCAATACGCGTCAAATCCTTTATATCTCTTATCAGCGCTATGACGTAACGAACAAGTTCGGCAATCCGAAATTTGCATACGCACAACACGTCTTACTGTATCCCGCACTTATGCTAATTTCCACATTTTCCTGCCTTCCATTTTATGGTTGCTATCGTTGCTATTGTCATCCGTCCTTAGCAATTGTCCGGCAGTGTATAATTAATTAATTAAATTTTTCAAGTAGATTCCACGTGACGGTCGCGTGAGACTGAAAACTGTTGAACTACACCAACACACATGAAACAAAAACAGCACCGATCTTCCCAATGCAATGCTCAGTTGGGGGATGAAATAGGGGCAATGGGCATAATTCCAGGAATTGTTATCCCTTGTTCCTCCTTTGGTTATATTCCTATTCCATTACTTTTCTATCGCTCTCTGCACTGTTCCTCAGAAATCCACTTATTATACATATGTGTTATTTCTTGTTGTAACACATATTATTATACATATGTGTTATCTCTTTTTGAAAGTTGGCCTGTTTCCAACTTTGTTGACGCTACACACCCAAAGCATAGCCCTTTGGACGGGTGGGGGTGAGAGTCTCTTACACAACTCGCTTGTTAAGCACTTGATATGTACTTCTTTCCTATTGCTTTTCTATCAACATTCGTCCACTGGCGCAGAAGGATTCTCCTAGATTGTTGCAATTTGCAATTTTGTCTATATGGTACTGTTTCTATTTTTTTCATTCCAGGATAGTGTGCAGCAAATTTTCTCTCTCTTCCTCGTTAAATGTGGAATTTCATTAAATTTTATTTGTTAAAACCAATCGAATTAGCTTTGGAATAACATTATGCCAAACAAAAGCCCCTGTTTTCCTCGTTAAATTCGAGATCTCGCGGAATACAGTCTCGTTATATGCAGGCTCTGCTGTACTTATCAATGCCACGTTTATTGGTTTGCTAGCCCTCCAGCGGTTTTTGTTTGTTTCACATGATCATGTGAAGCAAACAAAACGCGCGAAAGTATTTGCTTGTGAGGGGAGAGGTTAACTACCACAGTAAGCAATTTGAGCAACATCTCTGAAAAAACTGTACATACAATTATATTCTGTTTAAAGCAAAGTATGTTGCAGTAGCAAGCAGATAAAATTTTGATCTCAGTTGCTTAATTTTTTTTCCAGTACTGTAAAAATAAAAAAAGAAATGGTGTGAATCAATGGAAATTTTTGAAAATAGCGTGCAGCAAATTTGCCGGTAGGTTTCTGACTTTCAACTAAATTTTCGTTTGGAAAAATATCCGTTTTTAGTAACGGAAACATTTTTTCCTTGTTACTAATGCCGGTTTTTATCGTCTGTTTGTTATTGTTGTTTCGATATGCTTTTTTTTTTTTTTTCCAGAAATATCCCTTTCGATTTTATCCATTTCTATACAAAAACGACCCGACATAGCAGAAGTTTCCCAAAACTGCTATTTTGACTTTTTCAGTCCCTATACAGAAGATACTTCTGTTCACACTTTTTTAAAGTCTAAATACACCAGTCGTATTGCAGGACTTGTTCCTAACGTACGAAGTGAAAGAATCATTCCCCTTAGCCAATGTGAGATCGGGCCCGCGATGGTTTCTACGTCAGTACGGAGCGCTGCCGACTGAGCTAGTAAGACACTTACCACCACATTACATTTAAAATAGAAACGTAGAGAAGTGGAGTCGCGTGACGATGAAATGTTTTTCGCTATGATTGCGGGTTACTCATTTTATTTTCTGTAGGAGATTATTATTTTCCTGAATAGGTTTATAATCACTTACATTTTTCTGTAGGAGGACTTACTATAAGTAACATTTTTATCATGATTTTTCAATTTTGGAACTCGAGGTTTTTTTAAAATAACAATGACTTTAAATTATGCTCAAGAAAAGGTGAAATGTACTACTTCATAGTATATATATATACCCTGAAGTGCCGTTGAACAAGAGATACTTACCTAGTATCACGTCACGCTACTTCTTGTCCTAACGGTGACGGGCGCACGACAAGGCATGGACACCACGAACTTGCAAAAATGTTCTGCGGTTATTGCCAGCCATGCCTCATCCAAAACTGTTCATAATTCGCTCGATTTCGTAGGCGATAGGACATGTTCGACGCTATCCCAAAGGCGTTCGATGGGTTTAAATCCGGGCGTCTAGGAGGCAACTGAAGCGTTTCGAATTTACTACAATGCTCTAGTAGCCATGAAGTAGCCAGGTGGGACGTATACGATGGGCTAGAGTATGGCATTGATTCTTGCTGGAATACACCATTCCCACTGGGATGCATGCTGGACAGAAATAGTTGTCAATGGTCGGCTAGGATGTCCACATATTTTTGGTACTCAAAGACGACTGTACGCGTAACAAAGCTGAGGACACTTCAGATCATCACTGAGCCACCACCAGTCTGCACTGATCCAAATTGACATGAAGAGTCCATGGCTTTATGAGATTGACGCCAGATCTGGACTCTCCCATCGACTCGATGCAGTTTAAATCTGGATTCATCAATCCAAGTTATCCGCTTCCAATCCTCCATGGTCCAGTGTTGGTGTACTTTTTCCCAGGCAAGGCGTTCAGTCCGGTGTCGTACCGTTAATCGTGGGACTTCGTGGGCAGGCAGCTTCCGAACCCTACACGTTTAAGAGTGGACTGCACTGTTCCTTGCTCTGACATGACGACTTGACAGACAGTTCAAATCGGTGATAACTTGCGATATTATCTTGTGCCTATCAGTTTGAACAATAATACTCAAATGGTATGCACCACAAGCTGTCAAGACCGGTGCATCTCTACAATACATTTGGGAGCTAGTTCTTTGCCAGACGTTTCGTATTCTCGGACCATTGGACACTGCAGCACGGGTAAGCCCCAGTGTGTTGACAATTTTCGAGACGGAGTGACCCATACTGCAGGCATCTACAATGAGCTCTATATGTAAAGAGCATCCAAATCACTTGTCTTACAAACCCCATATGTAATCAAACAACATTGGGAAGCTGTGGACGATGGTTATACATATTTAACCACAGCTCATCCGCGATGATGCGGGTGTAGCAGTCAAGCATTTGCATAACTTCTGCTATCTCTAATTCAATGACACTTCAGTGTAATATTTTTTGTGGTGACCAGTTCACAATGTGATACGTAGACATCATACAAACAACCGTACGACACACCAAGTACTCAGTTCCTTGCGGCACCATAATATGGTGCAGAAAATGAGGGGTGGAGGAGATATTTGTTGCTACAATAACTTTGATATCATGCGATATGTTATCCAAAATACACCGAAGAGCAATTGAATTAGAGATACCTGCCTAGTAAAGTGTAGCACCACCTTTCATCCTGATGACGACGGCGATTCGTCTCGGTATGGACTCGACAAGACACCGGAACCGTTGGGAAGCCATACGGATCCACGACCCCAGATCAAGCTCCCACAGTTCACGAAGATTTGATGGAGGGGGGGGGGTCAGAGCCTCGAGCATCTCTCTCGATGGCATCCCAGGTGTGCTCGACGGGATTGTGGTTAGGGGACCTAGCTGGCTAAGATAGCGAGGTCACGTCGGTGGAGTGTTCATCCAACCATTCGGATACAATTCGGGAGCGATGGCACGGTGTATTGTCTTGTTGCAGGATGAGGTCCACTGTGGGATGTTGAAGATGCACAAACAGTGCAAATGGTCGTCCAGGATATCCCCCGGTAACGTTGACCTGTGAGGGACGATGTCACACGTACCAGGGGTCCCATTTCAGTCCTCTTAAACAGTCCCCAGACGAGAATTCCACCCCCACCAGCTTGAAGTACCCTGCTGGCAAGAAGGATCCATCGCTTCATGTGGTTTGCGCCGTACTCGTGTCCTGCCATCCGCATGTACCAACGTGAATCTCGACTCATCAGTCCAGGCAACAGTTTTCCACATTTCTAGGGTCCAGCGGCGATGTTCCCGCGCCCATACTAATCTTTGCACCCTGTGATGTGCGGTCAGCAGCGGTACCCTCGTGGGACGATGGCTTCTGTGCCCCATAGCGAGGAGATGGTTCTGGATGGTGTGGCTGCTTACACGTTTTTGTGCACCAGCGTTGAATTGCCAAGTGATTTCTTGCCCTGTGGCCCGTCTATCCGCTGTTGCAATGCGAGCTAGCCGACGATGACCTCGCTCATCCACACGCTGTTGTCCACGGCAGTTGGCCCTCGCAGGGATGGTTTTACCGCATTCGATGTACTCACGGTGCACCCGTGACACAGTGGCTCGTCAAAATCCCAATGTCTGCACGACTTCCGAGATGGAGTGACCCATTCGTCGGGCCCCGACAATTTGCCCACGATAAAATGCACTTAGATCCTGCGTCTTACCCATACTGCTTCCGACTCTTACTGATTCCCATCGCATCACATCTTATATTGTCGAATCGCTGCATACGTCATGTCGTTTCCGTTTACAGGGCCGCCCACAGTGCCACATTTGCATAACGCCAGCTGTCTCTAATTCAATTGCTCTTCAGTGCATACGGCCTCCCAACAGATTCTCAAATTCTGGTCAGCCAGCAGACGATAGCAAGTTAATAATTAATCAAACCTCTAGAATTCTCGCGAACAGCTCCTATTACCGGAAATTTTCTGTCATGTGGGTACGGAAAAGTAAAAATAGAATTTTTACGTTAATGTACGAAGTAGAGGTGGAGTTACTATCGATGGCTTTGTCCAAATCAGTACATCGATAGTGCATCGATAGTTTTTTTAACTATCGATGGCTTTGTCCAAATCAGTACATCGATAGTGCATCGATAGTTTTTTTAACTATCGATAGTTTTACGTTTTCCAATGCTGTAAGTGTAAATCACAAACGTGTAAACTATTCAGCTTTCGCCGATTTCTTTGATGACTGGAACGCTCATTTATACTGGTATCAAAAACATTGAGCCCAGCCATATTGATACATCATGATAATGCGAAACTGAAGTTAACTGTAATCAAAAAAGTAAACGGTGAGGGAGTACGGTTTTTGCACTCTGTTGCTCTTCACATCAAGTCAAGCTATAAGCAAAACTGTACGTTTCAGTCAGATAGAGAGGAAGCCAAAAGCGTTGTTCTTGTTGTTGGTACTGGAAGTTTAAAGGTGCGTCAGGTGCTGAAACAGCTATTTGTTGAGAGTAAGTAATCAGTAATAATGGGTAAACGTAAAATATCTTTTGTGCAACTTTATTTTTCTTTTGGTAAGGATAAGGTCTACGCTAAATATAGCCCTTTCGGAAAGAACTACAAAACGTCGGGCGATACGTCAAATGTTAAGGATAATTTAAAACGACAGCATCCACCTGCTGTCTTTTTAAAAGATCCCAGAAAAATTTTTTGAGGAGCAGCCCTACTCATAACTTTATTTACTCAATTTTTCACAAATTATTGCCACGATTTTCCAAAACATTATAGAAAAAATTATTTTTGCATTCAGAACTGCAAAATGTTCTTCTTTATCTTTTGTGAACAAAAACGTAAAAAAATCATACAAAAAATGAGAATTATGGAGCCACGAATTAGCTCTTTCTTCAGGCAAAAGTATTTTTTTCTTGACTTTTGCTCACTCACTTCGGGAGAATATCGTCGAAACGTGGATTTTCCTACCCGGTGGCGCAGTGGTCTAAGCGTTGGCTTCTGATCGTTCGTCCGAGATGGGCCCGGATTCGAATCCCGTGAGGAATAGATGTCGTGTTTGTCTTACAGCACTGTCCCTCTTGCTTACCTGGAGTCACTGGCTCTAAATCAGTGATGGGCAAATGTTTACAGCCCATCAAGTTGCTCACGGTGGTCGTTGAACCCCAAACCAAAGGGAAAAAAAGATAGTTTCAAAGTTTATCGGAGCTTAGCTTTTTAACAAAGTGGAAAAATAAGAAAAACTCTTGTCAGAAATAATTTTTCATTCCGGAAAACAAATTTTCTTTCGGGAAACTTTACCAACAAACTATCGATAGTTATCGATTGTTATTTTTAGACTATCGAAAACTATCGATAGCCATAATTATCGATAGTTCTCCACCTCTAGTACGAACAGAATCACTGTCTGAAAGGTTCCCTGAAAATTCAGAATTTAATTAGGGATATGACACCGCATATCTAATTATATACGTTATTGGGCCGCGGGTGGCCTAGTGGCCAACGTTCGTGACTACCACGGAGAAGACCTCTGGTTTGATCCCAGGCCGGTACGAACGCTCGAGCGACTAAATATCCGCCGTGCGTCGAATGGGCACGTTAAGCCATCGGGCCCCGGGTACTGGCCCCCCGGTAATAAATAAGGGCGTTAGTCTCCCCCTTTCTACCTCACTTTCCTATCGGGCACTCTAGCCCAAACCTCCCAGCTTCCTATTTCTAAGGGTTGTTTAAGACCTCGGGTCAGACATTCCCTTCCTAAAATCCTCTACACATGATCTGATCTGAAATCCGTAATTAACCGTAGAAAGATGAACAGTATTTCATTTAATTCACGTATAGAAAATCCATGAAATTCAAGTTTTGTCCATTATTTCCCAGAAAAGATTTTATCAGGAATATCCTTCGTTAATTTATGAAAAGGATCACGGAAAATAGCTCGTAAATTTCACAAAATATTTTGTAGTGAACGCTAATTCTTTACTTGATAGTCGTGAGGTTGAAACGTGTCGATGCCGTTTACTGCAGTGAGACAGAAACTTCCGGGGATGATGTACCATCACAAACCACAATCCTCCGGAAACAGACGTAACGTTTGTTATCACCTGTTTTAGAAAAAATTATAAATCGGTACAAATTAATAAAATTTATTGCTCAAAATATCGTGCTCCTTTTGTTCTGCTTAATTTGAACTCTCAGATTTCAATTTGATTTTGAATGTGATGTACTTGTACATACTGAATTTCTTCATTCTTCATTAGTTTTACTACAGAATAGTTGCATTCTTGGTAGTTATTATTCATTACTGTCTTGTAAGTAAATCTTATAAATTTCCTTATTTGTAAGAAGTAGAATTGAAAATAATGTGTATACGGTAAAAAAAATCTACTTAAAAATGAGAACCTAAACCTACTCGTTTTTTTAAGTACAATCGTATCGTAAATGAGTAGATGACATGCTCAAATATAAGTAACCACACGTACTTATAAATAACTGCGTCAATAAATACAAATACAATCTCGTATTACTTCATTTTAGATATCATACACTGGCGTGCAAAAATAAAGGACGAGACGGTTTTTCGAATGTAACGTCGTGCAGAAGTGCTCCACATCGACTCAAATCATACCATAAGATCCCCAAAATGTAAGAATGTGGGACAAGTGAGCAAAACCGTCCAAACAAGGAATACAAAGGATACAAAGGCACTTTATTGAAAACGTAGCTTCGAGCACAACTGGACAGAAGGCAAAAACGTCCATGTGACAGGCGGCTTCCAAGAAAAATCCAGTCTTTAGTAGGGGATATGATCACCCCCGACTGCGTTGCAGGAATTATAACGTCTGTCAATGCTGAGGACGAGGTTGTCAAGGAGCTGTTGAGGCATCGCGGCCCATTCCTCTTGTAGCGCCAATCGCAGCTGCGGAATCTTTGCTGGCGGCTAGTGACGTGCTGCCAAGCGTCTTCAGAGAAGGTCCCACACGTGTTCGATTGGATTTAGGTCCGGGAACCTTGCGGGCCAATCCATGCATTGAATATCTTCACTCTCCAACAGCTCTGCAACAGCCACTGTACGATAAGCTGTAGCATTGTCGTCCATGAAGTGGAACTCAGGACCCACAGCACCTCTAAAGAGACGCACGTGAGACAGGAAAAACCTCGGTACAATAGCGTACACCAGTGACTGAACCTCCTTGGAAGATATGGAGGTCAGTATGGCTACCAAGCATGATACCGCCCCAAACGAGAACTCCACCACCTCCAAATCGGTCCCTTTCGATGATTTTGGAGGTGTGATTGCGTGTTCCCTGCTCTTTCCAGACGTGTATACGTCCAGAATCGCTCGTCAGACTAAATCGGCTCTCATCCGTAAAGAGGACTCGACCCCATTGCTGATGTGTCCAGTTCTTGTGTTCCTGGCACCACAGAAACCGCCGTCTCCGATGAGCAGGCGTTAATGGCACACGCCGTACTGGTCATCGTGCAAATAGACCACCTTTGTGCAGCTTCCTGGCCACGGTAAAACGCGATAACGGACGTCCAGTTGTCTGTTGCATGTGCCTTGCGATTTCTCCCGCTGTCTGCCGTCTGTCTCTTCTCGCCTGTAGGACAATATACCGGTCGTCCGCGGCCGTGGTTGCTCGTGGACGACCACTGCTAAACTCTTGGACAGCTGTTCCTGTCGTTTGAAATGCTCTCCAAGCTCGTGAAACGATGCTGTGAGCGATCCCGAACTCCTCGGCCACACTAGTCACACTTCGACCTTCTTCCAACTTTCCAATGACGCGACCTCGGGTAAAGTCATCCAGATGTCGTCTACTGGATCGCCTGGATGCCTCATACGGTGGCAGCAACTCAACGTCGTTCAAGCAGATGTACACCGTGCAATAGCTTTCACCGAGTTGATGAGCATACACTGCCCGTGCGATTTATACCCCCACTCCCCCACGTCATGCTTCATATATGCGCATACCCTACCGTACCGGACCCTAGTCTTTCTCTTGAGTGGTCTTTCAGTTCGTTCTGCCCGCTCGTTCCGCTGTTATCATAATTTCTCCTCTTCGTCCTTAATTTTTGCACACGAGTGTAGATTTCAAGAGAAATTGTTTAATAAATGTGTAAAGTGACACACATAAAGAATTAGTACAACAAAGTCACTGATCACAAGTAATTTAATTGTGCATAAAGTACCTTTGTTCACGCTTTTACATTAGCCATATTTGTGTCAATCTCATAAATAATATATTGTCGCTTCATCACTATATTTGTCATAAAATTGTGCGGTGCATTTTAGCCAACATGTGACAACGAGTATACCTATTATCCCAGATGTGCCATCAAATAATATACTTCCAGTTGATTCTATGAATAAATGAGCATGTATGGAGTACACGTATTCCAAATTTGAAATCTAGCCGCGGATGGCTTAGTGGTTAGAGATTCATACTACTGATGGAGGAACCCCAGGTTCAAACCTAGCCTGATAGGCTTGAACCTGGGGACTCTCCGTGGTGGTGTGAATTTCTAACAATCGCTGAATATCCGCCGTACATCGGACGAGCCTGTAAGTGACGGTCCCCGGGTAGGAATCCCCCTGTTACATGTAAAGGTGTTCATTCCTAAGCTCCCCTAATTTCTCTCTGCCTTCTATGTGCAAAATCGTAAGCTTGTACGGTGGTGCCATCTGGTGTGCTCTTACTTACAAACTATCCTGTCAGAATCGATAGATTCGACAAGAAACTGAAGGAAGTTAGAACACATGTATTTGAAATATATGGATTCTTTTGAGTACATATATTTAAATATACACGGACGGAAAAAGAAATCCCAACACCAAGAAGGGTTTGTGTTAGATAAACGACAGTTGGTAGGCGGTGAGAGTGCATCTGTAAGATGACGTATATGCAAATTTTGCGCTCGGTGCATACGTGTGGCGCTAGTAGCGCCCCTCGGAACATGCAAAGCAGGTTTGCTGTAAATACGCGCTGTAACGTTCGTGAGCGTTAGTTATCGTTGAGATTCGACGTAGTGTGTTGATGTTAGTCAAGAATGCCTTTAAGAAGACGAAGAAGCCATTATCAACAGCTCACGGAGTTTGAACGAGGTCGTGTAATAGGGCTACGAAAAGGTGGATTTTCTTTCCGCAATATTGCAGAACTACTTAACAGGAATGTAGCCACTGTGCATGATTGCTGGCAGCGGTGGTCAAGGGATACCTGCCTCAAGAAGACCGGGTTCCGGCCGGCCACGTGGCACTACTGAGAGGGAAGACCGCCGTGTACGGCGTATGGCCGTGGCGCATCGTACCGCGTCTGCGGCAGCAATTCGAGCTGCAGTTGCCACCACAGTGACACAACGAACTGTTACAAATCGGTTACTTGAAGGACAGCTCCTAGCCAGACGCCCTGTAGCGTGCATTCCACTTACTCCAAACCACTGCCGTTTGCGACGTCAGTGGTGTCAAGCTAGAGCTCATTGGAGGACGGAGTGGAGATCTGTTGTCTTTTCTGATGAAAGCCGGTTCTGCCTGGGTGCCAGTGATGACCGTGTGTTGGTTAGAAGGAGGCCAGGTGAGCGCCTGCAATCAACCTGTCTGCGACCGAGACCCACTGGACCTACACCTGGAGTTATGGTCTGGGGAGCAATTTCCTATGACAGCAGGAGCACTCTCGTGGTTATTCATTGCACCCTGACGGCACAGTTGTACGTCGGTCGGGTGATTCAACCTGTCGTGCTGCCATTCATGAACAGCATTCCAGGGGGTGTTTTCGGGATAACGCTCGCCCGCATACCGCTGTTGTAATCCAACGTGCTCTACAGAGTGTCGACATGTTGCCGTGGCCTGCTAGATCACCAGATCTTTCACCAATCGAGCACGTATGGGACATCATTGGACGACAACTCCAGCGTCACCCCCAACCAGCATTAACCGTCCCTGTATTAACCGACCAAGTGCAACAGGCATGGAACTCCATCCCACAAACTGACATCCAGCACCTGTACGGCACAATGCAATGACGTTTGCGTGCTTGCATTCAACATTCTGGCGGTTACACAGGTTATTAATGTACCAGCATTTCACATTTAAAGTGGCTCTTATCGCGCTTACAATAAGCTGTGATCTTGAAACCTTAATCGATTAAATATGTTACCTGTACAAATGTATTGCCGCCATTTCATTCCTCTACAGCTATTTTTTCGTGGTGCTGGGATTTTTTTTTTTTTCCGTCAGTGTATTAAGTGAAAAATGAGTACATATATTTCAAATTAGAAATACCAGATATACTCACAATTGATTCCCTGTATGCACTCAGAAATGAGTATGTGTCTTTCCCAAAAATGAGACACAAGTACTCGGAGCTATTATAAGTCCAGAATGTACTGAAAAACGAGTACATCTTGCTTATTTCTAAGTACCAATTTTTACCATTGCACTGTAATTTGATCTATCGCTTCCCATATTAGTTCTTATCAGGTGCTTCTGCGGTGTCGCAATTGTAAAAGGATGAAAAAAAATTGGACGCACATAAATTTTCTGTCTCTGATCCACTATCGAAGCATGCTTTAGAACATACAATGGTGCTCAAACTTAAAGCAACAACCACAAAAACGTAATTAACAGAGGAACTCTGACCGCTGGACGTAAATGGAAAACGTAAAACTGGTAACGTAAAGCAGTAAATATTGCTGCCGTTAAACAAGCAGAGGGTCAATTACAAGCCATGGAACAGCAAAAGTATTAATCAAACATAAATGGATTCCGTATATAAGCGATTGGAATCGAATAAGTAGAAAGTCTCGGGGTTTGTACTGTTAGCTCAGTTATGAGACGTCATTATCGTTCAGATGATCAGTTATGGTGAAGATGTATATAAGGAGATTAGAAGCAGGGCAGTCGCAAGCAGAAGTGTCTAGATGGCGAAATGTGGATTGTTCCGTTGTCTGCCTCTTCTGGAAACAATTTCAGGACACTGAAAACAGGGAAACTTTTACTTGACACATAAGTGCATTCCATATACACGGTCGTATCAGAATAATATGACCACCTACCTAACAAAAGGGAATAACCACCCTTGGCCCGAATGACAGCGGCGAGACGGCGTGGCATGGACGCAATGTGGCCCTGGAAGGTTGCCCGAGGCACACGTGCCCATTTGGACTGCGGCAGAGCACGGTGGTCCCGTTGATCACGTGGTTCTGGGTCGGCACGTCGAACCCGTCAATCCAAATAGTCCCACAAGTGCTCTATGGGATTGAGGTCCGGCGATTTTGCCGGTCAAGGAAGAAAGGAGACATCGCTGTCGTGTTCCTGGAGCCGGTCACGCACCCCCTTAGCGACGTGTCACGGCGCATTGTCCTGTTGGTAGACACCATCACCACCAGGGTAAACGCCCAACATGAAGGGATGGTCAGCGCGGATGGACAGGTAGTCATTGGCGTCCAGGGACCCTTCCAGTGGTACCAGCGGTCCCTGGTCATACCAGGAAAACATCTCCCAGATTTTCACACATGACCGACGAGCGTGTAAGAGTGTTGGTTCTCGTGTGTGTCTGACGCTGTATCTGCCACTTTCCGTCACTTGTGTGGAGTAGAAACCTCGATTCGTCGGAAAAGGCAATATTTTCCCATTGTTCCACTGTCCAATGACGGTAGTGCCATGCGAACTGCTGGCGTCGTTGCCAATGGACGTAGGTTAACATGGGCGCCTTGACACAGCGTCGACTCCGGAGACACATGCGTAACAGCATTCGCTGTATCGGGGACACGTACCTCGGTGCCCCAGCGTTCATTTGCATGGTCAATTGCTGCACTGTTGCGCGTCAATTGCGCTTTATCAGTCGACGAAGGCGACGTTCTCCTCTGGAGTTAATGGCCTTTGGGGCTCCACAGCTATAACGTCGGGAGGTACTCCGTGTGCTATTGGTCCATTTTTGGTGTACTTTACTACAGCACCTCGCGAATAGCCCACGAAGTCTGCTGTTTATGAGATACTTCCACCATTGGCGCGGTGGCTGATGATCATTCCTTTTTGAACGTTCGTCAAATCACTGCGTTTGCCCATTGTGCTTACGTAACGCACTATGGCTCATCTGTCCTTTCTGGCCGCTTATATCTCCGTGTGGTCGACCTTGTCACGAGCACTCTGTACGTGCCTGGGCGTGTACACTGTGATTCCGGGGGTGGTCATATTCTGATACGACCCTGAATAAACGATTAGAGTCGAATAAGTGGACAATCTTGGGGTATGCACTGTCAGCTCAGTGATAAAACGTCATTATGTCTCAGACTGTTCGTTCAGAGGATCTATCGTTGTGTAGAGCTATAGGGAGATTAGAAACAGAGAAGCCTCAAGCAGAAGTGTCCAGACGGCTAAATGTGAATCGTCCCGTTGTCTTCCTCTTCTGGAGACAATTTCAGGATACTGAAAACACTTCGAGAGGACGTGAGAAAGGACATCGGAGGGAAACTTTTGCTTTACAAACCCGTTTGTTGATGTTACAGGCTAGGCAGAATCCAAGCAACGACGCGTTGATTGGCCCAGACGCTCACTCCTGCAACTGGGCTGACTGTATCTCGACATACGGATACCGAATATTGCATAACAGTGGTTTGTATGCAGGAAGGACGGCGTGCTGTGTGTTTCCTTGATCATATCGCAGAGATGAGCTCGCTTCGAATAGCGTCGTCAACATGTCACATCGGCACACGCAGTGGCGGCGGAACCGCCAGGGCCCAGGCCCGGTCAATAATTTCAGCCAAGATTTTTATTTTTATTTTTTTTTACTTGGCATATGTGCGATTCTTGTGATGTGCCTTAGAAAGTTCCTCTAAGTAAGTGATCGGTTGGTCCTAATCCCCAACAAGGCTCCTTAGGCATTGTTTTTCTTTTGTTTGTTCCGGGAAGCGAGAAGGGAGCGGATGCACCACAATCCGAAATTTCAGGCTCGGTCAACAAACTTCACTTTCCGCCCCCCCCCCCTGGGCACACGCACTCTTTACTGACGAGAGCAGATTTTGTTTCCAATCAGATTCTCTGAGAACATCCATATAGCTCAAACGTGGGACACTGTATCAGCCAATAAACGTACGCGGATCGGCGAACGACCGTGAATACAGGCCTGAATCTGTATTCACGGTCGTTTGCCGATCCGCGTAATAGACATGGAAAACCGTTGAGGTATAATGTCTTCCCGGTGTCGTAACGAGATCCTGGCTCCTCGTGTTCATCTTTTTAGATGTGCAGTTTGTTCGTGTTTCCTGTTAATGGTTGAAATCGCCTGACCTCATAGGGGTTTGCTAGTCAACGAATATATTGAAAGCAAAGATATTGCGCGTATGACTTGGCCGATACTGTCACCAGATCTTAATCCGATGGAACATGTTTAGGAACCTTTAGGTCAACGTACTGCTGCTTGATCCCCTCCTCCTATAGCTTTGCAGGACTTACGGTGTGCTATTGTGGACGAATAGGACTTAATCCCACAGTCTCTTACGGATACCCTTGATCACATTCCGTGTTCAAGAATGTTTTTGTTTTTTTCCCTGATTTTCTCATTTTTTTTACAGGTTAAAAGTTTGGGCTCATTTGCGTACAGCTTCAGATATTTATTTCAAATTCCAAGTAAAAAACATTTTACCACACAAGTTCCTTCTGTTCATTACTTTGTCAGTTACTATCTGTTAACTACACTGTAAATTTTTTCTGAAATTCACGGAAAAGTGTCGGTCATTTCTTTCGTGAATTAACGAAGCATGTTTCTGATACTACCTTTCCGTGAAATGACGGGAGAAAACCTGAATTTAACGGACTTTTCGTGCCACAGGAAAATTCTGAATTTTCAGAAACCTTTCCGCAGTTTCTTTCTTATATTAACGGTAAATTACCGTTTTAGAGATCTGTTAACGGAAAATTCTAATTTTCAGAAACCTTTCCGCAATTCCTTTCGTATATTAACGGAAAATCTCCGTTCTCACTTTTTCCGTGTCCGTATGATGAGAAATTTCCTCTAATAGTAGCGATTCGTGGAAATACTTGAGGTTTGATTAACTTTCAAATTTCAATCGTCTGTCGAATTTTGAAGTTCCCCTATTTGGTGCACCAGCTACTTATTATACATTGCTGGCCACCCAAAATGCAACACCAAGAAGGACACGAGACAGCAAAGCCAGATTTACTGGACACATAACAACAGATACAAAGATGAAACGATTGAGCTTACAGGCCCGTGCGACTTGCGGAATAAGCAGAAATCAATAGTTCGTATGGCCCCCATGGCTGGCAATAACGGCCGCTACACGCCGCGGCATCGAACGAAAGAGGCTTTGGATGTGGGCTTGGGGTATGTCAGCCCAGGCTGCTTCCACACGTTGCCACAGTTCATCAGGCGTAGCCGTGGGTGGTGCTTGCCGGGCCACTCCATTGCCGATCAGCGACCAGACGTGTTCGATGGGCGACATATCGGGAGAACAGGCGGGTCGCTGATCGGCAACCGAGTGGCCCGGCAAGCACCACAGACGTGTTCGATGGGCGACATATCTGCACGATGCGTGTCACGTGCGGACGCGCTTTGTCGTGTTGAAACGTCGCCGCTGGCAGGTCCTGCGGGTAAGGGAGGACTACAGGCTCCAAAACGTCGGAGATGCAGCGGTGGCTGTTGAGTGTACCGGCGATGCGTACCAAAGGGGTGAGGGTGTCATATCCAATTGCGCCCCAAACCATAACCCCAGACGACGGACCGGTATGGCAATGCATAATGCAGGCGTCATACAGTCTTTCGCCGCGGTGCCGCCACACGCGGATCCGACCATCGTGGTGTTGCAGGCAGAAGTGGGATTCGTCGGAGAAGACAATGTCGTACCATTCCGTAGTCCAGGTGCGGCATTCAACGGCCCAGTGCCGCTGCACTCGCAGGTGGTGTAACGTCAATGGTAATCGCAGCAAGGGGAGTCGTGTGACAAGTCCCCTCTCTTGGAGACAACGTCGAACGGTACGTGTTGACACAGGTTGTTGCGCACCCTAATTCCTGCGCTAACATTCGTGATGTGGCGGTGCGAGCCGTCAAATCCCACCGCACAACAGGCCGGTCCTCTCGTTCGGTGGTGTGCCGCGGTAGAGGCAATCGCTCACGTCGGTTCGTCCGTTCCTCCTGCACCCACCGAATCCATACTCGCCTCACTGTGGCTCGATGTCGTCACACACGGGCGCCGATGTCTCGGTACGATAAATCGCTGTCGCGATAAGCCACTATTCGTTCTCTGTCGAACTCCAAAACGTGCTGGAATGACTGCCGTATTCTGCGACGAGGCATCAGGAAGCTTCCCACGCACAGGTCCGGCAGCACAACACACTTCAACTACTTACACCCCAACTTCTGTGCACCCTTCTTATAGTGCTTCTCGGTGGCATGCCGAGCGCACATGGTTTGCATATGCCCTGCAGTGCTAACCGTTTGCATGTCTTCTGCGGACGCCGCATACTGCGAATTTCAGGCCAATCGGATGGTTCCTTCTTGGTGTTGCATTTTGGGTGGCCAGCAGTGTATATTGTATTACTCTAAGAAACCGGTTACTTATTGTACAGATGATTATACGATGTCTGTGTATCAGTCTTTGGACAGCTTAAGACAAAAGCTATTATAGCTATCAAGAGTAAATTTTATATTTAATAAACCAGGTACTCAACTTATTGTACAGATGGTTATACGATGTCTATGTATCAGTCTTTGGACAACTTAAGACGAAAGCTATTATAGCTATCAAGAGTAAATTTTATATTTAGAAAACCAGGTACTTAACTTATTGTACAGATAGATGGTTATACGATGTCTATGTATCAGTGTTTGGACAACTTAAGACAAAAGCTATTATAGCTATCAAGAGTAAATTTTATGTTTAGTAAACCAGGTACTTAACTTATTGTACAGATAGATGGTTATACGATGTCTATGTATCAGTGTTTGGACAACTTAAGACGAAAGCTATTATAGCTATCAAGAGTAAATTTTATATTTAGTAAACCAGGTACTTAACTTATTGTACAGATGGCTATACGATGTCGATGTATCAGTCTTTGAACAACTTAAGACAAAATCTATTATAGCTATCAAGAGTAAATATTATATTTAGTAAACCAGGTACTTAACTTATTGTACAGATAGATGGTTATACGATGTCTATGCATCAGTCTTCGGACAACTTAAGACAAAAGCTATTATAGCTATAAAGAGTAAATTTTTTATTTAGTAAACCAGGTACTTAACTTATTGTACAGATGATTATACGATGTCTATGTATCACTCTTTGTACAACTTAAGACAAAGGCTATTATAGCTATCAAGAGTAAATTTTATATTTAGTAAACCAGGTACTTAACTTATTGTACAGATAGATGGTTATACGATGTCTATGTATCAGTGTTTGGACAACTTAAGACAAAAGCTATTATAGCTATCAAGAGTAAATATTATATTTAGTAAACCAGGTACTTAACTTATTGTACAGATAGATGGTTATACGATGTCTATGCATCAGTCTTCGGACAACTTAAGACAAAAGCTATTATAGCTATAAAGAGTAAATTTTATATTTAGTAAACCAGGTACTTAACTTATTGTACAGATAGATGGTTATACGATGTCTATGTATCAGTCTTTGGACAACTTAAGACGAAATCTATTATAGCTATCAAGAGTAAATTTTATATTTAGTAAACCAGGTACTTAACTTATTGTACGGATGCCTATACGATGTCGATGTATCAGTCTTTGAACAACTTAAGACAAAATCTATTATAGCTATCAACAGTAAATATTATATTTAGTAAACCAGGTACTTAACTTATTGTACAGATAGATGGTTATACGATGTCTATGCATCAGTCTTCGGACAACTTAAGACAAAATCTATTATAGCTATCAAGAGTAAATATTATATTTAGTAAACCAGGTACTTAACTTATTGTACAGATAGATGGTTATACAATGCCTATGTATCAGTCTTTGAACAACTTAAGACAAAAGCTATTATAGCTATCGAGAGTAAATTTTATATTTAGTAAACCAGGTACTTAACTTATTGTACAGATAGATGGTTATACAATGCCTATGTATCAGTCTTTGAACAACTTAAGACAAAATCTATTATAGCTATCAAGAGTAAATATTATATTTAGTAAACCAGGTACTTAACTTATTGTACAGATAGATGGTTATACAATGCCTATGTATCAGTCTTTGAACAACTTAAGACAAAATCTATTATAGCTATCAAGAGTAAATATTATATTTAGTAAACCAGGTACTTAACTTATTGTACAGATAGATGGTTATACAATGCCTATGTATCAGTCTTTGAACAACTTAAGACAAAATCTATTATAGCTATCAAGAGTAAATATTATATTTAGTAAACCAGGTACTTAACTTATTGTACAGATAGATGGTTATACGATGTCTATGCATCAGTCTTCGGACAACTTAAGACAAAAGCTATTATAGCTATCAAGAGTAAATATTATATTTAGTAAACCAGGTACTTAACTTATTGTACAGATAGATGGTTATACGATGTCTATGCATCAGTCTTCGGACAACTTAAGACAAAAGCTATTATAGCTATAAAGAGTAAATTTTATATTTAGTAAACCAGGTACTTAACTTATTGTACAGATAGATGGTTATACGATGTCTATGTATCAGTCTTCGGACAACTTAAGACAAAAGCTATTATAGCTATAAAGAGTAAATTTTATATTTAGTAAACCAGGTACTTAACTTATTGTACAGATAGATGGTTATACGATGTCTATGTATCAGTGTTTGGACAACTTAAGACAAAAGCTATTATAGCTATCAAGAGTAAATATTATATTTAGTAAACCAGGTACTTAACTTATTGTACAGATAGATGGTTATACGATGTCTATGCATCAGTCTTCGGACAACTTAAGACAAAAGCTATTATAGCTATAAAGAGTAAATTTTATATTTAGTAAACCAGGTACTTAACTTATTGTACAGATAGATGGTTATACGATGTCTATGTATCAGTGTTTGGACAACTTAAGACAAAAGCTATTATAGCTATCAAGAGTAAATATTATATTTAGTAAACCAGGTACTTAACTTATTGTACAGATAGATGGTTATACGATGTCTATGCATCAGTCTTCGGACAACTTAAGACAAAAGCTATTATAGCTATAAAGAGTAAATTTTATATTTAGTAAACCAGGTACTTAACTTATTGTACAGATAGATGGTTATACGATGTCTATGTATCAGTCTTCGGACAACTTAAGACAAAAGCTATTATAGCTATAAAGAGTAAATTTTATATTTAGTAAACCAGGTACTTAACTTATTGTACAGATAGATGGTTATACGATGTCTATGTATCAGTGTTTGGACAACTTAAGACAAAAGCTATTATAGCTATCAAGAGTAAATATTATATTTAGTAAACCAGGTACTTAACTTATTGTACAGATAGATGGTTATACGATGTCTATGCATCAGTCTTCGGACAACTTAAGACAAAAGCTATTATAGCTATAAAGAGTAAATTTTATATTTAGTAAACCAGGTACTTAACTTATTGTACAGATAGATGGTTATACGATGTCTATGCATCAGTCTTCGGACAACTTAAGACAAAAGCTATTATAGCTATAAAGAGTAAATTTTATATTTAGTAAACCAGGTACTTAACTTATTGTACAGATAGATGGTTATACGATGTCTATGTATCAGTGTTTGGACAACTTAAGACAAAAGCTATTATAGCTATCAAGAGTAAATATTATATTTAGTAAACCAGGTACTTAACTTATTGTACAGATAGATGGTTATACGATGTCTATGCATCAGTCTTCGGACAACTTAAGACAAAAGCTATTATAGCTATAAAGAGTAAATTTTATATTTAGTAAACCAGGTACTTAACTTATTGTACAGATAGATGGTTATACGATGTCTATGTATCAGTCTTCGGACAACTTAAGACAAAAGCTATTATAGCTATAAAGAGTAAATTTTATATTTAGTAAACCAGGTACTTAACTTATTGTACAGATAGATGGTTATACGATGTCTATGTATCAGTGTTTGGACAACTTAAGACAAAAGCTATTATAGCTATCAAGAGTAAATATTATATTTAGTAAACCAGGTACTTAACTTATTGTACAGATAGATGGTTATACGATGTCTATGCATCAGTCTTCGGACAACTTAAGACAAAAGCTATTATAGCTATAAAGAGTAAATTTTATATTTAGTAAACCAGGTACTTAACTTATTGTACAGATAGATGGTTATACGATGTCTATGCATCAGTCTTCGGACAACTTAAGACAAAAGCTATTATAGCTATAAAGAGTAAATTTTATATTTAGTAAACCAGGTACTTAACTTATTGTACAGATAGATGGTTATACGATGTCTATGTATCAGTGTTTGGACAACTTAAGACAAAAGCTATTATAGCTATCAAGAGTAAATTATTATATTTAGTAAACCAGGTACTTAACTTATTGTACAGATAGATGGTTATACGATGTCTATGCATCAGTCTTCGGACAACTTAAGACAAAAGCTATTATAGCTATAAAGAGTAAATTTTATATTTAGTAAACCAGGTACTTAACTTATTGTACAGATAGATGGTTATACGATGTCTATGTATCAGTCTTCGGACAACTTAAGACAAAAGCTATTATAGCTATCAAGAGTAAATATTATATTTAGTAAACCAGGTACTTAACTTATTGTACAGATAGATGGTTATACGATGTCTATGTATCAGTGTTTGGACAACTTAAGACAAAAGCTATTATAGCTATCAAGAGTAAATATTATATTTAGTAAACCAGGTACTTAACTTATTGTACAGATAGATGGTTATACGATGTCTATGCATCAGTCTTCGGACAACTTAAGACAAAAGCTATTATAGCTATAAAGAGTAAATTTTATATTTAGTAAACCAGGTACTTAACTTATTGTACAGATAGATGGTTATACGATGTCTATGTATCAGTCTTCGGACAACTTAAGACAAAAGCTATTATAGCTATAAAGAGTAAATTTTATATTTAGTAAACCAGGTACTTAACTTATTGTACAGATAGATGGTTATACGATGTCTATGTATCAGTCTTCGGACAACTTAAGACAAAAGCTATTATAGCTATAAAGAGTAAATTTTATATTTAGTAAACCAGGTACTTAACTTATTGTACAGATAGATGGTTATACGATGTCTATGCATCAGTCTTCGGACAACTTAAGACAAAAGCTATTATAGCTATAAAGAGTAAATTTTATATTTAGTAAACCAGGTACTTAACTTATTGTACAGATAGATGGTTATACGATGTCTATGCATCAGTCTTCGGACAACTTAAGACAAAAGCTATTATAGCTATAAAGAGTAAATTTTATATTTAGTAAACCAGGTACTTAACTTATTGTACAGATAGATGGTTATACGATGTCTATGTATCAGTCTTCGGACAACTTAAGACAAAAGCTATTATAGCTATCAAGAGTAAATTTTATATTTAGTAAACCAGGTACTTAACTTATTGTACAGATAGATGGTTATACGATGTCTATGCATCAGTCTTCGGACAACTTAAGACAAAAGCTATTATAGCTATAAAGAGTAAATTTTATATTTAGTAAACCAGGTACTTAACTTATTGTACAGATAGATGGTTATACGATGTCTATGTATCAGTCTTCGGACAACTTAAGACAAAAGCTATTATAGCTATAAAGAGTAAATTTTATATTTAGTAAACCAGGTACTTAACTTATTGTACAGATAGATGGTTATACGATGTCTATGTATCAGTCTTCGGACAACTTAAGACAAAAGCTATTATAGCTATCAAGAGTAAATATTATATTTAGTAAACCAGGTACTTAACTTATTGTACAGATAGATGGTTATACGATGTCTATGTATCAGTCTTCGGACAACTTAAGACAAAAGCTATTATAGCTATCAAGAGTAAATATTATATTTAGTAAACCAGGTACTTAACTTATTGTACAGATAGATGGTTATACGATGTCTATGCATCAGTCTTCGGACAACTTAAGACAAAAGCTATTATAGCTATAAAGAGTAAATTTTATATTTAGTAAACCAGGTACTTAACTTATTGTACAGATAGATGGTTATACGATGTCTATGCATCAGTCTTCGGACAACTTAAGACAAAAGCTATTATAGCTATAAAGAGTAAATTTTATATTTAGTAAACCAGGTACTTAACTTATTGTACAGATAGATGGTTATACGATGTCTATGTATCAGTCTTCGGACAACTTAAGACAAAAGCTATTATAGCTATAAAGAGTAAATTTTATATTTAGTAAACCAGGTACTTAACTTATTGTACAGATAGATGGTTATACGATGTCTATGTATCAGTCTTCGGACAACTTAAGACAAAAGCTATTATAGCTATAAAGAGTAAATTTTATATTTAGTAAAACCAGGTACTTAACTTATTGTACAGATAGATGGTTATACGATGTCTATGTATCAGTCTTCGGACAACTTAAGACAAAAGCTATTATAGCTATAAAGAGTAAATTTTATATTTAGTAAACCAGGTACTTAACTTATTGTACAGATAGATGGTTATACGATGTCTATGTATCAGTGTTTGGACAACTTAAGACAAAAGCTATTATAGCTATCAAGAGTAAATATTATATTTAGTAAACCAGGTACTTAACTTATTGTACAGATAGATGGTTATACGATGTCTATGCATCAGTCTTCGGACAACTTAAGACAAAAGCTATTATAGCTATCAAGAGTAAATATTATATTTAGTAAACCAGGTACTTAACTTATTGTACAGATAGATGGTTATACGATGTCTATGTATCAGTCTTCGGACAACTTAAGACAAAAGCTATTATAGCTATAAAGAGTAAATTTTATATTTAGTAAACCAGGTACTTAACTTATTGTACAGATAGATGGTTATACGATGTCTATGTATCAGTCTTCGGACAACTTAAGACAAAAGCTATTATAGCTATAAAGAGTAAATTTTATATTTAGTAAACCAGGTACTTAACTTATTGTACAGATAGATGGTTATACGATGTCTATGTATCAGTGTTTGGACAACTTAAGACAAAAGCTATTATAGCTATCAAGAGTAAATATTATATTTAGTAAACCAGGTACTTAACTTATTGTACAGATAGATGGTTATACGATGTCTATGCATCAGTCTTCGGACAACTTAAGACAAAAGCTATTATAGCTATAAAGAGTAAATTTTATATTTAGTAAACCAGGTACTTAACTTATTGTACAGATAGATGGTTATACGATGTCTATGCATCAGTCTTCGGACAACTTAAGACAAAAGCTATTATAGCTATAAAGAGTAAATTTTATATTTAGTAAACCAGGTACTTAACTTATTGTACAGATAGATGGTTATACGATGTCTATGTATCAGTGTTTGGACAACTTAAGACAAAAGCTATTATAGCTATCAAGAGTAAATATTATATTTAGTAAACCAGGTACTTAACTTATTGTACAGATAGATGGTTATACGATGTCTATGCATCAGTCTTCGGACAACTTAAGACAAAAGCTATTATAGCTATAAAGAGTAAATTTTATATTTAGTAAACCAGGTACTTAACTTATTGTACAGATAGATGGTTATACGATGTCTATGCATCAGTCTTCGGACAACTTAAGACAAAAGCTATTATAGCTATAAAGAGTAAATTTTATATTTAGTAAACCAGGTACTTAACTTATTGTACAGATAGATGGTTATACGATGTCTATGTATCAGTGTTTGGACAACTTAAGACAAAAGCTATTATAGCTATCAAGAGTAAATATTATATTTAGTAAACCAGGTACTTAACTTATTGTACAGATAGATGGTTATACGATGTCTATGCATCAGTCTTCGGACAACTTAAGACAAAAGCTATTATAGCTATAAAGAGTAAATTTTATATTTAGTAAACCAGGTACTTAACTTATTGTACAGATAGATGGTTATACGATGTCTATGTATCAGTCTTCGGACAACTTAAGACAAAAGCTATTATAGCTATAAAGAGTAAATTTTATATTTAGTAAACCAGGTACTTAACTTATTGTACAGATAGATGGTTATACGATGTCTATGTATCAGTCTTTGGACAACTTAAGACAAAAGCTATTATAGCTATCAAGAGTAAATATTATATTTAGTAAACCAGGTACTTAACTTATTGTACAGATAGATGGTTATACGATGTCTATGCATCAGTCTTCGGACAACTTAAGACAAAAGCTATTATAGCTATAAAGAGTAAATTTTATATTTAGTAAACCAGGTACTTAACTTATTGTACAGATAGATGGTTATACGATGTCTATGCATCAGTCTTCGGACAACTTAAGACAAAAGCTATTATAGCTATAAAGAGTAAATTTTATATTTAGTAAACCAGGTACTTAACTTATTGTACAGATAGATGGTTATACGATGTCTATGTATCAGTCTTCGGACAACTTAAGACAAAAGCTATTATAGCTATCAAGAGTAAATATTATATTTAGTAAACCAGGTACTTAACTTATTGTACAGATAGATGGTTATACGATGTCTATGCATCAGTCTTCGGACAACTTAAGACAAAAGCTATTATAGCTATAAAGAGTAAATTTTATATTTAGTAAACCAGGTACTTAACTTATTGTACAGATAGATGGTTATACGATGTCTATGCATCAGTCTTCGGACAACTTAAGACAAAAGCTATTATAGCTATAAAGAGTAAATATTATATTTAGTAAACCAGGTACTTAACTTATTGTACAGATAGATGGTTATACGATGTCTATGCAGTCAGTCTTCGGACAACTTAAGACAAAAGCTATTATAGCTATAAAGAGTAAATATTATATTTAGTAAACCAGGTACTTAACTTATTGTACAGATAGATGGTTATACGATGTCTATGCATCAGTCTTCGGACAACTTAAGACAAAAGCTATTATAGCTATAAAGAGTAAATTTTATATTTAGTAAACCAGGTACTTAACTTATTGTACAGATAGATGGTTATACGATGTCTATGCATCAGTCTTCGGACAACTTAAGACAAAAGCTATTATAGCTATAAAGAGTAAATTTTATATTTAGTAAACCAGGTACTTAACTTATTGTACAGATAGATGGTTATACGATGTCTATGTATCAGTGTTTGGACAACTTAAGACAAAAGCTATTATAGCTATCAAGAGTAAATATTATATTTAGTAAACCAGGTACTTAACTTATTGTACAGATAGATGGTTATACGATGTCTATGCATCAGTCTTCGGACAACTTAAGACAAAAGCTATTATAGCTATAAAGAGTAAATTTTATATTTAGTAAACCAGGTACTTAACTTATTGTACAGATAGATGGTTATACGATGTCTATGTATCAGTCTTCGGACAACTTAAGACAAAAGCTATTATAGCTATAAAGAGTAAATTTTATATTTAGTAAACCAGGTACTTAACTTATTGTACAGATAGATGGTTATACGATGTCTATGTATCAGTCTTCGGACAACTTAAGACAAAAGCTATTATAGCTATAAAGAGTAAATATTATATTTAGTAAACCAGGTACTTAACTTATTGTACAGATAGATGGTTATACGATGTCTATGCATCAGTCTTCGGACAACTTAAGACAAAAGCTATTATAGCTATAAAGAGTAAATTTTATATTTAGTAAACCAGGTACTTAACTTATTGTACAGATAGATGGTTATACGATGTCTATGCATCAGTCTTCGGACAACTTAAGACAAAAGCTATTATAGCTATAAAGAGTAAATTTTATATTTAGTAAACCAGGTACTTAACTTATTGTACAGATAGATGGTTATACGATGTCTATGTATCAGTCTTTGGACAACTTAAGACAAAAGCTATTATAGCTATCAAGAGTAAATTTTATATTTAGTAAACCAGGTACTTAACTTATTGTACAGATAGATGGTTATACGATGTCTATGCATCAGTCTTCGGACAACTTAAGACAAAAAGCTATTATAGCTATAAAGAGTAAATATTATATTTAGTAAACCAGGTACTTAACTTATTGTACAGATAGATGGTTATACGATGTCTATGTATCAGTCTTCGGACAACTTAAGACAAAAGCTATTATAGCTATCAAGAGTAAATATTATATTTAGTAAACCAGGTACTTAACTTATTGTACAGATAGATGGTTATACGATGTCTATGTATCAGTCTTCGGACAACTTAAGACAAAAGCTATTATAGCTATCAAGAGTAAATATTATATTTAGTAAACCAGGTACTTAACTTATTGTACAGATAGATGGTTATACGATGTCTATGTATCAGTCTTCGGACAACTTAAGACAAAAGCTATTATAGCTATAAAGAGTAAATTTTATATTTAGTAAACCAGGTACTTAACTTATTGTACAGATAGATGGTTATACGATGTCTATGCATCAGTCTTCGGACAACTTAAGACAAAAGCTATTATAGCTATAAAGAGTAAATTTTATATTTAGTAAACCAGGTACTTAACTTATTGTACAGATAGATGGTTATACGATGTCTATGTATCAGTCTTCGGACAACTTAAGACAAAAGCTATTATAGCTATCAAGAGTAAATATTATATTTAGTAAACCAGGTACTTAACTTATTGTACAGATAGATGGTTATACGATGTCTATGCATCAGTCTTCGGACAACTTAAGACAAAAGCTATTATAGCTATAAAGAGTAAATTTTATATTTAGTAAACCAGGTACTTAACTTATTGTACAGATAGATGGTTATACGATGTCTATGCATCAGTCTTCGGACAACTTAAGACAAAAGCTATTATAGCTATAAAGAGTAAATTTTATATTTAGTAAACCAGGTACTTAACTTATTGTACAGATAGATGGTTATACGATGTCTATGCATCAGTCTTCGGACAACTTAAGACAAAAGCTATTATAGCTATAAAGAGTAAATATTATATTTAGTAAACCAGGTACTTAACTTATTGTACAGATAGATGGTTATACGATGTCTATGTATCAGTCTTCGGACAACTTAAGACAAAAGCTATTATAGCTATCAAGAGTAAATATTATATTTAGTAAACCAGGTACTTAACTTATTGTACAGATAGATGGTTATACGATGTCTATGCATCAGTCTTCGGACAACTTAAGACAAAAGCTATTATAGCTATAAAGAGTAAATTTTATATTTAGTAAACCAGGTACTTAACTTATTGTACAGATAGATGGTTATACGATGTCTATGCATCAGTCTTCGGACAACTTAAGACAAAAAGCTATTATAGCTATAAAGAGTAAATTTTATATTTAGTAAACCAGGTACTTAACTTATTGTACAGATAGATGGTTATACGATGTCTATGCATCAGTCTTCGGACAACTTAAGACAAAAGCTATTATAGCTATAAAGAGTAAATATTATATTTAGTAAAACCAGGTACTTAACTTATTGTACAGATAGATGGTTATACGATGTCTATGCATCAGTCTTCGGACAACTTAAGACAAAAGCTATTATAGCTATAAAGAGTAAATTTTATATTTAGTAAACCAGGTACTTAACTTATTGTACAGATAGATGGTTATACGATGTCTATGCATCAGTCTTCGGACAACTTAAGACAAAAGCTATTATAGCTATAAAGAGTAAATATTATATTTAGTAAACCAGGTACTTAACTTATTGTACAGATAGATGGTTATACGATGTCTATGTATCAGTCTTCGGACAACTTAAGACAAAAGCTATTATAGCTATAAAGAGTAAATTTTATATTTAGTAAACCAGGTACTTAACTTATTGTACAGATAGATGGTTATACGATGTCTATGCATCAGTCTTCGGACAACTTAAGACAAAAGCTATTATAGCTATAAAGAGTAAATTTTATATTTAGTAAACCAGGTACTTAACTTATTGTACAGATAGATGGTTATACGATGTCTATGTATCAGTCTTCGGACAACTTAAGACAAAAGCTATTATAGCTATCAAGAGTAAATATTATATTTAGTAAACCAGGTACTTAACTTATTGTACAGATAGATGGTTATACGATGTCTATGCATCAGTCTTCGGACAACTTAAGACAAAAGCTATTATAGCTATAAAGAGTAAATTTTATATTTAGTAAACCAGGTACTTAACTTATTGTACAGATAGATGGTTATACGATGTCTATGTATCAGTCTTCGGACAACTTAAGACAAAAGCTATTATAGCTATCAAGAGTAAATATTATATTTAGTAAACCAGGTACTTAACTTATTGTACAGATAGATGGTTATACGATGTCTATGCATCAGTCTTCGGACAACTTAAGACAAAAGCTATTATAGCTATAAAGAGTAAATTTTATATTTAGTAAACCAGGTACTTAACTTATTGTACAGATAGATGGTTATACGATGTCTATGTATCAGTCTTCGGACAACTTAAGACAAAAGCTATTATAGCTATCAAGAGTAAATATTATATTTAGTAAACCAGGTACTTAACTTATTGTACAGATAGATGGTTATACGATGTCTATGCATCAGTCTTCGGACAACTTAAGACAAAAGCTATTATAGCTATAAAGAGTAAATTTTATATTTAGTAAACCAGGTACTTAACTTATTGTACAGATAGATGGTTATACGATGTCTATGCATCAGTCTTCGGACAACTTAAGACAAAAGCTATTATAGCTATAAAGAGTAAATTTTATATTTAGTAAACCAGGTACTTAACTTATTGTACAGATAGATGGTTATACGATGTCTATGCATCAGTCTTCGGACAACTTAAGACAAAAGCTATTATAGCTATAAAGAGTAAATTTTATATTTAGTAAACCAGGTACTTAACTTATTGTACAGATAGATGGTTATACGATGTCTATGCATCAGTCTTTGGACAACTTAAGACAAAAGCTATTATAGCTATCAAGAGTAAATATTATATTTAGTAAACCAGGTACTTAACTTATTGTACAGATAGATGGTTATACGATGTCTATGCATCAGGATGTCTATGCATCAGTCTTCGGACAACTTAAGACAAAAGCTATTATAGCTATAAAGAGTAAATTTTATATTTAGTAAACCAGGTACTTAACTTATTGTACAGATAGATGGTTATACGATGTCTATGCATCAGTCTTCGGACAACTTAAGACAAAAGCTATTATAGCTATAAAGAGTAAATTTTATATTTAGTAAACCAGGTACTTAACTTATTGTACAGATAGATGGTTATACGATGTCTATGCATCAGTCTTCGGACAACTTAAGACAAAAGCTATTATAGCTATAAAGAGTAAATATTATATTTAGTAAACCAGGTACTTAACTTATTGTACAGATAGATGGTTATACGATGTCTATGCATCAGTCTTCGGACAACTTAAGACAAAAGCTATTATAGCTATAAAGAGTAAATTTTATATTTAGTAAACCAGGTACTTAACTTATTGTACAGATAGATGGTTATACGATGTCTATGTATCAGTCTTCGGACAACTTAAGACAAAAGCTATTATAGCTATCAAGAGTAAATATTATATTTAGTAAACCAGGTACTTAACTTATTGTACAGATAGATGGTTATACGATGTCTATGCATCAGTCTTCGGACAACTTAAGACAAAAGCTATTATAGCTATCAAAGAGTAAATTTTATATTTAGTAAACCAGGTACTTAACTTATTGTACAGATAGATGGTTATACGATGTCTATGTATCAGTCTTCGGACAACTTAAGACAAAAGCTATTATAGCTATCAAGAGTAAATATTATATTTAGTAAACCAGGTACTTAACTTATTGTACAGATAGATGGTTATACGATGTCTATGCATCAGTCTTCGGACAACTTAAGACAAAAGCTATTATAGCTATAAAGAGTAAATTTTATATTTAGTAAACCAGGTACTTAACTTATTGTACAGATAGATGGTTATACGATGTCTATGTATCAGTCTTCGGACAACTTAAGACAAAAGCTATTATAGCTATCAAGAGTAAATATTATATTTAGTAAACCAGGTACTTAACTTATTGTACAGATAGATGGTTATACGATGTCTATGCATCAGTCTTCGGACAACTTAAGACAAAAGCTATTATAGCTATAAAGAGTAAATTTTATATTTAGTAAACCAGGTACTTAACTTATTGTACAGATAGATGGTTATACGATGTCTATGCATCAGTCTTCGGACAACTTAAGACAAAAGCTATTATAGCTATAAAGAGTAAATTTTATATTTAGTAAACCAGGTACTTAACTTATTGTACAGATAGATGGTTATACGATGTCTATGCATCAGTCTTCGGACAACTTAAGACAAAAGCTATTATAGCTATAAAGAGTAAATATTATATTTAGTAAACCAGGTACTTAACTTATTGTACAGATAGATGGTTATACGATGTCTATGTATCAGTCTTCGGACAACTTAAGACAAAAGCTATTATAGCTATAAAGAGTAAATATTATATTTAGTAAACCAGGTACTTAACTTATTGTACAGATAGATGGTTATACGATGTCTATGCATCAGTCTTCGGACAACTTAAGACAAAAGCTATTATAGCTATAAAGAGTAAATTTTATATTTAGTAAACCAGGTACTTAACTTATTGTACAGATAGATGGTTATACGATGTCTATGCATCAGTCTTCGGACAACTTAAGACAAAAGCTATTATAGCTATAAAGAGTAAATTTTATATTTAGTAAACCAGGTACTTAACTTATTGTACAGATAGATGGTTATACGATGTCTATGCATCAGTCTTCGGACAACTTAAGACAAAAGCTATTATAGCTATAAAGAGTAAATTTTATATTTAGTAAACCAGGTACTTAACTTATTGTACAGATAGATGGTTATACGATGTCTATGCATCAGTCTTCGGACAACTTAAGACAAAAGCTATTATAGCTATAAAGAGTAAATATTATATTTAGTAAACCAGGTACTTAACTTATTGTACAGATAGATGGTTATACGATGTCTATGCATCAGTCTTCGGACAACTTAAGACAAAAGCTATTATAGCTATAAAGAGTAAATATTATATTTAGTAAACCAGGTACTTAACTTATTGTACAGATAGATGGTTATACGATGTCTATGTATCAGTCTTCGGACAACTTAAGACAAAAGCTATTATAGCTATCAAGAGTAAATATTATATTTAGTAAACCAGGTACTTAACTTATTGTACAGATAGATGGTTATACGATGTCTATGCATCAGTCTTCGGACAACTTAAGACAAAAGCTATTATAGCTATAAAGAGTAAATTTTATATTTAGTAAACCAGGTACTTAACTTATTGTACAGATAGATGGTTATACGATGTCTATGTATCAGTGTTTGGACAACTTAAGACAAAAGCTATTATAGCTATCAAGAGTAAATATTATATTTAGTAAACCAGGTACTTAACTTATTGTACAGATAGATGGTTATACGATGTCTATGCATCAGTCTTCGGACAACTTAAGACAAAAGCTATTATAGCTATAAAGAGTAAATTTTATATTTAGTAAACCAGGTACTTAACTTATTGTACAGATAGATGGTTATACGATGTCTATGTATCAGTGTTTGGACAATCTTAAAGACAAAAGCTATTATAGCTATCAAGAGTAAATATTATATTTAGTAAACCAGGTACTTAACTTATTGTACAGATAGATGGTTATACGATGTCTATGCATCAGTCTTCGGACAACTTAAGACAAAAGCTATTATAGCTATAAAGAGTAAATTTTATATTTAGTAAACCAGGTACTTAACTTATTGTACAGATAGATGGTTATACGATGTCTATGTATCAGTGTTTGGACAACTTAAGACAAAAGCTATTATAGCTATCAAGAGTAAATATTATATTTAGTAAACCAGGTACTTAACTTATTGTACAGATAGATGGTTATACGATGTCTATGCATCAGTCTTCGGACAACTTAAGACAAAAGCTATTATAGCTATAAAGAGTAAATTTTATATTTAGTAAACCAGGTACTTAACTTATTGTACAGATAGATGGTTATACGATGTCTATGTATCAGTCTTCGGACAACTTAAGACAAAAGCTATTATAGCTATAAAGAGTAAATTTTATATTTAGTAAACCAGGTACTTAACTTATTGTACAGATAGATGGTTATACGATGTCTATGCATCAGTCTTCGGACAACTTAAGACAAAAGCTATTATAGCTATAAAGAGTAAATTTTATATTTAGTAAACCAGGTACTTAACTTATTGTACAGATAGATGGTTATACGATGTCTATGCATCAGTCTTCGGACAACTTAAGACAAAAGCTATTATAGCTATAAAGAGTAAATTTTATATTTAGTAAACCAGGTACTTAACTTATTGTACAGATAGATGGTTATACGATGTCTATGTATCAGTCTTCGGACAACTTAAGACAAAAGCTATTATAGCTATCAAGAGTAAATATTATATTTAGTAAACCAGGTACTTAACTTATTGTACAGATAGATGGTTATACGATGTCTATGCATCAGTCTTCGGACAACTTAAGACAAAAGCTATTATAGCTATAAAGAGTAAATTTTATATTTAGTAAACCAGGTACTTAACTTATTGTACAGATAGATGGTTATACGATGTCTATGCATCAGTCTTCGGACAACTTAAGACAAAAGCTATTATAGCTATAAAGAGTAAATTTTATATTTAGTAAACCAGGTACTTAACTTATTGTACAGATAGATGGTTATACGATGTCTATGTATCAGTCTTCGGACAACTTAAGACAAAAGCTATTATAGCTATAAAGAGTAAATTTTATATTTAGTAAACCAGGTACTTAACTTATTGTACAGATAGATGGTTATACGATGTCTATGCATCAGTCTTCGGACAACTTAAGACAAAAGCTATTATAGCTATAAAGAGTAAATTTTATATTTAGTAAACCAGGTACTTAACTTATTGTACAGATAGATGGTTATACGATGTCTATGTATCAGTCTTCGGACAACTTAAGACAAAAGCTATTATAGCTATAAAGAGTAAATTATTATATTTAGTAAACCAGGTACTTAACTTATTGTACAGATAGATGGTTATACGATGTCTATGTATCAGTCTTCGGACAACTTAAGACAAAAGCTATTATAGCTATCAAGAGTAAATATTATATTTAGTAAACCAGGTACTTAACTTATTGTACAGATAGATGGTTATACGATGTCTATGTATCAGTCTTCGGACAACTTAAGACAAAAGCTATTATAGCTATAAAGAGTAAATATTTTATATTTAGTAAACCAGGTACTTAACTTATTGTACAGATAGATGGTTATACGATGTCTATGTATCAGTCTTCGGACAACTTAAGACAAAAGCTATTATAGCTATAAAGAGTAAATTTTATATTTAGTAAACCAGGTACTTAACTTATTGTACAGATAGATGGTTATACGATGTCTATGCATCAGTCTTCGGACAACTTAAGACAAAAGCTATTATAGCTATAAAGAGTAAATTTTATATTTAGTAAACCAGGTACTTAACTTATTGTACAGATAGATGGTTATACGATGTCTATGCATCAGTCTTCGGACAACTTAAGACAAAAGCTATTATAGCTATAAAGAGTAAATTTTATATTTAGTAAACCAGGTACTTAACTTATTGTACAGATAGATGGTTATACGATGTCTATGTATCAGTCTTCGGACAACTTAAGACAAAAGCTATTATAGCTATAAAGAGTAAATTTTATATTTAGTAAACCAGGTACTTAACTTATTGTACAGATAGATGGTTATACGATGTCTATGTATCAGTCTTCGGACAACTTAAGACAAAAGCTATTATAGCTATCAAGAGTAAATATTATATTTAGTAAACCAGGTACTTAACTTATTGTACAGATAGATGGTTATACGATGTCTATGTATCAGTCTTCGGACAATTTAAGACAAAAGCTATTATAGCTATAAAGAGTAAATTTTATATTTAGTAAACCAGGTACTTAACTTATTGTACAGATAGATGGTTATACGATGTCTATGTATCAGTCTTCGGACAACTTAAGACAAAAGCTATTATAGCTATAAAGAGTAAATTTTATATTTAGTAAACCAGGTACTTAACTTATTGTACAGATAGATGGTTATACGATGTCTATGCATCAGTCTTCGGACAACTTAAGACAAAAGCTATTATAGCTATAAAGAGTAAATTTTATATTTAGTAAACCAGGTACTTAACTTATTGTACAGATAGATGGTTATACGATGTCTATGTATCAGTCTTCGGACAACTTAAGACAAAAGCTATTATAGCTATAAAGAGTAAATATTATATTTAGTAAACCAGGTACTTAACTTATTGTACAGATAGATGGTTATACGATGTCTATGTATCAGTCTTCGGACAACTTAAGACAAAAGCTATTATAGCTATCAAGAGTAAATATTATATTTAGTAAACCAGGTACTTAACTTATTGTACAGATAGATGGTTATACGATGTCTATGTATCAGTCTTCGGACAACTTAAGACAAAAGCTATTATAGCTATAAAGAGTAAATTTTATATTTAGTAAACCAGGTACTTAACTTATTGTACAGATAGATGGTTATACGATGTCTATGTATCAGTCTTCGGACAACTTAAGACAAAAGCTATTATAGCTATAAAGAGTAAATATTATATTTAGTAAACCAGGTACTTAACTTATTGTACAGATAGATGGTTATACGATGTCTATGCATCAGTCTTCGGACAACTTAAGACAAAAGCTATTATAGCTATAAAGAGTAAATTTTATATTTAGTAAACCAGGTACTTAACTTATTGTACAGATAGATGGTTATACGATGTCTATGTATCAGTCTTCGGACAACTTAAGACAAAAGCTATTATAGCTATAAAGAGTAAATTTTATATTTAGTAAACCAGGTACTTAACTTATTGTACAGATAGATGGTTATACGATGTCTATGTATCAGTCTTCGGACAACTTAAGACAAAAGCTATTATAGCTATCAAGAGTAAATATTATATTTAGTAAACCAGGTACTTAACTTATTGTACAGATAGATGGTTATACGATGTCTATGGTAAACCAGGTACTTAACTTATTGTACAGATAGATGGTTATACGATGTCTATGTATCAGTCTTCGGACAACTTAAGACAAAAGCTATTATAGCTATAAAGAGTAAATATTATATTTAGTAAACCAGGTACTTAACTTATTGTACAGATAGATGGTTATACGATGTCTATGTATCAGATACGATGTCTATGCATCAGTCTTCGGACAACTTAAGACAAAAGCTATTATAGCTATAAAGAGTAAATATTATATTTAGTAAACCAGGTACTTAACTTATTGTACAGATAGATGGTTATACGATGTCTATGTATCAGTCTTCGGACAACTTAAGACAAAAGCTATTATAGCTATCAAGAGTAAATATTATATTTAGTAAACCAGGTACTTAACTTATTGTACAGATAGATGGTTATACGATGTCTATGTATCAGTCTTCGGACAACTTAAGACAAAAGCTATTATAGCTATAAAGAGTAAATATTATATTTAGTAAACCAGGTACTTAACTTATTGTACAGATAGATGGTTATACGATGTCTATGTATCAGTCTTCGGACAACTTAAGACAAAAGCTATTATAGCTATCAAGAGTAAATATTATATTTAGTAAACCAGGTACTTAACTTATTGTACAGATAGATGGTTATACGATGTCTATGTATCAGTCTTCGGACAACTTAAGACAAAAGCTATTATAGCTATCAAAAGCTATTATAGCTATAAAGAGTAAATATTATATTTAGTAAACCAGGTACTTAACTTATTGTACAGATAGATGGTTATACGATGTCTATGTATCAGTCTTCGGACAACTTAAGACAAAAGCTATTATAGCTATAAAGAGTAAATTTTATATTTAGTAAACCAGGTACTTAACTTATTGTACAGATAGATGGTTATACGATGTCTATGCATCAGTCTTCGGACAACTTAAGACAAAAGCTATTATAGCTATAAAGAGTAAATTTTATATTTAGTAAACCAGGTACTTAACTTATTGTACAGATAGATGGTTATACGATGTCTATGCATCAGTCTTCGGACAACTTAAGACAAAAGCTATTATAGCTATAAAGAGTAAATATTATATTTAGTAAACCAGGTACTTAACTTATTGTACAGATAGATGGTTATACGATGTCTATGCATCAGTCTTCGGACAACTTAAGACAAAAGCTATTATAGCTATAAAGAGTAAATATTATATTTAGTAAACCAGGTACTTAACTTATTGTACAGATAGATGGTTATACGATGTCTATGTATCAGTCTTTCGGACAACTTAAGACAAAAGCTATTATAGCTATCAAGAGTAAATATTATATTTAGTAAACCAGGTACTTAACTTATTGTACAGATAGATGGTTATACGATGTCTATGTATCAGTCTTCGGACAACTTAAGACAAAAGCTATTATAGCTATCAAGAGTAAATATTATATTTAGTAAACCAGGTACTTAACTTATTGTACAGATAGATGGTTATACGATGTCTATGTATCAGTCTTCGGACAACTTAAGACAAAAGCTATTATAGCTATAAAGAGTAAATTTTATATTTAGTAAACCAGGTACTTAACTTATTGTACAGATAGATGGTTATACGATGTCTATGCATCAGTCTTCGGACAACTTAAGACAAAAGCTATTATAGCTATAAAGAGTAAATTTTATATTTAGTAAACCAGGTACTTAACTTATTGTACAGATAGATGGTTATACGATGTCTATGCATCAGTCTTCGGACAACTTAAGACAAAAGCTATTATAGCTATAAAGAGTAAATTTTATGTTTAGTAAACCAGGTACTTAACTTATTGTACAGATAGATGGTTATACGATGTCTATGCATCAGTCTTCGGACAACTTAAGACAAAAGCTATTATAGCTATAAAGAGTAAATTTTATATTTAGTAAACCAGGTACTTAACTTATTGTACAGATAGATGGTTATACGATGTCTATGTATCAGTCTTCGGACAACTTAAGACAAAAGCTATTATAGCTATCAAGAGTAAATATTATATTTAGTAAACCAGGTACTTAACTTATTGTACAGATAGATGGTTATACGATGTCTATGCATCAGTCTTCGGACAACTTAAGACAAAAGCTATTATAGCTATCAAGAGTAAATATTATATTTAGTAAACCAGGTACTTAACTTATTGTACAGATAGATGGTTATACGATGTCTATGTATCAGTCTTCGGACAACTTAAGACAAAAGCTATTATAGCTATCAAGAGTAAATATTATATTTAGTAAACCAGGTACTTAACTTATTGTACAGATAGATGGTTATACGATGTCTATGTATCAGTCTTCGGACAACTTAAGACAAAAGCTATTATAGCTATAAAGAGTAAATTTTATATTTAGTAAACCAGGTACTTAACTTATTGTACAGATAGATGGTTATACGATGTCTATGCATCAGTCTTCGGACAACTTAAGACAAAAGCTATTATAGCTATAAAGAGTAAATTTTATGTTTAGTAAACCAGGTACTTAACTTATTGTACAGATAGATGGTTATACGATGTCTATGCATCAGTCTTCGGACAACTTAAGACAAAAGCTATTATAGCTATAAAGAGTAAATTTTATATTTAGTAAACCAGGTACTTAACTTATTGTACAGATAGATGGTTATACGATGTCTATGCATCAGTCTTCGGACAACTTAAGACAAAAGCTATTATAGCTATAAAGAGTAAATTTTATATTTAGTAAACCAGGTACTTAACTTATTGTACAGATAGATGGTTATACGATGTCTATGTATCAGTCTTCGGACAACTTAAGACAAAAGCTATTATAGCTATCAAGAGTAAATATTATATTTAGTAAACCAGGTACTTAACTTATTGTACAGATAGATGGTTATACGATGTCTATGTATCAGTCTTCGGACAACTTAAGACAAAAGCTATTATAGCTATCAAGAGTAAATATTATATTTAGTAAACCAGGTACTTAACTTATTGTACAGATAGATGGTTATACGATGTCTATGCATCAGTCTTCGGACAACTTAAGACAAAAGCTATTATAGCTATAAAGAGTAAATTTTATATTTAGTAAACCAGGTACTTAACTTATTGTACAGATAGATGGTTATACGATGTCTATGTATCAGTGTTTGGACAACTTAAGACAAAAGCTATTATAGCTATCAAGAGTAAATATTATATTTAGTAAACCAGGTACTTAACTTATTGTACAGATAGATGGTTATACGATGTCTATGCATCAGTCTTCGGACAACTTAAGACAAAAGCTATTATAGCTATAAAGAGTAAATTTTATATTTAGTAAACCAGGTACTTAACTTATTGTACAGATAGATGGTTATACGATGTCTATGTATCAGTCTTCGGACAACTTAAGACAAAAGCTATTATAGCTATCAAGAGTAAATATTATATTTAGTAAACCAGGTACTTAACTTATTGTACAGATAGATGGTTATACGATGTCTATGTATCAGTCTTCGGACAACTTAAGACAAAAGCTATTATAGCTATCAAGAGTAAATATTATATTTAGTAAACCAGGTACTTAACTTATTGTACAGATAGATGGTTATACGATGTCTATGCATCAGTCTTCGGACAACTTAAGACAAAAGCTATTATAGCTATAAAGAGTAAATATTATATTTAGTAAACCAGGTACTTAACTTATTGTACAGATAGATGGTTATACGATGTCTATGTATCAGTCTTCGGACAACTTAAGACAAAAGCTATTATAGCTATCAAGAGTAAATATTATATTTAGTAAACCAGGTACTTAACTTATTGTACAGATAGATGGTTATACGATGTCTATGCATCAGTCTTCGGACAACTTAAGACAAAAGCTATTATAGCTATCAAGAGTAAATATTATATTTAGTAAACCAGGTACTTAACTTATTGTACAGATAGATGGTTATACGATGTCTATGTATCAGTCTTCGGACAACTTAAGACAAAAGCTATTATAGCTATCAAGAGTAAATATTATATTTAGTAAACCAGGTACTTAACTTATTGTACAGATAGATGGTTATACGATGTCTATGCATCAGTCTTCGGACAACTTAAGACAAAAGCTATTATAGCTATAAAGAGTAAATATTATATTTAGTAAACCAGGTACTTAACTTATTGTACAGATAGATGGTTATACGATGTCTATGTATCAGTCTTCGGACAACTTAAGACAAAAGCTATTATAGCTATCAAGAGTAAATATTATATTTAGTAAACCAGGTACTTAACTTATTGTACAGATAGATGGTTATACGATGTCTATGTATCAGTCTTCGGACAACTTAAGACAAAAGCTATTATAGCTATAAAGAGTAAATTTTATATTTAGTAAACCAGGTACTTAACTTATTGTACAGATAGATGGTTATACGATGTCTATGCATCAGTCTTCGGACAACTTAAGACAAAAGCTATTATAGCTATAAAGAGTAAATATTATATTTAGTAAACCAGGTACTTAACTTATTGTACAGATAGATGGTTATACGATGTCTATGTATCAGTCTTCGGACAACTTAAGACAAAAGCTATTATAGCTATCAAGAGTAAATATTATATTTAGTAAACCAGGTACTTAACTTATTGTACAGATAGATGGTTATACGATGTCTATGTATCAGTCTTCGGACAACTTAAGACAAAAGCTATTATAGCTATAAAGAGTAAATTTTATATTTAGTAAACCAGGTACTTAACTTATTGTGCAGATAGATGGTTATACGATGTCTATGCATCAGTCTTCGGACAACTTAAGACAAAAGCTATTATAGCTATAAAGAGTAAATTTTATGTTTAGTAAACCAGGTACTTAACTTATTGTACAGATAGATGGTTATACGATGTCTATGCATCAGTCTTCGGACAACTTAAGACAAAAGCTATTATAGCTATAAAGAGTAAATTTTATATTTAGTAAACCAGGTACTTAACTTATTGTACAGATAGATGGTTATACGATGTCTATGCATCAGTCTTCGGACAACTTAAGACAAAAGCTATTATAGCTATAAAGAGTAAATTTTATATTTAGTAAACCAGGTACTTAACTTATTGTACAGATAGATGGTTATACGATGTCTATGTATCAGTCTTCGGACAACTTAAGACAAAAGCTATTATAGCTATCAAGAGTAAATATTTTATTTAGTAAACCAGGTACTTAACTTATTGTACAGATAGATGGTTATACGATGTCTATGTATCAGTCTTCGGACAACTTAAGACAAAAGCTATTATAGCTATCAAGAGTAAATATTATATTTAGTAAACCAGGTACTTAACTTATTGTACAGATAGATGGTTATACGATGCTCTAGGTATCAGTCTTCGGACAACTTAAGACAAAAGCTATTATAGCTATCAAGAGTAAATATTATATTTAGTAAACCAGGTACTTAACTTATTGTACAGATAGATGGTTATACGATGTCTATGTATCAGTCTTCGGACAACTTAAGACAAAAGCTATTATAGCTATAAAGAGTAAATTTTATATTTAGTAAACCAGGTACTTAACTTATTGTACAGATAGATGGTTATACGATGTCTATGCATCAGTCTTCGGACAACTTAAGACAAAAGCTATTATAGCTATAAAGAGTAAATTTTATGTTTAGTAAACCAGGTACTTAACTTATTGTACAGATAGATGGTTATACGATGTCTATGCATCAGTCTTCGGACAACTTAAGACAAAAGCTATTATAGCTATAAAGAGTAAATTTTATATTTAGTAAACCAGGTACTTAACTTATTGTACAGATAGATGGTTATACGATGTCTATGTATCAGTCTTCGGACAACTTAAGACAAAAGCTATTATAGCTATCAAGAGTAAATATTATATTTAGTAAACCAGGTACTTAACTTATTGTACAGATAGATGGTTATACGATGTCTATGTATCAGTCTTCGGACAACTTAAGACAAAAGCTATTATAGCTATCAAGAGTAAATATTATATTTAGTAAACCAGGTACTTAACTTATTGTACAGATAGATGGTTATACGATGTCTATGTATCAGTCTTCGGACAACTTAAGACAAAAGCTATTATAGCTATAAAGAGTAAATTTTATATTTAGTAAACCAGGTACTTAACTTATTGTACAGATAGATGGTTATACGATGTCTATGTATCAGTCTTCGGACAACTTAAGACAAAAGCTATTATAGCTATAAAGAGTAAATTTTATGTTTAGTAAACCAGGTACTTAACTTATTGTACAGATAGATGGTTATACGATGTCTATGCATCAGTCTTCGGACAACTTAAGACAAAAGCTATTATAGCTATAAAGAGTAAATTTTATATTTAGTAAACCAGGTACTTAACTTATTGTACAGATAGATGGTTATACGATGTCTATGCATCAGTCTTCGGACAACTTAAGACAAAAGCTATTATAGCTATAAAGAGTAAATTTTATGTTTAGTAAACCAGGTACTTAACTTATTGTACAGATAGATGGTTATACGATGTCTATGCATCAGTCTTCGGACAACTTAAGACAAAAGCTATTATAGCTATAAAGAGTAAATTTTATATTTAGTAAACCAGGTACTTAACTTATTGTACAGATAGATGGTTATACGATGTCTATGTATCAGTCTTCGGACAACTTAAGACAAAAGCTATTATAGCTATCAAGAGTAAATATTTTATTTAGTAAACCAGGTACTTAACTTATTGTACAGATAGATGGTTATACGATGTCTATGTATCAGTCTTCGGACAACTTAAGACAAAAGCTATTATAGCTATCAAGAGTAAATATTATATTTAGTAAACCAGGTACTTAACTTATTGTACAGATAGATGGTTATACGATGTCTATGCATCAGTCTTCGGACAACTTAAGACAAAAGCTATTATAGCTATAAAGAGTAAATTTTATATTTAGTAAACCAGGTACTTAACTTATTGTACAGATAGATGGTTATACGATGTCTATGTATCAGTCTTCGGACAACTTAAGACAAAAGCTATTATAGCTATCAAGAGTAAATATTTTATTTAGTAAACCAGGTACTTAACTTATTGTACAGATAGATGGTTATACGATGTCTATGTATCAGTCTTCGGACAACTTAAGACAAAAGCTATTATAGCTATCAAGAGTAAATATTATATTTAGTAAACCAGGTACTTAACTTATTGTACAGATAGATGGTTATACGATGTCTATGTATCAGTCTTCGGACAACTTAAGACAAAAGCTATTATAGCTATAAAGAGTAAATTTTATATTTAGTAAACCAGGTACTTAACTTATTGTACAGATAGATGGTTATACGATGTCTATGCATCAGTCTTCGGACAACTTAAGACAAAAGCTATTATAGCTATAAAGAGTAAATTTTATGTTTAGTAAACCAGGTACTTAACTTATTGTACAGATAGATGGTTATACGATGTCTATGCATCAGTCTTCGGACAACTTAAGACAAAAGCTATTATAGCTATAAAGAGTAAATTTTATATTTAGTAAACCAGGTACTTAACTTATTGTACAGATAGATGGTTATACGATGTCTATGTATCAGTCTTCGGACAACTTAAGACAAAAGCTATTATAGCTATCAAGAGTAAATATTATATTTAGTAAACCAGGTACTTAACTTATTGTACAGATAGATGGTTATACGATGTCTATGTATCAGTCTTCGGACAACTTAAGACAAAAGCTATTATAGCTATCAAGAGTAAATATTATATTTAGTAAACCAGGTACTTAACTTATTGTACAGATAGATGGTTATACGATGTCTATGTATCAGTCTTCGGACAACTTAAGACAAAAGCTATTATAGCTATAAAGAGTAAATTTTATATTTAGTAAACCAGGTACTTAACTTATTGTACAGATAGATGGTTATACGATGTCTATGTATCAGTCTTCGGACAACTTAAGACAAAAGCTATTATAGCTATAAAGAGTAAATTTTATGTTTAGTAAACCAGGTACTTAACTTATTGTACAGATAGATGGTTATACGATGTCTATGCATCAGTCTTCGGACAACTTAAGACAAAAGCTATTATAGCTATAAAGAGTAAATTTTATATTTAGTAAACCAGGTACTTAACTTATTGTACAGATAGATGGTTATACGATGTCTATGCATCAGTCTTCGGACAACTTAAGACAAAAGCTATTATAGCTATAAAGAGTAAATTTTATGTTTAGTAAACCAGGTACTTAACTTATTGTACAGATAGATGGTTATACGATGTCTATGCATCAGTCTTCGGACAACTTAAGACAAAAGCTATTATAGCTATAAAGAGTAAATTTTATATTTAGTAAACCAGGTACTTAACTTATTGTACAGATAGATGGTTATACGATGTCTATGTATCAGTCTTCGGACAACTTAAGACAAAAGCTATTATAGCTATCAAGAGTAAATATTTTATTTAGTAAACCAGGTACTTAACTTATTGTACAGATAGATGGTTATACGATGTCTATGTATCAGTCTTCGGACAACTTAAGACAAAAGCTATTATAGCTATCAAGAGTAAATATTATATTTAGTAAACCAGGTACTTAACTTATTGTACAGATAGATGGTTATACGATGTCTATGTATCAGTCTTCGGACAACTTAAGACAAAAGCTATTATAGCTATCAAGAGTAAATATTATATTTAGTAAACCAGGTACTTAACTTATTGTACAGGTAGATGGTTATACGATGTCTATGTATCAGTCTTCGGACAACTTAAGACAAAAGCTATTATAGCTATAAAGAGTAAATTTTATATTTAGTAAACCAGGTACTTAACTTATTGTACAGATAGATGGTTATACGATGTCTATGCATCAGTCTTCGGACAACTTAAGACAAAAGCTATTATAGCTATAAAGAGTAAATTTTATATTTAGTAAACCAGGTACTTAACTTATTGTACAGATAGATGGTTATACGATGTCTATGTATCAGTCTTCGGACAACTTAAGACAAAAGCTATTATAGCTATCAAGAGTAAATATTATATTTAGTAAACCAGGTACTTAACTTATTGTACAGATAGATGGTTATACGATGTCTATGTATCAGTCTTCGGACAACTTAAGACAAAAGCTATTATAGCTATCAAGAGTAAATATTATATTTAGTAAACCAGGTACTTAACTTATTGTACAGATAGATGGTTATACGATGTCTATGTATCAGTCTTCGGACAACTTAAGACAAAAGCTATTATAGCTATCAAGAGTAAATATTATATTTAGTAAACCAGGTACTTAACTTATTGTACAGATAGATGGTTATACGATGTCTATGTATCAGTCTTCGGACAACTTAAGACAAAAGCTATTATAGCTATCAAGAGTAAATATTATATTTAGTAAACCAGGTACTTAACTTATTGTACAGATAGATGGTTATACGATGTCTATGTATCAGTCTTCGGACAACTTAAGACAAAAGCTATTATAGCTATAAAGAGTAAATTTTATATTTAGTAAACCAGGTACTTAACTTATTGTACAGATAGATGGTTATACGATGTCTATGCATCAGTCTTCGGACAACTTAAGACAAAAGCTATTATAGCTATAAAGAGTAAATTTTATGTTTAGTAAACCAGGTACTTAACTTATTGTACAGATAGATGGTTATACGATGTCTATGCATCAGTCTTCGGACAACTTAAGACAAAAGCTATTATAGCTATAAAGAGTAAATTTTATATTTAGTAAACCAGGTACTTAACTTATTGTACAGATAGATGGTTATACGATGTCTATGCATCAGTCTTCGGACAACTTAAGACAAAAGCTATTATAGCTATAAAGAGTAAATATTATATTTAGTAAACCAGGTACTTAACTTATTGTACAGATAGATGGTTATACGATGTCTATGTATCAGTCTTCGGACAACTTAAGACAAAAGCTATTATAGCTATCAAGAGTAAATATTATATTTAGTAAACCAGGTACTTAACTTATTGTACAGATAGATGGTTATACGATGTCTATGTATCAGTCTTCGGACAACTTAAGACAAAAGCTATTATAGCTATCAAGAGTAAATATTATATTTAGTAAACCAGGTACTTAACTTATTGTACAGATAGATGGTTATACGATGTCTATGTATCAGTCTTCGGACAACTTAAGACAAAAGCTATTATAGCTATAAAGAGTAAATTTTATATTTAGTAAACCAGGTACTTAACTTATTGTACAGATAGATGGTTATACGATGTCTATGCATCAGTCTTCGGACAACTTAAGACAAAAGCTATTATAGCTATAAAGAGTAAATTTTATGTTTAGTAAACCAGGTACTTAACTTATTATACAGATAGATGGTTATACGATGTCTATGCATCAGTCTTCGGACAACTTAAGACAAAAGCTATTATAGCTATAAAGAGTAAATTTTATATTTAGTAAACCAGGTACTTAACTTATTGTACAGATAGATGGTTATACGATGTCTATGCATCAGTCTTCGGACAACTTAAGACAAAAGCTATTATAGCTATAAATAGTAAATTTTATGTTTAGTAAACCAGGTACTTAACTTATTGTACAGATAGATGGTTATTTTTTTTTTTGATTTTAGGTTTAACGACCACCGTGAGCAACTCAATGGGCTATAAGCAGTCGCCCGTCCCTAATTTAGGGTCACTGGTTCCAGGGAAGGGAGAGAGCCAGTGCCGTAAGACAAACACAACATCCATGCCTCACCGGGATTCGAACCCGGACCCCTTACGGACGAATGATCAGAGGCCATCGCTTAGACCACTGCGCCACCGGGGCGGCAGATAGATGGTTATACGATGTTTATACGATGTCTATGCATCAGTCTTCGGACAACTTAAGACAAAAGCTATTATAGCTATAAAGAGTAAATTTTATATTTAGTAAACCAGGTACTTAACTTATTGTACAGATAGATGGTTATACGATGTCTATGTATCAGTGTTTGGACAACTTAAGACAAAAGCTATTATAGCTATCAAGAGTAAATATTATATTTAGTAAACCAGGTACTTAACTTATTGTACAGATAGATGGTTATACGATGTCTATGCATCAGTCTTCGGACAACTTAAGACAAAAGCTATTATAGCTATCAAGAGTAAATATTATATTTAGTAAACCAGGTACTTAACTTATTGTACAGATAGATGGTTATACGATGTCTATGTATCAGTCTTCGGACAACTTAAGACAAAAGCTATTATAGCTATCAAGAGTAAATATTATATTTAGTAAACCAGGTACTTAACTTATTGTACAGATAGATGGTTATACGATGTCTATGTATCAGTCTTCGGACAACTTAAGACAAAAGCTATTATAGCTATAAAGAGTAAATTTTATATTTAGTAAACCAGGTACTTAACTTATTGTACAGATAGATGGTTATACGATGTCTATGCATCAGTCTTCGGACAACTTAAGACAAAAGCTATTATAGCTATAAAGAGTAAATTTTATGTTTAGTAAACCAGGTACTTAACTTATTGTACAGATAGATGGTTATACGATGTCTATGCATCAGTCTTCGGACAACTTAAGACAAAAGCTATTATAGCTATAAAGAGTAAATTTTATATTTAGTAAACCAGGTACTTAACTTATTGTACAGATAGATGGTTATACGATGTCTATGCATCAGTCTTCGGACAACTTAAGACAAAAGCTATTATAGCTATAAAGAGTAAATTTTATATTTAGTAAACCAGGTACTTAACTTATTGTACAGATAGATGGTTATACGATGTCTATGTATCAGTCTTCGGACAACTTAAGACAAAAGCTATTATAGCTATCAAGAGTAAATATTATATTTAGTAAACCAGGTACTTAACTTATTGTACAGATAGATGGTTATACGATGTCTATGTATCAGTCTTCGGACAACTTAAGACAAAAGCTATTATAGCTATCAAGAGTAAATATTATATTTAGTAAACCAGGTACTTAACTTATTGTACAGATAGATGGTTATACGATGTCTATGCATCAGTCTTTCGGACAACTTAAGACAAAAGCTATTATAGCTATAAAGAGTAAATTTTATATTTAGTAAACCAGGTACTTAACTTATTGTACAGATAGATGGTTATACGATGTCTATGTATCAGTGTTTGGACAACTTAAGACAAAAGCTATTATAGCTATCAAGAGTAAATATTATATTTAGTAAACCAGGTACTTAACTTATTGTACAGATAGATGGTTATACGATGTCTATGCATCAGTCTTCGGACAACTTAAGACAAAAGCTATTATAGCTATAAAGAGTAAATTTTATATTTAGTAAACCAGGTACTTAACTTATTGTACAGATAGATGGTTATACGATGTCTATGTATCAGTCTTCGGACAACTTAAGACAAAAGCTATTATAGCTATCAAGAGTAAATATTATATTTAGTAAACCAGGTACTTAACTTATTGTACAGATAGATGGTTATACGATGTCTATGTATCAGTCTTCGGACAACTTAAGACAAAAGCTATTATAGCTATCAAGAGTAAATATTATATTTAGTAAACCAGGTACTTAACTTATTGTACAGATAGATGGTTATACGATGTCTATGTATCAGTCTTCGGACAACTTAAGACAAAAGCTATTATAGCTATAAAGAGTAAATTTTATATTTAGTAAACCAGGTACTTAACTTATTGTACAGATAGATGGTTATACGATGTCTATGCATCAGTCTTCGGACAACTTAAGACAAAAGCTATTATAGCTATAAAGAGTAAATATTATATTTAGTAAACCAGGTACTTAACTTATTGTACAGATAGATGGTTATACGATGTCTATGTATCAGTCTTCGGACAACTTAAGACAAAAGCTATTATAGCTATCAAGAGTAAATATTATATTTAGTAAACCAGGTACTTAACTTATTGTACAGATAGATGGTTATACGATGTCTATGTATCAGTCTTCGGACAACTTAAGACAAAAGCTATTATAGCTATAAAGAGTAAATTTTATATTTAGTAAACCAGGTACTTAACTTATTGTGCAGATAGATGGTTATACGATGTCTATGCATCAGTCTTCGGACAACTTAAGACAAAAGCTATTATAGCTATAAAGAGTAAATTTTATGTTTAGTAAACCAGGTACTTAACTTATTGTACAGATAGATGGTTATACGATGTCTATGCATCAGTCTTCGGACAACTTAAGACAAAAGCTATTATAGCTATAAAGAGTAAATTTTATATTTAGTAAACCAGGTACTTAACTTATTGTACAGATAGATGGTTATACGATGTCTATGCATCAGTCTTCGGACAACTTAAGACAAAAGCTATTATAGCTATAAAGAGTAAATTTTATATTTAGTAAACCAGGTACTTAACTTATTGTACAGATAGATGGTTATACGATGTCTATGTATCAGTCTTCGGACAACTTAAGACAAAAGCTATTATAGCTATCAAGAGTAAATATTTTATTTAGTAAACCAGGTACTTAACTTATTGTACAGATAGATGGTTATACGATGTCTATGTATCAGTCTTCGGACAACTTAAGACAAAAGCTATTATAGCTATCAAGAGTAAATATTATATTTAGTAAACCAGGTACTTAACTTATTGTACAGATAGATGGTTATACGATGTCTAGGTATCAGTCTTCGGACAACTTAAGACAAAAGCTATTATAGCTATCAAGAGTAAATATTATATTTAGTAAACCAGGTACTTAACTTATTGTACAGATAGATGGTTATACGATGTCTATGTATCAGTCTTCGGACAACTTAAGACAAAAGCTATTATAGCTATAAAGAGTAAATTTTATATTTAGTAAACCAGGTACTTAACTTATTGTACAGATAGATGGTTATACGATGTCTATGCATCAGTCTTCGGACAACTTAAGACAAAAGCTATTATAGCTATAAAGAGTAAATTTTATGTTTAGTAAACCAGGTACTTAACTTATTGTACAGATAGATGGTTATACGATGTCTATGCATCAGTCTTCGGACAACTTAAGACAAAAGCTATTATAGCTATAAAGAGTAAATTTTATATTTAGTAAACCAGGTACTTAACTTATTGTACAGATAGATGGTTATACGATGTCTATGTATCAGTCTTCGGACAACTTAAGACAAAAGCTATTATAGCTATCAAGAGTAAATATTATATTTAGTAAACCAGGTACTTAACTTATTGTACAGATAGATGGTTATACGATGTCTATGTATCAGTCTTCGGACAACTTAAGACAAAAGCTATTATAGCTATCAAGAGTAAATATTATATTTAGTAAACCAGGTACTTAACTTATTGTACAGATAGATGGTTATACGATGTCTATGTATCAGTCTTCGGACAACTTAAGACAAAAGCTATTATAGCTATAAAGAGTAAATTTTATATTTAGTAAACCAGGTACTTAACTTATTGTACAGATAGATGGTTATACGATGTCTATGTATCAGTCTTCGGACAACTTAAGACAAAAGCTATTATAGCTATAAAGAGTAAATTTTATGTTTAGTAAACCAGGTACTTAACTTATTGTACAGATAGATGGTTATACGATGTCTATGCATCAGTCTTCGGACAACTTAAGACAAAAGCTATTATAGCTATAAAGAGTAAATTTTATATTTAGTAAACCAGGTACTTAACTTATTGTACAGATAGATGGTTATACGATGTCTATGCATCAGTCTTCGGACAACTTAAGACAAAAGCTATTATAGCTATAAAGAGTAAATTTTATGTTTAGTAAACCAGGTACTTAACTTATTGTACAGATAGATGGTTATACGATGTCTATGCATCAGTCTTCGGACAACTTAAGACAAAAGCTATTATAGCTATAAAGAGTAAATTTTATATTTAGTAAACCAGGTACTTAACTTATTGTACAGATAGATGGTTATACGATGTCTATGTATCAGTCTTCGGACAACTTAAGACAAAAGCTATTATAGCTATCAAGAGTAAATATTTTATTTAGTAAACCAGGTACTTAACTTATTGTACAGATAGATGGTTATACGATGTCTATGTATCAGTCTTCGGACAACTTAAGACAAAAGCTATTATAGCTATCAAGAGTAAATATTATATTTAGTAAACCAGGTACTTAACTTATTGTACAGATAGATGGTTATACGATGTCTATGCATCAGTCTTCGGACAACTTAAGACAAAAGCTATTATAGCTATAAAGAGTAAATTTTATATTTAGTAAACCAGGTACTTAACTTATTGTACAGATAGATGGTTATACGATGTCTATGTATCAGTCTTCGGACAACTTAAGACAAAAGCTATTATAGCTATCAAGAGTAAATATTTATATTTAGTAAACCAGGTACTTAACTTATTGTACAGATAGATGGTTATACGATGTCTATGTATCAGTCTTCGGACAACTTAAGACAAAAGCTATTATAGCTATCAAGAGTAAATATTATATTTAGTAAACCAGGTACTTAACTTATTGTACAGATAGATGGTTATACGATGTCTATGTATCAGTCTTCGGACAACTTAAGACAAAAGCTATTATAGCTATAAAGAGTAAATTTTATATTTAGTAAACCAGGTACTTAACTTATTGTACAGATAGATGGTTATACGATGTCTATGCATCAGTCTTCGGACAACTTAAGACAAAAGCTATTATAGCTATAAAGAGTAAATTTTATGTTTAGTAAACCAGGTACTTAACTTATTGTACAGATAGATGGTTATACGATGTCTATGCATCAGTCTTCGGACAACTTAAGACAAAAGCTATTATAGCTATAAAGAGTAAATTTTATATTTAGTAAACCAGGTACTTAACTTATTGTACAGATAGATGGTTATACGATGTCTATGTATCAGTCTTCGGACAACTTAAGACAAAAGCTATTATAGCTATCAAGAGTAAATATTATATTTAGTAAACCAGGTACTTAACTTATTGTACAGATAGATGGTTATACGATGTCTATGTATCAGTCTTCGGACAACTTAAGACAAAAGCTATTATAGCTATCAAGAGTAAATATTATATTTAGTAAACCAGGTACTTAACTTATTGTACAGATAGATGGTTATACGATGTCTATGTATCAGTCTTCGGACAACTTAAGACAAAAGCTATTATAGCTATAAAGAGTAAATTTTATATTTAGTAAACCAGGTACTTAACTTATTGTACAGATAGATGGTTATACGATGTCTATGTATCAGTCTTCGGACAACTTAAGACAAAAGCTATTATAGCTATAAAGAGTAAATTTTATGTTTAGTAAACCAGGTACTTAACTTATTGTACAGATAGATGGTTATACGATGTCTATGCATCAGTCTTCGGACAACTTAAGACAAAAGCTATTATAGCTATAAAGAGTAAATTTTATATTTAGTAAACCAGGTACTTAACTTATTGTACAGATAGATGGTTATACGATGTCTATGCATCAGTCTTCGGACAACTTAAGACAAAAGCTATTATAGCTATAAAGAGTAAATTTTATGTTTAGTAAACCAGGTACTTAACTTATTGTACAGATAGATGGTTATACGATGTCTATGCATCAGTCTTCGGACAACTTAAGACAAAAGCTATTATAGCTATAAAGAGTAAATTTTATATTTAGTAAACCAGGTACTTAACTTATTGTACAGATAGATGGTTATACGATGTCTATGTATCAGTCTTCGGACAACTTAAGACAAAAGCTATTATAGCTATCAAGAGTAAATATTTTATTTAGTAAACCAGGTACTTAACTTATTGTACAGATAGATGGTTATACGATGTCTATGTATCAGTCTTCGGACAACTTAAGACAAAAGCTATTATAGCTATCAAGAGTAAATATTATATTTAGTAAACCAGGTACTTAACTTATTGTACAGATAGATGGTTATACGATGTCTATGTATCAGTCTTCGGACAACTTAAGACAAAAGCTATTATAGCTATCAAGAGTAAATATTATATTTAGTAAACCAGGTACTTAACTTATTGTACAGATAGATGGTTATACGATGTCTATGTATCAGTCTTCGGACAACTTAAGACAAAAGCTATTATAGCTATAAAGAGTAAATTTTATATTTAGTAAACCAGGTACTTAACTTATTGTACAGATAGATGGTTATACGATGTCTATGCATCAGTCTTCGGACAACTTAAGACAAAAGCTATTATAGCTATAAAGAGTAAATTTTATATTTAGTAAACCAGGTACTTAACTTATTGTACAGATAGATGGTTATACGATGTCTATGTATCAGTCTTCGGACAACTTAAGACAAAAGCTATTATAGCTATCAAGAGTAAATATTATATTTAGTAAACCAGGTACTTAACTTATTGTACAGATAGATGGTTATACGATGTCTATGTATCAGTCTTCGGACAACTTAAGACAAAAGCTATTATAGCTATCAAGAGTAAATATTATATTTAGTAAACCAGGTACTTAACTTATTGTACAGATAGATGGTTATACGATGTCTATGTATCAGTCTTCGGACAACTTAAGACAAAAGCTATTATAGCTATCAAGAGTAAATATTATATTTAGTAAACCAGGTACTTAACTTATTGTACAGATAGATGGTTATACGATGTCTATGTATCAGTCTTCGGACAACTTAAGACAAAAGCTATTATAGCTATCAAGAGTAAATATTATATTTAGTAAACCAGGTACTTAACTTATTGTACAGATAGATGGTTATACGATGTCTATGTATCAGTCTTCGGACAACTTAAGACAAAAGCTATTATAGCTATAAAGAGTAAATTTTATATTTAGTAAACCAGGTACTTAACTTATTGTACAGATAGATGGTTATACGATGTCTATGCATCAGTCTTCGGACAACTTAAGACAAAAGCTATTATAGCTATAAAGAGTAAATTTTATGTTTAGTAAACCAGGTACTTAACTTATTGTACAGATAGATGGTTATACGATGTCTATGCATCAGTCTTCGGACAACTTAAGACAAAAGCTATTATAGCTATAAAGAGTAAATTTTATATTTAGTAAACCAGGTACTTAACTTATTGTACAGATAGATGGTTATACGATGTCTATGCATCAGTCTTCGGACAACTTAAGACAAAAGCTATTATAGCTATAAAGAGTAAATATTATATTTAGTAAACCAGGTACTTAACTTATTGTACAGATAGATGGTTATACGATGTCTATGTATCAGTCTTCGGACAACTTAAGACAAAAGCTATTATAGCTATCAAGAGTAAATATTATATTTAGTAAACCAGGTACTTAACTTATTGTACAGATAGATGGTTATACGATGTCTATGTATCAGTCTTCGGACAACTTAAGACAAAAGCTATTATAGCTATCAAGAGTAAATATTATATTTAGTAAACCAGGTACTTAACTTATTGTACAGATAGATGGTTATACGATGTCTATGTATCAGTCTTCGGACAACTTAAGACAAAAGCTATTATAGCTATAAAGAGTAAATTTTATATTTAGTAAACCAGGTACTTAACTTATTGTACAGATAGATGGTTATACGATGTCTATGCATCAGTCTTCGGACAACTTAAGACAAAAGCTATTATAGCTATAAAGAGTAAATTTTATGTTTAGTAAACCAGGTACTTAACTTATTGTACAGATAGATGGTTATACGATGTCTATGCATCAGTCTTCGGACAACTTAAGACAAAAGCTATTATAGCTATAAAGAGTAAATTTTATATTTAGTAAACCAGGTACTTAACTTATTGTACAGATAGATGGTTATACGATGTCTATGCATCAGTCTTCGGACAACTTAAGACAAAAGCTATTATAGCTATAAAGAGTAAATTTTATGTTTAGTAAACCAGGTACTTAACTTATTGTACAGATAGATGGTTATACGATGTCTATGCATCAGTCTTCGGACAACTTAAGACAAAAGCTATTATAGCTATAAAGAGTAAATTTTATATTTAGTAAACCAGGTACTTAACTTATTGTACAGATAGATGGTTATACGATGTCTATGTATCAGTGTTTGGACAACTTAAGACAAAAGCTATTATAGCTATCAAGAGTAAATATTATATTTAGTAAACCAGGTACTTAACTTATTGTACAGATAGATGGTTATACGATGTCTATGCATCAGTCTTCGGACAACTTAAGACAAAAGCTATTATAGCTATCAAGAGTAAATATTATATTTAGTAAACCAGGTACTTAACTTATTGTACAGATAGATGGTTATACGATGTCTATGTATCAGTCTTCGGACAACTTAAGACAAAAGCTATTATAGCTATCAAGAGTAAATATTATATTTAGTAAACCAGGTACTTAACTTATTGTACAGATAGATGGTTATACGATGTCTATGTATCAGTCTTCGGACAACTTAAGACAAAAGCTATTATAGCTATAAAGAGTAAATTTTATATTTAGTAAACCAGGTACTTAACTTATTGTACAGATAGATGGTTATACGATGTCTATGCATCAGTCTTCGGACAACTTAAGACAAAAGCTATTATAGCTATAAAGAGTAAATTTTATATTTAGTAAACCAGGTACTTAACTTATTGTACAGATAGATGGTTATACGATGTCTATGCATCAGTCTTCGGACAACTTAAGACAAAAGCTATTATAGCTATAAAGAGTAAATTTTATATTTAGTAAACCAGGTACTTAACTTATTGTACAGATAGATGGTTATACGATGTCTATGCATCAGTCTTCGGACAACTTAAGACAAAAGCTATTATAGCTATAAAGAGTAAATTTTATATTTAGTAAACCAGGTACTTAACTTATTGTACAGATAGATGGTTATACGATGTCTATGTATCAGTCTTCGGACAACTTAAGACAAAAGCTATTATAGCTATCAAGAGTAAATATTATATTTAGTAAACCAGGTACTTAACTTATTGTACAGATAGATGGTTATACGATGTCTATGTATCAGTCTTCGGACAACTTAAGACAAAAGCTATTATAGCTATCAAGAGTAAATATTATATTTAGTAAACCAGGTACTTAACTTATTGTACAGATAGATGGTTATACGATGTCTATGCATCAGTCTTCGGACAACTTAAGACAAAAGCTATTATAGCTATAAAGAGTAAATTTTATATTTAGTAAACCAGGTACTTAACTTATTGTACAGATAGATGGTTATACGATGTCTATGTATCAGTGTTTGGACAACTTAAGACAAAAGCTATTATAGCTATCAAGAGTAAATATTATATTTAGTAAACCAGGTACTTAACTTATTGTACAGATAGATGGTTATACGATGTCTATGCATCAGTCTTCGGACAACTTAAGACAAAAGCTATTATAGCTATAAAGAGTAAATTTTATATTTAGTAAACCAGGTACTTAACTTATTGTACAGATAGATGGTTATACGATGTCTATGTATCAGTCTTCGGACAACTTAAGACAAAAGCTATTATAGCTATCAAGAGTAAATATTATATTTAGTAAACCAGGTACTTAACTTATTGTACAGATAGATGGTTATACGATGTCTATGTATCAGTCTTCGGACAACTTAAGACAAAAGCTATTATAGCTATCAAGAGTAAATATTATATTTAGTAAACCAGGTACTTAACTTATTGTACAGATAGATGGTTATACGATGTCTATGCATCAGTCTTCGGACAACTTAAGACAAAAGCTATTATAGCTATAAAGAGTAAATATTATATTTAGTAAACCAGGTACTTAACTTATTGTACAGATAGATGGTTATACGATGTCTATGTATCAGTCTTCGGACAACTTAAGACAAAAGCTATTATAGCTATCAAGAGTAAATATTATATTTAGTAAACCAGGTACTTAACTTATTGTACAGATAGATGGTTATACGATGTCTATGCATCAGTCTTCGGACAACTTAAGACAAAAGCTATTATAGCTATCAAGAGTAAATATTATATTTAGTAAACCAGGTACTTAACTTATTGTACAGATAGATGGTTATACGATGTCTATGTATCAGTCTTCGGACAACTTAAGACAAAAGCTATTATAGCTATCAAGAGTAAATATTATATTTAGTAAACCAGGTACTTAACTTATTGTACAGATAGATGGTTATACGATGTCTATGCATCAGTCTTCGGACAACTTAAGACAAAAGCTATTATAGCTATAAAGAGTAAATATTATATTTAGTAAACCAGGTACTTAACTTATTGTACAGATAGATGGTTATACGATGTCTATGTATCAGTCTTCGGACAACTTAAGACAAAAGCTATTATAGCTATCAAGAGTAAATATTATATTTAGTAAACCAGGTACTTAACTTATTGTACAGATAGATGGTTATACGATGTCTATGTATCAGTCTTCGGACAACTTAAGACAAAAGCTATTATAGCTATAAAGAGTAAATTTTATATTTAGTAAACCAGGTACTTAACTTATTGTACAGATAGATGGTTATACGATGTCTATGCATCAGTCTTCGGACAACTTAAGACAAAAGCTATTATAGCTATAAAGAGTAAATTTTATGTTTAGTAAACCAGGTACTTAACTTATTGTACAGATAGATGGTTATACGATGTCTATGCATCAGTCTTCGGACAACTTAAGACAAAAGCTATTATAGCTATAAAGAGTAAATTTTATATTTAGTAAACCAGGTACTTAACTTATTGTACAGATAGATGGTTATACGATGTCTATGCATCAGTCTTCGGACAACTTAAGACAAAAGCTATTATAGCTATAAAGAGTAAATTTTATATTTAGTAAACCAGGTACTTAACTTATTGTACAGATAGATGGTTATACGATGTCTATGTATCAGTCTTCGGACAACTTAAGACAAAAGCTATTATAGCTATCAAGAGTAAATATTTTATTTAGTAAACCAGGTACTTAACTTATTGTACAGATAGATGGTTATACGATGTCTATGTATCAGTCTTCGGACAACTTAAGACAAAAGCTATTATAGCTATCAAGAGTAAATATTATATTTAGTAAACCAGGTACTTAACTTATTGTACAGATAGATGGTTATACGATGTCTATGTATCAGTCTTCGGACAACTTAAGACAAAAGCTATTATAGCTATCAAGAGTAAATATTATATTTAGTAAACCAGGTACTTAACTTATTGTACAGATAGATGGTTATACGATGTCTATGTATCAGTCTTCGGACAACTTAAGACAAAAGCTATTATAGCTATAAAGAGTAAATTTTATATTTAGTAAACCAGGTACTTAACTTATTGTACAGATAGATGGTTATACGATGTCTATGCATCAGTCTTCGGACAACTTAAGACAAAAGCTATTATAGCTATAAAGAGTAAATTTTATATTTAGTAAACCAGGTACTTAACTTATTGTACAGATAGATGGTTATACGATGTCTATGTATCAGTCTTCGGACAACTTAAGACAAAAGCTATTATAGCTATCAAGAGTAAATATTATATTTAGTAAACCAGGTACTTAACTTATTGTACAGATAGATGGTTATACGATGTCTATGTATCAGTCTTCGGACAACTTAAGACAAAAAGCTATTATAGCTATCAAGAGTAAATATTATATTTAGTAAACCAGGTACTTAACTTATTGTACAGATAGATGGTTATACGATGTCTATGTATCAGTCTTCGGACAACTTAAGACAAAAGCTATTATAGCTATAAAGAGTAAATTTTATATTTAGTAAACCAGGTACTTAACTTATTGTACAGATAGATGGTTATACGATGTCTATGCATCAGTCTTCGGACAACTTAAGACAAAAGCTATTATAGCTATAAAGAGTAAATTTTATATTTAGTAAACCAGGTACTTAACTTATTGTACAGATAGATGGTTATACGATGTCTATGTATCAGTGTTTGGACAACTTAAGACAAAAGCTATTATAGCTATCAAGAGTAAATATTATATTTAGTAAACCAGGTACTTAACTTATTGTACAGATAGATGGTTATACGATGTCTATGCATCAGTCTTCGGACAACTTAAGACAAAAGCTATTATAGCTATCAAGAGTAAATATTATATTTAGTAAACCAGGTACTTAACTTATTGTACAGATAGATGGTTATACGATGTCTATGTATCAGTCTTCGGACAACTTAAGACAAAAGCTATTATAGCTATCAAGAGTAAATATTATATTTAGTAAACCAGGTACTTAACTTATTGTACAGATAGATGGTTATACGATGTCTATGTATCAGTCTTCGGACAACTTAAGACAAAAGCTATTATAGCTATAAAGAGTAAATTTTATATTTAGTAAACCAGGTACTTAACTTATTGTACAGATAGATGGTTATACGATGTCTATGCATCAGTCTTCGGACAACTTAAGACAAAAGCTATTATAGCTATAAAGAGTAAATTTTATGTTTAGTAAACCAGGTACTTAACTTATTGTACAGATAGATGGTTATACGATGTCTATGCATCAGTCTTCGGACAACTTAAGACAAAAGCTATTATAGCTATAAAGAGTAAATTTTATATTTAGTAAACCAGGTACTTAACTTATTGTACAGATAGATGGTTATACGATGTCTATGCATCAGTCTTCGGACAACTTAAGACAAAAGCTATTATAGCTATAAAGAGTAAATTTTATATTTAGTAAACCAGGTACTTAACTTATTGTACAGATAGATGGTTATACGATGTCTATGTATCAGTCTTCGGACAACTTAAGACAAAAGCTATTATAGCTATCAAGAGTAAATATTTTATTTAGTAAACCAGGTACTTAACTTATTGTACAGATAGATGGTTATACGATGTCTATGTATCAGTCTTCGGACAACTTAAGACAAAAGCTATTATAGCTATCAAGAGTAAATATTATATTTAGTAAACCAGGTACTTAACTTATTGTACAGATAGATGGTTATACGATGTCTATGTATCAGTCTTCGGACAACTTAAGACAAAAGCTATTATAGCTATCAAGAGTAAATATTATATTTAGTAAACCAGGTACTTAACTTATTGTACAGATAGATGGTTATACGATGTCTATGTATCAGTCTTCGGACAACTTAAGACAAAAGCTATTATAGCTATCAAGAGTAAATATTATATTTAGTAAACCAGGTACTTAACTTATTGTACAGATAGATGGTTATACGATGTCTATGTATCAGTCTTCGGACAACTTAAGACAAAAGCTATTATAGCTATAAAGAGTAAATTTTATATTTAGTAAACCAGGTACTTAACTTATTGTACAGATAGATGGTTATACGATGTCTATGCATCAGTCTTCGGACAACTTAAGACAAAAGCTATTATAGCTATAAAGAGTAAATTTTATATTTAGTAAACCAGGTACTTAACTTATTGTACAGATAGATGGTTATACGATGTCTATGCATCAGTCTTCGGACAACTTAAGACAAAAGCTATTATAGCTATAAAGAGTAAATTTTATATTTAGTAAACCAGGTACTTAACTTATTGTACAGATAGATGGTTATACGATGTCTATGCATCAGTCTTCGGACAACTTAAGACAAAAGCTATTATAGCTATAAAGAGTAAATTTTATATTTAGTAAACCAGGTACTTAACTTATTGTACAGATAGATGGTTATACGATGTCTATGTATCAGTCTTCGGACAACTTAAGACAAAAGCTATTATAGCTATCAAGAGTAAATATTTTATTTAGTAAACCAGGTACTTAACTTATTGTACAGATAGATGGTTATACGATGTCTATGTATCAGTCTTCGGACAACTTAAGACAAAAGCTATTATAGCTATCAAGAGTAAATATTATATTTAGTAAACCAGGTACTTAACTTATTGTACAGATAGATGGTTATACGATGTCTATGCATCAGTCTTCGGACAACTTAAGACAAAAGCTATTATAGCTATAAAGAGTAAATTTTATATTTAGTAAACCAGGTACTTAACTTATTGTACAGATAGATGGTTATACGATGTCTATGCATCAGTCTTCGGACAACTTAAGACAAAAGCTATTATAGCTATAAAGAGTAAATTTTATATTTAGTAAACCAGGTACTTAACTTATTGTACAGATAGATGGTTATACGATGTCTATGTATCAGTGTTTGGACAACTTAAGACAAAAGCTATTATAGCTATCAAGAGTAAATATTATATTTAGTAAACCAGGTACTTAACTTATTGTACAGATAGATGGTTATACGATGTCTATGCATCAGTCTTCGGACAACTTAAGACAAAAGCTATTATAGCTATCAAGAGTAAATATTATATTTAGTAAACCAGGTACTTAACTTATTGTACAGATAGATGGTTATACGATGTCTATGTATCAGTCTTCGGACAACTTAAGACAAAAGCTATTATAGCTATCAAGAGTAAATATTATATTTAGTAAACCAGGTACTTAACTTATTGTACAGATAGATGGTTATACGATGTCTATGTATCAGTCTTCGGACAACTTAAGACAAAAGCTATTATAGCTATAAAGAGTAAATTTTATATTTAGTAAACCAGGTACTTAACTTATTGTACAGATAGATGGTTATACGATGTCTATGCATCAGTCTTCGGACAACTTAAGACAAAAGCTATTATAGCTATAAAGAGTAAATTTTATGTTTAGTAAACCAGGTACTTAACTTATTGTACAGATAGATGGTTATACGATGTCTATGCATCAGTCTTCGGACAACTTAAGACAAAAGCTATTATAGCTATAAAGAGTAAATTTTATATTTAGTAAACCAGGTACTTAACTTATTGTACAGATAGATGGTTATACGATGTCTATGCATCAGTCTTCGGACAACTTAAGACAAAAGCTATTATAGCTATAAAGAGTAAATTTTATATTTAGTAAACCAGGTACTTAACTTATTGTACAGATAGATGGTTATACGATGTCTATGTATCAGTCTTCGGACAACTTAAGACAAAAGCTATTATAGCTATCAAGAGTAAATATTTTATTTAGTAAACCAGGTACTTAACTTATTGTACAGATAGATGGTTATACGATGTCTATGTATCAGTCTTCGGACAACTTAAGACAAAAGCTATTATAGCTATCAAGAGTAAATATTATATTTAGTAAACCAGGTACTTAACTTATTGTACAGATAGATGGTTATACGATGTCTATGTATCAGTCTTCGGACAACTTAAGACAAAAGCTATTATAGCTATCAAGAGTAAATATTATATTTAGTAAACCAGGTACTTAACTTATTGTACAGATAGATGGTTATACGATGTCTATGTATCAGTCTTCGGACAACTTAAGACAAAAGCTATTATAGCTATAAAGAGTAAATTTTATATTTAGTAAACCAGGTACTTAACTTATTGTACAGATAGATGGTTATACGATGTCTATGCATCAGTCTTCGGACAACTTAAGACAAAAGCTATTATAGCTATAAAGAGTAAATTTTATATTTAGTAAACCAGGTACTTAACTTATTGTACAGATAGATGGTTATACGATGTCTATGCATCAGTCTTCGGACAACTTAAGACAAAAGCTATTATAGCTATAAAGAGTAAATTTTATATTTAGTAAACCAGGTACTTAACTTATTGTACAGATAGATGGTTATACGATGTCTATGTATCAGTCTTCGGACAACTTAAGACAAAAGCTATTATAGCTATCAAGAGTAAATATTATATTTAGTAAACCAGGTACTTAACTTATTGTACAGATAGATGGTTATACGATGTCTATGTATCAGTCTTCGGACAACTTAAGACAAAAGCTATTATAGCTATCAAGAGTAAATATTATATTTAGTAAACCAGGTACTTAACTTATTGTACAGATAGATGGTTATACGATGTCTATGTATCAGTCTTCGGACAACTTAAGACAAAAGCTATTATAGCTATAAAGAGTAAATTTTATATTTAGTAAACCAGGTACTTAACTTATTGTACAGATAGATGGTTATACGATGTCTATGTATCAGTGTTTGGACAACTTAAGACAAAAGCTATTATAGCTATCAAGAGTAAATATTATATTTAGTAAACCAGGTACTTAACTTATTGTACAGATAGATGGTTATACGATGTCTATGCATCAGTCTTCGGACAACTTAAGACAAAAGCTATTATAGCTATAAAGAGTAAATTTTATATTTAGTAAACCAGGTACTTAACTTATTGTACAGATAGATGGTTATACGATGTCTATGTATCAGTCTTTGGACAACTTAAGACAAAAGCTATTATAGCTATCAAGAGTAAATATTATATTTAGTAAACCAGGTACTTAACTTATTGTACAGATAGATGGTTATACGATGTCTATGTATCAGTCTTCGGACAACTTAAGACAAAAGCTATTATAGCTATCAAGAGTAAATATTATATTTAGTAAACCAGGTACTTAACTTATTGTACAGATAGATGGTTATACGATGTCTATGCATCAGTCTTCGGACAACTTAAGACAAAAGCTATTATAGCTATAAAGAGTAAATATTATATTTAGTAAACCAGGTACTTAACTTATTGTACAGATAGATGGTTATACGATGTCTATGTATCAGTCTTCGGACAACTTAAGACAAAAGCTATTATAGCTATAAAGAGTAAATTTTATATTTAGTAAACCAGGTACTTAACTTATTGTACAGATAGATGGTTATACGATGTCTATGCATCAGTCTTCGGACAACTTAAGACAAAAGCTATTATAGCTATAAAGAGTAAATTTTATATTTAGTAAACCAGGTACTTAACTTATTGTACAGATAGATGGTTATACGATGTCTATGCATCAGTCTTCGGACAACTTAAGACAAAAGCTATTATAGCTATAAAGAGTAAATTTTATATTTAGTAAACCAGGTACTTAACTTATTGTACAGATAGATGGTTATACGATGTCTATGCATCAGTCTTCGGACAACTTAAGACAAAAGCTATTATAGCTATAAAGAGTAAATATTATATTTAGTAAACCAGGTACTTAACTTATTGTACAGATAGATGGTTATACGATGTCTATGTATCAGTCTTCGGACAACTTAAGACAAAAGCTATTATAGCTATCAAGAGTAAATATTATATTTAGTAAACCAGGTACTTAACTTATTGTACAGATAGATGGTTATACGATGTCTATGTATCAGTCTTCGGACAACTTAAGACAAAAGCTATTATAGCTATAAAGAGTAAATATTATATTTAGTAAACCAGGTACTTAACTTATTGTACAGATAGATGGTTATACGATGTCTATGCATCAGTCTTCGGACAACTTAAGACAAAAGCTATTATAGCTATAAAGAGTAAATTTTATATTTAGTAAACCAGGTACTTAACTTATTGTACAGATAGATGGTTATACGATGTCTATGCATCAGTCTTCGGACAACTTAAGACAAAAGCTATTATAGCTATAAAGAGTAAATTTTATATTTAGTAAACCAGGTACTTAACTTATTGTACAGATAGATGGTTATACGATGTCTATGCATCAGTCTTCGGACAACTTAAGACAAAAGCTATTATAGCTATAAAGAGTAAATTTTATATTTAGTAAACCAGGTACTTAACTTATTGTACAGATAGATGGTTATACGATGTCTATGTATCAGTCTTCGGACAACTTAAGACAAAAGCTATTATAGCTATCAAGAGTAAATATTATATTTAGTAAACCAGGTACTTAACTTATTGTACAGATAGATGGTTATACGATGTCTATGTATCAGTCTTCGGACAACTTAAGACAAAAGCTATTATAGCTATCAAGAGTAAATATTATATTTAGTAAACCAGGTACTTAACTTATTGTACAGATAGATGGTTATACGATGTCTATGCATCAGTCTTCGGACAACTTAAGACAAAAGCTATTATAGCTATCAAGAGTAAATATTATATTTAGTAAACCAGGTACTTAACTTATTGTACAGATAGATGGTTATACGATGTCTATGTATCAGTCTTCGGACAACTTAAGACAAAAGCTATTATAGCTATCAAGAGTAAATATTATATTTAGTAAACCAGGTACTTAACTTATTGTACAGATAGATGGTTATACGATGTCTATGTATCAGTCTTCGGACAACTTAAGACAAAAGCTATTATAGCTATAAAGAGTAAATATTATATTTAGTAAACCAGGTACTTAACTTATTGTACAGATAGATGGTTATACGATGTCTATGCATCAGTCTTCGGACAACTTAAGACAAAAGCTATTATAGCTATAAAGAGTAAATTTTATATTTAGTAAACCAGGTACTTAACTTATTGTACAGATAGATGGTTATACGATGTCTATGTATCAGTCTTCGGACAACTTAAGACAAAAGCTATTATAGCTATCAAGAGTAAATATTATATTTAGTAAACCAGGTACTTAACTTATTGTACAGATAGATGGTTATACGATGTCTATGCATCAGTCTTCGGACAACTTAAGACAAAAGCTATTATAGCTATCAAGAGTAAATATTATATTTAGTAAACCAGGTACTTAACTTATTGTACAGATAGATGGTTATACGATGTCTATGCATCAGTCTTCGGACAACTTAAGACAAAAGCTATTATAGCTATAAAGAGTAAATATTATATTTAGTAAACCAGGTACTTAACTTATTGTACAGATAGATGGTTATACGATGTCTATGTATCAGTCTTCGGACAACTTAAGACAAAAGCTATTATAGCTATCAAGAGTAAATATTATATTTAGTAAACCAGGTACTTAACTTATTGTACAGATAGATGGTTATACGATGTCTATGCATCAGTCTTCGGACAACTTAAGACAAAAGCTATTATAGCTATCAAGAGTAAATATTATATTTAGTAAACCAGGTACTTAACTTATTGTACAGATAGATGGTTATACGATGTCTATGTATCAGTCTTCGGACAACTTAAGACAAAAGCTATTATAGCTATCAAGAGTAAATATTATATTTAGTAAACCAGGTACTTAACTTATTGTACAGATAGATGGTTATACGATGTCTATGCATCAGTCTTCGGACAACTTAAGACAAAAGCTATTATAGCTATAAAGAGTAAATATTATATTTAGTAAACCAGGTACTTAACTTATTGTACAGATAGATGGTTATACGATGTCTATGTATCAGTCTTCGGACAACTTAAGACAAAAGCTATTATAGCTATCAAGAGTAAATATTATATTTAGTAAACCAGGTACTTAACTTATTGTACAGATAGATGGTTATACGATGTCTATGTATCAGTCTTCGGACAACTTAAGACAAAAGCTATTATAGCTATAAAGAGTAAATTTTATATTTAGTAAACCAGGTACTTAACTTATTGTACAGATAGATGGTTATACGATGTCTATGCATCAGTCTTCGGACAACTTAAGACAAAAGCTATTATAGCTATAAAGAGTAAATTTTATGTTTAGTAAACCAGGTACTTAACTTATTGTACAGATAGATGGTTATACGATGTCTATGCATCAGTCTTCGGACAACTTAAGACAAAAGCTATTATAGCTATAAAGAGTAAATTTTTTATTTAGTAAACCAGGTACTTAACTTATTGTACAGATAGATGGTTATACGATGTCTATGCATCAGTCTTCGGACAACTTAAGACAAAAGCTATTATAGCTATAAAGAGTAAATTTTATATTTAGTAAACCAGGTACTTAACTTATTGTACAGATAGATGGTTATACGATGTCTATGTATCAGTCTTCGGACAACTTAAGACAAAAGCTATTATAGCTATCAAGAGTAAATATTATATTTAGTAAACCAGGTACTTAACTTATTGTACAGATAGATGGTTATACGATGTCTATGTATCAGTCTTCGGACAACTTAAGACAAAAGCTATTATAGCTATAAAGAGTAAATTTTATATTTAGTAAACCAGGTACTTAACTTATTGTACAGATAGATGGTTATACGATGTCTATGCATCAGTCTTCGGACAACTTAAGACAAAAGCTATTATAGCTATCAAGAGTAAATATTATATTTAGTAAACCAGGTACTTAACTTATTGTACAGATAGATGGTTATACGATGTCTATGTATCAGTCTTCGGACAACTTAAGACAAAAGCTATTATAGCTATCAAGAGTAAATATTATATTTAGTAAACCAGGTACTTAACTTATTGTACAGATAGATGGTTATACGATGTCTATGTATCAGTCTTCGGACAACTTAAGACAAAAGCTATTATAGCTATAAAGAGTAAATTTTATATTTAGTAAACCAGGTACTTAACTTATTGTACAGATAGATGGTTATACGATGTCTATGCATCAGTCTTCGGACAACTTAAGACAAAAGCTATTATAGCTATAAAGAGTAAATTTTATATTTAGTAAACCAGGTACTTAACTTATTGTACAGATAGATGGTTATACGATGTCTATGTATCAGTGTTTGGACAACTTAAGACAAAAGCTATTATAGCTATCAAGAGTAAATATTATATTTAGTAAACCAGGTACTTAACTTATTGTACAGATAGATGGTTATACGATGTCTATGCATCAGTCTTCGGACAACTTAAGACAAAAGCTATTATAGCTATAAAGAGTAAATTTTATATTTAGTTAACCAGGTACTTAACTTATTGTACAGATAGATGGTTATACGATGTCTATGTATCAGTCTTCGGACAACTTAAGACAAAAGCTATTATAGCTATCAAGAGTAAATATTATATTTAGTAAACCAGGTACTTAACTTATTGTACAGATAGATGGTTATACGATGTCTATGTATCAGTCTTCGGACAACTTAAGACAAAAGCTATTATAGCTATCAAGAGTAAATATTATATTTAGTAAACCAGGTACTTAACTTATTGTACAGATAGATGGTTATACGATGTCTATGTATCAGTCTTCGGACAACTTAAGACAAAAGCTATTATAGCTATAAAGAGTAAATTTTATATTTAGTAAACCAGGTACTTAACTTATTGTACAGATAGATGGTTATACGATGTCTATGTATCAGTCTTCGGACAACTTAAGACAAAAGCTATTATAGCTATCAAGAGTAAATATTATATTTAGTAAACCAGGTACTTAACTTATTGTACAGATAGATGGTTATACGATGTCTATGTATCAGTCTTTGGACAACTGAAGACAAAAGCTATTATAGCTATCGAGAGAAAATTTCATATTTAGTTTTTTTGTCTGTATGAAATAATACTATAAAAAATACATTTCACCTTTTTTAAAGATAAATGAGTCATTGTCAGTTTAAAAAAATCATGTTGCAAAGCAATTTGTTGCTTCGAAAAACGACGGTGAAAAATGCTTAATATTTGAAAAGTCCTCCTACAGGAAAAAAAATATATTACAAACCTATTCAAAAAAATAATAAGCTCCAACGGAAAATAAAATGACTAAATCACTCACATTAAATGACAAAAAACAAATTTTCTTTGCTGCGCGATTTGTTTTATGACATACGTAAGTCAGGTTGCTGCTGTTTGTGGCTCAGTTGTCAAAGGCACAAGTTGCCTGTCCGCCAAATTGTAATGTCGATTGTTCGATTCTGACCTCAGGGGGGTTGTTGGTATTGTGAGTTTTATTTTCAGTACGGAAAAAAACAGAAATGTATTTTTCTGAAATAAACGGAATTTCTGTCTATGAAAATACGGAAGTTAAAATGAACGGGTACTTTTAAAAACGGAAATTTCTGAAAAACACGAATACCTACCGGCAACTTTGCTGCACGTTTTTTTTTTTTTAGAAATTTTCCGTGAATTCACCATACTTATGTTTTACAGTGTAGGTTTTTTCTAGTTGTTGCTTTAATTTTGAGCACTAGTGCATATCGGGAGTAGAACATACATGTAAACAATAAAATGCCTGGTTTTGTAGACAGAAACATGTGACGTAATTCTAGAGCGAGAGGCAATTTATTTATGTAAAGTGTATATCGTATCGGTTTATATTTCTGTTTCGTTGATATTTTTGGACACTTTAAAAAGGGTTCAGTGCTCCAAAATGTTTTGCTTCATGGGGAGCAATAATGACGCTAACGATTTCAGGCATTCGTTCGTCGACAGATTCCATTTATTGTCGACGAGATAACAACGCACTAGAACGATGTACCAACACAAACCAGGTTTCATAATCGAATCACTAGCACGACGGAATCGAATTTCGCCGAACCTACAAATTTAGGAGTAAATCATTTCCGCCAAAGTTGATAAAAACACTTTGTTGCTTTTTCACAGAATAAAGTTTACATTTGTAACTATCTTGGATGAGCTCAATAATTTCAAGTGCGTCATTAAAATTCTCATAACCTGTGAACAAAGCTACTGTGATTCGAATTCTCAGGCTTTACTATCTGCTATCGCAATAGCATATCTTCAAAGCATGAGATAAGTGCTAAGTGATCTTTGGAACCCTTTACTTTGTGTTTCATGATTGGGCAATTAAAGATTTGCTGATCGTACGATGATGGAAGAAATGCAACCAATGCAGTTTCGGCTAATCAGCTCGATATTGTTGTTTTACATTCCTGATATTGGATTTGGAAATCCAGGAGAGTTTAATAGGGACTTAAAGCAATCTAGTAGCTAGTATTAATTAAATTTATTTGGGGAAGCGCAATGTTGCCCAGTAGCGGAACTAGAAGCTCATCTTAGAAGGGGGTGAGAGTCGCTTCGGTCTGAAAAAATAAGAAGATACTTTGTGGAGAGAGAGTGCACACACACAGGAGCGGATTTCCGACTAGGCGCACGACCCCAGAGTTGAGGGGTCCCGAAAATGTAGCGCCCTGTTTTGGTTTTCATGCACCGAAAAAGATCAATCCTTAAAGCGACCACTTTGTTTGTATTGACAATTGATGATTCACTTTCTGATATTAGTAACATATATTTTTTCTTGCTTTGTTGATACTCCAAGTTTTCGAGATCTTATCGATGTACTTGTTTTTTCATTGTTTAAGACGAATACTTAACTGGCCTGCTGTCATATAAATTACTTTCATGCTACTTCCACGGATCTTCTGTACTTAATTCTTATTCTTCTGTTTCTGATAACTGCAGAGCAGGAATAAAAAAAAAAATCACACGCATCTTTTTGACAGAATGAAAAATATGCAGACCATGTCAATTTCCCTATGAAAATTATAAGAAAAATGCTTTCAAGAAACACATTCTGGCTTTCCTGAACTGAATGATGAAATTCCTGCTGTCCAACATTCTTCTTCCTTTGCACTTTTCTACGCTATGGGAGGCTTAATCTCTTCGATTTAGGGAATTGTTCACCACAGAAAACTCCTCCACGAAAAATCATTCACCCTTTCAAGTGAAGTACCTTGAACATATTGCATTCTACCGAATTATCTAATGTGGAGGACTTTTAATGTTTGCTTGATACCATGCCCGTTGCCTACTAATCGGCTCATAATGTAAAAACAACACGATTTCCAATGCTGAAGCAATGGAAAGAGCACGTTTTGTTATGGAAATGCATTCCAATTTTATCATAATTTATGTGCAATGTAGCCTACTGATAAATTTAGACAATATCCATTTTCAGCACCCCTAGCATTAAATTTCCCAAATAACTTGCAACTGAAAAGGTACTAAAGTAATCAGTTTTGTATAACGTATCAAACTCAAAAACAACTTTTACTCTAACTGAAATGGTCTCTTCGTAACGTAAAGCTAGAATGTATTAAATTTCCCCTTTGAGAATAAGCGGGAAATTTATGAACTAGTAGTGAAATTTAAAATGGGCAAAATTTAATGTTTATATCCTGTCATTCGCAAAAATAATTTTTGAAAAATCTGTGAAAACCAAATTCTTTGGACTTAGCTCCTCTAGCAGGAAATTAATGAACTAATTGGAAAATTTAAATATTTGAGAAGGAACTGTTAAGCCTAATCCTAAGAGGCACAAAAATAATTTTTTCCTGTAAGATGAATAGTTTCTTCACAGCAGAACTTTAATATTTTGAATTTCCGTCTTTAACAGCACTTAGTGGTAAATTCATGAAGTATATAGGGCATTTAAAGTGCCAAACTTAATAGCTTTTGATTTCGTATTAGCCGCAAAAACAATTTTTGAAATATCTCTAGAAACAAAAAGTTCGATGTGCACGGACAGACAAAGTGGCACTGTTTCTCACAAAACGTTCTAATAATAGGAAGCTAGATTGCCATTTTAAAAAGCGTAAAAACCTTTTTCTTGATTTTACTTTTTTTTTTTTTTTTGTTAATCTGAAGGATGAAAATTTCTGAGACCATAAGGGGGGCATGAATCTTTTAGCGCCTAGGGCCATAAAAGTGCTAAAGTCGCCTCTGCGCACACACACTATATGTAAACTGGCATCGCAAGAATATTTAATTATTTTCAATTGAAATTTGTTTAAAAATTTTTAATCACAAACTGCTAACAGGAACTGAAAAATCAGCGTATTTTCATGGCGTTCAATACTCCGCTTTTCGAGGAAACCGATTAACTTGATGCTTTTTAAATCTCACGTCCGGATGAAAACTACTAAAATAAAGTTTTTTCCTTTCTATTGAGATGGGTTAATTTAATAGAAAAGTTTCAAGGTTGGAAATTTGTTTCTAGTTTTTGTTTATGGTCCAATCGAAGTAAGTACTTCGCTCTTTGTCACTCACATTGTCTCACACATACTTCAAAGTCCACCCCATACGGTGACTTACCCTGCTTCCAATTGCTAATGATGACAGGCAATCAAGACAATATTAAAAAAAACAAAAAAACAAGAAAGATGACACCGAAATTTCGGGTGTAATCAGCACGTCTTTCGAATCCGTTCTGAACGCAAATTAAATTTATCAAAGCTATTCAAAGACAATGGAACCGGTATGAAAAACAATAGTATCTGACGGAAGAAAGAAGTTTTTAAATCGGGTCTTTAATCCCTCCGATATTGCTGTAAACGGAATCTTGAGCTTACGAACTCTTACAAACAGAGTTATCGACAAAAATAAGATGTGACTTTACGACCCCTGGTGGGAAAACCATGCATTATTTTAGGAAGAAAGTTTTCGCAAAACGTTTATCCATATGAGCGGTATCGGTCCAAGAAAAAAAGATTTAGTCGAGTTTTCAGGAGCCCAGATTTTGCTACAAATACATCAGAAGCAGAAATTAACACTTATCACCCCTGGTGGCCAAACCATTCTTTACAAAACATTAGAAATTATGTGAAAAATATTTTCCATCAGGTCTTGTATGCGATACAGGAAGAATTTTTCAAATCGGAGTTTTAGGAGCAGAAAACGCAATTTATCTTTATGCGCCCTAGCAGAAAGTCTTAAATGATTTACGTGAAAATTTTGAATTTATAGCGAAAACATTTCCCATAAGAAACACTATCCAACAACGAAGGAATTTTTCAAATTGGACTTTTAGAAGTAGAGATATTGACAAAAATAAGATATACATCTACGCCCCCTGGCGTAGAAACCATGCATTATTTCAAGAAGAAAGTGTTCCTAAAAGGTTTGTCGACATGAGTAGCATCGGTCAACAAAAGACTTTTTTATCAATCGAGATTTTAGAAGTTCATATTTTGCTGCAAATACATCAGAAGCGGAAATTAAGACTTAGGCCGCCTGGTGGCCATACCATTTTTTTACAAAAATTAGAAATTATGTGCAAACGATTTCCCATCATGAGCTACATCCGGTGCAGAAAGAATTTTTCAAGTCGGAGGTTTAGAAGCAGAGAAATAGTGGGAAACGCAATTTATCTTTACACCCCCTAGAGGAAAGTCTATGAATTACTTGAAAATTTTGAATTTATCGGAAAAACATGTCACACCAGAAACACTGTCCAACAAAGAAGGAATTTTTTAAATCGGACTCCTAGAAGTAGAGATATTGACAAAAATAAGATATACGTCTACGCCCCCTGGCACAGAAACCATGCACTATTTTAAGAAAACAATGTTTCTAAAAGGTTTCTCGACACGAGTAGTACTGGTCTACAAACGACGTTTTTTTCAATCGAGAATTTAGAAGCTCATATTTTGCTGCAAATTCATCAGAAGCGGAAATTAAGATTTACGCCCCTGGTGGCAAAACCATTTTTTTTTACAAAAATTTGAAATTATGTGCAAACGATTTCCCATCAGGAGCTGTATCCGGTGCAGAAAGAATTTTTCAAATCGGAGATGTAGAAGCAGAGATATAGGGAGAAACGCAATTTACCTCTACGCCCCCTAGCGGAAAGTCTATGAATTACTTGAAAATTTTGAAATTACATGAAAAACATGTCACACTGGAAACACTATCCAACAAAGAAGGAATTTTTCAAATCGAACTTCTAGAAGTAGAGATATTGACAAAAATAAGATATACATCTACGCCCCCTGGCGTAGAAACCATGCACTATTTTAAAAAGAAAATGTTCCTAAAAGGTTTGTCGACATGAGCAGTATCGGTCTACAAACGACGTTTTTTTCAATCGAGAATTTAGAAGCTCATATTTTGCTGCAAATTCATCAGAAGCGGAAATTAAGATTTACGCCCCTGGTGGCAAAACCATTTTTTTTTACAAAAATTTGAAATTATGTGCAAACGATTTCCCATCAGGAGCTGTATCCGGTGCAGAAAGAATTTTTCAAATCGGAGATGTAGAAGCAGAGATATAGGGAGAAACGCAATTTACCTCTACGCCCCCTAGCGGAAAGTCTATGAATTACTTGAAAATTTTGAAATTACATGAAAAACATGTCACACTGGAAACACTATCCAACAAAGAAGGAATTTTTCAAATCGAACTTCTAGAAGTAGAGATATTGACAAAAATAAGATATACATCTACGCCCCCTGGCGTAGAAACCATGCACTATTTTAAAAAGAAAATGTTCCTAAAAGGTTTGTCGACATGAGCAGTATCGGTCTACAAACGACGTTTTTTTCAATCGAGAATTTAGAAGCTCATATTTTGCTGCAAATACATCAGAAGCGGAAATTAAGATTTACGCCCCCTGGTGGCCAAACCATTTTTTCACAAAAAAATTAGAAATTATGTGCAAACGATTTCCCATCAGGAGCTGTATCTGGTGCCGAAAGAATTTTTCAAATCGGAGAGTTAGAAGCAGAGATATAGGGAGAAAAGCAATTTACCTCTACGCCCCCTAGCGGAAAGTCTATGAATTACTTGAAAGTTTTGAAATTACATGAAAAACATGTCAAACGGAAAACACTATCCAACAAAGGAGGAATTTTTCAAATCGGATTCCTAGAAGTAGAGATTTTGACAAAAATAAGATATACATCTACGCCCCCTGGCGGAGAAACTTGGGGATATTTTAGGAAGAAAAAATTCCGAAAAGGTTTATCGATGTAAGTGGCATCAGTCCACGAAAGAATTATTTCAATCGATATTTTTAGAAGCTCAGATTTTATGGCAAATACATCAGAAGCAAAGATTAACACTTACGCTCCCTGGTGGCCAAAGTATTCTTTACCAAAAATTCTAAATTATATGCAAAAGATTGTGCATCAGGATATGTATCCGCTGAAAAAAAATTTTCAAATCGGAGTTTTAAGAGAAGAGTTATCGGGAAAAATGTAATTTTCTTTTACGCCCCCTAGCGGAAAATCTATGCGTAATTTGAAAAGTAAACTATATCTAAACCACTCTTCGACATAAATGGAATCCAAAGATAAAAGAATTTTTTTCAATCGGATGTTTAGAAGCAAATATGTGGATTAAAACGTAATTTTGAATTCGACATAATCTGCATTTACGCCCTCTAGCGGCGAAATTGTACATCGTAAAAAAAACGAAATAAAGGAGCATCATTCGCATATTTTAAGCTTCCGAATGCAGAAAGAATATTTTAAATCGGACTAATAGTTGCAGAGGTACCGTGGGTACAGACGGACGGACTGACGGACTGACGGACGGACGGATGGACAAACCGATAACAGAAGAACGATCTTTTTTTTACAAAAGACGTGCTGAAAAGCAGAATGAAGCTCACCAATTACTCTTCATGATCATTCAAAATCTCTTTTCACTTCCGCTCTGATCTTTCGCTGTTTTTGAACCTCTAGATTTTGATTTTTATTTTTTCCGCTGAAACTAGATCAGAATATTTTATCTCCATATTTACAGCAAATTTTATTTGTTATGAAAACCTTTACGAAAACCTGTGGGTTTATTATTATAATTTTTTAAAAACAAGTGCCTTAATTATTTAGATATTTGGCATTTAAAAATTCGGTGTAGGTAGTGTCAGGGTCACTACCGCTGATGTTTTTGGCGGGAAACGTCTTACCCAGGCGGTATTGTAGGTAAGGGGTGTTTGTACGGTTGGTAAGAAAGAAATGAGGGCAACGAACTCAGGACAATGGTACGATATGTAAGACTTACGTGCTACTCTTATATCTCTAAAGAACGTTAAGTCTATCGTGGTATTCTTAAAAGTTGTGAAGTCAGTTGGATCCGTGGCCAACACCAATCTGAACTTGTCTTTCAGAAACTGTTTCAGACGATCGTAAGACGCTTCAATGTTAAAGTCCCCGGTGAGCAGAAGCGGTATTGGGATCGCACGGCCGTACGCTAACTATTGTTCTGACATGTATAACAAAGTTAATTTCTCCGTCATTTTTGGTCTACGCCGGGATTCGAACCCAAGGCCGCTTATTCCGGAACAAGTCTCTATACCAACTGAGCTACGCAGACGTTTATACTGATTCCTATCTGCCTTTATGTCGTGTGCGTCCTGCTGGCAGGTACGTCACATCTCCCCCCTCCGAAAGAGGGCCGGGGCATGGCCCACGGGTCAGCCGTGACCATGAATCGTTGCAGGCAGCCATCCACTGTAGTACGTGCACTTGAGAACTCCCAGTTAATCTGGTGTGTGGAATGTAACGTCACACATTTTTATTTTTCGAAGCGCTGGAGAAGGGATTCTCTGATTTTTCCTATCTCGCGGTGTGGAAATAACATCACACCATTGCGAGATTTTGAACGGTCGGGTCATCCGGATAGTTCGGGCGCCATTATAACGAAGTAAATTTCTCCGTCATTTTTGGTCTACGCCGGGATTCGAACCCGAGGCCGCTTATTCCGGAACAAGTCGCTCTACCAACTGAGCTACGCAGACATTTGTTCTGATTGCCTTTATGTCGTGTGCATCCTGCTGGCAGGTACGTCACACATGCTTTGTGTAGTAAAGCGTTAGTTGGAAGAGAAACATCTCGATGTAGTTGAGTGGTGTCTGTGGATGAATATAGACTGACTCTAGAACGAATTTGAATTGGTTGGGTATCTCAACTTCCACTAGAACGCCTTCGCCGCCATGAATATCCTGTAGACAATTGAATCCAGAATACTTGGGTATTGGCCGTCGTGGAACGGGTCTAGCGACATGAGCCCTGCATGTTTTTTTGATCGGACTGCCGTGCCACCGTAGATTCCACAACGCTTCTTCTTGCCAATGCCACGACTCCTACTGTAAGGTGACCAGATATTGGAACACTGATTTGAGAACAAAAGGGCGTGACGTCCCCGAATCGGCAGTTCATTTGGGGACATATACGTACTCAAAATAAATATGCAAATCTTTTTCTCACAAAACTGCATTGCTTCAATAAGTGTGATATTACATATGAAAATTTATGTCTTAAAAGGATATATCTTGTACAATGTTGGTAATTTGTATTGACAAAGTAGAATTATGATGGCCAGAACATACGTATTAGCAAAAGGGAAATGTTTTTCCTTGTATCTGTGCTGAATTAAAATCAAGCTACACACCAAATTAATCGCATGGCAAAAATTTCATTTGGCCAAAGTTTTTGGAGAAACTTAGATCAAGTACAGTCGAAATTTAACCGCGCCAGTAGTTCAGTGTCCTAGTGCTGGCCACTGACCATTTGTACAAGTGGGTACGGGTTCGAGTCCCGACTGAGACATGGATGCTGTGCTTGTCTTACAGCACTTGCTCTCTCTCTTCCCTAGAACGAATGTCTCTAAATTAGAGACCAGTGACTGCTTAAAGTTGCTCACCGTGGTCGTTAAACTCGGAAAGAAGAAAAAAGAAGTCAAAATTTGTTTTCACAAAAAGCATGTTGGAAAATTAGTACAACGAAAACTACTTTTAAGAACATTTTTCATTAGAAATCTAATGAGCTAATGAGGAAGTGTAAATTCGAGGACATTTCAGGACAAACATCGAAATTTGAGGACAATTTGAGTCCCCAAAGGCATCAGACGTTTTTGGGTACAGTAAACAAAATTCGAGGACTGTCCTTAAGAATTGGGGACTTCTGGTCAGCTTATCGTACTGGGCTGTTGGTCGTCGTCATCGCCATGTCTGCCGTACTCTTTGGACTCAATGTGTTTGAAGCCGGGTATGCCGACGGTTTTGTCTTTATCCGTCCAAGTCTCCGTGTGTGCCAAGTAGTCGGAGCGTGGTATGTGAAGCCGTTACTCTTACTCAACGTTGGCACCTTTCCTTGCTTTACTGATGCCCAGCAGCTTGAGCACAACATAAGCTGTTTAACGTCTTCGTGTGTGAATTCCTGTTGTAAGAATTGCAACATAGCTGCATTGGGCAATTTTAAATCATTTTGGAACCATATGCGATCACAAACTCCACAAACAAACCCCAACTTGTTACCGTAGAACGGCTTTTCAAAGTGCTTCATCGCCAGACGCCAATGGGTTATAAACGCTAAATCTCGATTCTGAAACGTCTCATCTGATTGAATTTCGTCACATTCCATCGGTTCTATCTCACTGTCGATATCCATTGCCTGTGAACTGGCTTTAGGTGTTGCGGCGTCTGCGCGACTGGTACTCGCCTCAACTTGTCGACGTTGCCTCATCCTCCGTATTCGTTTTGCTGCTGTCATAGGGGCCTCTTTGGATTCCTCATTTATTCTTCTTTCACTTTGTAAGCGTTTTTACGATAGGAATTTACCTTCTTGTTTTGAAGATATTTCGACATTTTTGAAATTTTAACGAAAATTTGTCCAAGTTCAACACTTTGTCACCGTACATTTTTCAAGTTCTTTCACTATTGTCACTATGAGTGTTTTCTTTTATAGTACTCGTCGAGCTCTGTTAAACGATACCTCGCACAACGTCCTACGCGTACGAGTTCCCAAGCTATACTAATTTTGCCGCTCGGCGAACCGGTAATTTTCCACTCCAACTTGGCAACCATCTTGTGGCGGTGTGTGACGTCACGTGCTCAAGGCTAATGTTGCGTGACATTCTTTCATCCTTGCTCTTTTGAACCGTGTATTTCTCATTTCGCTATGCGTTATAGTTTTCAAGTTATTAAAATTTGTCTGGTATACACAAAATCGTAACCGTCAAAAAGGAAAAATCCGCTTTGTGGGGATGTGGGGGGGGGGCGATCGCCGCAGTCGTTCCCCGCTGGATACGCTACTGCAGTTACCAGCTCGGCTTTACTGTAGTTGTCAGTGCGGCTTAATGGCTGATCGTGTGATGATCAGACTATTCTTTCTTGCAGAATCCACAGTCACAAAAGAAATTTATTTGGACATGATTCAAAATTTTGCTGTCCCTCAAATTTGCCATTTGTATCCTAAACTCACTTGGCAACAAGATGGTGCACCGTCACATTAGAGTAAGGTTGTTCGAAATTTTTTAAATAAGGAATTTCCAACCAGGTGGATTGGACGAGACGGATCCATCCCATGGCCTTCCCGCTCTCCAGATCTCACGCCTCTAGACTTCTTCGTGTGGGGTTATGTGAAAGACAAAGTCTATTCATCCAAAGTTTAATGTGTTGACGAACTGAAAACTCCCATAGTTGTTGCAATTACATCTGTTACAGAATACGTACTTGGGCAGAGATTGAATATCAGCTTGATATACTCCACGCAACAAAAGGAGCACACATATTGATGTTTATTAACTATACGATGAAAGTTTACAAGATCTGAAATTTTTTTGTCCCTATCCCGAATAGTTTTCATTAATAATTTTTTTTAATGTGTCAAGGACTTTTGGGGCGCCCTGTATAAAAATACAAATCTACATAGAAGCCACTTGACGGGGAGGGGGGATTCGTCTGTTAGGAAAGCAGGAAAAGGAAAAAAGCGTGTGGTACAAATTTTCCCAATTTTCCCGATAGAAAAACAGATTCTAATACATTTTCTTGAAAAACCGTCTCCATAAGCCGACAGACAGACTTATAAAACACTGGCATAAGATCGCTATCTTCTTAACATGAAAAAAGGTCGGACGTTTTACTAACGCTTTTCGTGCGTCGATTTTTATTTTCAAACTAATAAATATTCACCACAAATTAAATATACTTCTTGCGTTTGGGGCAGGATGTTCTGTAGTGTGAATCAAACATTTTGCTTAAGGTTGTCTCATAGGGAACGTTTGTTCAAAATAAATAACTAAAGAATGTAATGCATTACTATAATGGGTTTATACAGTAGCAAACTTTTCTTATCTGGGAGGGCCAGACTTAAAATGACGCATTTTGAATTTCCACTCAAATAATACGTAGTTTTTATCTTCTCAACACCGCCGTTATAGGAAAGTATCATGACCGTTCAAAAATCGCACCTCCGGTTTTTGACAAAATTTTATTAAAAATTTAAAAATTAGGTAAGTACCCAAGAACCGCAGGTTGTAAATAACAAGTAAAGTGTAAACGTTATGTGAATAATGTGAACGCCAGCAACACAACACTCCACAGAAATGTAGAATGAAAAACAAACCAGCGCAGAACGAATGAGTAACGGATAGTGAGGGGAACAATAGGAAGAAGCTGTAGGTCTTGGAAAAATTCAGTTCAAGGTTAAACCCTCAGATGGACTTTCTGTGAAAGAGCACAAATGATTAATTACCTCTTCTTTTTTTTTTTTTTTTGATTGGAGGTTTAACGACCACCGTGAGCAACTCAATGGGCTATAAGCAGTCGCCCGTCCCTAATTTAGGGTCACTGGTTCCAGGGAAGGGAGAGAGCCAGTGCCGTAAGACAAACATAACATCCATGCCTCACCGGGATTCGAATCCGGACCCCTTGCGGACAAATGATCAGAGGCCATCGCTTAGTTTCAATATTCGCTTTTATTCACGTAAAAGAATTACAACAGAACATCCCCAACCTCACACGCAGTGTGAGAGAAGGGGAGAAATAAAACAAAATGTAGATATTTACAATGAAATGATAATTGTACAGATGAGCAATGACAGGCATTGCATTATTTGCTGTAAACAGCAGTAGCTCTGGGATAAATGTTCATCGAAGTCTTGGAACATCACTGGAGTGAAAAAATTTACAGAAAAAAATCTGTGCAGTTCTAGTGACATGGGAATCACTGGTGGTAGAGAGTCACTGTGCAGATGAAGAGAACTGTGTACAAAAGGTGACATCAGCAGGAAGCAAACACAATCCAGTTCCAGGAGAAAACATGGTGAGGGAACAGTAAAAATTGAAAGTTCCGACGTAGGTTTATTAAAACAGCAGATGAACAGTCTGGGCACTAGAAAACTGAAACCAGGGACGACACGGCGACCATGTTGCGAAGAAGGCAGGTAACCGTGCCGTATCTTTCGCCAAGGAATATTCCAGGGTGAGTCTGGCTTTAACCCTGTTGCGGTAGTGTGCAACCAAGGAGGTAGAGAATGTAATAGGATCTGGATCTTGTAACTGTAGCAGGTGAGAGAAAATAATATATTTAGCTAGAATAAATAAATACGAACAAACTGGTAAAATAGAGCAGAAACTTGTAGAACTGTGGCCGAGGAAACGATAATCTTCTAGGGTGAGATCACTGGTACAAGAAGGATGTGCAAGTTGGAACATACTGTGAAATAGTGGGAGCAGCGTCGGACAGTAAACAAACATGTGTAAGACGTCACCAACGACGTTACAAAAAGGACAGAGATCTGATGATACTATATTTCTCCGGAACAAAGTCGAAGGGACAGGCAGTCGATTGTGCAAAAACCTCCAATGCACATTAAGTTCTGAGGAGAGGGCCGGTGAATGTTGGGCAGTAGACCAGACTGAGGTTAGTGCAAAAGAAGGAACAGAGGGAATAGGGCAAGGTACCGCAGAAGAAGAACGGAGAAAACGGTACAGGGTGCGGGTGGAAAGACTGTGGAGAGGGAGGAGATCGCCGGAAAAGGAAAGGAAGAACGGAAAAGGGAGAGAGGCAGAGGAAACGGAAAGGAGGCCAGAGGAATCGACTAGGGAAGGAAAAAGTGATTGAAGAGCATGTTTAATTTGGAGGAAGTTATCAGAGAGTTCGGGCGAGGGTGGTAGGGTGGGAAAAAGTTCGGAAACGGGTTTCCATGAAAAATCGGGGAGGACCAGTTGGGAAACGGAGACTACACCAGCGTGTAGCCATGCGGGGAAAAAGAAAAAGTTGGCAGTAGGGGGTGGAGGACGGAGGAGAAAAAAAGAGGCTCGGAAAGAAGATCAAGAGTGGAAGAGGGGGTAAACGAATGAGCGGTAAAGAACGAAGGAACTGAACAGCTTCATGGTAGACTAGAGGAAAACGGGGGGAATGACAGTGTGAATATCCATCTTGAGAAGAAGATGGACGGTGAGGCAGGGATTAAGGGGGAAGTCAGAACATTAAGCAGAAGAATGGAAGCGGAAGAATCTGGTTGAACTGTCAAACGGAGGAAATTGAAAATTCTTACAGCTTTATAACGTACGGTAATCTCTGGCATATTGAGGCCACCACAAGTCGAAGGTAGAGACAATACTGAGGAAGATAACCAATGAGTAGATGACCAAACAATGCTGAGCATTGCTGATGTTGTTGCAGTTTGAACGTAGGCTGGTGGCGGTTGTGCAATCCAGGAATGATAAACTAACGAGAGGATGTGGGTGCCAGAAAGCCGTGCACGACTGTGGTAGGTCAAACAGCACTTGAGCTTGGACCAGTAAGCAGCGGTGTGACGTAGTTTCCTGACGAGGGGTCTCCAGGTGGCAGCCGCTGCTGAGACCCGGCTGCCAATGTGCACCCCAAGTATCTTTTGACTGGTGGAAGTCCAATGAGCGCCCCACGGTGTATCTGGGCGATGTCTCCAGGAGCCACACCATAAGCCTGTACACTTTGAAAGGTTTAACGAAGCGCCGGAAGCCGCAGCATACACTTGATACCATGCAAGAACAATTGTGAATTGCCATTCTTCTCGGATGAGAACTGTGATATCATCGGCGTAGGCAGTAAGAACGATAGAATGGTGCCTGGTGCTATGCTGAATGGTGGAGGGGGAGGTTGTAGAAGAGAACGGATAGAGCAAAGAAAAGGCTCAAAGACTAGAGAGAAAAGTTGTCCGGAAAGAGGACATCCTTGACGGATGCCCTTACGAAACGGAATGGGGGCTGTAAGGAAGGAGGCCGTCCGGATATGGACAACTGAGTCCTGGTACAGGGCAAGGAGGGCTGTGATGAAGACAGATGGGAAACCGAAGGCAGAGAGCACAGAGGCAAGCCACTGATGACTCACGTTATCAAAGGCCTGCCTCTGATCAAGATTGAGGAAGGCTAAAGGTTCGGAGGAAAGGTGGGCAAGGCAATATGAGTCACGGAGGAGATTAATATTAGTATGAATGCTTCGGCCAGGGATGGTGTACGTTTGGTCGGGATGTATGACGGTGGGAAGGACAGGGTTCAATCGAAGAGAGAGTATTTTAGTATAAATCTTGTAGTCAACATTAAGGATGGATATAGGACGCCAGTTATCCAACTCCAGCAGACACCCCTTCTTTGGAAGAAGAATGATGTGAGCTAGAGTAAAAGCGGGGGAAGAACAGATAAGGAAAAAGCAGCTGTAAAGCAAGGCAATAGGAGAGGGTGTAAGAAAGAGGAAAACGTACGAAAGAAATTAACTGTCAACCCGTCAGGACCAGGTGACGAGTGACAGTTAAGTAAGGCAAGTGACTGTACTACTTCTGCTGGGGTGATAGGCATAGAAAGAGATGTAACAAGATGCGATGGAATATGTGGTAAGGCACGAAGAATCGAATCAGCATGCGGAGAACTTGACTGGAACTGAGCAAAACGGGACTGGAAATATGTTCTAACACCGGAGCAAATGAGAGTGGGGTCATTAGTAACAGTTCCATCAGGTAACTTCAGATTACGGAGGTGATGAGCAGAACGTTTGTGGAATTCCAGTTGTTGAACCTGTTCACATAGATAGTCATTTGGCTGGAGATAGAGGAGCTTGAGGCGGTGAAGAGCTTGTTGGGAGACAGGAAATAGCAAGGCACGAAGTTCAGCTTGGTAATGAGAAAACAGCGGAGAATCAAGATCTAGGGTGGAAAAAATCGAGCGTGCAGCATCAATCTTCATAGAGGCGGTGGTACGTTTTTCGTGGGAATATTGCTTGGTGTAAAGAAGAATTTGGGATTTGACATTTAACCAATGTTGCAAGGGACAAGAAGCAAAAGGGAGCGTATATAAGGCTTGTTGGAGCTGCGATTGGATGGAATTTACGTAAGTTGAATCAAGTAAAAGATCATCATCAAGGGTCCAAGTACGGTAGTATTGCCGAGGAGATGGACCGATGTGAAGACACATTACGACACAGCTGTGGTCGGAAGAAACTGTCGGTGTGTGAGAAAGGGAGATAACTGAAGGAAGAAGAATTGAAGAAACATAAAACCGGTCAAGTCGGGCAGTTGTAGGGGAGGAAGTGGAGTAGGAGCGCCAGGTGTACGAACGAAGAAATGGGTGCAGGTGTCGAAAAGCATCTTGGAGTTGTAGCTGGTTGATGGCTGTAGAAAGTGCTCTGGTAAGAAAATACCTGGTATCCGTGGAACCGTCCGATCTGTCGAGGGATGGGTCAAGGGTGCAGTTAAAATCACCACCTAAGATGACAATATCAGAGGCCGGAAGACCTTGAACACAGGAAACAAAATGCTCAAAAAGACAGTCTGCATACTGTTGATTGCCGGAAACATAGATGTTGAAGATATGGTATCGTAAGTTGTGAAGTCGGAAAGACAGAAGCTGCAGGAGGTCACGATAAATCGGTTTGACCGTGATATCAGTAATGAAAGAACGAAGACGAAAATTGACGGCCACCGCAAGTCCTGCGTGAAGACTAAGTCGATGGGCATGGTAGAATTGAAATGGCCAGGTTCGCCACCGGTGGTATGGGGTGTTAGGATGGCAGTTAGTCTCCTGTAGCAATAATATATCCGCATCATGCGGTGTAATGTCTTCAAACACTAACGCATTGGTAGGAGGGACGGAGCATCCCTTACAGTTGAAAGAAAGTAATTTTAACTTGAAAGAGGTTGTAGTGGTTGAATATTACTATCAGCACTTTTGTGAAGACTGGTTACACGTTTCTTTAAGTTAGATGTCTGCGCATTAGTGACTGTGTTAATTTTTGGCAAAAGAGCAAGTAGATTCTGAAGTTGGGTGATAATAGTGGGAAGCTGAGCATTACGTGATTGAACGCAGTCTAGCTGCTTGAGAGGACGTGACGGTTGATTGAGTATAATGAGAGCAAGATCAGAGGGCGCCAGCGGCCCGTCTAATGCAGGGAAAGTTTCCAGATATTCAGCGAAAGCTTTTTGATCCAACAATTTTGGAACAGCTGGGGACTTAAGAGATGTAGGAACTGCTGTTGGAGAGAAAGACTGTCGAATTGGCGAACGGGAACGAGAGCAGCGTGGAGAAGACGTCACTGGCGAGATGGAACTCTGTCTGGTACGTTTCAACGTGGGAACGCCGGGAGAAGCTGGTGGGTGTAGGACAGTTAGATCTGACTTCACATTAGGGGATCCAAGGGAAGAAGATGAAGCAACACGACGGAGGGGTTGCCATTCCTTTTCTGAGATAATACCCTCCGAAGAAGGTAGAGGTACCACAGCAGCAAGTGGGTCCAACGATGGAGAGGTGGCCAAAGTACCTGTAGTAGATATCGAAGACTTGGAGACTGATGATGAATCATCACTTGCTGGGGAGAATCATCTGGAACAACAGTAGAAGGGATCAAGGACGTCTGTGGAGCCGAACTTGGTGTGGCCAGAGAAACTGGTGTTGAGGCTGGGGTGTTGACTTTGGGTGGTATGGAAATAGGGGGCTTGGCAGATACATGTGGACAACGTGATTGGATGTGACCATATGCCTTGCATTTAAAACAATGCAAGGCAGTAACGATATCGATCCGGAAAATCTGCTTCCCTACAACCACAGTGAGGTCAGTAGGGCAATCAGCAATGGCATCTTCAGTAGGAAACAGGATCCTTGCTTGGCGACGCAGACCTAAGATGTTCCTGTCATCTGGGTCTGTTGGTGCGGAAGACAGAGTGGAAATGGATCCTACTTTTCCACAACGGGAAAGGGCCGCCATTAAGTAATGGTCCTTGATTTCTGGTGGTACGGGGTAGCACGTAACAAGTACGGGGCGCTGCGTGAGCGGGACTCCCAGTAAGGTATGATCCCCAACATGCAGTCCGTCAGATAAGACGCGCTCCACAAACTCTGGCTTCGCAAAATAGATGAGAACAGTCCTAGGCTTCCTCGCCATATGGGTGATCGCTCCCTTAGGGAGGATTTGGCGGACGGCTAAGGAGTATTTCTTAAGGCTGGTGTCCGGGAGGGCATCAAAACATATGCCAAGTTTCTGTGTGCGTAAAACCTCCTGCCCAGCAGCTGAAGTTTCCGGAATTTCGATGCGTAATTTCTTGTTGTCTCTAGTGACAATCATATCAAGAGGCGTTGTACATGGATTCTTCGCTGTAGAGGAAGATGAACTGGTACCCTTCACAACGGAAGCATAAGGTAGAGTTGCCGTAGGAATGGGCGGAGATGGGGAAGGTCGAGACGCAGTGCTCGCAGGAGCAGATGAAGTACCAGAGGCAACGGATACTGAAGAAGTTAATGACGTCACGGTGGTGGAAAATGTCGGGAAATCAACATCCATAAAGTTGGAAGAAGAAGTGGTAACATCAGATAACGCGGCTTGGAAACCAGCTGCGTGTGGTAGTGACGATGACCGAACGTGGCCAGGTGGGGGCGGAGCTTCGCTATCAAGCTTCAGACCTGGCCTATCAGATGCGGTCGCCGCCATTTGCAATGGCTGGCTTGCTAAACCCGACCCTGGGCAAAGCCAGGACGGAAAAAGAGTTAGTACAAGTAAAGTTTTACTTACAGGACGTCAAAATCGGACTCAATCGACACAGGAGACGTTCACAACACAGGAGATACACAAAATGACGGCACACACACAAAAGTACACCAATAAACGCAGGTCAAACACGGAGCACAGGTCAACACAACCTTTACAAAGCCATCGCTTAGACCACTGCGCCACCGGGGCGGCTAATTACCTCTTCATTTCAGTGATATGTTCGAAAAGTTCATGGAGGTTAGGCATATTATCCTATTGGTTTCTATGCCTCTTCACTGTTTTGGAAAATGCCCTTCGTTGCCCCGGTGGCGCAGTGGTCTAAGCGATGGCTTCTGATCATTTATCCGAGACGGGTCTGGGTTTGAATCCCGGTGAAGCATTTTTTTTTTTTGATTGGAGGTTTAACGACCACCGTGAGCCACTCAATGGGCTATAAGCAGTCGCCCGTCCCTAATTTAGGGTCACTGGTTCCAGGGAAGGAGAGAACCAGTGCCGTAAGACAAACACAACATCCATGCCTCACCGGGATTCGAACCCGGACCCGGTTCGGACGAAAGATCAGAGGCCATCGCTTAGACCACTGCGCCACCGGGGCGGCACCGGTGAAGCATGGATGGCCGCCCCGGTGGCGCAGTGGTCTAAGGCGTTGGCCTCTGATCATTCGTCCGTAAGGGGTCCGGGTTGGAATCCCGGTCAGGCATGGATGTTGTGTTTGTCTTACGGCACTGGCTCTCTCCCTTCCCTGGAACCAGTGACCCTAAATTAGGGACGGGCGACTGCTTATAGCCCTTTGAGTTGCTCACGGTGGTCGTTAAACCTCCAATCAAAAAAAAAAAAAAAGAAGCATGGATGTTGTGTTTGTCTAACGGCGCTGGCTCTCTCCCTTCCCTGGAACCAGTGGCCTTAAATTAGGGATGGGCGACTGTTTATAGCCCATTGAGTTGCTCATGGTGGTCGTTAAACCTCCGATCAAAACAAAAATATTCCTCATGGATATGAGATGTTCACACATTATATTATAAACTGAAGTGCAAGAAAAACTGGTACAGACGAGCTTATGTAAAATACATAGCAACACCACCTATGCGCGTACTCGGTTGCGTCCGCCAGTGCGTATATAAAGCGATAGACATCCTTGCCAGCTGTCAGAGCTGTTTTCGGCATGAGAATGACAACGCTTTAAGCGATTTTCAACGCGGTGTCGTAGTTGATGCTCGTGAGATGGCCCATAGTATTTCGGAGGTAGAAACGAAGTTCGGATTTTCACGGACGACCATTGCGAGGGTGTACTGTGACCACAAGAATTCCGGCAAAACCTCCAACCTACGATACCGGTGTGGCCGTAAAAAGACATTGGGTAAACGTGACCATCGTCGGCTGTCAAGAATCGTTTCACGCGATAGGCGTGCAACACTCTCGCAGGTATCATCGGAATTCAATGCTGGAGCCTCAACAAGCATCAGCGTCCGGACTGTGCAACGTACCCTGCACGATATGGGCTTTGGGAGACGACTCCCAACTCGAGTCCACTTGATGGATGCACCACACAGAGCTATGCGTCTCGCTTGGGCACAGCAACACCGACACTGGACACTTGATGATTGGAAACAAGTAGCCTGGTCTGACGAGTCGCGTTTCCAACTGTATTGGGCAGATGGATAAATTCGTGTGTGGCGCAAATCCCATGAAGTCATGGATTCCGCCTGTTAACATAGAACTATACCGACTGGCGGGGGGGGTCCGTAATGGTATGGGGTGTGTTTAGCTGGATTTTACTGGGACCCCTGGTACGTTTACAGACGAACGTCTGTGGCCGGCCAACGCTATGTGCGCATCCTTTCGGACGAGGTACACCCGTTCATGCCCTGCGTTCATGCTGATGGGTTGGGCCTGTTCCAATAGGACAATGCACCTCCCCACAAGTGTCGGAACGCCACATTATGGTTGAAGGAGCATTCACCTGAATTTGGGGTGTTGCCATTCCCACCCAAGTCCCCAGATCTGAACGTGATAGAACACATTTGGGATGCCATGCAACACGCTATCGAACACAGGAATCCAAGACCTCGGAATACACCCGAATTGCGGAACGCTGTGCAGGAAGTATGGTGTGCATTGCCTACAGCATATTTCCAGAAGCTAGTGGAGTCCATGCCCCTTCGTATTTCTGCAGTCCTGTGCTCCCGTGGGGGGCCTACTAAGTATTAGACTGCTGTACCAGTTTTTCTGGGACTTCAGTGTAGTATATGTCACTCTGTACGCTGCTTAACTGTAAAATCTTTAAAAAGAAAATGCTGAAGGGTGTAACTTTTTTTTTAGAGAGAATTTCTATTTTCACATCCCCCAGAGCATGAATTTACGCCCCTAGAATGAACATTCTGGGAGGGCAACCGCCCCCTGCCTTCCCGGTAACTACGGAAAATAAAATAAACCTGAGTTTATATGTGTCTTCAAACTACTCATATAATTAATGATAGGGGAAGAGTAATTTTTTAAGCGTCTTAGCAAAACAAAAGCCGTTCCATTGCTTTCTGAGAAACTGCAAGTAGTTTAAAGGAATTAAGATAATCCTATTACATATCCTCACGAATAGTTGTTAGACCTGTGATTGTTAGATGTGCTGCTACAATCCGTTATCGGGTCTATCCAAGGTCGTGCATTTGAACACAGGAAAAATTATCAGGTGATATCTGAATTTCTTCATCTTCCTGCCATTGATCTTGAAAGTAGGCAGTACGGTAAGAAAACAAGAGCCAGTCAAGAAAGATCACCTGTGTTCTCACAGAAAAAATGGAATACAAGTGGAACTTTGGAAATGCATGAGAAGTGAAGTTCATCTCGTTTATTCAGATGGACTAAAGTGTTCACTGGTCCTATTTAAATCGATGTCATCAAAATTAATGCTTTCAGTTTCCGTTCGTGTGCATGTGTGTTTGTGTGCGTGTTTCCCTGATTTTGATCACGAGAACGAAACCTATAGTGAAGGCATGTCAAAATCAGAGATTTAGGGCCGCTATCACATTAAAATCCTTCAAGAGAACGCACAGGTTTTATATTGAGATTCTGCTTTAATTCACTTGAACAAAAACATTATATTTTTATTTATACTTTACGTTTATTTTATTTTTCGGAAAGTATATGTAAGGCAAGTAAAAAAAGATATTTTGACACTGCCTAGAAATTAATTAAAGACCAAAAATTATACTTACAACATATCTCATGTTCTGAGCGTTTTTGTACTCACAAATACTTGTAACTCTAAATGCATTGTTTGTTTGTTTATTGGATATTGCAGCAAAATGCCCATATTTGGCCAAAGAGCACCCGCACATATCATATATACAAAGGCAGGCTTGGGGGCTTAGAGGTACTGATTTCAAAGGGCCTCGAATTACATGCTTTTTCAATATTTCGTTTAATGAATGAAATTTTGCATTTTTTCTTTCGACTCCTGTGTTCAGAATACATTTGTTATTCGTGACAATTATGTGCCCTTTAAAACAGACTTTAACCCTTTAACGACCATAACGCCCAAAACGCCCGTACATACAAACGGCCATAGCCGCCTGAAACTCCTGTCTGGAATGAGTCAGAATTCCTACCCTTACCTGTTCTTCAAAATTTCTCGACCTATGAGGGATCAGCAGGAGTCACCCTCAGCCACTATTGTTGTTATTAAACGAAGAAGTGAACCAACAGTCAGTTTCGGGCGTTATGGCATTTGGAGTGATACAAGATTTTGGGGTCATGGTCGTTAAAGGGTTAAATGTCTTCCGGGCCAACCTTTAACGACCATAACGCACAGGACGCCCGTACCTACAAACGGCCATAGCCGTCCGGAACGCCTGTCTAGAATGAGAGTCTTCACGTTTTCTCGATCTGTAAGGGATCAGCAGGAATCACTGTCAGTCACTATTGTTGCTATTAAACAAAGAAGTGAACCAAGAGTCAGTTTTGGGTCATGGTGGTTAAAGGGTTAAACGTGCCGGGTTTCGTTTTCCAACTTTAAGATATCAAAAGATGTTAGATGCAATTCACACATAAATTTAAAAATTCGGTAAATTTGTAAACGCACCAAATTATCTCTTTCCCATTGAATTTTTGAAAACTGCAGCTTTATACGCTTGTATCATAATCATTGGCAACCATTATCAATCCACTGCTGGATGAAGGTCTCCCCAAGTTTCTTCCACAACGGTCTGTCTTGAGCCAATTACTCCCGCATGCTTTCGAATTTCATTATCCCATCTCCCCCGTGATCTTCGTCTGGGTCTTTTCCTGTCCCTTGGAATCCAATCTAAAATTTTCTATCGGTGGTCCGTTTTACTGGTAATATGTCCTACCCAGTGCCATTTCAGGGATTTAACTCTGATCATGATGTCTACCACTGTTGTCATTTTCCTTATCCACAAGTTCCTCTTCTTATCTTTCCTGGTTACACGAAGCACGCATCTTTCCATGCTGCTTTCAGTCGTCTGCAGTCTTTGTATGTCTTTTTTAGTTAAGGTTAGTTAAAAGTTTCATGCTCTGCGGGCGGCATACGTAAGCACTCGAAAGATATACTGATTAAACACTTTTCTTTCAAGACATAATGGCATATTGCTCTTAAAAAATGTACTGTTTCTTCCAAAAGCTCTCCATCCAAGTTTTATACGCCGATTAATTTCTTCATCAATGTGACAATCACTTGATATCTGCTGTCCAAGGTAAATGCAGGTACCGACTACCTCCAGCTTTCCCCCATCAATCGATAAATCTTCATTTCTTGTAAAAGCATTGTACCCAGTTTTGTTTCTGAAAGTTCATTTTCCCACTTCAAGTTTGAATCCCACTTCTTTACTTAGGCATAAATGCGCATTGCCAGTTTCATTTTTTTAAGTTCCGCGCTAACTCACGTGTCTTTATGGTTTTAATCGACAAGGCTAAACACCAATTTATTTTAACCTTTTATTCATTGAATATATCTTCACTCCTAAGAAAATAATAACTTTTTAGCACTTTTGATGTGGCAACTAGCGAACTACTGCATAACACAGGTAAAGAAAATCACGACCAGGCCCAGCAACCTGAATTTCAGCGACTTCCAGAGTGATCTGCTACACTGTAACACTTCTTGAGTTCTTCAGCTTGAGTTTACGAAGGGATGTTGAAAAGTTCTCGGCCTAATCCACTTCCTGTAATTGTAGCATTATTCTGTCACTGCAACTCGAAAGAATGTTCTTTTGTATTGTAAAGTGCCAATTTTCAGACTAATAGCTCTTTTTTTTTTTTTTTTTTTTTTGTAGATGTTTGACGTCCTGAACTGAATCATGTCAATGCAAAGTGTTTAATTTTCGAATGTGGGATTCCGAACTGTCATGAAATTTCTGTTCCTACTGAAGAAAACTGCAAAGGAAATCTATGAGTGAATGACACAAACATTAAGTGGCAAGTGCCCTTTATATTCCACTGTGAAGAAATGGTGTGCCAACTTTCAGCGTGGAGACTTTGAGACCGAAGATACAGCAAGATCTCGAAAGCCTTCATCAGTGACAAGACCCGAAATTGTTGACTGTGTTCATGATTTGATTTTGTCAGATCGGCGAATCTCGGCCAAAATAATAGCTCAGACACTAGAGTTATCCAAAGAACGTGTTGGGTTCATAATTCATGAGCACTTGGATATGCAGAAGATGTCAGCGAAGTGGGTGCCCAACTGTTTGAACGCCGATGAGAAACGAAAACGAGTGGACACTTCCAAATCGGTTTTGTAGCATTTTGAGCAATCTGGTGATAATTTTTTCAGCGACTTGTCACTGTTGATGAAACATAGTTACATCACAACGATCCAGAGACAAAACAACAGTCCCTGCAGTGGTGGCACTCGGGTTCTCCATGGCCAAAGAAATTCAAGACTCAAAGATCTGCAAGAAAGGTCATGGCAACGTTTTTTGGGGCGATTTGGAAGGCGTCTTACTGATTGGCTATCTCCCGAAGGGCTAAACAATAAATGCTAAGTACTATTACAACTTGCTGCTCCGATTAAAAGAGGCGTTGAAGGAAAAAAGGCCTGGAAAACTGCGGAAAGGAGTTCTCATTTTGCAGGACAATGCGCCGGCTCACAAGGCTGGCAAGACAATGGATGTGTTGAAGGAACTGGGGTTTAAGTGCATAGACCATCCACTACTCACCAGACCTTGCTCCATCGGACTATTTCCTGTTCCCAAACCTTAAAAAAAGTTTGAAAGGGAAGTATTTTTGAATGATTCGGAGGTGATATCAGCAGTAGAGCAGTATTTGAATGATCAGACTTGACAGTTTTTTTCCGAAGGGTTAGAGACACTCCAGAAACGCTGTGCCAAGTGTGTTGAACTTCGAGGTGAATATCTGTAAATTTCATGGCTCCAGCCCATTTCCTTCTTGGTGAAGCCGAGAACTTATCAGCATCCCCTCGTAGTTCACACGATTGTTAATATCATTATCTGGTGCCATGTTACACATAATGCATTCATCATCACGCTGAGCCGCCCTAGTGACCGAGTGATCTGAGGCATTAGCATCTGACCATTCGTCCGAGATGGGCTAGGGCTTGAATACTGGGTAAAATATTGAGTGCGTCTTCTGTGAGGGACGGGGGAATCTTTGGGCATTGGATCTCTCCATTCTCCGAAACCAGTGGACCTGAACTAGAATCGAGCAGGGCCAGTTCAAGCACTAGGCGAACTAGGCAACTGCTTAGGGCGCCAAAATTTGAAGGGTTTCAAAATTTAGAGTTGATAAAATCGAACGAGTTAATCAATGAGAAGAGAAATGATAAAAGCGATAAAAACAGAATTTTATTTGTTGTTGTTCTTTCGTTACTTACAAATTTTTAATCCTTGAGCAAGCGAGAAATGGAGGCTTGCGCTTATAAACCAGGTAAGTCAACTTGCAGTAAATACAAAGCGAAAACATGCATCTGTCGGAAAACTGCTACACACCAGGCCCGCCCCCATGCACCAGGTGACTCCTGTGAGCGGTACAAAGCTTTTAAAGAAAGTGGATTCTGTATTATCCGGCTTGGGCCGCGGGTGGCCTAGTGGTCAACGTTCGTGACTGCCACGGAGAAGACCTCAGGTTCGATCCCAGGCCGGTACGAACGCTCGAACCACTAAATATCCGCCGTGCGTTGGATGGGCACGTTAAGCCGTCGAGCCCGGGGTACTGGCCCCCCGGTAATAAATAAAGGCGTCTTCCTCCCCTTTCTATTTCGCCTCGTGTCACTTTCCTATCGGTCACTCTAGCCCAAATCTCCTAGCTTCCTGTTTCTAAGGGTTGTTTAACACCTGGGGTCAGACACTCCCCTCCTAAAAATCCTCTACATCTGATCTATTATCCGGCTTTCAATGGAAATATCAAGACTCTATCACAAGTAGTAGCAATGCTGAGCGCCTAAAGGTCAGCAACTGTCACACTCAGACTACGTATTTTTTAATGAGAACAAGGCAGAAGAGTAAGAAATGCTTCACCACTCTGTTCATACCTCGAAAATCCTTGTTTTTTTCTTTATTTATCGGAGGCTCTAAAACCAACCTGGGTTATCTACGCTGTCGATCGAACAAGAATTCGTCCGAAACGTAAATTTGAAGACACTTATTGCTAATTTTGCGAAAAATGAGGCACGCAAAATGAAATTTTTATTTTACGTGGATCAGTAAGTAAACAGATATAGTTTTCATTACTATTTAGTTCGCATTGTATTTTTGCATCTTGCAAATATTGAGTTGATACACTATATTTAGCCACAAAAATGAATTACATAAATTTGGGGAAAGGGGGCACAAGGCTGGTCACAAGGCACATGGCTTGCGTACAGCGCCAAGCACCCTAGCACCGTCCCTGCCTGTAACCCCAACCAGTTGTTCATTGCAGTACTTAAACCCAAAACTAAACAAAATCTAGTACTGTATTACACTTATTTTGTCTCCTCTCTGTGGAAGTGACTATGTTTGGCATTCAAATGTTTTTTTTTTTTTCTATTTACTAGGGACCATACATTCGTTGGTTAGTTTTTCTCCTCATTCGACACATTCTGGTACAGGACGGTTTTCTGGTGCAAATCCAAAGTTCAGATAACTATTTTGGTACTTACGGACTGTTGCAGTAGATTCCATGTCCCTGTTCTGTATTGTTTTCACGACATTTATACTTGGAATCGGTTCGATCTCACTTTTGTTACTGTTAAATTAGTGGCGGATTTCCAATTAGGCGCACTAGGCGCAAGCCTAGGGTTCCAGAACTTGAGGGGCCCCGAAAACGTATGATTGGATTGCCAGTAATTTGTTTTTGTTGTTTTTGCTTGATGCCATGCTCGTTTCTTACTAATTTCCTCAAAACGTAAAAAACCACATGATTTTCCAAAGCCGAAGCAAAGAAAAGAGAATGTTTTATGTTTGAAATGCATTTCAGTTTTATGAAATTTTATGAAAATTTATGCGCGATGTACGCAGTTTCATTTTCAGCGACCCCAGCGTTACATTTGCCAAGAAACTTGCAACTGAAAAGGTGTTAAAGTAATCAGTTTTGTCTAACGTATTAAACTCAAAAATAATTTTTGCTGTAACTGAAATAGTCTTTTCGTAGCGCAAGGCTAAAATTTACGAAATTTCCATCATTTCCTCCTAAAAAAAAAAAAAAAAAAAAAACTCCTAGCGGGAAATTTATGAACTAGTAGTGAAATTTGAAACGGCGAAATCTGAGTGAATTTTTATGTCCGATCATTCACAAAAATATTTTTTGGAAAATCTATGAAAACCAAATGTATTTGGCCTTCAGCGCCTTTAGCAGGAAATTAACGAACCAGTTGAAAATTTTAAATATCTGAGAAGGAACAGTTAAGCCTAATCTGAGAGGCACAAAAATAATTTTTTCCTTTAAGTTGAATAGTTTCTTCACAACAGAACTTTATTTTTATTTTATTTTTTAATTTTCGACTGAACAGCCCTTAGCGATATTTAAAGTGCCGAACTTAATGTCCCTGGATTTCCTATTAGCAGCAAAAATAATTTTTGAAATACCTCTGGAAACAAAAAGTTCGATGTGCACAGGAAGACAAGGGTTATTATACTAGCACTTTTTGTTACAAAACGTTCTAAGAATAATAGGAAGATAGAATGGAATTTTAAAGAGCATAAAAACTTTTTCTCGACGTTACTTTTTTTTTTTTTTTTTTTTTTGCTAATCTGACGGATGAAAATTTCAGAGGCGAATTTAGATCTTTTGGCACCTAGGGCCCCAAAAGATCTAAATTCGCCTCTGTGTTACATTCTGTCACTGACTCATCTTCAACTTTTCTCCTTTTAATCAGAAACTTATCCATACTGAACTGAATTTTTTTTAAAAGCAAAATTAACACAACACTGCATATAGCACGTGTCAGTCAACTCTAACAATCAACCTCAAGACATGCCATAAACATTGAACACGAACAAAAATGGCGTTACGACTACAAGGCTACAAACATCTGAAGACAAAACTGTGCTCGCGCAAGACCGAGTCTCCCGCAATGTCGCCAACTCGTACGTTAGTGTGTCGCGGGAACTCACTACAAAAGATAGTGTTCCGTGATCAAAAAAAAAAAAAAGGTTGAGAACCACTGCTCTATATTATGAAAGAAGTTGCTTTGTACGAAACTGAGTCACAGGGCCCGCACAGAAACATCTTGATAGCAACAGAACTTAAATTTTGAACGCTGCTCTGTGGACTCGTATGGTACCAAATATGAAGGATCGAAATGTATATTTTCAGATATGAAGGATTGAAATGTATACTTTTCTCCTATGGTATCAAATATGAAGGATCAAAATGTATATTTGCGTCAGATCGAAGGTGTATCTGGTACCCTAAGGACAACAGCAGGTCCTCCAGTACCCGTACATTTCGGGGTGGTGGTGATTTAGCGCGAACCGGCTTTTCCAAGACCAACCACAAATGTTCTATTGGGTTCATATCAGGTGAATTTGGAGGCCAGGGCATTAACAGAGTCACCAGCATGTCCCTGGAACCACTCCTTGACTATTCTGGTAGTGTGGCATGGCGCATTATCCTTTTGACAATGGCCAACACCAGCAGGGACACACAGTTGCCATGAATGGGTGAACTCGGTCCGCAACGATGTCCAGATACCTGGCAGCTGTCAAGGATTGTTCTGTTAGAATAATGAAGCCTAAAGTGTCCCAAGAAATCATCGCCCACAGTATAGCACCACCGCCGCCGGCCTGTTTCCGCCCAACAGTGCATCCAGGTGCCATAGCTTCCGTTGGTAATCGGCGTATCCGCGCTAGACCGTCTACGTGATGCACCAGGAATCTTGATTCGTCAGACCAGGCCACTTTCTTCCAATCATCCACAGTCCAATCACGATGATCTTGGGGCCCATTTCCTCCGCTGTTTCCAATGACATGTAGTGAGCATGGGGACCCGGCTGCGTCTTCAGCTACGCAGGCCCATGCACAGAAGGCTGCGATGAACTGTGTGCAGTGACACATTGCCTTGGTCACCATTGTTGTAGCTGGGGGGTGATTTGTCGCACTGTGGCCCTGCGGTCGCTGTAAACAATGCACGACAGTCTCCGCTCCCCTCTGGCATCAATGAGCGGCGGATGACCCACGGCTGGACGACGGATCGTCGTTTGGCCATCTGTGCACCACTTTTGATACGTACTCATTACAGCGGCACGTGAACAACCCACATGCGCCGTTTCCGTGATCGTAGTTCCAAGGCACCGTGCCATCACGATTTGTCCTTTATCAAACTCCGATAAATGGACAGCTTTCCCCATTCTGACTCTGCACGCTCTACTGTATACGAAAGCCGGTCCTCGGGTTGTATATATTCTGCTCGGTGAACTTCACCTACGCCACCGTTCGGTCTCTAGGCGCGCTCATTTCTCTAAGCTGGGGGTGGTCACAATGTAATGGCTCATCGCTGTACATATTTGTGGTACCCAGCGGTGAAAAATCATTCACAGAAATGTGTGGAAATATTTCACATAATTTCAGTAATCGAACGCGAAAAAGAATTTTCCGGTTTCATGAAAATTTAAAAGTGAACGAATCTTCGCTCTGCTTAGTTAGGAAGCGCCTTTCGTAACGCATTTATAAGTACCGAAGTATTGCAGATGCTGACTGACTGAGTCTGGGAAGTTTGCTAAATGGAAGAACATCAGGAAACATCTGTGAGTATTGCTTCAGATAATTTTGCCATTCAACCATCCAAAGACCAATTCGTAGACATGTTTATGTTGCAATCGCCGCACAAATCGCTTCATTTTTTAAGGAAAATGTACGTGAAGTGTTTCCTGTCTTTTTTTTTTTTTCTTTGAGGTGGTATTCACCATGCAGTTACTAGAAAGGTGATGCAGTAACTACTTCATATGTGTGTATGTGCAGGGGCTTACTGATTGCCCCCCACATTACGAGGGGGTCTCACGGCTAAGAAGGCCTCTGGCCTCAGCAAAAATATTTCACTTCTTTTTTTTTTTTTTTTTTCGGAAACTTCATATGAAGCTGGTTAAAGAAATAGCCAGAAATTTTTGACGGCAGCTTTGATGAAGTATTATAAAGAAAAGCAGTTTTACGTTTTCTTTTTTTAATAAATAAGTAAAATATTTAGAAATCATTTTCGCAATTTTAATTTATCAAAACTGGATGGCGGGGAAGCAGCAATTCCACAGGACTTGAGGCCCTTTTTCACAGGCATGCAGATGTATATTAACAAATAGTGCTCGAAATTGTCCGGTATACGCCGGTATGGCATACTGGCAGGGACGTCGCCAAGGGGTTGCGAATGTGGGCTTGAGCCCACCTTGAAATTTGTTTTGCCCACCCAGTTCAAAATGCATCCTGTTCCCACTAAAGGGGCTCTGACGACCGCAAATAGCGGTATAACTATACCATCGGGATCAGAGGAAATGCTATCCCACACTCACCAACCCGCTTGGCCAGCGTGGTGAGTTATGGCCAAACACCTCCAAAATGACTCTACAACTTAAATCTTGGCCCTCAGTCTCCGGCAGCTGGAATGTACCTGGCCAAGGCAGCGGCCAGTGCGACATGAAGGCAGAGGGTGCTAAGAATCCCCGGAGGACCGGACTAGGCTGCCATTTGATGCTGACCTTGGCTACCTACAACGGACGCTCCCTATCTTCTGATTCAAGGCTTCTTGAATTGGAAGAGGAACTACAAAGGATCAAGTGGGACATCGTCGGGCTGAGTGAGGTAAGGAGAAAAGGAGAAGATCTCATTGAACTGAAAAGTGGACATCTCTTCTATTATCGTGGGACAGATACTGGCAGAACTAGTGGTGTGGGATTTATAATAAACAAGAAACTGAAGGATAAAGTGGTAGAAGTTGAAAGTTCCTCTGACAGAGCTGCACGACTCGTTATCCAACTATCGAGAAGATACCAGGCTCAGATTATTCAAACTTATGCACCCACCACAAGTCATCCTGAAGAAGAAATTGAAAAATTTTATGAGGAAATTCGTCATCTAAATAATAAAGGTAAGCAGCACTTGAAGATAATTATGGGAGATTTCAATGCAAAAATAGGGCACCGGCAACAGAATGAAACTTCAGTAGGTAAATTCGGTCACGGCAGCAGAAACCAGCGTGGAAATACTCTCGTTGAGTTTGCAGAGGCAGAAGGATTTTTCATCTTGAATTCCTTTTTCAAGAAAAAGCCACACAGGAAATGGACATGGAGACATCCAATTGGGACGACAAGTGAAATTGATTTTATTATGTGTAACAAAAAATTCGTCATCGAAGACTGCAGTGTGCTAAACAAGTTCAACACAGGTAGTGACCATAGATTGGTGAGATGTAAGATGCACCTCAACACTAAACTGGAACGTGGCAAGCTCATAAGACAAACAAAATGTATTGACATAACCAACCTTAAAAAACACCATAATACTTTCAAGTTGGAACTGAAGAACAGATTCTCTGCTTTAGAAGGCCTAACATCGGAAGAAGTGGATATTTCGGAAGTTAACAGAAAAGTAACCAAAGCTCTTATGGAAACAGCAACAAAATTAGCTGGGTCTAAGAACAAGTTGCATGTAAACAAATTATCAGGAAAAACCAAAATGTTGATGCAAAAAAGAAGAGAGATGAGGACAACTAAAGAAGATGTGACTTCCAAAGTGGAATATATAGAGCTATGCAAGACAGCACGAAAAAGTATCACTGAAGACGTAAGGAAATCCAACTGTGAGCTAGTGAGGAAAGCAATTGAAAACAACCAAAGCCTAAAGATAGCAAAGGGACATCTCAGTAAGGGAAGAAAACAGATAATGGCTCTGAGAAAAGAAGATGGTTCTACAACAAGAAATAGAGGCGAAATTTTGACAAGAGTGAAAGATTTCTACTCCAAATTATATGAAAGGGATGATACATGTACTCCAGACATCATGAAAGGTACCAGAGTTCTTCCAGTCCTCCCAGCAGAAGTTGCTCATGCAATCAAGAACATGAAGCGGGGGAAAGCTCCAGGAGAAGATGGAATTACTATAGACATCATACAAGAAGCAAGTGGAGAAATTGAAACAGTACTCGCCCAAATTTTCACTCGATGCCTTAATGAAGGGAAGATTCCTGAGGATTGGAACACCGCTACAATGATCCTGCTACATAAAAAAGGTGACATTGAGGATCTCAGGAACTACAGACCTATCAGCCTCCTATCAGTGGTTTATAAAATCTTCACTAAAGTTCTTTCACACCGCTTGAAGGTAACACTGGACATGGCTCAACCGAGAGAACAAGCTGGATTCAGGAGTGGCTACAGCACAATAGATCATATCCACGTACTGAGAGAACTAATTGAAAGAGCGAGGGAATATGAACTTCCATTGTGCATGGCTTTTATCGATTATGAAAAAGCCTTTGATTCGGTGAAACCATCAGCAGTTACCACGGCTCTGAAATCCTGCGGTATTGAAGATGCATACATTAATATTATTAATAACATCTATGAAAATGCAAGTGCAAAGATTCGGCTGTTTGAAAATACAACACACATAAAAATTGGAAAGGGAGTGAGACAAGGTGACACCATATCTCCGAAGCTCTTTAATGCCACATTGGAAAATGTCTTTCAATCACTGAACTGGGAAAACAAAGGGATAAAGATTAATGGAGATTATCTAACCCACCTTCGTTTTGCTGATGACGTAGTCATTTTTGCAACTACCCCATCAGAGCTGCAGAGTATGATCCAGGAACTTGCTGACAAGAGTAAAGAAGTGGGATTAAAAATGAACTTTCAGAAGACAAAAGTGATGTTCAATGCTTTTACAAGAAATGAAGATTTATCGATTGATGGAGAAAAACTGGAGATAACAGATACGTATGTTTATCTTGGACAGCAGATATCAAGTGAGGGTCACATTGATGAAGAAATTAATCGGCGCACAAAACTTGCCTGGAGAGCTTTTGGAAGAAACAGCATAATTTTCAAGAGCAATATGCCATTATGTCTTAAAAGAAAAGTGTTTGATCAATGCATCCTTCCAGTGCTTACGTATGGTGCAGAGACGTGGACCTTAACTAAAAGAGACATACAAAGGCTGCAGACAACTCAAAGAAGCATGGAGAGGTGCATGCTTGGTATAACCAGGAGAGATAAGAAGAGGAACTCGTGGATCCGAAAAATGACGAGAGTGGAAGACATCATGATCAGAGTTAAATCCCTGAAATGGCAATGGGCTGGACATACTGCCAGAAGGACAGACCATAGATGGACAGCCGAAATTTTAGATTGGATTCCAAGGGACAGGAAAAGACCCAGAAAAAGACCACATGGGAGATGGGTGGATGAAATTCGTAAATATGCGGGAGTGACATGGAGGAGACTGGCACAAGACAGACCGTTGTGGAGGAAAGTTGGGGAGACCTTCGTCCAGCAGTGGATTGATAATGGTTGACAATGATGATGATGATGATGATGCCAAGTGATAAGCCTTGTGTTTTATTTCACGTAGCCGTTGCTATTTTCCCCTAGGAAGTGCGTTGTTTACGTCTCTAAAAAAGTTATCAACACAGAATTTGAAGGGCCATGAAAATTCAGTTGTTCTGCACTCTTCCAATTCCTTAGTTTAAGCCTCTTTTTTATGTTGGTATGACCAGGGGGCCAGTAAGGAGGGTGGATAGGAATTCCCTGAGGGGGTCCCTACTGATGGCTCTGTTTTCTTTACGAAATGGGGGATTCCAACGCCGAAAGTAGAGTATAAAGCTATACGCTAACGCCTCTGAACAGTGAAAGTGCAGAAAGTGGCTGACGACTGCTTTGTAGGAGAGGAGTGCAAGGCGAAGTCGCTGGCTTCAAGGAAGGAAGTTAAGGAGGGGGATGGGATTGTGTCTACGTGGCACGTCTTTAAAATTTCATTTAGATAAATAAAAACGGCATTTCCTTTTAAATAAGTTGTTCAAGTACAGTACTATTTACGTAAACAAAAGTGCAAACTTTTGAAAAGCGATTGAAGACAGCATGTTCAGGGCAAGTAAAAAGTTGAAGGCGACATTCTAGCAACACTTCTATTTTACACCAATGGCATAACTAGTCAGATCCGTGCATATGTGTGTGTCCAGGTGGAGGGGTCGGGATTGAACGAAATCTTTTGTAGCCGGTAGTGAAAAACATTAAAGCCGCCCTAACTTTAGAATATAATCTGCACAAGGCTTATTACTTGGCATAGTGCAGATTATATTCTAAAGTCTTACGGCACGGGCTCTCTCCCTTCCCTGGAACTAATGGCCTTAAATTGTGGACGGGCGACCGGGCGACTGCTTATAGCCCATTGAGTTGCTCACGGTGGTCGTTAAACCTTCAATCAAAAAGAAAAAAAAAACGATTAAAAATTCTTTCTTTCAGTGCTTCGTAAAAAAAAAAAAAAAAAAAAAAAAAAAGTTGCTATCTAACTTGCCCCACCCAAAATATAATGCTCGCCCACCCAGATGTCGAAGTATAGCGATCTCCTTGCATACCAGCACTTCTTTTTTCCTAGTATTTGATACCGGCACTTTTTTAACGAGGAATTTACATACCGGAACTAATTTTAGTTGTGGGAACTGCAGAAATGATTTTTTCTTTGTCCTTGATTTCCGAACGTGCATTCTTAAACATAGAAATACTATGGTGTCTCCTGCCCTTGAGAAATATGTAGCTATGTATGTGGGAACCGTTAAGGGTCAGGAAGTGGTGCAAACATTTGCAGGGTCATGAGATTGCTATTAATTTAAGACTGAATATTCATTTTGATTGCAGAGGTTCTAATTGCCAGACTTTCTACTTTATGAAAGTCTCTAATGGAAGGAAGGGAATTGCCTTCTCGGCTCGGGACCTCAAAGTTCTGGGTTCAAGTCCAGCTGAATCACTAATCATTATCCGAGGATCGGAAGTCGGTTGCTGGAATACCGCCACACAGGAAAATTGCCACACGTCTTTCAGCAACTTGGAAAACTGCCACATGCTTTTCATTAAGGGGCCGGGCACAAATTGCTGTTCTTCTGAGGAACACTTTGAATGTGTGGAAGTTTTCCAGGTTTTCGAATTATGTGTGGCAGTTTTCCAAGTTTTCGAATTATGTGTGGCAGTTTTCCAAGTTTCCGAATTATGTGTGGCAGTTTTCCAAGGTGCCTAACGACGGGAAGGAGCTCTTTTGCTTCTCTAAATTGTCATGCCAGTTCATACGAGTTTAGGGCAACTGGCCACAAAAATTCAAGGCGTATGTGGGGGGGGGGGTTATAAAGATTGCCGTTTGTTGGCCTTTATTGAGAATTGAATTGGGGACACCAAACAGATTTCGAGAAAACGTTCTATGTATGCCAAGCGAGAACTGTACTTTAATTTGAAGAAATAAATTACCGTGAGTCTGTGACTTAGTACATTTCTTAAAACTAGTGTTCGACAAAACAACGGAGTTACAGTGTGACTCATGCTGTGTTTAGAAAAAGACCCTAAGGTGGGATTTTTTAATAATGCTGCAGTTTTACTTAGGCACTAAATATTTACATAACATGTCAAGTTTGTAATATTTTTCTTTTACTGAATTAATTCATTGGCCCCTTCACCTTGGCCTTTTTAACCGCTTTTAGTCCGCCGACTTCATATTCATAAAGTTTATGTATGAAATCAGGTTAATAGCATTGCGCTTCTACTTAGGCTAAATATTAATTCGCCGCCCAGGTGGCGCAGTGGTCTAAGGCGCTGGCCTCTGATCATTCGTCCGTAAGGTGTCCGGGTTCGAATCCCGGTGAGGCATGGATGTTGTGTTTGTCTTACGGCACTGGCTCTCTCCCTTCCCTGGAACCAGTGACTCCAAATTAGGGACGGGCGACTGCTTATAGCCCATTGAGTTGCTCACGGTGGTCGTTAAACCTCCAACCAAAAAAAAAAAAATATATTAATTCATAGGCCCTAACGCCTAGGCCTTTTTTAACAGTTGGTACTGTACCAATGTCATATTCACTACGGTTACACATCAAATAAAGTTAATAATATTTGCCGCTTACATAGGCACTAAACATTAATTCATAGGCACTAGGCCTTTTAAACATTCTTATTTTTTATTTTTACTTTCTTTTTTGATTGGGGGTTTAACGACCACCGTGAGCAACTTGCTGGCCTATAAGCAGTCGCTCTTCCCTAATTTAGAGCAAAAGGTTCCAGGGAATTGAGAGAGCCAGCGCCGTAAGATAAACACAACATGCATGTCTCACCGGGATCCGAACCCTGGCCTATCTCGGACGAATGGTCAGAAGTCATTGCTTAGACCACTGCGCCACCGGGGCGGCAAACAGTTTTTATTTTACCAATGTCATATTCACATTTACGCATCAAGTCAAGTTAATAATATTGCGCTTTTACTTAGGCACGAAATATTAATTCACAGGCCTTAGGCCTAGGCCTAGGCCCTTTACCAGTTTTTTATTCTGACTCTGTCATATTCATAACCTTTACATATCGGTACAAGTTATGTTGCACTGACTAAAATTCTTTGAAAAGGCCTAGGCCAAGCGCCTATGAATTAATATTTAGTGCCTAAGTAAAAGCGCAATGCTATTAACTTGACTTGATATGTAAGCATTATGAATATGACATAGGTAGAATAAAAACTGTTATAAACCTAGGCCTAGAGCCCATGATTTAATATTTTGTGCACAAGTAAAATAGTAATATTATTAACTTGATTTGCGGTGTAAACGTTGTGAATATGAAACTGGTAGAATAAAAACTGTTAAAACGGCCTAGGCCTAGGACCAATGAATCAGTATTTAGTGCCAAAGTAAAAGCGCAGTGCTATTAACTCGAGCTGACACGTAAACGTTACGAATATGAAGTCGACGGATTAAAAACTGTCGGCCTAGGCCGAGGCCCTATGAATTAATATTTAGTGTCTAAGTAAAAGAGCAATGCGCCGCCCCGGTGGCGCAGTGGTCTAAGCATTGGCTTTTGACCATTCGTCTATGAAGGGTCCGACTTCGAATCCCGGTGAGGCATGGATGTTGTGTTTGTCTTACGGCACTGGCTCTCTCCCTTCCCTGGAACCAGTGGTCCTAAATAAGGGACGGGCGACTGCTTATAGGCCAATAAATTGCTCACGGTGGTGTTGACGTCCAACAAAAAAAATAAATAAAAGAGTAATGGTATTAACTTGATTTGACGTGTAAACGTTGTGAATATGACATTGGTAGAGTAAAAACTATTAAAAAGGCCTAGGGACTATGAATAAATATTTACTGCCAAAGGGAAAGCACAATACTATTAACTTAATCTGATATGTAAACGTTGTGAATACGACATTGGTAAAATAAAAACTGTTAAAAACGCCTAGGCCTATGAATTATTATTTAGTGCCTAAGTAAAAGCGCAATTCTATAAACTTGATTTGATACGTAAACGTCATGAATATGAAATCGGCGGATTAAAAGCTGTTAAAAAGGCCAAGGTGTAGGGCCTATGAATTAATTAAGTAAAAGAAAAGCATTAAAAACTTGACATGTTATGTAAATATGTAGTGCCTAAGTAAATTAAAAAACCCCACCTTATCGTCCTTTTCTGAACAGAGCATGAGTCACGCTGTAATTCCCTTGTTTTGTCGAACACTAGTATTTATTTCTTCTAATTCAAGTACAGTTCTCGCTTGGCTTACATATAACGTTTTCTCGAAATTTGTGGAGTTCCCAATTCAGTTCTCAATATAGGCAAAAAAACGGCAATCTTTATACCCCCCTGGAATTTGTGGCCAGTTGTCCTAAACTCGTATGAACTTGCATGAAAATTCAGACAAACAAAGGAGCTCCTTCCCGTCGTTAGGCACCTTGGAAAAGTGCACCACATTCAAAGTACTTTTTTAAACGTGTCTAGATTTTAGCCCTTCCATCATTCACATTTTTCACTTTAACTGAATCAGCCAGATTTTAATCATTATACCATGTTTTTAATACTGTTTGTTTAATTGTCTTGTGTTTGGTGCTCTTTGGCCAAACATGGCCCTTCCGCCATAAAAATTCAACAACCAACCAACACATTCAAAGTGTCAAAGTGTTCCTCAGAGGAACAGCAATCTGTGCCCGGCCGCTTAATGAAAAACATGTGGCAGTTTTCCTGTGTGGTAATTTTCCTGTGTGGCAGTTTTCCTGAGTGGTGGTTTACAGTGAACCTCGGAAGTCTCGTTAGTCCGTTGGTCATGGGGAGTAGAGACTTCACGTTATTAACAAGTCTAACCGCAGTGCTCGGTGTAGCATAAGTAGTGCCCGCTGGGGTCCACAAACAAACCAACTCTAACACACCGCTATTATTTCTGACTTATGGCGCTCTAGTATTTCACGAAATTGCCAATCTATATACACTGCCGGACAATTGCTAAGAACGGATGACAATAGCAACGATAGCAACCATAAAATGGAAGGCAGGAAAATGTGGAAATTAGCATAAGTGCGGGATACAGTAGGACGTGTTGTGCGTATGCAAATTTTGGATTGCCGAACTTGTTCATGACGTCATAGCGCTGATAAGAGATATAAAGGATTTGACGCGTATTGACCGTTGTTGTTCAAACGCAAAGTTGAAAGGGAAAGAATCAATTGACGAACCTGCAAGTTTCAGTATGTCTTCCTGACATCAGCTAGATGATTTTACGCGTGGCCGTATTATTGGCAAGATTGAAGAAAGACGAAAAATAATAGATGTTGCCAGGGAGTTCGACGTCAGCCACAGTGTTGTTTCAAGGCTTTGGAAATCATTTCAAACAAATGGAGAGTGTAGCAAACGTCACGGGGGAGGTCGTGTTCGCAGTACGACACCTGCAGAAGATCGGTACATAGTGCTATCAACAAAAAGACACCGGCACAGCACAGCTAGTGAGGTAGCAAATCAGTTTATGGCTGCTACTGGCAAGCGGATCTCCTGAAAAACTGTCGCCAGACGTTTGCATGAAAGAGGACTACACGCCCGCCGTCCTGTTGTGTGCATCCCATTGTCCAGACGTCACCGTACCGCCCGTTTGCAATGGTGCCGTCAACATCGCAATTGGACTGATAACGACTGGTCTGCTGTCCTCTTCTCAGATGAGAGTAGATACAGTCTATCGTCTGATTGTCGACGACAACTGATCTGGCGTGATAGTGGTACTGCATATTGTCCAGCAAACATACAGGAAAGGGACCGATATCCGACATGTAGTGTCGTGGTATGGGCTGGCATCATGATCAATGGCCGTACGTCCCTCTATGTGCTTCCAACTGGGACTATGACTGGCCAACGATACATTAATGATGTTCTGCTACCTCATGTTCGCATGTTCCGTGGTGCTGTCGGTGATAGATTCATTTTCATGGACGACAACGCAACATGTCATCGAACAGTCGCTGTCCAGGAGCGTCTTGAGAGCGAGGATATTCAACGCCTCGTATGGCCAGCACGTTCTCCAGATCTGAATCCCATTGGAAATGTGTGGGATGCTTTGGGGAGGAGTCTTGCTGGTCGCCAATGCCCTCCAATAAACAAGGACACCCTCATCCGTGCACTGACAGAGGAATGGGATAAATTACCCCAACAGCTGCTTGATAATGTTGTGCAAAGCATGACACGACGTGTGGAATCTTGCTTCGCCCTCCATGGTGGCCATATCCCGTATTGACATCTTACGCCGGAACGCCTGCGGACGGTAATTGCATTTTTTTCACGTTTACGTATTCAGCACAAAATGGCGTCCCTTGAACACGTTCCAAAGCCTACTGGATTTCAGAGCACAATAAATTGTCTTTTTTGTAATGTCCTGGCATTCTGACATTATTTTATTTCACTTGGCATCCAACCACACTTACTTTTTTATGCGCTATATAGCCGTTTATGATCCGTCCTTAGAAATTGTCCAGCAATGTATTATCTTTATAAGGTTTTTTACTGTAAGACCAGTTGTGAGAGAACGGCTGAACATAAACTTATGGTTGAGGTATCAAAATAAAGGTCTTACTATGTAGATGTGCCAGTAGAAGAAAAGAAGGAGATCAGGGCAACAGCTCGGGCGTTGTGGGGCGGCAAAGTTCCCATGTAAAGTCTATGGGAGAAGCTTGCGGTTGACATTCGATCGCCTGCGGTTGACTTACGCGCAGTTGAAAGCGAAAGTATTGAGGGACTCAGATAGTCAAAAGTCCGAAGTTTCTCTTCTCGGCGAACCGTTGTGCAAAACAACGATAGCATGAATTTGTTTGAAAGTTCTTTTAGGAACAGCGAACACTCGAAGACCTGATTACGTTGTGCCATTGGACTGTGTGATGTATACATACAATTTAAGATTCATTCGATCCAGTTTATTCACATAAGACGTTCGCCATTATGTTAAAGATGTAAATAAACTTTCCATATGAGTTGTTCTTCTCAAAAAAAAACAAAAAAAAAACTAAAAAAACGTATCGTCGATTCCTACGGGTTTCGTCTACCGGATTCGAATCCCGGTGAGGCATGGATGTTGTGTTTGTCTTACGGAACTGGCTCTCTCACTTCCCTGAAACCAGAGACCCTAAGTTAGGGACGGGCGACTGCTTATAGCCCAAGCGTTGGCTTATGAGCATTCGTTCGTGAAGGGTCCGGATACGAATCCCGGTGAGGCATGGGTGTTCTGTTTGTCTTACGCCACTGGCTCTCTCCCTTCCGTGGAACCAGTGACCCTAAATTAGGGACGGGCGACTGCTTATAGCCTATTGAGTTGCTCACGGTGGTCGTTAAATCTTCAGTCACAAAAAAAAAAAAAAAAAAAAAATTACTTACCGTCGGTTCCGATGGGTAGTGTCTTTACTGAAGTGGTTGAATGAATTTGTCAACCAAATAAAGTTTACATTTGTTGTTTCATAGGAGTTTCCTATTAAAAAAAAAAAAAACTTACAGTCGGTTCCGACGGGTTTTGTCTAGTTACATTTTAAAACAAAGGAGTTTTTTCTTCTGGAGATTTTATTTCCTTTACTTTGACAATTTTGGAGATTTTGGGTTGAAGGTATTTTTTCCGGAGGATTTTTAACTAATTACACTGCTGGCCACCCAAAATGCAACACCAAGAAGGACACGATATAGCAAAGCCAGATCTACTGGACACATGACAACACATTCAAAGATGAAACGATTGAGCTTATAGGCCCGTGCGACTTGCGGATCACGCAGACATCAATAGTTCGTATGGCCCCCATGGCTGGCAATAACGGCCGCTACACGCCGCGGCATCGAACGAAAGAGCCTTTGGATGTGGGCTTGGGGTATGTCGGTCCAGGCTGCTTTCACACGTTGCCCCAGTTCATCATGCGTAGCTGCGGGTGGTGCTTGCCGGGCCACTCCATTGCCGATCAGCGACCAGACGTGATCGATGGGCGACATATCGGAAGAACAGGCGGGCCACGGCAGCAGTGACACCTGGTGGGCCGTGAAAAATTGTTGCACGATGCGTGCCACTTGGGGGCGCGCATTGTCCCGTTGAAACTTGGCCGCTGGCAGGTCCTGCAGGTAAGAGAGGACTGCAGGCTCCAAAACGTCGGAGATGTAGCGGTGGCTGTTGAGTGTACCGGTGATGCGTACCAGAGGGGTGCGGGTGTCATATCCAATTGCGCCCACAAACCATAACGCCAGGCGACGGACCGGTATGGCGATGCATAATGCAGGCGGCGTACAGTCTCTCGCCGGTGCCGACACACGCTGATCCGACCATCGTGGTGTTGCAGGCAGAAGCGGGATTCGTCGGAGAAGACATTGTCGTGCCATTCCGTAGTACAGGTGTGGCATTCAACGGCCCACTGCCGCCGCACTCGCCGGTGGTGTAACGTCGATGGTAATCGGAGCAATGGGCGCCGTGCGACAAGTCCCCGCTCTTGCAGACGACGTCGAACGGTACGTGCTGACACAGGTTGTTGCGCAACACATCCTAATTCCTGCGCTAACGTTCGTGAAGTTGCGGTGCGAGCCGTCAATGCCCGCTGCACAACGTGCCGGCCCTCTCGTTCGGTGGTGTGCCGCGGCTGCAGCAATCGCTCACGTCATTCCGTCCGTCCCTCATGCACCCACCGAATCCATACTTGCCTCACTGTGGCTAGATGTCGTCCCACACGGGCGCCGATGTCTCGGCACGATAAACCGCTGTCGCGATAAGCCACTATTCGTCCTCTCTCGAACTCCGAAACGTGCTGGAATGACTGCCGTATTCTGCGACGAGGCATCAGGAAGCTTCCCCCGCACAGGTCCGGCAGCACAACACACTTCCACTACTTAGACTCCGCCTTCTGTGCACCCTTCTTATAGTGCTTCTCGGTGGCGTGCCGGGCGCACATGATTTGCATATGCCCTGCAATGCTAATCGTTTGCATGTCCTCTCGCGGGCGACGCATGCTGCGAATTTCAGGCCAATCGGATGCTTCCTTCTTGGTGTTGCATTTTGGGTGGCCAATCGGATGCTTCCTTCTTGGTGTTGCATTTTGGGTGTATGAGCATACCGGCACTTTGAAATTTTCATTTCGAGCACTGTTAACAAGAGAATGTGAAAGAAATATTAGTTCCATGAATGCAATTTTTATGCCAATGTGGATAAAGTGTTATGCGTTATACAGTTGTTAGCACATAACTACGCGCCCTTAAAATAAATTAAAAGGTGTTATTCGTGGGGACGAGGAAACAGAGACTTGTGTCATTATTTTACAACAGAGCCAAGAGAAAAAAAATTACTTATGTGCAAAAAACATTGTAGCATTATTATGTTAAGTGTGTTTTTCATATGCAAGAGTAAATTAAGTAGCTTTGCTTTCTTTGTGTCACAGTTGTTATTTAATTTCTTACTTATATTCTGTATTTTCGTATAAATCGGAAAATGTCATTAGACACTGTTACATGGCAGTTATGGGTTTTGTGTGAGTGGGGCATTTCAGAGGGTGGCCTTAGTTCTGTAAAATAGTAAAATTTGCATGATATGATTAACTTAAGCGTAAGTGTATAAAATTTGCATATAAATAATTAGGCGTAAGTGTTTCATAGCACTTTCTATTGGTATAAAACTAGGCTAATCAATTTAATTGGAACATGCGTTTTTGTGTTGCATGCAATGAAGTGCAACAATTTTCGTTTTGCGAAAAATACCTGTAACTTCGAAAGAACATGAATTACTAAAAACCCCCATAAAACCTAGTTATTAATATGGAATTTAAAAGTTTCAGTAATTGAAAGCTAATATATTTTTGCAAAAGGTCCTCGAATATATATTTTTGCTGGGGGGCCCCGGATTTTTCCGACGCCACTGTGTGTGCGTTTGTGCGCGCACTTGGAAATACTCTAATCAAAATCCGTAGTCATTATTTGAAGACGAAATCAAAAATGATAAAAATCAACCTGGATAAGCTAATTATTTTTGTCGGTCAACCATATAATTCAGCTATGAAACAAATCCACGTTTAGTCAATCAGGTGTCACAAAAAAAAAAAAAAAAAAGGAAAGAAAGAAAGCTAAATCTGTTCGTTTGAAAACTCACTAAACCGGCAAACGTACCCAAAGCGCGGCGTGAGTCTCTACTTTTTCAGGACTTTGTTCTCAGTTTGAAGTATAGATGGCGCAACAATACTGCTGTCATTATTAATAATATGAAGAATGGCGCCTTTGATTACAAGTGAAACAGGTTCTGGCCGACACAACAGGAAGGAAATCATGAAACTTTGTTGTAGTTCCTGCAGATTTGTTTGAATGCATGTGTTGCGGGTGTATAGTTTTTTAATCCCCTCCTTGATTCCCCCATACCCTCATCAGACCTTGAAGCATATACAAGGACACTGCAATCACCATGTGACTGCTTTTTTAATGCATATATATGAGTGGCTATTTTTCTTTTCAAGCAGCGTTTTTTTTTTGTTTTTTGTTTCTCTAGCTTCGAGCGAAAGGTGACCTTGATGTTTTCTTCAAAAGAAACCACGTTTCTCACTTTCGCCTAGTGCATACTTAGTTACATAATCTTGTGTCTCGAAGCAAATGTTTCAAGTATCAGATGGACAATTAATAAAATATCATCTGTCATATCATCTTTAAAATATGTATTTATCGCTTGACAGTTTTATCATAGCTCTCAGAATCCACGAAGGGTTTGCAAATTACGTGGTATGGCAAAGAGATTTAGAGACGAACATTAAAAACTTTATCACCGCACGAAGAAAGCGCAGCCACTTTTTATTGTCGGCATCAGATCAAAAAGTCACAATTTTGAGGTAAATCACGCAATCCAGAAACATTCTTTTAATGCAACAAAAATCATTACGGATATGCTTTTCCTTAATTAGCATTTTAGGGAAATATCTATTAGCACATGCAAGGAACAAAAACAGACATGCTGAAACTGAAATTATTTTATGTGGATAGCCGCTAATCGCAAAACTAGCTCGGTGTGTAAAACTCGGGGAGTTGTAAATTCGATTTTAATGAGTGTTAATCAAACTCCCTGACTTCAGGAAACCTGCGTATGTTTAGAGCAATGATGGCAATTACTTAAACTAACTGACAGTTTTCAATAACGCTATGGATTGATAGATACTACCATGATTTGTAGTGGAAAACCTCTCTTGTGGAATTTGAATTTCAGTTGTAAATATAGTTTTTATTAAAAATCTGGAAACTGAGTTTGAGAAAAAAAAAAAAAAACTAAATGATTTAAAAACGCATAACTCAGAACAATTTAAAATGAGGTGTATCAGATGGTAGTCTAACTAGTACTAGACGATGATTTTAAATCAAGCCTTGATAATTTTTCAAAAAAACTATCGATGGCACAGTGGTTAAAGACGCCTGCCACTGTTTATTCGTCCGAGTGGGATGAGGCATGAGTATTTGTGCTCTCTCTCCCTTCTCTGGAATCAGAGCCCATTTAAGAGGGGGCTGCTGCCCCGATCCCCGCATTTTGTAGGGACCCCAGAATTATGTACAGACATTTTTTGTTCTTTTTTTTTTTTTTTGCAGATACCACAGCAAAAACTATAAGAACTGCCTCGTGAAAGAAATGTTTCTATTTCTTTTCGTTTTTTTAGGAGGAATCCGCAAAAAATATAGTCGCCTCCAGTCCATCCTGTCTTTCGAAAGCATCATAAATGTTTTTTGCAGACATCTGTAATTGTGGGAAATGTTCAAACTTTAAGAATTCGTTTGAATCATGATATTTAGATCATATTATTTTGCCCACTACTTCGATATAATTTCAACAGGCTGAACCCTGGATGGTGCGGGGGGGGGGATTAAAGCAGAACTGAACTGGTATCCATTTTTCAACCATGCATTTTTACATATTTTTGCAACCACTGATTCGTCCATGAATCATGGAATGCACACTTCAATACGGAGGGAACATTTTTTATGGCTTCCTCATCATATTTCGGGAACGTTTTCTCCTGGGTATTTATATTTTTCATACCCATAGTGAAATCCTAGATGTGCCACTAATATCGATGCCTCAAAATACTGTCCAACCCCCTGGCCCCCTATCTTCTTAAATGTGTATGCATGGCCCTAAATTAGGAATGGGCAACTTGCATATAGGCCTTAGAGTTGCTTACCGTGGTTGTTAAATCCGGAAGAAAAAATTAAATCCAGGTATAATCTTGCAAAGATTCATTGTCAGCTGTCCGAGTTGAGCACGGGTTCGAGTCTCGGATGGGACATCAGTGATATGCCTGTCTTACGGCGATGGCTATCCTTTGCGTAGAACCAGTGACCCCAAATTAGGGACGGGAGACTGCTCAATGAGTCCATTGACTTTCCAATAGTGGTCGTTATACGTCCTTCAAGCCGTTGGCGCGGTGGTCAGAGCAATGGCTTCCGATCATTCGTCCAAGATGGGTCCGGGTTCGTATCCCGGTGTGGCATGGATGTTGTGTTTGTGTTACGGCGGTGTCTTTCTCCCTTCCGTGGAACTAGTGGCCGTAAATTAGGGACGGGCGACTGCTTATAGCCCACTGAGTTGCTCACAGTGGTCTTTATTTATTTTATTTTTTTTTGTGATTGGGGGTTTAACGACCACCTTGAGGAACTCAATTGGCTATAAGTAGTCTCCCGTCCCTAATTTAGGGTCACTGGTTCTAGGGAATGGAGAGACCCAGTGATGTAAGACAAACACGACATCCATGCCTCATCGGGATTCGAACCCGGACCCCATCTCGGACGAATGATCAGAAGCCATCGCTTAGACACTGTGCCACCGACTCGACACCCCCCCCCCCCCCAGCCGTTGGTATAGCCAAATTTTTGATAAATTTAAAACACTAAAACAGACAAAACCTTTTTTAAAGCATTTTTAAAAATGCTTTAAAAAAAGGATGAATTATTGTTGTATTTTTCAAACAGTTTCAATTATTTATTTTTTTTTCAAACAGTATCAATTATTTTTGTTGGATTTCAGTATCTTGTACATTTGCTAAAATGTTTGACAGCCTTGGAAGAGATAAGGATTTTTCTTACCCCCCCCTCCCTCATAAGTACTCATATGGGCGCCACTGGTCGTGAGACCTTCAATCAAAAAAATAAAATAAAATAAAACCTCCTTCAAACCAAAATCAACGAAGTGTTCTCAGAGTTTAAATTAAACGAGTTTCACGGCTTTCAGCAATAATTCGCCGTTGTACACTGCCGTTTGAAAATATTAAGTAATTCAGAGTTCCAATTTTCAAGCTCAGCCTGTCACATATGAATGAAGTAATGCGTCAGTTATGATGTCATACGCATAGGTCTGGGAATCATGTGACGTAATCTTGCACGAATAATTACAAATGTATAATGGGAAAGGCAGGCGACTTCACGAGAAGCATGATCGTAGGTAGTTCCACTGCGACAAGATCTTTACGTGACAACTGCGGAGTTTAGCAGGGCCATCTGAGATGTTTCTTACAATAGGCACAAAAAAAAAAAAAAAAAAAAAAAAAAAAGAAAGAAAGAAAGTCCGCAGCCCTATTGCGTTCATTTAGGATTTTCATGATGACGTCCCAAAAGCAATGCTTTGACTTCAGTGGTGACATATAGTGCCCCTGCCAGCTCGCCTCGTGCCCGAGTGGTCAGAGGTGCAGGTTTGCTGCCAGACGTCCGTGCTGGGCCCTACTTCGACTCCTGATTAAGGCATGGATGGAGGCTCCCCTCCCTTGCCGGGAACCAGTGGCCGCAAATTAAGGATGGGCGACTGCTTGTAGCCCTAAGAGCTGCGCGTGATGGTCATTAAACACCCGAAACAAAATAACAATAGCAATAATGATAATAATATGTTGATCGTACCACGTGTTCATGATATCGGTACGCAATAAAATCAGTGCTTGAGTTTAGTGCCGTAACTAGACTTTAGTTTCAGGGGGTGGGGGTAAAAATATTCTACAGCAAAAATGTAATCTTCTATTTATCTATCTATCTAATCACTTAAACAAAAAATGAACTCCTTAGTTTTCAGTATATTAGTACAGGCCCGCATGTGGCCTAGTGGTCAGCGTTCGTGACTGACATGGAGATAACCTCAGGTTCGATCCTGAGCAGGTACGAACGTTCGAACCACTAAATATCCGGAGTGCGTCGGATGGGCACGTTAAGCCGTCGGATCAAGGTACTGGCCCCCCTGTAAGGGGGAGGAAGGGCGTCTTCCTCCCATTTTCTACTTCGCTTCCGTGTCACTTTCCAATCGGGCACTCTAGCTCAAATCTTCTAGCTTTCTATTTCAAAAGATTGTTTTAGACCTGGGGGTCAGACACTCCCTTCCTAAAATCCTCTACATATGATCTGATCTGATCTATACTTAGCACGCATGAACTTAGTGTTAACAGAAAAACAAACCGAACGATATGAGACAGAGATCACTTGAAAACAACAAAATTATACAGGACGCAGGATGAAAGCAAGTACAGTCTGAATTATGAAAATATAAAAGAAAATTTGAAATCTCCGTCAGGAAGTGGTTATAAAAATTCCGATAACGATAGATGAAGCCACCATACCAAGGGACTTTGACATTGAATTGGCCGTTTAATAGTTTCTATCATAGCAACGATGATAATTTTCGTGCACTTCTGAGGTTCCGAGTTTCTTCTGGGGACCCTGTGCTTGCGAAGCATCTCAAATCAGACGCAGCAAACGCGCAATATCATCATCATCATCATTGTCAACCATTATCAATCCACTGCTGGACGAAGGTCTCCCCAAGTTTCCTCCACAACGGTCTGTCTTGTGCCAGTCTCCTCCATGTCACCCCTGCATACTTTCGAATTTCATCCACCCATCTCCCATGTGGTCTTCTTCTGGGTCTTTTCCTGTCCCTTGGAATCCAATCTAAAATTTCGGCTGTCCATCGATGATCTGTCCTTCTGGCAGTATGTCCAGCCCATTGCCATTTCAGGGATTTAACTCTGATCATGATGTCTTCCACTCTTGTCATTTTTCGGATCCACGAGTTCCTCTTCTTATCTCTCCTGGTTACACCAAGCATGCACCTCTCCATGCTTCTTTGAGTTGTCTGCAGCCTTTGTATGTCTCTTTTAGTTAAGGTCCACGTCTCTGCACCATACGTAAGCACTGGAAGGATGCATTGATCAAACACTTTTCTTTTAAGACATAATGGCATATTGCTCTTGAAAATTATGCTGTTTCTTCCAAAAGCTCTCCAGGCAAGTTTTGTACGCCGATTAATTTCTTCATCAATGTGACCCTCACTTGATATCTGTTGTCCAAGATAAACGTATGTGTCTGTTATCTCCAGCTTTTCTCCATCAATCGATAAATCTTCATTTCTTGTAAAAGCATTGAACATCACTTTTGTCTTCTGAAAGTTCATTTTTAATCCCACTTCTTTACTCTTGTCAGCAAGTTCCTGGATCATACTCTGCAGCTCTGATGGGGTAGTTGCAAAAATGACTACGTCATCAGCAAAACGAAGGTGGGTTAGATAATCTCCATTAATCTTTATCCCCTTGTTTTCCCAGCTCAGCGACTGAAAAACACCCTCCAATGTGGCATTAAAGAGCTTCGGAGATATGGTGTCACCTTGTCTCACTCCCTTTCCAATTTTTACGTGTGTTGTATTTTCAAACAGCCTAATCTTTGCACTTGCATTTTCATAGATGTTATTAATAATATTAATGTATGCATCTTCAATACCGCAGGTTTTCAGAGCCATTGTAACTGCTGACGGTTTCACCGAATCAAAGGCTTTTTCATAATCGATAAAAGCCATGCACAATGGAAGTTCATATTCCCTCGCTCTTTCAATTAGTTCTCTCAGCACGTGGATATGATCTATTGTGCTGTAGCCACTCCTGAATCCAGCTTGTTCTCTCGGTTGAGCCATGTCTAGTGCTACCTTCAAGCGGTGTGAAAGAACTTTAGTGAAGATTTTATAAACTACTGATAGGAGGCTGATAGGTCTGTAGTTTCCGAGATCCTCAATGTCACCTTTCTTATGTAGCAGGATCATTGTAGCGGTGTTCCAATCCTCAGGAATCTTTCCTTCATTAAGGCATCGAGTGAAAATTTGGGCGAGTACTGTTTCGATTTCTCCACTTGCTTCTTGTATGATGTCTACAGTAATTCCATCTTCTCCTGGAGCTTTTCCTCGCTTCATGTTCTTGATTGCATGTGCAACTTCTGCTGGAAGGACTGGAGGAACTCTGGTACTGGTATCTTTCATGATGTCTGGAGTGCATATATCATCCCTTTCATATAATTTGGAGTAGAAATCTTTCACTCTTGTCAAGATTTCGCCTCTATTTCTTGTTACAGAACCATCTTCTTTTCTCAGTGCCATAATCTGTTTTCTTCCCTTACTGAGATGTCCCTTTGCTATCTTTAGGCTTTGGTTGTTTTCAATTGCTTTCCTCACTAGTTCACAGTTGAATTTCCTTACGTCTTCAGTGATACTTTTTCTTACTGTCTTGCATAGCTCTATATATTCCACTTTGGAAGTCACATCTTCTTTATTTGTCCTCATCTCTCTTCTTTTTTGCATCAACATTTTGGTTTTTCCTGATAATTTGTTCACATGCAACTTGTTCTTAGACCCAGCTAATTTTGTTGCTGTTTCCATAAGAGCTTTGGTTATTTTTCTGTTAACTTCAGAGATGTCCACTTCTTCCGATGTTAGGCCTTCTAAAGCAGAGAACCTGTTCTTCAGTTCTAACTTGAAGGTATTATGGTGTTTTTTAAGGTTGGTTATGTCAATAGATTTTGTTTGTCTTATGAGCTTGCCACGTTCAAGTTTGGTGTTGAGGTGCATCTTACATCTCACCAATCTATGGTCACTACCTGTGTTGAACTTGTTTAGCACACTGCAGTCTTCTATGACGAATTTTTTGTTACACATAATAAAATCAATTTCACTTGTCGTCCCATTTGGATGTCTCCATGTCCATTTCCTGTGTGGCTTTTTCTTGAAGAAGGAGTTCAAGATGAAAAACCCTTCTGCCTCTGCAAACTCTACGAGAGTATTTCCACGCTGGTTTCTGTTGCCGTGACCGAATTTACCTACTGAAGTTTCATTCTGTTGCCGTTGCCCTATTTTTGCATTGAAATCTCCCATAATTATTTTCAAGTGCTGCTTACCTTTATTATTTAGATGACAAATTTCTTCATAAAATTCTTCAATTTCTTCTTCAGGATGACTTGTGGTGGGTGCATAAGTTTGAATAATCTGAGCCTGGTATCTTTTCGAGAGTTGGATAACAAGTCGTGCAGCTCTGTCAGAGGAACTTTCAACTTCTACAACTTTATCCTTCAGTTTCTTGTTTATTATAAATCCAACACCACTAGTTCTGCCAGTATCTGTCCCACGATAGTAGAAGAGATGTCCACTTTTCAGTTCGATGAGATCTTCTCCTTTTCTCCTTACCTCACTTAGCCCCACGATGTCCCACTTGATCCTTTGTAGTTCCTCTTCCAATTCAAGAAGCCTTGAATCAGAAGATAGGGAGCGTCCATTGTAAGTAGCCAAGGTCAGCATCAGATGGCAGCCTAGTCCGGTCCTCCGGGGATTCTTAGCACCCTCTGCCTTCATGTCGCACTGGCCGCTGCCTTGGCCAGGTACATTCCAGCTGCCGGAGACTGAGGGCCAAGATTTAAGTTGTGGAATCATTTTGGAGGGGTTTGGCCATAACTCACCACGCTGGCCAAGCGGGTTGGTGAGTGTGGGATAGAATTTCCTCTGATCCCGATGGTATAGTTATACCGCTATGGGCGGTCGCCAGAGCCCCTTTAGTGGGAACAGGATGCACCACGAGAAGGCGGGGTTGACATTTGTCAAGGAGAGGCTATGATGTTACGCAATATACTAGTCCTTTAATTTAAAACTAACTTATCAAAATTAGCGCAAACATTATTCAGGATACTATAGTAAAAAAAAGTAAATGCTGCAAAATGTTTCACCGTGATTTCGGACGAAACGGCGGACATTTCGCAGATTGAACAAGTGTCAATATGCCTACGGGATGCAATCACTCAATGCGCTCTCACTTTTCACACAACCCATCCCAGTCTGGCATCTTGATGTTATAAAGAAACAATTAAATTACAATTCCAACTGCCATTTTGTTTACACTTTCCAACCGTAGGTTGAAGAAGCGTGTATGCTCCCGCTTTGTCCGTCTGTCTGTCCGTCCGCACGATAACTCGCGTAAAAATGGTTCGATTTCGATGAAATTTTAGTATGTGGTAGGGGACCACGTGGGAATGAACCCTATTGAAAACGGACGAAATGGAGTCAAAGGTCAGGACACAGGAGCGGGATCCATTCCATTGCCCTTATGCGTCATAACTTGCGTAAAAATGATTTGATTTCGATGAAGTTTTAGTATGTGGTGGGGACCACTGGGAATGAACCCTATTGAAAACGGACGAAATGGAGTCAAAAGCCAGGACACAGGAGCGTGATCCATTACATTGCTCTTATGCGTCACAACGTACCTAAAAATGCTTTGATTGCGACAAAACTTTACCATGTTGTTCCGGAGGTATACTGAACCGGTTCAGTTGAATATCATCGAAATGGGGTCAAAGGTCAGGACACAGGAGCGAGATTTATTCCACGGCCATTATCCTCATAACTTGAGTAATGACTTCTGGTATGTTGGAAAGCGTATCATGATCAATGCATAGCATGATTTTACTAACTTGTTTTCGTCTGTCTTAACACGATTAAGAAGTAGATAAATAAGCGATCTCAAAAATACCTGATAATAGAACAATTCCGATTAATAAAGCGCCAGACACAGAGTTTCCTGCACTTCTATAAATTTTTTACTGCTTCTGAAGTAAGGTTTGTCAAAGGATAACAGAAACAATGTAAAAAAAATGAAAAGATTGTAATTGCAACTCATGTTGATCTAATAACTTACGGTAAACAAAGAAAAAAAAATTGCCCCAAAAAATGTCGAGGGGCAGTTTGTATCCTAAAAAACCCCTCCCGTGGATAGGTCCATGCTTGTGTTTCTGACGACAGAATAAAAATCCCGAGCACGCGTGAAATCACGAAAAAGCAATGCAGCCAAATACTTAAAGCATTTGCTCATTAATGATGTCATGAACAGGTGATGTGAGGGATACGTTACGTCGCCGCGAATGTACTGCTTTTCTGGCGTCACAATAAAAATGTTAAACGAGTTCAATATCAGCGCCGCAGGATTAGGCGCAGTTTAAGAAATATCTCGAATGGTTGTGACGAGTCATGTATCAATGCAGGCAGTTCTTCGGTGTGTAATTACTTGTTGCGACTGGATAAAACCGTGGAAGGTCACTTGTGGACCAAAGACAATGGGAGCCCATGTGTATCGCTTTAGGCAGTAATTGGAAGGTGGCATTACGGACGAAAACTGACACCTTCAATGGCAGACGAGAAGAGCCAATGTCTAACAGCACACGTAGGAAACTCCAATTAAGGGGTCTACGTATCTGCACAGTCATCCATAAGATTTCGGTTTGTAAGCGAACCCAACGACTTCGTCAGCAGTGAGCCGTAACCGGTTAGTGGGACGTTCAAAACCTCTAATGTACTTAGCTGAATCACGTGACATATAGTTTACTATCAACAGATGTAGAAAGGTATGGAGAAACCTTCACGAAGCAGTGCACCTTGACTGCATTCTGTCGTCTACGTAGGCTGGTGGTGTACCACTTCAGAGACTATTTTCGTGGTACGACACAATTCCACTAATTTTTCTGGGTGGTCCTATCGATTCGGGGTATCTCAGCATTGTATTTAATCATATTGGTATCGCAGTGAGAAAGTTATATCTGTATGGAGACGAAGTGTTGTTCTAGACAACAAGATCAGCGGACGGCAGCACCGATGTCCGAGAGTTAAGTTTCTGACTAGTCGTCCGAGGATGGCCCAGGTTTTAGTCCCGAATGAGGCATGGGTGATGCGCTTGATTAATTGTGCTGGCTATCTCCCTTTCATAGAGCTAGGAAAGGGATCCCTGATTTCTAAATCAGGGATCGGCGATTGTTTACAGCCTTTAGAGTTGGCAGATCAGCAGAAGCGCTTTCATTTCTGATGATGACCAACTAACATCCACTGGACATTTTGAGAGAGAAATGCGAATTTAGGCTGACAGGGCAACCGAAACTGGACATACATAAACAAATTCGGTTAATGGACAAATCAATAAGTATGGGGCGGAAACACTGTACCTGAAGTTGGTGAAAAAGTTTCTATTCCAATTTAAATCAGATTGTAAGCGGTGGCTTTTGCGACCTTCCTTGATCTAAACCCAGGCAGGCGACCCGCTTGATCCGCACTAGTTACTTGTATAAGAGCGATTCACCAGGGGGTCTATAGTCTTGGGGTCCCTGTGACGTACTACAGAGGTAAAGCACGTGTCAAGACGGCAAATCTGCAGCGATACACTTCGTCCGTGTAGCTTAGTTGGGAGAGCCACTTACTCCGGAGTGAATGGCCGAGGATTCGATCTCCGTCACAGACAAATTTGCGTTTTTCCATTGGTGCCTGAACATAAAAATCGATGTACTGGACGTTTTTTTTTTTTTACTGGTGGTTTAACGACCGCCGTGAGCAACTCAATGGGCTATAAGCAGTCGCGCGTCCCTAATTTAGGGCCACTGGTTCCAGGGAAGGGAGAAAGCCAAGGCCGTAAGACAAACACAATATCTATGCCTCACCGGGATTCGAACCCGGACTCTTTCGGACGATTGATCAAATGCCATCGCTTAGACCACTGCACCACAGGTTTTTCGGAAAATGTGTGACGTTTGTTCCACACATCGTATAGAATTAATGAAACTTCGTTCTTCGCTTCAAAAAAATAAATAAATAATAAGATGGAGATGATGTGACATACTACGGAAGTAAAGCATGTGTCAAGACAAATTTTCAGCGATACATTCTGCCCGTATATCTTAGTTGCGAAAGCAAGTCACTGAGGAGTGAGGGGGCGCGACTTCTATCCGTCGCGGACAAAATTGTTTTTCCACACCCACCATTACCAACGGCGACGGGAGCATGCATGGGAAAATAATGGAGAGAGAGACAGAGAGAGAGAGAGAGAGAGAGAGGTTTATAAAATAGTTTTCCTTTTGTCTCGTATGATTTCCATTTGGCAGCCCCGGTGGCACAGTGGTTTAAGCGATGGCTTCTGATCATTCGTCCGAGATGGATCCGGGTTCGAATACCGGTGAGGCATGGATGTTGTGTTTGTCTTACCGTGCTGGCTCTTTGCCTTCCCTGGAACCAGTGGCCCTAAATTAGGGACGGGCGACTACTTATAGACAATTGAGTTGCTCAAGATGGTCGTTAAACCCCCAATAAAAATAAATAAATAAAGACCACTGTGAGCAACGCAGTGGGCTATAAGCAGTCGCCCGTCCCTTATTTGGTACGGTGGACGTTAAATCTCTAATCGAAAAAAAAAGAATCCACTTAGACAAAAACAGGCTGGAAGACGAACAGATTTCAAGACAATGATTCACCAAGGGCAAAGGTTTCATGTCGCTGTGTACAGCGGGGTCAGCGAGAAAGTTTAAGCTTTATCACTACCATCCACTCAACCTCCCAATTTTCACTTGGAACTGTTAATGGTGAATGTCCCCTGTGGCTTCACATTGCATAGCAAAAAATATGCTCTAAGAAAAGTTTACAATGCTAAATCATTGGAAAATACAAAAGAAAATCTAGGAATCTTAATCTTTTAACATGTTGTTATGAGAACAATGTAATATACAGGGACTTCTTAGGAAAACTAGATAATTTATTAGTTTGAACAATGCACTCCGTATTAACTGTCACAAGCATATTGCTACAGTTTCGTGTTTTAACGGACTTCGTAATGATTTCCCATGATAAGTTCCTTGGGGGCCCACTCAGATGTCTTAGCATAGGACCACTAAGGCCTTAATCCGTCCCTGCGGTTCGCGCGAATACTTGAGGTTTAACCCTTTCGCAACTACTATACTAAAATGTTTTGTCACTCAGTAAACCACAGCGCCCGAAAATGTCTGCTGCTCTTTTTCGAATTTCATTCCCCCTCCCTTTGTAAAGTAAACAAAAGAAGGATTAGTGCTGGGTCATCATCACTCGAAACTTCCGATCTCTGGGCTTGCTATGCACTCACCTTCGGAAGTTTCCCTGTGGCAATCGGTGCATTCTTCTACTGAGAGCCTTAAACAGGCGGGAATGGCAACAGCTGGAAGATCTTGTTTACTTCCCTTTTTCTTGTTCTTGCGTGTAAAAAATATGGTCTCAATGGATTGAGCAAAATGAAAAAAAGTTTTACGCCTAATTTTCTCTCTTAAATTCCGTTTTTTGGACACTGTAAAGTATCACAGACAAACGAAACACGTGTCGACAAAGTAAGAGTTCCACTGAGCGATGTCAGAAGGCTGAATGATATAGCCCTGGGACAGACCAACTCCTAGTTCACTTCTTTGTTTAGCGACAACAATGGCGACTGAGGGTGACTTCTGCTAATCCCTCAGACGCCGCGCAAATTCAAAGAACATGGGGGTAGTGAATCTTACTCATGCTATCCGGGCGACTCGGGCGTTTGTGCCACTCTGCATGTCCTGGTGCGTAGGGCATTGTAACACCGAAAGGGTTAATTAACTATATGGGTTGTCCAAATGAAACATGCGGCGTAGACTAAGGTAGATGAGTGGTGCTGTAGGGCCTGCTGGAGCGATAGTGGTGCTGCAGTAACCACACATAAAAAAGGAATGCAGCGTGCGAAGCATATAGTTGGTGCGATGTGTTGGATAAGAGTAATATCAAAGGAAAGTAAACGACCTATCTCGTGGATATACCTCTAGGGGGGCACAGTGAGTCGTGATCCAATTTTTGACAAAAGAGGGAAGCGAATGGACAGAAATCATATGATGCATGCAGATGGTTTACGGGAATGCGTGCCTTGAACGCAGTACGGCCTTGAAATGGTGCAAAGAATTTCAGGGGTCGTGAAAACACTATGGAACTGCCAAGGCCTGGCGAAGCATATACGCCGCCATCGCACCGGACACAATCGCAGCAGTGGGCAAACTGGTGAAAGTTAACCGCAGAACAACAGTTAGCGTGGCCCGCATTAGGTGCCAGTTACACGTATGCTTAAGACTTTAAAAAAGTTAGTAAAATCATGCAATGCATTGTTTATGATACGCTTTACCAGAAATCATTATTCAAGTTATTACTCAAGTAATGAGGATAATGGCTGTGGAATAAATCTCGCTCCTGTGTCCTGACCTTTGACCCCATTTCGATTATATTCAACAGAACCGGTTCAGTATACCTCCGGAACAACATGATGAAGTTTTGTCGCAATCGAAACATTTTTAGGTACGTTATGACCTATAAGGGCAATGGAATGGATCCCGCTCCTGTGTCCTGAGCTTTGACCTCATTTCGCCCATTTTAAATAGGGTTTGTCCCCAGGTGATATTCTACCACATACTAAACTTTCATTGTAATCGAATCATATTTACGCAAGTTATGACGCATAAAAGCGACGGAATGGATCCCGCTCCTATGCCGTGACCTTTGACCCCATTAACCCCATTTTCAATAGGGTTCGTCCCCAGGTGGTCCCCTACGACATACTAAAATTTAATCGAAATCGAACAATTTTTACGCGAGTTATGGTGCGGACAGACGGACAAAGCTGGAGTATATATGCTTCTTCAACCTACGGTTGGAAAGCGTAAAAAATACCTTTTTGCTCATCCAGGTTGTCCATTTATTGAATATTCATTCACTTGAACAGCACCGAGTATTCATTCACCTGAGCAGTCAACACTGAAATGAAACGGATGGTTATGCGTAATAGTGGAAGAAAAGAGATAACTGTGTGTTTTTTTCATATTCATATATTTCAAAATTATTATTACTTACGGTGAGCAGAATCTACCCACATAGAGTGCAAAAATTAGTGTATTTCGTGATGAGGCGGATCAGGAGGTGTTTGGTTCTCAAAACACAATCCAGAAAAAAATAAAGAAAGTACTCTGGTACTATTCGTAGATAACTTATGCTATGCCGTCCCGGTGGCGCAGTAGTCTAAGCTATAGTTTCTGGCCATTCGTCCGAGATGGGTCTGGGTTCGAATCGATTCCCGTTGAGGCATGGATGTTGTGTTTGTCTTACGGCATTGGCTCTCTCCCTTCCCTGGAACCAGTGGTCCTAAATTAGGGACGGGCTACTACTTGTAGCCCATTGAGTTCCTCACGGCGGTCGTTAAACCCCGAATCAAAAATAAATAAATAAATTATGCTATGCATCTTTCGCACGCCAAGATCTTTGTGGGTGTGAAATAAAACAAGTAATTAGAGAGTACACGTTTATGTACGTACAACACATTGCATTTATTCGCGTCACCCACGACACAGTCAGGTACATACTAAGTGGAATCAAATCATAACAATATTTTTTACTAATTCTTGACATTGAGAGCGGTACTTAGGTAGGTGGATTAATTAATGTTAATGTCTTAAACCAATGAAAGAAGATAAGGGAGTCATAAAAGGAAATGCTCACTGAACTATGGCGACGGCAACAGTAAGAATTTCTACTGTTCAGTTTTTCAAAAACAATATTTATTTTTGTTGCTATTATTATTACATATTAATCAGATTTAGACGAACGTAGGAAACGACCGTGACACTCATTAAAGGTGATGTAGCTATTCATCTGCGCATGCGCAAGCTAAAATTTGACCTCAAGATAGAAAGAGAAGCTGAACTGCGACGGTGTTAGTGAGGGGTATTTGGTAACTTTTGATGTAGGATATCTGCAGGTTACACCCCATCGTGTTTTGCATAATTTTAAAGCTCTCATCAGTAGCATGAAACACCCCTCCCCCCCCCCCGCTTCCCACGCCTTCAAGGGGAGGAAGGTCGAATTTCGCTACGACGCACCGTTTTCATAGCATCAAAAATTCTCTTTTTTTATTTTTTGATTGGACGTTTAACGACCACCGTAAGCAACTCAGTGGACTTTAAGCAGTCGCCAGTCCCAAATTTAGGGCCACTGGCTCCAGTGAAGGGAGAGAGCCAGTGCCGTAAGACAAACACAACATCCATGCCTCGCTCGCCGAGATTCGAACCAGGACCCATCTCGGACGACTGATCAGAAGCCATCGCTTAGACCACTGCGCCACCGGGGCGGTAAATTCATTTTTGTAATGGCTTTTATCACATTTAACGTCAGATTCTCTGCAATGATATACAGGGTGATTCATAAAGAAGTATAGTTTCCAGATGCTGTAAAACAGTAACAGTTGAAGACACGGACCACAACTGCGAACCGTTAGGTAGATGTACTCATAACGTTTGTGTCCCGCTACTGAGGGAAGTGACGTAGGTGATAGCGCGCATGTCACGTGACTGGCCAGTCAATGAACATCTTCCTCACCGATAGATTGGACGAGCCGCGAACTACAACATGCCACTGACCCAATGGCCACCCAGAAGTCCTGACTTAACACCTTGTGACCTTTTCCTGTGAGGGGTACGTAAAGGACAAGGTATTCGCCCCTCCCCTTCCTGTTGATCTAGCGGAGCTGAAACAGCGTATCACAGCCACTATCACTGCACTTGATTCAGATATCTTACCTCGCGTTTGGGCGGAAATAGATTTCCGGCTCGATGTGTGTCGTGTGACTAAGAATGCACACATAGAACATCTGTGACTGTCTCTAAAATACTTGAAACATTGCCCTACAATTATGTTACAGGTAACATAAAATATCTTACATTGTTCTTGTTTTATAGTGCGTTGAAACTGTATACTTCTTTATGAATCACCCTGTACTGTCACGTTTATGTTAGACGTGATGAAATAATGATCGGCGATATTTTAGTAAAATATATAGTTTAGTAACTTCATGGGACAGCATTTAAAAATCAGATTTCAACAATGGTTTCTGCTACTTCCGTTACATATTTTTGTTACATCGAATTTTTTACTTGGGATTTACTGCTGTCGGGAAACATATCATCATGATCATCATTGTCAACCATTATCAATCCACTGCTGGACGAAGGCCTCCCCAAGTTTCTTCCACAACGGTCTGTCTTGTGCCAGTCTCCTCCATGTTACTCCCGCATATTTTTGAATTTCATCCACCTATCTCCCATGTCGTCTTCTTCTGAGTATTTTCCTTTCTTTTGGAATCCAATCAAAAATTTCGGCTGTCCATCGATGGTCTGTCTTTCTGGCAGTATGTCCAGCCCATTGCCATTTCAGGGATTTTACTCTGATCATGATGTCTTCCACTCTTGTCATTTTTCTGATCCACGAGTTCCTCTTCTTATCTCTCCTGGTTACACCAAGCATGCACCTCTCCATGCTGCTTTGAGTTGTCTGCAGCCTTTGTATGTCTCTTTTAGCTAAGGTTCACGTCTCTGCACCATACGTAAGCACTGGAAGGATGCATTGATCAAACACTTTTCTTTTAAGACATAATGGCATATTGCTCTTGAAAATTATGCTGTTTCTTCCAAAAGCTCTGCAGGCAAGTTTTGTACGCCGATTAATTTCTTCATCAATGTAACCCTCACTTGATATCTGCTGTCCAAGATAAACGTACGTATCTGTTATCTCCAGCTTTTCTCCATCAATCGATAAATCTTCATCTCTTGTAAAAGTATTGTACATCACTGTTGTCTTATAAAAGTTTATTTTTAATCCCACTTCTTTACTCTTGTCAGCAGGTTCCTGGATCATACTCTGCAGCTCTGATGGGGTAGTTGCAAAAATGACTATATATACTGCATCCAAAATCAGGACATACAGGTTGCATCTTAAAAGTTATACACGTTAAATCCGCAATGCTGAATACATCACATAATATTGTCTAAATACAAGTACATCTATATTTAATTAAAGGACATCTTTATTGAACGTCTGGTGTTGAATATGTGGTTAGGGAGTTCAGGAAATTATGTGCAAAATGCTGACTCGGCAGTCTATGTTTGATAGAAAAAGAAAACCATTTATTCTTGGAAGTGTACTAAGTTCTGTTTTCATTTTCCTAAGATGACGTCCTTTTTCTGAATTTGCTGTAGGACGACCGACGTTATTGCTGTCCATATATTTATATATATATGTATATATATATTTCGTTTTAAATTCAAAAGTTTTTCCTTAGTTTTCAGCTTTGCTCTTCAGTATATATATATATATACATATTTTTTGCGGTTATATTCATAGCATTTGCCTTTGTACATTGCATAACTGAAACGACAACTGCAGAGCAGATGTTCATAACTCGAAAGGGATGGGGGAAGAAAGTATTAAAAAAAAAAAAAAACCTCCATTATAAGGAAATGCTCGCCGTGTACGAATGTAGAACATGAGCAGAATACTCGAACCTGCTTTAGTTGCGTTTCCATTTTTTATTGAGGAAGGGGAAAGAACATTTCGTACATTGTCAGAAAAGACTCCCGAAACCCCGCACAGTTTGATGAGGATTTTTTCTTTTTTTCATAACCATGAACTTAGAAACTTTGGAAGGGGTGTCTAACACGTACCCCCATGACTTTGACCTTTGAAATGGACTTTCCAAAGAGGAACGGAGAGAGAGTTTGGGGACTAGCGATTCGAAGAATACTTGGGCGCTGAAGCGTCTCCGTTTTCTCGAGGAGGAGAACAACATGCAGTGTAGAAGCAAAGCAAAGAGGGGGTTCTTCTTTTACCCAAGTTCACACGAGGGTTTGAGGGTTAACGCAAAGGCAAGAAGAAATGCTTTTTTTTTTTTTTATTCTCTCCTGTGACCTAAATCACCTTGAACAGGTGGTGAATGTGCATTTTAGACGCAACGGGCTGCTTGGTATGCAAAAACCTCTCTTCTAGAAGAGTGCATTGGACACGGAACAATCAACAACAGATTGGGACGGAATGAATTGTGAATTGAGACAAGATGTAGTCTGTACACAGGATTTTCCTTTTCAGTATTTTAAGCATTTAAAATGCAAACTATTTTTAAATGAAAATGTGTTTTATGGAATGAAGGGACAGCAAAACCTTTGGCATTATTTCCAACAAATTTAAAGATCGTAAAACGAACAATACATGGGACAAAAAAGAAATTTCTTGAAATTATGATTAGGTTATATTACACGGAAACATTTCATTGAAATATGTTCCAGAAGTAAAATAAAAGGAATTTAAAAAGAAGAAAATCTATACATGTGCTGGCATAACTGGATAAAAACCAGCAGTCTTTATTGACTGTGAATATAAGAAATTTGAAACATTTCAAACATCTAATTTTTTTATGTGTGTGTGTGTATGTATTGTGATCAGTGTAATGCACAGTTTTTCCGAAGTGTAAGGAAGTTTATCGTTGAGGAGCTTCTGGGTCAACGACATTGAGTGTTCTTCCGTTTGGAGCCAAGATGAACAGGTTTTAATTTTTGCCAACTCTGGAATAATCAACATAGAACTGGCTATTCGAAAAGCATGGGATTTAAACCACTTTTAAGAATATTTAACCAGTTAGCTTGTGTCTATTGATTCTCATGGAGAAACTGATACGCACACGAAACTGCAGGGCATTTAAACTGGAATAGAAAGTTATGTGAAAGTATTGCAATGTGTGTTCAATGTGTTAAAAACATAGTCTCTTGCAGCATGCCCGTCATGTTAGCAGTTTCGAAGACATGTTACATGATTTCAGTAGCGACGCCAGCTGCTCAGAACTGGGCGGGCAAAATTTTAGGATGGCTAAGCGTGATGGGGAGGGGGAGCACAATTTTTGAAGAGCTAGGCAGAAATTTTGGCAAAAAAATTAGTTTATGTCGATTTTACCTGGCGCTGATAACGTTGATGTTATACCTACTCAAAAACGTTTTCAGGTGCATACTGTACGTAGTATGTATTCAACATATGTAGTATGGGAACCATGGATACGAATATCTATGGCGAGTTGCTAATTCTTTGCAATTTTAGCTTACTTACGACCTTTTTTTTTTTTTTTTTTTTGTCATAAGGCTGTTTATGATTTTTTTTTACTTTGTAACCTGACAAGGAATATTATTTCTCTCTCTCTCTCTCTCTCTCTCTCTCTCTCTCTCTCTCATCTTTTTAAACTATAATTACAAGAATGCCGTGTATCTGCTAACATTTTAGAAATTCGTTTAGAGGATTCCCTCCGTTTCTCAGAAGTAAAAACACTGAAATTAACAAAAAATTCGTTTTACATAAAATTCACGTACGCTTATCCAAGTTCATTAAAATCTTAGACGGTTGCACCAGCCATATGTTCTAACTACTTAAATATTTTTTTTTTTTTTGGGAGGAGGGGGTGCTAAAAGGTGGGCTCAAAGAAAAGTCAGGTGGGCTGCAACCCGTAGCGACGCGCCTGCATGATTTTCTTAACTGGCAGTCGTGTTCTATTGTATATTGTTGGTGGATCCAAATTACGTCAAGATGAAATAAATGAATAGTCAAGATGCACTGTGATAATGCGCGGAGGAATAGTAGCGTTAAGCTTTGAAGACACGAAATGCGGTAAAATTTATAATTTTCTCACATTTCATTTCTTGTATTCTGTTTGCACTTCTTTAAATATATTAACTATTTAAAAGAATCGCGGAGCTGTTGCTTTTTAAATTCTGGGGCTCTTTATAGCACGTAGAGTTGCTGTCTTATAGCACGTCTGGGGTTCTTTGCTAGCACGTAGAGTTGCTGTCTTATAGCACGTAGAGTTGCTGTCTGAAACGGCCATTTCTGTAGAAGGATACACATAAGATTTGGAAGTCTGACGCAGTAAACAGCAAAATCAAATCTCTAATTGTAAATCGTTACGCGTTATGTCAAATTCATAGCAACGATTGAAGAAACCTAGTCAAAAAATTTCCGTGATAATAAAACCTGGAACTATATAAATTGCGTAGTGGACGTCGAGGTCTGAAACACAAACAAACCTGCCAGCCTCTGCGGTGAAAAACTACACGTAACATTTCGGAAGTGCATCCCCAAACTTTTGGCACAACATATCGATATTGTGGCTTCTGTTATCCCGTAGAGTGTTCTGCATCGGTCTGTAGTATTAATTTGCATTGATAAAGCCATCCGTATGTGTGTGAAAGATTGGCATATTTAAGTTGTTTCGCCAACAAAAAACGAATTTTTTGTACCAGCATTCACCATGTGAGGTCTTCGCAGTGTATACAATAGTTCAATTAAATATTGTTTCGTTTATGCAGACTGTAATGAAATACATGTATTGTTGCCTAAGAGTATAATGAAAAACTGTTACGCAAAAATGAAACGAACTATTGCTGCCTGAGCTTATATAGCACAGCATATCGCATGATCAAATTTCAACATTGGTTGAAAGCTTTAAAAGCTAATTAAATTAATTAAAGATTTGCAAATTTGAATTTTAAAAAAGGCTCTGTGGTGTAAGCTCCCATGTTCCTCTGCAGGTTTCTGCCAAATTTCAAGTCGCTTCATTCAATAGTTTTTTTCTGTAACCGACTGACAGACAGGTAGACATGGTAATTTCATTATTACAGATACTAAGTGTGGGGTGATAGTGCATAAAAATGCAGCAAGTAGTGCAGTAAAAATTACCACTAGTTAGACATGATTCGAGGTAGATATAACTCGATTATTTATTACGATGATAAAAATCTAGTAAATATGAACAATCAAAAAGAATAGAACTCAGCGACGACATTTGATCCCAACCTTACGCTGCGAAAGCAAGAACAGCTCTGACAATACTTTTGTCGTTACAGCACGTACATTTGAAAATGCTTGCCACGAGAACAATGCGTGACATAATACATATACATCTCACTTGACTTGAATTACATTGTACAATAACAGATGAATTAATTACGTCATTACATGAGACTAAATATCAAATAAGGATTGATTTCCAACAATCCCCTTCACAATACTTATTTTGATTATATACAAACATTTTGGGAGTTTTCCCCCTCATAAACATAACTCAGCACTGATGAATCATGGCACTTACATGCTAAATTAAACAGTGAGTTCCAATAACTCGCAACACTTATGCTTATTAGTGTTGCGAGTTATTGGAACTCAGTCCTTTTGTCAAAATATCTGCAGTCATGTCGTTAGAACTCAGGTATTTTACATCAATTTTACCTGTTTCATATATTTCTCGAACGAAATGATGACGAATGTCAATATGTTTGGTTGTGATAGACAGGGTTGAGCACTAGCTTCTGTAATAAACATTTGTCGGTGATGTCATGGGTTCTAAAGAAAGTTCACTAAGAAAGTTTCTTAAATACGCAGTTTCTTTAGCGACTTCGGTAGTTAACAAAGCGACAGTTCTTTGTTTCTTGGATTCCCAACTTATTGTTCCTTTGGAAAATTTGAATGCATATCCGGTGTAGGATTTTCTATCGTTTACATCGGAAGTCCAGTCTGCATCTACAAAAGCCGTCAGTGGTGCTTTTGCACGGTTAAATACAAGCCCCAGGTTTTGTGTACCTTTTAGATATCTCAATATTCTTTTAGCTGCTATCCAGTGAGCTTTACCTGGATTGTTGTTGAATTGGCTGAGAAAATTCACAGCATGCGTGATACCAGGTCTGGTGGCTCCGGAAAGATACATGAGCGAACCAATAAGTGAACGAAATGGGATATCTTTCATTTCAGATTTTTCTTCTTCTGTCTTAGGACTCATCTCTTTTGTTAGCTTGGCGCTAATATCCAAAGGGGTTGTTACAGATTTGGCATCCTGCATTTTGAATTTATGTAAACAACTTGTATAAAACTATTTTGTGACATTGTTATGCCGTTTGCATTTTGCGCAAACTCTATGCCTAAACAGTAATGCAAGGATCCTAAGTCCTTCATTTTGAATGAACTGGCCAACTTATCGCTTATGGTTTTGTAACTATCTTTGCTGCTTGCAAATACTGTACCATAAAGTCATCAACGTAAACAACAACAATGACTTCATCAGGGCGATTTTTCATGTGGTAAGCACATTTATCTGAATTGAGCGATTTGAAACCAAGAGATTTCAGTTTTTCATCCAGTTTCTTATACCATTGCCTGCCGGATTGCTTTAGACCATAGACTGATCTTTTTAATCCGCAAACTTGATTTTTGTTAGATTTGCTTTGGAAACCTTCCGGTGGTTCCATGTATATTTCCTCGTCTAAGTTTCAATTTACATATGCCATTACGAAATCCAGCTGATAAGCCGTTAAGCCATTTTTAATAGCATGTGCGATTACAGTTCGAATCGAACTTAATCTGACAACTGGTGAAAAGTTTTCTTCATAATCAATTCCTGGTGTTTGAGAGCATGCTTTTGCAACCAGTTTTGCTTTTAACTTTTCAACACTGCCATCTTGATTGAATTTCGTCTTTAAGACCCATCTGCAACCAATAACTAACTCTTTTGTGTTTTGGTCTTGGTACCAACTCCCATGCTTTCTTCTTGACAAGAGCATCATATTCGCTTTTCATACTGCTTTGTAGGTCTGCCAGGTTTTCAAGTATGAACTTTTCTTGGAGGGCCAACAGTCCTCATCTTCGTTACTGCGTGGCCTTTGTTCGTAAACAATGGTGAATCTCGTTCTCTTGAGGAATCTGGCATGGCTTCCTCTGACGTAAGTTCCTGTGACGTATTTGGCTCTGACGTCATGTCTTCTGCTACCATTTCTTCTGTCGTAACGTCTGTTTCACTCTCGGCGTCCGGTGCGCTATCACCATCGGGTGAGCACGTTGCGTCACTCATTTCGACAATTGGAATAGGCATTTCGGATGACGTAAGCAGGTCGAATTCATAACCATATGAAAGGTTATCTTCGAATTCGTCAATAAAACGGATGTCACGGCTTTCGACTACTTTTCTGGAAGTTTTGTTCCATAAGCGGTATGCTTTTATTCCACTGAATAGCCAACAAATATGTGTTCTTGGGATCTCAGGTCGAAATTACATTTTGATTGCTTATTCAAAACATAAAGCTTTTTGCCCAAAAACTTTGAAGAATGATACGTTTGGTTTGATGCCAAATAGAGCTTCATATGGGGTAATTTTCCCATTTAAAATGATTCGACGTAGATGTAACTCGATCATTATTACCATGATAAAAATCTAGTAAATATGAACAATCAAAAAGAATAGAATTCAGCGACGACATTCGATCCCAACTTTACGCTGCGAAAGCAAGAACAGCTCTGACAATACTTTTGTCGTTACAGCACGTACATTTTAAAATGCTTGCCACGAGAACAATGCTTGACATAATACATATACATCTCACTTGACTTGAATTACATTGTACAATAACAGATGAATTAATTACGTCATTGCGTGAGACTAAATATTAAATAAGGATTGATTTCCAACAATAAGGTTTTCGATTCCGTGAAAACATCAGCAGTCATAATATCCTTAAAATCCTGCGGCATTGAAGATGCATACTTAAACATGATTAATAACAAAAATTTGAAATGGAGTGAACCAAGGTGGTACCATATCACTCATGCTCTTCAATGCCACATTGCAGCATGTCTTTCAATCATTGAAATGGGTAGACAAGGGGATAAAGGTTAATAGAGATTTTTTAACCCAATTTCGCTTTGCCGATGGAAGAATAATTTTTGCAAGGTTCTCCTCAGAGTTATAGAAAATTATGCAGGAACTTGCTGACAATAGTAAAGAAGTGGGATTAAAAATGAACTTACAAAAACAGAACTGTTGTACAATGCTTTTAAAAGAACTGAGGTATTAGAAATTTGTGGGGCAAATTTAGGAGTAACAGATATTTACATTTTGCCTTGGACAGCAGCTAATATACTTTACAATTGTCACACGCACGCACGCACCCCCCCCCCACACACACACACACTTAAGTTAAATTAAAACATGCACATTTAATTAAAGTTTAATTTATATATAGTTTTGCAGTCATTGATGTCCAGTTTTGTTTCTTAAAACCGATTTAACCCTCTTCATCATAAAAAATTAAATAAATTTGCCGTTGAGACTGGGAGCTAACCGAAAAGTTTTAATAGCTTCGTTAGGTATAATTCTTGTTCACAGATGACAGGTGACGTACTAACATCGGGCAAGTATAAAATTTTTGGAGTCTGTTTCCTGTAAGTGATGCAGTAAATTAACTTTTAAAGGCGTTACTTTACAGTCCCTACTGCAAAGAGACCATAGTGTTCTAGTCTTTCTGTCTCTCTCTCCTCGTGTGAGAAAACACACAAGCGGTGAGACGATCAGAGAAAGCATAACGAAGGTGTTACATAATGTACATGTATTCAAATAGAATTGTAATAACTTCAGCTAACCAAATTAACTATACAAACGCAAGGATACAAACAACGCACAAATTGCTTATAATTATGTCGTAAAATGTACTATTTTGAAATGACTGTATCAAAACAATAAAAAAAAAAAAAAGCAGGTGAAAAATTTTGGTAGGAGTACTGATCCCGTTGAGAGTAACCTGTGGATCGTCCTTGGACATATAAGAAAATTCTACAAATAGACAAATGACGAAATATGGCGAAGGGCAAAACTGTGCCAGAGACTGATGGTACAGTTTCAACTCTAATTTTAGTTAGATTGTTCATAGTGATTTTTGCGTCCTCCCTTGAGCTGCGCCGGGAACAGCCGCTCCGCTTGCCCCATCCTAGTTACGCCTCTACTTACGTAGAATATATTTCAGAAGAAGGAGAAAACCAACTGAAAGAACATTTTCACTTCCTATGTTGAACCTACAGGGAAACAGGCTCCTGTTTACCTATATCAAGACAGGTTCGGCTCCGAAGAACTCAATAGATGCCCATGGAACACAAGAACGACTTGCTCTCGAGTCTGCAGATTTGACTGTTTTACCGCCCCTTCCATTTAGTTTTTTTCTATTCCAGTTTTGTACACTGATGTTACATTTTACTTCTGGGTGCATTTTACTTCTAGGTGCATACATGAATTCTCTGCATAAAATACAAAGGTGAATCAAAAGTTCGTCTCATTTCTATCTATACATAATAATAGGTCTCCATTCCTGAGCGGAACGTGAGCCAGCGCCGACTGGATGTTGGTACTGATGACGTGCATTTCGCACCAAGCCACATTGCTTTATCAGATGAACAGAGAATGAAGTTCAATAAACGTGCTATTCGGGTGCTTCTGCGCCACTGCAGAAAAAAAGGGTTTAACGCAGCAGAAGCAGGAAGACAACTTTGTGCAGTCGGATGCGAAGAAACTGTGAGTAGCATCACTGCACGAAAGTGGTTCCGGCGTTTTAATGCTGGGAACACCAGTCTAAAAGGCAAGCCGATGTCAGGACGTCTAACAACCACCAACAGTGACACCGTGGTCGAAGTCGTGACAGCGAACCCCGGTACCAGTACACCACAATTGGCAGCTGATGTGGGGACTTCCCAATCCACCATCGGTCGTCACCTGCACCAGCTTGGTTTCTTCTCTAGGAGCATCGAGTGGTTCCTCATGAATTGACACACCAGCAGAAGGGACAAAGTGTCGCTCTCTCTTGCAAATTGCTGTCAAATCCACAGGACGATAGATTTTGGCGTTGTACCGTCACAGGTGATGAAAAGTGGACATTCCTACGTTATCCTATCACTGGAAACCTGCCTGTCCAGGCTGAACCCAGGACAGGAAGCACAGACAGTGGTGCAAAGAGGGCAGTTCCAGTGAAAAGTTATGATATGCATTTGGTGGGATTGCAACTGTCCTGTACACTGGAAACTCGTGCCACATGGCCAGTCTGTGGACGGAAACCTCTATGGTGAACAACTGCAGGTGGTCCATAGTACTCTGGGCCAACGCTACCCGGCGCTCAAAAATAGGAAGGGGACGTTACTGCAAATGGATAATGTTTCAAGACACTCTTCCAGGTGGTCTACTAAAAATGACAGCAATCGAAATGGATTGAGACCCTACCCCATTCTCATATACATCCGACTACTATCATTTTCACTCCACGGCCCATTTTCAACAAGGACGGCACTTCGCTTCAGTAGTGGATGTGGAATCTGGCATCAGATAGTTTCTGCCCGAAATTTACCGCCATGAGATTGTGGTTCTGGTGGAATATTGTCAAAGTACTATAGAAAAGAACAGCCTGTACTTTGCAGAATAAGGTGAGTTTGTATGGCTTTCTATGATTCTTAACCATTTAGCTGCAAACAGGACGAATATTTCACTCACTCTGGCATTTTATACATTTGTATATAAATGCTCCTGCCTCTCTTCAACACGAGGAAACGAAAGTCTGGAGTTATGCGTCCGCTGTTCGTTGCACCTTTCCCCAGAAGCACCAGAACTGGAAGTTCGGAAATTTGTGACCGCCCCACCCAGCCAATCAAAATACTGGCTGGCAATAATAGCCCACAATTTTCCACTTAAAACTAAGGTTTCGTAATTTTTCTTTCGAAAATGGGAAAGTGAACCTTGAAACTATTAAATTCTTACACTCGTGTTGCCCAACGAAATTTCTGCCCTGGAGCGTCCCTACATTTCCTTATTCTTTCTTCGCATATGAATTTATTTTATTCATTATAGCTTTAATTTTTGTCGCAGTTCTCTCTTCGGCATTGAACGCAAAAATTTGCTTTTTCAGTTTATTCTCGTTCTAAATTTTCGTACTATGTCTATGGATACGATATCTCTGTATCTCTGAAATTGCTTACACTGTTACAAGTGTTGTGGTACTCTGTCAAACGTCCTCAAATTAACTTCCTTTTTTCGTTTTAAAGACTTCGCCAACACCCATACAAAACTTCGCCAAACGCTTGAAAATACTTACACTGTTACAAGTGTTGTGGTATTACTTACTCTGAAATTGCTTACACTGTTAAAAGTGTTGTGGTATTGCTTACTCTGAAATTGCTTACATTGTTACAAGTTTTGTGGTGTTGCTTATTCTGAAATTGCGTACACTGTTACACGTGTTCTGGTATTCTATGAAGCGTCCTCAAATTAACTCCCTCTTTTCGTTTGAAGACTTCGCCAATACCATGCAAGACTTCGCCAAACGCCTAAAAATGCTTATACTGTTACAAGTGTTGTGGTAGTGCTTACTCTGAAATTGCTTACACTGTTGAAAGTGTTGTGGTATTGCTTACATTGTTACAAGTTTTGTGGTGTTGCTTACTCTGAAATTGCGTACACTGTTACACGTGTTCTGGTATTCTGTGAAGCGTCCTGAAATTAACTTCCTTTTTGCGTTTCAAGACTTCGGCAACACTCATGCAAGACTTCGCCAAACGCCATGCAGAACTTCGCCAACACTCTTGTAAATAAATTTGATATAGACTTATATTCTTGGTGCCCTCTCGCGATGCTGTAGAGGGATTAAATTTCACTGGACGTCGAAACCACTTCAAAAAAGTGGCAGATAGGAGCAGAATGAACATTCGTTCTATACGTCACCTGGTATTTGATTTTAATTATTTAACCAAACAGACTGGAAAGATTTTCTTCTACGCAATTTTATGTGTGCTCTTGTAATTAACTACTTTATTTTTTGTTAAAAGCAGCAGGCTGAGAATATAAAAATGTAACAGCTATATAAATATGCCTTTTTAATAACAACAATGAGCAGTTAAATAGTATAACTATACTAGTGATCCGAAATCTCTTGGCGTAGAATAGAAATAAAAGTTTCCAAGCTTTCGCACATCAACCAGATGGTTTTCTCAAGGAAGGTAGACAGCTAACTGCAAACTGGATAATAGAACGATTCAACAATTTGAACGTGGTGACTTGTCTTGACAATAACGAATAGATGCGAACGTAATCAGGTATTCAAAGACACGAGACGTTATGCTCGTTTAGCACGTGGAATCATGGAAGGAAAATCAAGAGGCAATTACTATTTAAAGAACTGGTTCCAAATTCGTGGCAACTCCAGTGAGACACTATCATTGCATGACTCGCTGTTGGTTATGATCTCCAGAGTTTCGCGAATGGCAGTAGAGTTTTGGTTGGAGTAGGAAGCTAATATCTTTATGTCATCTCATACAGGAGCAGCGGACTTGAACTTGACATCTCTGGATAGGGCCGTGGTTACTTTGCCGTTCTTTATGTCCCTTTTATGTTCGATAACTCTAATTCTAAATGAATTCTAAATGAACGATCCGCGCGGTACTACATTGGAATGACTAAACGTTGTTTTACTTCCAGCATTGACACTCATCAGACAAACCCTACTAACGTTCAAAACGATTGATATCTGTTGCCTCTTTCCATGGTTGATGATGATGATGAACACAAAAGAACACCCCGGAACCGAGTAGTGAAATGCGCTGACCTCTGGTTAATCGTTCAAGCTCGGATAGAGCCCCGAATGAGTCACGGAGCAAAGCGTCAGCTCCAAAACCACTGACACCAAATAAGGGATAGGCGACTGGCTACGGGCGTATAGATGCTAACAGCGGTCAGTAAACTCCGAAAAAAAAAAAAATCCGCGAAAAATATGTCCACTACTCCTACCCCACAATCTCAGCGAATGCAGTGCATACGTCGTAACGACGCTATGACAAATCAATGTAGCAGCGATATTCCTGTCGGCGTAGTTCAGTTGGGAGAACGGCCGATCCGGAATAAGAAGACGTGGTTTCGAATGCCACAACCGGCAAAAGGTTATATGTTATAATATGTGTACAGTGTGATTCATTTATATTATGCACACTGAATATTTCGAATTCTGTGCAGTGTCACTGCTGTATATATCATCATCATCATCATTGTCAACCATTATCAATCCACTGCGGGACGAAGGTCTCCCCAAGTTTCCTCCATAACGGTCTGTCTTGTGCTAGTCTCCTCCATGTCACTCCTGCATACTTTCGAATTTCATCCACCCATCTCCCATGTGGTTTTCTTCTGGGTCTTTTCCTGTCCCTTGGAATCCAATCTAAAATTTCGGCTGTCCATCGATGGTCTGTCCTTCTAACAGTATGTCCAGCCCATTGCCATTTCAGGGATTTAACTCTGATCATGATGCCTTCCACTCTTGTCATTTTTCGGATCCACGAGTTCCTCTTCTTATCTCTCCTGGTTACACCAAGCATGCACCTCTCCATGCTTTTTTTAATTGTCTGCAGCCTTTGTATGTCTTTTTTAGCTAAGGTCCACGTCTCTGCACCATACGTAAGCACTGGAAGAATGCATTGATCAAACACTTTTCTTTTAAGACATAATGGCATATTGCTCTTGAAAATTATGCTGTTTCTTCCAAAAGCTCTTCAGGCAAGTATTGTACGCCGATTAATTTCTTCATCAATGTGACCCTCACTTGATATCTGCTATCCAAGATACACGTACGTGTCTGTTATCTCCAGCTTTTCTCCATCAATCGATAAATCTTCATTTCTTTTAAAAGCATTGAACATCACTTTTGTCTTCTGAAAGTTCATTTTTAATCCCACTTCTTTACTCTTGTCAGCAAGTTCCTGGATCATACTCTGCAGCTCTGATGGGGTAGTTGCAAAAATGACTACGTTATCAGCAAAACGAAGGTGGGTTAGATAATCTCCATTAATCTTTATCCCCGTTGTTTTCCCAGTTCAGCGATTGAAAGACACCCTCCAATGTAGCATTAAAGAGCTTCGGAGATAAGGTGTCACCTTGTCTCACTCCCTTTCCAACTTTTATGTGTGCTGTATTCTCAAACAGCCGAATCTTTGCACTTGCATCTTCATAGATGTTATTAATAATATTAATGTATGCATCTTCAATACCGCAGGATTTCAGAGCCATTGTAACTGCTGATGGTTTCACCGAATCAAAGGCTTTTTCATAATCGATAAAAGCCATGCACAATGGAAGTCCATATTCCCTCGCTCTTTCAATTAGTTCTCTCAGTACGTGGATATGATACATTGTGCTGTAGCCACTCCTGAATCCAGCTTGTTCTCTCGGTTCAGCCATGTCCAGTGTTACCTTCAAGCCGTGTGAAAGAACTTTAGTGAAGATTTTATAAACCACTGATAGGAGGCTGATAGGTCTGTAGTTCCTGAGATCCTCAATGTCACCTTTTTTATGTAGCAAGATCATTGTAGCGTTGTTCCAATCCTCAGGAATCTTCCCTTCATTAAGGCATCGAGTGAAAATTTGGACGAGTACTGTTTCGATTTCTTCACTTGCTTCTTGTATGATATCTACAGTAATTCCATCTTCTCCTGGAGCTTTCCCCGCTTCATGTTCTTGATTGCATGTGCAACTTCTGCTGGGAGGACTGGAAGAACTCTGGCACTGGTACCTTTCATGATGTCTGGAGTACATGTATCATCCCTTTCATATATTTTGAAGTAGAAATCTTTCACTCTTGTCAAAATTTCGCCTCTATTTCTTGTTACAGAACCATCTTTTCTCAGTGCCATAATCTGTTTTCTTCCCTTACTGAGATGTCCCTTTGCTATCTTTAGGCTTTGGTTGTTTTCAATTGCTTTCCTCACTAGTTCACAGTTGAATTTCCTTACGTCTTCAGTGATACTTTTTCGTACTGTCTTCCATAGCTCTATAGATTCCACTTTGGAAGTCGCATCTTCTTTAGTTGTCCTCATCTTTCTTCTTCTTTGCATCAACATTTTGGTTTTTCCTGATAATTTGTTCACATGCAACTTGTTCTTAGACCCAGCTAATTTTGTTGCTGTTTCCAAAAGAGCTTTGGTTACTTTTCTGTTAACTTCAGAAATATCCACTTCATCCGATATTAGGCCTTCTAATGCAGAGAATCTGTTCTTTAGTTCCAACTTGAAGGTATTATGGGTTTTTTTAAGGGTGGTTATGTCAATACATTTTGTTTGTCTTATGAGCTTGCCACGTTCAAGTTTAGTGTTGAGATGCATCTTACATCTCATCAATCTATATTCACTACCTGTGTTGAACTTGTTTAGCACACTGCTGTCTTCTATGACGAACTTTTTGTTACACATAATAAAATCAATTTCACTTGTCGTTCCATTTGGATGTCTCCATGTATATTTCCTGTGTTGCTTTTTCTTGAAAAAGGAGTTCAAGATGACAAACCCTTCTGCCTCTGCAAACTCAACGAGAGTATTTCCACGCTGATTTCTGTTGCCGTGACCGAATTTACCTACTGAAGTTTCATTCTGTTGCCGTTGCACTATTTTTGCATTGAAATCTCCCATAATTATCTTCAAATGTTGCTTACCTTCATTATTTAGATGACGAATTTCCTCATAAAATTCTTCAATTTCTTCTTCAGGATGACTTGTGGTGGGTGCATAAGTTTGAATAATCTGAGCCTGGTATCTTCTCGAGAGTTGGATAACGAGTCGTGCAACTCTGTTAGAGGGACTTTCAACTTCTACAACTTTATCCTTTAGTTTCTTGTTTATTATAAATCCAACACCACTAGTTCTGCCAGTATCTGTCCCACGATAGCAGAAGAGATGTCCACTTTTCAGTTCAATGAGATCTTCTGCTTTTCTCCTTACCTCACTTAGCCCGACGATGTCCCACTTGATCCTTTGTATTTCCTTTTCCAATTCACGAAGCCTTGAATCAGAAGTTAGGGAGCGTCCATTATACGTAGCTAAGGTCAGCATCAGATGGCAGCCTAGTCCTGTTCTCCGGGGATTCTTAGCACCCTCTGCCTTCATGTCGCACTGGCCGCTGCCTTGGCCAGGTACATTCCAGCTGCCGGAGACTGAGGGCCAAGATTTAAGTTGTGGAGTCATTTTGGAGGGGTTTGGCCATAACTCACCACGCTGGCCAAGCGGGTTGGTGAGTGTGGGATAGCATTTCCTCTAATCCCCATGACATAGTTATACCGCTATTGGCGGTCGTCATAGCCCCTTTAGTGGGAACAGGATGCACCACGAGAAGGTGGGGTTGACATTTGTCAAGGAGAGGCTGTGATGTTACGCATCACCTGACCTTACATCCCGTATATATATTTATATATATATATACACTGTTGGCCACCCAAAATGCAAAACCAAGAAGGACACGAGATACCAAAGCAAGATTTACTGGATACATAACAACAGATACAAAGATGAAACGATTGAGCTTACCGGCCCGTGCGACTTGCGGAACACGCAAACATCAATAGTTCGTGTGGCCCCCATGGTTGGCAATAACGGCCACTACACGCCGCGGCATCAAACGAAAGAGGCTTTGGATGTGGGCTTGGGGCATGTCGGTCCAGGCTGCTTCCACACGTTGCCACAGTTCATCAGGCGTAGCAGAGGGCGGTGCTTGCCGGGCCACTCGGTTGCCGATCAGCGACCAGACGTGTTCGATGGGCGACATATCGGGAGAACAGGCGGGCCGTGGCAGCAGTGACACCTGGTGGGCAGTGAAGAATTGTTGCACGATGCGTGCCACGCGCGGGCGTGCATTGTCCTGTTGAAACGTGGCCGCTGGCAGGTCCTGCAGGTAAGGGAGGACTACAGGCTCCAAAACTTCGGAGATGTAGCGGTGGCTGTTGAGTGTACCGGCGATGCGTACCAGAGGGGTGCGGGTGTCATATCCAATTGCGCCCCAAACCATAACGCCAAGCGACGGACCGGTATGGCGATGCACAATGCAGGCGTCATACAGTCTCTCGCCGCGGTGCCTCCGCACGCGGATCCGACCACCGTGGTGTTGCAGGCAGAAGCGGGATTCGTCGGAGAAGGAAATGTCGTGCCATTCCGTGATCCAGGTGCGGTGTTCAACGGCCCACTGCTGCCGCACTCGCCGGTGGTGCAACGGGAATCGGAGCAATGGGCGCTGTGCGACAAGTCCCCGCTCTTGCGGACGACGTCGAACGGTAGTGCTGACACAGGTTGTTGCGCAACACACCCTAATTGCTGCGCTAACGTTCGTGATGTGGCGGTGCAAGCCGTCAATGTCCACCGCACAACATGCCGGACCTCTCGTTTGGTGGTGTGCCGCGGCCGCGGCAATCGCTCCCGTCGGTTCGTTCGCCCCTCCTGCACCCATCGAATTCATACTCGCCTCACTGTGGCTGGATGTCGTCCTACACGGGCGCCGATGTCTCGGTAAGATAAACCGCTGTCGCGATAAGCCACTATTCGTCCTCTGTCGAACTCCGAAACGTGCTGGAATGACTGCCGTATTCTGCGACGAGGCATCAGGAAGCTTCCCACGCACAGGTCCGGCAGCACAACGCACTTCCACTACTTACACCCCGCCTTCTGTGCACCCTTCTTATAGTGCTTCTCGGTGACGTGCCTGGCGCACATGATTTGCATATGCCCTGCAATGCTAATCGTTTGCATGTCCTCTCGCGGGCGACGCATGCTGCGAATTTCAGGCCAATAAGATGCTTCCTTCTTGGTGTTGCATTTTGGGTGGCCAGCAGTGTATATACACCATATTGACAAAAGTCACCGGACACTTAGAAGAGAAACACAACATAACATTTATTGACATACATTAGTACGGTGTCAGCCCACCTTTGGCCTTAATATATGCACTGATCTTTCGAGACATGCTTTCGACAAGATTTTGGAACACAACGATAGGTATGCGTTTCCATTCAGTATATAATGCTGCCGCTAACTGTTGTTTAGTAGTAGGCCTTGGTTCCAAACTTCTTATGCGGCACTCTAATTCATCCATAGGTACTCTATTGGATTAAGATCAGGGCTCTATGCTGGCCAGTCCACACACGATACGGAATTATCGTCAAACCACAGTCCTAGCTTTATGGCTCGGTGCATTATCCTGCTGGTACCAACAAGGCTCGATTCCATAGTATTGCCGCAGAGTTGGTAGGGCATCATTGTGCAGAATATTGAGGTAGACGTGCTGGTTAACAGGTTTGTCCACGATAACCAATGGTCGGGGACCATATAACGATAAACACCCCTACACGAATACACTGCGAGCTCCAAACTTTACCGTAGGAACAGTACGCTGTGGTAACTAGGGTTCCCCCGGCTGCCACCATACCCACACACGACCATCAGACTGATGCATCGTGTATCTGGATTAATCAGTCCACAGGATCCGTTTCCATTGATCTACGGTCCACGATAGATGTTCTTTACACCATGCTAAACGACGAGTAGCATTCCGAGTGGAGATGAAAGGCTTATGAGAAGCCGCGCGACCACGAGAAGCCATGGAATGAAGTTATCTGCGAATGGTATGTGTACATACCGAGGTTCCAGCATCTTTACTCACGTGTACACTGAGGTCTTGTGCAGTAGAGCTGAGTTCGGGCTTAATTTTCAGAGCCCGAGCAAGTTTGAGCCCGTGTTATATCAGCCCAAGCCCACCCGAGCCCGAATTTTATATTTTAAGATAGAGCCCGGGCCCGAACGTGCCAGAAAACTAGCTAATCTGTTCAACCATTAATAAAAAAAAACATCACCTTTTCCGCACTTCCACTCTCTCCTCCTCCTGCAATTAACCAATGTATTCCTCAAATAGGGAGCAGTGAAGGGTCCTCTATCTATTTTTACAATGCAACGGCACCGTTTTCTTTGACTGTTCGTTTCCAACTGAAGTGCTTCGGGCGGCCGGGTATCCAAAATGATCGGGAGGTGCTGCAATTGTATGTTCCTTAAATAATGCTAATATTATCGCGCCATAATGAGGTGCAATATGTACGTTGCTAAACAGAATTAGCAGAAAGCTACTGCTTGGGGATAGGGAGCAAATTATCGTCGGCATGCTATCAACTATCCAATATCTATAGTTCTTGAAAAAGCTTATTTTTTTCTGCAGAAACACACTAATGCGCGGCCTATGGCATTTTCGAACAAAGCCCGAAATAAATAGCCATCTCGAATGCCCTCTCCCCAGTCAGAACAACTTGCCGAAGAATTCTCTTTACCAACTACAAAGTGTCTCATTTGCTAAATCAAATAAAATCACATTTATATATAACAAAAATTTGGCACTCCCTCTCCCTCTCTCTAAGAGCACGAGCCCGCCCGAGCCCGATTCGGGCCCGGGCTTTGCTTCGGGCTTTCTGGCTCCGGCTCAGCCCGTCTCAGTTCTGTTGTGCAGTACTCCGTCGATTAGCTGTAACGACACTCCTGAGGCTTCGATGTCCTTTATACCTGATTTTCTTTGATCTGCCGGTACGTTTTGCTGCTTCATGCACGCCATGTGTCTCCCACTTATTCAGTACATCCAAAACAGTTGAGTTGGGTACGTTTAAACACCTCTCGGTTTCTCTTATGGACAACCCACTAATATAACACCCAACAATCTTTCCTTTCTCAAAGTCAGTTCTCTCCCACCACGAAATTTTTACTCAATCTCACAGTGCGATATGATCGCGGTCAGAGTTTTTATACCGTTTGCAGCTGTACAGCGCATCTGAACAATGCAGCGGATCCGTTCATTTGCTTCTGAAGGGGTGTCAGGTGACTTTTGTCAATATAGTGTATGTATGGACTTAATGTTCTTAGTATCTAACTCTCACGTAATGTTCTTATTTTTATTTAAAATTGTCGAAATTTAGCAACTTTGATGAAAATTGATAACAGTAATCAGTAATCAAAATTTTATAAAAAATACTGAATGATAAAAACAAATAAAATTTGAAATTGCGTTGGGAAATTTTATCAGTCTTATTTATGGATTAATCTGTTCACCTCTAAGGCACTATTTTTTTTTCTTAAAACTACATTAGTGCTATTAACATTGTTTTTAAAGACATTTCCGGATTTCGTGCTTTGATAAGAACACCTGTCTTTACATTAAGGCGAAAAGTAAGAAGTATTTAGGCCCACTCCATAACACTTGTTCTTTGTTTTGGTGTCATTATTATAACTACAGTATTGTGAAACGCCGAATGTACGTCAAATTCCTACCTCTTCAGAAGTTTAGAAATTTTTTTAAGCAAAAAAAGGGAGATAAATAATATAAAAGAGAGGGAGATACAAAAGAAAGGATTTAAAAAAAAAAAAACGTAACCGAAACTACAAGGATTTAAGGAGAGAGGCCAAATCTGGGAACATGAGCAACCCCTGCTCCAATGTTACATGAAAAAAATAATTCATCCCTCCCTCCCGTCCTCTCCGCTCCCCCTTTTTTTTGGTATGATTACTCAGTATGATCGCAGAAGAATGCAAACTAGGAACCATTGTCGATTTTGAGGGGCAGGAGAGGTGAAATAGAGGAGGGTGAAATATTTTCAAATGGAGGAACGAACTCTAAAAGCTAAAAGCTTACGAACCCAGCCGTACAGAGACTTTTAGCATTCGCGGAGACACATTTTGGAAACTAATATTGTTAGCATATGTCTGCTAGTATTTAATGAAAAGCGTGGTTCTTTTATACGAAAATATGCATTTAACCGCATCTTAAAGCATATTTTAATGCAATTAATTTTCGTGGTAAAACAGAATAAACCCTGAACTTTTTGCAATATTTGTAAATATGGAACTGCTCTTAATGTGGCCCTAGAGTTCGATTCGTTAATAATTTTACCGATTCCAGTATCTGTGACGTGTATATTCGACTTTCGTACGTAGCACAGCTGACCCTTGTAATTCGAAGAAAACTCCAACTTTTGCAGATAATATAAAGTCTACCTCAAAACCTTTTGTTTTCGCATTCTTTCTGATTGAAATACGAACCATACCGACGTAGAGCGGCAGCTAATAGTGTGCTAGAAGGGACTCGGCCCCTCTCCCCTTTACAAGGTAGGCAAGTCCCCCCCTCCCCCTAGAAAATGGGCATTGTTGTAAATTATTTTTATTTTCGGTGATTAATGAAAATTTCTTTTGTATTTCATTATAAGCGTAAATACTTTACCTTATTTATTCGTGTATTGCATGTTTTTAAATAACAAAATTGAAATATAATACAGCACGAACAATGGATAACTGAAAAGAAATTTCTTCTCGCAGTGAAATAAGAGGAACATCTGCAACAATGATTCTCTGCCACATGGACACCGACCTTATTGCTGTTAAGGGTTAGGGAAGAAAGCAATATATTTTTTTATGAGAAAACGTATAATATAAAAGAACATTTCTCCCCATCCCCTCCAAAGAAAAACAAAGGAAACACAGAGAGGCGGGGGATTAAGCATAATTGTGCGTACGCATGAAACTTTGTTCGTCACTTGATAAGTGACTGTGAGATGCTAAGCTTCTGTTTAAAAACTTTCGGCTGGTTAATTGCTTACAAAGAAGCGTTGTCGTGGGAACGTTTTAGCTAAATGTATCCCTCTAGACGATGTAAAACAGTGTGCAGAGAAAACTTTGTGCGAAAGAGAGAGCTTTCAATTCCTTCCTGTTCACTATTTTGCAGTCAGTAGGAGTGGTTTTCCGACGTATGTATATGTGTGGGACAGAAAGTATTTATTGCGGTGGCATCCGAGGCTTTTTGTTTTTGAGTGGGAAACGGAGGTTTGGCTGTTGACCGCGGTAAGAAAAGGCTACCTACGAGCACCAGCGAAGGAGAATGCGCGATGCAGAACAAAGAGCCGAAATTCGGCATCAATAATTCCTGGATGCCTTTGCGTGGATTCCCGGAAAAGAACCAGAAAAATAAACTAAAAAAATAAATACAGTACAGTCTCTATATAACGAACGGGTATGTAATGATTGGTCGACAAACGGTTGGTCGACATAACGATTGGTCGACAAACGGTTGGTCGACATAACGATTGGTCGACTTAACGGTTGGTCGACAGTAATGATTAGTCGACAGTAACGATTGGCCGACAGCACTATTGATCGACATAACGATTGGTCGATATAACGACTGGTCGATAAAACGATTGGTCGATATAACGACTGGTCGATAAAACGATTAGTCGACATTGGTCGACATAAAATGGTCAACGGAACTTGAAAAAGAACAAAATTGGCGGTAAATTGCCCCACCGGAAGATTGCCACACATCCTTCAGCAACCCGGAAATTTGCCACACAGAAAAATTGCCCCAACAGAAAATTGCCACGTGGTTTTCATTAAGGGGACGAGCACAAATCGCCGTTCGTCCGAGAAACGCTTTGAATGTGTGGCAATTTTCCGGTGGGGCAATTTTCCGATTTTCCGAATTATGTGTCGCAGTTTCCCCAAGGTACCTATACCTAAAGTGCTCCGGGGCCCTTTCGGAAATAACATCGTTCAGAAGGTCCTCTATATAGATTTCACTTAGAGTGCAAAAGATGACACGGGGGCATATTTAGAAATAATATGTTATAATGCTGTACGTTCTGAGGACTACATTCTAAAAGATATTATTTCCAAAAAGGAACGTTACGTTTTGAGAGGTCAGTACGTTCTGAGAGGTACCGCTGCGAATGTAAACCATAATCCTCTGAACCAATGGTTATCTCGATCAATCGTGCTGTCGACCAGTCGTTACGGTCGACTGATCGTTATGTCGACCAATCGTGCTGTCGACCAATCGTTACTGTCGACTAGTCGTTACAGTCGACTGATCATTATGTCGACCAATCGTTATTCGACCAATTGTGCGTCACCGATAACGAACTTCAATTTAACGAAATCTTCTATTTAACGAATTCGTGGAGACTTTACGAAGCAGATGTTTTTCCAAATCTGGATAGAAAGTCCATCATAGAAACATCATTCAACAAGAAAAAACCGGTTGTAACTGGTGTGGGCCTGACTCTGTAGAAGTTACATATTCATTCCCATTCAATCAGTACATGGTTGTCTCCCCTGTGTTGTTCGCTCAAAATGTCGAAAAAAATGCCTATCTCTGGTGGGTAAAGTGAAACTGTTAGATTATGTTGATCAAGGATAAAGAAGAAAGCTCTAGATATAAAAGTATTAAAATGGCAGCAGCTGAAAAAAGGAGGTGTTGAAGCAGGTGCAAAGCACTCTGATTTTCTCAAAGTTGGTGAAAACGTTGTGATGTCTGATTATCCTACCGGGAATGACATCTTGGAAAGTATTATAAAATGTAATGAAAAAACTATAGTAATTGATGAAGATGATAATGAAGAGTCTATCAAGAAACCTTCACATGAAGAAATGCTAAAAACACTCGATACGATACGATGAGGATTACAGTTTCAAGAAAACGTTGCAAGCATCGAAATGAAATATTTTTATAAGCCAATAAATTGAAGTTCTCGAAACTGTTTTTGCACGATAAAAAATGTAGTTAAAAGCTGATGATAAATTAAAAGACTTTACTAAGCACAATTAAAACATCACAGTTAAAAAACATAAGACCTTTCGGAACCGCATCGGTCCCATCCTCAGATGTAACACAATCACACAATACATGAAGGAACAATGTTATAAGTACATCAGGAAATTAGTCACGTGATGAGGTGGCGTAGTTTATATGCGCAGATGAACCGAGAAAAAAAGGCTTAATTGATGTTATTTACAAATGTTAAAGTTCAGAATGGAGTTGTTTCTGGCTGTCAATGCGAGTTTCCATGCATTAGGAATAATAGTAGGGTAATTCATCATTACAGCACGCAGACCCAAATTCGCAAATAATTAAGCTTTCAGCAAACAGAGTATTAGGCTTCGAAGTTAGGGTGGTTAGAATGCGTGTTTCGTCCCAGTAAGGCTGGTGAGACCCTTTCGAAGTAAGTCGAGATAGTGCAGTATTTTGCGAACCCATTTTGACTGTGTATTTGTGTTCTTTCAATCTGGTCTGTAATGAGCGCATGGTAGATCCCACATAGACAGTGTTAGCAGGAGGTGAGCTCGTTGAAACTAGTGGAACACAGTAAACACCGTACCTTTGGTTCTTATCTTTAGGTGGTCTTTCGTTTCTGACCAATGAAAAAATGCTTTTAGTCAGAATGCCGAAGTCAAAATTAAGAGGTCGGCAACAGTTTTTCAAAACATTAACCAAATCAGGTACATAATCCAAGGCTCCAACATATCTAGTATTATTATGTTCCCTCTTAAGAGAGGACATAAATTGTCTCTTAACTTTGTTTAAAACACAGGTAATAAAGGTACCGGGGAATCCGTGGGCTGAGGCAATATCAAGAATCCTAGAAATTTCAAGGTTTCTGAATTTTAATGTAGAAGAGTGCGTAAATGCTCGTCGAAAAAGGAAATAAAACGCTGAAAGCTTGTAGTTGAGGGGGTGGGTGGATTCCATAGGGATAATAGTGGAAGTTGAAGTAGGTTTACAATAAACTGAAAAAGAGATAGACTGTGAGAGTGGGTTACGAACTAATAAGAAATCCAAAAATGGGAGGCTGAAATTAGATTCTAGATCGATAGTGAATTTGATAGTGGGGAATTCGGAAGATAATCGATCAGCAAAGTGAGAAAGTTCGTCTTGGGTTGAGTCCCAAAAGACTAGAACATCATCAACATAACGAAGATAAAGGATAGGGTGAACTGGAGAATTATGTAGAACTTTATCTTCAAGATACTGCAGAAGTAGCTCTGCAAGGATAGGAGACAGAGGGGAGCCCATAGGTGCACCCTCCAGTTGACGATAGATTTGATTATTGAAGGTAAAAAGAACGATTGAACACTAGTCGAAGAGCACTCATGACAGCATGAACTTCTTGAACGGATATATGGCCAAGGGAAAGGAGTTTGGTCCCGATAAGGTTGTGAACTGTAGCTACCGGAACATTAGGGAAAAGAGCAACAACATCTAGAGACGCCATAAAAAAAGGGGCGCCACGAGAGTTAAAACGTTTAATCCTGGAAAGGGCTTGAACAGAGCTAGATATGGAAAAAAACAGAGTCCGAAATAAGAGGTTTAAGGAATTTGGAAAGAGCTTTCTCAAGAGAACGAATAGGGTTACAGTGGCCTTAGACCAGAGGTCGAATAGGTTGGCCAGGTTTATGTAATTTTAATTTACCAAAGAGATTAGGGACACTAGGTCCAAAAGTGGGGTGGATACAAGAAGAAATACAAAGCGGAAGTGAATCAGATAGTCGAAGCCTACTTAGGGCTGAAATAATAGCTGCAACAGGGTTATTTGTGACTTCCAGATGAGGGATATCGACAAGTGCATCATACATTTTAGAAAGATAATCAGTTTTATTTAAAATGACTATTTGCGAAGATTTATCAGCCGAGACTATGGATACACTAGGGTTACAACGAAGGAGATTTAATTGCTTTTTTTCCTCCTTGAAAAGGGCAAAATGTTGTTGATTGGTTTTAACACTGTAGGATTTTAAGGCATGAACAGAGTTAAATCTAGCATGGTCCCGAATGGGAGAAGGAAGAGATTTAATAATACTTTCAGATTGTGGAATTAATTGGAACTTATTGATGCGAGTGACTGGATAACAAAATTTAGCACCTCGGTTTAAAGCAGAAGTGTGAAGTGGATTAAGTGAGACATTACTGAGATTAAGAAATGCCGAAGGGTTGGACGTCTGATTAGGTTTTGAACGAAGTTTTGCAGGAGGCAGTCTTGTCAAGAGTTCGTCTGAAACTAGATATCTAAGTTTTTTAATATGGGTTGACTGTAAGTGTTCAGAAGTTGAGTAAGAGGTAGCTGATATAGAAATAAGAAGTCGGTCCAAAATAAGATAAGGTACACGTGCAACCAGGTGTGAGTAAGCAAGATACGACTTACTTTGTAGAAAATCAATGAGGCCTCTTTTTTGTCCGGATTTCATTGATAAGTCTTTTTCGTTCTGCTGTACGCAGAATGTTGGAATCCCGTAAAGAGGTGGGCGTGCACTTGATTCTAAGGAACTTAGGGATGACCTGTAAACTTCTACAGTTCAACAAAAACGATAGATGAGTTTCCTCACGATAGCATCGAAATGTTCCGATGTTATAAGCATCGAAATGTTCCGATGTTTACAAAATTGTGAACCTTTTTATGAACAAAATAACTTTTTATTTTTGGAAAATTTGTACAGAAGCAGAATTACGAATTTTTTACATTTCAAAATAAATATATGTATCATTAGGATAATGAAAAGGAGAGGTATACGCATTATCCTTCGCTTCCTTCTCTTCATTAATTTGTTTATTCAGACAATGTATTCTGCAAATATATGTGTAAGGAAAGTTTAGCTACTTCAATCACAATGTATAAGAATACTTACTCAATATGTGAAAACACAAGTTTGTCCGCGACGGCCATCAAAACCGTGTCTCCGCACTCCGGAGTAAGTCGCTCTCCCAACTGAGCTACACGGACAGAACGTCTCGTTGTAGATTTGTCGTCTTGACACATGTTTCCACCTCTGTAGTACGTCACAAATACTTATCGCTTACTCTCTCATAACACTGAATATCGCGCATAAATCATTCGTGAACAATTGCACATAGCTCATTACAAATGACACATAAGTTGCTCCTCTAAGATTGCGTATCTAACTTTGCCTATCATATCAGTTTTTAACTACGTAGGGTGCACTTTGATCTGCTGTCAGGATTGCCAACATCAAATTCATCGGACGGAACTCCGTGGCGTTAAGTCAAAAAGTATTTAACGAGTAGAAACCAAACTTACATAATAACACGCGAACTCGAAAGGAAGGTTAAATTACATTGGGTTGGTGCGAATGAAATGTCTGGCAAAGGACCAGCACACGTACGTGGGCGGCGAGAACGGAAAAGTAGGCCAGCTTACCTAGTGAAAATAATCTCCCTCGTCATCGACACATAGTTGCCATCTGTCCAGCAAGGCCATGATCCCGCAACGAAAAAAGTCTTGTGGCTGGGATCCGAAGAAGTCATGAACGGCACGTTGAACCTCGTTGTCTGTCGTGAACTGTTTCCCCGTACAGGAAATGATCCAAGCGACGAAACAGATGATAGTCTGTTAGAGACAAGTCCGGGGAATAGGTAGGATGAGGAAGTGCTTCATAGCCCAAAGTACTAAGTGTCAGCATCTTTCGTTGTGCGCCATGAGGGCAAGCTTTGTCCTGGAGCAAAAGAACACCATGTCTGTTGACCAAAGTCGGTTGTTTCTGCAGCAATTTCCGGTGCATCTGGTGTAATTCAGCACAATAACGTTCTGCAATGATGGTTTGGCCTCTTGCCAAGAAACTCCGTTGAACTATCCCGGCGGTAGACCACCAGACAAGGAGCATCATCTTCTTGGTGTGTAGGGATGGCTTAGGATGCTGTCTAGCAGACTGTGCCTTGCTTAACCATTGTGCAGACCGTTTCCGATTACCATAAAGAACCCACTTCTCGTCACAGGTGACGATTCGATGCAGTAGAGGTTCCTGTTTATTCCTGGCAAGCAGCGACGTGCTGACTTCTAAACGCCTAGTCTTGTTGGCAGTTGTCAACTCATGCGGCAGCCACCTGTCCAGTTTTTTAACCTTACCCAGCGCGGCCAGACGCCGAACGACTGTCGTGTGGTGGACACCTACCTCTGCCGCTATCTCACGACACGTTTTCGGGAGATCCGCTTCAACCACACGTGACAGAACATCGTCAGAAACAGCAAGAGGTTGGTGCCCACGTGCTTCGTTTCGCAGGTCCTTATCTCCGCTTTGAAACTTCACAAACCATAGCCAAATGGTTCGTTCTTTGGCTGTATTTTCCTCAAAAGCTTTTTTAACGTTTCAAGCGGCAATTCCTGCAGAATGGCCCAGTTTAAATTCATACAGGGAGATGACTCTCAAATCAGGTGTCTGCATGTTTATTTTGCAAGCAACGTTACGACCAAACAAACCACGCCTGAACCTTGTTCTTCACAATATTTGTCATTTTCTTGTGGGACTTCCGTCCACAGGGAGTAGAGTTTAGGTCCCAGCCACCTACAGCGTGATCGCCTTTTGGGCAGGACACAGAAACTGAAGGAATGAAAGCAAGTCTGGCGACTTTGACAGAACAGTTTGTAGTGAGATAAGAGTACCGTAGATGGCGCCACCGTACAAGTACGATGTTGCACACAGAGGGGTGAGAGAATTTCAGGGGGGGGGGAGGGCATAGGAAAGGATACCCAGTTAACCAGTGGGTCCAGCCTGGGGGCCGTCACTTAACGTGCTCGTCCGATGCACGGCGGATATTCAGCGATTGTTAGTAAATCACACCATCTCCGAAAGATCAGCCCAAGTTCGAACCTGAGGACCTTACATTGATAGTCTGACTCGCTAACCACTAAACCATCTGCGGCTCTGAACCTTGTTCTTCAGACACGTGCTAGCTATTTATAGTAACTCTGTGACGTAATACCCGCAACACCTGTGAGTGGTTCCATTCCTTTGTGGTGGGGGTCTGTATCCACTGCTCGTTCACGCCGGACATTTCATTCGCACCAACTCAATAGATATACCCGTCAAAAGGGGGTTGCAAATTATTTCTAGATCTTACTGAGGTAAGTATGACCAAGATATCTTAGTTTCTCCTGATTCAAGAAATCTCGCGGCTAGGAAACCAGTGTCGCAAAATCACATGGTGTTGTTTGTCATGCAATATGCCCATCACCAAAGTTCCACGCCATAATTGTAAAACTTCCTAAATTTGAGGCTCCCACCACTCAAGAGGGGCGCAGGGGTTTGCCACTGCACCTGTGTTCCCCGGAAATGGCTTTCTGGTTTTGACACAAATAGCACTGCTTTTATCAAATCTGCAATAAAGCTAAGAAGGGCCAAAACTCAAATCGAAAGTCGAATAAACCTTTTTACGTATAATAAGCATCGCTCGACACTGCCGTGAAACGTGAAATCACCAAATACAGCAAGTAGAAATGTATGAGAAAGATGAACGGAAAGGGGTTACTTTCCGTGGGGTTTTGGGCAACAAGAAAAGTATGCAAAAATAAAAATACCAAAAAGAAATAAAACAATAAAACAGAAAAATAGTCAACCCTTCTTCGAGAAAAAAAAATGTCTAAAAGTTCCATTTTCACTGTCTTTATAATTCGTGTGATTACAAAAAATCTGGGACTTCTCTTCATGGTGTGATTCAGCTGCGTCGTGAACAGCTCGGTTAAACCTTCAGAGTGATTGATGACGTGTGACAAGAAGACTGGGACAAACACTTTAGATATAGCTACATAAGTGTTGCTTCCACTTTTGTAAGGGTTAAGATTCATTTGCAGTCTCAAAGGCATTGCACTTTTATCCTAGAAGCTTCTTAATAACTACAGTGCCCTACCATTAATATTCGGACACTCCTCTATTGAAAGTGAATTAGGTCCTACGCCAGCACCACATCACAGACTCAGCTATAAATATGCTCGCTGGGATGTGATGAGAAAATAGCACGGCTGTAAATGAAAGATGTCTCGTTTGACAGAGTTAACTGATAATATTGATAATACACAATCGGTCTAGAAAGTTCCAGGAATCTTTCAGTGAAAAAAAAATATATATTACCTGTAGTAATTTTGCTGATTTAATGTTTTTCAACATAGTCTCCTCCTCTTTCGATACACAGCTTGGATCGTCCCAGAAGTCTCTAAAATGCCCTTGGGAAGTCATTTTTTGGAATGATTTTCAAGTACGTTGTCACTGTCCTTTGAATGTTTGAAATGGACCTATATCGTCTTCCCTTCTTGGGTGCTTTGAGTTTTAGAACAAAAAGTCTGCCGGGCCTAGATCCGACGAGAGGCGGAATGCATGATCGTTGTCACCTGGTTTTTAGCCAGAAACTGGGTAACAATGGTCGAGGTGTGCGACGGAGCATTGTCATGGAGCAGGAACGATTATCCAGGTTGATGCAAATCGAGCCTAACTCGTCGAATTTCGTTGAGAATGCGATTCATTACTTTCTTGTAGAATAAGACATTGACTGTTTGTCCTTCAGGCACAAATTTATTGTGAATCGAAGAACACAATGAGCGTCGTTTTGATTTGCGCCTTCACAGCCCTCACCTTCTTTGGTTTCGGCTTTCCTGGAGTTGTCTATTCTCTCATTTGTCGTTTCGTGGGTGGGTCATACTCAAAATACCAACATGTTCACCACCAATTATTATCTTGCTGATAATATCTGGTCGCTGTCCACCAAGTTTTGCGAAGCCATCACTCGCAGCTCTCTTTGTTCCGAAGTGAAGAAGTGTGGGAGGAACTTAACGCACACCTATCGCTTTCCAAGAACATCACGAATAATGGTGTGCACTACTTTCTCACTAATTTTCTCTTCTTCTGCAATCATCCGACGTGTTAATCGACGATCCATAGTCAGAAGTTTACGAACAGACTGCATATTTTCATCAGTGTTGCTTCTTGAAGGTCATCCGCTCCTTTCATCGTCCTCCAATGACTGTCGACCATCACAAAAACGTGCATACCGTTCATACACCCTGGACTGAGATAAACATTCATCACCTCATGCTTATTTCATCAGTTTGTACGTTTCTGATGCCGATTCACTATATTTGAAGCAGAACTTAATATTGGCCCTTTGTTTCATCCTCTAAAGCGTGACAAGGTCAAACTTCCAGCATGAAAAACACGTGCACTGCTCACCACCGCCGAAGTGGAACTGGGTGAAGAAATTACAATCGCTCACTGAGAGTTCATGGGAAACAGTTGATGTGTTGCCCAAGAGATGGCGCGTATAGTACGTCCAAAAAGTAATTCCTGGAAGTTTTCGGACTTACTGTATAGGTCCTACATTAATAATCGGTCCGTACATGACATTTCAACGGTACTGAAGTTCCCTAGGCTGACGTTGATGTGACATAACTACATAACTACAAGCGGACCGCCAGGGTGGCAGTCGTCTAAGTGCCGGCTTCGGGTCATTCGTCCGATATGGGTTTGGGTTGCGGGTTCGAATCCCGGTTAGATATGGATGTTGTGTTTGTCTTACACTGCTGGATGTCTCCCTTCTTTGGAACTAGTGGCCCTAAATTGGGGACGGACGATAGCCTAGCGTGTTGTTCAGGATGGTCCTTTAATCACCAAATAAAAAAAAATGAAAGCAGACTGCAGCTAAATCTGCCCAGAAATGACCTGGTACACCTTCGAAGCTAGCAGAACGTGACAGCAGAACTCTGCAAAGAACTGTTTGCTCAAAACGCAAAATAGCGTTGTCTCTCCGTGAAAGGCATGGCTCCGTGTTATTTACCTGCGTTCTTATGTTTATTTACGTTTCAGGCCCCCTTTATGCTTGTATACTTCTTACGATGCCTCCATGCACCTATCACCTACAGTCCAGCTGAACGGTGACTGTTTTGTTACATACTCTGAACGTTAAACTCCGCACGTGAACTTTGCCTATATTTTGCCGTCGAGAGATAACAACGCTTGTGTTGTCACTTTTTGTCTCGGAGTTCTTTCAGCCGTTCCCTTACGTCTGAGTACTGCATGCAGATGTTATACTTTCCACAACGCCCATTCACGCTTCTTTGTAAAGTTATTATAACCCTATTTATTTACCGTTTTATGAACTATCTATGCCGATTTGTTTCGCTTTGAGAAATGCAAATGACGGCTTCTGGTCCTTCCTGGACAAGAGATGCCTTGGCGGAAGTGCCTCACTCAGTTGCGTCAACTCCTACGAATATTGCGTTTCTTCTTGCTGCTATGTCGGCTGCTTCTTCGTCTACTCTGCCATTGTCTACTCTACCGCTGCTTTTTCTACATATGTGTGATGCCTTGTCAACTTATATTCTGACATCATCACACGTTTCTAATGCCTCATCTTCGATGCCTAGTTCTTACTTCTTTTCGTAGTTCTTCTGAGAAAACCAACCCTCCCGAGCGTTGGGAGCCATCGTTGTCTGTGCTTCTTCAACGTGCTTCTTCTTTGCCTGCTGTTACTCACTATAACAACACCATACGAGTCTATATCACGGATATCTCAACGATAGGTTAGAACCTGATTTTTTGTAGCCACAGGGGTATTTTTCATGTTCTTCCACCTACTACTTTACAGCAAAATATGACGGCCCTCACTTCTAAACTTCCCTCTTCAGCTACTCAAGATTTGACACGCTCGTCCCGGAATGTTAACATTATTCTGGATTCCCCTGCTTCTGCTGATCTTATCCTGTCTTCTGGCTTTATGGTTAATTCCACCCTTCTGATTGCATATCTTTGTCTCAACCTACTACAACATTGTCGTTTTATCCTATTCCTCCCAAACTCCCTGACAAGGTTTCCTCTGGCCGTATGGTCCATTTGCAAGGTTGTTGGTCCGGTCCGGTGGCTTCCTACTTCCCCACGGGGTTCAGAGTATCCTCACGTTTGGGGTCTTCGTAGACGGCTTGGGGTGTTATTTCCCTCCGTCTCTGCTGTTCAATCTTGTCCTTCTGTTATTGCTGTTAAGGCCTTGGGTAGTATTATAAGTTAATGTTTCTACTGCTATACAATGCTTTCACTGTCAACAAGCGGGTCTTATGAAGCTTTATTGCCTTCTAATCACTTCTCGTGTGAGGCACACCTTCATCTTCTGTTTTTCGGTTCTTTCTTCTGCCTCTTTTTCTACTGTTGTTGATGTTTCTTCTTTTCCTGGAGCACTTGTTAATGTCATAGACTGTCGGGTCCCTTTGGGCTCCGCTAAACGAGGAGTTTCATTTTCTTCGGAGCCTTTCACTCAATTATGCTAGGAGTCCCTTCCTCTAGCTCCTTCCCAGTCTCTTGATTCTTCTTCTCCGATTTCCACTTGCTACTTGCGTGGTAGGTCCCTTCCTCCTTATACTGTCTCCGTTGTTAACTCTGACTTTTTCTCCTGTATCCTGTTTTCCTATACTTTCCCGGGCTTCTGTTATTCTTACCTCTGGGTCTCTCGTCTAGCGTGTTCCTATTCTTGTTCCTCCCCTCCTCCTGCTCTTTCTGTTCCGTGTCAAGCCCTCCCCTTTTCTCTGTCGACTCCCAGTGCTACTTCTTTTCCACTTTCTCCGTATCCCAATGTTCCTTCTCCTGGTTCTAGTATTGGTTCAACTATGGTTTTTATAGATCCGAATGATGACAACGGTTTTGTTCCCTATGAAAATACTTTTGACTCCGACTACTATCATGCACTTCACCCTACTTATACTTCTTGTGTTGTCATTCCTGCCCCCCCCCCCCCCTGCTCACACGGGAACATACTTTACTGGACTCCTTCCATCTCGTGTGATTTGTCAACTGTCGGGTGTACTGACCCTGCTTGTGTACTATCTTATCTGCCATTTGGCTTGGACTTACCTTTCCTCGATTTTTATGCGTATATTGAGTACCGATATAAAACGTTTGAAAGAAGCAAACTGAATTTTTTAAAGATGACTGTGCTGCTAAGCCCTTTCGTGATAATTTTTGGTACCAGGTTCCATACACTGGCTGCTTCGCTCTCATTTCCCTGACGAAATTACTCTGTTTATTCACTGACTTTTTTTCTTTCACATTTTTGCTATGCTGCCGAGTGTTATGCTTGTGTTCGTCTTCATCGTCTCAACGGGTTTCCTAGATATGTCACCGTTCTCTTCTGAGCTATATTTTCATTTGCCGCACAGACTTTTTTTTTTTTTTGATTGGGGTTTAACGACGACCGTGAGCAACTCAGTGAGCTATAAGCAGTCGCCAGTCCCTAATTTAGGGTCACTGACTCAGTGGAAGGGAGAGAGCCAGTGCTGTAAGACATACACAACACCTATGTCTCACGGGATTCGAACACGGACCCATCTCGGACGAATGGTCAGTAGCCACTGCTGAGACCACTGCGCCATTGGGGCACCCCTCACGGACTTAGCGTGGTTATGTTCATAGACTTTCATAACTATATGTTTTTATCAGTCACTATTACATTTCCTATCTCTTTTTTACCTCTTCATTGACGATGCTGTTTTTATATCTTTTCTTAGAGTGTCCCCGTTGGTTTCTCCTCTGTACTCGTAATTTTTTTGATCACCGTATGTTCAATTACCATATTTTTTTTGTAAGTGACGAAGTGTTACTTTGTGTTTTTCTGGCAATGTTCATGCCGTGCCGGTGAACGTTTTTGCATATACCTTTTGAATCGTCCTTTTCCCTGTCTTTATTATTTCGAATAAACTAAGCACGCGTTGCACGCAGTTTCAAAGCAAATCACTCAACCCCTATGTAGGACTTCAGTGTGACAATAGATAACTCGGGCAAAGTTTCAAATGCCCTACAGTAAACATATATCGCTATACGGGAGTAATTTTGCTTGGCCATTATCTACAAAACGTTATGTTCATGTACTGCAGCCAGTTAAGCTGTATCTTTTTATTTTCAGAATGTCCTGTCAGCGAACTGCAATTACAGAGCTGTATAAAGCTATCGTTCAGTGAAACCATCAGCAGTTACAATGGCTTTGAAATCCTGTGCTATTGAAGATGCATACATCAATATTATTCATAACATCTTAGAAAATGCAAGTGCAAAGATTCGGCTATTTGAGAATACAGCACCCTTAAAACTTGGAAAGGGAGTGAGACAAGGTGACACTATATCTCCGAAGCTCCTTAATGCCACCCTGGAAAATATCTTTCAATCACTGAACTGGGAAAACCAAAGGATAAAGATTAATGGGGATTATCTAACTCACCTTCGTTTTGCTGATGACGTAGTCATCTTTGCAACTACCCCATCAGAGCTGCAGAGTATGATCCAGGAACTTGCTGACAAGAGTAAAGAAGTGGGATTAAGAATGAACTTTCAGAAGACAAACGTGATGTTCAATGCTTTTACAAGAAATGAAGATTTATCGATTTATGGGGAAAAGCTGGAGATAACCAATACCTACATTTATCTTGGACAGCAGATAACAAGTGCGGGTCACATTGATGAAGAAATCAATCGTCGTATAAAACTTGCCTGGAGAGCGTTTGGAAGAAACTGTATAAATTTTAAGAGCAATATGCCATTATGTCTTAAAAGAAAAGTGTTTGATCAATTCATCCTTCCAGTGCTTACATATGGTGCAGAGACGTGGACCTTAACTAAAAGAGACATACAAAGACTGCAGACAACTCAAAGTAGCATGGAGAGGTGCATGCTTGGTGTAGCCACGAGAGATAAGAAGAGGAACTCGTGGATCCGAAAAATGACAAGAGTGGAAGACATCATGACCAGAGTAAAATCCCTGAAATGGCAATGGGCTGGACATATTGCCAGAAGGACAGACCATCGATGGGCAGCTGGAATTTTAGATTGGATTCCAAGGGACAGGAAAAGACCCAGAAGAAGACCACATGGGAGATGGGCGGATGAAATTCGAAAGTATGCGGGAGTAACATGGGAGAGACTGGCAACAGACCGTTGTGGAAGAAACTTGGGGAGACCTTCGTCCAGCAGTGGATTGATAATGGTTGACAGTGATGGTGATGATAAAGCTGGAAAAAATGGTGATGTTGCTTGTAGTTCCGAAACAAATCATCAGTAATGCCATAAAACGGTACAAGGAACTTGGCAACACAAATGACCGTCCAGGAAGAGGTAGAAAGGCAACTGTGAACGCTCCAAGGAACTGCAAGATCATCAAAAAGAGGATCCAGAATAATCCAAAAAGATTAGTGAGAAAAATCGTTCGCCAGATAGGCATCAACAGAGAAACAGTTCATCGCATCGCCAAAGAGAACTTTGGTCTAGCTCCATGTAAAATTCACAAAGCCCAGTTCCTTACAGCATAGGCATAGCATGACCAAAAATTTTAATTGTTGCACAAATAATTGTTAACTAATGATTTCATGTACAATAGCGAGCGAGCATTGCTATGACTGCTGGTAGCAATTCTCGCTATTGCTTAGCGTTGTTCCCTTGGCTGCATGTCACACTTTATAACATTTAAAAGGCAAAAGACTAGTTATTATTTTTTCAAATTTTAAGTTCAGGGGGTACGTGCCCCCCCCCGCTACTCGTATGCCACACAGAAAAGAATAAAGAAGCTCGGCTTCAGAGATGTCGAGCACTGTTGCTTACGCCGCCAATCGTCAGTGGGAGAACATTCTCTTCACAGACGAGAAAGTCTTTACTGTTTAAGAAAGAACAAATCATCAGATTGCTTGGACAATCTGGAATAACGACACATCGCTTGCACCTCCAGTCAGTCATGGTTTGGGGTCGGATGTGTGCAAGGGGCAAAACGCCCCTCATTTTAATTGAACATGGCGTAAAAATTAATCAAGAAGTGTATCAAAAACAAATTTTGGAGAATGTGGTGCTTCCTTGGTGTCTGAAGCACTTCGGAAATGATGATTGGATATTCCAGCAAGATTCCGCACCAGCACGCAAAGTCTAAGAAAACTCAGAAGTGGCGCATCGTACATTTTCCACAAGTCATAACATCTGCAGAATGGCATACATGCTCACCGGATTTAAATCCGATGGATTACTCAATGTGGTCCATGTCCTACAATGAAGTTTGGCTTGTGTGAAGCCGCACAGAAATCTTAAGTTTCTCAAGAGAGCTCGTACTAGGGAATGGGACAAAATCATGTCTGAAGAAGTGCGGCAAGTAGTCGCCAATTTCGTTAAGAGGCTAAAGCTTTGTATCAAAGCCAAAGGTGGCCATTTTGAAAATATATAAATGTGTTTTGTTAGCAAGATCATGCACTTGCAGAATGTACAGCATGGTCCTATGTTCTTATTCATAAAAATCTGATTTCATGTACAAATGTGTGTCTGGGTTACTTATTCTTACCCCATATTAAGAGTGATGTTAGCACCAGTACGGTTAGCAGGATAGGCTACCACTACATAGGTTACCACGGTAGAGTGCCACTCACAAGCCGCTAATGATCGCCGATCTTGGACTGTAGACCACGGAAAATTATATTTTAATCTGACGAGCAGTCTACCAGTTCGATAGTTATTTCTGGGTGTGGCTGATGCCGAGAGAAAGATACCTTCCGGACTGAATCGTTCCTACAATGAAGTTTGGTGGAGGCAGCGTGATGGTATGGAGCTGCTTTTTATGGTTCAGCTTGGGCTCATCAGTCGTTTTGGACAAAACGATGAATGCTGAGCTCTGTTTAGACGTCCTGGACAATAATACACTACCAACGCTGTGGCAGTATTTTGGTGAAATCCTATAACTCTATCAGAAGGACAACGCTCCATGTCCTACGACTCGCATTGTTACAGTTTAGTTTACGGACATGAGCGCCGAAAGGTTGAACTGCCCAGCCCAAGAGTTCTGACCTGAACCTATAAAAAATATCTGGGATGAACTGGATCGTCAGGGTCGTGTAAGAAGGGATCGATCGCCCAACAAAAAGGTGAACTGGTAACTGCTTTGAAGAACGAATGACGAATCATATCAGCGGATAGCCTATTTATGAAAAAAAAAAAGAAAAATGAACTGATGGAGAGTATTCCACGAAGATCAAAGGCCGTTATACGTGAAAAGGTTTCAGTGTTTAGTGTAAGAAGGGATCGTCCAACAAAAAGCTGAAATGGTCACTGCTTCGAAGGACGAAAGGCGAATGATAACGGCGGATATTTACAAAAAGAAAAGAAAAATAAACTGATGGAGAATATTCCACGAAGATCAAAAGCCGTTATAGGTAAAAAAGGTTTCATAGGTGAATATGTTTCATAGGTGAATATGTTTCATAGGTGAAAAGGTTTATAGGTGAAAAGGTTTCAGCGTTTAGTGTAAGAAGGGGTCGTCCAACAAAAAGCTGAAAGGGTCACTGCTTTGAAGGAAGAAAGGCGAATGATATCGGCGGATATTTACAAAACAAAAGAAAAATAAACTGATGGAGAATATTCCACGAAGATCAAAAGCCGTTATAAGTGAAAAAGGTTTCAACACATATTATGAATAAAAAGTATTTTCAGACATTCGGGTGTCTGGATATTAATGAATGGTCCATGTGTAATGCACTTTATAGACTATTAATGCACTGCAGTTACGACGCATCCTGCGTATGAAAGCTTCGGAACGTGTCTTGCGACACTACAAGGATATGTAAAACACTTCTTAAAAGACACATCAATTACTTCTTGAGTTGGCTACTAATGACATCAAAGGACTAGCGAAGTGACTGGCAATATGATTTCTATCTGTCCTACTGGCACGGCTGAACTAAGTGTGAGGCTAGCGGGGCTATAGCCTGGAAGCCCACCAATACTGAGGGCTCAAAAGCCATGCTACTAAACCACAAGTAATGCAAGCTTTTATATATACTATATATGCAACGGAAATTGGGAGATCCTGATTCAATTCCTACTCCAGGAAGAAGTAATTTTCAAGTTTTCTGAAGAGGTGGTTACATGGGGAACAGTGTCACCTATGTGACGTTTGTATTGTCTCCCATGTATTTGTGAATAATTATTTCTTATGAAGATTCGTTTCCCATTGATATCTAAAATTTTTGCAATTTGCACTGCCAAAAGGTGCACCAAGAAAAGTATACAATGTTACAAGATTTAAAAAATCCAAGACAAAATCTAAGAACCTTCAGCTTTCAAGTCATGTTCTCGTGATAACAGTGGGAAATTTAATGGTTTGTTGGTATGAAAAATATGGAGGTAATTTATTAGTTTGAAGAATGCACAACGTATTAATGTCGCAAATTCAATCCATATTGCTACAATTTCGTGTTTTAATGGACTTCATAATGATTCAACGTCTCCAATTTCGGGGGGGGGGCACTCTGATGGTGGAGCCTGGGCCCCACTCAGACGTCTTAACCTAGGGGCCCAATAAGGCCTTAATCCGGCCCTGCCTACTGGTGTGAAGTCCAGAGGCTTTCATACAAGTTCACCATACGTTGGCAATAGTGATGATTTGTTGGGTGGAAACACCCACAGTCAGCAAAAAATAAAATGTTTCAGCCTGTGAACATGACAAATATCTAACCGACGGACGATATGGAATGTTGGTGAACGATTGTTTGTAGTACATGCAAAGTTAATAACAAGTGAAATGTCACACAGACACCCAGAAGAATTTCATACTCCCTCTCTCAGTGGTTTCTGACGTCCTCCAAGAAGGCAGAACTACCAGGAAAAGGTCGTGCACCCCGTCCCTTGTTTTTCTGCATCGTAATGAGGAAGAAGGCAGGGTGCATGCCATTAAAACAGCTGAAGACATTTTCTGGGAACTGTTGAAATTACTTGGGAAACGTGATTTGTCCCTTAAATGACTTGTGTTTTTAGTGATTTAGTGGTTAACCTGCAATAACTTGTTCCAGGAACGGAATGTGACGAAACAAAATGAAACACAAACTTTGCGGTGTAATTTATTATTTTTATACATCATATACCACGGAGCATTTTGTGGTAAACCATTACAAGTGAACAACCTGAATGCACATAGATATATTTATGGGCACCAGTAACTTTGTCTCCGGTTGGTGTAAACAGAAATTATAAATGCAAATAACATACACAAATATCCATATGAGAATTTCTTCTCTACGCTGTCTGTTACGTATAAATTTTTAATACGGGTCCAGACGTGTACACAACACCAGAAAAAATTGTGCTTAATACCAGAGAACCAAGAAACTACAAAAAGGAGACGATCAGATATAATTAGATATCATGTGAGGATTTCTTTACACTATTATATTTTTAACCTGAGTTTTGTACATTTTGGTTACTTCTTAATTCACACCACATCACCGGATCACACAGTTAATCAGAAAGGACAGAAATACCATCATCACAAAGTTGTGGAAGAAACTTAGAAAGATATTTGTCCAGTAGTAAACATAGCAAATCCAGCTGTTGTAAATAGATACTTGTGGAGAGACTTGACCTTTTCGATGCTGTTATCAGAATCTTACAGTAGAAGATCCACCGATTGAGCTTAAAATTTCGGGTAATTTCTGAAAGAAGTTTGACTTATTCATCCACAGGGGGGTTATCATTTTCTCCATTTGAGTCTCTTTCCAGTTCGAGAAGACCTTTTTTTGTACGAGGTTTAACAACCACCATGAGCATTTAAAGCAGTAAGCATTCGCCCGTCTCTCATTTATGTCCAGTGGCTACAGGAAAGGGGAGAGAACCACCACCGTAGGACAAATGCATCACTCATTTCTCATCCAGAACTCGAACCCTGGCCCAATTCACTCGGTTAGTAAGAAGCCCGCACTTCTACCCATCCGGCCTGCCGTGTTCGTTGGTGAGCTCCACAGCATTCATCCACAATGGCCTAAATCCAACAGTGCTTGCGGTGTCAACAATATTACGCCTTGAATTGGAAAGCTCGACTTGTGAAATTCACAAATTTGTCGGATCGAACCAGCACCTCCTCGCTCCGGAGCCAGTTGTTCTATCCGACTAAACAACACCAACAGAATGAATCGCTGCCGATTTGTCGTCTTGACACGCGCTTCGCCTCTGTAGTACGTCACAGACTCCAGGAACAAAGCCATGAGAGTCAGTGTGAGTGACATCAGGCCACATATTTTTTCCAAATTTCCTTGATGAAAGGCTGTGAAACTTTTACCCATGCATCTTCAACGTTGTCTCAATCGCTGTTTTCAATGATAAAGTTCTTTCAAAAATCTTCCACTTTAAGTTGATCTTCACCATGAAAGTAGGATCCATAAGTAAGTTTTGAAAGTTGCAGTAACATCCTGGTCCACAGGCTGGCTTAAAGGTTGTGTTTTGGTGGCAGGAACATGGTCAGCGAAGCTGGGGGAGTGTCTAAGGTCATTATTCAGGAGGAGAAGAATTTTAAAGAGCACATTTTTACTTTCTCAGTAAGCTTTCAAATTCCAGACGAAGATCGTTGGAAAAGTACGATTCAAACACAGCTTTTCTATTAACCTGCTATGCAACAGGAAAATGCTCTTAAGTTCTCGCAAGTGTACGGAGTGAGGAACCATGTTTTGAATTTTGAACCATCAGCGGTTTGGTTTTATGATCTCAAGATTCGTTTCCGTCTAGCAACAATTTTTCTGCTTGGTATACGCTTCCAGGGCAACTTGTTTTATTCAGATTGATCATTTTCTGAGGTAAATAACCGTGCTCTTCGGTAACCACCCCAAACTAGGCTGTAAAGTTCTCAGAAGCAACTTGCCCTGCCTCGATATCATAGATTCATAATTCAGTGCGTATCGTACAATCCGAACCTATCTACTTACTATCGAGGAGCGAACCTTTTCTCTCAAACTATGGATAAATATGGAAATTATTCTGCAGGCTTCAAGTTGAAAGAGATTGCTTTTATTTCAGTTTTTAATTTAAAGATAAAGGTTTCGCTCTACTTTTTTTCGCGTAGAAATAGGCATAAAATCTGCGAATGAATATGAGAGAACCTGCAGCAAGTACTGCGTGTCGCCTAATCGAAGATACGGTAGAAGATTCACGGAACTATGCCTGCCTCTAGGAGAGGTATAGAAGAAATCCATGCCAGCCAAGTTGTTAATTGGATGAAATGCGCTTTTCTGTACAGCAGCAAGGTGCAATTTGGGTGCACTGGTGCAAATGTGAGAACAATAGCTAAAATTGGACAAACTTGTGTGCCGTATATTTGTTCGTTGTCATATAAACTTATATGATGTAATTCGTATGTGGTGTTCAAAGGTTTTGAGAGGAAAAGCATCAGGGAAGATTGTATTGGCTTAGTTTAGCTTTCGTGCGGCCCACATGGTATTTCGTATCTTGGTATTCGTGTCACTACCTTCTTTGCATGTTCGAGCAACAAAGACTGTAGCAGAAACGACGCTCTTTTCGGTGGTACCCATATTCGTCGAAGATAAAACAAAATATGAAAATGGCAACTTACATGAATATTTAAAAATTAAACAACACGGCATTTGCTCCCTTCTGTCATTGGAAAATAAGCATGAAGATTTGCCGTCTCCAACATGGGTATATTAAAAGCATCGCCATCTCTATTAGAAGCTTAACGCAAAGGGACGAAAACTTTCTCATGAGGTGAATTGGATGAATAATTGATTTTAAATAAACATGCGATTCTGGAAAAGTTCAATAGTTTAATTCCACGATCTTATTTTCACTTTGTTCACACTTCAGTTGTTCTCATTTACTTAAATGTTAGATTGCTCACAGGTACACACCAGCCAGCTCACCCCAAAATTTTCATTTTCTCGCAGCGGTTAATTACCCAATTAACCGTTCAAGTGGATGGCGCTGTAATCGTTTTCAAACGTATTATTTGCTTTGGCCATATCAGGCAGAAGTTTGTTTACTACGAACAGTAGCAGAAAGTCATACGATGCTCAAGTGTTGGAGATTGGAATTTTAGTAATTCTGGAAGCTAAGAAACAAGATGTGTTCAGATTGAACATTTTGAATAGGTTCAAGTTCTCACGTCTTTAGGATCAGGGTTGGTCATTTTTCCGGCAAAAAGGTATTTTTACCGGGACAGTGGCAAAAAGTGATAAAAACCAGACATAAATGGGAAAAACCGGCAAAGATGGCAGAATCGAAAATACGTTCGACTAAACACAATAATGCACTTTACATAGCAATGATTTATAGTTATATGAACAGCGAAATTTTTTTTATATATCACTCAGTGTCATTTATCAATTTTGTTACTTAAAAACATAATTTAAAATGCAATGTAAAACTATTTCAATGGTGAAAAAAAATTAAAGTTTTCCAAGAATCTGTTTCATCAGTGGATGAAACAGATGTTTAGAAATTAAGATTGCTTAGAAATTAATAAGAAACCATATAAGTAGTTGATTAAAATAAATTATTTTGGGAATTAACAATAATTTATGATAGGGTTTCCATTTCATTAAAAATGTTTTTTTTTAAATGCAATATTTTGTCAGTCATCAATTTTTTAAGAGATACAAGGATCTATATGGATTATGAACTGACTACGTTTATTAATTAATATGATAAGTTTTTTGAAATCTTAGTTTAGTAAACGTCAGTTTTGATATGCTTTTTTCACTATTTTATTGCAGAAAGAAAGATTTCAGCCTAAGTAACATAGTCAGGACTTGAAATTCAAGATTTTGTGTGGAGGAGAGTAGCGCTCGGTGATACATCGAAAAAACCGATGTACTTCTAACATCGATGTATCGATGTTAAGCTCTGATTACATTGGTTTTGTTAGTTCATCTTCATCAAATTGGGTGCAAATATTTTGGGTTTTGAAATATTTTTAATAATTAATTTCGCAAAATAAACATGAGCAGTTTGTTAATAGCTCTTGATTTTGATTATTGTTTTGAATGAGGGAAAGCTTTTCATCCCTATGAATCGGGTAAACAAAATTATACCTTTATAAAAACATAATTTGTATTTTGTACTCATATTTCCTTAAATCAGTTTAAAAGTGATAAAAATGTATTTTATGTCAAAAAATAATGCTAAACCCTTAAATCAAGGTTTAAAAATTCAAAATTATTTTTCTTTTCCCTTTAAAAACATTTGTAGAAAACAAAAAATAACTTGATTGTATGTCCCGTGAATAAACACAGTAAATCCCTATTTTTGCCACACTAGGAAAAATCTATTTCTGCCGGGACGGTTTTTTCCGGTTTTTACCGCGGTTTTTCACCACCTTTGGCAAAAACTTGCCAACACTGCTTTAGGGAAATTCAATTCAATTCAGTTTATTTAGCTGTTCCATTAAAACCAAAATACAAAGTAATATAACAACGGTGTTGGTAATTGTAACAGCAAGGAAGATCTGGGAAAAGGCAACAAAAGTCCCGACAAGGCCCTGATCTTCCTATGCAAATGTGCGGAAGTCAGAGTTACACCTGAAAACATGGCGCACAACAATCAAAGATAGTAATAGAAATTAGTGTTAGTAAAGTTGTTTTCTGTCCCCCTTTTCCTGCACCTTCCTCCCAACCTTGCCCACTTTCCCACTACTTCTCCCTTTATGTACCCACTTCCCATTTTATCCCTTTGACCTTTTTTTCCTTCTTTCCCCCCTCATTTTTTTTTTTTTACATTCTCCATTTCATTTCTCCTTAGCCCCTTTTTTTCCCTTTTTTTTATTTTTTTGGTAGTCCCAGAATGTAAAGTTTTAATCTTTTTTTAAATAGTTTGAAATTATTTATTACTGTAAGATCTTGAGGTACAGAATTCCAAAATTGAGGCTCAGTATAACTTAGAGACTGTTTAACATACTGAGTCCTGGGAAAAACTGGTCTCAATTGAGTCCCACCTCTAGTATCATAGACATGGGTAGGCATGAAATTTCAATTAATGTATGATCTAAATCATTGTTTATTCTCCTGCACAAGACTTTTCCCAAATTATAATTATATAATTGTTTTAATGTTAATAGGTTATATTTATTTGGGTCAACGCATATATATAGAGGTGAGTTCATTAGTGAAAAGTGATTCATATCAGAGTTATGTTTTAATTCCAAGAGTTAATATATTTATTTTGTAATGTCTGAAGTTTCCTAAAATTAGAGTTAGTTGTTTGGCCCCAAGATAGAATGCAATAATTTAAATATGATTGTACCAGAGAATAATCATCATCGTCGACCATTCTCAATCCACTGCTGGACGAAGGTCTCTCCAAGCCTCTTCCACAACGGTCTGTCTTGTGCCAGTCTCCTCCATGTTACTCCCGCATACTTTGGAATTTCATCCATCTATCTCCCAGGTGGTCTTCTTCTGGGTCTTTTCCTGTCCCTTGGAATCCAATCTAAAATTTCGGCTGTCCATCGATGGTCTGTCCTTCTGGCAGTATGTCTAGCACATACTGCCAGAAGGACAGACCATCGATGGACAGCCGAAATTTTAGGAATTTAACTCTGATCATGATGTCTTCCACTCTTGTCATTTTTCGGATCCACGAGTTCCTCTTCTTATCTCTCCTGGTTACACCAAGCATGCACCTCTCCATGCTACTTTGAGTTGTCTCCAGCCTTTGTATGTCACTTTTAGTTTAGGTCCACGTCTCTGCACTATACGTAAGCACTGGAAGGATGCATTGATCAAACACTTTTCTTTTAAGACATTATGGCATATTGCTCTTGAAAATTATGCTGTTTCTTCCAAAAGCTCTCCAGGCAAGTTTTGTGATGTTGCGCATCACCTGACCTTACATCCCCCAGAGAATAATATAGAAGCTTTAGTATTGAAGCTTATAAGTTAGTAGGAACGTGAATTGAACGCAAGTAAACAACTTCAGTGAAAGAATAGTCATTTCAGACGAGAAAAATTTACATCACCAGATAAATGGGTGTTTCGAAAATGTAAATTAGATGGTAATTTAGCCTCTTTGAAATCTGGAAATCGTTCATTTGAAATTCAGTGATTACACAGAAAATATCAGGTGATAAAGAAGCGAATATGGAGATAGGCTTCAAGAATTTTTGAAGTCAGGTTTACCATATTCATTATACCGACTGATGATTTGCAAATTGAAATTGCTGAAGCCAAACACAAATTTTGAAAAAAAGTGAAAAAGAATTTAAAAAAAGGAAGGTGAAAGACAGAAAGGAAAGAAGAAAACAAGGGAAAAGAGAAGATAAGAATAGGAATCTGAAAGACAGGGAAAAAAAAAGTTGATACTCCTCCTCGCCAACTGCCGGAAGGGTTGGGTAAGGAAGAAATAATGTCAGACGTGAAGTAATGTCAGACGTCTTGATTTCACCAGCCATAATAAGAACTTCGTGCTGCTTCTAGTATCTTTTTAACCCGTTTGTAATATTGTAACAGCTCAGTTATGATGTTTTCTAATATATTCGACGCATATTTTCAGATTTTTTCTCCCTCACGTTTTTCCAGTAAATTAATTACAATCTAAAAGGAGTACTAGTATTAAAATTAGAAGAAGTATATGAAAAAAAACTTATATTTGTATATATAAGTTTTTCTCTATCATACATATCTAAGTTAGAACATCCATGAACAGAAGATATGAAAAGCTAGTGAATTTGCTATTTTGCCGCCGGATTAACCTGCGCCAGTTATTAAACCACATTAGTTTTACTTTCTAATTTATTTACTTTTGCATGCTTTGATATCTACAAAAGAAAATTTTGTCGTCCCGGTCCCTAATAGCTCTAAAAAAGAAAAAAAAAGGGGGGGGGGAGAAGAAAGGAAAAGGGAGAAGTAGAATTGCGGTTCGCTTAAAAAATTTATTCTCACGTTGTTGTCCTTTTGCAGCAATTAGTTTCACCATGCCTGCTTTAAACCCCATTGTTTGCTACCGAGTGGTTTCTTTTCTTCTTCTTCTTCTTCTTCTTTTTTTTTTTTAATGCTAAGAATGCATTACCAAAACGTAGGAAGGAAAGGAGAAATAGGGAAACTGCACAGAAATGAAATCGAGAAGATACTGAAAACTGAAGAAAGAGAAAAAAAAATTGATAGGAATGATGAAAAAAAAAATTAAAGAAAAAATTTCTGGGTATCGACGATGGTAATCCCCTTAATATTGCACGCTGTTGTTGTTGGAGGAGGAGGAGGAGGAGTCTGGTGGATGGGAAAGGAGCTTCCACAATGCGCAAAGTGAAAAAACGAAATAGCGCTATCGGGGGAGATCCCTCGCAGACGAGAAGTGAAGGATAAGGGGACTTCCAGAACAATGGAAGTTGTGTGTACGCACTGATGTCGGCACTGTGAGCTACGGAGGGGTAAAATGGCGCATGACGGTGCATACGAAAAATTCCCATGAACTGGAGGCCAAGGACCAGCAGTCAAATACCCTAACACGTCTGGGTCACCCATCTCCCTTCGTCTCACCTCTCAGTTCTCCCTCACTCTGCTTTATATTCTGACCGTCGGATAAAATTTTATACGAGGACGTCTTCATGCATTAGTAAAGGTCAAGGCGCTTTAATGCCTTTTGTATAAGAGATAAAGTATTCGGGTTACAGTAGTTTCTAAGCAAATATTAAATCGAGTGAGTTGCGTTTACCTTAGACTGGGTGCATAAAAAAAAAGAGAGAGAAAAAGGAAAAAGGGAGACCAAAGAAATGAATATCACAGGATTACACTAGCTTTTGTAGACTAGCACATAACAATGAAACTTAGACGCTTCAGCGGAAAAGCAGTAAAGTATATATGCTTTGCATACAATGCACGGAAACGGTGCGAATATCAAGCTAATTTGGGGATATCAGGTCGATTACCAACGCAGATTCAAAATTCACCGTTCGGTTTTCCGTTTGTTTCGCTTGTCTGGCGAGCATTTAAGGGCAGCCAAGACTATAAATTCAAAAGTCAAACCTTTTATCGATGTGTTCGGAAATTGCTTGTGAAGCACTATTTTGGCATCTGAGCTTACATACAAATCATATTTTGGACCTTAGCTAGACAGTACCTGGAGATGAAATCACTTAGGGGTAAAGCAAGCACTGGAAAATAAAATAGTTTGAAGGTAGACTTCTCACAATTTTTTTTCTCTGGACATTTGGGGCAATAATGTCTCAATTTTCTAAATTTTTTCTTAATGACATGAAGTTTCAAACCCCTAATTTTTTTCTTTATGGCATGAAGTTTCAAGTTTCTAAATTTTATTTATGTGTATAAAGTTCAAAGTCCTTAAATTTTTCTTCAAAGCATAAAGTTCTAAAACGAAAAATAAGCGAATGAAAAGCAGATCTTAAGATTAAATATAACTGCGTTAATTTCATTAACTTCATTGGGAGTTACTGGCTTACTAACGTATTATTTAAAATTTTGAAACTATTTTGCGTCAACAAGCTCTTAATTTAAGTTTATTATGTTCAAAGATTGTAGTTTAGTTGAATTTAAAATAAAAGTAAGAAGATATTTGATAACTAACCTCACCCCATCCGGTCCTTCTTGCTTGAGCCCGGCTCCTATCTTGACTAGGGTAAGTATACAGATATGGGTGTGTTAGTACAGTAGACAAATTTAAGCGTCACTTCCGAAATACCTCAGGAATGTATGCTACATTCTAAGTCACACAATCACTTAGCACACACATATACAAAATGACTGTATGAAAAATGAACATGTTAACAACCGCGCACACGTTAAGAAAACAAGTTAGTAAAATCATGCAATGCATTGATTATGGATACGCTTTCCAACATACCAGAAATCATTACTCCAATTATTACTCAAGATATGCGGATAATGGCTGTAGAATAAATCTCGCTCCTATGATCTGACCTTTGACCCCATTTCTATGATATTCAACAGAACCGGTAAAGTATACTCCCGGAACAAAATGATAAAGTTTTGTCGCAATCGAAGCATTTTTACGTAAGTTATAACGCATAAGGGCGACGGAATGGATCCTGATCCTATGTCCTGATCTTTGAACCTATTTCGCCCATTTTCAATAGGGTTCATCCCCAGGTGACCTCCTACCATATACTAAAATTTCGTTGAAATAAAACCATATTTACGCAAGTTATGACGCATAGGACAATGGAATGCATCCCGCTCCTATGTCCTGACCTTTGACCCACTTCGCCCATTTTCAATGAGGTTCGTCACCAGGTGGTCCCATACTAAAATTTAATTGAAATCGAACCATATTTACGCAAGTTAGGACGCATAAGGGCATGGAATGGATCCCGCTCCTATGTCGTCACCTTTGACCCCATTAACCCCATTTTTAATAGCCCCTCCCCCCCAGGTGGTTCCCTACCACATACTACAATTTAATTGAAATCGAACCATATTTACGCAAGTTATGACGCATAAGGGCAATGGAATGAATCCTACTCCTATGTCGTGACCTGTGACCCCATTAACCCCATTTTCAACAGGGTTCGTCCCCAGGTGATCCCCTACCGCATACTAAAATTTCATCGAAATCGAACTATTTTAACGCGAGTTATCGTGAGGACAGACGGAAAAAACTGGAGCATATACGCTTCTTCAACCTAAGGTTGGAAAGCGTAAGTAAAAAGGATGAAGCGTATTGACCTAGCCAGGGACTTTCCGGCCCTGGCTGTTCAAACTTTAGGGAATACCCACATTTTCATGTTCAGTTGTTGTGCAGTCGAGCTCTTTTGCAACTAGATTCTAAGTGATTATAATTGAATCACCCCTATTGAGACCTAGCCAGGGCTTTCCGGCCCGGGCTGTTCAACCTTTAGGGAATCTCCACATTTTCATATTCAGTTGTTGTGCAGTCGAGCTCTTTTGCAACTAGATTCTAAGTGATTATAATTGAATCACCCCTATTGAGACCTAGCCAGGGCTTTCCGGCCCGGGCTGTTCAACCTTTAGGGAATCCCCACATTTTCATGTTCAGTTGTTGTGCAGTCGAGCTCTTTTGCAACTAAATTCTAAGTGATTATAATTGAATCACCCCTATTCAGACCTAGCCAGGGCTTTCCGGCCCGGGCTGTTCAACCTTTAGGGAATCCCCACATTTTCATGTTCAGTTGTTGTGCAGTCGAGCTCTTTTGCAACTAAATTCTAAGTGATTATAATTGAATCACCCCTATTCAGACCTAGCCAGGGTTTTCCGGCCCGGGCTGTTCAACCTTTAGGGAATCCCCACATTTTCATGTTCAGTTGTTGTGCAGTCGAGCTCTTTTGCAACTAGATTCTAAGTGATTATAATTGAATCACCCCTATTCAGACCTAGCCATGGCTTTCCGGCCCGGGCTGTTCAACCTTTAGGGAATCCCCACATTTTCATGTTCAGTTGTTGTGCAGTCGAGCTCTTTTGCAACTAATTTCTAAGTGATTATAATTGAATCACCCCTATTCAGACCTAGCCAGGGCTTTCCGGCCCGGGCTGTTCAACCTTTAGGGAATCCCCACATTTTCATGTTCAGTTGTTGTGCAGTCGAGCTCTTTTGCAACTAAATTCTAAGTGATTATAATTGAATCACCCCTATTCAGACCTAGCCAGGGCTTTCCGGCCCGGGCTGTTCAACCTTTAGGGAATCCCCATATTTTCATGTTCAGTTGTTGTGCAGTCGAGCTCTTTTGCAACTAAATTCTAAGTGATTATAATTGAATCACCCCTATTCAGACCTAGCCAGGGCTTTCCGGCCCGGGCTGTTCAACCTTTAGGGAATCCCCACATTTTCATGTTCAGTTGTTGTGCAGTCGAGCTCTTTTGCAACTAAATTCTAAGTGATTATAATTGAATCACCCCTATTCAGACCTAGCCAGGGCTTTCCGGCGCTGGCTGTTCAACCTTTAGGGAATGCCCACATTTTCATGTTCAGTTGTTGTGCAGTCGCGCTCTTTTGCAACTAGATTCTAAGTGATTATAATTGAATCACCCCTATTGAGACCTATCTCCAGAGGCAAGCAGTGGTTCAAAATCATCTAAAGTTAGTTGCAACATTTCCGAAAACAGGGAATAGGTTTTGGAAATGAAACAAAATAACTCAAAAATTACCGTGTGGGGAAAATTTGGCACTGCTAATGACGAAATGGTAATATTTCATATTGCCTATACTTCTTACAGGTGCCAAATGGTGTAAAAGGAAGGTGCGAGACTTTTCGTAGTTTTCTAGGGGAGGGGGCGACCGTCCTTAACTTGCCTTCAGCAACATCTTCTCCTAAAGATATGCTACTAGAATTTTGAAAGTGCTGCTGCAGCGTTTCGCTACTGTGCAGACACATTACTCCGACCCGGTGACGCTTGATCAGAGTTGTCGGTTTCTGGCTTGCAGTATTTGGGCCGGGTTCGTGTTCCTGATGAGGAATGGGTGGTCTGTTTGTCTTCCTTTCCTGGAACCAGTGCCCCAAAATTAGGTACGAGCGACGGCTTATAACCTAAAGAATTTTTCATGGTAGTCATCTGCTGACACCGTCTGCAATTTAAAGCCAGGTTTGTCGATGTGAGGAGACAAGATACATGATAATCAGACCAGGAACAGAGTGCAGCCTACCCACTCACAAGCGATTGAAGACGTTCCTCTTGTAGCCGTAGAAAAAGCACCCGGAAATGCCGTAACCTCACGCAGTACACGTGAGGTATCAAGTTGGTTTAGTTTGTCCCTGTACAATGTCTGGAAAATTTTGCTTAAAATATTGCACTGCTCTCCCTATAAACCTTTCAAGAACCAACAGTTGTAAACTGGCGACGTAGACATCCGACCAACGGGCTTTCTTGACACTCATGGCGGCAGAAGAAACTTGGCCGTGGAACATCCTATGGAGTGATGAAGCTCATTGTCATTTCAGTGAAAATGTGAACGCTCAAAACTGCAATAAATCAGCTACAGAGCAGGGCAGGGCCGTAGCCAGCGGGGGGTTGAAGGGGATCAGACTCCCTACAAGGCAAGCAACCCCCCCTTCCTGACGGACGATGTAAATTCTCTGGACTTTTATTCTTTTATTTTTGGTGGTTTATGAAAATTACTCTTGTATTTTATTACAAACACAAATACCTTTGGATACCCAGTTGCGCAGAAAGCGAAAGCATTGTTGGTCACTTAGGAAGTGACTATGAGATGCTAAGTGCTGTTGAGAAACTTCCATGTAGTTAATCGCTTGCAAAGAAGTTTTGTTGAAGGAAGGAAATGTGTGTGGGGGGGGTAGCTAAATGTGTATCCCCTAGGCGTTGGAAAATAGTACAAAAGGGAAAGCCTTGAGCGAGAGAGAAAGAGAAAGAGAAAGAGAGAGCTTTTGATTTCTTTCGATTCATTGTTTGGGGTCAGTAGGAGTGGTTTTACGACGCATGTATATGGGAGAAAAGGGGTTTGTTGTTGTGCATATGAGGATTTTATTTTTAAGAGGAGAAAAGAGAAGGTTTGTCTGTTGACCATGGTAAGAAGGTGTATCGTGGTAAAGTTCTTCACCTGCCAAACGTGAAGGACAGTATCGTACAGAATGCGAGACACATCGCTCCCGGAGGGTTGCGTTCTACCCAATGGTACAACCATGTTTCAAAATCTGAGGGTGTCCGATCACACATACACACATTATATGTATACATATATATATATATATATATATCAATGTAAAATTTGTTTTTCAGGTTTAAATTCTCTCTCAAACGAACTTGGAATTTCGTTATAGCTGAAAATCATTTCTATTTATTATGTCACTCTCACAGCTTGAGTTCTCTTTAATCTTCTTCTCTCTGTTTAATAGTAACAGATGAAGAGCATGGGTCGGGCCATGAAGGTTAATGGATGCAAGCGAAATTGTTAACTAGTGCTAGGTCATGCTACTCTACGGAGGACATGACTTATATATATATTTTTTAAACTATTTTAGGTGGGAATGTTACTTGCATCTATGGCCTTGCAGAAACCCATTTCCAACTAGGTCTTTGTGGAAGTGAGAAAATGCAGAGTTTTTGCTGGTCCTTGATAAAGCCAAGGCTCAGTATTCTCGACACCTTCTACATTCAGTTGTTTTATTTTCTTTTTTTTTTTCTTTTCTCCTTTTACTCACGCAGGTAGATACATAACCTTTTCTATGTTGTACTAGGTGTGAGTCAAAATTATATATGTATTTTTTTGCTTAGGTATCTTTATAGTATGTGAATTCTGAATTTTCAAAACTGCTGCGTTGCGCGTTTTGATTTTCAGGTTATTTTGCACCCTTCGTTTTAAATTCTAAAATTTTTTCCTTAGTCTTCAGTTTTGCTCTTAAGTAACTAATTTCAATTTATTATTTAGCAGCTCATGCGCAAATTCTAGTTGAAATGTTTTATTATTTTTTATTATTATTATTTTTTTATTACTATTTTTTTACTTGAGGTTTTTTTCATTTTCTAATTTTTCTTTTTAGTATGTTTTGGATGCAGCTTTTTGGAGTGTAGTTTATACTCGAGTTTGGTCTTTTCTTGGACTGCTTATTTCTAAAAGTTTTTCCTAGTTGGTTTGCTCAGAATTTGTATGTTTTGGCCCAAGTGGAGTTCTAAGGACGATGAAAGGATTGGAGGTCAGCTCAGATATTTTAAGTCCTCCCGCTCGGTTAGGCTAGCACCCTTTCCCATAGTGTATGAACTCGCTGGCAAAGGTAATCTAAAGTTATGAAATGACAAACGTTGTTTGACATGTAAATCTGCAGATCCTAACCTGTATTCTTCTGTTGAGGATAATTGCTCCAACAAGTTTTGCAAAGCCTACAATACCATCTATAAGCTCACCTGTACTGTCTGCAACCTTAGCTATATTGGCCAAAGTAAAAATCCTCTTCATCTTAGGATTAATGGTCACAGGTCTCTAGTAAACAAGTTCTCTAATTCAGGAGTGAACCCCTCCACAAACGCCAACCAGTACTCTACCTTTGAATTAGAGCATTTCCATACTCATGGTTTTGACAAAGTGAAAATAGAGGTACTACATATTATCCCTGACCTCTATGCTCGGCTAGAAACTGAATCCCTTGAAATTTTGCAGCATCAGTCTCTTTATCCCTATGGCCTTAATTCCACTCTATCTGACAATAAGCATAATCAGCATAAATTTTCAATTCGTGAACTCTTCTTTCTTGTTAATAATAAGAGCTGCTCTAGAGGTAATAGAGGACAGAGGTTATTTCGCACATCAAGCAAAGTTGATTTTGCTAACTTGCTAAAAACTCTGGAAAGCTTTAAAACTGGCACTAATTTTGTTAAAAATACTTACAAAATTCTCAAGTCCTTCAAGCACTCTGTCCTTAAATGTTTTTTCAAATTCTGGAATGAAACTGCTGACCATGTTGATAAGCATGTTTTTGCTTTGGTTCTGGACATTCTTAAACATATTCTTAAAGATAAAATTTCTCTTAAAGAATTTTCCAGTAATTTTGTTACCATCAGGTTCCTAAATAAAGCCTACGATAATCTCAATGTAAGGAAGCTGTTCTACAATAATGCAATTTTTTTTCCCATCCACAGGCACCAGTCTATTGTAAGTTTTAAATATGTTAAGACCTTAGGGTCAATAGTTAAAAACTACAAACTTAACTCTTCGAGCTACATTCCTGTAATTACTACTTGTTCTTGTGATGAACATAAAGAAACAGTTCACTATGATAAGAATTACAACCATATTATCACCGGAAACTTGAGTTTTGTTGAAAATGAAAAGCTTAGGAATTTATTAGAGTATGGCTCTAATTTCAGACCTTCCTTCACAATTTCCAAAGAAAGGATTCTTGAGAGCTTCACTCAAGATGTAAATAAGTACATCGTAAAAACCAGTTTAACGTACAATCAGCCTATTGAGGCCTTCGCAGAATGGAAATATAATATAATCAATAGCTTCACCGGTGAGTTGGCAGGTCTGGACTTTTGTTTCGACAGAAATCTCTTTTCTCTGGAGAAGCTAAAAGGTCACTCTCCAAACTACAAGACCAATTTATTTTTACCACTACGGATAAAGCTAGCAATAATTTTGCAATTATCTGTAAGAAGTTCTATTTTGAATTGTTAACTATGGAACTCAATAATAGAGTAACATACGAGCCCGTAAGTTATTCTACCAAGCAGTTAGAAAATCGGTTTAAGGCATTCTTCAAGAAACTTAAAATTCCGCAAACTAGAAGATATGGGCCTGAATTTCCATTTCTTTTTGCAACGGTTAAGTTTCATAAGGATCCTGTGAAGTTCAGGTTCATAGCTAGTGGAGTAAGGAGTCATAAAAAGAAAATAGATCTTGCTTTTGAAGATGTCTTAAAGAAGGTTTTGAAACACATTAGAAACTGTTCTAACTTGATGTACAGAGATTTTTGGATAATTAATAATAATGCAGAAGTAATTTCTACTATACTCAAAGTGTGTCCCCTAGATATTAATAGTTATGATTTTGAAAACCTATATACTAATCTGCCTCTATCAGATATAATCACTACCTTTAAAGAGCTGTATGCAGAATTTAAACTTAACCAATTTGTTGATGTAGGAACTTGGAACTCTTATCTCAATTGCTGCATAAAAAATAACCATATCTTATATAATAATACTCTCTATAAGCAAGTGAACGGTATTCCAATGGGAACATCAACGTCCACGAATATCGCTAATCTATTCCTGTTCTTTAAGGAATATAAATTCATTAAAAATCACCCCACCTGCTCAGATAACTACCTTTACACTTTTAGATATATTGATGATCTGCTGTGTATCAATAATTCCGAAGTTATAGAGAGTGATTTTGATAATATCTATCCTAGCTCTCTTAACTTATGTAAAACCAACCACAGTAATCAGGAACTTGAGTTCCTAGACTTAAGCATTAAGCTCAACAGAGGTAACCCATCTATTAGCCTCTTTGATAAAAGAGTTAATTTTCCTTTCAAAGTAATTAAATATCTACACTGGAATAATAACATTTCAACCAAAGTAATTGAGAATGTACTAATTTCTCAGGTCCTAAGAATTTCAAGAATTTGCAGCAACAATTTGGACTTCAATTACCACATTAATATACTATTAGAAAGTTTTCTAGAGAACGAAATTCCTTCTTCTTTCATCAAAAGAACTTTAAGAAAAAATTATTCTGAATAATAGAGTAAGGTTGGCAGATCTGCTTTAATTTTCTACACAGTTAATAATATGATTCTGACCAATCAAAGCCGTAAGGAAGTTGGCTAGAGGATGCCTATTAACTACCTAAAGGAACCTTAGTGCTATGGATATGACGGTCCTATTAAAACAAAAAAAATTAAATAATATAAACAAAATCACAAAAAAGCTTAAAAATCTGTTTATAAAAGAAAATAAAAACAAATAAAAAAGAAAACCAGTTATTCATCACTAGGATAGCTATACTAAAAATAGTAAAACCAACATTAAAATTAATAAGATTCTGATTAATCTATAGAAGCTCACTAAGGTGATTTAATACATGCAAAGATTATTAAATAAACTGCTCGTGTATTTTATAATATTTCTCATGTATTCTGGAGAGTTAATTCTGCTCATTCTGATCATACAGATCCACAGTCTTAAGTTTATATATTTTTTTCTCTGGTTAAAATCTCCGCGCGTTGGTTTCTTGCTGTATGAGGAGGCCATCAGCCCCACCCTCACTGCCCCCCAGCGTCTAGGGAGTGGCGGAAGAGGTCAGCCATGTTCTCCTCTTGTGAGGAGAAAAGTTTTTGTAACTCAAGAGGTAAGCTCTCTTCCTTGTTTTTGGGTTCTAGGTTTTATAAGTTCAATGTTTGTACTTCATGTACCTTTCTCTGTCGTTTTTTAGCTTTTCAGCTTTTAAGCATTGGTTTGTCTGTTAACATTTATGCGGGTTTTAACTCTTACTTTTCTTTGTAACTTTGAGCGTCTTTTGTGGTACCTAGGAACAGAAGATGGCTAAGCTTGTTCCTTTTCTATGCGCTGTCTATGCGCTGTTTTTTCAAAGTAGTTAAGTTCTTAATAACTAATTAATTATGCACTTAAAGCACTGCTGAAATACTTTGTACATATTGCAACTAACTGTTTAAGGTATATAACTTTCACAAAGTTTTCTTTAGTTAATTATTATCTTTAACTTATTCTCGTTTTCGTGCTGTCATAAGTTGTAGAGTAGGGGGTTTTAGACTCAAGTTTTCTTTCAAAAATCTGTTCGTTATAAATTAACATTTCCTTTTTTAATTGCAATGTAAAATTTGTTTTTCAGGTTTAAATTCTCTCTCAAACGAACTTGGAATTTCGTTATAGCTGAAAATCATTTCTATTTATTATGTCACTCTCACAGCTTGAGTTCTCTTTAATCTTCTTCTCTCTGTTTAATAGTAACAGATGAAGAGCATGGGTCGGGCCATGAAGGTTAATGGATGCAAGCGAAATTGTTAACTAGTGCTAGGTCATGCTACTCTACGGAGGACATGACTTATATATATATTTTTTAAACTATTTTAGGTGGGAATGTTACTTGCATCTATGGCCTTGCAGAAACCCATTTCCAACTAGGTCTTTGTGGAAGTGAGAAAATGCAGAGTTTTTGCTGGTCCTTGATAAAGCCAAGGCTCAGTATTCTCGACACCTTCTACATTCAGTTGTTTTATTTTCTTTTTTTTTCTTTTCTCCTTTTACTCACGCAGGTAGATACATAACCTTTTCTATGTTGTACTAGGTGTGAGTCAAAATTATATATGTATTTTTTTGCTTAGGTATCTTTATAGTATGTGAATTCTGAATTTTCAAAACTGCTGCGTTGCGCGTTTTGATTTTCAGGTTATTTTGCACCCTTCGTTTTAAATTCTAAAATTTTTTTCCTTAGTCTTCAGTTTTGCTCTTAAGTAACTAATTTCAATTTATTATTTAGCAGCTCATGCGCAAATTCTAGTTGAAATGTTTTATTATGTTTTATTATTTTTTATTATTATTATTTTTTTATTACTATTTTTTTACTTGAGGTTTTTTTCATTTTCTAATTTTTCTTTTTAGTATGTTTTGGATGCAGCTTTTTGGAGTGTAGTTTATACTCGAGTTTGGTCTTTTCTTGGACTGCTTATTTCTAAAAAGTTTTTCCTAGTTGGTTTGCTCAGAATTTGTATGTTTTGGCCCAAGTGGAGTTCTAAGGACGATGAAAGGATTGGAGGTCAGCTCAGATATTTTAAGTCCTCCCGCTCGGTTAGGCTAGCACCCTTTCCCATAGTGTATGAACTCGCTGGCAAAGGTAATCTAAAGTTATGAAATGACAAACGTTGTTTGACATGTAAATCTGCAGATCCTAACCTGTATTCTTCTGTTGAGGATAATTGCTCCAACAAGTTTTGCAAAGCCTACAATACCATCTATAAGCTCACCTGTACTGTCTGCAACCTTAGCTATATTGGCCAAAGTAAAAATCCTCTTCATCTTAGGATTAATGGTCACAGGTCTCTAGTAAACAAGTTCTCTAATTCAGGAGTGAACCCCTCCACAAACGCCAACCAGTACTCTACCTTTGAATTAGAGCATTTCCATACTCATGGTTTTGACAAAGTGAAAATAGAGGTACTACATATTATCCCTGACCTCTATGCTCGGCTAGAAACTGAATCCCTTGAAATTTTGCAGCATCAGTCTCTTTATCCCTATGGCCTTAATTCCACTCTATCTGACAATAAGCATAATCAGCATAAATTTTCAATTCGTGAACTCTTCTTTCTTGTTAATAATAAGAGCTGCTCTAGAGGTAATAGAGGACAGAGGTTATTTCGCACATCAAGCAAAGTTGATTTTGCTAACTTGCTAAAAACTCTGGAAAGCTTTAAAACTGGCACTAATTTTGTTAAAAATACTTACAAAATTCTCAAGTCCTTCAAGCACTCTGTCCTTAAATGTTTTTTCAAATTCTGGAATGAAACTGCTGACCATGTTGATAAGCATGTTTTTGCTTTGGTTCTGGACATTCTTAAACATATTCTTAAAGATAAAATTTCTCTTAAAGAATTTTCCAGTAATTTTGTTACCATCAGGTTCCTAAATAAAGCCTACGATAATCTCAATGTAAGGAAGCTGTTCTACAATAATGCAATTTTTTTTCCCATCCACAGGCACCAGTCTATTGTAAGTTTTAAATATGTTAAGACCTTAGGGTCAATAGTTAAAAACTACAAACTTAACTCTTCGAGCTACATTCCTGTAATTACTACTTGTTCTTGTGATGAACATAAAGAAACAGTTCACTATGATAAGAATTACAACCATATTATCACCGGAAACTTGAGTTTTGTTGAAAATGAAAAGCTTAGGAATTTATTAGAGTATGGCTCTAATTTCAGACCTTCCTTCACAATTTCCAAAGAAAGGATTCTTGAGAGCTTCACTCAAGATGTAAATAAGTACATCGTAAAAACCAGTTTAACGTACAATCAGCCTATTGAGGCCTTCGCAGAATGGAAATATAATATAATCAATAGCTTCACCGGTGAGTTGGCAGGTCTGGACTTTTGTTTCGACAGAAATCTCTTTTTCTCTGGAGAAGCTAAAAGGTCACTCTCCAAACTACAAGACCAATTTATTTTTACCACTACGGATAAAGCTAGCAATAATTTTGCAATTATCTGTAAGAAGTTCTATTTTGAATTGTTAACTATGGAACTCAATAATAGAGTAACATACGAGCCCGTAAGTTATTCTACCAAGCAGTTAGAAAATCGGTTTAAGGCATTCTTCAAGAAACTTAAAATTCCGCAAACTAGAAGATATGGGCCTGAATTTCCATTTCTTTTTGCAACGGTTAAGTTTCATAAGGATCCTGTGAAGTTCAGGTTCATAGCTAGTGGAGTAAGGAGTCATAAAAAGAAAATAGATCTTGCTTTTGAAGATGTCTTAAAGAAGGTTTTGAAACACATTAGAAACTGTTCTAACTTGATGTACAGAGATTTTTGGATAATTAATAATAATGCAGAAGTAATTTCTACTATACTCAAAGTGTGTCCCCTAGATATTAATAGTTATGATTTTGAAAACCTATATACTAATCTGCCTCTATCAGATATAATCACTACCTTTAAAGAGCTGTATGCAGAATTTAAACTTAACCAATTTGTTGATGTAGGAACTTGGAACTCTTATCTCAATTGCTGCATAAAAAATAACCATATCTTATATAATAATACTCTCTATAAGCAAGTGAACGGTATTCCAATGGGAACATCAACGTCCACGAATATCGCTAATCTATTCCTGTTCTTTAAGGAATATAAATTCATTAAAAATCACCCCACCTGCTCAGATAACTACCTTTACACTTTTAGATATATTGATGATCTGCTGTGTATCAATAATTCCGAAGTTATAGAGAGTGATTTTGATAATATCTATCCTAGCTCTCTTAACTTATGTAAAACCAACCACAGTAATCAGGAACTTGAGTTCCTAGACTTAAGCATTAAGCTCAACAGAGGTAACCCATCTATTAGCCTCTTTGATAAAAGAGTTAATTTTCCTTTCAAAGTAATTAAATATCTACACTGGAATAATAACATTTCAACCAAAGTAATTGAGAATGTACTAATTTCTCAGGTCCTAAGAATTTCAAGAATTTGCAGCAACAATTTGGACTTCAATTACCACATTAATATACTATTAGAAAGTTTTCTAGAGAACGAAATTCCTTCTTCTTTCATCAAAAGAACTTTAAGAAAAATTATTCTGAATAATAGAGTAAGGTTGGCAGATCTGCTTTAATTTTCTACACAGTTAATAATATGATTCTGACCAATCAAAGCCGTAAGGAAGTTGGCTAGAGGATGCCTATTAACTACCTAAAGGAACCTTAGTGCTATGGATATGACGGTCCTATTAAAACAAAAAAAATTAAATAATATAAACAAAATCACAAAAAAAGCTTAAAAATCTGTTTATAAAAGAAAATAAAAACAAATAAAAAAGAAAACCAGTTATTCATCACTAGGATAGCTATACTAAAAATAGTAAAACCAACATTAAAATTAATAAGATTCTGATTAATCTATAGAAGCTCACTAAGGTGATTTAATACATGCAAAGATTATTAAATAAACTGCTCGTGTATTTTATAATATTTCTCATGTATTCTGGAGAGTTAATTCTGCTCATTCTGATCATACAGATCCACAGTCTTAAGTTTATATATTTTTTTCTCTGGTTAAAATCTCCGCGCGTTGGTTTCTTGCTGTATGAGGAGGCCATCAGCCCCACCCTCACTGCCCCCCAGCGTCTAGGGAGTGGCGGAAGAGGTCAGCCATGTTCTCCTCTTGTGAGGAGAAAAGTTTTTGTAACTCAAGAGGTAAGCTCTCTTCCTTGTTTTTGGGTTCTAGGTTTTATAAGTTCAATGTTTGTACTTCATGTACCTTTCTCTGTCGTTTTTTAGCTTTTCAGCTTTTAAGCATTGGTTTGTATGTTAACATTTATGCGGGTTTTAACTCTTACTTTTCTTTGTAACTTTGAGCGTCTTTTGTGGTACCTAGGAACAGAAGATGGCTAAGCTTGTTCCTTTTCTATGCGCTGTCTATGCGCTGTTTTTTCAAAGTAGTTAAGTTCTTAATAACTAATTAATTATGCACTTAAAGCACTGCTGAAATACTTTGTACATATTGCAACTAACTGTTTAAGGTATATAACTTTCACAAAGTTTTCTTTAGTTAATTATTATCTTTAACTTATTCTCGTTTTCGTGCTGTCATAAGTTGTAGAGTAGGGGGTTTTAGACTCAAGTTTTCTTTCAAAAATCTGTTCGTTATAAATTAACATTTCCTTTTTTAATTGCAATGTAAAATTTGTTTTTCAGGTTTAAATTCTCTCTCAAACGAACTTGGAATTTCGTTATAGCTGAAAATCATTTCTATTTATTATGTCACTCTCACAGCTTGAGTTCTCTTTAATCTTCTTCTCTCTGTTTAATAGTAACAGATGAAGAGCATGGGTCGGGCCATGAAGGTTAATGGATGCAAGCGAAATTGTTAACTAGTGCTAGGTCATGCTACTCTACGGAGGACATGACTTATATATATATTTTTTAAACTATTTTAGGTGGGAATGTTACTTGCATCTATGGCCTTGCAGAAACCCATTTCCAACTAGGTCTTTGTGGAAGTGAGAAAATGCAGAGTTTTTGCTGGTCCTTGATAAAGCCAAGGCTCAGTATTCTCGACACCTTCTACATTCAGTTGTTTTATTTTCTTTTTTTTTCTTTTTCTCCTTTTACTCACGCAGGTAGATACATAACCTTTTCTATGTTGTACTAGGTGTGAGTCAAAATTATATATATATTTTTTTGCTTAGGTATCTTTATAGTATATATATATATATATATATATCATCATCATCATCATTGTCAACCATTATCAATCCACTGCTGGACGAAGGTCTCCCCAAGTTTCCTCCACAACGGTCTGTCTTGTGCCAGTCTCCTCCATGTCACCCCTGCATACTTTCGAATTTCATCCACCCATCTCCCATGTGGTCTTCTTCTGGGTCTTTTCCCTGTCCCTTGGAATCCAATCTAAAATTTCAGCTGTCCATCGATGATCTGTCCTTCTGGCAGTATGTCCAGCCCATTGCCATTTCAGGGATTTAACTCTGATCATGATGTCTTCCACTCTTGTCATTTTTCGGATCCACGAGTTCCTCTTCTTATCTCTCCTGGTTACACCAAGCATGCACCTCTCCATGCTACTTTGAGTTGTCTGCAGCCTTTGTATGTCTCTTTTAGTTAAGGTCCACGTCTCTACACCATACGTAAGCACTGGAAGGATGCATTGATCAAACACTTTTCTTTTAAGACATAATGGCATATTGCTCTTGAAAATTATGCTGTTTCTTCCAAAAGCTCTCCAGGCAAGTTTTGTACGCCGATTAATTTCTTCATCAATGTGACCCTCACTTGATATCTGCTGTCCAAGATAAACGTACGTGTCTGTTATCTCCAGCTTTTCTCCATCAATCGATAAATCTTCATTTCTTGTAAAAGCATTGAACATCACTTTTGTCTTCTGAAAGTTCATTTTTAATCCTACTTCTTTACTCTTGTCAGCAAGTTCCTGGATCATACTCTGCAGCTCTGATGGGGTAGTTGCAAAAATGACTACGTCATCAGCAAAACGAAGGTGGGTTAGATAATCTCCATTAATCTTTATCCCCTTGTTTTCCCAGCTCAGTGACTGAAAAACACCCTCCAATGTGGCATTAAAGAGCTTCGGAGATATGGTGTCACCTTGTCTCACTCCCTTTCCAATTTTTACGTGTGTTGTATTTTCAAACAGCCTAATCTTTGCACTTGCATTTTCATAGATGTTATTAATAATATTAATGTATGCATCTTCAATACCGCAGGTTTTCAGAGCCATTGTAACTGCTGATGGTTTCACCGAATCAAAGGCTTTTTCATAATCGATAAAAGCCATGCACAATGGAAGTTCATATTCCCTCGCTCTTTCAATTAGTTCTCTCAGCACGTGGATATGATCTATTGTGCTGTAGCCACTCCTGAATCCAGCTTGTTCTCTCGGTTGAGCCATGTCCAGTGTTACCTTCAAGCGGTGTGAAAGAACTTTAGTGAAGATTTTATAAACTACTGATAGGAGGCTGATAGGTCTGTAGTTTCCGAGATCCTCAATGTCACCTTTCTTATGTAGCAGGATCATTGTAGCGGTGTTCCAATCCTCAGGAATCTTTCCTTCATTAAGGCATCGAGTGAAAATTTGGGCGAGTACTGCTTCGATTTCTCCACTTGCTTCTTGTATGATGTCTACAGTAATTCCATCTTCTCCTGGAGCTTTTCCTCGCTTCATGTTCTTGATTGCATGTGCAACTTCTGCTGGAAGGACTGGAGGAACTCTGGTACTGGTATCTTTCATGATGTCTGGAGTGCATATATCATCCCTTTCATATAATTTGGAGTAGAAATCTTTCACTCTTGTCAAAATTTCGCCTCTATTTCTTGTTACAGAACCATCTTCTTTTCTCAGTGCCATAATCTGTTTTCTTCCCTTACTGAGATGTCCCTTTGCTATCTTTAGGCTTTGGTTGTTTTCAATTGCTTTCCTCACTAGTTCACAGTTGAATTTTCTTACGTCTTCAGTGATACTTTTTCTTACTGTCTTGCATAGCTCTATATATTCCACTTTGGAAGTCACATCTTCTTTAGTTGTCCTCATCTCTCTCCTTTTTTGCATCAACATTTTCGTTTTTCCTGATAATTTGTTTACATGCAACTTGTTCTTAGACCCAGCTAATTTTCTTGCTGTTTCCATAAGAGCTTTGGTTACTTTTCTGTTAACTTCAGAGATGTCCACTTCTTCCGATGTTAGGCCTTCTAAAGCAGAGAACCTGTTCTTCAGTTCTAACTTGAAGGTATTATGGTGTTTTTTAAGGTTGGTTATGTCAATAGATTTTGTTTGTCCTATGAGCTTGCCACGTTCAAGTTTAGTGTTGAGGTGCATCTTACATCTCACCAATCTATGGTCACTACCTGTGTTGAACTTGTTTAGCACACTGCAGTCTTCTATGACGAATTTTTTGTTACACATAATAAAATCAATTTCACTTGTCGTCCCATTTGGATGTCTCCATGTCCATTTCCTGTGTGGCTCTTTCTTGAAGAAGGAGTTCAAGATGAAAAACCCTTCTGCCTCTGCAAACTCAACGAGAGTATTTCCACGCTGGTTTCTGTTGCCATGACCGAATTTACCTACCGAAGTTTCATTCTGTTGCCGTTGCCCTATTTTTGCATTGAAATCTCCCATAATTATTTTCAAGTGCTGCTTACCTTTATTATTTAGATGACAAATTTCCTCATAAAATTCTTCAATTTCTTCTTCAGGATGACTTGTGGTGGGTGCATAAGTTTGAATAATCTGAGCCTGGTATCTTTTCGAGAGTTGGATAACAAGTCGTGCAGCTCTGTCAGAGGAACTTTCAACTTCTACAACTTTATCCTTCAGTTTCTTGTTTATTATAAATCCAACACCACTAGTTCTGCCAGTATCTGTCCCACGATAGTAGAAGAGATGTCCACTTTTCAGTTCGATGAGATCTTCTCCTTTTCTCCTTACCTCACTTAGCCCCACGATGTCCCACTTGATCCTTTGTAGTTCCTCTTCCAATTCAAGAAGCCTTGAATCAGAAGATAGGGAGCGTCCATTGTAAGTAGCCAAGGTCAGCATCAGATGGCAGCCTAGTCCGGTCCTCCGGGGATTCTTAGCACCCTCTGCCTTCATGTCGCACTGGCCGCTGCCTTGGCCAGGTACATTCCAGCTGCCGGAGACTGAGGGCCAAGATTTAAGTTGTGGAATCATTTTGGAGGGGTTTGGCCATAACTCACCACGCTGGCCAAGCGGGTTGGTGAGTGTGGGATAGCATTTCCTCTGATCCCGATGGTATAGTTATACCGCTATGGGCGGTCGTCAGAGCCCCTTTAGTGGGAACAGGATGCACCACGAGAAGGCGGGGTTGACATTTGTCAAGGAGAGGCTGTGATGTTACGCATCACCTGACCTTACATCCCATATATATATATATATATATATATATATATATTTTATAAAGAAGATACCTAAGCAAAAAAATACATCTATTAGCCTCTATGATAAAAGAGTTAATTTTCCTTTCAAAGTAATTAAATATCTACACTGGAATAATAACATTTCAACCAAAGTAATTGAGAATGTACTAATTTCTCAGGTCCTAAGAATTTCAAGAATTTGCAGCAACAATTTGGACTTCAATTACCACATTAATATACTATTAGAAAGTTTTCTAGAGAACGAAATTCCTTCTTCTTTCATCAAAAGAACTTTAAGAAAAATTATTCTGAATAATAGAGTAAGGTTGGCAGATCTGCTTTAATTTTCTACACAGTTAATAATATGATTCTGACCAATCAAAGCCGTAAGGAAGTTGGCTAGAGGATGCCTATTAACTACCTAAAGGAACCTTAGTGCTATGGATATGACGGTCCTATTAAAACAAAAAATTAAATAATATAAACAAAATCACAAAAAAAGTTTAAAAATCCGTTTATAAAAGAAAATAAAAACAAATAAAAAAGAAAACTAGTTATTCATCACTAGGATAGCTATACTAAAAATAGTAAAACAACATTAAAATTAATAAGATTCTGATTAATCTATAGAAGCTCACTAAGGTGATTTAATACATGCAAAGATTATTAAATAAACAGCTCGTGTATTTTATAATATTTCTCATGTATTCTGGAGAGTTAATTCTGCTCTTTCTGATCATACAGATCCACAGTCTTATGTTTATATATTTTTTTTCTCTGGTTAAAATCTCCGCGCGTTGGTTTCTTGCTGTATGAGGAGGCCATCAGCCCCACCCTCACTGCCCCCCAGCGTCTAGGGAGTGGCAGAAGAGGTCAGCCATGTTATTCTCTTGTGAGGAGAAAAGTTTTTGTAACACAAGAGGTAAGCTCTCTTCCTTGTTTTTGGGTTCTAGGTTTTATAAGTTCAATGTTTGTACTTCATGTACCTTTTCTCTGTCGTTTTTTAGCTTTTCAACTTTTAGGCATTGGTTTGTCTGTTAACATCTTTTGCGGGTTTTAACTCTTTCTTTTCTTTGTAACTTTGAGCGTCTTTTGGGGTACCTAGGAACAGAAGATGGCTTAGCTTGTTCCTTTTCTATGCGCTGTCTATGCGCTGTTTTTTCAAAGTAGTTAAGTTCTTAATAACTAATTAATTATGCACTTAAAGCACTGCTGAAATACTTTGTACATATTGCAACTAACTGTTTAAGGTATATAACTTTCACAAAGTTTTCTTTAGTTAATTATTATCTTTAACTTATTCTCGTTTTCGTGTTGTCATAAGTTGTAGAGTAGGGGGTTTTAGACTCAAGTTTTCTTTCAAAAATCTGTTCGTTATAAATTAACATTTCCTTTTTTAATTGCAATGTAAAATTTGGATTTCTTTTGCATTGTTTTTCAGGTTTAAATTCTCTCTCAAACGAACTTGGAATTTCGTTATGGCTGAAAATCATTTCTAATTATTATGTCACTCTCACAGCTTGAGTTCTCTTTAATCTTCTTCTCTCTGTTTAATAGTAACAGATGAAGAGTATGGGTCGGGCCAGGAAGGTTAATGGATGCAAGCGAAATTGTTAACTAGTGCTAGGTCATGCAACTCTAAGGAGGACATGACTTATATATATATATTTTTTAAACTATTTTAGGTGGGAATGTTACTTGCATCTATGGCCTTGCAGAAACCCATTTCCAACTAGGTCTTTGTGGAAGTGAGAAAATGCAGAGTTTTTGCTGGTCCTTGATAAAGCCAAGGCTCAGTATTCTCGACACCTTCTACATTCAGTTGTTTTATTTTATTTTTTTATCTTTTTTCCTTTTGATCACACAGGTAGATACATAACCTTTTCTATGTTGTACTAGGTGTGAGTCAAAATTATATATGTATTTTTTTGCTTAGGTATCTTCTTTATAAAATGTGAATTCTGAATTTTCAAAACTGCTGCGTTGCGCGTTTTGATTTTCAGGTTATTTTGCACCCTTCGTTTTAAATTCTAAAATTTTTTCCTTAGTCTTCAGTTTTGCTCTTTAGTATATATATATATATATATATATATATATATATATATATATCATCATCATCATCATCATTGTCAACCATTATCAATCCACTGCTGCACGAAGGTCTCCCCAAGTTTCCTCCACAACGGTCTGTCTTGTGTCAGTCTCCTCCATGTCATTTCCGCATACCTTCGAATTTCATCCACCCATCTTCCATGTGGTCTTCTTCTGGGTCTTTTCCTGTCCCTTGGAATCCAATCTAAAATTTCGGCTGTCCATCGATGGTCTGTTCTTCTGGCAGTATGTCCAGCCCATTGCCATTTCAGGGATTTAACTCTGATCATGATGTCTTCCACTCTTGTCATTTTTCGGATCCACGTGTTCTTCTTCTTATCTCTCCTGGTTACACCAAGCATGCACCTCTACCTGCTTTTTTGAGTTGTCTGCAGCCTTTGTATGTCTCTTTTAGCTAAGGTCCACGTCTCTGCACCATACGTAAGCACTGGAAGGATGCATTGATCAAACACTTTTCTTTTAAGACATAATGGCATATTGCTCTTGAAAATTATGCTGTTTCTTCCAAAAGCTCTCCAGGCAAGTTTTGTACGCCGATTCATTTCTTCACCAATGTGACCGTCACTTGATATCTGCTGTCCAAGATAAACGTACATGTCTGTTATCTCCAGCTTTTCTCCATCAATCGATAAATCTTCATTTCTTGTAAAAGCATTGTACATCACTTTTGTCTTCTGAAAGTTCATTTTTAATCCCACTTCTTTACTCTTGTCAGCAAGTTCCTGGATCATACTCTGTGGCTCTGATGGGGTAGTTGCAAAAATGACTATGTCATCAGCAAAACGAAGGTGGGTTAGATAATCTCCATTAATCTTTATCCCTTTGTTTTCCCAGTTCAGTGATTGAAAAGACATTTTCCAATGTGGCATTAAAGAGCTTCGGAGATATGGTGTCACCTTGTCTCACTCCTTTTCCAATTTTTATGTGTGTTGTATTTTCAAACAGCCGAATCTTTGCACTTGCATTTTCATAGATGTTATTAATAATATTAATGTATGCATCTTCAATACCGCAGGATTTCAGAGCCATTGCAACTGCTGATGGTTTCACCGAATCAAAGGCTTTTTCATAATCGATAAAAGCCATGCACAATGGAAGCTCATATTCCCTTGCTCTTTGAATTAGTTCTCTCAGTACGTGGATATGATCTATTGTGCTGTAGCCACTCCTGAATCCAGCTTGTTCTCTCGGTTGAGCCTTGTCCAGTGTCACCTTCAAGCGGTGTGAAAGAACTTTAGTGAAGATTTTATAAACCACTGATAGGAGGCTGATAGGTCTGTAGTTCCTGAGATCCTCAATGTCACCTTTTTTATGTAGCAAGATCATTGTAGCGTTGTTCCAATCCTCAGGAATTTTCCCTTCATTAAGGCATCGAGTGAAAATTTGGGCGAGTACTGTTTCGATTTCTCCACTTGCTTCTTGTATGATGTCTACAGTAATTCCATCTTCTCCTGGAGCTTTTCCCCGCTTCATGTTCTTGATTGCATGTGCAACTTCTGCTGGAAGGACTGGAAGAACTCTGGTACTGGTACCTTTCATGATGTCTGGAGTACATGTATCATCCCTTTCATATAATTTGGAGTAGAAATCTTTCACTCTTGTCAAAATTTCGCCTCTATTTCTTGTTACAGAACCATCTTCTTTTCTCAGTGCCATAATCTGTTTTTCCCCTTACTGAGATGTCCCTTTGCTATCTTTAGGCTTTGGTTGTTTTCAATTGCTTTCCTTACTAGTTCACAGTTGAATTTCCTTACGTCTTCAGTGATACTTTTTCGTACTGTCTTGCATAGCTCTATATATTCCACTTTGGAAGTCACATCTTCTTTAGTTGTCCTCATCACTCTTCTTTTTGCATCAACATTTTGGTTTTTCCTGATAATTTGTTCACATGCAATTTGTTCTTAGACCCAGCTAATTTTGTTGCTGTTTCCATAAGAGCTTTGGTTACTTTTCTGTTAACTTCAGAAATATCCACTTCTTCCGATGTTAGGCCTTCTAAAGCAGAGAATCTGTTCTTCAGTTCCAATTTGAAGGTATTATGGTGTTTTTTAAGGTTGGTTATGTCAATACATTTTGTTATCAGAGTGTTGCACGCCTATTGCGTGAAACGATTCTTGACAGCCGACGATGGTCACGTTTACCCAATGTCTTTTTCCGGCCAGAATGGTATCGTAGGTTGGAGGATTTGCCGGAATTCTTGTAGTCACGGTACACTCTTGCAATAGACGTCTGTAAAAATCCGAACTTCGTTTCTACCTCCGAAATTCTATGGCCCATCTCACGAGCGCCAACTATGACACCGCGTTGAAAATCACTTAAATCGTTATTACTTGTCATTCTCATGCCGAAACAGCTCTGATAGCTGGCAAGGATGTCTATCGCTTTATATACGCACTGGCGGACGCAACCGAGTTCGCGCATAGGTGACGTTGCTATGTATTTTGCATTAGCTCGTCTGTACCAGCTTTTCTGGCGCTTCAGTGTATATGTATATTCCTACATATCAATCATTATCATTCCACTGCTGTGTGGATTGTCTGAACTGTCTTCCACAATTTCACAACGTTCCGTCTTGCTTGAGCGGGACACTCCAGCATTCTTCGAATTTCATCCAACCATATCCCACATGGTCTTCTGGGTATTTTCCTGCTCCATGGTATCCAATCTAAAATTTCAGTTGTTCAGCAGCTATCAGTTCTCCTAGCAATATGTCCAGCCCATTGCCACTTGAGGGACTTCACTTTGATCATGATGTCATCTACTTCTACCGTTTTCCTGATCCATGAGTTCCTCTTCCTTATTTCGGCAATAGTTGTTGTTCTTGCAGCTAAAGCAGACACCCAAAACTCCAAGAAAAACCTATGTACAACAAGCAGTAGCAACAAGCAGTTCCAATTTGAAGGTATTATGGTGTTTTTTAAGGTTGGTTATGTCAATACATTTTGTTGCTACGTTGCTACGTTCGAGTTTAGCTTTTATGAGCTTGCTACGTTCGAGTTTAGTGTTGAGGTGCATCTTACATCTCACCAATCTATGGTCACTGCCTGTGTTGAACTTGTTTAGCACACTGCAGTCTTCTATGACGAATTGTTTGTTACACATAATAAAATCAATTTAACTTGTCGTCCCATTTGGATGTCTCCATGTCCATTTCCTGTGTGGCTTTTTCTTGAAAAAGGAGTTCAAGATGAAAAACCCTTTGCCTCTGCAAACTCTACGAGAGTATTTCCACGCTGGTTTCTGTTGCCGTGACCTAATTTACCTTCTGAAGTTTCATTCTGTTGCCGTTGCCCTATTTTTGCATTGAAATCTCCCATAATTATCTTCAAGTGCTGCTTACCTTTATTATTTAGATCACGAATTTCCTCATAAAATTCTTCAATTTCTTCTTCAGCATGACTTGTGGTGGGTGCATAAGTTTGAATAATCTGAACCTGGTATCTTCTCGAGAGTTGGATAACGAGTCGTGTAGCTCTGTCAGAGGAACTTTCAACTTCTACAACTTTATCCTTCAGTTTCTTGTTTATTATAAATCCAACACCACTAGTTCTGCCAGTATCTGTCCCACGATAGTAGAAGAGATGTCCACTTTTCAGTTCAATGAGATCTTCTCCTTTTCTCCTTACCTCGCTTAGCCCGACGATGTCCCACTTGATCCTTTGTAGTTCCTCTTCCAATTCAAGAAGCCTTGAATCAGAAGATAGGGAGCGTCCGTTGTACGTAGCCAAGGTCAGCATCAGATGGCAGCCTAGTCCTGTCCTCTGGGGATTATTAGCACCCTCTGCCTTCATGTCGCACTGGCAGCTGCCTTGGCCAGGTACATTCCAGCTGCCGGAGACTGAGGGCCAAGATTTAAGTTGTGGAGTCATTTTGGAGGGGTTTGGCCATAACTCACCACGCTGGCCAAGCGGGTTGGTGAGTGCGGGATAGCATTTCCTCTAATCCCGATGGTATAGTTATACCGCTATTGGCGGTCGTCAGAGCCCCTTTAGTGGGAACAGGATGTACCACGAGAAGGCGGGGTTGACATTTGTCAAGGAGAGGCTGTAATGTTACGCATCACCTGACCTTACATCCCACACACATTATATGTATACATATATATATATAATATATATATACATGCTGGATAGGTGGATGAAATTCGAAAGTATGCGGGAGTAACATGCAGGAGACTGGCAGAAGACAGAATGTTGTAGAAGAAACTTGGGGAGACCTTCGTCCAGCAGTGGATTGATAATGGTTAGCAATGATGATGATGATATACATACTGTATAAGATAGATTTTGGGACCCCCTCCCCTACACACACACACACACACACACACACACACACGCAGGAACAAAGCAGTTACTGAGGCGCGATCTAACGGGCACGACATAGGCGCCTCTGTTGGCGAATTGTGGAACTTTGCTAACACAACTGTAAAACTATGTTAGATAGGGCAAAAATGTAAATTACGATGTTGTAGAACTGACTTTGCTTATTAGGAATCGATATCGCTGTTTTATTAAATACACATTACACACGTGTTTGCATTCTACAAAAAAGTATAATCTTACATTATTAAATTTAGTCCGTTCACACATCATAAAAGAGTGTGCATTATAACATTATATTCCCGTAACATTTAGGGGTCCTTTACATTGGGGATCCCCGACTCTGAAAATATGGTGGGTCCTGAACCCTGACCCCTTAGTGGTTACGCCTATGGTTCTACCGTTAAGGAAACATTATTTCAATATTTAGCTTTTGGTCCACCAGAACGGTGAGCACATTCACCAATACATATATGATCTTCCTCATTTAGTAACCTTCAGCAGCTATTTGTGTTAAGTTAAGCTCCAATAGCTTTTTACGTTCGAGAAACACCTTCACGTCACTAAACATTTTTATTTAGAAAGAAACGCAGTATACTTAATCGATCAAATGTTACATGTCGTTGACCAGGGTTAATTTCCTGGGTTTTTAGAGTTCACACTCCTGCGAAGATCGCAAAGTTGTAATTATCCCTTTTATCAGCGCTAAATTTCTCCTTGGTATGAATCGGGATTTTTTTCCCCAGAATCTTGTTCCATCTTTTGAGAAGTGTTGGATCAAAATCGCTCATTGGTTCTTCTCTGCAAATGTCTCATAATAGGGATAGTTTAAATATAATCATCCATTTTATACCAGAGAAATATATGGACAATTTACAAATACATACTCGTGCACCCATAGCTTAGTTTTCAGGAGGAGGCAAACATAAATTGTAACTGCGAATAATATGTACAACACCCTATGCCTTCCAATTATCTAACAGTTTTTACCACACTCTCAGCACATAAATTTAACTGGAAACCAGATGACCCACAAAACTACAGAAAAGTGATGGATAAATGAAATTAGACAACTTACAGTAAATAAATTTCTTTGTCGTTCTTTTGATCCTTTCGGACATTTGGGTCACATGCACCACGGAACCCCAGAAATCTCTCAATTGGCCACCAGAAAAGAAAAAATATCCTCTGTACAAATGTCTGGGAAACATTTCGAAAGTCCTTTGTTTAGTAGTGAATAGCTGCTGCAGAGGATGATATAATTTTCATTTCTTCGGCTTTTTATACTTTTTCATAATGTACGTATGTACGATGTTTTCCAATATGCATGGGAAATTTCATTCTTACTTTCTATTGTAAATTTACACTTTGCTACTGGAAATTCCCTACTTTTTCCTATATTTATGGCACAAACACGCATCCAGAAATTCTCAAAATAAGTAGCAATCAGAATGAGTGTTATCCCGGAAATCTGTGTAGCACCTCCTAAGAACGGAAAGGGCACGATCCAATTTCCAGGGGTGGGTAAATGACCTCTCTTGCCCCCCAGTATGGGGGCGCCCATGAATATATATCTGATTTCTGGAAGCCAAAATGTAGAGAGTGAGAGTGAGAGAGAGAGCAATAGAATAGAGAGGTTACGAGGAAATCTCATGAAGAAGCCATGGCCAAAGGCATTAAGATACCATAATGGATAGGTCATTCCGTGAAAAACGAACAGGGAAAACCACGATATGAAGGCTTCCAGAAAAACACTAAAAATAGGTCCGATGAAAACAATGACTCAAAAAGACCAGGACGTAATACTCGCTCAGGTCACTGAAGAAATGAAGCACTCATGGGATTTTATCGAGACCAGAATACATGTAATTAATCGAAAGGAAACCAAATTTAAAACAGCTAAAGATAGAAGTTTGAGAAAAATCGCAGCCGTTGACCATCATTGCTGGAAGAAATAGTACACATTAAAAACCAGGAAAGATGACACTAAAGTTAATCGTTTTGAAAGCTAAAAGGTTTTTCCTTTATGAATGTTCGTTCTCTCCTACGAAAAAGAAAATTCTCTAAAGCGATTCTTTGCGAATAAAATGGGAATTATTATCGTAATTGTATTGTTCCTTGTATTTTAGTTTCGACTTTTGTAAGTTTAAACTATCAAGGATTCGACATTTATCAGCATTTTTGAAACCACTGTGAGAAAAGACACAGTATAATACAAAAATTTTAGAAAGTTCCTTGGATCGAATTAAAATGGTGAGTTAAAAAACAAAAAAAAAAACCCCCACCCTCAATGGCACCAGACAACATGAGATTGAGAACGATTTATAGTAATTCTGCAAAAACTAGTATGCCTAAAATGTGAAGAGATGAACGGTAATAATACACGATGTGACGCATGCCTCTCTAACTTAACCTTCCTTTTGAGCTTCGGTGCTCTCATGTAAATTTGTTTGCTTCTCGTTATACATAAACATTTCTGACTTAACGACACATTGTTTCTCCCGATGAGTTTCTAAATGTAGCATCACTTGCAGTGAGTCAAAGGTAAATATAATACGCCTTGTACAGTTTAGGAGCAAGAGTGAGCAAGTTAAGAGCGAGGGGGAAAAACGGGAGCGATAAGTTAACCATTAGAGCAGAGTTGATGTGTTTACGCTAAGAGCAGTTCTTCAAGCTAATGATTTGTTGAAAGGCAGTATCTTTTGAGTTAAAGATTTGTTGAATGGAATTTAGATAACGTCTTGATATTGTGTGACGTGCATATTGATATCAGCTTTCTTTGTACGAAGTGAATTACAAACAACGTTGTGTTACTACGATGTGCTAATTATAGAATAAAAAGCGGCATTGAATTGTTAATACCACTTTTAACTCAGTGACTCAAAATTGTTTAATATAATTATAAACAAGTGTTTAATTACAGACTTTTGCAAATGTTTAATTAAGTTTTTAGCTACTACGAGTAACAAGTCAAGCATAACCTTAAGTCGCTAATTAGTTAAGCTACAAAAGTAAACAAAACAGCATATTTTTACAACGACTGCAGAAAAGAATTTCTGATCTCGAAAATTCCGCAAAAGTATTCAAAAATGAGAAACACAAGATCATTAAAATGTGTTTGAATAAATCAAAAAGTATACATGCGCGGGCGGCGGGAGCTAATAATTTCAGACGGGGTCGAACTTCTTCGAGAGCTAAAAAACAATAAAATAAATAAAATAAAAAGGTGACCGAGAGAGAGGCACGTAGGATATATACTGAAGTGCCAGAAAAACTGGTACTCCAGTCTAATACTTAGTAGGTCCCCCACGGGAGCGCAGGACTGTAGAAATACGGCGGGGCATGAACTCCACTAGCTTCTGGAAATATGCTGCAGGTAATGCACACCATACTTCCTGCAGAGCGTTCCACAATTCGGGTGTATTCCGAGGTCTCGGATTCCTGTGTTCGATAGAGCGTCGCATGGCATCCAAAATGTGTTCTATAACGTTCAGATTTGGGGACTTGGGTGGGAATGGAAACACCCCAAACTCAGATGAATGCTCCTCTAACCATAATGTGGCGTCCCGACACTTGTGTGGAGGTGCATTGTCCTGTTGGAACAGGCCCAACCCATCAGCATGAATGCAGGACATGAACGGGTGTACCTCGTCAGAAAGGATACGCATATAGCGTTGGCCAGTCACAGACGTTTGTAATATATGGTTTTTGCTCACGGTGCTAAGCAACTGTTTGATAGTGTTTAAATTGTATTATTGATTTTGCACAGTGTGGTTTTTGATCATGTTACATGTACATAAAGGGATATGATCAGTCGATTACACCATGTTCTGCAAGGTTTAGCACTTTTGTAGTGCAGGGGGTAATTGTTCATCATTCGGTTATTTGTACTGTACCTGAAGTATAGTTGCTATGCCAAAAGCTCAGTTTTGTATATACTAATGTACTTTCCTAATTGCACTGTAAAATTTATGTTTGGCACATTTCGCGTGTTGGGTCACGATTACATGTCTTAAGTTTTATGCTCATGGTGCGGAGCAAACGCTTTGATAGTATTTCAATTATATGTTAATATTACACATTGTGGTTTTTCTCATGTCACATGCGCCTAACAGGAAATAATAAGTCTATTAGATAATATTCTGCGCTGTGTTGCATATTTGCTGTGCAAAGAGTCAGTTTCATATTTTCATTATTTGTGTTGTACCCGAAGTATAAATTTTCTGTAAAACGCAAGTTCTGTTTGTACTAATATACTTTACTCTTTGCACTGTGAAACTTACAGTTGTACCATGGAATTGTAACTCCTGATTAGTGTCTTCCCTATGCCGTTGCATCTTGTGTACATATGTTGTTGTTCACTACAAGTTAATCTATAGCACTGTGATTGAGGCACTTGTTTAAGCCTAAGTAATAGTTCTTTTTGTAATTTGACAGCGTTTCACAAGAGAGATATTGCATTCAATTTGTATAGAGTTCACACCATCATTGTAGATAGATCATTTATTCGCTTATCTTTCAGATACTGAAAAGTATAAACCTTCTGCTCTTTTCTTCTTTTTTCTCAAGATTGCTCAAAATATACATGTTTGTTTTTGCACTGTAAAATTTATAGTTATACCTTGTACTGGTGTTCACCTGTTAGAGATGGCACTATGCTGATGCACATTGAGAACATATGATGTACATAGAGTAAGTCAACCCTTCAGTCCAGTATTGTCAGTGTTATGAATTTGCTTACATTGTATATAGTGCATCCACATAATGTAAATATCTCATTGCCATTGTAAATAGGTCATCTAATTGTTTATCTTTTGGTAACTGTTAAGCACAGGCCATCTGCATCTTCCTGTCCATGTTTGCTCCAAATAAAAATTGTTGAAGCACAGACGTTTGTAGACGTACCAGGGGTCCCAGTAAAGTCCAGCTAAACACACCTTATATCATTATGGAAACCCCCCCCCACCAGCCGGTACAGTTTTCTATTCACAGGCGGGATCCATGGCTTCATGGGGTTTGCGCCACACATGAATCCTTCCATCTGCCCGATACAGTTGGAAACGCGACTCGTCAGACCAGGCTATTTGTTTCCAGTTATCAAGTGTCCAGAGTCGGTGTTGCAGTGCCCAAGCGAGGCGCATAGCTCTGTGTCGTGCACCCATCAAGGGGACTCGAGTTGGGCGTCGGCTCTCAAATTCCATATCTTGCACGGTACGTTGCACAGTCCGGACGCTGATGTTTGTGGAGGCTACAGCATTGAATTCCCATGATACCTGGGAGAGTGTTGCACGCCTATTGCGTGAAACGATTCTTGACAGCCGACGATGGTCACGTTTACCCAATGTCTTTTTCCGGCCAGAATGGTATCGTAGGTTGGAGGTTTTGCCGGAATTCTTGTAGTCACGGTACACTCTTGCAATAGACGTCTGTAAAAATCCGAACTTCGTTTCTACCTCCGAAATTCTATGGCCCATCTCACGAGCGCCAACTATGACACCGCGTTGAAAATCACTTAAATCGTTATTACTTGTCATTCTCATGCCGAAAACAGCTCTGATAGCTGGCAAAGGATGTCTATCGCTTTATATACGCACTGGCGGACGCAACCGAGTTCGCGCATAGGTGACGTTGCTATGTATTTTGCATTAGCTCGTCTGTACCAGCTTTTCTGGCGCTTCAGTGTATATGTATATTCCTACATATCAATCATTATCATTCCACTGCTGTGTGGATTGTCTGAACTGTCTTCCACAATTTCACAACGTTCCGTCTTGCTTGAGCGGGACACTCCAGCATTCTTCGAATTTCATCCAACCATATCCCACATGGTCTTCTGGGTATTTTCCTGCTCCATGGTATCCAATCTAAAATTTCAGTTGTTCAGCTGCTATCAGTTCTCCTAGCAATATGTCCAGCCCATTGCCACTTGAGGGACTTCACTTTGATCATGATGTCATCTACTTCTACCGTTTTCCTGATCCATGAGTTCCTCTTCCTTATTTCGGCAATAGTTGTTGTTCTTGCAGCTAAAGCAGACACCCAAAACTCCAAGAAAAACCTATGTACAACAAGCAGTAGTATACTTACCACTTAATTTGAGTTCCAGTTTTTTTTTGGGGGGGGGGGGGTTTGGTGAGTTATTTATTTGGAAGATGTATACAGTTTTTTGTTCTCGAGTCAGATGAATTCGCACTTGGGAAAAAAAAAGGAAATAAAAGCACAAAGAGAAAGAAAAAAACCGCCCTGGTTATTTCTTTTAAATAATTTTAATGATCTTCTTTAAAGTGAAAAACATAGCGCTGAGTTCACTGTTGAACTTATTTATGCAAAATCAATTTTTGAAATCTATTTTGAAGCGTTTTCCAGGAAACTGTTAAGCGAGATGGCGGTCTCCGGTAAATCTTTCTAAGAAAACGATATATCATATGTGAACCAGAAGGCCCCTAGCAAAATGGACAGCGAAATTCCAGTGGGGTACGGACCCCCGTGTCCCTACATTTCGCCCCTCCGCATGCATGATATAAAAGAACTTGATTAAAACAAATTTGCCAGAGCAAGAATCATTTGAAAGAAATTAAAAGAAAAAATAGAGGAAAAAAATAAGTAAAAGCATCTATGATATTTTGTACAAACACCCAAGTCAGCGCCTTTAGTGAAAGAAATACGCTGATATAATGAGCACCTGAAGATATGTCAAAAATCTTCACAAATCCTACGACTTGTGAACGAAAACAAAATCGTCGGAAACCTTGAAAGTGTCATCTAAGATGGACCGAATATGTATGGAGTGTAAAGAAGAGAATGCCCAATTTGAAAAGCAACGAAAATGGAAGGCCAGGAAATAAGAAGTGGAAAGACCAAGAAAAATGTGGAAAGATGGAAAAAAGTGAAGGGCATGAAGGAAGTGAAAGCAGAAAGGGAGGACGCGTAGTAACGAAAAAAAAAAAAAAAAATAAGAAAAAAACATATATTTGCTCGAGATTTTTTTTCCAACCCTGAGACTGTAACTGAATCTTAAACAAGAAGTATGAGGGGAAGCAGTTCTTTGTAAAAGGCGCACACTGGTATGATGCCAAGTTCAATGAGAATCAAAACACTACAACAAGAGAGCATGCCAAGGGGTCAGCAGGTCATCGACTGGAGGTGATATATCAAGCGAACCTGAGTTAAAATCCTGAATGCTACAAGCCTAAGGACGGCAGATAAAAGATGAGAGAAAGAGAGAGCGAGGGAGCATGCGAAGGTATCCCATGTTCTGTGTGGGTGGGTTTAAAACACTCAATGAAACAATATAATAAAGTATCTATTTTGATCGTGCCAACAGCTGCTTAGCGACTATGCGTAGCAAGTCTATGAACCCGAGTGGGTGGTACGACAAGTGGCGATGCTCCATTGTTTGGCGTGATCCCTTTCTAAAAAGCATTTGACATTGTCCGGTGCTTTACAATACTCGACGCAGAACAAAAACCTCGTGTGCCATTGTCATAAGATGTGTAAAGGAAAAGGGAGGCTGTTGACAACTCGACTTCGGCCCAGGTATTTTGGGGATTTTTACCCATTGTATTAAAATAATAAAAGGTACATGAAGGTCGAAAGCAAACAATACGAGTTTCTCTTGATTGGTTCAAATGAAATTTGCATACTTCAAAAATCAGAAACTGGCAGAAACTACCCTAATCGAAACAGAGCTCCAATCGACCACGAAAAAAGAATGAAACAGTCCTCTTACAGTTATCGCGCATCGTACTACATTTAACAGTACAAAAAAAAAAAAGAGAAAGTTTTATAGATGAACAAAATGAGCCTGTTAGATTCCATGTAAAGTGAAAATTGTAGGGTTTTAACCCTCCAAATAAACAGTACATAAAAACATTTATGTATATGCAGAAAATTTACCTCAGTCGTCATAAGAAAAATGATGTTTCACTGAACTGGATTTCAGTCGGCAATGAAACTCATGATTTATTTATGAAACGTGTTTCAGTTGGCACATGAAGGTCACTTTCGTAAGTATTTAGTGTGCAACTTAATTCTCGGCCACAGTCACCACACGTTGACAGCAAATTATAGCAAATCGAATACGTACCTAATCAGGGAAATAATCCCCGTCGTGCTGGATACATTTGAGCCATCGATCAGGGAGCTGCCGAATGAATGTCACTGCGGAAAAAAAGAGGGCTGTTTCGAGTTGATATAAAGCCATCAATATTTGTGTGAACCTCCTCAACAGAAGTGAAGTGCGTATCACTCAGGTGATGTTGCAGGGAGCGAAAGAGGTGATAATCCGACGGGGTGAAGTCTGGAGAAAAGTGCGGGTGGGACAAAATCCCCCATCCCAGGTCCGTGATCGTGTTTAAAGTCGTTTTCGCGGTGTGAGGACGCGCGTTATCCTGAAGCAACAGGACCGACCTTCTGCCCTTGCCGGTGTATGGCCTTTTCGCCTCCATTCCGTGACTCACACGAACGAGTTGCTGACAATAACGCTCAGCATTGACCGTTTCACCAGGTTTGAGCAACTCATAGTGTACGACACCGCGCTGATCCCACCATATGCACAGCAACAACTTCCTGGCATGGATATTCGGTTTGGTGGTACTGGTGGTAAGGCTGACTTGGATAAATCCATGATTTGCGCCGCTTAGGATTATCGAATAGGATCCACTTCTCATCACAGGTCAAAATCTTGTGGAGGAAATCCTTCTTCTTGAATCTGGAGAGCAAGGACACAGCAAAATCGTAGCGCCTAGACTTGTTCGCAGCTTTGAGTTGGTGGGGCACCCAACGACCCTCCTTGTGAATCCGTCCAAGCTTGTGCAGGCGCTTTGCAATGGCTTGCCCTGTTACTCCGAGTTCCCGGGCGAGCTCTGACTGTGTGCGAGAGGGATCCGTGTCCAACAGTTGTTCCAGTTCCCCATCGTCAACTTTCTGTGGTTGTCCCGGACGTTCTGAAACACAGAGATCGAAATTTCCTTGCATAAACCGCTGGAAACAGTTCTTACACGTACTGTAGGACACAGCAGCCTCACCCAAAGCAGCAAAGATCATTTGCTGGAATTCCGCGGCACTTTTTTTCAGCTGAAACGCGAACAGGAGGCAGTGCCTCAAATGTTGCTTCTCGAACGACATTCCTTTCATCGTCAACTTTCGCCCCTTCTGTCACTACAGCTGTGAACGGTTACGGTTGCCTGGAAAGCTGTTGGATGGCGTTGCAATCAGCCATTATCGCACACAGTTATTTGCATTTGTCGATGTTCTATGATCGCTTGCGGTTAGGGGCCGAGAATTAAGTTGCACACCTAATAATTGTTCCACAACATAATCATTACTGTGACTCTCCCTCTGTGAGGCTGCATGAGAGGTACTATTATGCAATTTTTCGTACAACATATGAGTTACATTTACCCAGTGCCATAACTATATAGCTTTTCGTGTGCCCTGTGCAAGTTTTCATTTTTGGGCCCCTTAATGTTTTGGGTGGGGGAGGAGGAGGAGTAATAACAAAACAAATACAATAAAACAATTGTTTACAAATAATTTTTGGGTACACAAGAAATATACAAAATCATTCATATGGGTTTATAAATGAAAATAATTTTTTAATTGCACTTTTCTGTCTTGCATTTCAGCAATTTCATTGATTACATCATCATAAATAATATATTTAACGATGTTTTTCCGTGACTCACTTATAAACGTGGAAAGAGCGATAACTTCTGTTCGGTGATATTATAATCGTTCTTTCCTATAGTCGATTTTAAATAATTCTTTCTTTTAACTTGCTAAAACTTTTCTCACACTAGCAGTAGATACGGGAAGAGAGAGAGCAATATTCGGAGAGCAACATTGATGTTAAGATATGACTCAATTAATTTAAAGTCATGAAGAATCTGTAGAATATCAAGCGAAGTTGCAGATTTAATGTTTTGTATTAGTGTCGAGGCTCCAAACATAAAGCTTTTAATTTCACATGTGAGCTCGTACATATTTACACCGTGGCTATACTTAATAGCGAGTTCTGGGGCCGCTGACGGCCTAGTGGTCAACGTTCGTGACTGGCACGGAGGAATCTCAGGTTTGATCCCAGGCAGGTACGAATGCTCGAACCACTAAATATTCGCCCTGCGTCGGATTGCACGTTAAGCCATCGGACCCCGGGTACTACCTCCCCCCCCCAGGTAATAAATATGGGCGTATTCCTCCCGCTTTCTACCTCGCTTCCGTGTGACTTTCCTGTCAGGCACTCTAGCCTAAATCTCCTATCTTCCTATTTCTAAGGGTTGTTTATGACCTGGGATCAGATACTCCCTTCCTGAAATCCTCTATATGGGATCTGATGATGATGTGAATCGCGCGATCTGCAGCCGCTGTTAAAACTCGCACAGAGTTTGCTGGTTCAACCAGAGTATTAACGAATTTACTGCATACAATTTTACGCAGTGGCTCCAACTGGTCGATGATTGCGCATGCAAGATTATTTCATCGACGTAATTATCGTGCTTTTCCTGTTCAGTAATGTCACAGGTGCGAATGCTAAACCATAAAATCACATAAAACAGCCGACAAAGTGAAAAAGTGCGCGCGCGCCTGGAGATCACTTCTTTACTAACCTTGACGGGAGCACTGGTCACGTGAGGAACGGAGAAGCTTGATCTTTGGACTAGCCATACTCTCTTACTCACGTGACCGGATGCACGTCTTTAAAAGGAAGCTTTAAGCGTCATTTTAAAAAGTGCTCTTCTAGTCATGGCTGACCAATACAATACAACTTAATAGCAAGTATTTTTAACTGGACGCAATGAAAAAAGCGTTTTATTTCATGTACTGCTGATGACATTTTAGTTATTCCGTTAATTAAGCAATTTCACAAAACAATTTTTTGTCAGTTCCACTTCAGGGTCCCCTTCATCCTGGGTCCTGTGCCTGTGCACCTGTTGCACCTGCCTATTTACGTCAGTGCATTTACCGCAATCGTTATATGAAAACTAATGCTTCACTGAACCAGTTTTCAGTCGGCAATAAAACGCATGATTTATTTACGAAATATGTTTCAATTAGCACATGAAGATCACTTTCGTAAATAATTACTCCACTACATAATTATTACTGTGGCTCTCCCTCTCTGAGGCTGCATATGAGGTACTATTACAACAACAGACAATGTAGGAACTCTTATATAGGAATGCCTTAACCACACTAGATGAAAAAATAATTTTCCTATTCGACTTCTACATGCGGAGATATAATGTCTCCAGAAAGAAAGTCAAAGCTAGGACTTTGATCACGTTTTTTCTTTTATTCAACATAAAAGGAATTTTCTTCCATCTGTTTTCTACGAGTGCAGGTTTAGTATCCACACTTGTGTGAAAAGGCAAACCAAAGAAAAGCTACAAATCATAGGCATACCTTTCTTTAATCAGTCCGAGATCCGGCAGGAAGGGGTGGGGTGAAGAGAAATCTGGGGGCAAACCTTTTTTCTCCCATATAAACATCGTAAAACCACTCCCACTGATCACAAGACACTGAAAAGGATGTAATTGAAAGTTGTTTCTCTCGCACAAAGATTTCCCTTTAGCACTATTTTCCAAGGCGGAGGTATACTTGGCTAAAACCTCACCACGACAACAGTTCTTTGAAGGCAGTTAACTACCTGGACGTTTTTTAACAGCAATGTATTATTTCATAGTGACTTACCAAGTGACGAACAATGGTTTAGCCTTCTGCGCAACTATGTTGAAGGCTAAAACAAGCTCTGTGCGTAACTGCGTACTTCTCGAATCCTTAACTCGAACAAGCCCTGTGCCCATGTGGTAGAAAATCAATGCCGCAGATGTTCCGACTAATTCATTTCGAAAAGCAATTCCTTTTGAGTTATCCATCATTCGTGTTCTACCATTTCAATTTTGCTTTATTAAAACGCAGTTAAAATTGCAAAATTATAATGAATAAGATGAAATATGTATTCTTGTAATGCGTGTATCGACCTTACCACCCTTCCACCGCCTTACCCAAGTATCAAATTATCTGTGGGAACCAGCGAGAGTCATCATATTTTTCTTCGATTCGATTCCTTGACAAGGTGTTGTTAGTCCCTCTCTCTCTCTCTTTTTTTCTATAATATATCTGAGGAAGCTAACTTTTTGTGGCACACAGAACCATACACGTAAAATAAACGCCCAGGCTTCTCTCGTAACAATACAGTATAAAGGTTTAATGAATTTTAAAAACACCATTAATCTGGCTTCTGTGCTTATCGTTCTGGCCAGTGGATGAAATATACTATACTGACAAAAGTCAGCGGACACCCTTTCAAAAGGAAATGAGCGGATCCGCTGCATTATTAAGATGTGCGGTACAGCTGCAAACGGTATGAAAATCAGCCTGCAGCTGACCGGGATCATATCGCTCTGTGAGGTTTAGTGAAAATGTCATGGTGAGAGAGAACAGATTTTGAGAATGAAAGATTGTTGGGTGTTATATTAGTGGGTTGTCCATAAGAGAAACCGAGAGGCGTTAAAACATACCCAAGTCAACTGTTTTGGATGTACTGAATAAGTGGAAGACACATGGCGTTCCTGAAGTAGCAAAATGTACCGGCAGACCAAAGAAAATCAGTGATAGAGGACGTCGAAGCCTTATGAGAGCCGTTACAGCTAACCGACGGAGTACTGCACAAGACCTCAGTGTACAGGTGAGTAAAAATACTGGAACCTCGGTATGTGCACGTACCATTCTCAGAGAACTTCATTCCATGGGTTACCGTGGTCATGCGGCTGCTCATAAGCCTTTCATCTCCACTTGAAATGCTACTCGTCGTTTAGCATGTTGTAAAGACCATTTATCGTAGACCGTAGATCAGTGGAAACGGGTCCTATGGACTGATGAATACAGATACACGATCCATCAGTCTGATGGCCGTGGGTGGGTATGGCGGCAGCCGGGCGAACGCTATTTGCCACAGTGTACTGTTCCTACGGTCAAGTTTGGAGCTGTCAGTGTATTCGTGTGGAGTATTTTTCGTGGTATGGTCCCGGCCCATTAGTTATCGTGGACAAACCTGTTAACCAGCACGTCTTCTTTGATATTCTGGACAATTATACCCTACCAACTCTGTGCCAATGTTATGGAACCGAGCCTTGTTGGTACCAGCAAGATAATTCACCGAGCCATAAAGCAAGGACTGTTACGGCGTGGTTTAACGGTAATTCCGTATCGTGTGTGGACTGGCCAGCACAGAGCCCTGATCTTAATCCCATAGACCACCTATGGGATGAATTAGAGCTCCGCATGAGAAGTTTGGAACCAAGGCCTACTACTAAGCAAGTGTTAGCGGCAGCATTAGGCACTGAACGGAAGTGCATGCCTATCGCTGTGCTCCAAAACCTAGTCAAAAGCATGTCTCGAAGGGTCAGTGCATGCATTAAGGCCTAATGTGGACCGACATATGTAAATAAATGCTATGTTGTATTTCTCTCCTAGGTGTCCAGTGGCATTAGTCAATATAGTGTAGTTTACATTCATCTCTGTCTCCGTTCTCTAGTACAGCGTGAAATTTGTCAGCTCCTATTCAACGCAAAACCTGGAGCTCCGTTTCAACTCTTCCAGGAAATACGCCCTACGGTAAGCTAGAGCCAGCAATCGTAAGAGCGAGCCTCCCGACCTGTCTCATGGGAAGACCTTCATGCGCGTTCAACATGAATTGCATCTGAAATGCTAAAAAGGTCCACTAACCCAGCAAACAGTGCTTTTATACTATCATGCAGCCCCAGGAGCATTTAATCCTCAAGGATTGGCTGCGCTAAGCCTTTAATCTTTTTGCAGGAATTACTCTGAAGCCCCGAACTAATCTTTCTGCTCCCACACTCCCACACAGAACGACGAACACTTGTCGACACATCAGCACGAAACACCTTAAAAATTATACCGCAGCGTACACTACAAAATACGAGGGTAAATCAGAAAGTAAGGTTAATGTTGTCGTATATTAAAGAAACTAAGAGGCATTCAGATAACTATTATATTATTTCTCAACGTAGTCCCCCTGTCATTTAACGCACATTTTATATCTGTCTATAAGCTTCTGGATTCCTGCAGAGAAGCATGCTTTGGGTTGCTCCTGCTGCCCCGAATGCACCGCTTCCTGGACATCATTTTAAAAACGGCGGCTTCGCAAAGCGTCTTTTACGCCAGATCGGGACTGTAAGCTGGATGTAGTAACACCTAAAATTTCAACTCGGTGATTGTATGTTGAGTTGACCATGCCGTATGCGGACGATCTTTGTCGTTCAGCAACAGCACTTTTTCGGATAACATTCCACGTCGTTTTGTGCAAATTGCTGGTTTCAGTTTGTCTTTCCGCAAGTCACAGTATGACCGACTGTTAATTTAGTTACCCTCTGCTTGATAGTGTTCAACGATGGGTCCTTTAATGTCCGAAAAGAGAATCAGCATTAATTTTCGGGCCGAAGGGAAAACTTTGAGCCTTTTTTTTGCATGAAAACTTTCCACCCCATGCATTGTCTTTTGCTCTCGGGGTCGTAATGACAGATCCATTTTTTCGATCCCAGTGACAATCCTTTCCAGCATACTGGGATCTGATTCATACCGTTGCAAAAAAGTTCTACCAATTTCCTGGCGCTGCTGCTTATGCTCATCATACAACTGCCGTGGCACCCATCTGGTACACACTTTATGATATCCGAGATCGTCATGCACTATTGAGAATGCAGAACCATAGCTAATGTTTATCTTTTGGGCGATCTCAGACAGAGTAACCCGGCGATCTTCTTTAAGGAGCCCATCGATGCAATCCAGGTGGTCCTTTGTACGAGAGGTCGATGGACGGCCCGAGCGAGCTTCATCAAACACATTCGTTCTACAGGCTTGAAAGTTTTCTATCCACTTGTACACATGTCTTTGGCTCATGCGCTTGTCCTTGCCATATTGCACAAGCATCCTACGATGAATTTCAACGGATTGCACACCCTCAGTCCATAAAAATCTCACTACACTTCACTTCTCGACGACGGAGGTTTCCAACAAACGAACGGACATGTTTACGCCCTTACAACTGCTGGGTACTGCGGTTAGAAGATTAGCGATTGCATCCGCCACGTGTCAAGGTCACGTGCCGTCCCTTTCCCAAATAGCAATCTGCCGCAACTCTGCTTGCCCACGTAACGAGAGCATTGACCTTCGTTTTTGATTCACCCTCGTATCATGAACTTAGCGTTATTCACCCGTTCGCAAAGATTTTTAATTCTTGTTTGTTCCGCGCTGTCCTATCTAGAACCATGCTTGTCTCACGGCTGCTGGTGAAAATGGAGCAAACAAAGAAACTTCACAAGCGAACGTGATTATTATAACATAATACACTATAGTCCTGAACGGGTTTAAAGAATCCTATAATGAAATACCAGTACAAGAGTAATTTTCATAAACCACCGAAAATGAAAGTTCAGAGAAATTTGCAGCAAAGTCCATTTTCAATAGAAGGGGGGCTTGAATCCTTGCAGGGGGAGATGAGCCTTCTCTAGCTACTGCTAGATACAGCCTACCTCTGTCAATGCGAAAATTACTCTGACAGTCCGACTTATAAAGGCTGAGATATTTTACTCGCCGACATAACAAAATGAAAATCTAACATTTATTGGTATGTTTTCGGCTATTATTCATAAGATGACCTTTTCCGATCTGGTTTCTAGAATGACAGATGTATCTATTATCCAGAGACATGATCGAGATGACAGGCAGTCAAAAGCGAAAACCCCTGTCATGCTTCCTTCTTCCCATACGAAAACAAAATGAAAATGGAATCCAATTTTTATAAGCAAGGATGTGCCACAACAGACGGCCAGACAGTCTAACACAACCTAACTGTACAGTTCTTCTGTAGCGCAAATAAGTTTATCTGTTAAAAGCCTCTGGGACACAACGTTGAATGTGTTTACAATTGGAACCAAGATGAAGTGGTTTTAATTTTTGCCACCTCTGCAGTAACTAACCCACGTAGAGCTGGCAGGGCCGAATTAGGAGGGCCAGGGGGTCTAGCGAGGCTATAGCCCAAGGGCCCACCATTACCAAGGGCCCAGGAGGCATGCCTCTATACCGCAAATAATACACAACTTATACACTGAGTGGCCACTTATTATGACCACCCCCTCAGTGCTTCGTTGGGCCACCTTTTGCCTTTAATACTGCGTTGATTCTTCGTGGCATGGACTCCACGAGATGTTTATAGGTGGTTTGTGGAATCTAAGACCATGCTTCATGAATAGCACTTTCCAGGAGTGTGAGATTGCAGGTTTGTGGATCCAGCTGTCTGATGGCTCGTTCAACTTCTTCCCACAAATTCTCAATGTGGTTGAGATCTGGAGATTGCGGGGGCCATCTAAGCAAAGTAAACTCACCGGCATGTTCCTGAAACCAATCCATTACAATACGAGCACTATGGCAGGACGCATTATCTTGTTGAAAGTAGCCATCGCTATTGGGATGAACCATCCACATGACAGGATGCACTTGGTGTGCCAGTCAGACGTTGATCAACATAAATTAAAGGGCCCAAAGCATGCCAGGAAAACATTCCCCAAACCATATCGTTGCCTCCACCAGCTTGAAGGGTTGTAGCAATGCATTTGGGGTCCGTGCGTTCGTGCTGTTTCCGCCAATTTCTTACTCGACCATCGGCATGGTGCAACTGAAAACGTGATTCATCGGACCACATAATTTGTTTCCAATTATCGACTGTCCAATCCTTGTGCTCCTGTGCGAACTGGAGACGTTTTCTCTTGTTAACTGCAGACAACAAAGGTGTTCGAACATGCCTTCGGCTGCCATATCCCATCCGACGCAGTGTACGGCGAACAGTGCGTGCACAGATCATTTGAGAGCATCCTTGATTAAGATGGTCTGTAATTTGCTGCACTGTTGCCCTTCTGTTGTCTGTTACCAGTCTGGAGACTCTCCGTTCCGCCCAAGCAGTCACTAGTCGATGACGACCACACGTTGCATGTAGAGACCTAGTTTTTTGGCTGACAGTCCAGTCTTTAAACACTTTAACAACAGCTGCTCTGGAACATTTCACGAATGCGGCGGTTTCGGTGATACTCGCTCCATGGCTCCGAGCTTCTACAATCATCCCACGTTGAAAGCCCGTCAAATTGCATCTTTTACCCATCTCGTCACCCAAAAATCTCTTCTACTACTGTCGCAAGCACTAAGCTTTCCCTTTTTATACTAGCCTCGCCCTCTGGCGGCAACAGCGTCCAGCTCATTTGCTTAAAACTGCCAGGTGGTCATAATAAAGTGGCCACATATAGAGAGAGAAGTAAAAGGATTTTAGTTTTGTTTCGTATGATTTCCACTCGATCACAAACAGAGGCTAGAAAACGAACAGATTCCAAGGCAGTGACGTACTAAGGGTAAACGTTCCATGTCGCTGTGTATACCAGGACCGGTGAGACAGTTTCAGTTTTCTCACTACCATCTACCCACGGTCCCACACCTCCCTGTATGCATTTGGAACCGTTAATGGGGAAATCCACTATGACTTCACATTACGTGACAAAAAAGATGCACCAAGAAAAGTATACAATGCTAAATCATTAAAAATTCCACGACAAAATCTGGAAATCTTAAGCTTTTAACACATATCCTTGGGAGAACAGTCGAAAATACATTAAGTTTTTTGTGGAAACTCTGCAGATAATTTATTAGTTTAAAGAATGTTGTACTGCGTATTAATTATCACAAACATTTCGCGACAGGTTAGTGTTTTAAAGGACTTCAATAATGATTGTCCATCATAAGGTCTTTGGGGGCCCACTGAGATGTCTTAGCCTTGGTAGCCTACTTACATATCTTAGCCTAGGGGCCTACTAAGGCCCTAATCCGGCCCTGAGAGCTGGCGATGGGAACAGCATGGGTTTCGCAGATTGAGTCTATCTTCTAACGATTTGCGATGTGCTTGTTGATACTCGTGACAAAACTGAGACGTGCAGGAAACAGTAGGTGTTTAAACTGAAACGGCAGATCAGATGGAACAAATGGAATGCGCAGAATTAAAACATGGTCTCCTGCCAGTCATGATGGTAAACCCAATGACATTTTACATGGGTTTTTCGGTAATCAATCGTGTTCCGTTGCAGTGCTGGTGGATCCAGATTACGTCACGATAAAGCAAATGGATAGTCGAGATGAGGTGGGATAATGCGCGAACAGAGGAGTAGTAATGTTAAGCTTTGAAGAAATGAAATGCGAAAACATTTACATTTCACTTCTTGTATTCTATTTTCATTTCACTGAAATATATTTCCTCTCTAAAAGAATCACGGAAATACTTTTGTATAAGTAGCGGAACTTTTTAACAATAATAGTTCTTCTGCGCTTTATCAGAAGTCTAAACACAGTAAACAGCAAAATCAACATTTCAACTTGTAAATCGCGAGCGTTACGAAGAATACACGAAACACTTCGGAGGTCTGACAGAGTAAAAAGAAAAATCAAATTTCAAATCCTAAATTGCGCACGTTACTTCAAATCCGGAACAATGATTGGAGAACCCTAGTGAAATTCTTTCCGTAAAAATATCGTAGAGCTATTTATACCGCGTAGTAACACACGGAATTCCTCGATCTGAAACGTAAAGGAACACTCCGCTCGTTACTTCAAATTCGAAATAATGATTGAAGAAACCTAGCCCATATCATCCCGTGAAAATAGCTTGGAACTATTTATAAAGCGTAGTAACACACGGGGAGCAGCCACCTCAAGCAATAATAACAGCCTCTACATGGCGTGGCATTGAATGGAAGAGAATTTTGATATCGTGCTGGGAAACAGCCTGCTAGACTGCTTCTATGCGAGACCAGAGTTCATTCGTGGTGACTGGCGGAGGCGCTTCACAGGCCAGTCGCTTAGCTACAGCGACCCAGACATGTTCGATAGGGTATATATCCGGACAGCATGCAGACCAGGAAAGAAACTGTATATGCTGTTCGTGGAAGAGGTTTTGGACATTCCGGGCTACGTGTGGCCCAGCATTGTCCTGCTGAAATACAGCTCCAGGACAACTCTAAAGGAAAGGTATCACATCTGCCTCTAAAACATCCCTTATGCATCACTGGCTGTTAAGGGTTCCCTCAATTCGTATCTCGCGAAATGAACCCAAGCGCGCCCCATACTATGATACTTGGAATTGGACAGGTATGAAGCTGCAAGGCACCGTTCACCACGACGTCTTCGAACATGTATGCGACCATCATGGTGAATCAAGTTGGATCGTGACTACTCATAAAACACGCCCTGTTGCCAATCAGCGCTCTACTGTCTATGTTCGAGATCCCATTGCAGCCTGATGCATCTGTGGTTAAAGGTCAAATGAATGCGCAGCAATGGGCTGCCAGCGATCAGTCCTATGTTTAGAAGACGACATCGAACTGTACTAGAATACAAAGCCTGACCTGTGATAGCGCTCCACTGTTGCTCTAACACCGTGGAAGTCGCTGTGTGATCGGTCACTGCCATGTGGTAGACTTGTCTGTCATCCCATGCAGTCGTGGGATTTTGGGGTCTATTTCTAGAATTTCAGTACCCCCGAGCCTCATCTGTCCCGCTGACGCCACGTCCGCATCACTGTACAGGTCTTTCGTCCCGAACGAGTGGAAATGTTTCGGTAGGAATACCAAGCTTTTCTCATCCCAACAATACTCCCTCGTTCAAAGTCCGTCAGGTGGTCATAATACGACCTTCTTCGATGACGGGGCATAGTGAGACACAAGAAACACCCTTTCGACTCAATGGCGGCTCTTCACTGCATATATGAAACATCTTGTTTGAGCCAGCTCTTTATACCCAAGAATCCTTCCTCGCTCAAAGTCCGTCAGGTGTTTATAATGCGACCTTCTTCGGCGACGGGGCATGGTGAGACACAAGAAACACCCTTTCGACTAAATGGCGGCTATTCACTGTATGAAACATGTCGTTTGAGCCAGCTTTTTACATCTAAGAATCCTTCCTCGCTCAAAGTCCGTCAGGTGTTCATAATGCGACCTTCTAGGGCGACGGGTCATAGTGAGACACAAGAAACACTTTTTGGACTCAATGTCGACTCTTCACTGATTGCAACATCTTGTTTAAGCCGGCTCTTTATACCCAAGAATCCGTCCTCGCTCAAAGTCCATCAGGTGTTCATAATGCGACCTTCTTCGGCGACGGGGCATAGTGTGACACAAGAAACACCCTTTGGACTCAATGTCGACTCTCTCCTGATTTCAACATCTTGTTTGAGCCACCCAAGAATCCTTCCTCGCTCAAAGTCCATCAGGTGTTCATAATGCGACCTTCTTCGGCGACGGGGCATAGTGAGACACAAGAAACACCCTTTGGACTCAATGTCGACTCTTCGCTGATTGCAACATCTTGTTTGAGCCAGCTCTCTATACCCAAGAATCCTTCCTCGCTCAAAGTCCATCAGGTGTTCATAATGCGACCTTCTTCGGCGACGGGGCATAGTGAGACACAAGAAACACCCTTTGGATTCAATGTCGACTCTTCGCTGATTGCAACATCTTGTTTGAGCCAGCTCTCTATACCCAAGAATCCTTCCTCGCTCAAAGTCCATCAGGTGTTCATAATGCGACCTTCTTCGGCGACGGGGCATAGTGAGACACAAGAAACACCCTTTGGACTCAATGTCGACTCTCCCCTGATTGCAACATCTTGTTTGAGCCACCCAAGAATCCTTCCTCGCTCAAAGTCCATCAGGTGTTCATAATGCGACCTTCTTCGGCGACGGGGCATAGTGTGACACAAGAAACACCCTTTGGACTCAATGTCGACTCTCCCCTGATTGCAACATCTTGTTTGAGCCACCCAAGAATCCTTCCTCGCTCAAAGTCCATCAGGTGTTCATAATGCGACCTTCTTCGGCGACGGGGCATAGTGAGACACAAGAAACACCCTTTGGATTCAATGTCGACTCTTCGCTGATTGCAACATCTTGTTTGAGCCAGCTCTCTATACCCAAGAATCCTTCCTCGCTCAAAGTCCATCAGGTGTTCATAATGCGACCTTCTTCGGCGACGGGGCATAGTGAGACACAAGAAACACCCTTTGGACTCAATGTCGACTCTCCCCTGATTGCAACATCTTGTTTGAGCCACCCAAGAATCCTTCCTCGCTCAAAGTCCATCAGGTGTTCATAATGCGACCTTCTTCGGCGACGGGGCATAGTGTGACACAAGAAACACCCTTTGGACTCAATGTCGACTCTCCCCTGATTGCAACATCTTGTTTGAGCCACCCAAGAATCCTTCCTCGCTCAAAGTCCATCAGGTGTTCATAATGCGACCTTCTTCGGCGACGGGGCATAGTGAGACACACGAAACACCCTTTGGACTCAATGTCGACTCTTTGCAACATCTTGTTTGAGCCAGCTCTCTATACCCAAGAATCCTTCCTCGCTCAAAGTCCATCAGGTGTTCATAATGCGACCTTCTTCAGCGACGGGGCATAGTGAGACACAAGAAACACCCTTTGGACTCAATGTCGACTCTTCGCTTATTGCAACATCTTGTTTGAGCCAGCTCTCTATACCCAAGGATCCTTCCTCGCTCAAAGTCCATCAGGTGTTCATAATGCGACCTTCTTCAGCGACGGGGCATAGTGAGACACATGAAACACCCTTTGGACTCAATGTCGACTCTTCGCTGATTGCAACATCTTGTTTGAGCCAGCTCTCTATACCCAAGAACCCTTCTTCACTCAAAGTCCATCAGGTGTTCATTGCGAATGCGACCTTCTTCGGCGACGGGGCATAGTGAGACACAAGAAACACCCTTTGGACTCAATGTCGACTCTTCGCTGATTGCAACATCTTGTTTGAGCCAGCTCTCTATACCCAAGAATCCTTCTTCGCTCAAAGTCCATCAGGTGTTCATAATGCGACCTTCTTCGGCGACGGGGCATAGTGAGACACAAGAAACACCCTTTGGACTCAATGTCGATTCTTCGCTGATTGCAACATCTTGTTTGAGCCAGCTCTCTATACCCAAGAACCCTTCCTCGCTCAAAGTCCATCAGGTGTTCATAATGCGACCTTCTTCGGCGACGGGGCATAGCGGGACACAAGAAACACCCTTTGGACTCAATGTCAACTCTTCGCTGATTGCAACATCTTGTTTGAGCCACCTTTTTATACCCAAGAATCCTTCCTCGCTCAAAGTCCATCAGGTGTTCATAAAGCGACCTTCTTCGGCGACGGGGCATAGTGAGACACAGAAACACCCTTTCGACTCAATGTCGGCTCTTCACTGTGTGCAACATCTCGTTTGAGCCAGCTCTTTGTATCCATTACCGGACAGTTCAGAGGGCACTGCTCCGAAACCGCAGATACATTTTCACTGACACTTTTTAATTTACATATCACAACCTATTTTACATATCCTGTAAGTTTCAAGCTGATACCTGCAGTCCTTCACGGTGTTGCAATTTGCACAAACACCCGTGTATTATCGTTGCTATTCTCCTGTAGGCGTTTTCACTTATAGATTTTTAGTATAAGTCTTGCTTAATAAAGCCATCGGTAGGTAAGGAGTCGCTACGCCAACAAAAAAACGGATTTTGTTTTTATAGGTTCTATCACGTTTGGTGTACAATTTTTGTAGTTTATGAACAATCGTTCAATAAAAAACTATTGCGTTTATGCAATTTTGTTGTGCAAGAGTTTAATGAAATAATATTGCGTAACCACAAAATGAACTAATATTGCGTGAGCTTATGACGCAGCATACCGCAAGATGAACTTTCTACAGTGGTTTCTTCAGCAATGATTGAAAGCTGTGTAACAACCAAAACAAATTTATTAAAAATTTGAAAATTCGAATTTTAAAGAAGAGGCAGTGTGCCCCATCATGTTGTTCTGTGTTCCTGCCAAATTTTCGGACTTTACGTCTGGTAGTTTCTCCTATATAGGCGAAAGACAAACAGACACAGTAATTTCATTATTATTATAGATTATTACAGAAACACTCAAGAAATTATTGTGAAACTTCAAGTAGTACAACTGAAAAATACCGAAAGCTTTTATCATTTCTAGCGCGATTAATATTTTTTTTCTTTAGTTCCCGATTCCTTCTGATTATATTTATGTTATTATCACGGTTACTGATATGCATTTGATATTAAAATTGGGTTTGAAACTTTTTGAAGTAATTCTTATTGGGTAAACTGATTGTTTGCACATCCATGGGTCATATCTGTTCGGTTTACCTGATACTCACGTAATTTGTTGCATTCATTGGAGTCAGTGGAGCGAGAAAAGGTTAATAAGCAATACCTTAAAAAATAATAATAATCTGCAACTGACGGTACTGTGCTTGCAATTTCGGCATTGCAAAGTGGAAGTTTATCCTTTCTGTGTCAGCTCTGGGGAAACAACTCAGTGTTACATGCTACCAGTTGTTTCAAAAACTCGCATTGAATGATATTTTTCGACATAAGTCCTCTCTCTCTCTCCTTCACGGCCATGCAACTGTTTGTGGAACGTGCAATGCATCGGGACGTCTCCGGAACACTGTAGATTCTTGCCGCATAAGCGTTCGTTGACTATTCACAACGAGCTCTCTCTTCAAGCTAAAAAGGAGGAAAACAACCACATTTCGACCATACGTCTCCGTACAGGTAAAAACTTTGGAGTACATGAATCAGAGCAGAAGGTGTCCAGAAGGCAATAAAATGCCATTTCCTCTTCGCAGTGTACAAAGCTGCTGAACATTTGGGGACTGGAAATCGCAGTAGTAGTAAAATTATGCACCTATGAAAGTGAGGTTGTTACAGAGGCTCTCTTACTGTCTCTTGGTTAAAATTAAAAACATATATATATATAAAATATTTTTGCTTAGGTCTCTTCTTAATAGAATATATATATATATATATATATATATATATATATATATATATAAGTGGGATTAAAAATGAACTTTCAGAAGACAAAAGTGATGTTCAATGCTTTTACAAGAAATGAAGATTTATCGATTGATGGAGAAAAGCTGGAGATAACAAACACGTACGTTTATCTTGGACAGCAGATATCAAGTGAGGGTCACATTGATGAAGAAATTAATCGGCGTACAAAAACTGCCTGGAGAGCTTTTGGAAGAAACAGCATAATTTTCAAGAGCAATATGCCACTATGTCTTAAAAGAAAAGTGTTTGATCAATGCATCCTTCCAGTGCTTACGTATGGTGCAGAGACGTGGACCTTAACTAAAAGAGACATACAAAGGCTGCAGACAACTCAAAGTAGCATGGAGAGGTGCATACTTGGTGTAACCAGGAGAGATAAGAAGAGGAACTCGTGGATCCGAAAAATGACAAGAGTGGAAGACATCATGATCAGAGTTAAATCCCTGAAATGGCAATGGGCTGGACATACTGCCAGAAGGACAGATCATCGATGGACAGCCGAAATTTTAGATTGGATTCCAAGGGACAGGAAAAGACCCAGAAGAAGACCACATGGGAGATGGGTGGATGAAATTCGAAAGTATGCAGGGGTGACATGGAGGAGACTGGCACAAGACAGACCGTTGTGGAGGAAACTTGGGGAGACCTTCGTCCAGCAGTGGATTGATAATGGTTGACAATGATGATGATGATGATGATGATATATATATATATATATATATATATATATATATATATATATATATATATATATATATATATATATATATATTTATATGGAAAAGGAGTCAATATAGAGACTGGCACAAGACAGACCGTTGTGGAGGAAACTTGGGGAGACCTTCATCCAGCAGTGGATTGATAATGGTTGACAATGATGATTACGATGATGATGGAAAAGGAGAAAACGAATGCACCGTACTTTATTGCTTGGTAATGCTCTCCTGAAAATGCTCAACACAAAATTTACGTGTTTCGTTTTGTGACGTGCCTGCCCCGTAGGACGCACATGACATAAAGGCAGAGCAGTGTCCGCGTAGCTCAGTTGGGAGAGCGACTTACTCCGGAGTGAGGAGACCCGATTTCGATGCCCGGCGCGGACAAACTCGTACGTTATAGTTTTTAATGTTAAAAAATGCATAGATGAGACCCTTAAATGCACTTTAATATAAAAATAACACAAATGAAGTGAATACTGTATTTATTTGCGAAAAAGTCCCTGTACACACTCTTCAGCAATAACATTATGAAATGAAATAAATGGATGGTGTTACAAGTTAAAACCAAAAATCATGCTGTCTAAACACGTTTAATATAAAAAAAATTATGAACCTCGCACTATAAGAGGACATAAATACATAGCTAAAAACGTAAAAAACACACTAATACTTTCGTGACCGCCATCGGTCACTTCTTCAGGTGTGACTACCAGTTCTAAGCAGCAACGGTCAGCATACACATGTATATGTACAACATGATGTGTCAGGTCAGACGGCTGCGCAGAAAGACATAGAAAGAACAGGTGGTCAGGAGTCAGTAATAATTATTACAATATTTAAATCACAGTAAGTCATGTATAAAGTATTACCAAGCATCAGGAATATAGTTAGGAATATCATCGTTGCAGCAACTTGTCCGGTGAGCCAGAATCTGAAGGGCTTCTGTAAATAATAATAAATTCTTATTCTTAGGTATAGTCAGAATAGTAACCTCATAATATATTGGTTCGAAAGGTTTGCTTAGAAGCAAACGTGGCATAGCTGTGGAGCCATTACCGACTTTAATACTGTATTTGTGTTCCTGCAGTCTGACCTTTAGATTACGAAATGTGGAACCTATGTAGGAAGTATTCCCTTCATCGGGGTCAGAGGACAGGAGAGGGATTCTGTAAATTCCATAATTATCTAATAAATCAGGTTTGTCACGATCGCTACGAACCAACGAAAATAATTTACAAGAAGACAACCCAAAGTCAATACCAAAAGGTCTGCAGATATTTTTAAATAGATGTGAAAGTGGTGGCAAAAACGGGATAGAACCCACAAATTTTATGGGTCTAACTTCTCTGGCTAGTGTTGTACAGTCAAAACGTTGGGATTCTTTAATAAGTTTATTAATAACATTATGACCGCCCACTTACACTCTGAGTCAACCTCCGCTACGAAACTAGTTCCTAGAATTTTGGGCGAAAAGCAAGATAATTATTGCTCAGAACCCACTTTTCTTTGCTCAGCAGTTTATCGGGCAAAATTGCTATTTAACACGATCGCTGCGTTACGACCCACCCGTGGGTCGTAACACGTTAACTTCTACATTTTTCTGAGGAAGAAAAAAGTTTATATACATAAATCTTTAGTGAATACCAGTCACTTTATGTATAAGTTTTTAAACGACCCACCGGGGTGTCGTACAGCACTGTATTGAAACAGTTACTACCCCACCGGTGGGTCGTAACGTACTACAAAAAAATCGCCGAAAAACGTCGCCGAAGCTAACGTGTTAAGATAAATTTTCAAAACGGAAGAGAACGTTTTAGAAATAGATTTGTTATAAGAAGTTACCTAATAGAGAGCGCTTCGCATTTTCGATCGCTAACTCTCCAGCTGGGAAATGTACGAAACTTCCGGGGAGGAGAGCGAAAACAACATGAGCGAAACTTCGGGGGATTAGAGTGATAACAACATGAGCGAAACTTCGGGGAGGAGAGCTTTCAACATTCACAATACAGTGTCGATAAACTTACAATCGGCAAAATGCGAGAGAGAGTACTTAAGCAGCCGGAAGGGGGCGGGGAGCATGGCGAGAAAACAGAGGACGACACAATGAACTTTGACTAAGATCGTAAATCCGTAATTCCAAAACTTTACTACGTCAGTACGGGAATGTGATGCGGATTCACATCGCTCTCGGTTTCTCCTGAGACGTGTGAAAACACAAATTTGTCTTTGACAGTATCGAACTCGTGTCACCTCGTCCCGGAGCCATTTGTTCTAACCGACTAAAATACACGGACGGAATGTATCGCTGCGCATTTGCCGCTTTGACACGTTTTTCACTTTATAGTACAATCACAGACGTTATGAGCCGGATTTCCTGCCTTTAACAATAATGCACTCTTACGTTGACATGGAGTACATTGGTTTTCTGATCCGTCTTTCTTCGCGATAGCTTACACCTGGCGTCTCAACTGAACAACACCACAGAAAGTATCCTCAGATGTTCCGCACTAACTGGAGCAAATAATGTCCCGAGGTTCTCGGAGACACTGGGGTGGACCGGCGAATGATGTGTTCCACTGCAACCACAAATGCTCGATGAGATTCAATTCGCGGAAATTCGGAAGCCAAGGGAGAACATGAAATGCTTGGAAATTATCCCCGAACTATTCTTACATAATGCGGGCTTTGTGACTCTGGACACAGTGCGGGCCTTGTGACACTGACCCTTGTGCACTGGACATTGCTCTGCTGAAAGTGTCCAGTGCCACTCCGTCACCATGTAGGAAAACACTTGGTTCGAAACAATACCTAGGTAGAATCTGGAGACTACGGGTGAGTTAAGCATAGAGGAGAAGATGCATTGATGCCCGTGAAAAGTATATCCATACAATGATACCGCCGCGTGTCTCCTTCCAACTGTGCAGCCTGGTTGCAGAATATGCACCCTTCCATCGGCATGTGGGAGGTTGAACCTGGATTTATCAGACTATGCGACTCTTCCACAGACGACTAATGTCCAGTCACAGTGTTACTGCGCCCTACAGATTCTTAAGGCAGTTATTTTTTTTTTTTTTTTTTTTTTTTTTTTTGATTTGAGGTTTAACGACCACCGTGAGCAACTCAATGGGCTATAAGCAGTCGCCCGTCCCTAATTTAGAGTCACTGGTTCCAGGGAAGGGAAAGAGCCAGTGCCGTAAGACAAACACAACATCCATGCCTCACCGGGATTCGAACCCGGACCCCTTACGGACGAATGATCAGAGGCCAACGCCTTAGACCACTGCGCCACCGGGGCGGCTAAGGCAGTTATAGACCTAGGGTCAAACACTACAGGGTCAACTGCGGTCGGTCAACATGGGGACACAAACTGCCCGCCGTCTCCTTTGGTCCATCAGTATCAGTCTCCCCGGCTTGTGTGTTTAGAAATGTATCTCTGTGCGCCCTGGTTTTAGTCTTTCATTAACTGACGGATCGTGAGGCATCTATTGTCCCAGACTACACATGCCTACCGGCGCGTGCCTGGACTGTCAACAAGTAGCTGTCTCACTTTCCCGCATGTTTAGTGCGTATGTGTTCCTTATCGTATCATACCCTTCACACCTTTGCTACGGCGACTCTCGAATTCCTAACAAAGCTTACGGTTGCTGCAATACTGGATTGCGGCTTCCTCACTTCGTAACCGTTTCCCAATCGAACCCAACTAAATCCTTTTGAGCTTTCTCCATTATATGGGCTTGGCGAACTCACGTGAATTGAATTGAATGATAAGCAGTTTAAGTAATGGAGTGTCTGACCGCAGGTCTATAACTGCCCTAAGGAAATTAGATGACGAGATATGTGAGTAAGTGAACTCGATAGGAAAGAAAAACATTGAAAGAAAGTGAGGGGAAGGTAGTGAAAAACAAATCTTATGCGCGCGCGCGCGCGAAGTAACTGGCGTGATAAGACCAGAGGAAAGGACGCAAAGCACTGAGTTTTTTGGTAACCACAAGGCCAGCTACCATCACCACTAACGGGGGAGGAGGGGGCTGGAAGCCTATCTGGAGCAAGAACAGTCTCTAGTACTCATTATCACCACTAACCTGTAAGAAAAGGGTTAACCTCGTCAAGACACTTGCCTGATGGTCTGTCTAACAGTAACCTGGCTACTTTTCAAGGATTTACCACTCTATCCGATGCATTCCTCCTGATTTGGGGCCCTGAGAACAAGAACCAATACTCAACAATATTACCATCCCTCTGTTCCAGTCAGGGGAAACAGTAACCGCCGCCTTAGTTTTTGGATGCCTAAGCATTGCGCTGGGGTCATAGTTAACCGCACCTCTAGCAAGTTCATTAGATTGAACAGTCGCTTCTTTGAAGGACTTCATGGTGAGCCTGATGGAAAACTCAAGTACCTTTTAGGCACTAAGTGTGTCCTTCAAGTTCCGAAGTGGGTCCAAAAACAGAACCTTGAGAAACACCAGCCGTTATCTTCCTTCAGAAGAAAAGTGTTAACCTTAACAGTGAAGCAAACTCCTATGCACTTGTACTTGTTTAAAGTAGTTTTAGGAAAAGTGTGTCTGACCAGAGGCCTAAAACTGCCCTTAAAAATTGGAAGCTACGATATTTGAGTAAGTGAACTCAATAGGAAAGAGAAACAGAGGAATTGGTGATAGGGGAGAGAGCTGATCTTTGAAGCAAACTGCGATACCAGCCCGGGAGGAAGGGGTAGAGAGCACGGAACGGGGAACAACCGTCACAGGTGGACCACCCCCAGTATAACACAACCACCCAGTCGCCGACGCTTCCGGGAAGAAGTGGAACCCACGAAAACCACATCTGGACTCCGGAGCAGCAATCAGTACTCACCGTCTCACGCCAACCTGAAAAAGAATTCGCAACGGTGCTACCCTCCTACATGTCCTGGTCAGAGAGAACAAGGATCGCCGCATAGTAACTCATATGCGCTGCCAGTACCGTCAATATGTATATCGGTCGGTGACTTCAGGACGCGTCCACTCGTAGAGGCAGGGGTGGTCATACTTATCTGGCCCGCCCAAGAGTATATCACCTTACGTAACGTGATTCCAAAGCTTTGATTGAGTATATGGAGATTGATGACCTGTTCCAACTTCTGGCTCACCCTTTAAGCGCCTGATTGGATTACACTTACCGGGGTCTCCCACTGATTAAGTTATTCAGGGCGCAGTTTACTGATTTTCAGGGTCTGGGATTCGTCTTCTAGACAAGACAGAAATGTTACTTTTGTTCTTTGGCTGCTGATTCTCCACCTGTAAATTTTGGGATGGGGGTAACCTCAGACGCTCATGGAATGGAAAATAGATGACCTGCACTTTCCTTGCTCCCTCTTTCAACCTCTTTTCATTACTCATGCCTCAACTATTGACTTCTCCTATTTAATACAACTGCACTTCTGCTTATACAGTGTTTTACCTGATGAAGGACCTTCATCAGGTGGAAAACACTGAACAGATCTTGTGTGTATTTCATTAAATGATTTTAAACTTGTAAATACCATCTCTTCAAGTTTACTTTAATCGTGTATCGACGGCCTTTTAAGAATTATTATTACTACATTTAGTATAATTGTTGGTAGCTTTAAAGTTAATTTCAATGACTACTTGTATTGGGTTGAGGAATAAGTAATGTCGGTTTTTTCCACAGTTTCATTTGTGTGCCAAAATAAAATATTTTGGCAACATGTGATATACTATGTAATAGATACGTGTTCGCTCTACATACCAGTGTGTTTGATTTGATTTAATTTTATTTGGTTTTCAGGTCATTAAAATGGAATGTCAAGTGGACAAAAAGGAGCATTACCGACATCTGCTGCTCTTCGTGTTTAATTGAGAAACCAAAGCCACAAAAAGCTGCTCGCGAGATTTTTGCTGTCTACGGTGAAGATGTTGTAACTGAAAGGATGGCTCAACGGTGGTTTTCGCGCTTTAAATCCGGCAATTTCGACCTTAAGGACATGGAAAGCCCCGGGCGCCCGGTTTAGTTCGATGAAGAGCAATTGAGCCAGATGCTGCACGAAAACCCGCGTCAATTGACCAGAGAATTGGCAGAGCAAATGAACTGTTATCAGAAGACAGTCGTGTATCACCTTCATGCGATGGGAAAAGTTCAAAAGCTCGGCGTTTGGGTTCCGCACGTTTTGAACGCAACAACAGAAATCAATGTTCCACAATTGCTGCCGGTTTGCTCGCTCGTCACAGGGCTACTCGTGGTCACAAAGAAAGATTTCTGTACCGCATCGTTACCGGCGACGAAAAATGGTGTCTGTACGTCGACATGAAGCAGCGAAAAGAATGGCTCAGTTCCACGAAACACGGAACGCTGCGAGCAAAACAAGAGTTGCATCCTCGGAAGACGATGTTGTGTGTCTGGTGGGATTGGCAGGGCATCATCCACTACGAACTTCTTCGGAACAATGAGACGATCAACGCGGACCTCTATGTTCAACAACTGCATAGACTCCACGACGCAATGCAACAAAAGCGAGCCGATCGGCGATACGATGTTCTGCTGCAAAACGACAACGTTAGGTCCCACATCGCCAATATGTCCAAAACTGCCATTCAAGCGCTCAATTGGGAAGTTCTGCCGCACCCGCCGTATTTTCTGGACTTGGCTCCATCCGATTTTGATCTGTTTCGATCGCTTTCCAACAATTTGTACGGCGTGTCGTTCAATAATGACGTGGAATTGCGGACGTGGTTGGACGACTTCTTCGGGTCACGACCGGCAGATTTCTATCGCCGAGGCACCAAACAACTTGTTGAACGATGGGAAGGAGTTGTATACATTATTGATTAAATTGTTATTTTATGTTGTTGCGAAATAAAGTTTTCCAGCGTTTGAAGAAAACGACATTACTTATTCCTCAACCCAATATATTCACCCTGGAACTTCGGTTATACGTTTTCCTAGGGGACAGCCTTAAAAAACGTATAAGAGAAATTTAAAAATGTTAAATGCTATTGTAAAATTTATGCTTTCAAAGAGTACAAGGTATTATTTTAAAAAAAATATTTAAAGTCGAACTGGCTGCGGAAGAAAAGAAGTTACAATATCATTTATCTCTTTGCAAAAAGCATGAATGAAGCCCATGAAAATCGAGCTTGTCTTTTGACAGCTTCTTTCACTGAATTGGGATCGGGATAAAAATCATTATTCTAGATTAAGTGAAGTCCTCAGAACTCAGAATCTGAGACCAGTGTTTCAATACGCAACACATCAATTAACAGATTTCTTTTTTTTTTTTCCTGAGGATTCTGGGCTCATCCATTTGAAACCGGAATGATGAATATTGATGATATATTTAGGATTCTATACTATTAATACTACGCCAAGAAGTGGTGGAGCCACAAAGTTACTTACGTCCCAGAGGTTTTTAAATAGTACACATTCGTGTAAGTCGTGAACTGCAAAACCAATTTTTCATCCAAACCGAAAGTAAACAACATGGGATGAAAGTTCAGATCTAGCCGCACTAAGGCACACAACAATGCTATCTCGATCTTTATAAAGTTGCAATAGATTGGGTTACGTATAAAATGATCAAGGGACCCTGTATTTTTGATAAACTGAAATTAAAATTTTAACGTATAATCGCAAAAAAACGTATAAATGAATACGTATAACAAAACGGGAAGCCTATAGAAACTACACTAAAATACCAGGGCATTCCGTGAAAAAAGTGCAAAACGTATAACAGAAGTGCATTTAGTTTTGTGCAGTTGTGCTCGAAACCAGAGATGAAAATGGGTTACGGGGCAGCGGATCAACGGGTCGACAATTTCTTGCGGATCAAACGCGTTGGGTCAAGCTGTTCCTGACCCGATTTCGATTCCGGTTTTTTTAATTTTATTTAAAAAAAAATTAAAATGCCTGCTGTGGAATTTTGTGCTCGATACTGGTGCCTACGGAGTGAAGAATGATTTGTCATGAAAAAATATTGTCGTCTCTTTCTTAAAGCAACGAATATTTCCACTGACAGACGACACGGCGTCGACGTTAGACACACCATATGGTAAAACGATTTTTTGCGTTTGTTTTCAGCTCAAATGTGCAGAGCAAGGTACAGGCGAACGCCTGTCGTCTGCTTCTCTGATGATTCACTCTTTCACACACCGCGTGTCACTTTGTAAGACTGAGAGTTACTTTTCACATCACGTCTTTTGCATTGAACATTCAAAGGTTTTCGTTTGACGAGCTGATATCCCGTCTCCATGACATGTGTCAGAATTAATGACTTGTTTTTTAATATGGATGAACTTAGCATTAAAGAGACTGAAAACAAGAAAGATGACACCGAATTTTCGGGTGTAATAAGCACGTCTTTTGAATCCGTTCTGGCGCAAATTAAATTTATCAAAGTTATGACAGAAGAAAGAAGTTTTTCAATCGCGTTTTTAAACCCTCAGATATTGCTGTAAACGGAATCGTGAGCTTACGCCCTCTGATTGCAGACTCGTACATTAAGAAAAACATGAATTTATATGAGAAATATTTCGCACTGGAAACACTCTCCAACACAGAAATAATTTTTCAAATTGGACTCTTAGAAACAGAGATATCGACAAAAATAAGATGTGACTTTTCGTCTCCTGGTGGGAAACCATGTATTATTTTAGGAAGAAAGTATTCTCAAAAAAATTTTCAATATGAGCGGTATCGGTCGAAAAAAAATAAATTTTAGTCGAATTTTCAGGAGCCCAGATTTTGCTACAAATACATCAGAAGCAGAAATTAATCCATATGCCCCCTGGTGGCCAAACCATTCCTTACCAAACATTGGAAATTATATGAAAACTATTCTCCATCAGGTGTTGTATGCGATACAGGAAGAATTTTTCAAATCGGAGTTTTAGAAGCAGAAATAACGCAGAAAACGCAATTTACCTTTGTACCCCCTAGCGGAAAGTATATGATTTACTTGAAAATTTTGAATTTATAGGAAAAACATTTCGTATCGGAAACACTATCCAACAAGAAAGAATTTTTCAAATCGGACTCCTAGAAGTAGAGATATTGACAAAAATAAGATATATATCTACACCTCCTTGCGTAGAAACCATGCATTATTTCAAGAAGAAAATGCTCCTAAAAGGTTTGTCGACATGAGTAGTATTGGTCTACAAACGACTTTTTTTTTTTTTTTCAATTGAGATTTTAGAAGCTCATATTTTGCTGCAAATACATCAGAAGCAGAAATTAATCCTTATGAACCCTGGTGGCCAAACCATTCTTTACCAAACATTAGAAATTGTATGAGAAATATTTTCCAACAGGGGTTGTACGTGATACAGAAAGAATTTTTCAAATCGGAGTTTTAGAAGCAGAAATAACGCAGAAAACGCAATTTACCTTTGGGCCCCCTAGTGGAAAGTCTATGATTTACTTGAAAATATTGACAAAAATAAGATATACATCTACGCCCCCTGGCGTAGAAAACATGCATTATTTTAAGGAGAAAATGTTCCTAAAAGGTTTGTCGACATGAATAGTACCGGTCTACAAACTACTTTTTTCTCAATCGAGAATTTAGAAACTCATATTTTCCTGCAAATACATCAAAAGCGGAAATTAAGACTTACGCCACCTGGTGGCCGAACCATTTTTTACAAAAATTATAAATTATGTGTAAAGGATTTCCCATCAAGAGCTGTATCCGGTGTAGAATTTTTTTTTCAAATCGGAGATTTAGAAGCAGAGATATAGGGGGAAAGCAATTAACCTTTACGCCCCTAGCGGAAAGTCTATGAATTACTTAAAAATTTTGAAATTTTATGAAAAACATGTCACACGGGAAACGCTATCCAACAAAGAAGGAATTTTTCAAATCGGACTCCTAGAAGTAGAGATATTGACAAAAATAAGATATACATCTACGCCCACTGGCGGAGATACCATGAAATATTTTAAGAAGAAAATATTCAGAAAAAGTTTATCGACGTGAGTGGCATCAGTCCACGAAAGAATTTTTTCAATCGATATTTTAGAAGCTCAGATTGTGTGGCAAATACATCAGGAGAAAAAATTAACACTTACGCTCCTGGTGGCCAAAGTATTCTTTACCAAAAATTTGAAATTATATGCAAAAGATTTTCCATCAGGAGCTGTATCAGCTGAAGAAAAAAATTCCAATCAGAGTTTTAGAAGAAGAGTTATCGGGGAAAATGTAATTTACTTTTACGCCTCCTAGCGGAAAATCTATGCGTAATTTAAAAAAGTAACTATATCAGACGGACGGACGGACAAACCGATAACATAAGCACGATCTTTTTTTACAAATGTCGTGCTAAAAAGGTCGAGGCCAACAAATACGTGTTTGTGAGAAACAAAAAAGGGAAGAGTGAATGCTGGGAGTTGTTTCGTCTCGTTAAGGAACCATAATATGTTTCACAGCAAAACCAATTTTTTACAAGCTTGTGATGAGTTGAAAGTTTCTAAAACGTAAATGTATGTTTCATGTGTGTGTCCTTTCCTTCTGAGGCGCAATGATAAAATTAACATCCGCATTTTGGAAACTTTCAACTCATCACAAGCTTGTAAAAATCGGTGTTACTATGAAACATATTCTGAAACTTGATACGTTACCAAGAAAACAGCAAAAACTGAAATTCAACATACAAGATGTTAATTTAAAAAAATTTGCTGTAGCGCCACCAGAATAGATGGAGCAGCCTTAACATTACTGAAGTGGAACTTTTCGACTCGCGCAGATGTGTTTGAAAGCACGTGTAAAACAGTTATGCTTTGTCTTAAAAATGAAGGACCACAGTTCCAACGCTTCCTGTAAGTGAATAAATTATACGTTCTATATGTTCACACACATACAAAATGTTGCGAAGTTATAATTCAAAGCAGATTTGTTTGGGTCAGGTCAAGGTCTGTTACGGATCCGGGTCGGGTCCAATTATGTGGCACCCGGGTCCAACATTTTTGACCCGTTTCTAATGTTTCCAATTCTGCTCGAAACATCTAAGCCTTGGATGTGTTTACAGAACCTACTTTAAAATATTATCTACGCTGTTTTATTTCAACATATGTTGCATTTTCCTTGTCTCTGATGTTGATTTAGCTTTTTATAGGTTGAAAAAAAAAAAAAAAGCTTGAGAGGCTGTATGTAGTACGTTGAGTTGTGACTTCAATTCCCCTGTTCCTTTTTTTGTGACATTTCAAGTTTTTCATCTGCAAGGTTTTTCAAAAATGGAACTCTTGCAGTTGTCTTTTAGCATCGGAGCTATCAAATAAGAAGAATGTTTGCTTAGTCTCTGTTTACCTTCTTTTTAACTCTTTACAAATGTTCTCTCAAAGCAGATTGCCGCGAGAAACAAGCGTACAAATCCCACGTGATAGTGTTGAAACTGGAATTTCGGAAAGTGGCACAAGGAGAAGGAAATCGGGAAGTTAGTAAAGGAAATGAAGAACAGAAATTTCGGAAAGAACCGATGAAGTAGTAACCTATACTGATTCTTTAAAAACTACATCTGATAATGATTTACTCAATTTCGACCAACATTTTGGTAAATTTCATCTGAAAATCTTTATAACTAATGTAGTTTTTGTTTTCACACATAATTCAAAGTTTGAGCAGTTTAAGCCGTTTTTCTCAACTCTGAAGAACTTTTTTTTTACGCCACTTGTATTTATCGCGATTTCTTTTAGATCAAACATCCATTTAAGACATCACAGTTGCTTCAAGAAAAACAAGAAAGATGATACCGAATTTTTGGTGGTAATGAGCACACCTTTTGAATCCGTTCTGCCGCGAATTAAATTTATCGAAGATATTCAAAGTCAATAGAGCCTGTAAGGAAAACAATCAACTGATAAAACATCCAGAAATAGGAACATCTGCTTAGTTACACCAGCGCCTAAAAAGCATGTTACGAAAGTTAACAAATGGGGCACAAAAAGCTTCTCATAGCACAAGGAAGGAATCAGAGACAAAAAGATTTGCAAATCGAACAGTTAAAAGAAGAAAAATGCGAGAGAAGGAAACATTATATAACCCTATGCCACCTAGCGGAATAATTTTGCATAATGGAAAAGTTGAAAATAGGCGAAAAATATTCGGCATGGAAAAAGCTGTGCTAAGGAAAAAAAAAACTTTTTTAAATACGTCTCTCGGAAGAACAGATAGCGAAAAAAAAAGTGTCGACCTTTACGCACCTCACGGGAAATATTTGTATTATTTAAAGAGAAAAATGCTCCACATCTCTATTGTAGTGAATGTCATACAGTAAAAAAGAAATTTCTCTATAGTGTTTTTAGAAGCGGCGGCGGTACAGCTGCAAACTGAAGTATACAAACACCATCTACCGACAAAACTATGAACTACAAAATTCCTCATATACTAGCCTAAAGTGTTCCACAATGTAAATGGCATCCGATGTTGAAATATATTTTAGTATCTGACAGAAGAAAAAACTTTTTGAATCGGGTTTTCAGTCCCGTAGATATTTCTGCAAACGGAAACTTTAACTTACGCCCTCTGGTGGAGGACTTGTGCGTTAAGAAAAATTTTTCAAATTATATGAGAAATATTTCGTACCGGAAACGCTCTCAAAGACAGAAATAATTTGTCAAATCGGACTCTTAGAAGCAGAGATATTGACAAAAATAGGTATGCTTTTAAGCCCCTGCCGGAAAATTCATGCATTATTTTAAGAAGAAATCATTCTCAAAGGGTTTTTCGATGTGAGCGGCTTCGATCCACGAAAGAATTTTTTTCATTCGAGTTTTCAGGAGCCCAGATTTTGCTGCTGAAAATTACTGCTTACGTCCCCTGGTGGTTAAAACACTGCTTTCCAAATATTAGAAATTATATTCAAAACATTTCTCACCAGGAACTGTATGCAATACAGGAAGAATTTTCCATATCGGAGTTCTAAAAGCAGAGATATCGAAGGAAATACAATTTACCACATCGCCCCCTAGCGGAAAGTATATGAATTACTTGAAAATTTTGAAATTATATGGAAAACATTTCGCACCGGAAACACGATCTAACAATCTAAAAAAGAAGGAATTTTTCAAATCGGACTCTTAGGAGCAGATATACTGACAAAATATACGCACCCTGGCGGAGAAACCATGCATTATTTTAAAAGGAAAATGTTCCGAAAAGGTTTATCGACACGAGTATGGTATCGGTCCACGAAATAACTCTTTCACTCGAGATTTTAGAACATCAGATTTTGCTGCAAATACATCAGATGCAAAAATTAGCACTTACACCCGCTGATGGCCAGACCAGTTTTAACCAAAAATAAGAAATTACATGCAAATCATTTCCCATCAGGAGCTGTATGCGGTGCAGAAAGAATTTTTCAAATCGGAGTTTTAGAAGCGGAGATATCGCGGAAAGCGCAATTTACCTATGCTCTCCCTACCGGAAAGCCTAATTACTTGAAAATTTTGAAATCATATGAAAAACATTTCGCACCAGAAACTCTATCCAACAAGGAAAGTGTATTCAAATCGGATTCTTAGAAGCAGAGATATTGACAAAAATAGGATATACATCTACGCCCCCGGGCGGAGAAACCATGTATTATTTTAAGAAGAAAATATTCCGAAAAGGTTTATTGGCGTGAGTGGTATCTGTCCACGAACTAATTTTTTCAGTCGAGGTTTTAGAAGTTCAGATTTTGCTGAAAATACATTAGAAGCAGAAATTAGGAATTATATGCAAAACATTTCCCATCAGGAGCCGTATCCTCTGCAGAAAGAATTTTTCAAATCGGAGTTTTAGAGGCAGAGATATCGGGGAAAACGCAATTTACTTTTACGTCCCCTAGCGGAAAATCTGTACGTAACTTGGAAAAGTGACTACACCTAAAATACTCTTCGACATAAATGAAATCGGAAGGTAAAATATTTTTTTCAATCGGATGTTTAGAAGCAAATATATGAAATAAAATGTATTTTAAATTCGACATCATCTGTATTTACGCCCTCTAGCGGCGAAATTATGTATCGTAAGAAACAAGTGAAATGAAGGATCATCATTCGCACATTTCAAGCTTTGCAATGCAAAAACAATTTTTCAAATCGGACTAATAGTTGCAGAGATATGGTGTCCACAGGTGGACGGACAAACCGGTAACATAAAAGCACGGTCTTTTTAAAAAAAATGCGTGCTAAAAATGGATGACGGTAAACTCCCACACCGGAAAACTTCCACACTTTTTTCTGCTATTACGAATACTGCTACACTGTGGAAAACTCCTACACCGGTATACTCTTACACCTCCTTATACGTATAAGGGAATGTTCACAAATTGTGTTTCATTCAGAGATCTCGTCAAAGTGTGGGAGTTTTCCTGGTTGACCAAAAACGAAATGGGCGAGATTTCTTAGTGATATAAATGCGTAAGTAAGATCATAATAACACAAGGTTCATGTAGAATTTTTCCGACTCAGTAAATCTTGAGTTATGATTTTAATATTTGGCATTTGATAAAATGCAATAAAAGCTAATCTAAAAGAGACTCAACGAATCGGTCTTTAGGTGCTTTCAAGGCACCTACGCTGCTACTAGCCTTTTACGCCGCTAGCCTTCATAGAAGATTTTAAGTTACAACCTAGATATTTGGTATCTGTAAACATTTTACTAAAGCTAATAAAAGGCACTCAACGGATAATTTCTCAGCACTTTACAAGGCACCTAGGTCGCAGGCCTTTTAGAAGATCTTGAAATATCAAATAGCTAGGTTGTAACTTAAAATCTTCTAGAAAGGCCCGCGACCCAGGTGTCTTGTCAGCTCCTGAAGACCGATTCGTTGAGTCTCTTTTGATTAGCTTTAATTGCGTGCTATCACATGTAAAATATTAAAATCATAGCTCAAGATTTAGTGAGTCGGAAAGCTTCCACATAAACCTTGTCAGTACATTTCGTTTTGGTCAACTAGGAAAACTTCCATACTTTGACAAGATCTCCGAACGAAACTCAATTTCTGTACATCCCCTTATACCCTTATGTATGAGAAGGTGTAGGAGTTTACCTGGACCCGAAAAAATATCCTGCAAATCTAAGTTGTTGTTGTTTTTTTTCTCATCATGACACTGATTGTTTATTTCCCATTTTTTTTTTTTTTTTTTCATTCATTGACGACGCGCTCGTCATCTGCGGGAAAATGCAATAAATTCTGACAATGGAAGAAGAATTCACTAAATCCTTGAGATCACTTTTAAATCGCCACCACAACGCAAAGAATGATCGAAACTTCTTAATGACAAACTCTGTTGTAAAATGTAAATGGCTTACCTCAGTAACTAGCTTTACGATTCTCCAAATGACACCAATCCCAAATTTGTTTGCACTGGTCGTAATTATTTTAATTAAAACACTCCTGAACACAATACCAGTATGCAGGCGTTGATAATAACAGGAAAATAACTTCTTAATGCTTTTGTGTGCGATTACAACTAGGCATAGCGTCGAGAAGGGGAGCACAGAGGGGCACATAACCCCAACTTTAGAAAATTGAAATGCGAGAGCAAGTCTACGATGGGGCGGCAGATATGAATGGGACGCTATGTAGAGTCTCTACGAAGTTTAAAGAGGAAAAACTGTTTTATTAACACGTACATGCACACTGCCATACTCATCTTTTTCATTTGGCTGTGATTCAGTTTTGTGAGGTAAGGTGCGTCGCATAGATATAAAGACAGTCGACTTAGCGCCGTGAACGCAATGCGAACATAGGTAGGAAGCTGAAGTGGTACCTAATTAGACATAACCCTACAACAAACGTTTCGATCCATCAAGATAACCGGATTGTGTGAAAAGAACACCACAAAGTGAAATAGTGTAATTTTAGGTGTCTCATAAATATAAAGACAACTATGTAAAGAGCCACATGCAAATGAGATGTACAAATTACCATGTTGTACGCACGCGCATGGGCCGTAATTCGGTTCCGCCTAGAAGACATAGCTGACCTGCCGTCAGACATTCATTTGCCGAAATGCCACGCAACAGTCAACTTTCTGGTGAGGAGGTGCAGAAGATTTGGAGACTGAGAGCAAGTGGATGATTGCCTGTAGCGAAAATTTGTAAAGCCATGGGGAGGAGTAAGGCAGTCATTTATAAGACTTTATCGAAACGCGGTGCGTTAACTGCCAGAAAACGGCCTGGAAGGCCCCGAATAACATCCAAACGAGATGATCGTGCCATCATGCGTTTAGTTTCATCCCAAATGTTATCACTACGTCAAGTTTCTCGGACTGTTGGTGTCACCGTCTCAAAGGATACAGTTCATCGACGGATCAAGGAAAGTCGAAACATTGTGCTCCGTAAAATGCGCCGTCTGTCACACCTCACGCGGCACCACAAGGAAGCTAAATTGTTATGGGCAAGTAGCCACATGCACTGGAGGGACGAATGGATTACAACTATTTTCTCCGATGAGAAAAAGTTCAACCTGGACGGCCCTGGTTGGAACCGCTATTGGCATGATTTACGACGCGAGCTACGCACCGCAGACAGAAACGAGGGGGATCTGTGATGGTCTGGGGAGCTTTTGCGTTCAATGGGACAACGGATATCGCTTTTCTGCAAGGCAGGCAAAACTCCGAGATCAGGTTCAGATCAGTCTGCATCAACGAAAAGCTGGTTTAACACTCATCATGTGACCGTAACGGATTGGCCAGCACTCAGTCCAGATCTGAACCCTATCGAGAACCTCTGGGGTATCCTAGCTCGTGATGTGTATGCGAATGGACGGCAGTTCTCAAGTGTGGTGGTATTGAAAGAGCAGATGGAACGAAGCTGGTACGCACTCCGCCCAGAACACTTACATCACTTGGTGGACAGCATGCCCAATCGGGTTTTCAGTGTTATTCGGAACAACGGATCCACTATTCGTACCGGAGGTGCTCATAACTAGTAAGTCTTTATATTTTTGAGACAGCGTATTTCTGGTTTTTTTTTCTTGTACTTGGCGTTCGAATTGTTATGTTTCCGTCAAACTATTGTGCAGCTGCGTGTCCTACGCTATTTTTGCTATAAATATGAGGAGTACATTTCAGCTCGTTGTTGTTTCTTTTTTATTCGAGAATTCGCTCTGTTTCTATATTTATGCGATGCACTATAGTATAAAAACACGGCCCAGTGCCATTGTAGCGAACTAATTAATAAAACATTATCAGCAAAAAAGCAGCAAAAAGATTTGTGATATTAAAAATAATTTATAATGAAAGACAGGACTTTATTTTCAGAAAACTTAGCATCTTTTTAAAAATACGCTGGGTTTTTTTTTTCGTTATCGTTCATATCAGCAGTGGTTGAAAGGTAACGCATAACAAAAAAAGTTTGTCGTGCGTTTAAAAGATTCAAAGTTTGAGACATTTACGGAGAACCTGTTTCCAAGAATTGCCTCTCCCGAAACGAAATTCAGTTTGCATTTTTTTCGTGCCCCCACACCAAGAAAAACATAACTTTACACTTATTCGTGCCCCTCTCCCCCATTTGTGGTCGCGCTAGGCATATGAGACGCAATATAATACCTATAAAGATCGAAAAATCTTTTGCATATCGCAGACGCATGCCTTCGATTCACCGCGTATTTCCCAACATTTTTTTTTTTATTTTTCTTCCGTGCTTGAAAATGGAAAAACTGTTAGAGTGCTGTTACTAAGTCTCCGTAAGAAAACACTAAAAGAGAAGGAGGGTACCCCTCCCCCTTCTCTCTCTCTCTCTCTCTCTCTCTTTCTTTCTCGTTTTCTGCTTGGATCATTGAATCTTGTCCACGATCATACATAATTTTTCTCTGCTTTCTGTCATATTCAGTTTTCCCTTTTTGTAGCGACATTTCAGCATTTTTTTTTTCTGGGCGTGATGCTTCTGCTTCTAGGAAATAGAGTGGAAATATTATCTTCGACCCGATAATCCTTTCATTGAAAACCAATTTTCGATTTCCAACATTGCGATGTAATTTTCAACTTCTTCTTCGGCAGAATCTTCTAACTAGGTGGCATAACCTGCAGACGTTTTTGATATGGTATCCCTTTTTAAGAGATAAACTAAGGAAATATTTTTTTGGATCGGACAGCATTTCCTGAAACGGTAACTTCCTTCTAGGTATAATCGAGCAGGACAGAAAAAAAAAAAAAAAAAAACTACTGTACATCAGCAAACATGATATTTCTGTCGTACTAGAATTTTTCACATTTTACTTTATGTGATTCAAGAGTACCGTAGATAAAATAAGCTTCTTTTTTCTATCTTTCAGTTTATCTTTCTTCAGTAAGCACCCACCTTTAGGTGCTCGAAACGTAAGTTTCCAGTCAAAAAAAGTGAACAGCGCATGGCATCCAGGCTGCATTAACAGAATCAGCGAGTTGTTGTTGTAAATAAGAAAAAAAAAAAATAAACACTGCAGTGAATGTTCAAGATTTATCATTAAAGTGACGATGGGAAATAATTGACAGAAAGTACTTTGTTCAAAACGGTAAAAATTAGTTCAAAAGTATAACCTCTGCCCGATTTTTTTATTATTTATTTATTTAATTTCATTCCGTTTATTTTCCTGGTGACCGCTTTAACTCATCAGACCACATAGGGGGAATGTGTTTTAACGATCACGAATGCTGCACGGCGATGGGAAAGCGCAGGCGAAATCCGAGCCTCACGTGGTGACGTCACAGCTTACGACGCTCAGTTTCGTTGGTTTCAAAGGTCAAAGGTTGAGTGAAAATGAAGCGTCAGAAATGGAACGGGGTTTCGGTTTACAGCCACATGGTGCTAAAAATGCATGCAGCAGGACATGGCTTTGCAAGCAATGCCAGTCAGCTATGTGTCGTAATGATCCACCAGTGGTCGCTGCCCTCGCTTCGTGACGAAGAAATCAGGGTCAGACAGAAATGACGCATGCACACAGCGCTCAAGATTATAGCCTTTTCTTTCTGTTCTTTTTTTTTTTTTTTTACTCGACCGTACGTTTTGCCTAAAGGTTCGCCGAACATAATGCCTTGTTTACATTTACTCCAGATACATATTACGATTTTTTTTTCAAACGAATTCCATTAGCTAGCAGTTCAAAAACAGGAAGCAGTTTCACTTCTTTATAAACTGTAGAAAATATCTCAGATATCCTCTCATTAAACCATCATCGTTTATTGTGAAATTGGATTGCTCGATTGTTCAAAAGTCCTGCTGCTCTAGTATGTGTGTAATAAATGCCCCAAGTATGCATACATTATTGTTAAGTACTGCATCTGAAAGGCACGTGGTCGGAGCAGTCTTTTGCAGATTACCCAAACTCAGCACTTTCAAAGCTAGTCGAAAATACAACGAACCTTAAAACTGCCATTTTATTGATTGCTCAAAAGGAATTACGAAAGAAGTAATTTATGACAACGAGAAAATGAAACCTGAACAGGAATTTGCCATTTTTTTTAAGAATGGAAAAACTGTACAAAGGTTAATGCCTAAATTGGTCATTACTAAAGGTAGAAGAAGAACAATGTTCAAAACATAAGACTGCACTTTTTGTTGTTGTTGGCGTTGAGCTACTTTGCTGCAACTGGACAACTTTTTTGTTCTTGCTTTCGGGCAATGAAAAATTCGAAAAATAGCAAAACAAAAACTGTAACCAAATATTGGAAATCAAAGCACATAATAAATCCTAGTAGCATTAATACTTTTTGAGTAGCTTTAGCAAATCTAGGGGATCTATCTCCACAGAGATCCCACTTGGGCGAAAGTAATAAATTCCAGTGCTTTTTTGCAATACCAGCTGTCACACCATCTGCGAGATCACTCACACCAACTAACACTCCAAGTCAATGAATGCATTTTAACACGTACTTGATACGCATGGGAAATTGTACGCACGGTTTCTTGATACGCATGTGAAATTGTACGCTCCGACAAAAAAAATATGATTCAACTTCAATTTCAATTCAATTTATTAGTTTAGCTGTTATCATACACATACAAAATACTCACTAGAAATAACAAATTAATAGATATATAACAGTAGGGAGATCCGAAAAAAGGCCAAAATGATCTGACAAGTCCCGATCTGCCTTCGATAAAAAACACAAGTCAAGAGATAAAATACCTAACATCAAGTGAGCATAATATTAAATATATTAGTAGTAAATGTATGGTAACAATGCCTCAATGTGTTGAGAGCAATATTTATGGGGAACAAGTCTGTGGTGTGAAATTATATTTTCAAACAAAATCATACATCTACATTTCATATTTATAAATAATGTGGACATCTTTATCAACTTTTAATTCGATAAAACCCTCACATACGCAGTTGCAATTGTATGGCCATATTTCATCTATTCTGTCTTATGAGTAATTTCTCCCCCATCCCCTCTTACTTCCATTCCCGCCTCACTGGTCTGACCAACCCCTTTTTGTTTTTTATTACAATGTTAGTGAGTAAGTATGTAAAATAGCGATTCCTTTCTTAAATAAACTATAGTTATTAATATTATGAATTTCCTTGGGCAAGTCATTCCAAAATTTTGGCCCTTAATATCCGATTCTGAGCTCTATTTGTTGATTCTTCGGAAAGCATGGTTGTAACATATGTCTATATCTCGTATCATATTCACGAGTTTCTTTATGAATGTCAATGATATCATCATTAAAACCCAATTTCATTATTTTAAACATATTGGTACCTAGAGAGCGTAAATACAACTGGTTAATGTTCAAAATAGTATGTTTATTAGGATCGAGACTGATTCGACCATAATTTTTTGAACCTGTGGTACCAATTAAACGTGGATTTAATTTCAGTTCTAAAATCTAATTATTTTATTCTGAAGCACCTGAAGTTTCCTAAGGTTACGCTTAGTAGTGGATCCCCAACAAGAGAGAGACAGTAAATTAAACAAGAGTGTACTAAAGAATAGTATAGTAATTTAATGGTTTTTGTAGTAAGACTGTTAAACACACTGCCAATAATTCCTATATTTCTCGACACCTCACGAGCTATTCTATTTGTGTGCAAGTCCCATTTCAAGGTATTCTGAATACCTACACCCAAGTAAGTATAATGATCAACTGCAGATATTGGTACATCATTAAAGCAAATGATGAATCTTGCTCATTGTTTAAGTTCAAAGATGGAACAGTAAAAAACATTGCTTTAATTTTAGATGTATTAAGGATCAATTCAGTATTAATGAACCAGCCTTGATATTGACGTTTTATTGTGTTAAAGTAATCAATTGTTTGCGAAATATCTTGTCCTTCAAGAAGAAGTATTATGTCATCAGCATATAAAATTCATTTTGTAACCGAAGAAGCTGAGGTAATATCATTAATATACTGTATATGTTAAATAAAATTGGGAGTTTCATGGGAGTTGAAGAAACTGAGGTAATATCATTAATATACACTATATTGACAAAAGTCACCGGACACCCCTTCAAAAGCAAATAAACGGATCCGCTGCGTTGTTAAGATGCGCGGTACAGCTGCACAAGGTATAAAAACAAGCCTGCAGCTGACCGCGATCATATCGCACTGTGAGGTTGAGTGAAAATGTCGCGGGGGAGAGAACTGACTTTGAGAAAGGAAAGATTGTTGGGCGTTATATGAGTGGGTTGTCCATAAGAGAAACCGAGAGGCGTTTAAACATACCCAAGTCAACTGTTTTGGATGTACTGAGTAAGTGGAAGACACATGGCGTGCCTGAAGCAGCAAAACATACCGGCAGACCAAAAAAAAATCAGTGACAGAGGACGTCGAAGCCTCAGGAAATTCATAACAGCTAACCAACGGAGTACTGCGCAGATGACGAAGGGGCGTACTACAGCTACCAATTATAATTTTATGAAAAAATCTGAACACGCACAAAAACAAACAAATAATTAACCCAACGATTCAAATTTTCCTTTAAGATGTATTTAGCTTGTCCAAATAAATGTCAAATTTCACTTTTAAAACACAGAATGCCCTACAGATTGAAGCTATTCGGCACTTTGGCTCCGAGTTGTAATACGATCGCTCTCCAATCACCCTCTCTCTCTGCGCTGCTGAGGGAAAGTGCGAGGCCACATGAAGGATTCCTCGTGGAGGATGTGGGAAAACAGTCAGTCACCTAGGATTACGTGGCGCCAACATTTATTCGCAGCAGCCGCAGATCTGCCATATATAAGAGGGATATTTCTTCAAGCGATTTATTTTAGTTTTTGGCAAAACAATTACACGTTGCTATTGCTTTTAGTTCTTCCTTATAGAAAACATGTCTATTTCGTATGGATAATATACAAGCTAACGACATCCATTTGCAAAATGTCACAAAAGCGTCCAAGTGAAGCACAGTATTGGCGAAAGGAAAAAGAAAAACAGCGTGCGAAGAAACTTCCAAAACTCGACCACTTGTTTTTGCCGCAAATTCAGTTCAGTTCAAATGCTGTTTCTGATGAAAAGAATGATGATTTGTTTAGCACGTCAACTGTTCCAATTATAGAAACAACCATTTTACAAAAATCAAGCACTTCAGAAACAAGGGAAAGTAAAATGGGTGATTATGAAGTCTTATGAACTTCTACCATTTAAGTAAATTTTACCGAATTAATTTCTTGCGATAAAATGTATATTCATGTTCATGAATCAGTCCGCCCACAGTGTTAATCCTAATTGGCCAATTGATAACTTAAATTATGTACTTCTGTTCCAAAAATTACGTAAAAAGTTTAAACTGCAGGGCTCTAGGAACACCCCCTTCCTTACTTTTCTAGACACTCTCCCTGAACGTACCACCACCACCACCACCACACGCACACCCACACCCACACCACAAAATACAAATCCACCCTTGTGTTTGCAATTACTATGCTTAGGGGTGTTGAAGTAAATATTGCGGCGGGGGAGGGGGCATGTTCGGCTAGTTACGCCATTGAGTGTACAGGTGCATAAAAATAATGGAACCTCGGAATGTACACGTATCATTGGCAGAGAACTTCATTCCATGGGTTACCGTGGTCGTGCGGCTGCTCATAAGCCTATCATCTCTACTCAGAATGCAACTCGTCGTTTAGCATAGTGTAAGGAACATTTATCGTGAACCGTAGATCAATGGAAACGGGTCCTACGGACTGATGAACTTCAAAAGAGCATTTATTTACAAAAAAAAGACAACATACAAACACAAATTTTCACCGGGAAAAAAATTGCACAATAACTCACCGGCAACGACAATAACAACACACAATCAATATCGCAATAAACAGAGTACTCTACAGGAAGAAGCAGACGACATCAGAGCAAGTTGAAGAATAACACACGGCAAGATAAAAAGAAAACAGTTGCACAACAAACAATACAGACAGGACAGACCACTAATGAAGCAAGGCGGTAAAGAAAAGTCAGCCGAGTTTGTCAAAACTGTCAAGGGAAAAAAAAACAAACACACACACGGTCCGACAACAAGCTGCAGCCGAAAAAAAACAAAACCTGGTAGTTCGGAGAAATGCGTTGACAAATGGCTGTAAGCCGACGAACAACAAAAATTTACATTTAAAGCGTATCTCGGTCACTAAGACCGACAGCAACACAGAGAAAAAAACAACCACTAGAAACTAACACCCCGTACCATTAACACAACACACAAAGCACAATATTCAAATAACACCAAGAAATTAACACACAATGCACAATATACAAATAGCACCATGAACACAAAAAAGAATGCACAATACACAAATAACACCATGAAAAACTTTGTGAAAAAGAACACAGGAGTTAAACTTGCAGACAAGCATCACCACCAAATAAACTCGGGTCGAAACAGTGAATTCGCACTGTATGCACAGCACTAACCACAAAAATAAACACCGATTACACAAACAAAATCAAGAAACACGTCGGTAAGGTTCAGAACCAACACACAAAAAAAAAAAAAAAAATCCAGATACACGATCCATCAGTCTGATGGCCGTGTGTGGGTATGGCGGCAGCAAGAGGAACGCTATTTACCACAGTGTACTGTTCCTACGGTCAAGTTTGGAGCTGGCAGTGTACTCGTGTGGGGATGTTTTTTTGGTGGTATGGTCCCGGCCCATTGGTTATTGTGGGCAAACTTGTTAACCAGCACGTCTATCTCGATATTCTAGACAATTATGTCCTACCAACTCTGTGGCAAAACTATGGAACCGAGCTTTGTTGGTACCAGCAGGATAATGCACCGAGGCATAAAGAAAGGACTGTTACGGTGTGGTTTGACGATAATTCCGTACCGTGTGTGGACTGGATAGCACACAGCCCTGATCTTAATCCCATAGAGCACCTATGGCATGAATTAGAGCGCCGCATAAGAAGTTCGGAACCAAGGCCTACTACTAAGCAGCAGTTAGCGACAGCATTACTAAAATGTACTGAATGGGAGTGGATAACTATCGCTGTGTTCCCAAATCTTGTCAAAAGCCTGTCTCGAAGGGTTAGTGCATGCATTAAGGCCAAAGGTGGACCGACACCGTACAAATGTATGTCAATAAATGCTATGTTGTGTTTCTCTTCTAGGTGTCCGGTGACTTTTGTCAATATAGTGTATATGTTAAATAAAATTGGGATTTTCTTGGGAGTTGAAGAAACTGAGGTAATATCATTAATATAAATGTCAAATAATTGTAGTTTCGATTCCTTCATTAGGACCATGCAGTCTTGAAATTCTTTGAGAAGTTTTCTGAAACTTCTCAAAGAATTTGGCGGCTGATAACATTTCTATATCATAAATTGATGGTAGCAAAAACGAGGGAGTTGTGTAAAATATTAATCTTAAAAATCCAACTTTTTTCCATTTCATTTTTTTATCCAGAATTCAAATGAGCTAAATTTATGTGTAGAAAGCTACAGATGACCCAAAATTAAGTGAAAGAAAGGTAGTAGTTCACTGGCTCATTGCAGCAAGTTGCAGGCTCGAGCTCACTTTAAAAAAACTGGATTTTATCTTGTGAGACTATCTGTAATTCAAGGCACAGACTTATAACTGTAGAATGACCCTAAAATACTCCAAAACTACTAAGTCATCTGTCTGTAAACGTTTTTCTCGGTGCTACCCCTTTATAAAATCTTTTATAAATGTCCACGAATATTACCTATTTAACTTCTCATTTTTGTTAGCTACCTGTAATGGAAATTTTGGTAATTTTTCGTCTTATATTCCGTACTTAACCACATATCTGAACTTCCATTAGTTTTTTTATTATCTTGGACTCATTAATGTCAGCAAAAGTTAGTATTTATATCCATCTTAAATATTTATTTTTTAAAAGTTAAAATCATTTATCTTTTCGTAGCGTTTTCGAAAAGGCTCAATTTGGGATGGTGCCTTAATAGCATTGATATTTTTGAATACCCCTCATTAACGGCTAGCCTTCAGCCAGCCGTTGTTAATGAGGGGTGGGGGAAGCACTGCCAATTTTCTGCGATGCTTCCGATGTTCGGAGGAAACACTATATCTGGCCATCCCATGCGTCTGTTGTTCATGAACCTCACAGTTCAAGTGAGTGCTTTAAATTAATGTGAGTCAAATGCATTTGTTGCTTCAAAAAGCCCACGTAGCAAGAAATTCGAGTGCGTAACTTTTTTCTTACAACTTTTAATGAGGTGTTTCTTAAGAGGAGGGGGAGAGTCGCGATAATGAACATTCAGCAACTGACAGGATGGTCCCACAGAGGGGGCGAGGCATTTGCAGCCCGCGCTGTACTTAGTTAGAGAAAGCCTAAAAAGGATGGCGGATCTTGACCTAGCCCTCGAAAGAGGGGAGGTAGTTTTGGTTTTTCTCCGTGCAATGGAAAGGATTTTTCGGCTCCCCGAGAAGAAGAGCGGAAGGTTTCTTTGATGCCGAGATGGGAGATTGAGGCAGAAATTTCAGTTTGAAATGGAAACGTAACACAGCTAGGTAACCGTGAAACGTCCGATAGAATAAATAGGAACATATAAATGTGTAAACAATAAAAAGAGTAATATATGGTACAGAAATCAGAACAAGCCCATGTATTGCACTGAATAAAGAGCACCACTGTAGAAGAGAAAGTTATCATTTATCTAGTGATTTCATCATCGAGGGAAAATAGCCCAAAACATCGGAACGACTTAATTACCGATTACCACGACCTGAACTATGTTGCATCGAATCTGTGAGATTTCGTGACAGCATACTTAACAAACGAAACCCTAACGAACCCACGCGAAAGAGCACCGAAATATATCGAGTGAACACAACCACGCCAAACAACTGAGATACCAAGATCAGCCAATTGTTCGTCCCGTTTTGAGCTACACGTGAGGGTGGGCCTCCAATCCTGCGAGAAACGTAAGCCAGCATCGACTGGGTACCGCGATGACGTGGAACACACGAGCTGATGAGGTACATTTAGCACGGAGTCACGTTGCGTTATCAGGTGAGCAGAGGATGGAGGCCAGTAAACGCTATGCTCGGGTGGTCCTGCGCCATTATTGAAGAAAGGAGTTAATCGCGGCAGAAACAGCGAGAGAAATGTGTGCAGTTGAAGGCGAGAAAACAGTGCACAACAACAGTGCATTAAAATGGTTCCGGCGTTTCAATGGCGAGGAACCAGTCTCGAACACTAGCCGAGGTCAAAAAGTCCAGCGACCACCAACATGGCGAAGTTATTACCAAAAACTGGTACTAATACACACGACGATTAGCAACTGAGATGGGATCTTCCTAATCCACCATCATTCGTCACATGCACCAGTAAGGCTTCTCCAGCCGCCATTAAATAGTTTCCATATGAATTGACACCCCAGCACGCAGAACAGCGTATCACCCCTTCTGTAGCAGATTGCGGTCAACTACAGAGCACGGTAGGTTTTGGCTTCGCATCGTCACAGGTTACAAAAAAAAATGGTTGTTCCAACGTTATGCTATCACTGGAAACCAGTGGCTAAGGCCAAAGGAAGCACAGCCATTGGTGCAAAGAGGGTGGTTCGAGAGAAAAGTCATTCTGTGCGCTTTGGGGTTTTCTGAGAGTCCTGTGCACCGGGATCTTGTGCCAGGTGATCAGGCTGTGTAAGACAATCTCTATGCAGAAAACTGTAACAGGTCCACGATGCTCTACGCCGACGCTACCCATCACTACACAATAGGAAGCGGGCATTGCTGCAAATTCTTGAGTTGAAACAAATCTTGAGTGATGAGCTCTTGAATGTCTACCTCCAGCTTGTAACATTTTTTCTTGCCGACAGTAGGATTCGAGCCCATATCTTCTACTCCGGAACAGCTGTTCTACCAATTGAACTACGCTGGCAGGCTTATCGCTGCTTCATTGGCCATTTGACTCATATGTCAGCAGTTCTTTAGTTATTGCATAGTTCTAATTCCAATTCTCAGGTGACTGTAACATTGCCTATTGCATTCTTGACTATGAAGCCTTACGAAAATTCCCTTAACACAGGTTTACTTTCGCTATCACTGGCTTTCAAGCATTATACGAGAGTGCAGTATTGTTTATAACAGCAATCATATTCTCATCCATGGATGTCGGATTTTTTTTTTTTGTGGGCTTCAACTCTACGATAAATATATTGATTAATCTCAGACATGTTATCGGATACGGAATAAACTGCTGATAGAACTTCAGTTACGTATGCAGCAGATTTCATTAATTGGGACATCTCGGAGCTAAAATACTACGGCCCAATTAAACGGCTGCCCCAATTATGAAAACCTTTATCCCAAAGAGGTAACTTGGGATGTTTTTCAAGAAATGCCCCAAATAAACGGCTGCCGCGATTAACCGATGGTGCAATTAACCGGAATCTACTGTATATGAATAGTAAGTAAACTTAAACATATATATATCATCATCATCATTGTCAACCATTATCAATCCACTGCTGAACGAAGGCCTTCCCACGAGTTTTCCACAACGGTCTGTCTTGTGCCAGTCTCCTCCATGCCACTCCCACATACTTTCGAATTTCATCCACCCATCTCACATGTGGTCTTCTTCTGGGTTTTTTCCTGTCCCGTTAGAATCCAGTCTAAAATTTCGGCTATCCATCGATGGTCTGTCCTTCTGCAATATGTCCAGCCCATTACCATATCAGGGATTTTACCCTCATCATGATATCTTCCACTCTTGTCATTTTTCTGATCCACGAGTTCCTCTTCTTATCTCTCGTGGTTACACCAAGCATGCACCTCTCTATTCTTCTTTCAGTTGTCTGTAGTCTTTGTATGTATCTTTTAGTTAAAGTCCACGTCTCTGCACCATACGTAAGAACTGGAAGGATACATTGATCAAACACTTTTCTTTTAAGACATAATGGCATATTGCTCTTGAAAACTATACTGTTTCTTCCAAAAGCTCTCCATCCAAGTTTTATACGCTGACTAATTTCTTCATCAATGTGACCCTCACTTGATATCTGATGTCCAAGTTAAATGTAGGTATTGGTTATCTGCAGCTTTTCCTCATCAATAGATAAATCTTCATTTTTTGTAAAAGCATTTTACATCAGTTTTGTCTTCTGAAAGTTCATTTTTAATCCCACTTCTTTACTCTTGTCAGCAAGTTCCTGGATCATACTCTGCAGCTCAGATGGGATAGTTGCCAAAATGACTTAGTCATCAGCAAAACGAAGGTGAGTTAGATAATCTCCATTAATCTTTATCCCTTTGTTTTCCCAATTCAGTGATTGAAAGACATTTTCCAGTGTGGCATTAAAGAGCATGGCAGATATGTTGTCACCTTGTCTCATTCCCTTTCCAATTTTTATAAGTGCTGTATTCTCAAATAGTGGAATCTTTGCACATGCATTTTCATAGATGTTATTAATAATATTAATGTATGCATCTTCAATACCGCAGTATTTCAAAATCATTCTAATTGCTGATAGTTTCACCGAATCAAAGGCCTTTTCATAATCGATAAAAGTCATGCATAATGGGAATTCATATTCCCTCGCTCTTTCAATTAGTTCTCTCAGGACGTGGATATGATCTATAGTGCTGTAGCCATTCCTGAATCCAGCTTGTTCTCTCGGTTGAGCCATGTCCAGTGTTACCTTCAAGCGGTATGAAAGAACTTTACTGAAGATTTTATAAACCACTGATAGGAGGCTGATAGGCCTGTAGTTCGTGAGATCCTCAATGTCACCTTTTTTATGTAGCAGGATCATTGTAGCGTTGTTCCAATCCTCAGGAATCTTCCCTTCATTAAGGCATCGAGTGAAAACTTGGGCGAGCACTGTTTCAATTTCTCCACTTGCTTCTTGTATGATGTCTACAGTAATTCCATCTCCTCCTGGAGCTTTCCCCGCTTCATGTTCTTGATTGCATGTGCAACTTCTGCTGGGAGGACTGGAAGAACTTTGGTACTGGTACCATTCATGATGTCTGGAGTACATGTATCATCCCTTTCATATAATTTGGAGTAGAAATCTTTCACTCTTGTCAAAATTTTGCCTCTATTTCTTGTTACAGAAGCATCTTCTTTTCTCAGTGCCATAATCTGTTTTCTTCCCTTACTGAGATGTCCCTTTGTTATCTCTAGGCTTTGGTAGTTTTCAATTTGCTTTCCTCACTAGTTCATAGTTGAATTTCCTTACGTCTTCAGTAATATTTTATCGCACTGTCTTGCATAGCTCTATATATTCCATTTTGGAAGTCACATCTTCTTCAGTTGTCCTCATCTCTCTTCTTTTTTGCATCAATATTTTGGGTTTTCCTGATAATTTGTTCACATGCAACTTGTTCTTAGACCCAGCTAATCTTGTTGCTGTTTCCATAAGAGCTTTGGTTACTTTTCTGTTAACTTCAGAGATGTCCACTTCTTCTGATGTTAGACCATCCAGAGCAGAGAATCTGTTCCTCAGTTCCAATTTGAAGGTATTCTGATGCTTTTTAAGGTTGGTCACGTCAATACAGTTTGTTTGGTTTATGAGCTTGCCACGCTCGAGTTTAGCATTGAGGTGCATCTTACATCGTACCATTCTATGTTCACTACCTGTGTTGAACTTATTTAGCTCACTGCAGTCTTTTATGACAAATTTCGTGTTACACATAATAATGTCAATTTAATTTGTCCATCCATTGGGATGCCTCCATGTCCATTTCCTTTGCGGCTTTTTCTTGAAAAAGGAGTTCATGATGAAAAACCCTTCTGCCCCTGCAAACTCTACGAGAGTATTTCCACGCTGGTTTCTATTGCCGTGACCGAATTTACCTACTGAAGTTTCATTCTGTTGCCGTTTCCCTATTTTTGCATTGAAATCTCCCATAATTATCTTCAAGTGCTGCTTGCCTTTATTATTTAGATGATGAATTTCCTCATAAAATTCCTCAATTTCTTCTTCAGGATGACTTGTGGTGGGTGCATAAGTTTGAATAATCTGAGCCTTGTATCTTCTCGAGAGTTGGATAACGAGTCGTGCAGCTCTGTCAGAGGAACTTTCAACTTCTACAACTTTATCCTCCAGTTTCTTGTTTATTATAAATCCAACACCACTAGTTCTGCCAGTAACTGTCCCACGATAGTAGAAGATGTCCACTTTTCAGCTCAATGAGATCTTCTCCTTTACCCTTTACCTCACTTAGCCAGACGATGTCCCACTTGATCATTTGTTGTTCCTCTTCCAATTCAAGAAGTCTTGAATCAAAAGATAGGGAGCGTCCATTGTAAGTTGCCAAAGTCAGCATCAAATGGCAGCCTAGTCCGGTCCTCCGGTGATTCTTAGCACCTTCTGCCTTCATGTCGCACTGGCCGCTGCCTTGGCCAGGTACATTCCAGCTGCTGGAGATATTTTGGGGTCATTTTAGAGGGGTGTAGCCATAACAACCCGCTTGGCCAGCGTCGTGAGTTATGGCCAAACCCCTCCAAAATGACTCCACAACTTAAATCTTGGCCCTCAGTCTACGGCAGTTGGAATGTACCTGGCCAACGCAGCGGCCAGTGCGACATGAAGGCAGATGGTGCTAAGAATCACCGGAGGACCGGACTAGGCTGCCATCTGATGCTGACCTTGGCTACGTATAATGGACGCTCCCTATCTTCTGATTCAAGGCTCCTTGAATTGGAATAAGAACTACAAAGGATCAAGTAGGACATCGTCGGGCTAAGTGAGGTAAGGAGAAAAAGAGAAGATCTCATCGAACTGAAAAGTGGACATCTCTTCTACTATCGTGGGACAGATACTGGCAGACCTAGTGGTGTTGGACTTATAGTAAACAATAAACTGAAGGATAAAGTTGTAGAAATTGAAAGTTCCTCTGACAGAGCTGCACGACTCGTTATCCAACTCTCGAGAAGATACAAGTCTCAGATTATTCAAACTTATGCACCCACCACAGGTCATCCTGAAGAAGAAATTGAAGAATTTTATGAGGAAATTCATCATCTAAATAATAAAGGCAGGCAGCACTTGAAGATGCAAAATAGGGCAAGAGCAACAGAATGAAACTTCAAATGCAAACATAGGGCAAGAGCAACAGGATGAAACTTCAGTAGATAAATTCGGCCACGGCAATAGAAACCCGAGTAGAAATACTCTCTTAGAGTTTGCAGAAGCAGAAGGGTTTTTCATCATGAACTCCTTTTTCAAGAAAAAGCCGCAAAGGGAATGGACATGGAGGCATCCCAATGGATGGACAAGTGAAATTGATTTTAATATGTGTAACAAGAAATTTGTCATAAAAAACTGCAATGTGCTGAACAAGTTCAACTCAGGTAGTCACCATAGAATGGTAAGAGGTAAGATGCACCTTAATGCTAAATTCAAGCAAGGCAAGCTCATAAAACAAACAAAGTGTATTGACGTGACCAACCTTAAAAAGTATCACACCTTCAAATTGGAACTGAGGAACAGATTCCCTTCTCTAGAAGGTCTAACATCAGAAGAAGTTAACAGAAAAGTAACCCAAGCTCTTAAGGAAACAGCAACAAGATTAGCTTGGTCTAAGAACACGTTGCATGTGAACAAATTATCAGAAAAAAATAAAATTCTGATGCAAAAAAGAAGAGAGATGAGGACAACGAAAAAAGATGTGACTTCCAAAATGGAATATATAGCACTATGTAAGACAGTACGAAAAGGTATCACTGAAGGCGTAAGGAACTTTAACTGTGAACTAGTGAGGAGAGCAATTGAAAACAACCAAAGCCTAAAGATAGCAAAGAGACATCTCAGTAAGGGAAGAAAACAGATTATGGCACTGAGAAAAGACGATGGTTCTATAACAAGAAATAGAGGGGAAAGTTTGACAAAAGTGAAAGATTTCTACTCCAAATTAAATGAAAGGAATGATACATGTACTCCAGGTATCATGAAAGGTACCAGAGTTCTTCCAGTCGTCTCAGCAGAAGTTGCTCATGCAATCAAGAACATGAAGCGGGGAAAGCTCCAGGAGAAGATGGAATTACTATAGACATCATACAAGAAGCAAGTGGAGAAATTGAAACAGTACTCGCCCAAGTTTTCACTCGATGCCTTAATGAAGGGAAGATTCCTGAGGATTGGAACAACGCCACAATGATCCTGCTACATAAAAAAGGTGACATTGAGGATCTCACGAACTACAGGCCTATCAGCCTCCTATCAGTGGTTTATAAAATCTTCAATAAAGTTCTTTCATACCGCTTGAAGTTAACACTGGACAAGGCTCAACCAAGAGAACAAGCTGGATTCAGGAGTGGCTACAGCACTATAGATCATATCCACGCACTGAGAGAACTAATTGAAAGAGCGAGGAATATGAACTTCCACTGTGCATGGCTTTTATTGATTATGAAAAGGCCTTTGATTCCATGAAACCATCAGCCGTTAAAATGGCTTTGAAATCCTGCGGTGTTGAAGATGCATACGTTAATACTATTAATAACATCTATGAAAATGCAAGTGCAAAGGTTCGGCTGTTTTAGAATACAGCACACATAAAAATTGGAAAGGGAGTGAGACAAGGTGACACGATATCTGCCAAGCTCTTTAATACCACACTGGAAAATGTCTTTCAATCACTGAACTGGGAAAACGAAGGGATAAAGATTAATGGATATTATCTAACTCACCTTCGTTTTGCTGATGACGTAGTCATTGTTGCAACTACCCCATCAGAGCTGCAGAGTATGATCCAGGAACTTGTTGACAAGAGTAAAGAAGTGGGATTAAAAATGAACTTTCTGAAGACAAAAGTGATGTATAATGCTTTCACAAGGAATGCAGATTTATCAATTGATGGAGAAAAACTGGAGATAACAGATGCGTACGTTTGTCTTGGTCAGCAGATATCAAGTGAGGGCCACATTGATGAAGAAATTAATCGGTGTGTAAAACTTGCCTGGAGAGCTTTTGGAAGAAACAGGATAATTTTCAAGAGCAATATTCCATTATGTCTTAAAAGAAAAGTGTTTGATCAATGCATCCTTCCAGTGCTTACGTATGGTGCCGAGACGTGGACCTTAATTAAAAGAGACATACAAAGTCTGCAGACAACTCAAAGAAGCATGGAGTAAGCAGAATAGGTGCATGCTTGGTGTAACCAGAAGAGATAAGAAGAGGAACTCGTGGATCAGAAAAATGACAAGAGTGGAAGACATCATGATCAGAGTGTAAAATCCCTGAAATGGCAATTGGCTGGACATACTGCCAGAAGTACAGACCATCGATGTACAGTCGAAATTTTAGATTGGATTCCAAGGGACAGGAAAAGACCCAGAAGAAGACCACATGGAAGATGGGTGGATGAAATTCGAAAGTATGCGGGAGTAACATGAAAGAGACTGGCACAATACAGACCGTTGTGGAAGAGGCTTGGAGAGACCTTCGTCCAGCAGTGGATTGATAATGGTTGACAATGATGACGATGATGATATATATGTATATATGTGGTTACTTTGGATATTAGTTAGTGGTCACATTATTGTGACCACTAACTAATATCCAGAATAACCGCCATGTGCAGCGCGGACAGCAGCTAAACTGGCTGGGAGTGACTCAATAAGGTGCTGGAAAGTGTTCACAGGTATGTGGAGTCATGCTGACCGCAGTGCATCTGACAAATGCTGGAGGTTGGAATAGTATCCATAAAGCGAACAACAGAATCGGGGAGTTTATGCACCCACCACAAGTCCCCCTGAAGAAGAAATTGAAGAATTTTACGAGGAAATTCGGAATCTAAATAACAAAGGCAAACAGCACTTGAAGATCATTATGGGTGATTTCAATGCAAAAGTAGGGCAACAGCAACAGAATGAAACTTCGGTTGGTAAATTCGGTTACAGGAACAGAAATGAACGTGGAAATACTCTCGTAGAATTTGCAGACGCAGAAAGGTTTTTTATCATGAACTCCTTTTTCAAGAAAAAGCCACGCAGGAAATGAACATGGAGACATCCGAATGAGACAACAAGTGAAATTGATTTTATTATGTGTAACAAAAAATTCGTCATTTAAGACTGCAATGTGCTAAACAAGTTCAGCACAGGTAGTGACCATAGATTGGTGAGATGTAAGATGCACCTCAACACTAAATTCAAACGTCGCAAACTCATAAGACAAACAAAATGTGTTGACATAACCAACCAGAAAAAACACCATAATACCTTCAAGTTGGAACTGAAGAACAGATTCTCTGCTTTAAAAGGCCTAACATCGGAAGAAGTGGATATTTCTAAAGTTAACAGAGAACTCACCAAGGCTCTTATGGAAACAGCAACAAAAATAGGTGGTACTAAGAACAAGTTATGAAGAGAATTTCAGGATAAAAAATGTTGATGCAAAGGAAGAGGGGAGATGAGGAAAAATAAATATATATACGTGGAATATATACAGCTATGAAAGACAGTGCGAAAAGGTATCACTGAAGACATAAGGAAATTCAACTGTGAACTAGTGAGGAAAGCAATTGAAAACAACCAGAGCCTGAAGAGAGCAAAACGACATCTCAGTAAGGGAAGAAAACAGATTATGGCTCTGAGAAAGGAAGATGGTACTGTAACAAGAAATAGAAGCGAAATTTTGACATGGTTGAAAGATTTCTATTCAAAACTATATGAAAGGCATGATACATCTATTCCAGACATTACGACAGGTACCGGTTCCAAAGTCCCTCCAATTCTCCCTGCAGAAGTTACATATGCAATTAAGAACATGAAACGGGGATGAGCTCCAGAAGAAGATGGAATTACCGTGGACATTATACAAGAAGCAAGTGGGTAAATTGAAACTACACTCTCCCATGTTTTCACCAGATGTCTTAATGAAGGGAAGGTTCCTGAGGATTGGAACAATGCTACAATGATCTTGCTCCATAAAAAAGGTGACATTGAGGATCTCAAGAACTTTAGGCCCATCAGCCTCCTTTCAGTGGTTTATAAAATCTTCACTAAGGTTCTTTCACATCGCTTGAAGGTAACACTAGACGTGGCCCAACCAAGAGAACAAGCTAGATTCAGGAGTTGTTACATCACTATAGATCATATCCATGTACTGAGAGAACTTATTGAAAGAACAAGAGAATATGAACTCCCATTTTGCATGGCTTTTATTGACTATGAAAAGGTCTTCGATTCCGTGAAACCATCAGCAGTAACAATGGCTTTGAAATTCTGCTGTATTGAAGATGCATACATTAGCATTATTAATAAAATCTATGAAAATGCAAGTGCAAAGGTTCGGATATTTGAGGATACAGCAAACATAAGAATTGGAAAGGGAGGGAGACAAAGTGACACCATATCTCCCAAGCTCTTTAACGCCACATTGCAAAATGTCTTTCAATCATTGAACTGGCAAAACAAAGGGATAAAGATCAATGGAGATTACTTAAGTCACCTTCGCTTTGCTGATGACGTAGTCATCTTTGCAACTACCCCTTCAGAGCTGCAGAGTATGATCCAAGAACTTGCTGACAAGAGTAAAGAAGTGGGATTGAAAATGAACTTTCAGAAGACAAAAGTGATGTGCAATGCTTTTACAAGAAACGAAGATTTATCGATTGATGGAGAATAGCTTAAGACAGCCGATTCCTACATTTATCTTGGGCAGAAGATATCGAGTGAGGGTCACATTGATGAAGAAATTAATCGGCGTATAAAACTTGGATGGAAAGCTTTTGGAAGAAACAGTACAATTTTTAAGAGCAGTATGCTATTGTGTCTGAAAAGTAAAGTGTTTAATCAATGCCTCCTGCCAGTGCTTACGTATGGAGCAGAGACATGGACCTTAACTAAAAAAGACATAAAAAGACTGCAGACAACTCAAAGTAGCATGGAGAGATGCATACTTGGTGTAACCAGGAAAGATAAGAAGAGGAACTTGTGGATAAGAAAAATGACAGGAATGGACGACATTATGACCAGAGTGAAATCACTGAAATGGCAATGGGCTGAACATGTTGTCAGAAGAACAGACCACCAATGGACAAGCGAAATTTTAGACTGGATTCCGAGGGACAGGAAAAGACCCAGAAGAAGACCCCATGGGAGATGGATGGATGAAATTCGAAAGTATGCTGGAGTGACATGGAGGAGACAGGCCCAAAGCAGACAATTGTGGAAGAAATTTGGGGAGACCTTCATCTAGCAGTGGATTGACAATGATGATGATGATGATGATAATGATGACATATACTAAGAATATCAGACTGGATCCCTGAAGCCTCCCAAAATGAAGTCTTGCCTACGTCACTGAACCCAAAAAACCATTCAGCATCTGTGTGCTCTCTCAGTAATACGCTGCTTGCATTATCATTCTGAGAACTGTGTGTATTCAATAATGTCTTTGACTCAATTTTTCTAGTTCTGTGGGTAATATCTCCAAAACTGTATTTTACGTTCTTGTCTGAGAAGCAAAGAATTTATTGGTCATTTTTGGGATAAGAGTACAGCTTTTACTCCCAGGTGTCATCGATGGGCTTACATTAAACAGTCTTAAGCGAGATAAGAACCCTGCTAAAAATAATAAAATGCAGGAAGGAAAGGCCCACTGGTTCTAATAAAATCTAAATACTCCGGTTTAACGCATTCTATTATCTAGTGTTTTATTGAACTGCTGGACAGAAAAGAAAAAAAAAGCGGTATTTTCTTGATTCCTATTGTGCTAACGTAAATCAGCGCATATCTCGTGCGCTGTTGTATAATATTTGGGTAGACCATCTGTCAGCAACTAAAAAAAAAACTTCAGATCTGAGTAGTGCTGTAAAGAACCAAACCCGCGTAATAAAACCTAAAGCTCACAAAGTAAAATTTTAGTTTATGTATTTCCTTGTCTTTTATCTCTCCGCAGTCTAAACAAAGAGTACTTCCGGGTATTTTTCTCAACTTCCCCTTCTTAAGGCGATGCTTTGCTTCTAGCGGTACTGGTAGCCTTTGTCGAAGAACGGCCAATTTTCTTTACGCACCCACCCATCCCCTGAGTAAAATGTCTGAGAAAAAGAAGAAAAAAAATAAAGATAGGGCTTCTAGTTTATTTCATCTGTGTGCCCATAACTTTATCGATGGGTGAGCCTCCAGTCTTCTTCTCAGAGGGGTCGAAGCGTGGGTCATTGAAGACTGTGGTGGACGGCTTAATAGCATCCTGCTTCTTCCCAGCTCCTCTCCGCAAACAGGTCGTAAAAATGTCTACTTAGGTGATAAAATTTCCTTCGGTTGCAGATACAGTGATCTAAAATTACTGCCCTCATTTAAACGAATATTATTATCCTTTATCACTTTCCAAAATATGTTTTTAATCTAAAATAGCATGTGCATAAAGGCTAGATTTATCAGTCGGGCGTCGAAATACTTTGAGCAGTGTTCTTCTACCTCCTGTAGTCTAAGTGCAGAAATTAATCACGGATCTGTGAGGGAAGCAGCGGAAGTTTTGAAGTACAATTTTTCTGATAACATTCTATTTACATTTTTTTCACTTTTACTATTTAACACAATTTTTTAATATGTACATATCTACTATAAGAGTAAGGTGAAGTTTTTTATTTCTATTCTTGTTGTGTGAGCAGGAGTGGATTTACGACCAGGCCAACTTAGGCTGTGGCCTAGGACCGCTGCACTGTGCTGTGGAGACAGCGCGAATTCGTGAAAGTACTTCGCGAGAAGGAAGTAGCTTTCCTCTTTTCTAACCTGGACATTGCGTTAATAATATTTTCCTGGGTGTTATGACTCCTCATGTATTTGGTGAAAGGTGTTTTAGTGCTCTTTAAAGAGTTAAGAACTAACTATCTTAGTAATCCTTCTACGGATTTAAGATACTCCAGTTCGGCTAGTTTTGTTGCAAATGCTGAGCTTGTAAAAGATCTTGATTTTGAAGCTGTCATGAAAGCGTCGAATGGACTTGCAGAAAGATATATCATTAAAACCCTATTTTTTTTAAATATTGGTCAAGGTCAATTTTTAAACTTTAATGCAGTCACTTATTTTGTTTTACTAAAGGAAAAAGGGTACGCTTGCATAACTCGAAATTTATTGTAATTCGTAGATGATTCATTAATATTTTATTTAAATTTAGGAAAAAAAAGTAAATATTTTTCATTTCTCAGTGCTTTTGTTATATAAAACACATTATACAAAACGCTCAGTGCTTTTGTTATGATAAAACACATTGATCTGCAATTTTAAAAGGGATAAGTAAAAAATAAATATATTGTGAATAGCTTTTTACAATAATTGTAAAAAATAATTATAAATAGCCTAAATGATTGACTTAAGTTTGTTGAATATTTTTTGGGGTAAAAATGGCGGGTCTCTAAGCAAGGATGATGATCTAAGGTCCCCAAAATTCAGAATTTACCACTGTGTGAGCATTATTTTATTACGAATTTAAAGAGAATGAAAGACTGAAAGAAAGGTATTTAATTAGCTTTCTGTTTCGAAGTGCACCTCAACCAATGCTAACTGTCGCCAAATTGGGCTATTTTTTGATAGCTTGCATACCCGATTCGAAGTAGCGTAACGATACTTCACTTAATTTTGCTGTTACGCTTGGAAAATTGGCTTGTTCTAGATATACTACTGGCGTGGCACGGGTACACTTGCATAACTCGAAATTTCGCATGCCCTAATGTTTAATTGCATATGTGTCATCCAATTTCCCATTTGCACATATTTTAAATAAATATGAAACGACAGTGGAACATAATTTAAAATTTCCTCCGTCTAGCTAAGATGTAATGAAATGCCGGACTAGCGTTCCACAAACCGCCCTGAAGCGGATTTCTTCCGACGCAGTATTTGGAAAAAACTATAAAATCAACGGTGTGTCAGCATTACCTTTAAATTAAACTTAAAATTACCATAAAATTAACGGTATGTCAGCATGACTGTTTTCTGTTTAAATATCTTTTTAGCACAAGTCTAATAGTTTTTACTGTAGTGTTTGTGCTCAGGAAACATTAATGAACAACGTTTTACCCATTTCTCTGAACTGCAATATAAGATATCAGAAATGAAAAATTGTACATAAAAAAAACATTACTTTTGTTTCTGAAATAATAAACATGGTGCGTTCTCTAAGAGAAAAGCTGTCGAAAATTTTTAATCCACTCTTACGAGTTTTATTGCGATCTCTGAACTCAAAATTGCAGGTCTCTTCGCTTTTTGTAAGAAGGGAAATCCAGATGTGCTAAAAAAGAATTTCGAGACTTTCCTATCAAAAACCAACAATCTACAAAAAAATAAAAAAATAAAAATAAAAAATAAACTTGTAAATTTTGAAAATTTCGAGAACTTCAAAAATTTCAGTGTACATTTATATATGAAAAGAGAAATTGAAGAGTGCAGAAAATAATATTTATTCAAACACTTTCAAAAATGGAAAAACCGTATCTTTTGTAGCTGAATCAGACTTTACAAAACTGCAGATCAAGAATTCGCGTAACTGTTAGGCCCAGAACACAGTAAATCAGAGGCAGAACCCCTAAAAAAGAAGTGTATATTCGCACGTACACACATAAAGCAAACACAAAATTTTACATATAGGTGAGCCTCAGTCAGAGCCCATTGAAGAGGGAGGCTAAGGGGCTGCACCCCGGACCCCCGCATTTTGTAGGGGCCCCAGAATTATGCAGGATGCTTGAAGAATTGACAGAGTTCTACAGTGTTTTGGGTTTTCTTTTTAAAGATAGCACAGCAGGAACTATAAGAAACTGCCTTGTGAAAAACAAATTATATTTCTTTCCACTGTTATAGGAGGAGTCTGCAAAAAATATAGTCACCCCCAGTCCATCCTGAAATCTTTCGAAAGCATTACAGAAGTTTTTTGTACACATCTGTAATTGGGGAAAATTTTCATACATTAAGAATTCGGTTGAATCATGGTATTTGGATCATATTATCTTGCCCACTATACTGTAATTTCAACAAGCTGAACCAACCCGGATTTGGAAGGGAGGGGGGGGGGGTAAAAGCAGAATGGAACTGGCATTCATTTTTCTATCATGCATTTTTACATTTTCTTGCTACCACTGATTCGTCCATGAATCATGGGATACACACTTTAGTACGGCGGGGATATTTGTATGCCTTCCTCATCATATTTGGGAATGTTTTCTCCTGGGTATTTTTATTCATCCACCCACAAGGAAATCCTAAATGTGCCACTAATACTGGGGCCCCGAACTGCTGTCCAGCCGCGGGCCCCTTAAATGTGCTCTGACCTCAGTGCATTAAAGTATGTAGTTTCTGCCCCAGATTTAAATGACACATTCGTAGGTTTACAGAAGGAAAATTTAGTACTTTTATTAATTTCATGCTGTTATATTGAGAATATATTTTTTGTTTTGATTATTGATCTGCAATTGCAATAAGCAAAAGCCGGTGAGATACAGGAAATCAGCCAAAAGGAACGGAGCTTAAATGTGAAAGTCGGGGTAGGATTTCATGAAAAACAGTGTTTACATTTGCTGGATTTTTTTTCTTTTTCTATGCCGTCAAAGTGGAAAGCAAACTTCCCCTTTTCAGCATAACTTGATTTTATTCTATAAGCATGGTGAAGTACAATGCATTATTTTATTTATATTAGTTTGCAGGCCGCCTTCCAGCCTCAAATTACGGCAACCAAGTCAGCGCCTCATGTAATGCAGTCGAAGATAGTGAACTGTTCGTAGTTGTAAGTTGCCTAACGGACGACTTGTCGCATTGTGAGTAGTAGTAGTCTTTCCCCTTCCCGTCTGCATTTTTTTTTTTTTTTTTTTTTGCAGTGGACACCAGCAGTGCCTGAAGCGAATGGAGTTTTATTAGGACTAATGGTATTTTGCTCGGCGAAGTATTTTAACGTTTTTTTCGTAAGGGGCGGTCAGTCTCCATTTTTGTTTTGTAAGTAGAAGCCAACGCTGGCGAGTAGAAGGCACGTAGAAGCCACGGAAGGCAGTTTATGTGGAGGCATTGGCGTTGCGGGTTGAAGGATGAGAGAGAAAGTGGGTATCGTTTTTCGTAGCGGAGAGAAGGTGCCACAGAGAGCGAACAGAGTTACTTGACACTTCATTGAGTCCGTTAAAGCCGATTATGGCTAGATTGAGAAAGTTGAATAAAACGATAAATAATACACTCACGAACAATGAAATTTGCGCACCTAGAAGAAAACATGCTACAACCGCGAAACTTTGTAAATGTCTAGAGCGCGTGCTGGTATGCAATTGATTCACGTTTGCTGCGAGTGCGCATGACCGCACACCCTGTGGTGGCGCTGCAAGAACGAACCGGCAGCCTTAGAAACCGGCGTGTAGTCGATGCCTCATGAAAGCGAAAAGCACCGGCCGACGAAAGCAAGAGCACAGAGTGACAAGAACGCTGGGTAGACGCCAGAGACGTCAATTTACGCAACTAGCGGACTTTGAGAGAAGCCTGATCATCGGGCTGAAAACCGCAGGGTGGTCGGCGCGCCGTATAGCCCGCCACGTGGATCGTTCTGACCATACCGTCCGACTGCCTTGGGAACAGTGGACACGTGATGGCCCTGCCACACGGCGGAGCGGTTCTGGACGAACCAGGAGAACCATTAGTAGAGGGGATCGACGGATCGTTCACCAGGCACAAATGGAACCCACGGGGACCCGGTCCACTATACAGGCAGATGTAGCGGCTCCTGTGTGCGCACGAACCATTTCCCGATGTCTCGCGGAAGCAAATCTGCGATCCCAGCCCCCTTACGTGTACTACTATTAACATCTGAACATCGCCAGCTCCGTTTTCAGTGGTGCCAGGCCAGAGCGACGTGGAACGTCGCCGACTGGCGACGTGTGGTGTTTAGCAATGAGTGCCGCTTCGTTTTGAGGACAGATGATTGTCCTGTCCGAGTGTGGAGGTCGCTGGCTCAACGGCACAATCCAAACCTCGCTATCGGGCGCCACACCTCCCCCACTGCAGGAATTATGGTCTAGGGAGCCATTGCCTACGATAGCCGATCAGCTGTAGTAGTGGTACGTGGATCATTGACGGGCCAGCGGTATGTGGATGAGATCCTACGGCCCTATGTGCTCCCATTCCTGGCCGGCATTCCAGGTGCGCTATAGCAGCAGGATAATGCCCGCCCGCACGCGGCTTGTGTTGCCCATGTCTGCCTACGTCATGTCCAGACACTTCCATGGCCTGCCCGCTCCCCGGACATGTCTCCTATCGAGCATGTGTGGGACCAGTTGAAACGCCGGCTGCTTCCGTGCCGCACTATCAAGGATTTGGAGCACACCGTCCAACACGCGTGGGCCAGTCTGTCGGAGGACAACATCAGGCATCTGTTCGCCTTCATGCCGGACCGTATTGCAGCACATATCCCCGCACGAGGCGGTGCGACACGCTATTGAAGATGACCGGACTGCGTGCCACAGATCCCTCTGTAAGTGTCCTGCATCTCTGTTTTTGCCATCATGTGTATCATTCATCTGTATCATTACGCCCATAAAATTTCAGTTCAATCCGATGCTTCCTTCTTGGTGCGCAAATTTCATTGTCCTTGAGTGTATAGTTCGACAGTACAGTTTAAAATGAACAAGAGGAAGTAACCATCTTTATTAAATTATTTTAGCAAAGCTCACGAATTAGACAGAAAATCGAGAACGCAGAAAGCATAGTGAAAAACGAAATGCGGAATTTGATGATATACAACAAAACTTCAAAACGATTACTAATGATTCGAATAGGATAACGATTACGTCATTCGAATATATTTTTTTGTTTTTGAATTAGTGTTTGTTTGTTTTTTCGTTTTCTCATTATAGTACCACCTTTGAAATAAGGTTTTTATACGGAAGCCAGTTTCTTTTTAAATTATCAAGTCCTTATAAAATTTCTAGCATGATCTATTAAAACTGATTTTAATTTTAATTCTAGAACCAGCATCCTAAAAATTCGTTTTTGTTTGAGTTGCGACAGAGCCGATCAATGTATTCTGAGATCTCCTTGAGGCACAATTTCCCTTCTGCGGGAAGTATATGACTCCACATCTGTATTGGAAGTTCGGAAAAATTCATTTTGCATCGGACAGCTGTAGTCAGTACAAAGTATATCAATATATTTCCACATTTTTCCATCGTTCAATTAATTACCTGTTTTAGGGAAAGAAAGTGAAAATTTGTATCCGTCATGATAAATGCTTTCGTAGGAATTGGAAAATTTATTTTTTGATTGCATATCTGTAACCACTGCCAAGATTTTTTGCTAGTTCATCACTTTTTTCCAAAGCAAAAAATATTCTGACAAGCGCAGATGTATATTTACGCTTAGCTCCATAACTTCGCTTGTGAGAAATGGTGCCGAAAAAATATGTTTGCACCTGATAAAGAAAAAGACTGATCACAATTTTTCATTGAGAGTTTGTATTTCACATGATACATCTGCTTCTAAAGGACGGACTGAAAACGTTTTATCCCCAATCACCTTTTGTTGTTAATTAGAGACATGTATATTTATTCCAGTAATAGCCGCTAACCAGTGATAGGAAGTAGAGCTGCTATTGTAACGGATGATCCATTTAAACCAGTACCCTGAAAAAACCTTACATTTTTGCAAGGGATCGCGCAAGGAACTTCTTTTTTCAATAGAAGCAGCAACTCCTGGAGAATGAAAACCGCCACCGTGAAGAAGATTGTTAACCGTAACTGTAACTCAGCTCGTGATTTATTTGTTGTTGCGTTGTCATTCGCTTGCGTACATTTGGAAACATGCAGTACTCTGTTCCAGAGCGTGTTTTTTTAGTGAAATCGTATTGGGTAACCAATTCTGTCATCAAAACGCAACGAGCATTTCGAATAGAGTTTGGAGTTCGAAAAGTGCCAAGCAAGTCAACAATTCTGTCGATGGCAAAAAAACTGGAGCAAACAGGTTCTCTTCTCAGCGGTAGCGGTAGACATCACCCTCCGATGCTCCAAACGCGTGTGGACGATGTTCGGCAACGTTTACTACAATCTCCGTCGAAATCGTTGAGCATATTAAGCCAACAGACAGGATATTCATACGGAACTTGTCAAAGGGCAGCAAAAAAAAAAAGCGAATATTCGACCATTTAAAGTGCACGTAATCCATCAGCTGCAGGAACAGGACAAGGGAAAGAGTGTAAGTTACTGTAAATGGTTTCAAAATTTTCTTAATTTGCGATCTGTTATTCTCTCCTTCACATGGTTTACGGATGAAGCCTGGTTCCATCTGTCAGGCTACGTCAATTCGCAAAACAGCAGATACTGGGCTGCCGAAAACCCACACGTTATGTGTGAAACACCGATGCATTCACAAAAGGTTGGTGTATGGTGTGCGGTTTCGTCTACGAAAGTTATTGGCCCCATTTTTTTTTCTCTGAAACTGCCAACACTAACTTTTATTGCCGCATATTCAATGAATTTGTGGAACAACTTGATGACATTGAATTGACAGAGGGCTACTTTCAGCAGGATGGCGCTACGTGTCACACATCGAAAGTCTCAATGGAACTCATAACCAGCTTCTTTGATGACAGATTCATTTCAAAAAACATATGGCCTCCCTGATATCCGGACTTAACTTCCCCTGACTTTTTTTATGGGGCTGCTTAAAGGATAGAGTTTATAAAACCCATCCAAAAACATTGGATGCGTTGCGTGAAACAATCACGACTGAAATTGGCAATGTTACTGCTCGTACTCTACATGAGACATCACTGAATATGGTGCGGCGTGTTCAACTGTGTTTACAAGAAAATGGAGGACAATTCCAACATTTGCTTTGGTAAAATGATTCTCCAATGTATAATTCTCAACTTACTATATGATTTTGTTGTTATTTATAAAAAAGTTATAAGTAAATCACATGGTACTGGTTTAAATGGATCACCCTGTAGCATGCTACTTTTACAGTAGCTTTGCTTGTAGCATCGCTACAAATTAAAAAATGTAGTTATTGCAATAATATGCTACAAAATAAGGTAGCTTGTAGTGGAAAATTGTTCTACAGATCGCGCTACTTTAGAAACAAAAAGTTAAAAACATAATTCTTCATATCACGTGACATTTTCAGATTTCCTCTCTGAACAGGGGCTGAGTGTGCCCTGCGTCCAATCACGTTACTTGTTAATCACGTTACGTCCAATCACGTTACACTGTGAAAGCTAGCTAGCCAAACCCTTAATTTTTTTTTTCCTGCTTTTACACTTTTGCCTTCTGAGCATATAGATGTACACTGTATATATATTTGCTATTTAAAGAGATCACACAGAGAAAATGACAAAACTCTACCCACGAAAATATTTGCGGAAATGTGGACGCAAATTCTTCATCTCACTAAATGTGAAGGAATCAGCTACAAGCATTGTAATAAAGCATCGGTATGTGATGATGCTTTATTATACCGCTTTCGGGGGAGAACGAAATGATTACCTTCCCCGTTTCCTTTTATACACCAATATGTTTCTGACACATGTTACACGTTGAAGTTCAATATATCCTTCTAAAAATACCTGAGCAAATGCTGCGCTTTTGTTTGCAGACAAGATCTTTCTTTTCTTTCGCGGTTTAACAACCACCATGAGCAACTCTAAGGGCTATAAGCAATCGCCCAACCCTATTCAGGACCGCTGGTTCCAGGGAAGGGAGAGAACCAGCCCCATCAGACAAACACATCTCCGACACGTGCCTCATCCAGAACTGGAGCCCGGCTCTTCCTGGAACGAATGATCCGACGCTCGTGCCTCAGACTACTCAGTAATCCAGGCTGCTTAGTAAGCAAAAATGCATGCACTGTAAAAATAAATGGCGTGAATTCATGGAAAATTTCTGAAAATAACGTGCAGCAAAGTTGCCGGTTAAGTGTCCATCTTTAACGGTATTTCCGTTTTTAAAAGTTCTCGTTTTGTTTTAACTTCCGTATTTTCGCAGTTAGTAATTCTGTTTATTTCAGAAAAGCCCGTTCAAAGTTTTCCGTATTTATACAGATATTTTGCAAAATTGAACACGCTGAATTTTTTAGCTCCTACGCCAGAAAATCCTTTCGCATTTGCGGTGGGCATCGAACTGAGGTCATTTGGTTTAGAAAACGCGCGCCTTAACCACTGCGATAGAATGCCTTCGGAATCGTGCTCATGTTCAAGGTAAAACTAATTGCGCGATGATATTTTTTTCCATTAATGCCAGTGACTTAGTCATTTTATTTTTTGTGGGAGCTTATTAATTTTTTGAATACGTTTGTAACAATTTTATTTTTTATAAAGGAGGACATCACAAATTAAGTATTTTTTTTCATCGTGATTTTCCAAAGTAACAGAATGCTTTGGAACTTGAGATCTCTTTTTTTAACTGACATTAACTTTCAATTACCTTTAGGAAAAGGTGAAATGTACTGTTTATAGTATTATTTATTTATCAATATATTATAAACAATATATTCACAAAACTTCTAAATATAAATTTTATATTTAGAATTTTTTACATTTAGAAACTCTTGATAGCTTTTGTCTTAAGGACCCCACAGACTGATACATAGACATCATATAATCCCCTGTACAATAATTTAAGTACCGGTTTCTTACGGTGACACAATACATAATAGCAGATGTACAAAATGGGGGAGGGATAGGAGAAATAGCCTGTGCCGCAATAACCAAAATTCATGCAATATCCGATCTCACTACAGAACTTCAAAATCAGATTCCTCGTGCAGACTATGGAAATTTAACAATTAATCAAACCTCAAGTATTTTCGCAAATCTCTCATATTATCGGAAATTTTTCGTCACATGGATACGAAAAAAAGTGAGAACGGAGTTTTCCCGTCATTATAAGAAAGGAATTGCGGAAAGGTTTCTAAAAATTCAGAATTTTCCTGGCGTACGAAGAATCCGTGTTTTCCTTCCGTCATTTCAGGAAAAAGTTTGTATCAGAAATTTCGTTCGTTAATTCACGAAAGGAATCATGGGAAGTGGCTCGTGAATTTCAGTAATTTTTTTACAGTGTGTACAGAAAACTATGAAAACCAAACGATGGATAAGACTTCCCTTCCCGGTGGGGCCTTGGATAACTTAACATCTAATATTCAACATACACACCTTTTATCCAGTGGCGCACCCCCCCCCCTCCCGCAAAAATGTTTTTGAGGCCCTTTTGCGAAAATCCATTAGCTTTCAATTACTCAAAAGTTTAACTTCCGTATTATTAATTAGGCTTTACGGGTGTTTTAATAAATCAAATTCTTTGGAATCTACGAGTATTTTTCGTAAAATCAAAATTATTTCACTTTGGTGCGTGAAACACAAATGTGTACGTTATAATTAATATGATTGCCTTGGTTACCGATAGTACAAATTACTACACAAAATACTTACGCCAAAGTTAAATAATGGCATGCAAAATTTATTAAAGAACTAAGTCCTGCTTTTTGAAATGCCTCACGATTGCACACACAAAACATACAACTACCGTCTGATAGTGTCTAATGACTTTTCGGATTTATACGAAATGGCATAAGTGGTCTAAGCGATGGTCTCTGATCATTCGTCCAAAAGGGGTCCGGGTTCGAATCCCGCTGAGGTATGGATGTGGTGTTTGTCTTACGGCACTGGCTCTCTCCCTTCCCTGGAACCAGTGACCCTAAATTAGGGTCGGGCGACTGCTTGTAGCCCATTGAGTTGCTCACGTTGGTCGTTAAACCTCCAATAAAAAAAAAAAGATAAGAAATGCCATAACATAAGTAAGCAAGTAAGATAAGTAACGATTAAGAACTGTAGCATAAAAAACTTAAAACTACTTAAATTCTTTACTTTGGAATATAAAAAACACACTTAACATAATGCCACAATGTTTTGCTAATTGTAGAAAAAATCTTTTGACTCTGTAATAAAAAAAAATGACACAGGTCTCTGATTTTTCGCTTCCGCGAAGAACACCTTTCAGTTCATTTTATTCGGAAAGATGCATAGTTATATGCAAACAACTGTAATACATATCACCTGATTCTCATTGGCATAAAAATTCCGCTCATTGAATAGGTATTTAACAACAAGGGCTACTACAAGGGGCCTCAGTTCTTTTAGATAATTGCTTTCCCGCCGTCCAGTTTTTATGAACAAAAGCAGAGAAAATGATTTCTAAAGATTTTACGTATTTACTGAAAAAAAAAAAAATGCTTTTCTTCTTAATACTTCATTCAAAGCTGCTTTAATTCTTGGCAATTTTTTTAACCAGTTTCATACGAAGTTTCCGCAAAAAATGTTGTAAAATCCTTTTAGTCAGGTTAGAGGCCCTTTTAACCATTAGCCCCCTCCTCCCCCGCACACTGCGGGAGTTGCGGGAGCTATCAGTACGTTCCTGCTTTTACCGGTAGTTTTTAAAAATTTTAACGTTTAGAAATTTATAGCTTTGGCACTAATATGTTTAAAATTTCAGTAAAGATCTGTATAAAAACGGAAAAAGTCAAAATGGAAATTTCTTGAATTTCAGAAAACATTTGTATAAATAAAAACGGAAAAAGTTAAAATGGAAATTTCTGAAATTTCAGAAAACATCTGTGTAAAAACTGAAAAACAAAAAACGGTCTTTTAAAAAAAAAAAAAAAAAAAAAAAAAAGAGAAGAATTAGGGACAACGGAAATTCCGTCAGATTGCTCGATGTTTCTGTTATTAGATACGGAAACTTTTCGAAAACGGAAATTTCTGAAAAAAGACGGATACCTACCAACAACTTTGCTTCACGTTTTTTTTTCAGAAATTTTGCATGAATTCACGCCACATATTTTTAACAGCGTATGACAATCCAAGCTAAAAGGTAAATCCAAGTTTAATTATTTGTGTAATTTTCCTCGGTATTAAGTATTGGGTGGGAGCGAATGAAATGTCTGGAGCGAACGAGCAGTGGAGACAAGTCCCCACCACAGCAGAATTGAACCACCCACAGGTGTTGCGGGTATTACGTCACAGAGTTATTATAAATAGCTAGCACGTGTGTGAAGAACAAGGTTCAACCGTAGTTTGTTTGGACGTAACGTGGCTTGCAAACGAAACACGCAGACGCAGGATTTGAGGGTCATCTTCCTGTATGAATTTAAAGTAGGCCATTTTGCAGGAATTGCCGTTCGAAACGTTAACAAAGCGTTTGAGGAGAATGCAGCCGACGAAGTAACCATTCGGAGATGTTTTGTGAAGTTTCGAAATGGAGATACGGACCTACAAACAAAGCACGTAGTTACCGACCTCTTGCAGTTTCTGACGATGTTCTGTTACGAGTGGTTGAAGCGGACCCCCGAAAAACGTGTTGTGAGATAGCGGCAGAGGTAGGTGTCCACCACACGACAATTGTTAGCTGGACATGTGGCTTCCGCATGAGTTGACAACTGCCAACAAGACTAGGCGTTTGGAAGTCTTCACGTCGCTGCTTGCCAGGAATAAACTGGAACCTCTACTGCACCGAATCGTCACCTGCGACGAGAAGTAGGTCCTTTATGATAATCGGAAATGTTCTGCACAATGGTTAAGCCAAACACAGCCTGCTGGACGACATCCTAAGCCACTCCTACACACAAAGAAAATAATGCTCCTTGTCTGGTGGTCCACAGCCGGGATAATTCATCGGAGTTTCTTGGCAAGAGGCCAAGCCATCGTTGCAGAAACTTATTGTGCTGAAGTACACCAGATGCACCGGAAATTTCTGCAGAAGCAACCGACTTTTATCAACAGACATGGTGTTCTTCTGCTCCAGGACAACGCTCGCCCTCATGTCGCACGAACGATGCTGACACTAAGTGTCTTGGGCTATGAAGCACTGTCTCATCTTGCCAATTCTCAGAACTTGTCTCCGACAGACTATCATCTGTTTCGTCGCCTGGATCACTTTCTGTCCGGCAAATAGTTCCCAACTGACAACGAGGTTCAACGCGCAGTTGATGACCAAAAGACTTTTTCGTCATCAAACCATGATGATGACGAAAAACGTCTTAGATCATGGCCTTGCCGGACAGATAGAAACCATGTGTCGATGCCGAGGGGGATTATTTTGCTTAGGTAAGTTGTCTTACTTTTCCGTTCTCGCCGTCCACATGTGCTGGTCCTTTGCTGGACATTTCATTCGCCCCAACCCAATAGCACACTCAATGTGATACATAAGAATGTGCATATAACAATTATCCTCAGAATCTGTACCTTGAATTTTTACCTAAAGATAAAAAAGTATCTCAAAAGTGGGGGAAATCGCTACTTTTCTGAAAAAAGTGATGTAGCTAGCTACTTTTCAGAAAAAAAAGTAGTAGCTGTAGCAAGCTACTTTTTCAAGAATTTAGTTGTAACAGTAGCTAGCTACTTGTAAAAAGTAGCTTTCCAATCACGGCCGCTAACACTAATTGCATTATGCATACTGAAATCTCGGTTTTCCGAAAACCTTATGAAATTCTCTCACTTTTATTTAAACATGTACGCATAACAGAAATATTGTGGGTATAAAAAATTTCATCTTTGTATGTGATGCGAACTTGTTTTGTATTCTTAAGATACTTTTTTTTTTTTTTTTACCTTTCCGTTTCTTCTTTTCCTTGGGGAAAAAGAAGCCACGTAATCGCCACATCATCATGGTGAGAGTACTTCTTCTAGGGTAGGAGTGGGAGGCATACGGTTCTCCAACCAAACACCCCAGCTGCCGTGATGACAACATTATTCTTTCCCCGAGTAAGGTCGGCAAAGCAGTCTATGGATACGTAGCACTCTTTGTTAGTCAGTCAAATCCCCAAAGAATGCGCAAGAAATCAGGAACATAGCTTTTCAGGGTAACGAACGGAGAAGAGGAACCACACAATACAACCCATAGTCACCTTTTTATTTTTTCCGTTTTAGTTTTTTTTTTTTTTTTTTTTCAGAATGCCTATTACGCAGATATGTGCCAGTATAGAATAGGTGCATCAACCAACCTTTCGTCTCAGCATTCTTTACTTTTGAAATGCACCGCTATATCTTTTTTCCATGGGAGTCTTTGTGCTCAAGGGCTGTATGCTTACAAAAACCGTGATTAAACGAAGGCATGGGATAAAAATTCGAAAACGTGTAGTGGTCGCAATATTAACGTGAATATATTGATCATCTACGCGTTTATCAATGGGATATCTTTTGAGAAATGAAACAAAGCTGTGTTAATAACTGTGCGCTGAAAAAAAAGGAAATAAATATCAGGTGCGTATTTAATTGCAATTGTCTTAACCTGGAATATTTTTGTTAGCCCGTCTGCGAGAACTATGTATTTAGAGGAATTTTGATTGAAGCAAAACCTTCGTAATTACAGCCAGTTGTGAAAGTAGATTCACATGCTGATCAGTTAAGTGTTTTTAAAGCAGGGAAGGTGTTGTCCCACGGATCATCAGGAGCAATAATCTTAAGTTATAGCACTCATAATCGATCAGATGCGCGCGCATCACCATATCCTGGAGCATGAGAACCATGTTTCCCCTGCAGAATATCTTTCTCTAGGTGTATTCCATTTCTATTTAGGATACAGCAATGTTCTCGCAAATGGTCTTTAGTGGCCTAAAATAGTGAAGGCATTTAATGTACTGTGCTGAAAAGAAAGAAATATCTGCAAATGCTCCATAGAATTTTGGCAGCATGGACTCAAAGAAGTGAAAAAGTGCGCGTTCGAGATATCATCTCGGTTAGTGAACGGCTGTTCGTCCAGAAAATGCTGCAGCGACCGCGAAAGGCGGAAATCACTTAGGGCAATGTTCAGGGAATAGGCTGGCTGTTCCCAGCCTATTCCCTGATCTGTGATCTTGTGACAGGTCACTCGTGCTCTGTGAGGTCTCGCTCCATCCTGCTGTAGAACACTCCAAGACTTCTCTAACGTGTTCTATAACCGATGAGAAGACGATGTGAGGCGTGTGTTGCTGTTCAAGAATATCGATTCCGAGCATTTGGCCTGATGTAGACATTACATAATTATTCCCATCGATTACTTAGAGTATGTTGTATTAACTGAAATATAAACAAATTAACTTCACACGTGTTTTTACTTGCACTTTCAAAATGTGTTATAACTCGGGAAGAAAGCGTTTCCCCAATTCAAAATTCCTACGATTTGTTTTTTTTTTCATCGTTATGCTAAATGGCACATTTCGAGAGTTTTATATGACCGTTAGGAAACATCATGTATATGATAAGATCTGCTACGAGTGAGAGTTCCGTTTTGAAAGCCACTGACCTCAAACAGACACCATAGTTCATGCAAAAATGCTTGTATGGCTGTGTGTGAACTTAAAAACGTTTCTGCTCCTTTAATTAATGAAACAGCAGCTCTAAAAAGAAAAAAAGAAAAGATTTTTTTACCCACGAAACGATGCATCGCTATCCTTATGTGAGAGGTACAAAAGTTGTTTTATTTTTTTTCATAGGCGGAATGCAGGAGTTGAGCAAAATGAAGTAAAATGTTTTCCTTGCGATATGATATGATATTCTGAGATTTGTACATGTCGAAAGCGTAAATATTAAGAGAAGTTAACCAGTCCACATCACCAGAGAGAAAACTCAGGAAAGATCAAAGAAATCGCAGAGTATTAATTTCAAGGTATGCGAAGCCCTCCTTATGTGTCACAATCGCTTCAAATAAAGGGGTTTCATACCTCATCATTAATTCGATGTTTGGCAGTCTGTTTTTATACCTAAAAGTCAACAGATAAATGATCTGCACGCAGGGTCGGACTGGCTTGGCCAGTCCGACCCTGCCTGCAGATTATGAGCCATTCGAGAAATTCAACAGCTGAATGGTCTGCATGCAGGATCGGACCGGCCAATCGTCGAGACGCTGGGACATTTCTCGGTGAGCCATTCGAGAAATTCACCAGCTAAAAGGTCTGCATGCAGGATCGTACCGGCCAATCGCCGAGACACTGGGACATTTCTCGGTTAGCCATTCGAAGAAATTCATCAGCTAAAAGGTCTGCATGCAGGATCGTACCGGCCAATTCGTCGAGACATTGGGACATTTCCCGGTGAGCCATTCGAGAAATTCAACAGCTAAAAGGTCTGCATGCAGGATCGTACCGGCCAATCGTCGAGACACTGGGACATTTCTCGGTGAACCATTCGAGAAATTCACCAGCTAAAAAGGTCTGCATGCAGGATCGGACCAGCCAATCGTCGAGACATTGGGACATTTCCCGGTGAGCCATTCGAGAAATTCACCAGCTAAAAGGTCTGCATGCAGGATCGTACCGGCCAATCGTCGAGACACTGGGACATTTCTCGGTGAGCCATTCGAGAAATTCAACAGCTAAAAGGTCTGCATGCAGGATCGTACCGGCCAATCGTCGAGACATTGGGACATTTCCCGGTGAGCCATTCGAGAAATTCAACAGCTAAAAGGTCTGCATGCAGGATCGTACCGGCCAATCGTCGAGACATTGGGACATTTCCCGGTGAGCCATTCGAGAAATTCAACAGCTAAAAGGTCTGCATGCAGGATCGTACCGGCCAATCGTCGAGACACTGGGACATTTCTCGGTGAGCCATTCGAGAAATTCATCAGCTAAGAAATTCAACAGCTAAAAGGTCTGCATGCAGGATCGGACCGGCCAATCGTCGAGACATTGGGACATTTCTCGGTGAGCCATTCGAGAAATTCAACAGCTAAAAGGTCTGCATGCAGAATCGGACCGGCCAATCGTCGAGACACTGGGACATTTCTCGGTGAGCCATTCGAGAAATTCATCAGCTAAATGGTCTGCATGCAGGATCGGACCGGCCAATCGTCGAGACACTGGGACATTTCTCGGTGAGCCATTCGAGAAATTCAACAGCTAAATGGTCTGCATGCAGAATCGGACCGGCCAATCGTCGAGACATTGGGACATTTCTTGGTGAGCCATTCGAGAAATTCATCAGCTAAAAGGTCTGCATGCAGGATCGGACCGGCCAATCGTCGAGACATTGGGACATTTCCCGGTGAGCCATTCGAGAAATTCAACAGCTAAATGGTCTGCATGCAGAATCGGACCGGCCAATCGTCGAGGCACTGGGATATTTCCCGGTGAGCCATTCGAGAAATTCATCAGCTAAATGGTCTGCATGCAGAATCGGACCGGCCAATCGTCGAGACATTGGGACATTTCTCGGTGAGCCATTCGAGAAATTCAACAGCTAAATGGTCTGCATGCAGAATCGGACCGGCCAATCGTCGAGACACTGGGACATTTCTGCCATTCGAGTGCTAGGATCGGACCGGCCAATCGTCGAGACATTGGGACATTTCCCGGTGAGCCATTCGAGAAATTTAACAGCTAAATGGTCTGCATGCAGAATCGGATCGGCTAATCGTCGAGGCACTGGGATATCTCCCGGTGGGCCATTCGCGAAATGACCCACTTTCTCGCAAATCTTTTTTTTTTTTTTCTTGTCTGGATTTTTTGGAACGAAGGAATAATTTTGATTTCGGCATTTAATAATAATAATCGTAAACTTCATTCTGAGATTTTTCTTTCCGTCTGAAAAGTTATTTCCTTAAAAAAGAAAAAAAGCTTTGCTTTCTTTCTATATTTTGGACGTTTGCTCTGGAATGACCTAGAAAATTCTTCCGTATTTATGTGAGCAAAGTGCTCAAGCGCGTGATGTTCGTTAATCAAGCTAAACCTAACTACAGATCGTTGGACGTGGAGCCCGGGGTCATTGTTACGCCCTACCCTCATTTTCTTAAAGGAGACACTAGTTCCCACTGTGATGGCCCACCATCCCCATCCCACCCTATATCCACAGACTGCTACAGAGCACAAAATGATTCTCCCAGCAGAAATATTCTGAAATCCCTATTTTACCCACAATTACCTTAACACAAACAACGATTTACCAGTATTAGTTCATGGGTCAACAAAATGTGTTCACTTAGAAAAGGCGTCTACGCAAAGCGGAGTTACCAATGCCATTGCACAGTAGGCAGGGGCATCACTAGACTAAGAATATTGGGGGATGGGGCTCAACAGGGCTTAATTTTTTAACACTGGGATTGAACAGGGCATAATTTGTTCACTACTTTGTACTTACCCCGTTGCCCCTCTTCCGTAATGGTAAAAAAACTCTCCAAACTTTTAAAATTAATAATTGTCACTTTTTACTTAATTTCGTTTTAAATTTAAAACAGTTAAATTAATTTCATTTAATTTACCTTACAACCAATGTAGCTCTGAGATCTTCAGTTTTAGGATTAATTTTAGTGCAGCATTAACATCATTTAAATACTGACCTTTCCCCATCTTTTGAGTGTTTTTGAGAATGTGGAGGTGGTCCCCAATTACTTTACTGCGGTGAGGAGTATTGAGCAGTTCTGCAGTGGAGTTAAGAGCAATAAAGCCAGAGACGAACCGCAAGGCAAGAAACGTTACCCCGAGTTCAACGTACGAGACCCAAAATCTCTGAGCGTCCAAGTGATCTCCCGGTTCAGCAGGCTCACACAGTCTTGCCAAATCTTCGAAAGAACCTATGACCAAAAAGTTAAATAATATATGAACCACATTATACACCCGAAGCGGGACTTGTCCTAAAGGAAGGGGCATTTCAGGACTCCTCCTTCGGTAGCATATAATTTTTATATGCAACAATATAATTTTTATCTACATATAATTTTTATCTACCATATATATAATATTTTTTTATCTACCATATAAAACATTATATGCTAGCATATAATTTTTTATGCTGTATTTGCTGATGATTGATCATGGTTTCTAAATAAACAATATTCCACACTTCGTAAAGGTGTAGAAATTTATGTTTTTAACTTACCCCAAAAACTTATTTCGAGATTACTGTAAAATTATTGCGGGGGGGGTCAGGCATGATTGGAGGGGCTTCAGCCCCCTGAAATGGTATAGCGACCCCCCTGGCAGTAGGCGATCAGTGACTGAACAATTAAAAAAATTAACTGCGTAGGAAAACGGCTGCGTGCCGTGTGCACAATTCAACTTTCAGAATGACCTTCATGATTTAATTAGAAATTGGGTCTTCAAGAGATTTATGATTTTTTTTTTTATTTTGTAAAATCAAATTTTTTTAAAGGAAAGTGGATTTTTTAAAATTCGCTCATGAGTGAATGTAGCGTGATTTGACGCTACGTTCAACACGAATGGATTTTTAAAATTCTTTCACGGTTAAGTTTGTTTTGTTTTTTTAATTTCTTCATGACTGAATGCGTTTTACAATTCATATTTCATCTAGGGCCTAATAGATTTTTTTTTCATTAGGGTATTTTTCAGGTGTTCCACTGCAGTGACAACGCCAGCAGCTCAGAACGGGGGGGGGGGGGGGGGGCTGTTGAGGGGGATAAACATCGTACGGGTGGAGGATTTTGAAGTGCTTACCAGAAATAAATTTGGATAAAATTTCAGTTCATGTAGATTTTACCTGATGTTGATGATGTTATATATCCGCAGCAAAATAAAACATTGTTAGGTACATATTGTACATAGCATTTGTTCAGTGTACGTAGTACTGGTAACCATGGATACGAACCTCCATGGGCTTTTTAACACTTTACTATTTCTTCATAATTTTAGCTCACTCACGTCACTTGCTGTCAGAAGGCGGTTTATGAATTTTGGTTTGTAACCTGACTAGGAGTTCTCTCTCTCTCTCTCTTTCACTCCCATCTTCTTAAACTATAATTGCGAAAATTGGGTCTTTCTTGTACTCTCTTAGTCAGAGGATTCCCTCTGTTTCACAGAATAGTACAACACAAAATTTAACAAAAAATTCGTTTTATATAAGACAAAATCTGTGAATTCCAAAAATTTCCATGCATTTATCCAAGTTCCCTAAATTCTTAGATAGCTACATTCGCCTTGTGTTCCAACTACTTAAATATATTTGGGGGGGCGAGTGAAGCTCTTCCTAGCCTCCCCGTAGCGTCGCGCTTGCGTTCAGTGCAGGTACGTGTGTTCTTGTAGTAAACCGAAAGACTAAATTCCCTACCTGGCTTTTCGTCCCAATCCGTCCTTGTCAATATGCTTTTGAAACAAATTCAGTTGCAGTTTTGTTACTACAGCGCCATTAATTATTAACAGATACTATTAATTCCCTTTATTAATCATTGGTCAAGAAGTGTTTTTCCGTTGTTAAAGATACAACGTCCATTAAACCGCTACAAGGTTTGTCACTTATTATTATTACCCAGAGAGTTGACTTAATCACATGCTGAGACAGTAGAAAGCAAAACAATAAGGAAACGCATTTCTCACACCGTCCAGTTTCTTTTGAATTAATTCGCATGTTTTTTGTTTTATTGTTCCACCTGTTCCGCAAGTAGCAGCGGGAGCGAAACCGATCGTACAAGTTCGCATAATAAGATCTTCGGCTACGTGCCTTTGTGTTTTGTTTCTCGCCTACGATTCCGGTTGTTTAAAGAATCACCTGTCTTCCATTAACCCGCCTTAGCCTTCCGGATATCTTGGTACCGAAACAGTTCAGTTTTTGATGTCACGTGGAACAAAAGAGTTAGAGGCGGGAGCTCGAAAGATCTGAATACAAACGTCAGGGATTAATCAGTATGTAGATAACATGAAAACAGAGTCATTAAAAACAGTTTACGGCGGCAGATGACAGCTATGGGGAAATAAAGATAACATCGCAGAAAAAAGGATAAAAGAGTGGTGGCACTGAAGCATTGTTACATCCTATTTTGTAATGTTTCCGTAATCAGAATATCTTTTGAAGCTAGACTTAAAATTCCAATGTTCCATATAAAACTCCAGAATTACGTGCTGAAAAATTCAAGCAAGCGGAGAAATCCTGCTCAAAGATCAAAAATATCAAGTGGATGTTCATTTCAACCTCGAAGGAATATTTTTTATGTCAAACCTATTTGATCTAAAATAAGACATGGAAAACCTTTATCTAGACCGGTTGTTAAAATATGAAAGAGTAACACACACATGGAATGATTTCGTTTGCCTTGTGCTTTTTAAAGAGCTTAAGAACTGTTAGCCTGTAGTAACTCATGAAAACATGTGGAAAGCATAGGATCTGCAGCCATAGGCATAAAGTTTTCAAAAATGGGGGGGGAGCTGGGACGTCTCTACAATTCGAAATCAAGGTGGACAACGGGTGGGGGAGCATTCTTTTTGATGGGGCAAAGTTTTATAACAAATTTGTTTACGAAACACAGAAAGAAAGAATTTTTAAGACTTTTTATTACTGGCTACAACGAAATTCCTCCAAACCCTTGCCCTCCACCCCCGTATCTGATTAATTAGGCCACTGGTATAAAATGTAAGTGTTGGTAGAATGTCGACTTCAACTTGTTTCTAGCTGTGAATGCATTGTCTTAATTGCTTTTCAAAATTTTGCATTTTTGTTTATGAAAATAGTACAGTACTTGAACATTTTTTTTAAATGACTTTTTTGTTTATCTAAATAAAATTTCAATGTCGTGACACACATTCACAATACCTAACCCCTCCCTAACTCTCCTCGCCGCCCCAGTGGCGCAGTGGTCTAAGCGCTGGCTTCTGACCGAGATGGGTCTGGGTTCAAATCCTGAGCCGTCATGGATATTGTGTTTGTCTTACGGCATTGGCTTTCTCCCTTCCCTGGAACCAGTGTAGGGGCGTGCAATTGATTATAGCTCATTTAGTTTCACACTGTTTGTAACGTATACTCTAGATTCAGTTTCCTTTTGATTTTACTATCTCTTGTTATTTTATTTTCCTATGCAAATTATCTTCTCACTTAACGAGATGTTATTTCTCCCCCTGAATGATATGTGGCAACGAGTGTAAGTCATGACGTGGTGTTAGGCAGTATATATAGGCGCGCTCAACTATACCAAGTGAGCTTCGTTTTATGTGATAGGTTCTTCTTAATTATTGTTATGCGATTTTACGAAAGTTCGGATATTCAGTAGTCGTGTGATTTGTAGAGTGTGTGTTGGATAATACCAGGAGTTCTCCAATAAAAGGTTTAAAGTGAGTACGTTTTTCTCAGTTCATATTATTGTCAGGCCTCTGTCTGGCCGTTAAGTCTCTTTCATTAAGTGTCTTCATTAAGTCCAGGGTATATTGTGTTTACCGCTCTAATAAGGAGCCTTCAAGGTACTAATGTACTAAAACCGAAGTTATAGTACTGATAGTCAAGATAATGAGGAACGCTGAGTAAAAAGAAGTTCCATATTCAATGAATTTATTGCACGTGCGAGTCTTACCTAAACAAACTCTAGCACTTTGAAGATTAGGTACACTTTAGCTACGTCAAGTAACCTTCCAATAACCCTAACGTGACTTAACGTAAACTTCCCTGCACTACACGTCCAGCGGAGAACTTTATTCATTATAATTGGCGCCCGAACATTTCTTGAACACGAGGTGTTGACAATTAGTGACTATGTATTCATTACCTGAGAAAACTTCCCTATTTCAACCTGAATCAAGTTTCGGTAGAGGTGGGGTTATTTTCGACAATTTGCAAGAAGCCTGTGGGTCTAACTTTGATGTCAATGATTTGCAAGTACCCAGGCATTCCTCACAATTTCGTCATTCACCAGCTTCATATCACTCTGAGTCGCGGGTCGTACCTGAGGTATTTCAATCCTCTCACGGAAGCAAAATGCTTGCACATTTCGTGCCGCATGAGGGAACAATTACTTTCAATGGTTTGGAGGGGTCCTTGAAATTTCTCGAGGATTTAGAGGATCATTTCGACTTATACAATATTCCTCAAGATTGCAAAGTGCAAATAGCAAGCACTTGCTTGAAAGATACCGCTAAGACCTGGTATCGGCAGTGGAGAGTATCGAACCCGGATTCTCGTTATGAGAATTTCCGAGCGGAATTTTTGGACGTCTTTCCTTTCGGCCTCAGTCGAGCTGGCCTTGCACAACAACTTTTTTCTCGTAAGCAAGGACCCAACGATAGCCCTGTTGCGTTTGCTTTAGAAACAACACGCTTGCATAAATTATGGGATCCACATGCCAGTCATGTCGACATGTTGGACACCCTATTGCAACAGCTCGATCCATTTCTACAGGATTTTCTTGAGGTCCGACACCCTGCTACAATTCATGAATGCCTTCGCCTCATAAGAACGTATGAGGAGCGACACGGCAAACATGGTCAAACTCAACATGCTCGGGTACCCCGGGAGGCTTATCACGAAAATCCTCAGCGGCGTAATAGGCCTAATGACTTTCAACGCAAGCGTACACAGGTGCAAGTCCAAGCATCATACGTCCCACCGCATAGAAGTGTGGTACACCAACCGCTAGTTTCTAAACAATTTTCGAGGTACAGTACAAATGCACAGTATGCTCGACCCTGTTCCAATCCGCAGAATTCGGAACATTTTTATGCTAAGGGCAAATAATGATTTTTCTGCCCGTGCTGAGGGAGGAAGTAATAGCGATGGAAATTTCAACAGACATGCGGAGTTCCCGCAGCAGTTTTCACGAAGTTTTCCTAAGCGTGAAACCTTTCCCGATACCCGGCAGGGCCGAGTTCAGACCGCATGATAATACAACCAGGAATCCTTTAAACTTCCAAAGGAAGTAGACCAAGGGTCGGTACTGCTTCCTGATACCAAGAATTCTGACCCTAAAATAGTATTATTGACTGTCCAAACTCCTCAGTTGCCTGATGTGTTATTGACAATTGAAGATATTATTGTCGAGACAAAGTTCGACACTGGTTCTGAAATATCAGCCCTAAATACGAGGTTTTGCACTGAAAGTTTTCCTGCAATACACATCCAGAGTGCGACGCAGTATTTGCGAGGTGCAAATAATGAAATATTCAGTATCACAGGAACTGTCACATTATCTCTAGGGCTGGGAAAGGCTCGTTTTACGCATTCTTTCCTGCTCATAGACGACCTACCTGTTAAATGTCTAATGGGCATAGATTTTATCAATACTTTTCAAGTTACCCTGAATTTCGTACAACATGTTATTTCCTTTCCGGAACATGTCGAAGTGATTCCTACAGATCCTATAGACATAACGGATTTATTATTGAGTAACCAACTGAATGAGAGGCAACGAAACCAACTTTGTCTACTTTTGCACGAAAGACCTGGTTTATTTTTCGACCAACCTGGTTTCACACAGGTGGTTTATCACGTCATTGACACTGATGGTTCGAAACCGATAGCGAAGAAACCTTACCCTTGTGCTCCCCATAAAAAACAGGAAATGCAACGTCAAATTTCTGAGATGATTAAACAGGGCATAATAAGGGAATCAACAAGCGCCTGGGCCGCACCTGCTTTTCTTGTTCCAAAGAAACAACCCCACAAATTTCGTTTCGTGACAGATTTCCGCAAGCTAAACCAAGTCACGAAAGCGATAAATTATCCACTACCTGTCATGTCGCATATTTTGCATGACCTGTCGTCAACTAAACGGATGTCAACCTTGGATTTGGCGAGTGGATATTGGCAGGTTGCGGTACATCCAGACTCCGTCGATAAAACAGGCTTTGTGACTCCTTTTGGGGCTTATGAATACCTGCGTATGCCCTTTGGACTAGCCTCTGCACCTGCTACTTTCCAAAAGCTTATGGATACGGTTCTCAGACCTGTTCTAGGTCCCCATGTGCATGTATATTTGGATGACATTATTATTACATCCGAGACTTTTGACGAGCACCTTTCTCTGCTCAAACAGGTGTTCCAACTCATATACAATGCTGGCTTGACGTTAAAACCTAGTAAATGCCAGATAGCGAGGGACGAGATTGTATATCTGGGGTTGAAAATCACTCCCCACGGCTTATTTATGGATGATGAAAAAATCAGGCCTATTGTTGACTTTCCACGGCCAAACACAGCCAAAGAACTATCACGCTTTCTGGGAATGACCGGATAGTATCAGCAGTTCGTCCCCGCTTATGCTACAATCTGTGAGCCATTGTATGCTTTGAAACGTAAATACAAGAAGTTTGTTTGGACACCTGAGGCTAACGCTGCGTTTGAAGCACTAAAGTCTGCGTTGACTCAGCCTCCTGTATTAATTAGCTTTCCCAGATCATAATAAGGAATTTGATATTTACACTGACGCATCCGGAGTTGGTCTTGGTCTAGGTTTAACGACCACCGTGAGCAACTCAATAGGCTATAAGCAGTCGCCCGTCCCTAATTTAGAGCCACTGGTTATAGGGAAGGGAGAGAGCCAGGGCCATAAAACAAACACAACATCCATGCCTCACGAGGATTTGAACCCATCTCGGACGAAGGGTCATAAGCCAACGCTTAGACCACTGCGCTACTGGGGCGGCGTGTGTGTGTGTGTGTGTGTGTGTGTGTGTGTTCGTGTGTTTATAAAGCTCTTCATTTCTCCTTTTTGAACTTCATGGCGGCTTCTTTAAGCCGCCTACACTCATGTCTGTCGCTTGCCGCTCCATCGTAGACCTAACTTAGCATTTAAATTTAAAAATTGGGTGGGCCACTGGGCGTAGTGGTGTAGTGGAGCTGGAACGCCCCTGAACTGCGTTCCGGGACCCTTTTCTCAGCCGGTACGCTTTCCTGTAAACCCAATACAGCATAATTTGTTTTCTTTTTAAAATGCGGTTGCTATATAATTATTTTCCAATAAAAAATGCAACAGAAAAACTGCACAGTTAGTGGAATTAACGTCCCATATTTGTTTGAAGGAAGAGTTAAGTCCCTAAATCCATTCTCACTCGGAAGTCCCTTGAAACTTCTTTTCCTGCTGCTTTTAACAACGTTGAGGTGGGGATATTACACTGGGAAAATTACTGTAATTAGGAATTTAATTGATCTAGTCAAGTGTAAATCTGGAAGCCTGATTTGACTGATCACTATACCCCTTATTCTATTAAAATGAGAAAATAAAAAGGGAAGAGACGAAATCGGGGTTTAAGAGGGGAAAGATATTGTAGTCGTAAGGGCACCACGAGTTCCTGTACTTTTTCAATGAGCACTACACCACTGGGCGGGGGGCATCCTCCCCGACGGTACTCTTATGGCTATAGAAATTCCGGTAAGATCTAATAATAGGCGCACGTTTAGCGGGAGCCACGACTAACAAAACAAAACAAATTACGGACTTATTTTTCAGGAGCAACCATTTCAAGGGTGCTTAGTTACTGATGGAAAAGCGAATCTTCTATGTCCAAATGGCTTAAGTGCTGTCCGAAAACTAGACTGGCCGTCGTGCCGTGAGGAGCATTGTACGGAATAACAGGTGTGTAAGTGGGCTGCAACTGACTGCTGCATTCAGCCAAAGGCAGTAGTACCCCATTTTGACCAGAACCATGTTTAGAGAACTTGGGTCCTGGAATTTGTGTGGCCATTAAAAAGACACTTGTCTTAGCCAAAAACACAAAAATCTTCTTGCAGTGGTGCCAAGAACGCCGCTAATGTACAGTGGAGCAATGGAGGAAAGTGATGGGATCAGATGAAAAATGCCACACGTTGTTCTAAATTGATGGCCATCAGCGAGCGTTGCGAGAGCCTTATGAAACGATGAATCCTGCATGCCTTGTAAACACAATCCAAGTATCTGGAGGTGGCACCATGATATAGGACATGTTTGGTTGCTACATACTGGTTCCGCAGATACCAGTTGAAAGTAAGATTACAGTACACCTAAGAAATATCTGAGTTGCAGCAGACTAAGCGAACCGTGCAATGTTTTTCCTGCACATCATGGCCCTTTTGTGGATGAGGATGTAACATTACATCGTGGTAGAATCGCTGGGAACTTCCGTCATTTCCCCTGTCCTCCATAGTCCCCTGATCTCAGTGCTATTGAAAGACGTGTGAGTGATGCTGGTTATTGCTGTTCACCGACGATGTCCTAATATTTTCCCACAGGAATGACTGTCTTTGGACCAAAAACGAACTCAAGAACCTCATAGAATTCGTATCGCGTTGCATTCTTACGGTCATTCGCAACAAAGGTAGCTCTGCTTGACACTAAATAAAGCTTGAAGCTGTTTTTTTGTCAGTGTGTGCATATATGTGTATATTACTGTAAAATAATAAACTTTTTTATTTTGTATCTGTATTACTAACTTATGTGTCACACGTAGCACAGAAAAATAATCATTGCCCTAAATTATAAAAACTCAACATCTAAATACAGGATGTCCCGTAAGTCGGGACCTATAGCTGAAAAGCACATGCAATTGCAGAATATCTTCACCGCAGTTGTGTTACACACAGATGAAGACGCAATCTCCACTCTTGTAGCACTTTATGGATCACACTCGCGGAAATTTGCTGACACGCCTGCACAATGTGTTTTTTAAGATGGAGAATGCTTTGAATTTTGATCTCGTACACCACGGCTTTCAGGTGCCTCCACAAATAAAAATCGAGCGGAGTGAGATCTGGGATTCTTGGAGACCACTCCACGTGTCCTCCGTGTCCAATCTAATGTTCGGGAAACTGTGTGTTAAGGTAATGTTTCACTGTTAACGCGAAATGCGGAGGGGCGCCATCCTGCTGAAACCATTCTGGGAAAATGCTTGCTGGATTCAACAGGCTTGGAAATGCTTCCTCCTGCAACACGTCCAGGTACGTTTCAATGGTTGCCGTCTCGTCAAAGATGAAGGAACCAACGATTCTGTCTTTCCATATCCCACACCACACCACGACGCGTCCGCCGCCTTGTTCCTTGGATTGATTGAACCAAAAAAGATTTTGTACTGACCAGTATCGAGTGTTCTAACGGTTGATTTCCCCGGAACCACAAAAGTTCGCTTCATCGGAGAACAGAATTTGTGATGGAAACGTGCCGTCATTTAACCATTGTTCTTCTGCCCATTCGCAAAACTGAATTCGCCTATCAGGATCACCTTCACTTAAACACTGATGGAGTTGCAGTTTGTATGGATGCCAGTGAGTAAGTTTCAAGATGCGCTAGATGCTACTCTTGGAAATCCCAGATTCAGTGGTGTGGACATGCGTCGAAGCGATTTCTTGGGGCTGGAAACGAAGTGAGCCGACATTGGTACTGGTTTCGTCGTCCGTAGCAGTCCTTGGCGGTCCGCAGCGAGGCCTGTCATGTATGGACCCAGTTTCCTTAAATTTGGATATCGGCTTGCCAACACATCTGTGTGTGATTGGTGCGCGATCTGGATGTAGCTTGTTGAAGTCTTCTGCCACTTCCCTGTGACTTCGGATCTTAACCATTAAAATACCATCAATTCGTTCCACCGTACTCAGCGACATAGTTTACCTGTAAAAGAAGAAACACTAATGTGAGAAACTCCTATGGAACACCTAATAAATGCTAAAAACTCCTATGGACATAGTAAACCTACGGGACACTCTGTAGGTTTACTATGTTCCTGAAATTAATTTAACTAACTAAACCATTAGTTTATCACTAACATTTCTTAGGAGCTTTGCAGAGGGTTATATTAGTTAAATATCCCATAAAAGTGTTGTAAAGAAGTGTAAGATGAGAGATATCAGTTGTACAGTAACAAACGCGTGTATACTATAAACGTGCTTAGTATTATAAATGTGGAGTATTGCATAGATATTTTATGAATATAATGGGATATGACATAAATCACATGGTACTGGGAGATTAGTTGTGTCAAATCCATTGATATTATTCTCCAGGTCATCCAGATTAAATTTTTTCTTGTTCGAGAAATCACATTTCGCATCTCAGAGCTCCAATTGATATGGCTGAGAGCGAATTTTTTTCGGTTGGTTTTGTTCACCGAAGACAGAATTGGTTTTCCCTTGAGTTTTCTCGAACGAAGTTCTTATTGATTCAGCAACTACTGTGTTCGTCGAACAGTAACTGTCAAATCTGATTCGTCGCACACAGTTGTCGAGCTGTTACAATTCCATTTGATGCTTTGCGCCTCAAAAGACGAAATTCCCGATTCGTAACTCTGGATGGTCTGTCGGTGCTCTTCCTTTTATCGTACCCAGCTGGATCTTTCAGGTAATTTCGGACTACTTTTTGAGCTATTACTTATAGCTCGGTAAATATATGTAGCATTCATACCAATTTATGTTCTTAAGACATCGTTTCCTTCTGTTCGATGTTAGACAGTCGAGAGCCAGACAGGCATGCATATTTATTAAACCTAACACTTTCAACAATTTATTTCGTTAATTCTGTCTTCGGTCAGTTGGTTTGTAATCAGTAACACCTGTTTCTCTCAGAGGGTACTCGTATCGCTAAACATTCAACTGAACAGGGCCATAACTGCTTCTCTTTTTAAAGGCCGATTTCACGGATTAGCTTCCACCACTCACGCGCGGGGTAACAGCTTAGTGATATGTTTACTCATAATTTCAGCAGCATTCCTGTGGATGTGACCCGTCGATTTGGTGTGGTTTCAGCAGCATTCCTGTGGATGTGGCCCGTCGATTTGGTGCGTTCCTGTGGATGTGGCCCGTCGATTTGGTGCGTTCCTGTGGATGTGGCCCGTCGATTTGTTGCTTTCCTGTGGATGTGGTCCGTCGATTTGGTGCGTTTCTGTGGATGTGGCCCGTCGATTTGGTGCGTTCCTGTGGATGTGGCCCGTCGATTTGGTGCGTTCCTGTGGATGTGGTCCGTCGATTTCGTGCGCTCCTGTGGATGTGGTCCGTCGATTTGGTGCGTTTCTGTGGATGTGGCCCGTCGATTTGGTGCGTTCCTGTGGATGTGGCCCGTGGATTTGGTGCGGCCTTCATACATGGCTTATAACGTTTACCTATCAAGCAAACTTCAGGGGAGAGTGATATAAAGTGATGGGACATTCGTCAACGATTCTTTTATAACGAATCAATGCTCCACCGTTGTCTAAAAAAAATAGTCGGCGAAAAATACTTAAACGATTAAGGACTATAAAATCAGTACAATGTACGTATTATTAGCCGAATAAGCCAGGAGGCTACCGGAAAAATTGATTACTGTGGGCTACAAGCTACAACATAGGTCTTCATAGGATAGGAGTTAGGACACACAGCTATTTCAGCAGCATTCCTGTGGATGTGGTCCGTCGATTTGGTGCGGCCCGTCGAGTTGTTTTGCAAGTTTACTTGCTGTCTGGTATCGATCACAACGATTAGCAATGCATAATTTCAACAGCATTCATGTAATATTTACTCATAATTTCAGCAGCACTCATTTATGGACATCAATGAGTGCGTTTCGAATTTGTATATGACAGTGGGGATATAACGCAGGAATTGTCCTTCACGTCTACTTGTATCTTTCAAAAATATGAAGGGCTATAATTATTTCGTCTACTCGTATTCAGTGGGAAAATCGTCTAACCGTCAAGAAATAATGTCCAAGTATCACTCAGTGTCTTAAATAAAAAAAATACAAATTTAACAATCTAGCTTCCCTAACAAACTTTTAAATAATAATTTTGGGGCCTATGAAAGAAAATAAGAAGAAAAAAAGGAACTTTGAACCATGGCCTAAGCTGACCGTGATTATCCGCGCTGGCATTTAACAAGGAAAAATTAATGACACAGTCAGTCAACGGAAGTAATAAATACAGGAGGATCCAAAAGAAATTAGCTGAGTATATTTTCTTCGCATTTCTATTTTCTTATTTCCATGTGCTGTATTAAAGTTACCCTGTGATGTAATCTACCGTAAGCCAAAGTAACTAAAATGTAGTGCACTCCAATTTAAAAATAAAAACAATCTTAATTGGATCTAAGCATTTGCACTTTTGCGGTAACGGATGGAAAACGAGAATGATTGGGCAATCATGTTTAAAAAATCGCCCGCTCTCAAGCGCATTCCACATTCTTATCTACGCCCGCAATCGCTCCTATTTAGGAACTGGACTGCGGTGTGCAAAGCAGTTTTGTTTGTGGCTTTTTGACATTCATCGTGGACAAAAATAATATACAAAACAACACTTTATGTAACACCCCGCAATTGACGTTGATGCGGGTAAAGTCACCACAAAGAGCTAATAATCTTCTACTCTTTCATCAGCTTTTGAAGAGTTTCAACTCATTTAAAAAGACGAATGGCTATGTTGTTCAGATTTTCATAGATTTAGACCTTAAAACCGCAAACAAGCATACAAAAACAGAAGGAACCCCAAGCCCAGTTCTTTGAAAAAATAAAAGAAATAAAAAGATTTTAATGTATAAATAGAACGTTTTGAAAAATTGCAGGCTTAGATGAAGCGTTCTGAAAATTTCAAGGCTATGGGAATCAGCAATATCTCCGTGTACTTTTTTTGTTTCTGTTGTTTCAAATAAACCGTATGTTGCCACTATTCGGAAAAAGTGTGTACATTAGGAAAAAACTGAAAAACATAAAATTGTCATAGCTCAAGGCAACATAACAAAGATCGTCCCGGTGGACGGGTGGTCAGAGGCGTAGTGTTCTTACTACCCGTTAGAGCTGGGCCGCGGTTTGGGGAGCTGATGAGACATGGCAGAAGCGCTTGTTCCACTGTGTTGCTTTTTCTTCTCCACAAAATCAGTTGTTGCAATAAAGAAGGGCGGACTGCATTGTAAAAAGTAAGTGGTGTGAATTAACGGAACATTTCTGAAAATAATATGCAGCAAATTTGCGGTAAGCGTCCATCTTTTAGCGAAATTTCCGTTTTTAAAAGCTCCTGTTTTTTATTAACTTTCACAGATTTTTCGTAGTTAGTAATTCCGTTTACTTCGAAGTCCATTTCAAGTTTCTTCGTATTTAGACAGATTTCGAAAAATCGAGTTCGCTCGATTTTTCATCCCTTACGCCAGACTACTCTTTCTCGCAAAGTGGTGGGGATCGAACTAGGTTAGAAACCGCGCGTCTTAACCACTGAGTCAGAATGTCTTCTAGATTCTAGATCGTACTCACGTTCAAGGTAAAACTAATTGCGCGATGATGATGATGATTTTTTTTACCATTAATGCGAGTGATTTAGTCATTTTATTTTCTCTTGGAGCTTATTGCTTTTGGAATACGTTTGTAATAATTTTAATTTTTCTGTAGTAGGACTTATCACAAATGAAGTATTTTTTTAACATGATTTTTCGAAGCAACAGAATGCGTTGGAAACTTGATATCACTTTTTTAACTGACAATAACTTTCAATTATCTTTAAGAAAATGTGAAATGTGCTGTTTTATAGTAATATATCACAAAACAGCTAAATATAAAATATATTCTTGATAGCTATAAAGCTTTTGTCTTAAGGACGCCATAGACTGATACATAGACATCGTACAATCACCTGTACAATAATTTAAGTACCCAGTTTCTAACAAGGTAACACAGTATATAAAAGTATAATGGCTGGTGCACAAAATGGGGAAGAGGGGAAGAAATATCTTGTGCCATAATAATAAAAAATTATGTGAAATGCTATCCACAGAACTTCAGAATCAAATTCTTCGACAGACTATGGAAATTTAACAACTAATCAATCCTCAAATATTCCCACGAATTGCTCCTATTACCGGAAACTTTTCATCATATGGATACACAAAAAATGAGAAAGTAGTTTTTTTATTAATATAAATACAAATCACCTGTACAATAATTTAAGTACCCGGTTTCTTAGGGTAACACAATATGTATAATAGCTGGTGCACAAAATGGGGGAGGGATAGGAGAAATAACCTGTGCCGCCATAACCAAAATTCATGCGATATGCTATCCACAATATCCGATCTCGCTGCAGTGTTAAAAATTTTGTGGAAGGTTGCACCAAAATGTGGTGCTACACCAGCTGCACCACTTTCGCAGAACAAAATACACCATTGTGTGATGCAAACAAAACCCAACAACATAATGCAACTTTGATTCACGCTATAGTACAAAGTTGTACCACATCTTGCACCATGTTTTTGATTTTGTTTGCATCACACAATGGTGTATTTCTCCCCAAAAAACTGGTGCAGCTGGTGTAGCGTCACTTTTTGGTACAACCTACCACAAATTTTTAACAGTGATACAGAGCTTCAAAATCAAGTTCTTCGACAGACTATGGAAATTTAGCATTTAATCAAACCTTAATTATTCCCGCGAATCGCTCCCATTACTGGAAATTTCTTCTCATATGGATACAGAAAAAGTGAGAACGGAGTTTTTTTTTTTTTTTCGTTAATATACAGAAGGAATTGCGGAAAGGTTTCTGAAAATTCAGAAATTTTCTGGCGTACGAAAAATCCGTGAAATACAGGTTTCTTTCCGTCATTTCACGGAAAAGGTTGTATCCGAAATATGCTTCGTTAATTCACGAAAGGATTCACGGGAAATGGCTCGTGAATTTCAGAATTTTTTTTTTTTTTGCTTATAGCCTGACCTGTAGCTTATGGCTGCTGTTAAACTCCGAAACAAACAAACGTAAAAAAGAATTTTTATTCCATTTTTCCGACCACACATACATTCAGAATAAAACATGAAGGGTAAAAAAAAAAAACACTCAGAATCGGAAAAGCTGAGAAATACACCGAAGAGCCAAAACATTATGACCATCTGCCTAATAGAACATTCGTCCTCTACTTACCGCCAAAACAGCTCTTACCCGGCGAGGCGTAGACGTTACAAGATTTCTAAAGGTGTCTTGTGGTAACTGGTACCAACAATTTACCAGCAGGTTTTTTAACTCTTGGTAAGTTAACGCGGTTGAATTGCCGTAGATCGGATTTGCTGTGTTTCAAAGCAAACCACAGCTACGAGTGAGTACTAAACACTTCCTGCGAATTAATCAGAAGATAAGAGAAATTGCCGTTAATGCACGATGTCATTAAAACCCAAGACTCAATGTTAAATTTTATTACGGCAAAAATTTTAAATACGATAACATTAGATCTTTCGGACTTTTAAAAAAGTTCCATCATCAGATGTAAAAAACCAATGCACAGAAGACAAGCTGTTATAAGTACGTGAAAACAAAACTTTATATGACGTAAGTATTGATGTAATCAAGTAATGTCCAATAAACGGGCTTCGTGAGATAGTTCATGTTAGACGAAGTGTCCGGATGAGAAAGATATTTTTCCCCGTAATGCTCCCGGAGAATTACAGAGAAAATAATCTTCCAAGGGATTGGAACAAACTCAAGAACGATATCATTACACATTTTTTCTCCGTAACTATAAATATAAGCAATTTCTCTAAATCGTAACATAGATCTGGAGGTTAGGGAATTCAAAATAGTAGTTTCAGCCCATACTATATAATAGGATCCCTGGTTTACAAGACGGGAAAGAACAGTAGTTTTAGCACTAATGTTTACACTATATTTGTACTCTGCCAATGGGGTCTGTAAAGTTCTAAAAGTAGAGCCGATATATATGTTTGTACTAGTATAATGAGGCGTAACTAGGGAGGGGCAGGCGGGGCGGTCGCTCCGGGCGCAACCCAAGAAAAGGCGCAAAAATCACTGCTTACAAATTGATTATAATTGAAATTGAAACTTTTGCATCAGTTTATGACAGTTTTTTCGCCCCATACTTTGCTATTTCTCTACTGACAGACTTTTGCTTGTAATATGTTTCGCCAGTTTCGGTAATCTTGGCAGCTTAAAATCTGCATTTCTTTTTCGAAATGTTCTGGGGATGTTAGCTGCTGACATTCAAAAGTGAAGACGCAACTATATGTACGTTGCGAGATAAGGATGTAATTCACATCGATGAAGATTCTCTGGGAGCTATTCGATAATTACCGTGCTAGGAACTTTGACTGCCAGTTATTTTCGGTTCGTTTGATCTGGTACAGAAGGTCTGAACTCCGAAGCAATTTGCAAAAGTTGTCCAAACAGCCATAGTGTGATATGACATCAATTTTGATTTGAAACAGAGAGAGAGAGAGAGAGAGATAGAGCTATTAACTTAGTAATATATTTATATAAGAAGAAAATGAAAATAGGGGAGCAATATTTTGTGGTTGCTGCGGGCGCAAAAATGTCTGGTTACGCCTTTGTGTAGATTCGTCTTGATTCATAGATTTCAGGGGTATGGAATCCACTCTATGTCTGGAATTTAAATTTACAGGATCGCGGTTACTCAAGAGCATTCGAAGAAACATTTCTAGTTTTTGTCCCAAGTATACATTGTGCTTGTAACTTACATACACTATATTGACAAAAGTCAACGGACACCTGGAAGAGAAACACAACACAGTATTTATTGACATACATTAGTACGGTGTTGGTTCACCTTTGGCCTTAATGCATGTACTGATCCTTCGAGACATGCTTTCGACAGGGTTTCGGATCACAGCGATAGGTGTGGGCTTCCATTCAGTCCGTAATGCTGCCTCTAACTGTTGCTTAGTAGTACGCCTTGCTTCCAAACTTCTTATGCGGTGCTCTAATTCATCCCATAGGTGCTCTATGGTATTAAGATCAAGGCTCTTTTCTGGCCAGTCGATACACGATACGGAATTATCGTCAACCCACGCCGTAACAGTCTTTGCTTTATCGCACTGTGCATTATTCTGCTGATGTCAAAAAGGCTCGTTTCCAAAGTATTGCCACAGAGTTGGTAGGGCATAATTGTCCAGAATATCGAAGTAGACGTGCTGGTTTTCCCCACAATAACCAAAGGGCTGGGACTGTACCACGAAAAATACCCCCACATGAGTACACTGCCATCTCCAAACTTGACCGTAGGAACAGTACACTGTGGTAAATAGCGTTCTCCCGGCTACCGCCATACCCACACACGGCCATCAGACTGATGGATCGTGTATCTGGATTCATCAGTTCATAGGACCCGTTTCCATTGATCTACGGTCCACGATAAATGTTCTTTACACCATGTTAAACGACGAGTAGCATTCCGAGTGGAGATGAAAGGCTTATGAGCAGCCGCACAACCACGGTAACCCACGAAATGAAGTTCACTGCGAATGGTACGTGTACATACCGAGGTTCCAGCATTTATACTCACCTGTACAGCCCGGTTTTGTGCAGTACTCCGTCGATTAGTTGTAACGACTCTCCTGAGGCTTCGGCGTCCTCTATCACTGATTTGCTTTGGTCTGTCGGTACGTTTTGCTGCTTCAGGCACACAATGTGTCTTCCACTTACTCAGTACATCCAAAACAGTTGACTTGGGTATGTTTGAACTCCTCTCCGTTTCTCTTATGGACATCCACTAATATAACACCCAACAATCTTTCCTTTCTCAAAGTCAGTTCTCTCCCGCCGCTGCATTTTCACCCAACCTCACAGTGCAATAGCATTGCGGTCAGCTGCAAGCTGGTTTTTTATACCGTTTGCAGCTGTACCGCGCATCTTAACAACTCAGCGGATCCGTTCATTTGCTTTTGAAGGGATGTCCGGTGACTTTTGTCAATATATACAGAATCTTTCTCATCCGAACATTTAGTCTAACATGAACTATCTTACCAAGCCCGCTTATTGGACATTACTTGATTGCATCAATACTTACGTCATATAAAGTTTTGTTTTCACGTACTTATAACAGCTTGTCTTCTGTGCATTGGTTTTTTACATCTGATGATGGAACTCTTTTTAAAAGTCCGAAAGATCTAATGTCATCGTATTTTAAATTTTTATCGTAATAAATTTTAACTTTGAGTCTTGGGTTTTAATGACATCGGGCATTAACGGCAATTTCTCTTATCTTCATGATTAATTTGCACGAAGTCAAAGCAAACCACAGCTACGAGTAATTCGTAGCTGTGGTTAGCTTTGAAACAAAAAGTCCGATCTGCGGCGTTTCAACCACGAACTTACAAGAGTTAAAAAACCTGCTGGTAAATTGTTAGTGCAGCTGGGCAGCACCACCTTTTAGTTCAATCTGTTACACAACTTTTAACAGTGCAAGTGAACAGAGATCAATGATCGTCAGTTCAATTTGCATGAGTAGTGTAACATGGGGACTTCTGGCTTCCATAGGTTAACATTACTGCTGCCGAGCATATAATGAACGCTATTTACCACAGTGTTCATCTATGAGAATGCAAATGCAAAGGTTCGGTTATTTGAGGATACAGCACCAATAAAAATTGGAAGGGGAGTGTGACTAGGTGACACCATATCTGCCAAAATCTTTAATGCTACATTGCAAAATGTCTTTCTATCATTGAACTGGGAAAACAAAGGGATAAAAATTAATGGAGATTATTTAACTTCCCTTCACTTTGCTGATGACGTAGTCATTTGTGCAACGGCCCCTTAAGAATTGCAGAACATGATCCAGGAACTTGCTGACAAGAGTAAAGAAGTGGGATTGAAAATGAACTTTCAGAAGACAAAAGTGATGTACAACGCTTTTACAAGAAATGAAGATCTATCGATTGATAGGGAAAAGCTTGAGATAACCAGTACCTACATTTATCTTGGACAGCAGATATCAAGTGAGAGTCACATTGATGAAGAAATTAATCGGCGTATAAAACTTGCCTGGAGAGCTTTTGGAAGGAACAGTATAATTTTCAAGAGCAATATGCCATTATGTCTTAAAAGAAAAGTTAAAAGTGCTTGATCAATGCATCCTTCCGGTGCTTACATATTGTGCAAAGACGTGGACCTTAACTAAAAGAGACATACAAAGATTGCAGACCACTCAAATAAGGATGGAGAGATGCATGCTTGGTGTAACCAGGAGAGATAAGAAGAGGAACTTGTGGATCAGAAAAATGACAAGAGTGGAAGACGTCATGATCAGAGTAAGATCCTTAATTGGCAATGGGCTAGACATATTGCCAGAAAGTCAGACCATCGATGGACAGCCGAAATTTTAGACTGGATTCCAAAGGATAGGAAACGACCCAGAAGAAGACCACATGGGAGTTGGGTGAATGAAATTCGAAAGTATGCGGAAGTATTATGGAGGAGACTGGCACAAGACAGACCGTTGTGGAAGAAACTTGGGGAGTCCTTCGTTCAGCAGTGGATTGATAATGGTTGGCAATGATGATGATGATAGGTATATGTATCATCATCAACAAGTAATTAGCCACCTGTGAGCAAAGGAAAACAAAGTTTATTCACCTTCAATAGTTGGTGGAGCCTCCACGAGCACCGATTACAGCTGCGACCCTCCGGGGCATACTCTCAACTAGGTGTTGTACGACGGCTAGCGGTATTTTCTTCCACCCGGCTTGGGAATACAGGTCAGTACCTTCACGAATTTCGGACGGTGGGGGCACCTCTTAAGTCGACGCTCCAAATCGCCCCAGAGGTGCTCGATAAGGTTAAGGTCCGGGCTCTGCGCATGCCAGTCCATTCGATTAACCCCATTGTCACCATACCAAGCCATGGTAGACCTCGCAACATGACAGGTGGCATTGTCATCCTGAAAGTAACATGGGTCCACCCCGTAAAACTGCCACAACGTAGGAAGCGCATGGTCATCCAAAATGGTGCATTAGTTCTTGGCGTTGAGTCTACCAGGAATTGCGACCAAGGGTCACGTGCCATACCAGGAGAAACACCCCCATTGCATAATTCCACCGCTGCCGAACTACACAGTTGGCACAATACATTCCGGCAGGAGGCGTTCTCCAGACAGACGCCAAACCCAGGCCCTGCCAATCGAATGGTAGAGGGTGAATCTTGATTCGTCGCTCCAGAGAACCTGTTTCTACTGTTCAACGGCCCACTGTCGACGTTCTTTGCACCACGTTAGCCGAGCAGCGCTATTAGACTTGGTGATGAAAGGCTTGTGGGCGGCAGCACGTCCATGATAACCGAGCAGATGGGCTTCCTTACGGATGGTATTCATCGAAAGAACACTCCCGGATGCCTGTTGAAACTCCTCGCGGATGTGGCCCATCGATTTGGTGCGGTTCTTCCCAATTTCTCTGGCCAACACCCGTCGGTCTCTAACTCCCAGTTTTATGGGTCTGCCGGGTCAGGGCACATTCCGACAGTCACCTCTCATCTTCCACTTGCCAATCACGTAGGCCACTGCCGATTTTGGGTACTTCAACTCGCTGGATATGTCACGTATGGATCGGCCATTTTTGTGAAACCCGACGATTACACCTTTCTCGAAATCGGAGAACACCAAACTGCGTTGCATCTTGCATGAGACTGGTTGCGTTGTTGTCTCCCACACGATATTTAACGGCGGCGGACGTGACGTGTATGAGGACCGCAGATATCGTCGATTGCAGGGGTGTCCAATTACTTGTTGATAGATAGAGTATATCCTTATGCACTTCTTCTTGCCTTGCTCAACATAAAAAATTCCACACCAGAAAGTACTTGTCGGAACGCCACGCAAATTGTTTGGTATGTATCGATAGTTGGGTTACGTAAAGGATTGCAGTTACGAAACAATTGCGTGATACGTAAGAGAGACAAAAAAATCCAACGGCTCGGAATAGGTAAGTTTGGTCGTCGTGGGCACGTGGACCACTGCATCAGAGTGGTTTCGGTAGCGGAAGCATATGCAAGGAGTGAGAATGCCTGGGTGACGTCATAGGAAATCCTACCATCACACGGACACCTTTACCAGAGGCTTCATAATAGGGCTACTTACGGCTAGTGCGTCGTATTAGGGCGGAAACGCATCGGGATGCAACAACTGTCGTCCGAATGTGGCGACAGTAGTTGGAGGGATGTAACGTGCGTCGCCGTACGAGACAAATGAAACCTTGTCGTATTCAGCGACAAGTCTCGCTTCTGTTTCCGCACCAACGATCGCCGACTGAAAGTCTAAAGACAACGTGGTCACCGAGCCTATCATCATTTTGCCATCCATGAGCGTCATTTATTTATTTGGAGGTTTGACGACCACTGTGAGCATGACACCAGCCTATGTCATGATTTAGGGCGCTATCAGTTTAGACAGCCGCTCGTACGCATAGTGCGGCACCATGACAGCACGACGATACCCCGATGAAATGATACAGCACGTTTTGTTGCCACAACTTCGTGATATCCCTGATACCCAATTTCAACAACAAAAGATCCAGTCCACACAATCTGTCTAGGTAAATATACATATCTGAGGGTTTAAACAAATCCGCCACTTTTATGAAAACCGATGATATACAGTAAGTCGCAAAAGGAGCTTTCACGAACGTGGATCTTAATAGCAGAAGACACTACGCCAAATTAAAAACCAAACAAAAATGAGCATCTGTTGAAAATCAAAGCGTCAGTACATTATTCGAAGCAAGAATGACGAATTTTGCGACAGGAACCACTTAATGATAAATTGCGTCGCACGCAGGTGTAGACCATCTTTGAGGTAAATGACAGCACACGACGAAACGAAAGCATGATTTCCACTTCCTGCTGTGTGTTTCTCACACGAGCTCCGTTGCTTCGACATCACAGCCACTTTCAGAATTCTGGGAAACACACGGCATTGAATTCATGGGCATGCCCAGTCACGGCATCTAGCTAACAGATTACATTTCGGATTCTCGGTATAATGAACGAACTTTTAGGAAGTGCTATTAGCTTATTTATACCTTTTATGTTGAACGCATACATGCAAGATATAATTAAGTTCACGCAAGTGCCAATGGCGTATTCGACTAAATTGCATACTGACCGTGCACCCTTTAATAGGAAACCGATTTTCCTTTCTAAATAGTCTACGAATTCTATTCATAAAAGCAGTTTAGAATATTTAACTCTGTTGCATTAAAAATGCATTTCCTTCTCCCGAAGTTTCTGTTTTTCTCGTTCGTTAAAATGTCCTGTTTTCCGCGCGCACGTGCATGCAATCTGACTCCTGTCCATCTACATTGGTTTCCATAAATTAAGGAACAACATTATATTCGGAGTTTTTGTAGAAAATCCACAGTGAAAGTGGGTGAACCAAATAAAATAGATGTATTTTAACTTGGCGATATCAAGTATGACTAGCAAATCATCATAAAGTGCGTCTAAACATGCAAAGCAACTTTAGGTTAAAAGGAGGCAGTTGAGAGGGCTTCGTAATTTCGCTTATGGAATTTAATCAGAACATGCTAGTTTGAAAGTTTGCAGTTTGCTGTTATGACGACATTGTCTTAACGCAATGTAGGAGGAGAAGAATTTAGATAATGAGCCACTGGAAGGCTCGAAGCCAGCCAGTACTGTGTCGAAGTAGCCAGGAGGCTCAATGCGAATCATTCTGTAACCCATCAGCTTTGGGCCACATTTCAAAGGAAAATTCAGCATCGAGAAGGTTTACTAATTGTAGTAAAAAAGAGGTCGTTCTGGTTCTCATAGGTTAACATTACGCACCAGACGGCGCGCGGTGCGTGGTGTGGCTGTGGCAAGGGAAGTGCACACACCCAACGTACACTCACCTTAAAAATAGGCACTTACATTTCGTCCCTTTAAGGTGGGTGCAGATTTTGCTAGAGTTGAAATATGAGAGGCAGATTAAGCAATAGGAGACAAGCGTTAAGGAGGTGACTGAAAGGGCCAGGATGTCGCATGAGAATAGAAAGTTATAAGACTTTCTTTCAAAATACAATATCCAAGATATCTCGGGAAAAAAAAAGGAAAGTTTGACCCATCAACACTGTTCAGTTGCGAGACCTCAATTTCTTATATTTCATTCCCATGCGAACTTGTCTAATTTTTTCCAAAATCACATCCCTTACATTTTTTTCACTTTCCTCTGGTAGAATCACCATCCGTTTCTGTTGGCAACAGTTCTTTTTTTCTGGACAGATGTTTAGAATAAAGAACAGGCAAGGAAAAAGGAATTATATGCTCAGCAGCAGTAATGCTAACCTATTGCAGCCAGAAGTCCTCATGTTACACTACTTGTGTAAATTGAACTGACGATCATTGAGCTCTATTCTATTTACACTGTTAAAAATTTTGTAGCAGGTTGAACCAAAAGGTGGTGCTACCCAGCTGCACCACTTTTGAGGCAAAAGTAAACCATTGATGTGATTCATGAAACATTCATAAACATGGTGCAATTAATGCAACTCCGCGCCATTCAGGTTGTATAGCATACCATGGTGCATAGTTGCATGATGTTTCTGTGTGTTTCATACTTCTTTCAATGGTTTCCCTTTGCACTGCAAATGGTACAGCTGGTGTAGCAACACTTTTTGATACAACCTACTACAAAATTTTTAACAGTGTACGGATGAGCCCAGATTTGTTCTTCAGAAGACTTATTTGGAGAGAACCAAGTGCACATCTTTACAAAAATTTCTGTTCTCCCCTAACAGAAAGGTTTAATATCGGCCAAATTCACGATCACCACAGCAAAGCAATTCCTTTCCATCTATCATCTCAGCAGTACAGGCAATAAAACTGTCGCTGGTGCTAAACGCTAGCTCCTATTTTATCTGTGATCTACACTTAAGAGCAATTGAATTAGAGACAGCTGGCGTTATGCAAATCTGGCGCTGTGGGCGGCCCTGTAAACGGAAACGACATGACGTATGCAGCGATCCGACAATATAAGGAGTGATGCGACGGGAATCAGTAAGAGTCGGACGCAGTATGAGTAAGACGAAGGATCTAAGCGCATTTGATCGTGAGCAAATTGTCGGGGCCCTACGAATGTGTCACTCTATCTCGGAAGTCGTGCAGACACTGAGATTTTCACGAGCTACTGTGTCATGGATGCACCGTGAGTACATCGAATCCGGTAAAACCATTCCTGCAAGGGCCAACTGCCGTGGACAATAGCTTGTGGATGAGCGGGGTCATCGTCCGCTAGCTCGCATTGTAACAGCGGATAGACGGGCCACAGTGCAAGAAATCACTCGGCAATTTAACGCTGGTGCACAAAAACGTGTAAGCAGCCACACCATCCAGAACCATCTCCTCGCTATGGTGTACAGAAGCCATCGTCCCACGAGTGTGCCGCTGCTGACCGCACATCACAGGGCGCAAAGATTAGCATGTGGGCGGGAACATCGCCACTGGACCTTAGACATGTAAAAAAAATATTGCCTGGACTGATGAGTCGAGATTCACGTTGGTACATGCGCATGGCAGGTTACGAGTACGGCGCGAACCACATGAAGCGATGGATCCTTCTTGCCAACAAGTTACTTTTCAAGCTGGTGGGGGTCGCATTCTCGTCTCGGGACTGTTTACGTGGACTGAAATGGGACCCCTGGTACGTGTGACATCTTCCCTCACAGGTCAACGTTACCGGGATATCCTGGACAACCATTTGCTCCCGTTTGTGCGTCTTCAACATCCCACTGGGACCTCATCCTGCAACAAATACAATGCACCGTGCCATCTCTCCCGAATTGTATCCGAATGGTTGGATGAACAATCCACCGACGTGACCTCGCTTACTTGGCCAGCTAGGTCACCTGACCTCAATCCCATCGAGCACATCTGGGATGCCATCGAGAGAGATGACTCCCCTCCATGAAATCTTCGTGAACTGTGGGAGCTTGTTCAGGGGTTGTGGATCCGTATGGCTCCCCAACGCTTCCGGTGTCTTGTCGAGTCCATGCCGAGACGAATCGCCGCCGTCATCAGGGCGAAAGGTGGTGCTACACGTTACTAGACAGGTACCTCTAATTCAGTTGCTCTTCAGTGTGTAACCCAAAGCTTATCGTTGGGAAGTAGTTCAGTCCACCTGACAAGGAAATCATGCCAGTAAGTAGAAAAAAAGGGATTCAAACATTTTTGTTGCCTTTTATCAGGTAACCAGTTAGAAACGATTACTGTAAAAAATTTTAACTGGCCGCTAGGAATAAGAAAGCTACATTGTAAAAAATATGTGGTGTGAATCCACAGAAAGTTTATGAAAATAACGGGCAGCAAAGTTGGCGGTTAGTGCCCGTCTTTTAAAGAAATTTCCGTTTCTTAGTGTACCCGTTTCTTTACGCTTCGCAGGTTGAAGAAGCGTATTTGCTTTGTCCGTCTGTCTATCTGCCCGTCCGCACGATAACTCGCGTAAAAATGGTTCGATTTCGATGAAATTTTAGTATGTGGTAGGGAACCACTTGGGGACGAACACCATTGAAAACGAACGAAATGGGGTTAAAGGTCAAGACACAGAAGAGGGATCCATTCCATTGTCCTTATGCGTCATAACTTACCTAAAATGTTTCGATTGCTACAAAACTTTAGTATGTTGTTCCGGAGGTATTCTGAACCAATTCTGTTGAATATCTTCGAAGTGGGATCAAAGGTCAGAGCACAGGAGCGAAATTTATTCCCTAGCTAATATCCTCATAACTTGACTAGAAATGCTTCTATTGTGACAAAACTTTAGTATGTTGTTCCGGAGTTATACTGAACCGGTTCTGTTTAATATCATCGAAATAGGGCCAAAGATCAGGGTACAGGAGCGAGATTTTTTAAACAGCCATTATCCTCATAGCTTGAGTAATGATTTCTGGTATGTTGGAAAGCGTGTCATAATCAATGCATTGCACGAGTTTACTAACTTGTGTTTTTAACTTCCGTATTTGCACAGCTTTCCGTAGTTAGTAATTTCATTTACTTCAGAAAAGACCCTTTCAAGTTTTTATGTACTGATACTTAATTTTCACATAATCGAAGAAACTGAAGTTTTCAGCCCATACGCCAGAGAAACTTTTAGCGCCGGTGGCGGGAGTCGAACTCAGATCGATTAAGGTAGGTCCATACAAGCCGCGCGTCTTAACCACTGAGCCAGAAAGTCTTAGGAATCACACTAACGTTCAATGAAAAACTTATTGCGTGGTGACTAATTTCTTTTCTTTTTTCCTTCATTAATGCGAGTGATTTACTTTCAGTTGGAGCTTATTTTTTAATACGCTTGTAATAATTTTATTTTTATTATAGGATGACTTATCAAAATTAAGTATTTTTTTTCAACGTGATATTTCGAAGTAACACAATGCTTTGGAACTTGAAATGAACTGTTTTATAGTACTATTTCACAAAACTTTTAAACGCAAAATTTTCTCTTGATGACTATAATAGCCTTTGTCTTAGGCAGTCCACAGACTGATACATAGACATACTACAATCACCTGTACAATAATTTAAATACCCGGTTTCTTACGGTAACACAATATACAGTACACAATATGCAGTACACAATATAGCTGGTGCACAATATGGGGAAGAGGAGAACAAATATCCTGGGCTAGAATAACTAAAATTCATGCGATATGCTGTCCACAATATAGATCTATCTACAGAACTTCAAAATCAGTTCCTTTGACAGACGATTGAAATTTAACAGTTAATCAAACCTCACGTATTCTCTCGAATCTCTCCTATTACCAGAATGTTCTCATCATATGAATGAATAGGAACTTCAAACTCAGTTCCTTTGGCAAGCAATTGAAATTTAACAGTTAATCAAACCTCACGTATTCTCGCGAATCTCTCCTATTACCAGAATGTTCTCATCATATGAATAGGAACTTCAAAATCAGTTCCTTTGACAAGCAATTGAAATTTAACAGTTAATCAAACCTCACGTATTCTCGCGAATCTCTCCTATTACCAGAATGTTCTCATCATATGAATAGGAACTTCAAAATCAGTTCCTTTGGCAAGCAATTGAAATTTAACAGTTAATCAAACCTCACGTATTCTCGCGAATCTCTCTTATTACCAGAATGTTCTCATCATATGAATAGGAACTTCAAAATCAGTTCCTTTGACAAGCAATTGAAATTTAACAGTTAATCAAACCTCACGTATTCTCGCGAATCTCTCCTATTACCAGAATGTTCTCATCATATGAATAGGAACTTCAAAATCAGTTCCTTTGGCAAGCAATTGAAATTTAACAGTTAATCAAACCTCACGTATTCTCGCGAATCTCTCTTATTACCAGAATGTTCTCATCATATGAATAGGAACTTCAAAATCAGTTCCTTTGGCAAGCATATGAAATTTAACAGTTAATCAAACCTCACGTATTCTCGCGAATCTCTCCTATTACCAGAATGTTCTCATCATATGGAATAGGAACTTCAAAATCAGTTCCTTTGACAAGCAATTGAAATTTAACAGTTAATCAAACCTCACGTATTCTCGCGAATCTCTCCTATTACCAGAATGTTTCTCATCATATGAATAGGAACTTCAAAATCAGTTCCTTTGACAGACGATTGAAATTTAACAGTTAATCAAACCTCACGTATTCTCGCGAATCTCTCTTATTACCAGAATGGTTTCATCATATGAATAGGAACTTCAAAATGAGTTCCTTTGGCAAGCAATTGAAATTTAACAGTTAATCAAACCTCACGTATTCTCGCGAATCTCTCCTATTATCAGAATGTTCTCGTCATATGGATATGAACTTCAAAATCAGTTCCTTTGACAAGCAATTGAAATTTAACAGTTAATCAAGCCTCAAGTATTCCCGCGAATCTCTCGTATTACCAGAATGTTTCGTCATATGGATAGGAACTTCAAAATCAGTTCCTTTGACAGACGATTGAAATTTAACAGTTAATCAAACCTCAAGTATTCCCGCGAATCGCTCCTATTTCCAGAATGGTTTCGTCATATGGATAGGAACTTCAAATTCAGTTCCTTTGACAGATGATTGAAATTTAACAGTTAACGATACCTCAGGTATTCCCGCTATTCTCTCCTATTACCGAAGTGTTTTCCTCATATGGATACGGAAAAATGAGAACGGAGTTTTTCCGTTAATATGCGGAAAGCTTTCTGAAAATTCAGATTTTTCGGTTAACACGTCTTAAAAACTGCAATTTACCGTCAATATACGAAAAGAACTGCGGAAAGGTTTCTGAAAATTTAGAATTTTCCTGGCGTACAAAAAAGCCTTGAAATTCAGGTTTCCTTCCGTCATTTCATGAAAAAGGTTGTATCAGAAATATGTTTCGTTAATTCACGAAAGGAACCATGGAAAGTGGCTCGTGAATTTCCAAAACTGTTTTACAGTGTAAGGGGAAAAGCAACTCTTTCTGACGCGCAGGTTCATTCTTTCAAGCGCTTTCGGTCCATTTGTTTTAAAGCCAAAATATTCGTTATAGTTGACTTCAGCTGATGTTGCTAACCCCGAGTTACTTCGTTCCAACCAGTTAAAGGGTTAAAAGTTTCAGAAAGGAACACTTATGGATGATATTAATGTAATGGTTTGGGTAGGGATATCTTTGTGCGGCCGAATAGATCTCTACGTGCTTTAAACCGGCTCTTTAAGTGCTCCGATTTATAGGAGTGAGATCCAGAACGCTTTGTTAGACCTTATGCCGGAGCAATTGACGACAGTTTTATCCTACAGAAAGAAAATGCACTGCCAGAATTTTTGACCGAAATCTTGAGGAGAATAAACATTTGTGAGCTCCTTCCGCTGACTTTATCCCTATTGAGCATGCTTGAAATGCTTTAGCCAAACGTAATACCGTGTTTCATCTTGCTCCCCAAAACCTGCGGTAGCTTTGAAACGCCTTGGGCGAGCAATCGTTGTTATAGCCAGGACAGCTTCTGGACACGCTCATTATGAGCATGAAACGTAACTGTTAAATTGTTAGGTATGTATTGCTGTGAGTGGCGACCGCAGTCCATAGTGACTCACTTTGGTATGCCATTTTAAGCATGCCTTACGTCCACATATGCTTACTTGCTTATTGTTCTTTAGTTAATTATCAGTTTCCTTATTTTGTGCGTATGATACGACAGAGATATCAAATTACACGATTTTCTCAAATTTCATTTAAAAACTCCTTATAGTTTTGGAGACATTTCAAAATTTCATTTTGTTCTTTAATTTATAGAAACCAGTGCCTGTAGTTCTGCTAAAGTAGTACTGCAAACGTCGTACGAGCTCTTTTCTTATCACGTTATTTAACAAATGAAAAAGTTGGTTTGTCTATCTATATCCTGTAGCTGGATATATTTCTTTAACGCTTCTGAAATTTAGTTGGAAATATTTTTTCCTATCAAAAAACATGTTCGCAATTTTCCATATTTACTGGTTTTGCTGTAGATTGGATGTTGCCGGTCATTTAATAACGCTAAAGAAAAATATTGTTTGCATAATTTTAGCATTTGAGGACTTCGAAAGTATTTGCAGATACGAGTACAAGTTTGCACGGACAGTATTGGATTGGCACAGTGATAAAATTTATGTAAATATATTTTGCTTACATCATGTCACGTGCCCAATACGGTGGATATATATAACTTGCAGTCTCTTCTATCCTTATCAGACGTAAAAATTGTCGCTATTTTTGATCTATTTGCTGTTACTACCAAAATGGATAGCAGCAGAAGCGCTGAAGCAACAACAGAGAAAAGAAAAATCATCAAACGTTCACATAATCTTAACAAATCATATTCAGAAATCGGATGAACAGTTCAAAATATTCAACTCACCGTCAGAAATGTAATTACGTGATTTTAAATCGACTCGCAGCTTGGAAAATAAACCCAGATGTGGCCGCCCGCGGAAATCGACTCGCAGCTTGAAAAATAAACCGAAATGTGGCCGCCCGCGAAAATCGACTCACAGTTTGGAAAATAAACCCAGATGTGGCCGCCCGCGTAAATCGACTCGCAGTTTGGAAAATAAACCCAGATGTGGCCGCCAGTGGAAATCGACTCGCAGTTTAGAAAATAAACCCAGATGTGGCCGCCCGCGGAAATCGACTCACAGTTTGGAAAATAAACCCAGATGTGGCCGCCCGCGGAAATCGACTCGCAGTTTGGAAAATAAACCGAGATGTTACCGCCCGCGGAAATCGACTCACAGTTTGGAAAATAAACCCAGATGTGGCCGCCCGCGTAAATCGACTCGCAGTTTGGAAAATAAACCCAGATGTGGCCGCCAGTGGAAATCGACTCGCAGTTTAGAAAATAAACCCAGATGTGGCCGCCCGCGGAAATCGACTCACAGTTTGGAAAATAAACCCAGATGTGGCCGCCCGCGGAAATCGACTCGCAGTTTGGAAAATAAACCCAGATGTGGCCGCCCGCGGAAATCGACTCGCAGTTTGGAAAATAAACCCAGATGTGGCCGCCCGCAGAAATCAGCCCCCTAAAAAGAGCGAAAGGTAGTCCATTCCGTCGTGAAAAATCCAAAAATTTCGTGATGTTGCAAGAATGCAAAAGAAAGATTAGAACAAAGTTCTTGATCCTAAACTCTCTGCTAAGTCCTTCATCGTACAGGTTACAGAGAGAGAGAGAGAGTATCCAGAAGAAAGTCGTACATCAGTAAAGTTGGTTGAAAGAAAAGTCTTGCCTTCACAAAAGAGAATTTAAATAAAGGTAAGACGTTTTGGTCTAAAGTGTTGTCTTCAGACGAAAGAAAATCTACTCTAATGAGCTGCAATGTAAATAATTTCGTTTGGAGAAAGTCCACAGAAGAATGTCCAAGCCACAGTAAAGCATAGGGTTCGTGGAATGATGGTGTGGGGTTGCATGTCGGCTGCTGGTATGGGGCACTTGTGTTCATAGATGGACATTCTCCAGGAAAATCTGAAGCAAAGTGGGGATAAACTGAATTTGGGTAGTGACTGTTACTTCTAGCAGGACAATGATGCAAAACATACAGCTGATATTGTCCGTCAATGGCTGCTTTATCGTACGCTCCACACTATCAAACATCCCCTACACTCCCCTGATTTGAATTCTATCGAAAATTTATGGAAAGAACTTGATGATAGAGTAAGAAAATATGAGATATTAAACATGGAGCACATGAAAAGACTTCTCTTTGAAGAATGGTAAAGCAATTTCTCTGAAACATTGCAAAAATTAGTGCATTCAATGCCAGACTAAGAGCTGCTGTTACGAAACAGAGGTTCATTACAAAATATTAAATGTAAACTTTTTGTTGTTTTATGTTCCACTGTGCCCATACTTTTGTCCTCTCTTTTGATGCGTAGGAAACTTCATCAACTTTCTAAGAACATATTCTTTGAAATTTTTGTTTAAATTGTTGTACTATACTTTATATTATTCTTACCTATGCATACATGGTTTTTGTTTTGAGAAAAATTATTTTTTTCTAAGTATTTTTCACTATTTTTTTTAAACATACCGGGTGTGCCAATACTTTTTGTCCACGACTATGCGGCGGTGTTGTCCAACTAACGGAGCGCGGAATGAAATTTAGCTGCCCGCAAATGAAGAATAATCCAAATTTCATTTTTGACGGAAAACAGATGAATCAAATCGGTTATGTTGCATTGCGTTACACACCAACAAGCATTATATGGGTTTGCTCTGCAACTATCAAAAACATGTATTTCACAGGAGGTAATTCATGCTTTGCTCACAGGAGACAACTTATGGACCCGCTTAGGCTTGCCGCATAACTCACCGTATTTGTCGGACTGTTTATTTGTGGCATGAGAAAGAACACAACTGCCCCATGTGAGATTTTTTTAACATAAAAAAAAAAACTTATAAAATGGGATATTGATAAAAGTATCAGTGCTATCGCTTTTGTTAACTCAATAGCTTTCCCAACTGATATCCTACAGCATTTGAATGATCAAAATATCAATAATCTTTGCGGTCACATAGCTAGTTTCCCTAAACAAGCTTCCATTTTCAAATTCAAACCTAGTGCCAAACAATTTGACTCACTTCAAAGCCTACCAGGAGTTTTTTGATGAAATGACAATATTTGGTTAAACCATAAATTCCAAAGTATCTGTTCCTCAGCTAGACACTGTTATTGAGAATTTTGGGAACACATAAAAACAATTTGGTGAACTCATACCAAGCATACGTCTGTTCAGCGATTCTTTGAGTGTTGGCATCGATAAAACACACCCCATTTATCTAATACTGTAGAACTATGTGAATTTCAAGCAGATGAATTTATTTGATACTCCATTAGGGAACTCCATCAGAGACTGGAACACAATTAAAGGTTACTTCAATGTTTTAGGAGATGAATTTATTTGATACTCTATTAGAGAACTCCATCAGAGACTGGAACGGGCGATTAAAGGTTACTTCAATGTTTGGAAGTTCTTGAATATGTGAGAGAGCATTTTCTGACATGAAATGCTTAATGTTAAAACACAGGAACAGTATGAATGATTCTACTCTTGAACAATTACTTCGACTTTCAGCGTCAAACATCAGAAAGGACATGCAACAAATTTAGTGGAGTTTAATCGTCTCCAGAGCCCTCGTTAAATGAAAATTTATCTCGTTTTTTAAATCTCAACTGCTCTAATATTAATTAAAAAAACTGAAAGATTTAATAAATTAAGCAGAACATCTTTACATAATCTTACATCTGTTTAAAATAATGTGGCCAACGTCATCTAATTATTTTGAAAACTTTGGCCCGTAACTCTACAGAAGTCGGGCAACACAAATCTGGGGTATGACACTCTTTCAAAGGGTTCAAATAGTAAAACGCACGTGAGCTCCTCCCCAAATTACCGGCTTGATTTAGTGTTCTTATATAAAGCGACTTCATACTGTTCTCGTTTGCAGGGAAAGCCGAAGAAATGAGCCAACAATGGTCGAATGAGAGCTCCCACCGTACTATTAAAAGCTTCCCCGTGTGAATTGATTGATTCTCCCACATGGAGAATCACATTATTAAATCTCGTCACTCCTTCACTACCAGTATGTAGAAGAGTAATTATACACTTTATCCTACTCATCACATTTTGTTCGCGATTACTAATCCAGTACCTGGGAAAGGAGGGGAGAGTCGGGGACGCTGGAGATTGTAATAGAAAACCTCCAAAGGGGCAAAATTGAAAAAAAAAGAGATGTTGAGGGGAAGAGACCCCTGCTTTTAAGTGGTATTTCCAATTATGTCCATGACGTTTCGGTACGTCATGCTTACGTGACCCATTGATGCGTGACGTACATGCACGTGACGTCATTAAGGGCCAGTAGTAAAAAAGCATTACGTCATGTCAAAGTTCCAGACAACAGCTTATTAAGAGCGACGACCATTTATTTTTTAGTTCTTTTTTTATTCCCATGTGCTTTCAGTGTCACTAAAAGTGCCAAGAATGAGGTTTGATTACCCATGCATAACATACTCTAGGGATGGAAGATGGCTGCTTGATAGATGAGCTAATGAAGTGCACGCTTATATGCGACCATGCATGAGACCGAAGATTACCCGATGAATTTTTAATACGTGAACAAGTCACGGGAGTTAAGTGTGAGTGAAACTTGCTAAATGAGGGCATTTTGAACCACCTGTGCAGGTCTCAGAATTCAAGCAATTAGGAAAACCGTTTCCACATGATTGGGGACACAGTGCTGCATGCTATTTGGTGTTCCAATTATGGAACGGTTCACCCTACTGAGTCAATTTCTGTATTGACGGGTTGGATGTCCTCAAATTTTTGCTCCGTTCATGTTTTGTGCAGCATTTATTAAAAAAGAGATTTCATCGTTGATTCCTCTGATATAGTTTGCCTAGTAGTTTTTTCAGTAGTTATTCATAGATAAAATCATAAACGTTTGTTCTCAATTATATATTTTATTCTAAGATCAACTAGTTCTCTGAGCGTTTGGCTCGGCTTCATCGGAACGAATAGAGCGTAAATATTTAAATAATTGCGACATCATCCCGAAAATAACAATAAATTTTGCCTTGAAACGTTAAACTTATTGATAAACCTGTTTCGACTAATACTTCAAATCTTCCAAGCTGGCACATTGCCACTTTCTATGATCTGTTGGACTTCGTGCCATATTTTGATGATTACTAGTTTCCCTTCTGTGATTTATTCGGTATCTAATTTTGTGCAATTTATACCGAATTGAGAAAAAAATAGAAATTATCCCTACCTCTAAGAAATATTTTTGTTTCCATAAATTTAAAATAAATAAATAAATAAACTGTTCCGATTTTGTCAGGATCACTGGCGTCAGAAAAGACAAGAAATATGACACCGAATTTTCGGGTGTAAGGAGCAGGTCTTTTGAATCCGTTCTGATGCTAATTAAATTTATCAAAGCTATTCAACGACAATGGAACCGGTTTGGAAACCAGTAGTATCTGACCGAAGAAAGAAGATTTTCAATCTGGTTTTCAAACCCACAGATATTGCTGTAAACGGAATTGTGAACTTACGCATTCTGTTTGCAGACTTGTGGTTAAGAAAAATTAAAAATTATATGAGAAACAATTCGTAGCGGAAAAGCTCTGCAACAAAGAAAGAATTTTTCAAATCTGTCTCTTAGAAGCAGAGATATCGACAAATATAAGATATGCATTTACGCCTCCTGGCGGGGAAAACATGCCTTATTCTAAGAAGAAAATATTCTGAAAAGTTTTTTCGATGGGAGCGATATCATTCCAGGAAAGAATTTTTTCAGTCGAATTTTCAGCTCAGATTTTGCTGCAAATACATCACAAGCTGAAATTAATACTTCTGCCTCCTGGTGGCCAACCTATTCTTTACCAAATATTAGAAATTATGTAAAAAACATTTCCCATCAGGAGTTGTATCCGATACAGGAAGATTTTTTCAAATCAGAGTTTTAGAAGCCGAAATGTAGAGGGAAACGCAATTGACCTTAACGCCCCCAAGCGGAAAGTCTATGAATTACTTGACAATTTTGAAATTATGTGAAAAACATTTCGCACCGGAAACGCCATCCAACAAAGAAGGAATTTTCCAAATCGGACCATTAGAAGCAGAGATATTGACAAAAATATGATACAAGTCTACACCCCCTGGCGGGGAAACCATGCAAGATTTTAAGAATAAAATATTCCAAAAAGGTTTATCGACGTGAGTGACATTGGTCCAGGAACGAATTTATTCAATCGAGGCTTTAGATGTTCAGATTTTGTGGTAAATACATCAGAAGGAGAAATAAACCCTTACGCTCACTGGTGGCCAAACCATTCTTTACCAAATATTAGATATTATAATATGCAAAAGATTTTTCATCAGGAGCGGTATCCTCTGAAGAAAAAAGTTTTCAAATCGGAGATTTAGAAGCATAGATATCGGGGAAAACGCAATTTATTATTTTTACGCCCCTTAGCGGAAAATCGGTGCGTAACTTGAAAAATTGACTACACCTAAAATACTCTTCGTCGTAAATGGAATCGAAAAGTGGAAGAATTTTTTCAATCGGATGTTAAGTGCTATTTTCAATTCGATATCATCTGCATTTACGCCCTCTAGCGGCGATATTGTACATCGTAAAAAAAAAAAAAAAAAAAACCAAATAAAGAATCCTCGTTCGCATATTTCAAGCTTCCCTATGCAAAAAGGAATTTTTCAAATCGGAAAACCTGAAATGGAATTTCTGACTACGGAAAATTTTGCGAAAATACGGGCTAAAATAAACAGGCACTTTTAAAAACGGAAATTTCTGAAAAAACGGGCACCTACCGGCAACTTTGCTGCACATTATTTTCAGGAATTCTCCCTGAACTCAACCACTTATGGAGGCTCCTACACACGTATTGTTTTTGATATTCATTAGTTTTCAAAGCAGTTTGAGATGTTCTCGTATAGAATCACCGGTGGGCGAATTGTCAGAGGCGTGAGCTTCTGTTTAATTGTCCGAGGTGTGATCGATACCCTGATGGCACGAAGAACATTCTGACCGAGGAAGAACTTCACTACAGAGAAACAATCCTGATGAAACTGATTTCTTATTTTGATACATATACAGTATAAAAATAAGAATAAATAAATATTCGTTATAAATATAATTATATAACGGATATTTTACTCTTACTAACGTTGCAGAACTGTCATGCGAGACTTCCTGAAGTACCATATGGAAGATCACTTAAGTACCGCAAAATTTGTGTTCGGTAATAGCGAAAGGGATCACTGATGCGTAGGAAACGGTGACGTTTGGAGCTTTACATGCAAACTTTGCAATGTTGTGCAAAGTTTTTTTTTTCCGCACCTTGACAGTGTTTAATCGCAGTCATCTACAACAGCTATTAAACCAATAAGAATTCAGCCGCCCCGGTGGCGCAGTGGTCTAAGGCGCTAGCCTCTGATCATTCGTCCGTAAGGGGTCCGGGTTCGAATCCCGGTGAGGCATGGATGTTGTGTTTGTCTTACGGCACTGGCTCTCTCCCTTCCCTGGAACCAGTGGCCCTAAATTAGGGACGGGCGACTGCTTATACCCCATTGAGTTGCTCACGGTGGTCGTTAAACCTCCAATCAAAAAAAAAAAAAAAAAATAAGAATTCAACAGCTGCAACGTTGTATTTACGGAACAGTTTCACGAACTCGAGAGCAAGGAGCAAGTACAAGGAGAAATACGTTTTCTTGATTCCTGACAACTAAGAACCCAAAAGTGTCAGGGGTGTATCTATATGAAGCAGAGGAATCGTCTGCCTCCGGGTCCCGGAAACTCAGCGACCCGCTTTTCTTTCAACGAGGTCTTGATTATGTACTATAGATATAAAGCATTCTAACTTTTTAACCTCAATTTGGCGCTTTCTTAAACGTAGGTAGAGGGCATTTTGCGTTTTGTAGGGGCGCCAGTACTATGAAAGAAGCCTAAAACATTTCCTGAGCCCCCCCCCCTTCCCTCTCTCCCTCGTTTTACAGTCGAACCCGTATACAACGAAGTTTAAGGGAGGGTCAAAATCATTCGATTTATGCGAACTTCATTATAACTGGACAGCTAAAAAGGGCTACTTTTTGGCATGTTCCATTATGAAAGGTTAGCATAATTCAGTCACTCATACACTATTTATCAATTAATCGGAAGTAAATAATACATATTTATTGAAAATAGGTAGAAAAATAATGTGACTGAGATCTGAAATAAGCAAAACATCTAACGAATGTAAAAAGTAAAGTGATGCAAAAAAGTTTTGCAGTTTCATCTGTTACATGTTACGTCGGATACACGATCGAATTCTTGCGTGTTTGGTGCTTACCATCATCGCTGTTTTTAAAGTTTTTCAACTTCCTCTGACGCGGTGGTTAAGGTGTGTTTGTAGATGCAAAATAAACTCTTTTAAGATTTTTTAAAGAGAGAGATTTAGTGATTGAAAGGGGGCGAGGGGATTGGATATACACTGCTGGCCACCCAAAATGCAACACCAAGGAGAACACGAGATAGCAAAGCCAGATTTACTGGACACATAACAACAGATACAAAGATTAAACGATTGAGCTTACAGGTCCGTGCGACTTGCGGAACATGGCTGGCAATAACGGCCGCTACACGCCGCAGCATCGAGCGAAAGAGGCTTTGGATGTCGGGTTGGGGTATGTCGGTCCAGGCTGCTTCCACACGTTGCCACAGTTCATGAGGTGTAGCCGCGTGTGGTGCTTGCCGGGCCACTCGGTTGCCGATCAGCGGCCAGACGTGTTCGATGGGCGACATATCGGGAGAACAGGCTGGCCACGGCAGAAGTGACACCTGGTGGGCAGTGAAGAATTTTTGCACGATGCGTGCCAAGTGCGGGCGCGCATTTTCCTGTTGAAACGTGGCCGCTGGAAGGTCCTGCAGGTAAGGGAGGACTACAGGCTCCAAACCGTCGGAGATGGTGCGATGGCTGTTGGATGTACCGGCGATGCGTACCAGAGGGGTTGCGGGTGTCATATCCAATTCAGCTCCAAACCATAACGCCAGGCGACGGACCGGTATGGCGATGCATAACGCAGGCGTCAAACAGTCTTTTGCCGCGGTGCCGCCACACACGGATCGGACCATCGTGGTGTTGCAGGCAGAAGCGGGATTCGTCGAGAAGACAATGTCCTGCCATTCCGTAGTCCAGTGCGGCGTTCAACGGCCCACTGCCGCCGCACTAGCCGGTGGTGTAACGTCAATGGTAACCGGAGAAATGGGCGCCGTGCGACAAGTCCCCGCTCCTGCAGACGACGTCGAACGGTGCGTGCTGACACAGGTTGTTGCGCAAAACACCCTAATTCCTGCGCTAACGTTCGTGATGTGACTGGACTTAGGTTAACGAGTCCATTTTGACTTGTTAACCCAAGTCCATCTGCGACGGCAGCTTCGACTCCGGAGACAGATGCGTAACGGGGTTCGCTCTACTGTTATCAGGGACACGTACCTGGGTGCCCCAGTGTTCATTTGCGTGGTGAATTGCTGCACTGTAGCGCGTCGAATGCCCTTTACCAGTCGACGGAGGCGACATTCTCTTCTGGGGTCGATGGCCTTTGGAGCTCTACAGCTATGACGTCAGAAGTACTCGGTGTGCCAGGGGTTCATTCTTGGTACACCCTTTCTACAGCACCTCGCGAGCGGCACACGAAACCCTTGGCGTGGTACCAATGATCATTCCTTTTTGAACGTCCGTCAAATCACTTCCTCTGCCCATTGTGCTCACGTGACGCATTATGGCTCATCTGTCCTGGCGGGCCGCTTATACCTCCGTGTGGCCGACCTAGTCACGTGCATTCTGTGACGCGCCTGCACGGGTACACTGTGATTCCAGGGGTGCTCATATTATTCTGATGCGAAGGTGTACACCACTGTGAGGTGCAACCTTGCATCATAACGTGGTGCAAAGTTGCACGATGTTTTTGGTTTTGTTTGCACCTCACAGTGATGTATCTGTTCTCAGAAAGTGGTGCAGCTGGTCTTGTACCAATTCTTTGTGCAACCTACCACAAAAATTTTAACAGTGTAAAACAGCATTTGCCTAGGAACTGAAACATTTTTGTTTTTATGCAAAGTGACCTATCTGTAAGGGAAGACACTGTCATACACAGTAGGTAATTCTTTGTTTTCCAGTGAAAAAACAGAGCAAATGCCATTTATTTTGTTTGCTGATAACCATGTTGAACTTCTATACATGTGTTTTTACCAAAAATTACTGTTCGTTACATGCGGTTTAAATAACAATGTATCTTTAAAAACTACGGTTTATGCGGAACATCGTATTATACGAGCTCATATTATGTGGGTTCGATTATCGTTGATCTGCAGAAGGCTAACAGAGAAACTGTACCATTTTGAAGTGCAATTTACCATTACGTCTTAAAATAAAAGTGCAATCTATGCATTCTTCCAGTTCTTACTTATGGATCAGAGAGATGTTTCTTAACTGAACAAGTTAGTAAAATCACGCAATGCATTGATTATGATACGCTTTCCAACATGCCAGAAATCGCGCGCAGACAAACGCTCCTCCCTACCTTGACTATTTATTCGTTCAGTATACCTCCGGAACAACATACTAACGTTTTGTCGCAACAGAAGCATTTTTACTCAAGTTATGAAGATAATGGCTGCTGAATAAATCCCACTCCTGTTCCCTGACCTTTGACCCCATTTCGATTATATTAAAGACAATTGGTTCATTATACCTCTGGAACAGTCTTGTCGCAATAGAAGGATTTTTAGTCAAGTTATGAAAATAACGGCTGTGGAATAAATCTCGCTCCTGTGACCTAACATTTGACCCCATTTCAATTATATCTAACAGAACCGGTTAAATATACCTCCTGAACAACATGATAAAGTTTTGTCGCAATCGTAACATTTTTACGTAAGTCATGACGCATAAGGGCGATGGAATGGATCCCGCTCCTATGTCCTGACCTTTGACCCCATTTCGTCCGTTTTCAATAGGGTTCGTCCACGGGTGGTCTCTTACCACATACTACAATTTCATCGAAATCGAACCATTTTTACCCTAGTTATCGTGCGGACAGGCAGACAGACAGACAGACAAAGCTGGAGCATATACGCTTCCTCAACCTACTGTTGGAAAGCGTAAAAAAGACATCCAGGTGCTGCGAACAATTTAAGGAATCTTGGAGAGATGCGTGCTTGGTGTAACCAACAATGATAAGAAAAGTAACTCATGCATGGGCGACGGAACGCAATAAATACAGGGATGTCCAACTTTTCTGAGAGTTAAAACTATAACAAGTTAGTAATATCACGCTACGCATTTATTATGACACGCTGTCCAACATACCAGAAATCGCGAGCAAACAAACCCTCCTCCTCCCTATATACTTTGCCTACTGATTCGTTCGGCATACCTTCGTAACAGTATACTAAAGTTTTGTCGCAATAGAAGCATTTTTACGCTTTCCAACCGTAGGTTGAAGAAGCGTATATGCTCCAGCTCTGTCCGCCTACCAGCCCGCACGATAACTCGCGTAAAAATGGTTGGATTTCGATGACATTTTAGTATGTGGTAGGGGACACACCCTATTGAAAATAGGCGAAATGAGGTCAAAGGTCAGGACATAGGAGCGGGATCCATTCTATTACTCTTATGCGTCATAACTTGCATAAAAATGCTTCGATTGCGACAAAACTTAATCATGTTGTTCCGGATGTATACTGAACCGGTTCAGTTGAATATAATTGAGATGGGGTCAAAGGTTAGGGCACAAGAGCGATATTTATTCCACAGCCATTATCCTCATAACTGGAGTAATAACTTGAGTAAGAAGTTAGTAAAATCATGCAATGCATTGATTATGATACGCTTTCCAACATACCAGAAATCATTACTCAAGTTATGAGGATAATGGCTGTGGAATAAATCTCGCTCCTGTGCCCTGACCGTTGACCCCATTTCGATGATATTAAGCAGAATTGGCTCAGTATACCTCTGAAATAACGTACTAAAGTTTTGTCGCAATAGAAGCATTTTTAGTCAAGTTATGAGGATAATGGCTGTGGAATAAATATCGCTCCTGTGCCCTGACCGTTGACCCCATTTCGATGATATTAAGCAGAATTGGCTCAGTATACCTCTGGAATAACGTACTAAAGTTTTGTCGCAATAGAAGCATTTTTAGTCAAGTTATGAGGAAAATGGCTGTGGAATAAATATCGCTCCTGTGCCCTGACCTTTGACCTCATTTCGATGATATTCAACAGAACCGGTTCAGTATACCTCTGGAATAACGTACTAAAGTTTTGTCGCAATAGAAGCATTTTAGTGAAGTTATGAGGATAATGGCTGTGGAATAAATATCGCTCCTGTGCCCTGACTGTTGACCCCATTTCGATGATATTAAGCAGAATTGGCTCAGTATACCTCTGGAATAACATACTAAAGTTTTGTCGCAATAGAAGCATTTTTAGTCAAGTTATGAGGATAATGACTGTGGAATAAATATCGCTCCTGTGCCCTGACCGTTGACCCCATTTCGATGATATTAAGCAGAATTGGCTCAGTATACCTCTGGAATAACGTACTAAAGTTTTGTCGCAATAGAAGCATTTTTAGTCAAGTTATGAGGATAATGGCTGTGGAATAAATATCGCTCCTGTGCCCTGACCGTTGACCCCATTTCGATGATATTAAGCAGAATTGGCTCAGTATACCTCTGGAATAACGTACTAAAGTTTTGTCGCAATAGAAGCATTTTTAGTCAAGTTATGAGGATAATGGCTGTGGAATAAATATCGTTCCTGTGCCCTGACCGTTGACCCCATTTCGATGATATTAAGCAGAATTGGCTCAGTATACCTCAGGAATAACATACTAAAGTTTTGTCGCAATAGAAGCATTTTAGTCAAGTTATGAGGATAATGGCTGTGGAATAAATATCGCTCCTGTGCCCTGACCTTTGACCTCATTTCGATGATATTCAACAGAACCGATTCAGTATACCTCCGGAACAACATGATAAAGTTTTGTCCGAATCGAAGTATTTTTATGTAAGTTATGACGCATAAGAGCAATGGAATGGATCCTATTTCGCCCATTTTTAGTAGGTTCGTCTCCAGGTTGTCCCCTACCACATACTAAAATATCATCGAAATCGAACCATTCTTACGCGAGTTATTGTGCGGACACACAGACAGACGGGCTAAGCTGGAGCATATACGCTTCTTCAACCTACGGTTGGAAAGCGTAAAAAAAAAGAGAGAGAACAAAACCGTAGAATATATACGTGTGTATGTATGTACTCGTACATATCATCATCGACAGTTATCAATCCACTGTTGGATGGAGGTCTCCCTAAGTCCCATCCACAACTTTCTGTCTTGAGCATATCACTTCGAAGTCTCTCCAGCATGCTTTCAAATAAGGTGGTCTTCTTCTGGGTCTTCCCCTGCCCCTTGGTATCCATTCTAATATTTCAGTCGTCTATCGGTGATCCGTTCTAGCAATATACAGTATCTAGTACACTGCCACTTGAGAATTCTTTAACGATCTTTTTAAAAGTGAAGAACACAACGTTGAATTAACTTTTCAACTTATTTCTGCAAAATAAATTTTCAAAATTGTATTCGAAGCGTTTTTCAGAAAACTGCAAACCGTATTGACGGTCTAGTAGGGGACCTGCGGAACGGAAATCTTCGTAAAAAAAATGTTATATCCAGTGAGGGGCACCATGAAATTCCATTAGGGGTCCGGACCCCCGTGTACCCTGTCTTCCGCCGCCGGTGAACTCATAGGTCAGGAACATATCAAGAGTTGATGACATCACGATCAAAGGAAAGACCTCTAAGTGGCAACGGAATGGCCGTATTGCTAGAAGAACTGATCCCTTTTGGATAACTGAAATACATCTGTGAATGTCAAGGGGCATGAAACTCCCAGAAGAGGACCACGGGGCAGAAAGGTATATGAAATGCGAAAGCATACTGAATGAGAATTGCTCATTTTCAAGGAGTGACATGAATGAGAATTGCTCTGGACAGAGCGTCGTGGAAGTGACTTCGCGGCACCTATATACAGCAGTGCTTGAAAATGGCTGATGATCAGGGCCGGATTAAGGCATTAGTGGGCCCCTAGGCTAAGACATTTGATTGGGCATCAAGGCTAATACATCTGAGTGGGTCTTCAAAGAATTATGGTGGGGAATCATTGTGAAATCCGTTAAAATAAGAAACTGTTGCAATAAGCTTGTGATAATTAATACGTACTGAATTCTTCAAACTAATAAATTATCTGCAGAATTTTCGTAGTTAAGTCACTGTGTTTTCCATTCTTCTCATAAGAACATGAGTTAAAAGCTTAAGATTCCTAGACTTCATCTAGAATTTTTTTAATGATTTAGCTTTGTATACTTTTCTTATCGCATCTTTTTTGTTATGCAATGTGAAGCCGCACGGGACTTCTACCATTAATGGTTTCAAGTGCAAATTGGGAAGTGTGGGTGGATGGTAGTGAAAAAGCTGAAACTGTTCAGCGGACCCCCACTGTACATAGAGACATTGAAATCTTTACCCTTTGTAAGTCATTGCCTTGAAATCTGTTCGTCTTCCAGCCTCTGCTTATGACCAAGTAAAAATCATAAGAGGCAAAAGTAAAACTGTTTTACAAACCTTTCTTTCTCTCTCTCTCTACCTACCAATCTATATTTGCCCAAGCATGTCTCCTTAGCCCTTGGTCATGGTGGGCCCCATGTCTGTACCCAGGTAGCAATATTATGTTGGACCAACCGTGGGCTTTCAACGGTCGGCCCAGCGACGAGGCGACTCAGCGGCCAACAATTGGATATGTGTTGCTTCAAAGGTTGGACCCACATTGGAAAACTGATGCAAACAGTTTTCCAATGTGATCATGAGTTGTTGGACAACCATGGTTGGTCATGTGTTGTTGGACAACCATTGGACAACCGTTAAGTGGTCATTTGTTGATAAATGGTTGGTCATGTGTGGTTGGAAAAACCGTTGGCCAATCTTCGATAAACAACCAACCTTCGCCCAACGCTGCCGACGCAAAAATATCATTGGGCCAACCGTTGACCAGTGTCAGTGTGCTACTTGGGTAGCCCCTGTAAATCCCCTTAATCCGGCCCTGATGATGATATATAAATACACATGCAGTAGAGAAGGTGGGCTGGTCAGATGCCCTAGGACCGGCATCTTGGCTTGTCCACCCCGCGCGTGGCGGATGTTCGGTGGTTCAACGCAGCACAGCGCCTACCTGGGATCAATCCCGCGACCATTTGGCCCGTGGACGTTAATCTAATCACTACACCACTCGCGGCCCAATTGTAACAGTGAAAGATGTATGGGTTAGTTATGTGGGAAAAGCGGAATGAAATATCTGTAGCTGAGTCCAAAAGATTGTTTAGCCCGTCGTTGGTCGCAACACGTTGAACGTCAATGGTCACGCGTGAGAGCTCTTTCGTATTAACTTTTTCTGCTGTTTTAAGTAGTCTACTGAATAATAACACTTCACAGTTCTTTCTTTGCAAGAAATATAGTTAATATACACTCACGGACTATAAAATTTACGCACCAAGACGGAAGCATCAGATTGAACTGAAATTTTATAAACGTAATGATACAGATGAATGATACAAATGATGGCAAAAACAGAGCTGCCGGACAATTACAGAGGGATCTGTGGCATCTTCAATAGCGTGTCGCACCGCCTCGTGCGGCGATACATGCTGCAATACGGTGCGGCGTGGAGGCGAACAGATGCCTGATGTTGTCCTGCGGCAGACTGACCCACACGTGTCGGACGGTGTGCTCCAAATCCCGGATAGTGCGGCACGGCGGCAGCTGGCGTTTCAACTGGTCACACAGATGCTCGATAGGGGACATGTCCGGGGAGCAGGCCGGTCATGAAAATGTCTGGACATGACGTAGGTAGTCCTGGACAACCCGAGCCATGTGCGTGCGGCCATTAACCTGCTGGTATAGCTCACCTGAAATCTCGGCCAGGAATGGGAGCACATGGGGCCGTAGGATCTCATCCACATACCGCTGGCCCATCAATAATCCACGTACCACTACTAGAATTGATCGGCTATCGTAGGCTATGACTTTCCAGACCATAATGCCTGCAGTGCGGGAGGTGTGGCGCTCGATAGCGAGGGTGGGATTACACCGTTGACCCGAGAACCTCCACACATGGACACGATGATCATTTGTCCCCAAAACGAAGCGGCACTCATCGCTAAACACCACATGCCGCCAATCTGTGGGGTTCCGCTTCGCTCTGGCCTGGCACCACTGCACACGGAGCCGGCGATGTTCAGGTGTTAATGGCAGTACACGTAAGGGGCGCTCGGATCGCAGATTCGCTTCCGCGAGGCGTCGGGAAATGGTTCGTGGGCACACAGGAGCCGCTACATCTGCCTGTATAGTGGACCGGGTCCCCGTGGGATCCGTTCGTGCCTGGCGCATCATCCGTCGTTCTCCTCTACCGGTGGTCCTCCTGGTCCGTTCGGAGCCGCTCCGCCGTGTGGCAGTGCAGTCACGTGTCCACTGCTCCCAACACAGTCGGACGGTATGGTCAGAACGATCCACGTGGCGGGCTATACGGCGCGCCGATCACCATGCGGTTTTCCGCCCGATTATCAGGCCACTCTCAAAGTCCGTAATTTGCGTAAATCGACGTCTCTAGCTTGTACCCGGCATTCTTGTCACTCTGTGCTTTTGCTTGCGTCGGCCGGTGCTTTTCGCTTTCATAGGGCATCGACTACACGCCGGTTTATAAGGCTGCCGGTTCGTGCTTGCAGCGCCACCACATGGTGTGCGGCCATGCGCACTCGCAGCAAACGTGGATCATTTTCATACCAGTACACACTCTAGCTATCTGCAAAGTTTCGCGGTTGTAGCATGTTTTCTTCAAGGAGCGCAAATTTCATTGTCCTTGAGTGTATATAGCTTCAAATCGAATTAGGCGAAAAACGCACTCGTATCATCGCCTTATCTACAAAAAATGCAAAACACTAACAACGTCAATAGTCACCTGGTGAGAAAAGCTCTCACGTGACGCAAGCGCCAGCGATTGCTTGATGAGAGAAACGTTCACATGAAGCACACGGGAGCAAAGAATTGACTGTTTGAAGGTCAAAGAAGAGCCAATCCTAATCAGAACTGATAACAGGTTGTTGAATATATTCTAAAAGTCAGCTGCAGCGGGGGGGTGTTTCCAGGGTCACTTCCAAATGAATGGCGTCCTTATATGAGAAGCGTGAAAGAAATACTCCTTGCCCCACCTACGACTGGTTAGAAACATACATTGATGGCAACGGGATCTCTCAAAAAGTTTTGATACTTTCTTTCTTTCTTTTCATTATTTTGATGCTTAACGACCTCCACTGCATCAAAGGTTATAATGAGTCACTCTGAGTTAGAGGCACGGGTTCTAGGAAATGACAGAGTTGTATCAATCGGACAAACACATCAACCAGGACTCTCATCCAAGGACTTAATTCCAAACCGACCTTGTCTAGATGCCAGCACCTCTGACCCTTTGTTCGCTGAAGATCCAAAAAAAAAAAAAGTTAAGTGGCTTTTTAATATTTATTCTTACAGAATTTACAAAGTAACCTTTGCGGTTTTCTTTCTTATCAAATCTTATCCTGTTTTGCAAAAACATTAGAAAAAAAGAATTGAAAACAACAAAATTTTAGTTACTACCCCTGTACAAATAAAGACGATTTTTCTCCCCTAAAAGACTTGTTAAGTTGCTTTCCTGAGCACAATTAACGTATTATTTCTATTTAGGAAATTAAACATTGACAATCAGAAAAGAGGATTAGTATCATATCTTTGGCTTGGCTTTCCAATCTAACAGCGTCAACACCTTTGTTTTCCCTTCCCGTTCTTGGGCACTCGTCCTTCGCAGAGATTTTCAGGAACGCAACCTTCAAGAACGGAAATGTTGAGACGCATATCTCCCACGATTCATCTGTGATTCGAACCCAGACAAGTGGAGCTAAGACTGGTTTCTTGGGCGGCAGTAGCATTTTGTAGGCAATAAATTGGATGCAGTTTCTAAGAATAAATAAAGTGGCCTTCGGGTATTTCGCTTCCTTTCTTATCCGACTAAGTTTTTCATGTAGGTAGGCGTGAACACCAAGGGTGTTAGCGGTTAAAAAAATCGGACTTGGGCGTCTTGTGTCGAGTAGTAGCAAGCACTGAGAGAAAAGACAGACGTCAAGAGTACATTCATGCTTTCGTTAGAGGATATGTGGGTGTGGACTGAGAAAGATGGCGACAGTTTTTGGAGGGAAAAACATGTGGGCAATTATCATTCTAGCGATTAAAAATTCAACGAGTCTCTTGCCTGTGGGTTCGCTCCTTCGTCAGACAAAAGAGAAGTGGGTGTTGAAGTTTCCGAAGAAACCGTTGCAGTAAACAAAGTGTGCCGATTACTGGAAAGAACTCTTCTAGTTACTTAACTAAGTAGAGAATATTCGTGATACGATTGCAGATTTTACCACCCCGGAGACGAAGTGTGCGAATATTCGGTGCATTCAGTTTTTAAAAATGAATGAGATTTCGCTTGCAGTTAATTACACTACGTGGGTGGGCTAGGCAAGACTACATGCAGTTGCTAGATAATGACTTCCTTTTCAAAGTAACGCTAATTGTGTTAATGTTTCATAATTTATTAAAGCAAATGAAATTCCGATTTATAAATTAATTAATGAAAGTGCGTAACATTTTATAAAACACACACAGGAGTTCGAAAAATGTTACTTAAAATGTTTTTTTTTTTTCGCTGAGTCTTATTCTTCTCGTTTGCCTGTATACTGAAAATTCTTCCTTCAAATCTAGATTTTTCATCTATTCATCTCTACCCACGTCTTCCGCTTTCGGTATTTTGTCATTCATTTTCCATCTTCTTATACTGATAAATGACTCACCCATCGCCATTAATTAGCTGGATGCAAACCAATGCATCCCTTTTATTTCTTTTTCTTTTCGGCTTGCCTAAGTTTTTCTCCTTTGATCTTTCAAGGTTAAGGAGGTCGTACTGTTAAACTTAGCGCATACAGCTATTTAAAGCCTCAGGAAAATTATTAATCTTTTGGTGAATATGAATGAGTGCTTTGTAAAGTACGCTGTTAGAAACTTTCCCCGTAAGAATATGCGTTACATCTGACCATGTTAAGGCAGCAACTCTTTTTTAAATGCACGTCTATACGCAAAGCTGATTTGCAGTTAACAATGAAAATATTGAGTATGTTGTCGAATGAGTATTATTTACCCTCCAAGTATACATACCGCTGACAAGTTCAACAATTTCAAAACTGTGCTGACAATTTCGTTAAGGTCTTAAATTTTCGTCACGTTCACTTTTTTACTTTTTCACTCAACTTACAAGTCACAGCTGTACATTTGATGGAAAAAGTTCTTTGGAGGAGGAGTTCTGAAATTGTTTATTTATTACTGACGTTTATTTTGCGTTTAGTGTTGACTTATTTTCCTTGTGGACGATAATGCGACATTATGTCAAATCCAGCTTTTTTTTTCTTTTTTTTTTTTATGGCATACTGTTACGTTTCCACTTTTGTTGGGCTCTAGATTCAAAGTATCTTTTTGCACTCACAAACTCCCTGTGAAAAGGCAGAACGCTAGTTAAAACTCAACACGGAAATTTACTCCGCGCAGTTATACAGCTCCTAGAAGTAACTAACTCGGTGCACTTTACAACCGCACTTGAGCACGTAAGATAAGAGCAGAAAGAACACGCTGACCGCAGAAATTCAGCAGAACCGCATCAACAACAACGACAGTAACGCGCCATATTGGATGTTAATACCTATCCGTATGTTACCTAAGCTTTCGTGGGTAAGGGAGAACTTCCGGTTTCGCTTCTCCGAGCACGAAGAGAAGACGTCATTCGCCAACGCACTGTCGGCTCGTATAGGGGAAGTGGGGCGTGAATTCAAACGGCTCGTTTCAGCACGGTTTCCTTTTTTTCTTTTCTTTTTTTTTTTTTTTTTTCCTTCGCTGAATTTTTACTTCGGCTTAAAAAATAAAAATATAATAAAGGAAACACAAATTTATGTATTAATTACGGCATTTTGAAAAATATATAAACCGATGAGCCATTACATTATGACCACCTACCTAATAAGCTGTAGGACCCCCCCCCCCCATTTAACCCGCAAAACAGTGGCCACTCGGCGAGGCATAGATTCGATGATCCTGGGGTATCTGGTACCATGATGTCCACAGCAGGTCCTCCGATTCCTGTACATTTCGGTGTGGTGGTGATTTAACTCCAAATCGCTTTTCCAAGTCGAACCACAAATGTTCGATTGGGTTCATGTCACGTGAATTTGGAGACCAGGGCATTAATAGGAAGTCACCAGCATGTGCCTCGAACCACTCCTTGACGATTCTGGCAGTGTGGCATGGCGCATTATCCTGTTGGTAATGGTTATCACCAGCAGGGAACACATTTGCCACGAATGGGAGAACTTGGTGCGCAACGATGTTTAGCAGCAAAACACTGCCTCCGCCGACCTGTTTCTGCCCAACGGTACATCCAGGTGCAATTGCCTACGTTGGTAATCGGCGTATCCGCGCTCGGTCGTCTACGTGATGTACCAGGAATTTTCATTCGTCAGACCAAGCCACTTTCTGCCAATCATCCACGGTCCAATCTCGATGATCTTGAGCCCATTTCATGCGTTGTTGGCGATGACGTGCAGTGAGCATGGGGACCCGGCTGGGTCTTCGTCTACGCAGGCCCATGCGCAGAAAGCTGTGATGAACTGTGTGCTGTGACACATTGCCCTGATCCCCACTGTTGTAGCTGCGTGTGATTTGTTGCACTGTGGACCTGCGGTCGCTGTGAACAATACGCGATAGTCTCCGCTTCCCTCTGGCATCAATGAGCTGCGGACGACACACGGCTAAACAACGGTTTGTCCTATGGCGATCTGTGCACCACTTTTTATACGTACTCACTACACCGGCACGTGAACAACCCACAAGCCGCGCCGTTTCCAAGATCGTTGTTCCGAGGCACCGTGCAATCACAATTTGTCTTTTATCAAACTCCGATAAATCGGCAGCTTCTCCCATTCTGACTTCGAACACTCTACTAACCGAAAGCCGGTCCTCGGGTTGAATATATTCTGCCTTGTGAACTTCACCTGCGCCACCGTTCGATCTCCAGGTGAGAAAAACGTTTTGTTAATTCAACAAAACATTTTGTCGATATACAGTCAACAAAAAATTTTGTTGAATTTGCAAAATTGTTTTGTTGAAAATTATTGTTGATTTAACAAAATTTATTGTTATCACGACAAAGCGTTTTGTTCCTTTAACAAAATGATTTGGTCGATTTTGGGGAATTCTTTTGATCCCATAAAATATATTGTTGTCATGACAAAATGTTTTATTACTGCAACAAAACATATTGTTATCGTGACACAATATGTTGTGTTGCAGCAACGAAACACTTTGTCATGATAACAATACGTTTTGTTCGATCAAACAAATTCCCGAAAATTAACAAAACATTTTGTTAAATGAACAAAACGCTTTGTCGTGATGACAATAAATTTTGTTAAATCAACAATAATTTTCAACAAAATAATTTTGCAAATTCAACAAAATTTGTTTGTTGAATTAACAAAACGTTTTTCTCAGTGTAGGTTGGGGGTGGTCATAATAGAATGGTTCATCGGTGTACAGTGAAACCTCTGAATAACGATCATTGCTCGAACCGGAAAAGTGACCGTTATCGGGAGGTGCCATTGTTCGTAGGTTAAGCCTGGGTTAACAGTTGATGCTAGTCCGTGGCGTTTGTACAAAAGCAAAATATAAGTGCATACAGCTTATGCACAAAGAAAACGCTGCAGTGCTTTATCGAAATGCTGAATGAAACTTAATATGATAATTAATAACAAAATCATGATGTGCAGGACTTGAGGAAAGCATTGTCTGTCTGGTCTTCAACAGCGCTGAAGGATAGCCAGCTGGGTGATTAGGGTTAGGATAAACAACACAGGATGTTCACACATATTTAGAATGACTTTCCAGCAATATAATTAATTTTTAAAACAAAATTATTTCTTTCTTAAATGTTTTATCTGATAGCCCTTCCTCTGGACTATAAACCCACATCTAGATTTCCAAGATAACAGGGCATTTCTTAAAACTGGTAGTGGTATTTTATACCACGCCTCTTCCAGTGCTTTCCATAATCCAAGGTTTGTGTTTAGAAAGCGTTCTTTTTTTTTAGGAGTACCTTCGGACTGCTGAAAAAAATAGTCCATTGCTGACACATCAGGGCCAGGGGACTTTGAAGGAATATCAGCAAAAGTTATAGACTTGATACCCGTCTCTTTTTTAGGTCTGAGCACTCTTTTTAGCAGTCCAAAGACACAATAGTTCATTGGTGACACATCAGGGGACTTTGAAGGTATATGAGCAAATGGTATAGACTTGATGCCAGTCTCTTTTTTAGGCCTGAGTGCTCTTTTTAGCAGTCCGAAGGCACAGTAGTCCATTGGTGACACATCAGGGGACTTTGAAGGAGTACGAGCAAAAGGTATAGACTTAATACCCGTCTCTTTTTTAGGTCTGAGCGCTCTTTTTAGCAGTCCGAAAGTACAATAGTCCATTGGTGACACATCAGGGGACTTTGAAGGAATATGAGCAAAAGGTATAGACTTGATACCCGTCTCTGTTTTAGGTCTGAGCGCTCGTTTTAGCAGTCCGAAGGCACAATAATCCATTGGTGACACATCAGGGGACTTTGAAGGTATATGAGCAAATGGTATAGACCTGATACCCGTCTCTTTTTTAGGTCTGAGCGCTCTTTTTAGCAGTCCAAAGACACAATAGTCCATTGGTGACACATCTGGGGACTTTGAAGGAATATGAGCAAAATAGACTTGATTCTTGTCTCTTTTTCATTTTTTCAAGAAACAGAGTGGTAGATTTGGATGCATAACCGGTAGCCTTATGCTGATGGAATTCTATTTTTTGGAGGCTCTATGGATAAAGGAATGGTAATGGTATTTCCTCTTTGAATATAGGAGTTAAAATATTATTTGGGTAATATGTAGAATTGATTTTAACATTCTTTTGATATGTTCTTAACTTTAATTTCCCATTGTACGAGAAACCAGCAACAACTGGAATCCTTTACTCAAACTGTCTTTGGATTTTTGGAACCAAGTTTGTAAATATTTTTTCTGCTCTTTTGCGATACTAAATCGACCTTTTTTTGTTACAGTCGTTTCGGTGGATCGATGCTTCATCAATAATCACAATGAATGGCCATCTATCTCCGGCTGAGTGATTTTCATAAATGAGTCTACATAGTGTTCAGCGCTCAGATACGTGCCTAAAGCAAAAAGCGGTGAACATTGTTCTTTAGTTTTTTCAGATTCAAATCTCTGTTTATTACCTTGTTCACAGTTGGCACCGAGATTTTTAACGACTCAGCGATTGCTCTTTTAGTCGGTGGGTTTTCGTTTAAGAAGAGAGATCCTACTTTCAAACTAGTCCTTAAAAGTACGTACTTTCGATATCCGCTTGGTGTTCTTTTTCCAGTTAAAAGCAATGCTTGACGATTTGCTCCCGTATAATTAACAATATTGCTTATTTAGCATTTAGAAATGCTAATTCCATGATTTTCACAGCGCTTTATAAATACAGAGCACGAATATTTTTTTTTTCGTAAACAGCGAAAATATAACCTTCTTTCCACAGCTTGTTTACGAGCGTCATTTTCTTAGCAGACGATATTTAACTACAGCAGATGTTTCCTTCGTTTTCATCTAACAAGCTGTTGCCAGTTACAATTCTTGAACTTCTTTTATTTTCTGTAATTTCTTATCAAAACATCCTAAAAATATGTGAACGTCATCTGCATACAGGAAAGAAAAATGTTAGAGTGGAGTGTAACTGCGCAGTTAGAAAGCCATGCGCCGGAAAGGAGGAACAGGGCCCATAGGAACTAAATCAGTAGGTACCGACTGAAATTTTCACGGAAGCTAGAGCTCGCCTCACGTAGAATTAAACTTTAACTTCCTTTTTTTAAATTAAGTGTAACATTGTACCTACTGCAATCCATATAACCGTGAGCGATGTGTTCTTCTTTTTGGAATATCCTTTATTCCTTTCTCATCTCTTTCGTCGAAGTATCGAAGGAACTACGTAAAATTCTAAAAACAAGGTATCCGTTAATCTCTTTCGGGACTGACTGGGGTGTCCGTTAACCATTTTTGAAAGGTTTCGCAGTTCAGAAGTTATCGTTAATGTTAATCCTGCGGCAGTTCTTCTCTGGCAACCCAAACTCACGTCGCTCGGAGGTAATCGACGTTCGGAACTATCCATTAATGGAGGTTTCACAAAGGCCGTTCAATAAAAATTGAGAGTAATTTTTTTTGAGTTGTCAACAGTGCGGGGGAGAAAAATAATCACGCAAACGACTAACTGAATTAAAGAATTATCTATGGCTACAGTTATTAGCAATGGCAGACGATTCTGGTTTTGTTATTGCGCAGTTGTTTAAAGTGCGTCTTCATTTCGCCATACAGCTATGATAGTGAGTGATCCAGAGTCAAAGAAGTGAAATGCGTTGCGCGATAAAATGCTGCTATCGTTTGGATAAAATGGCTCCAAAAACAGTTATTTAATGAACTAACTTACAAATATAAATGTTAGGGTGAATCAACGATTTTTAGATGGCACCATGATTTCAAAAAAGGGGCGTTTGTCGGTAGAACTCGCTCCTAGGCCTGATCGACCTGAAAGTGTTGTTACGGAACGTATTGTAAACACTGTTTGGGCAATCCTGCAAGAAGATCGACGAATGACGTGTGAAGCGTCAACTGATATTACAAAAACGTTGGCATTCCGCATTCTACGCGACAAATTACTGCGGCATTGTGTGTTTTCCAGATGGGTACCTCATCACCTGACGAGAGAACAATTGTTAACCAGAGTTCATGTATGTCATGAGTGGAAACAAATGATTGCAAAGGATCCAAACTTTCTAAACACAGTAATAACTGCCGATTAATTTCGACCCCCTCACGAAGCGCGCAACGAGTGTTTGGGAACAACACAGGCTCGCTGCCTCCAAAAAATGCCCGCCAAACCAAATCAGCTGGGAAGGTGATGATGATAATTTTCTTTGATCATAAAGATGTAGTCCACCAGCATGTCTTTCCTCCACAAATTACTGTCAATGCTGAATATTACATTTCAGTCTTGAAGCGTCTGCGACGACACATACCGATTAAAAGACCGGAACTTGAGGGCAAGTGGAACCTGCACCATGAAAACGCCCGTCGACATGTGGCTGCTTGTGTTCAAAAGTTTCTTACGAAATGTAGTATTGAAATCATGTCACAACATGCCTACAGTCCTGACCTCGCCCCGTTCGATTTCTGGTTGTTTCCAACCATCAAGGAGAAGTTCCGTGGAGCAACATTCAACACTGATGCTGCTGACGTTATTCAAACTGTACAAGGGTCGCTTAAGGAGCTTCCACAAAATGCCGTCGCCACATGCTTTGAAAAATAGACTGAACGATGTGACCGTTGCATATCATCCGAGGGAAGATAGATACTTTGAGAAAGAATAACCTATATTTTTCTGCGCCTATATTTCTTCATTTTGTGTGATTTTACTCTCAGTTTTTATAGAACGGCCGTTTTACATGCAAAATTCTTGAAAATATTTATTTACCTAAAATTCCGTTCACCAGTTGCTATCGTATGAAAAAAAAAATTCCCAATACGATTTGTAGAAGTGGAAAAAAACTTATATGAAAGAGAAAGGAATCTTGAAAAGTACCTTGATTATCTTAACCATGGTGTCACAAGCAGTGTTGGCGTGTTCGACGAAGCCCATAAAACCTTGGATCGTTTGAAGTGAGAGTCATTAGAATGGGTTTTTCAAAGGCGTTGTCAAGAAACTGCAGAATATTTTTGGGATGGAGTAGCTTCTGATGCGAAGCTGACAGACAAAAAGGTAAGCAAGAAACGACGAGACGAGGGCCTTTACTCTCAACCCCACAGACCTCACGGCGCTGAGGTAGCTTCCCAGTGATGCAGTTCTGAATAAAAAAGTGCCCTAGCGCTGATCTGATCAGGAAGCCTCAACCCGGAAAGAATACCATCAAAAAAATTTAAAAGCCCTGTGAAAAAAATCTGATTTAATTTATTTATTTAGTAAACTTTATTACTAATTACTTTATCAATTTATACACAATCAAGTCACATTATTGTGATCACCTCCTACTTTTATATCAACAGCACATAGCCAGTGAAAGAAGGCACGTGTCGTAGAGGTCTGCACGGACCCGGGCCAGGTCAAGCCTTTGCTCATTTCTAAGTTGGGAAAACAGGCCGGGCCGAGCCGGGCATTCAATATTTAATATAAAACAGACACGGGCCGAGCCGGGCATTCAATATTTAATATAAAACAGACACGGGCCGAGCAGGGTTTTTTTTTTTTTTTAATGAGCAAAACAACTGCTGTACGATGCCTTTCTCGTTTGGAAAACTCGCAACATACAGAAGCAGGATAAGAATGAATATTTTCCGCTAATGGAAAAAAATAGACGTTTTACAACATCCTCCCCTCCTACAAAACAAGTGGAGTTGGTCAGCTCCCTTAGTTTTTCAATGTGAATGTGGTCCCTTCTCTCGCTCTCTCTCTCCCTAACTTTCACCCTCCTCTCATGCTTCAGGGCGGGTTATTAAATACAGCATTTCTAAACCGAGCCACCAGCTCCCAACCAGGGCTTTCGCAAACGATCTTTTTTATTGTTCTGGTCGGCGGCACTTTGTTCTCTAGATGTGTGAAAAGCTTTTAAGTTGTCCTAAATGGCACGGGAGAAATAGGCTGGGAGAAACTTACTTCTCTGTATAAATCTGTGCCGTATTTTCCCCATTTGTACTCTCAGGCAGCCGTTTTCAAAACTTCTGTGACACTGATTAGCTGGGCAGTCTGTCGTTGTTTTCCCTTAGCATATGCTCAGTTCAGTGTTGCTGATAAATACTCTTCCATACTTATTATGGAATTTAAGAAAGCGAAATATTTTCGCGAAAAAATCGCTTCCGGAGAATATGTGCTGGTAGGCAATGTAAAAAGGAAAAGCGATATTTTTGAAACATTTTTAATTGGCCTTGGATGTGCGGGCTTGGGCCGGGCCGGGCCGGGCTTTCCAAATTAAGGCCCGTGCAGACCTCTAACGTGTCGTGAGCTGGCTTGGAGGGTATAGGTATATGAGGTGTACTGTAGGCAATCTGAAAACATATCACTCGTTTCTGTCATGGATAAAAGGAGCGATTTATCAGATTTGTAAAAAGGGACGATTATCAGCTTTCAGGCCAAGTGTGGCAGTATTTCTGAAACAGCGCAGTTTGTGAACTGTTTGCGTGCTGCTGTGGTTAAAGTACATTGTGATTAGAGAAATGGCACCATTGTAAATAAGCGACGTGGAAACTGCAGAGCACCGCGTGCCATTGATGTGAGAGGTAAACGTCGGCTTCGAAGGTGCGTGAGGGCCGATCGACACGCTACACTGGAGCAACTCACTGACCGAATGAACCAGAGGGCTACCGGAAGTGTGTCTAAAACGAAAGTTCAGCGAACCCTGCGGCGTATGGGGCTCCCATGCAGACGGATGATCACTGCACCTATGCTAACGAAGAAGAATCGCCAGAAATGGCTTACATTTAAACGGCAGTATCGGAATTGGACCTCCGCTGATTGGCAAAGGATTGCCTTCTCCGATGAGTCACGTTTTCTGCTTCATCGAACGGATGGACGTGGGCGTATAAGGTGAGAAACATCGGAGAACAAACACTCTTTAACCATTGCTGACAGAACACAAGTTGGTTGGGACAGCGTTATGGTCTGGGGAATATTTTCGTGGCATTCTCTGGGTCGACTCATACCTGTGGAAGGTATGAGTCGATGGACCGAATTCTTTATGAATCCATCCTTGCAGACCACGTACACATATACATGCTGATTGTCTTGCCTGGGGAGGATGGGTATCTTCCAGCACGACAATGCGACGTGTCACACAGCTGGAAATGTCCGAGAGTGGTTGGCAGAGCACGATGAAGACTTCAAAATACTTCCCTAGCCCCCAAATTCCCCAGACTTAAACCCAATTGAGCATCTGTGGGACCACCTCGATCGTCTTGTTCGCTCTATGGATCCTCTACCACGCACCCTCCAACAGCTGTCAGATGCACTGAAGTCAGCATGGCTCTACATGCCTGCAAACACCTGCCAGCACCTTATTGAGTCACTCCCAGCCCGTCTGGCTGCTGTCCGTGCTACACACGGCAGTTACTCTGGATATTAGAGGACTGTCACAATAAGGTAGCTCGATCGTGTATTAAAAGTGCACAATTTGAGCAATTTTAAATAAAAGAAAGAATGTTACGTGGAAGTCTTACGTTGAGAAAACTAAATTTTTATTTAAATACCACTCTGTGGTTCTGCAGGATTCTAAATATTTATTGTGAATAATGCATAACTAACATAGTTATACATCAACTAAGTGGGACTAATGCGCAGTTTTCTTAAAGATTGTGAGGTGGATGCACGATATACGTTGCCCACAAGGAAGCAGGGAGTGAGCCCAGTGGATAACTTTTATTAGAGCCAATAACGAGCAGTTTAATCCAAATGCCCTTCACTAACGTTATTTTCTCTCAGAGCAGTGCAATCTTAGCCACACGGAGTATCCACCACTTACAACTTTTTTTAACTGTCGTCAATTAAAAAGAGTTCGCATTGACTTTGTGCTGCCGAACCCTTAAGATCCGTGAAACTCCTACTGCGTGATCAGAATGTATCGTTTCATCCATACAGTGTTTTTTTTTTTTTTTTGTTTCTTTATCACCATTAGGGGAACAAGCAGTTTCCCGTTCCTAATTCACGCACCTAGTTTCGGGTAGCTGACAGATCCAGCACCTTGGCGAAGCGCATTCACCCATACCTCTTCATGGACTCGATCCAAGGCCCGGCTGGAAACAATAGTCAGAAGCCAGCGCTTTAGACCACTCTAATACCGAGGCGGCCATCTCTGCAGCATAAACATTTGGTTAAGATAGGATTATGTTTGCATACCGAACACAGATTTGCCTATTTTTGTATACATGATAATCTACAAAAAATCCTTGCCCAGCATCTCTTACCATCTAACCAAGAAAAGTGCATTAGCACCATTAAGCCCAAAAAAGAATTGTGCCTTAGCCCGGCTAAAGCGCGCTAACCTCCTTCTACATCACTGCAGGCTTCCTAAATTCAGAGAGCCTCCGGGAAACCATATGGGAAAATAACAGTTGGAATTTTTGCTACTGTGGCCATTTTCTGGAAAACTGTAACTTCTAGAAAACTTCACCTTGAATTTGGGTGAAACATATTTCGCAAGCAAACTGAACAGCTTGGCCACAATACTGTGCAAGACACAGTGGTGCACCGACGGTGGGAGTCCAACTGTTCCGGACCCCCCCCCCCCCTGAAAATAATAGAAATTACCCTAAAGCCCCCCCCCCTCTCCACACCCACACCCATACTTTTGCCGAGGTTTTTTCACCTCGAAACCGTCGCACGCTTTTAAACCTGTGTGTGTAGACAGTATTAAGCCATAAGCGCCCTGAGGCGGCGCGTGGTGAGAGGTGAGGACGTTTTTCAGATTCGGGGCGGCGTTCGAATTTTTGACCTGAGACGCAAGTTTTGAACGCCTGTGTGTGGGCAAATCCCTTCAAAGTGAAGTTTTTTTTTCCTACACCCACGGTACCAGTGGCGCACCGAGGAATTTCTGTTTGGCTACATGTATATATAGCTATGTGTGCATACGCACATAGTATATATGTATATACACTGACGGAAAGTGAAACAAGAAGACCAAGAAGGAGACGTCTGATACCAACGAAATTTATACAGCATAATAACGGAATACAGAGGATAACGTGATCAAAACATTATGGCAAAATACAGCTGTATTTGCTGGTAAACTGAAAAATAACATTTCCATGTAACATGATTAGTACGAGGTTGAACCGCCATCAACTGCGTCACACTGTGCACTTCTGGCATGGAGTCTGTCGTACAGATGTTGGATGTAAGTTTGGGGTATTGAGTTCCAAGCATCCTCAACCTGGACGCGTAAATCGGGGATGGTCGTGGCTGGCCGTGGAGACCGGATAAGTTGTTGTCTCATAAAATCCCACACGTGCTTAATGGGGGACAAATCCGGTGAACGTGCAGGCCATGGAAGTTGTCTCACACCCTGAAGTGCATGTTACGTTGCACGTGCCGTGTGTGGGCGTGGGTTGTCTTGCTGGAAAACACCACGATGGACCGACCTTACAAATGGCACAACAACGGGCTGAATGATGTTGGTGATGTAGGAGGTGCTGTTTAACGTACCCGGTACAAACACTAGTTGTGTACGGGAGTGATAGCTGATCGCTTCCTACACCAGGAGACCAGGTGTAGACCCTGTGTGTCGCGAGCGGATGCAAAAAGGGTACATACGCTCCCTTGTGCGTCTGCGAACACGCATACGGCCATTGGAGGCTCCCAAGCAGAATCTGCTTTCATCGCTGAACACGACAGATCGCCATTGCGTTCTCCAGTGCAGACGTTGGCGACACCACTGCAGCCGTTCCTGACGGTGGGCTGGAGCTAGAGGTGCACATGCGAGACGTAGTCCTGCATCCAGTAGACGGTTGCGGATTGTTCGCACAGTCACCTCAGGTGCAACGGCAGCTCGGATTTGCGTCGCAGTGGATGTTCTGCGTGACAACGCCGCTCTTCTTATGCGTCGATCAGTCCGCTCATCAGTCCGTCTGTGACTCCCGGTTCCACGTCTTCTCGTGTGGGAATGTTCCTCGGATCATCTACGCCACCATCGTACAACCACCGATTCTTCCCGTCCAATTCGCTCCGCAATACGACGACACGGCCACCCGGCCTTGCGGAGTCTGACTAGACGACCTCGCTCAAAGTCCGATAACTGCTGAAATCGTACACGTCTTTCATGTCCAGGCATTGCAGCTTCTTCAGAGACTTCGCACGTGTCCGTACGCCGACGACTGATTATATTCACTTCGCCGTACTCCTTAAATATCACCGACGAAAATTTGCATATTATGCCGTGTTGTGGCGTAAGCGCTCACCGGTTGGTCCCGAAATTAACATCACACCTACGTAAACTCGACCCCATTTACATATGTAAATTTCATGATCGTCCGCCAATTCCTTATTGGTGTTTTTTTTTCCCTTTCCGCCAGTGTATATATTGAAACGATACCGGGCCGAGCTGGAATAATCATCCCACCGCTAGCCACCAATTTGATACAAAAACGTGCCGAACGGTATAATTTAGACATGCTTCACTTATCAATAAAAACGAGACTTGAAGGTTCTTTTTGATTCGGGAGCTGGTATAAATGGGCGAGAACGTGATGCTTGCTGAAACACAGGGAAGTAATACACCAGAGCCTAAAAGAACAGAGTGCAAATAATCAGTTAACACCAATCTATTTAATTAACGGAGCATCCGGTCTGCTAGGATGTAAATTCCGTACATTCGGTAGGCATACATAAAAAGAAATGGGAGGGATTTCCCTCCTAGTTCAATCCTTACTCATTTGTAATTATCTCTTGAGAGAATTTCAGTTCACCATAGCGGGAATATTTAAAGTTCTGGATAACCAGTGTACGGCTAATAAGTTCAGGTGGCAGTCTAGGCATTAAAGAATGGGTTACAACCCCATTTCTAAAATGAGCTATGCAAGCTGATAATCAAAAGTCAGTACTTACGAATAGCTGGACGATGTTGGACAATCCATGTATTTAGTACACTCTTTCAGTATTATTCACACACACACACACGCGCCCTCTGTATTAGTAGTAGTGGGGGATGGTTTTTCACCTGTGTGTCTCAGAGGGTCTTCACTAATTTGTTGCTTTTCCACTCATTCTTTCGAAGCCGCAGAAAAAAGCATTTCTCCTCTCTTCCCCGACCGCTCGTGGGAGGGAGGAAAGTAACACCCACAACTGACTCCTCTTCGCTCAACAGGCGGGGGCTGTAGAATGGACAGGGGTAGTTGTCTTTCGAACTCCGTTAAGAAAGTTCGTCGGCAGCAAGGAAGGAACGTTTACATACTCTTTCGGAAAGGTCGGTGACCTCCCTCTATGGAATGAGACGGCGTGTTCGCTCTTCGTGATAAGAGAGTCTCTCTCGCGACGTCCTGGTCGGTCTGTCATCAGAGTACGGCCTTTTATACGAAAATATCGCAGCTCTTTTCTGCGGTAGTTGAACCTTCCTCTTAAGTTCACGAATTTTACTATACCTGGCGGGCTTACCTCCGGCCACCAAGTATTAACTAAGCCCTTTTTGTTCCATCGTACTTTTGCGGCTTACAGTGCGCTTAAAATTACCGTGCTATCATCGGTGTGAGTCGGACTTCAGGTTTCGTACCTAGCAGGTTCATTACGGCTGACCGCTGCGTAAAGCCGCATAGCGTACTCTCTCCATAGCAATCTGTCAGCCCCCGGCTTACAACTGCGTTCCGAGATGATTCCTGGGTGTGTTTTTCCGTCTGTCCTCCTGCCAGCGTATAGAGATCACAACTGTTTTCTTCCTTTCCTACTTTTTGCCATTACCTGTCACGTGGGCCTCATATGTTTCTTGTCACTCGACACTTAGAGATTTCTCTCGTGCCTCTCCCACGAAGCGTCGTTGCCTCTTGCCCCTCATAATCATAATTTTCCTCGTTCCCTACCGATTTTTGGCATTAATGACACACTTGAAATCGTCTTTATGGGAGTCTGAGTGCTTCTCAATTGCCGTCTGGTGTGGTCCCATGATGCTCACAGACCCCCATTGATGATCCACTAATTCCTTTGTTCTCATTCAGACAAAGATAATTACAAGACTAGTTATAAGTATAATAAGTTAATAAAAATAAGTTAATTTCCCAATTAATTTGCAATAGGCCAAATATTTAATTTAATTATCGACATAAATTAACCACGCCTATTAAGACCGTCCCCCCTTTTTAATAGTTACTAATTTAGACCCAATTTTCGCATCAATATATATATATATATATATATATATATATATATATATATATATATATATATATATATATATATATATATATATCATCATCATCATCATTGTCAACCATTATCAATCCACTGCTGGACGAAGGTCTCCCCAAGTTTCCTCCACAACGGTCTGTCTTGTGCCAGTCTCCTCCATGTCACTCCCGCATACTTTCGAATTTCATCCACCCATCTTCCATGTGGTCTTCTTCTGGGTCTTTTCCTGTCCCTTGGAATCCAATTTAAAATTTCGGCTGTCCATCGATGGTCTGTTCTTCTGGCAGTATGTCCAGCGCATTGCCATTTCAGGGATTTAACTCTGATCATGATGTCTTCCACTCTTGTCATTTTTCGGATCCACGTGTTCCTCTTCTTATCTCTCTTTGTTAGACCAAGCATGCACCTCTCCATGCTATTTGAGTTGTCTGCAGCCTTTGTATGTCTCTTTTAGCTAAGGTCCACGTCTCTGCACCATACGTAAGCACTGGAAGGATACATTGATCAAACACTTTTCTTTTAAGACATAATGGCATATTGCTCTTGAAAATTATGCTGTTTCTTCCAAAAGCTCTCCAGGCAAGTTTTGTACGCCGATTAATTTCTTCACCAATGTGACCCTCACATGATATCTGCTGTCCAAGATAAACGTACGTGTCTGTTATCTCCAGCTTTTCTCCATCAATCGATAAATCTTCATTTCTTGTAAAAGCATTGTACATCACTTTTGTCTTCTGAAAGTTCATTTTTAATCCCACTTCTTTACTCTTGTCAGCAAGTTCCTGGATCATACTCTGTAGCTTTGATGGGGTAGTTGCAAAAATGACTATGTCATCAGCAAAACGAAGGTGGGTTAGATAATCTCCATTAATCTTTATCCCTTTGTTTTCCCAGTTCAGTGATTGAAAGACATTTTCCAATGTGGCATTAAAGAGCTTCGGAGATATGGTGTCACCTTGTCTCACTCCTTTTCCAATTTTTATGTGTGTTGTATTTTCAAACAGCCGAATCTTTGCACTTGCATTTTCATAGATGTTATTAATAATATTAATGTATGCATCTTCAATACCGCAGGATTTCAGAGCTATTGCAACTGCTGATGGTTTCACCAAATCAAAGGCTTTTTCATAATCTATAAAAGCCATGCACAATGGAAGCTCATATTCCCTCGCTCTTTCAATTAGTTCTCTCAGTACGTGGATATGATCTATTGTGCTGTAGCCTCTCCTGAATCCAGCTTGTTCTCTCGGTTGAGCCATGTCCAGTGTCACCTTCAAACGGTGTGAAAGAACTTTAGTGAAGATTTTATAAACCACTGATAGGAGGCTGATAGGTCTGTAGTTCCTGAGATCCTCAATGTCACCTTTTTTATGCAGCAAGATCATTGTAGCGTTGTTCCAATCCTCAGGAATTTTCCCTTCATTAAGGCATCGAGTGAAAATTTGGGCGAGTACTGTTTCGATTTCTCCACTTGCTTCTTGTATGATGTCTATAGTAATTCCATCTTCTCCTGGAGCTTTTCCCCGCTTCATGTTCTTGATTGCATGTGCAACTTCTGCTGGAAGGACTGGAAGAACTCTGGTACTGGTACCTTTCATGATGTCTGGAGTACATGTATCATCCCTTTCATATAATTTGGAGTAGAAATCTTTCACTCTTGTCAAAATTTCGCCTCTATTTCTTGTTACAGAACCATCTTCTTTTCTCAGTGCCATAATCTGTTTTTTCCCCTTACTGAGATGTCCCTTTGCTATCTTTAGGCTTTGGTTGTTTTCAATTGCTTTCCTTACTAGTTCACAGTTGAATTTCCGTACGTCTTCAGTGATACTTTTTCGTACTGTCTTGCATAGCTCTATATATTCCACTTTGGAAGTCACATCTTCTTTAGTTGTCCTCATCACTCTTCTTTTTTGCATCAACATTTTGGTTTTTCCTGATAATTTGTTCACATGCAATTTGTTCTTAGACCCAGCTAATTTTGTTGCTGTTTCCATAAGAGCTTTGGTTACTTTTCTGTTAACTTCAGAAATATCCACTTCTTCCGATGTTAGGCCTTCTAAAGCAGAGAATCTGTTCTTCAGTTCCAATTTGAAGGTATTATGGTGTTTTTTAAGGTTGGTTATGTCAATACGTTTTGTTTGTCTTATGAGCTTGCTACGTTCGAGTTTAGTCTTGAGGTGCATCTTACATCTCACCAATCTATGGTCACTGCCTGTGTTGAACTTGTTTAGCACACTGCAGTCTTCTATGACGAATTTTTTGTTACACATAATAAAATCAATTTCACTTGTCGTCCCATTTGGATGTCTCCATGTCCATTTCCTGTGTGGCTTTTTCTTGAAAAAGGAGTTCAAGATGAAAAACCCTTTTGCTTCTGCAAACTCTACGAGAGTATTTCCACGCTGGTTTCTGTTGCCGTGACCGAATTTACCTACTGAAGTTTCATTCTGTTGCCGTTGCCCTATTTTTGCATTGAAATCTCCCATAATTATCTTCAAGTGCTGCTTACCTTTATTATTTAGATCACGAATTTCCTCATAAAATTCTTCAATTTCTTCTTCAGGATGACCTGTGGTGGGTGCATAAGTTTGAATAATCTGAGACTTGTATCTTCTCGAGAGTTGGATAACGAGTCGTGCAGCTCTGTCAGAGGAACTTTCAACTTCTACAACTTTATCCTTCAGTTTCTTGTTTATTATAAATCCAACACCACTAGTTCTGCCAGTATCTGTCCCACGATAGTAGAAGAGATGTCCACTTTTCAGTTCAATGAGATCTTCTCCTTTTCTCCTTACCTCACTTAGCCCCACGATGTCCCACTTGATCCTTTGTAGTTCCTCTTCCAATTCAAGAAGCCTTGAATCAGAAGATAGGGAGCGTCCATTGTACGTTGCCAAGGTCAGCATCAGATGGCAGCCTAGTCCGGTCCTCCGGGGATTCTTAGCACCCTCTGCCTTCATGTCGCACTGGCCGCTGCCTTGGCCAGGTACATTCCAGCTGCCGGAGACTGAGGGCCAAGATTTAAGTTGTGGAGTCATTTTGGAGGGGTTTGGCCATAACTCACCACGCTGGCCAAGCGGGTTGGTGAGTGTGGGATAGCATTTCCTCTAATCCCGATGGTATAGTTATACCGCTATTGACGGTCGTCAGAGCCCCTTTAGTGGGAAGAGGATGTACCACGAGAAGGCGGGGTTGACATTTGTCAAGGAGAGGCTGTGATGTTACGCATCACCTGACCTTACATCCCTATATATATATATATATATATGTGACATATACTGACGGAAAAAAAAACCCCAACACCGAGAAGGGGTTGTGTTAGATAAACGACAGTTGGTAGGCGGTGAGAGTACATCTGTAAGATGACGTCCATGCAAATTTCGCGCTCGGGGCATACATGTGGCGCTAGTAGCGCCCCTCGGAACATGCAAAGCAGGTTTGCTGTAAATACGCGCTGTAACGTTCGTGAGCGTTAGTTATCGTTGAGATTCGACGTAGGGTGTTGATGTTAGTCAAGAATGCCTTTAAGAAGACGAAGAAGCCATTATCAACTGCTCACGGAGTTTGAACGAGGTCGTGTAATAGGGCTACGAGAAGGTGGATTTTCTTTCCGCAATATTGCAGAACGACTTTGCAGGAATGTAGCCACTGTGCATGATTGTTGGCAGCGGTGGTCAAGGGAAGGTACTGCATCAAGAAGACCGGGTTCCGGCCAGCCACGTGGCACTACTGAGAGGGAAGACCGCCGTGTACGGCGTATGGCCTTGGCGCATCGAACCGCGTCTGCGGCAGCAATTCGAGCTGCAGTTGCTATCACAGTGACACAACGAACTGTTACAAATTGGTTACTTGAAGGACAGCTCCGAGCCAGACGCCATGTAGCGTGCATTCCACTTACTCCAAACCACTGCCGTTCGCGACGTCAGTGGTGTAAAGCTAGAGCTCATTGGACGACGGAGTGGCGATCTGTTGTGTTTTCTGATGAAAGCCGGTTCTGCCTGGGTGCCAGTGATGGCCGTGTGTTGGTTAGAAGGAGGCCAGGTGAGCGCCTGCAGCCAACCTGTCTGCGGCCGAGACACACTGGACCTACACCTGGAGTTATGGTCTGGGGAGCAATTTCCTATGACAGCAGGAGCACTCTCGTGGTTATCCCACGCACCCTCACGGCACAGTTGTACGTCGGTATGGTGATTCAACCTGTTGTGCTGCCATTCATGAACAGCAGTCCAGGGGGTGTTTTCCAACAGGATAACGCTCGCCCGCATACCACTGTTGTAACCCAACATGCTCTACAGAGTGTCGACATGTTGCCGTGGCCTGTTAGATCACCAAATCTTTCACCAATCGAGCGCGTATGGGACATCATTGGACGATAATTCCAGCGTCACCCCCAACCAGCATTAACCGTCCCTGTATTGACCGACCAAGTGCAACAGGCATGGAACTCCATCCCACAAACTGACATCCAGCACCTGTACGACACAATGCATGAACGTTTGCGTGCTTGCATTCAACATTCTGGCGGTTACACCGGTTATTAATGTACCAGCATTTCACATTTAAAATGGCTCTTCTCGCGCTTACAATAAGCTGTAATCTTGAAACCTTAATCGATTAAATATGTTACCTATACAAATGTATTGCCGCCATTTCATTCCTCTACAACTATTTTTTCGTGGTGTTAGGATTTTTTTTTCCGTCAGTGTATACATGTACCTATGTATGCATACAATATATATAGATATGTATACAGTGCATAAGATAGACAGATATACATTAGATAGATAGATAAAAGAGTTGACATACGGGGCTTTGGGGGGACTTAAGCCCCAAAGCCGCACTCCCCCCCCTGGTCGCCGCTCCGGTGCGCGGTACAAATAGGAGATAGGTGCTAGCAAAGGCTTTTTGTTTGAGTTTGTTTGTCAGATGAAGATGTGCCTATTTATAGTTACACACCTTCCTTTTCTTAATAGAAAAAAATTCTTTTTTGAAAAATTTAAGTTAAATGATGGAAATAAAAATAAATAACACAAAATAACAACGAATAATATATCATCATCATCATCATTGTCAACCATTATCAATCCACTGCTGGACGAAGGTCTCCCCAAGTTTCCTCCACAACGGTCTGTCTTGTGCCAGTCTCCTCCATGTCCCCCCTGCATACTTTCGAATTTCATCCACCCATCTCCCATGTGGTCTTCTTCTGGGTCTTTTCCTGTCCCTTGGAATCCAATCTAAAATTTCGGCTGCCCATCGATGATCTGTCCTTCTGGCAGTATGTCCAGCCCATTGCCATTTCAGGGATTTAACTCTGATCATGATGTCTTCCACTCTTGTCATTTTTCGGATCCATGAGTTCCTCTTCTTATCTCTCCTGGTTACACCAAGCATGCACCTCTCCATGCTACTTTGAGTTGTCTGCAGCCTTTGTATGTCTCTTTTAGTTAAGGTCCACGTCTCCGCACCATACGTAAGCACTGGAAGGATGCAATGATCAAACACTTTTCTTTTAAGACATAATGGCATATTGCTCTTGAAAATTATGCTGTTTCTTCCAAAAGCTCTCCGGGCAAGTTTTGTACGCCGATTAATTTCTTCATCAATGTGACCCTCACTTGATATCTGCTGTCCAAGATAAACGTACGTGTCTGTTATCTCCAGCTTTTCTCCATCAATCGATAAATCTTCATTTCTTGTAAAAGCATTGAACATCACTTTTGTCTTCTGAAAGTTCATTTTTAATCCCACTTCTTTACTCTTGTCAGCAAGTTCCTGGATCATACTCTGCAGCTCTGATGGGGTAGTTGCAAAAATGACTACGTCATCAGCAAAACGAAGGTGGGTTAGATAATCTCCATTAATCTTTATCCCCTTGTTTTCCCAGCTCAGTGACTGAAAAACACCCTCCAATGTGGCATTAAAGAGCTTCGGAGATATGGTGTCACCTTGTCTCACTCCCTTTCCAATTTTTACGTGTATATATATATATATATATATATATATACATATCATCATCATCATCATCATCATTGTCAACCATTATCAATCCACTACTGGACGAAGGTCTCCCCAAGTTTCCTCCTCGACGGTCTGTCTTGTGCCAGTCTCCTCCATGTCACTCCCGCATACTTTCGAATTTCATCCACCCATTTCCCATGTGGTCTTCATCTGGGTCTTTTCCTGTCCCTTGGAATCCAATCTAAAATTTCGGCTGTCCATCGATGGTCTGTCCTTCTGGCAGTATGTCCAGCCCATTGCCATTTCAGGGATTTAACTCTGATCATGATGTCTTCCACTCTTGTCATTTTTCGGATCCACGAGTTCCTCTTCTTATCTCTCCTGGTTACACCAAGCATGCACCTCTCCATGCTTTTTTAATTGTCTGCAACCTTTGTATGTCTCTTTTAGTTAAGGTCCACGTCTCTGCACCATACGTAAGCACTGGAAGAATGCATTGATCAAACACTTTTTTTAAAAAACATAATGGCATATTGCTCTTGAAAATTATGCTGTTTCTTCCAAAAGCTCTCCAGGCAAGTTTTGTACGCCGATTAATTTCTTCATCAATGTGACCTTCACTTGATATCTGCTGTCCAAGATAAACGTACGTGTCTGTTATCTCCAGCTGTTCTCCATCAATCGATAAATCTTCATTTCTTGTAAAAGCATTGAACATCACTTTTGTCTTCTGAAAGTTCATTTTTAATCACACTTCTTTACTCTTGTCAGCAAGTTCCTGGATCATATTCTGCAGCTCTGATGGTGTAGTTGGAAAAATGACTACGTCATCAGAAAAACGAAGGTGGGTTAGATAATCTCCATTAACCTTTATCCCTTTGTTTTCCCAGTTCAGTGATTGAAAGACATTTTCCAATGTGGCATTAAAGAGCTTCGGAGATATGGTGTCACCTTGTCTCACTCCCTTTCCAATTTTTATGTGTCTTGTATTTTCAAACAGCCGAATCTTTGCACTTGCATTTTCATAGATGTTATTAATAATATTAATGTACGCATCTTCAATACCGCAGGATTTCAGAGCCATTGTAACTGCTGATGGTTTCACTGAATCAAAGGCTTTTTCATAATCGATAAAAGCCATGCACAATGGAAGTTCATATTCCCTTGCTCTTTCAGTTAGTTTCAGTACGTGGATATGCTCTATAGTGCTGTAGCCACTCCTGAATCCAGCTTGTTCCTTCGGTTGAGCCATGTCCAGTGTTACCTTCAAACGGTGTGAAAGAACTTTAGTGAAGATTTTATAAACCACTGATAAGAGGCTAATAGGTCTGTAGTTCCTAAGATCCTCAATGTCACCCTTTTTATGTAGCAGTATCATTGTAGCGTTGTTCCAATCCTCAGGAATTTTCCCTTCATTAAGGCATCGAGTGAAAATTTGGGCGAGCACTGTTTGGATTTCTCCACTTGCTTCTTGTATGATGTCTACAGTAATTCCATCTTCTCCTGGCGCTTTTCCCCGCTTCATGTCCTTGATTGCATGTGCAACTTCTGCTGGGAGAACAGGAAGAACTCTGGCACATTTCATGATGTCTGGAGTGCATGTATCATCCCTTTCATATAATTTGGAGCAGAAATCTTTCACTCTTGTCAAAATTTCGCCTCTATTTCTTTCTACAGAACCGTCTTCTTTTCTCAGTGCCATAATCTGTTTTCTTCATTTACTGAGATGTCCCTTTGCTATCTTTAGGCTTTGGTTGTTTTCAATTGCTTTCCTCACTAGTTCACAATTGAATTTCCGTACGTCTTCAGTGATACTTTTTCGTACTGTCTTGCATAGCTCTATATATTCCACTTTGGAAGTCATCTTCTTTAGTTGTCCTCATCTCTCTTTTTTTGCATCAACATTTTGGTTTTTCCTGATAATTTGTTCACATGCAACTTGTTCTTAGACCCAGCTAATTTTGTTGCTGTTTCCATAAGAGTTTTGGTTACTTTCCTGTTAACTTCAGAAATATCCACTTCTTCTGATGTTAGGCCTCCTAAAGCAGAGAATCTGTTCTTCAGTTCTAACTTGAAGGTATTATGGTGTTTTTTAAGGTTGGTTATGTCAAAACATTTTTTTTTGCCTTATGAGCTTGCCACATTCGAGTTTAGTGTTTAGGTGCATCTTACATCATCTCACCAATCTATGGTCACTACCTGTGTTAAACTTGTTTAGCACACTGCCGTCTTCTATGACGAATTTTTTGTTACACATAATAAAATCAGTTTCACTTGTCGTCCCATTTGGATGTCTCCATGTCCATTTCCTGTGTGGCTTTTTCTTGAAAAAGGAGTTCAAGATGAAAAACCCTTCTGCCTCTGCAAACTCAATGAGAGTATTTCCACGCTGGTTTCTGTTGCCGTGACCGAATTTACCTACTGAAGTTTCATTCTGTTGCCGTTGCCCTATTTTTTCATTGAAATCTCCCATAATTATCTTCAAGTGCTGCTTATCTTTATTATTTACATGGCAAATTTCCTCATAAAATTCTTCAATTTCTTCTTCAGGATGACTTGTGGTGGGTGCATAAGTTTGAATTATCTGAGCCTGGTATCTTCTCGAGAGTTGGATAACGAGTCGTGCAGCTCTGTCAGAGGAACTTTCAACTTCTACAACTTTATCCTTCAGTTTCTTGTTTATTATAAATCCAACACCACTAGTTCTGCCAGTATCTGTTCCACGATAGTAGAAGAGATGTCCACTTTTCAGTTCAATGAGATCTTCTCCTTTTCTCCTTACCTCACTTAGCCCGACGATGTCCCACTTGATCCTTTGTAGTTCCTCTTCCAATTCAAGAAGCCTTGAATCAGAAGATAGGGAGCGCCCATTACACGTAGCCAAGGTCAGCATCAGATGGCAGCCTAGTCCGGTCCTCCGAGGATTCTTAGCACACTCTGCCTTCATGTCGCATTGGCCGCTGCCTTGGCCAGGTACATTCCAGCTGCCGGAGACTGAGGGCCAAGATTAAAGTTGTGGAGTCATTTTGGAGGGGTTTGGCCATAACTCACCACGCTGGCCACGCGGGTTGGTGAGTGTGGGATAGCATTTCCTCTAATCCCGACGGTATAGTTATACCGCTATTGGCGGCCGTCAGAGCCCCTTTAGTGGGAACAGGATGCACCACGAGAAATCGGGGTTGACATTTGTCAAGGAGAGGCTGTGATGTTACGCATCACCTGACCTTACATCCCATATATACATAAATATATATATATTATTTTCCTTTGATACATGCCCATACCACTCTGCTACCGCGCAATGCAGCTGGAAAACAAGAGTGAATAGTACATATATTTATAAATTTGATATTATATTTGTTTGGGTTTTACATTTCATTATTGGTATTTTATAATTTTCCAGTGTGACCTTTGGGTAAAGTTTATCGTTCTCCTTTTTCTTTTGCTATGGTCTGGAGTTTATTTGTTGTCATGTACATGTTCTGGAAGTGTTGCTTATGGTTATTTATAAATATATATATACAGAATATGTACCACCATTTTTGAGCTTCGATATAACCAATACAAATTTTTCCTTGTTAAATTATTTTATAAAAGAATAAGTAGCTCAAAAAATGAGAGCGTGATTTAATTTGAAACAGTAATTTACTATGAAAATGTTTCCCCAGTATAGATTTCTGTTACGTTTGTAAGCACATTCAAACATTTCTGTAATATCAAAGAGAAGAAGAAGAGTTATAAAAATATATAATTAATTATTAGGACATCATTAATTTATTTAGGACATCATTTTCCAAATTTTCATACTAACATATTTCGGATTGAAAGAATCGTCAACAATAACTTCCCTGGCCACTCCAACATTTAACATTTCTAAATTAGGCATTTACCACCATTTGGTCTTGCCAAGGTACTTTCCTTTGTTATTAAAATAATCCAAATACATATTACGGCTTTGTTTTTCTGCTGGGAATGAAGATTGACTGAGATACTTGGGAATGAAAAGCGCGAAGTTTTTAAGTTTGTGTCTGTGGCCAAACCTAGTCTGGGGGACGATCTCTCTAGGGACCACAGGTGGTCAACCGTAATCCGCGCGAAGGTAAAAGTCGGTGTGTGGGCGGCCTTTAGATATTGTGCTACTACAAGAATAATACGTAGTTAATTCATACATACTACATTTCATACACACGCAAGATATGTTCTTTAAATTAAGAAAAAACTAGGTAAATCATGTGTACTCTTTCAGTCCTTCTTGAGAGGAGATCCTCCTGGGAAAACATGAGCTTCAGCTAGGATCTGAGTGTTTGTTCTACGTCTACGGGGTGCTGTGGGAGTGGGCTAGTGACTTTCGCGATATCTTAGTTATGTTGTTGCTTCATGTTTAACTCATTTCAGCATTAGAAATCTTTTGATTAGCTAGTTTTGTAACATGTGACCAACATATTACCAACTGTACCCACAATGCACCGCATGTCTTCTTGTATATAAAATCGTTGAAATTAACAATATCTGACATCTGAAGATGGGGTGATTGTCAAACCCGAAAGTACTCATGTGTTGTTTTAGCTGTAAATATTCATCGTATTTTATCATTAAATCGTGCCAAGACGGTAATTGATGACTTAATTTCTTGACTTTTTTGCACGCATTATTTCTCATCTTTAAGTGAAAATGCTTACATGGTAACATTAATGTGTACCCGCATGTTCCCTGACGTGGGCTTTCCAGGAGCAGTGTGTAGCATCTGGGACGTCATGAGTTTCGAAAACAAAGAAAATGGATGAAAGCTTCCGGTGTTACATGCAATCAAATGATACTACCGTTAATTCCGGACAAACTGTAACAGAATAAAACTGATGCTTCCTTTGAAACCTTAAATATCACGTAATTAATTTTGGGGGGAATGGGGGTTTAAACGATTCCAATGATTATCTAAGGCTTTGCTCATCCCTGGTTTACGGACACTGGCTCCAGGGAAGGGAAAAAGGTAACCACACAGTCATCTCATTCTCAACATGAAACCATGTCAAACTCTGACTATTAGCTAGCAGCTCGTGCTTCTACCCACTCTGCTACCTGGATAGCTAGCTCAATTGCCTGTGCATTTATAGAGTATATATTTCAGTGGTGCCGACTTCACCAAATTATTGTTGTGACACGCGTGAAGAGAAAAGACGTCGGAGACGAACGTCTCCTCCATTGTCAGAGGGAAAATAAACAAGAAAGATGACACTGCATTTTCGGGTGTAATAAGCACGTCTTTTAAATCCGTTCTGACGCAAATTAAATTTATCAAAGCTATTCAAAGTCAATGGAACCGGTATGGAAAACAATAGTATCTGACGGAAGAAAAAAGGTTTTCAATCGGGTTTTTAATCCCTCAGATATTGCTGTAAACGGAATCGTGAGATTACGTTTACAGGTTGCAGACTTGTGCGTTAAGAAAAACATGAATTTATATGAGAAACATTTCGCACCGGAAACGCTCTCCAACACAGAAAGAATTTTTCAAATCCGACTCTTAGAAACAGAGATATTGACAAAAATAAGATGTGACTTTACGTCCCCTGGTGAGAAAACCATGCATTATTGTAGGAAGAAAGTATCCTCAAAAGTTTTTCCATATGAGCGGTATCGGTCCAAGAAAAAAAAATTTGTCGAGTTTTCAGGAGCCCAGATTTTGCTACAAATACATCAGAAGCAGAAATTAACACTTATGCCCCCTGGTGGCCAAACCATTATTTACCAAACTTTAGAAATCACGTGAAAAATATTTTCATCAGGTCTTGTATGCGATACAGGAAGAATTTTTCAAATCGGAATTTTAGAAGCAGAAATAACTCAGAAAACGCAATTTACCTTTCTGCCCCCTAGCGGAAAGTCTATGATTTACTTGAAAATTTTGATCTTATAGGGAAAACATTTCGCATCGGAAACACTATCCAACAAAGACGGAATTTTTCAAATCGGGCTCCTAGAAATAGATATATTGACAAAAATAAGATATACATCTAAGACCCCTGGCGTAGAAACCATGCATTTTTTCAAGAAGAAAATTTTCCAAAATAGTTTGTTGACATGAGTAGTATCGGTCAACAAACGACTTTTTTTGCAATCGAGAATTTAAAAGCTCATATTTTGCTGCAAATATAACAGAAGCGGAAATTAAGATTTACGTCCCCTGGTGGCTTAACTATTATGTTACAAAAATTAGAAATTATGTGCAAACGATTTCCCCTCAGGAGCTGTATCCGGTGCAGAAAGAAATTTTCAAATCGGAGATTTAGAAGCAGAGATATAGGGGAAAGCAATTTAACTTTACGTCCCCTAGCGAAAAGTCTATAAATCACTTGAAATTTTTTAAATTTTATGAATATGTCACACTGGAAGCACTATCCAACAAAGAAGGAATTTTTCAAATCGAACTCATAGAAGTAGAGATATTGACAAAAATAAGATATAAATCTACGTCCCCTGGCGTAGAAACCATGCATTATTTTAAGAAGAAAATGTTTCTAAAAGGTTTGTCGACATGAGTGGTATCGGTCTACGAGCGACGTTCTCTTCAATCGATAATTTAGAAGCTCATATGTTGCTACAAATACATCAGGAGCGGAAATTAAGATTTACGCCCCCTGGTGGCCAAACAATTTTTTTCAAAAATTAGATATTATGTGCAAACGATTTCCCATCAGGGGCTGTATCCGGTAGAGGAAGAATTTTTCAAATCGGAGATTTAGATGCAGAGATATAGGGGTAAACGCAATGTATTTCTACGCCCCCTAGCGGAAAGTCTATGAAATATTTGAAAATTTTGAAATTATATGAAAAGCATGTCACACTGAAAACACTATCCAACACGGAAGAAGTTTTTCAAATCAGACTCCTAGAAGTAGAGATATTGACAGAAATAAGATATACATCTATGCCCCCTGGCAGAGAAACTGTGGATTATTTTAAGAAGAAAATATTCCGAAAAGTTTTATCGATGTGAGTGGCATCAGTCCACGAAAGAATTTTTTCAATCGATATTTTATAAGCTCAGATTTTATGGCAAAAACATCAGAAGCAAAAATTAACACTTACGCCCTCTGGTAGCCAAAGTATTCTTTACCAAACATTTGAAATTATGTGCAAAAGATTTTCCATCAGGAGGTGTATCAGCTGAAGAATTTTTTTTTCATGTCGGAGTTTCAGAAGAAGAAATATCGGGGAAAATGTAATTTACTTTTACGCCCCCTAGCGGAAAATCTATGCGTAGTTTGAAAAAGTAAATATATCTAAAATACTCTTCGACATAAATGGAATCGAAAGATAAAATAATTTTTCCAATAGGATGTTTAGAAGCAAATATGTGGAATAACACGTATTTTTGAATTCGACATCATTTGCATTTACGTGCTCTAGCGGCAAAATGGTACATCGTAAAAAAAAACGAAATAAAGGATCATCATTCGCATATTTCAGGCATCCCAATGCAAAAAAAAATAATTCAAATCGGACTAATAGTTGCAGAGATATCGTGGGTACAGACGGACGGACGGACGGACGGACAAACCGATAACATAAGCACGATCTTTTTTTACAAAAGACGTGCTAAAAAAGGGAAAAAGATGAATTATGAGATTCGATATATATTTTTAAACGCAATTGTAATTGCTCATCAGCAAATGGACAAGGAAGCAGAAATATTCTTTTGCTGAGTATTAGTATTTTTTAAATAAAGTTTAGCCCTTGAGTTTATAAAAATGTCCAGAGATTTTATTTCCAAACGTTTATAAAAAAAATATGAGAAATAAACGCGGTTATTGAAGCAAAGAACGAGAAGCGCAAAAAAAAAAAAAAAGAAAATAGATAAATATAGACGCTAGAGATTACACGTTTCTGTGTTTTTTTGGGTTTTTTTGACAATTATTTTAAACATTTGCCACGTATCATGAGAACATGTCAAAGACAATATACACTGAAGAGCAATTGAATTAGAAATACCTGTCTGGTAACGTGTAGCACCACCTTTCGCCCTGATGACGGCGGCGATTCGTCTCAGCGTGGACTCGACAAGACACCGGAAGCGTTGGGAAGCCATACGGATCCACGACCCCTGAACAAGCTCCCACAGTTCACGAAGATTTGATGGAGGGCGTCAGAGGCTCGAACATCTCTCTCGATGGCGTCCCAGATGTGCTCGATGGGATTGAGGTCAGGTGACCTAGCTGGCCAAGGAAGCGAGGTCACGTCGGTGGATTGTTCATCCAACCATTCGGATACAATTCGGGAGCGATGGCACGGTGCATTGTCTTGCTGCAGGATGAGGTCTCCAGTGGAATGTTGAAGACGCACAAACGGGAGCAAGTGGTCGTCAAGGATATCCCGGTAACGTTGACCTGTGAGGGACGATGTCACACGTACCAGGGGTCTCATTTCAGTCCACGTAAACAGTCCCCGGACGAGAATGCCAACCCCATCAGCCTGAAGAGTACCCAGCTGGCACGAAGGATCCATCGCTTCATGTGGTTTGCGCCGTACTCGTATCCTGCCATCCGCATGTACCAACGTGAATCTCGACTCATCAGTCCAGGCAACATTTTCCCACATGTCTAGGGTCCAGTGGCGATGTTCCCGCTCACATGCTAATCTTTGCACACTGCGATGCGCGGTCAGCAGCGGTACCCTCGTGGAACGATGGCTTCTGTACCCCATAGCGAGGAGATGGTTCTGGATGGTGTGGCTGCTTACACGTTTTTGTGCACCAGCGTTAAATTGCCGTGTGTGTTCTTGCATTGTGGCCCGTCTATCCGCTGTTGCAATGCGAGCTAGCTGACGATGACCCCGCTCATCCACACGCTGTTGCCCATGGCAGTTGGCCCTTGCAGGGATGGTTTTGCCGGATTCGATGTACTCACGGTGCACCCGTGACACAGTGGCTCCTGAAAATTCCAGTGCCTGCACGACTTCCGAGATGGAGTGACCCATTCGTCGGGACCTGACAATTTGCCCACGATCAAATGCGCTTAGATTTTTCGTCTTACCCATACTGCGCCCGACTCTTGCTGATTCCCGTCGCATCCCTCCTTATATTGTCGGATCGCTGCATACGTCATGTCGTTTCCATTTATAGGGCCGCCTACATCGCCACATTTGCAAAACGCCAGCTGTCTCTAATTCAATTGCTCTTCAGTGTATAAATCACAAGAACTTGGGCTGACAATCAAGTTTCATATCAAATGAGCAATGCTGAATATGGAAAAGGTGTTTTATTTATTTTGTTATTTATTAATTCATAAAATATTCGCTTTGGCCTCATACGGTGGAGCTTGGTCCATCTTATAAAGAATTATACATTTCTATAAAGAAAAGAGATGCATTTTTTGCAATTGGAATCAGTAATAAATAAATATCAATAATAATAAATAAATTTTGTAATAATTAATAAACAGGAACTGCACACCAACTATACTCCGAAAAGTCTAACTATACTAGTAATCTGAATTTATTGGGATAGATTAGAAATCCAAGTTTCCAAGCTTTTGAACACCAACCAGATGTCTTTTACAAGGAAGGTAGACAGCAAACTGCAAACTGCATAATAGAACACTTCAACGTTTTGACGAAGTGTTCTATTATTCAGTTTGCAGTCTGCTATCTACCTTCCTTTAAGAAGCCATCTGGTTGACGTGGCAAAGTGATTTCTATTCTACGCCGATAAATTCGGATTACTGTCATAGTTGTACTACAAATTGTATTTTGAATCTTATCATAAATAATATATTTCTAGAAAGGAAGGAAATGCATTTTTAGGACAATCTGAATCTGGGCAAGAGTGTGTTTGGGTCTAACCAAGTTGATCTCAACATCCTTGAGAAGTAGGAAGCTAGGAGAAGACGAGGGGGGGGGATTCCTACCGGTTTCAATTAGGGTAGGGCGGCTGTCAAAAGTGTAACTGTGAATAATTTTTGAACAAGTTAGTAAAATTATGCAATGCATTGATTATGATACGCTTTCCAACATACTAGAAATCATTACTCAAGTTATGAGGAAAATGGTTGTGGAATAAATCTCACTCCTGTGCCCTGACCTTTGATCCCATTTCGATGATATTCAACAGAACTGGTTCAGTATACCTCCGAAATAACATGATAAAGTTTTGTCGCCATCGAAGCAATTTTACGTAAGTTATGATGCATAAGCGCTATGGAATAGATCCCGCTTCTGTGTCCTAACATTTGATCCCATTGCGCCCATTTTCAACAGGATTTGTCCCCAGGAAGGTCCCTACAACATACTAAGATTTCATCTAAATCGAAACATTTTTATGTAAGTTATGACGCATAATGGCGATGGAAGTTGTTCCGCTCCTATGTCATGACCTTTGACCCCCATTTCGCCCATTTTCAATAGGGTTTGTCCCCAGGTGGTGTCCTACCACATACTAAAATTTAATCGAAATCGAACCTTTTTTACGTTAGTTATGACGCATAAGAGCAGTGGAATGGATCCCGCTCCTATTTCCTGACCTTTGAACCCATTTCGTTCACTTTCAATAGGGTTCCTTCCCAGGTGTTCCCCTACCACATACTAAAATTTCATCGAAATCAAACGATTTTTACGAGAGTTATCGTGCGGACGAACATACGCACACAACGCGTGACGTAATGAAGCAGATGGGAATCGCGACCATGTGCTCGCAGGAGTGTGACGTCATGAAACTTTAATAGGATCCACACACAACGCGTGACGTAATGAGACAGATGGCGTGACCGCGCGCCAAGATCTGATGGAACGACCTCATGACACTACACTAAAAACGTGGTAATTTGGAGGTACATTTCGCCAGCCCCCCACCCCAGCAAATTCAAAATTCAACAGTGCCATTCGTTTGTGCTACGTTTGTGCGGGTTTGTGCCGCAAACCGTGTCGTTTGTGCTAGCATAGTTTTTGAGATATTCAAAATATAATGGGGGGGGGGGGATGGTCAGCCCCCTGCTCCGGCAAATTCAAAATCCAACAGTGCCATTCGTTTGTGCTACGTTTTTGCTGGTTTGGGCCGCAAACCGTGTCGTTTGTGCTAGCTTAGTTTTTGAGATATTAAGTACCTAAATTTTGTTGCCAACCATTTCCTCAGCCCCGCCCTCCCCCGACCCCACTCGCAAATTCAAAATTTAGCATAGCCATTCGTTTGTGCTGGTTTGTGCCGGAAACCCTGTCGTTTGTGCTAGCTTAGCTTCCGAGTTATTAAATACCCAAATTTCGGTGTGGACCATTTCCCCAGCCTGTTTTGAATATAACATAAATTTGGCGGGTTGGGGGAATGCCCCTCCTCCCATCCCATAAGTTCAAAATTCAACACAGCCATTCGTTTCTGCTGGTTTGTGCCACAAAACGTGATGTTTGTGGTAGCTTAGTCTTCGAGATATTTCTGCGAACAAGCCTTTCTTTAATAATAAACAGATCATGATTCTACAGTGAGCACGAGGTCATAAATGATGCACTGTGGATCAATGGCATTAGATCATCTGGAGTGACGAAAGAATTTGATTCATAACAAAAGGAGGACATTTGTACGTATGACGCTGACAACATGATCCGAACCCTACTGTACTTACATTCAAACAGTAAAGCATCCTACTGCCGTTATGATGTGGGGTTGCATCTCAGCTCATGGAGTGGGTAGACTGTGTAACATTGAAGGTAACATGAATGCTGCCCATTATATACAAATACTGGAGAGGGACAATGCTTCCTTCATCTGTTAACACGTTTCCAAATAGTGATATCATCTTTCAGGACGACAACGTGCCCTGCCATCGGACACGAGTAGTGGACAGGTGGTTGGTTTCTAAATCTGTCGGGAGGTTGCAATGTCCTACACAATAGCCGAATCTTAATCCGATCGAATACTTTGGATGAAACTGAAACAGGTGAGTACGAGAAATCCTACAAATTAAGTAAAGTTACTTGAAGCTATGATTTCATGTTGGTATCATCTAACATCAAAGGATGAACTTGAACACCTTTTGAGTAGTATGCCCAGGAAATGTGTCTTAGCAATTAAAAACAAAGGCAACCCCAATAATTATTAGACAATTTTATGTATGTGTACATACAAACAATTGTCTTATAATAATTATGCATAAAAATTGTGGATACATTATGTATGTATACATACAGAGAAGTATGTCTTGAAACATATTTGACATTCATTGACTAAATGAACAAGTTTAACGAGTTCTATTTTTTTATTTCTCGTAACTTAAACAGTTTGTACTTAACCAGAAAAAAAAAGAAGTTTATGTTAGCTTTACAATTTCTTTCTGTCTTCTCATCCACTTCATGTACAACAATGCAGATATGTTAGATCTGCAAAACGTTTTGAATTCCTTACGAAATTATTTTTTAAATGATGCACAGCCGTCGGTGGCGCAGTGGTCTAAGCGATGGCTTCTGATCATTCGTCCGAAAGGGGTCCGGGTTTGAATCCCGTCAGGAATGGATGTTGTGTTTGTCTTACGGCACTGGCTCTCTCCCTTCCCTGGAACCAGTTACCCTAAATTAGGGACGGGCGACTGCTTATGGCCCATTGAGTTGCTCACGGTGGTCGTTAAACCTCCAATCAAAAGAAAAAAAGATGGTATGAAGGGACTGATGTTACTGTTAGTACATCTACTGGTAGGTGGAGTCTGCTTCATTATCGCTTACATGGGTGTAAAAGCAGGCGTAAACCACTGTTAACTGCAAATCAAAGACAACATAGGCTTCAGTGGGCAAAATAGCATGTATCATGAACAACTAAGCCATATGAAAATGCTCTTTTCAGTGATGAATCAGAATTTTGCCTTAATGGGAATCCGAGTAGTGCCTATGTAAGGAGATTCAAGCAGGAAGAATTCCATCCAAGTTGCTTAGTGAGGCCAGTGTTAAGAATCCGGTGAAGGTCATGGTTAGGAGCTGCATGTGAGAACATTGCGATGCGAACCTCCATATTGTCGATGGTACACCAAATGCCCAGAAATACATCTGGATATTAGAAAACAAGATGCTGTTATCACCTAGAAGACTTTATGATAGTAATTTTATTTTTCAAGAGGACAATGCACCCTGTCATCGTGCAAAACTAGTGAAAAACTGGTTTCAGGAAAAAAATGCTCAGCATCTTGATTGGTCACCACACTAACCGGACTTAAACCCGATCGAAAATGTTTGGTTCAAAGTGCCGTATGAACTATCAAAAAAGAAGCCAACAACCAAAACTCATTGAATATGTAATTCAAATAGGGAATCGTATTGTTCAACCCAATCTTTTACAAAACATTGTTCACAGTATGCAGTCAAGATGCAAACCTGTGATTAAAGCTAAAGTTTGGGCAACAAAATATTAGGTACACTTTATCATTTTGCTGCATTATATGTATTTCTGTATTTAAATGTCATTTCCTTCCTTATGAATTACAAAAACAATTTTTTGCTGTATACCTAAGTATTGGATAAACGATTCAAATTTTTAAATAATTTCGACTCGGTCATGTTTTTTGAAATGTATCTTAAAAACAGAAGTAGCTACAGGAAAAGCAAAAACATTTTTTTTTTAAATCTCCGCTAAATTTTCCACCTAATGACATATAAATGATGAAATTGCAATAAAAATTAGATAGTTAAAAAAAAGTCAAACTTAAAAATTCACTGCCTTTGCAGGTGATGCAATACTTTTCACACCACTGAAAAAGGATTAAATTAACATTTCTGAGCTTACCCAAATTAAAAGATTTAAAACGGCCATTCAGCAGTAGTTCAAGGTTTTTCCAGGGGCAGGACGAAAGTTTTAGCTGCTTAAAGAAGTATCTGTACATTTACATATTTACGAAGACATACTCACAACTTTTCAAAATAATCTCCATGAACATCTATACAATTTTGTGTTCCATTTTACCCAATTCGCAAAATAATCCCTAGCCCTTCAAATTATATTTTGAATATCTCAAAAACTAAGCCATCACAAACGACACGGTTTGCCTCACAAAACAACACAAACGTAGCAAAAACGAATGGCACTGTTGATTTTGAATTTGCGGGGGTGAGGGGCTGGGCGTTTCCCCAACTTCCCAAAATTATATTTTGAATATCTCAAAAACTATGCTAGCACAAACGACACGGTTTGCGGCACAAAACAGCACAAACGTTGCACAAACGAACGGCACTGTTGAATTTTGAATTTGCCGGCGTGGGGGGCTGAGGATCCCCCCCCCAAATTTATATTTTTAATATCTCAAAAACTAAGCTTGCACAAACCAGCCCAAACGTAGCACAAACGAATGGCATTGTTGAATTTTGAATTTGCCGGGGTGGGGGCCTGACCACCACTCCAATTTATGTTTTGAATATCTCAAAAACTATGCTAGCAAAAACGACACGGCTTGCGGCACAAACCAGCACAAAGTTAGCACAAACGAATGGCATTGTTGAATTTTGAATTTGCTGGGATGGGGGGCTGACCATTTCCCCAGCCCCCCAATTTATATTTTGAATATCTCAAAAACTATGCTAGCACAAACGACACGGTTTGCGGCACAAACCAGCACAAACGTAGCACAAACGAATGGCATTTTTGAATTTTGAATTTGCCGGGGTGGGGGCTGACCATTTCCCCAGCCCCCCAATTTATATTTTGAACATCTCAAAAACTATGCTAGCACAAACGACACGGTTTGCCGCACAAACCAGCACAAACGAATGGCATTGTTGAATTTTGAATTTGCCGGGGTGGGGGGCTGACCATCCCCCCCCCCATTTATATTTTGAATATCTCAAAAACTATGCTAGCAAAAACGACACGGTTTGCGGCACAAACCAGCACAAACGTAGCACAAACGAATGGCACTGTTGAATTTTAAATTTGCCGGGGTGGGGGGGGGGGCGGGCTGGCGAAATGTACCTGTAATTCGGGGTGGTTATTTAACCCACTAAACGAATTTTCCTAAAATCGAGATCAAGCTAAATTGATTTCTAGTACCAGAAAACGGTAGGTTAACGACTTTCATCAAAATCTTTAGAGCCGTTTTCAAAATAAAATTTATATACATGCAAGAATTGCTCCTTTAAGGTGAACGTCAAGTAATTTTGCTTCCTGTACTTCGAATGGAAAAATTTCTGTACACATTTTCTTCCCAATTAATGCGTTCCCAAGGATGAAAATTTGAACATCGATTAAAATATCTTCATTTTATAACTTGCAATACTTAATATTTTCTAAAACATAACCATAATTATATGCAATCCAACATTTGTTTGTCTACTGACGTCATCAAAGTACAGGTCGCGCCATTCTTTTTCTGGTTTCAACACCACCAAAGGAAAAGTTGTTGATTTTTAATATAATTGTGGTTATGTTTTAGAAAATATTAAGTATTCCAAGTGATAATGTGAAGTTATTTTAATCGATGTTCAAATTTTCATCCTTGGGAACACATTAATTGTGAAGGAAATGTGTACAAAAGTTTTTCCATTGGAAGTATAGGAAGCAAAATTACTTGACATCCACCTTCGTAATATGGGATAAGGGCGATGGAATGGATCGCAATCCTATGTCCTGACCTTTGACCCCATTTCGCCCATTTTCAATAGGGTTCGTCCCCAGGTGGTCCCCTACCACATACTGAAATTTCATCGAAATCAAACCATTTTTACGCACGTTATGACGCATAAGGGCAATGGAACGCATCCCGCTCTTATGTTCTGACTTATGACCCCAATTCACCCATTTTTAACAGGGTTCGTCCCGAGGCGGACCCCTACCACATAGTAAAATTTCATTGAAATCGAACCATATTTATGCAAGTTATCACGCATAAGGGCAATGGAGTGGATCCTGCTCCTACGTCGCGACCTTTGACCCCATTTGTCCCATTTTCAATAGGGTTCGTTCCCAGGTGGTCCCCTACTACATACTAAAATTTCATCGAAATCGAACCATTTTTACGCCAGTTATCATGCGGACAGACGAACGGACGGACGGACAAAGCTGGAGCATATACGTTTCTTCAGCCTACGATTGGAAAGCGTAAAAAAGCATAGCGCACGACAGCCTGAATAGCATGGGGAAATATTTCAATATTTTAATTCACGCATTTCGAAAATAACATACGCCGCCCCGGTGGCGCAGTGGTTTAAGGCGCTGGCCTCTGATCATTCGTCCGTAAGGGGTCCGGGTTCGAATCCCGGTGAGGCATGGATGTTGTGTTTGTCTTGCGGCACTGGCTCTCTCTCTTCCCTGGAACCAGTGACCCTAAATTAGGGACGGGCGACTGCTTATAGCCCATTGAGTTGCTCACGGTGGTCGTTAAACCTCCAATCAAAAAAAAAAAAAAAAAAAAAAAAAGAAAAGTAACATACACACACACACGCAGAAAAAGAAAAGCTTATTTAAGTAAACAGGACGAAAAATATCGGGTGGGCACTGCTAATCCAATAAAATTATGAGGGGAAAGCTTTACCTCCCCCTCCCCAGTCGGCGTCTATGATATATATATATAGCCGTCTCGGGGTATAGACGCCGGTTATACTCGTAATGCCTCCTGACAGCAACCTAATTCTATGAAAAAGTACCGGTTGCGCTGTCAAACTGGAAAAGATCCAGTGTCTCTCAGAACTGCCTTTTGGTGTCTTTTAGACATCAAGAACTGAACAAAGTCCTCTGTCCAGATCGTCTCTTTTGGATAATCAGTTTATTATATGCTAGAAAACGCTCTCCTCATCTGATCAAACATAGAATCGTTGTTCAACAGACTGCTTATGGGATGTCATATGCCCCGGAAGACTGAATCCTCTCTGCCGGCAAACCAGGAGGATTACGAAACAAGGATTCGCTTTGTGCTAGTGTGTTAATGGGGTGGTCGTTATCTGTCCAATTACCGTCTGAAACTGTATAAAGCTGCCGGGTTGCCGAGATCTCAAAGCTCGCACGTGTAGTTTCGATGACTGAGCGTGCGCTTAGGACACCGGGGCCATGTGACCAGACGGGAACGGGCATGCACAGAGGGATGCAGTAAGGGCCATAAACGATATCCAGATGTAGAACGTGGGGGTTTCTCTTTCAGTCAACAATTCTACGAAATTCGGTGATAAAATTTCCCATGAAAAAATGAAGAAAAACTGCGCTCCCTGAAATCGTCGGGAAATACCACATAATGCTTCTATAATAAAAGTTACCTAAGTGCATGAAGTCATTGATAAACACCGTTGCCGCACTCTTTGTTTTCCGTAATACGTATGTTAGTGCGGTTCATATCGGAAATGATTTAATTCAGAAAACAGGAAGAACAACGGATGAACGATATGTGTGTCATGGTCGAGTTGGGACGATTTGATGAAAAGCACGCGCAATGCCGACTTGCTAACGTGACTTTTTCTTGTGAAGATCAATGTTACAAAAGGAACTGGAAGTCAGAACATTGGTGAAATTTCCGGGAGGTGTACAGAAAAAAAAAAAAAACCAGGAAATATATTAATCGCTCTTAAAATATAACTCTCCTGAGCATATTTGGGCACCTCAATAGGAATATGACATTGATAATGTTCCGGTATAAGGAGTGACGTCTTGCTTCATTATCATATGCCCCGAGCAATACCTGTGTTACTGTTCATCCTGTAGGATTCCGTGGGACACGTAAAAAAATAACATTGCATCTGAAATATTGCAATATTCTTGCCTTGACAATCTCGTCCGGATTGCAAACCGTTGCAAAAATTAGAAACCTTTTTAATTTCGGATTCAGGGTGACCCGGGAAACTGGTAGCCCCAAACTCATTCCAAAACCTGGTACTCATGCAGTTTTCTCCCGTTCTATTCAATTTTAATGTCTGAATTTCTGGCTTTAACATCAGCTTCATTGCTTTATTTTTTCTTCACATAATTAGATATTCATATACATTATTTTTTCTTCGAATCCGTAAATTTTATCATAACTTGGAGTAATCGCCGCATCTGCGTGAAATTAACTTTTCAGAAAACTCATATCCGAGATATTCGCACCCAACAAACTGGTTCAAAAACGACTGGCACCCTGAAAATTGGTACTCTGGAGATTGGTACCGAGTAAATTCGTACGCAGAGGATTATTTGATATTTTCCTTGTGCATGAAAACAAAAATATGTGTATGTGCTTCAAGTGGCTGAAAATTATTTATTTTTGTATATGTGCTTGCGTTCAGTTGTTATGGAACTAGTAGCTTTCTCTGCTAGGAGGCATGCAGCAATTTATGAGCGTATTTCATCATTATACTGATATTAATTTTCTGAGCTTTCGACACTTATATCATTATGTTAGAAAGGTTTCCATGGGGTTTGATGGTGTTAAGATGCCTGTTACTTTGACTAACTCTTTTGCTTTGCATAATTAAATGCATTGAATTCATTTGAAGTTTTTAAGTACTCCAGTTTTTTGGAAAGTTGGTTAAAAGGTGATTTTTTTTTCATTTCTTTCATTGGTTAATTTAAATTTCACCTTTAACTGTGACAACATCTTTCATTGTGGATCTTCTGTCCACCCATATTCTGACTGTAAAGTAAACATTTGCTATGATAATTAACACAGCAATCACACATCTCTGAATTAACTGTATTTACTGATCACGTGATATCAATCACATCAGAAAACTTAAAAATATTCATCGGCCTGGAGCCGGAATCGAACCCTCTCTTTGAAGCTGAAGAAGCTCAAGAAATCATGTAACACAATTGCAGATGGTAATCGAGAGATGCGGGTTCGATCCCCGTTCCAAGGCGATGAAATTTTCAAGTTGTCTGATGTGATTACGTGAAGAACAGTAAATACAGTGAAGAACAGTAAATACAGTCAATTCATATATGTCTTATTGCTGTGTTAATTATCATGACGCATTTTCCTCGTATTATGAGAAGAATATTTCTTCCGCACTATATATAAGAATGGGATGTAAGGTCAGGTGATGCGTAACATCACAGCCTCTCCTTGACAAATGTCAACCCCGCCATCTCGTGGTGCATCCAGTTCCCACTAAAGGGGCTCTGACGACCGCCAATAGCGGTATAACTATACCATCGGGATCAGAGGAAATGATATCCCACACTCACCAACCCGCTTGGCCAGCGTGGTGAGTTATGGCCAAACACCTCCAAATGACTCTACAACTTAAATCTTGGCCCTCAGTCTCCAGCAGCTGGAATGTACCTGGCCAAGGCAGCGGCCAGTGCGACATGAAGGCAGAGGGTGCTAAGAATCCCCGGAGGACCGGACTAGGCTGCCATTTGATGCTGACCTTGGCTACCTATAACGGACGCTCCCCTATCTTCTGATTCAAGGCTTCTTGAATTGGAAGAGGAACTACAAAGGATCAAGTGGGACATCGTGGGGCTAAGTGAGGTAAGGAGAAAAGGAGAAGATCTCATTGAACTGAAAAGTGGACATCTCTTCTATTATCGTGGGACAGATACTGGCAGGACTAGTGGTGTTGGATTTATAATAAACAAGAAACTGAAGGATAAAGTGGTAGAAGTTGAAAGTTCCTCTGACAGAGCTGCACGACTCGTTATCCAACTATCGAGAAGATACCAGGCTCAGATTATTCAAACTTATGCACCCACCACAAGTCATCCTGAAGAAGAAATTGAAGAATTTTATGAGGAAATTCGTGATCTAAATAATAAAGGTAAGCAGCACTTGAAGATAATTATGGGAGATTTCAATGCAAAAATAGGGCACCGGCAACAGAATGAAACTTCAGTAGGTAAATTCGGTCACGGCAACAGAAACCAGCGTGGAAATACTCTCGTTGAGTTTGCAGAGGCAGAAGGATTTTTCATCTTGAACTCCTTTTTCAAGAAAAAGCCACATAGGAAATGGACATGGAGACATCCAATTGGGACGACAAGTGAAATTGATTTTATTATGTGTAACAAAAAATTCGTCGTCGAAGACTGCAGTGTGCTGAACAAGTTCAACACAGGTAGTGACCATAGATTGGTGAGATGTAAGATGCACCTCAACACTAAACTGGAACGTGGCAAGCTCATAAGACAAACAAAATGTATTGGACATAACCAACCTTAAAAAACACGGTAATACTTTCAAGTTGGAACTGAAGAACAGATTCTCTGCTTTAGAAGGCCTAACATCGGAAGAAGTGGATATTTCGGAAGTTAACAGAAAAGTAACCAAAGTTCTTATGGAAACAGCAACAAAATTAGCTGGGTCTAAGAACAAGTTGCATGTGAACAAATTATCAGGAAAAACCAAAATGTTGATGCAAAAAAGAAGAGAGATGAGGACAACTAAAGAAGATGTGACTTCCAAAGTGGAATATATAGAGTTATGCAAGACAGCACGAAAAAGTATCACTGAAGACGTAAGGAAATTCAACTGTGAGCTAGTGAGGAAAGCAATTGAAAACAACCAAAGCCTTAAGATAGCAAAGGGACATCTCAGTAAGGGAAGAAAACAGATTATGGCTCTGAGAAAAGAAGATGGTTCTATAACAAGAAATAGAGGCGAAATTTTGACAAGAGTGAAAGATTTCTACTCCAAATTATATGAAAGGGATGATACATGTACTCCAGACATCATGAAAGGTACCAGAGTTCTTCCAGTACTCCCAGCAGAAGTTGCTCATGCAATCAAGAACATGAAGCGGGGAAAGCTCCAGGAGAAGATGGAATTACTATAGACATCATACAAGAAGCAAGTGGAGAAATTGAAACAGTACTCGCCCAAATTTTCACTCGATGCCTTAATGAAGGAAGATTCTGAGGATTGGAACAATGCTACAATGATCCTGCTACATAAAAAAGGTGACATTGAGGATCTCAGGAACCACAGACCTATCAGCCTCCTATCAGTGGTTTATAAAATCTTCACTAAAGTTCTTTCACACCGCTTGAAGGTAACACTGGACATGGCTCAACCGAGAGAACAAGCTGGATTCAGGAGTGGCTACAGCACAATAGATCATATCCACGTACTGAGAGAACTAATTGAAAGAGCGAGGGAATATGAACTTCCATTGTGCATAGCTTTTATCGATTATGAAAAAGCCTTTGATTCGGTGAAACCATCAGCAGTTACCACGACTCTGAAATCCTGCGGTATTGAAGATGCATACATTAATGTTATTAATAACATCTATGAAAATGCAAGTGCAAAGATTCGGCTGTTTGAAAATACAACACACATAAAAATTGGAAAGGGAGTGAGACAAGGTGACACCATATCTCCGAAGCTCTTTAATGCCACATTGGAAAATGTCTTTCAATCACTGAACTGGGAAAACAAAGGGATAAAGATTAATGGAGATTATCTAACCCACCTTCGTTTTGCTGATGACGTAGTCATTTTTGCAACTACCCCATCAGAGCTGCAGAGTATGATCCAAGAACTTGCTGACAAGAGTAAAGAAGTGGGATTAAAAATGAACTTTCAGAAGACAAAAGTGATGTTCAATGCTTTTACAAGAAATGAAGATTTATCGATTGATGGAAAAAAACTGGAGATAACAGATACGTATGTTTATCTTGGACAGCAGATATCAAGTGAGGGTCACATTGATGAAGAAATTAATCGGCGTACAAAACTTGCCTGGAGAGCTTTTGGAAGAAACAGCATAATTTTCAAGAGCAATATGCCATTATGTCTTAAAAGAAAAGTGTTTGATCAATGCATCCTTCCAGTGCTTACGTATGGTGCAGAGACGTGGACCTTAACTAAAAGAGACATACAAAGGCTGCAAACAACTCAAAGCAGCATGGAGAGGTGCATGCTTGGTATAACCAGGAGAGATAAGAAGAGAAACTCGTGGATCCGAAAATGACGAGAGTGGAAGACATCATGATCAGAGTTAAATCCCTGAAATGGCAATGGGCTGGACATACTGCCAGAAGGACAGACCATAGATGGACAGCCGAAATTTTAGATTGGATTCCAAGGGACAGGAAAAGACCCAGAAAAAGACCACATGGGAGATGGGTGGATGAAATTCGTAAATATGCGGGAGTGACATGGAGGAGACTGGCACAAGACAGACCGTTGTGGAGGAAACTTGGGGAGACCTTCGTCCAGCAGTGGATTGATAATGGTTGACAATGATGATGATGATGATATATAAGAATTTGCTGTTTTATTACATAGTCTATTTTCTTTCTTTGAATATTTGAAATCATATTAATAAATATGTATGTATTTTACATCTTTTGAAACTTAACATACATCGCATGCCTTTTCATTTTGCTTATGTAAAAATATGACTGATGTTTCATGCTTTACAGATTTTAACAAACTTTTGAATCCTGGTGAGGCATGGATGTTGTGTTTGTCTTACGGCACTGGCTCTCTCCTTTCCCTAGAACCAGTGACCCTAAATTAGGGACGGGCGATTGCTTATAGCCCATTGAGTTGCTCACGGTGGTCGTTGAACCACCTCCAATCAAAAAGAAAAAAACCTGCATGATGTTCTTTATAGAAAAGCAAACCGATCATCAGAAACTTTCAAGCTCAAGAAATCATGTAGCACAATTGCAGATGTTTCACCTGTTTCAGAATGCATGAAGAAAAGTGTGCCGGCTTTGCTGGTTCAAGGCTTTTTCAACTTTTTTTGTGAGCATAACTGACCTCAGGAAATTATGTCCCATTTTCTGTTAGATTTCCTGTATGACAACTGAAATTTGAGCTGCTAAGTTTATACTGATTGGTTCACAGAGTTATTTCCAAAATTTTGTTTTCCAGAACAAGAAAGATAATACCGAATTTTCGGTTGTAATGAACACGTCTTTTGAATCCTTTCCGACGTTAATAAAATTTGTCAAAGTTATTCAAAGTTAATGGAACCGTTTTTAGAAAAAATAAATAAACCGGATTTCTACAATCGATAAAATATCCAGAAATAGAAACAGCTACTTATTCCCACCTGCGGCTAAAAAGTATGTTACGAAAATTAACAAATGGTGCACAAAATGTTTCTCACAGCAGAATATCAGAGACAAAGAGATTTTGAAATCGAACAGTTAAAAAAAATATAGAAGGAAACGTGATATAACTGTACGCCTTATGCAGCAGAAGAATTTTCCATAATGGTAAAGTTAAAAATAAGCGAAGAGTATTCTTCATGGCAAAATCTAAGCTAAGGAAAAAGAGCTTTTCAAATATGTCCCCCAGGGTAAACGGTAAAAATACCCCCGGAGAAAATACCCCTGAAAACTGAAAAGCGCTAAAGAGCAAACGGTTCACTGTAAACTGCCACACAGGAACACTGATGTGTGGCAGTGTTCCGCTGTGGCAGTTTACCGTCAACCCTGCTACATATCTTTCAGCAACTTGGAAAATTTCCACACAGGAAAATTGCCACATGTTTTTCATTAATGACCTTGGCACAAATTACTGTTCCACCGAAGAACACTTTGAATGTGTGACAATTTTTCCAGTGGTGCAGTTTTCCAAGGTGCCTAACGAGGGGATGGAACTCTTTTGTTTGTCTGAATTTTCATGCCGGTTCATACAACTTTAGGGCAACTGGCCACAAAAGTTCAAGGGGATGGGGGGAGGGGGAATGTAAAGATTGCCGTTTCTGGGCCTACATTGAGAACTGAATTGGGAACTCCAAACGAATTTCGAGAAAACGTTCCATGTAAGCCAAGCCAGAATTTTGCTTTAATTTGAAGAAATGAATTGCCGAGGATCTGAGGTACACTTGGGGTTTTTTTTGGGGGGGGGCTCTACCCCCAACTTCCGTAACATTATATTCTGGGCCGCTGGAGTCTGCCAGTGTATCCAGGATGTTTCCCTTGAAGCGTCCGCGAGGTCCGTGAGCTGGGGGAGGGCTTTGCCCCAACATGCTAAAATGGACGTAAAGCTGTAAACATTGGTGCCATGCTTTATAAAATGATTCTGTACACGACCTCGAATTTTCAGGAGGGTGGGGTGAATCCCCCCACACACCAGTTTCTAAGAGCTCTTCAGGGGTAACATCGAGGATACACTAACCTCTAGAGGTCCAGAATATAAAATTACGGAAGTTGGGGGTACAGCCCCCAAACCAAGCACATCGTATCCCTTTTACAGACCACCAAAATTCTGGGGGAGGAGGAAAGGGCATACATAGTCTGCCACTAAACACAACATGAAGCATAGAAATTACGAGCAAATCCCTTACCTTGAACACTTTTATGCGCTCTTAGAAACTTGGGAGAGGGTGAATTCACCTCACCCTCCCGAAAATTCGTGGTCGTGAACAGAATCATTATATAAAGCATGGTTCTAATGTTTACAGCTCTACGTCCATTTTACTATTTTGGGGAAAGCCCATCCCAAAGCTCACGGACTTCGCGGACGCTTCAAGGGGAACATCCTGGATACACTGACAGACTCCAGCGGTCCATAATATAATATTACGGAAGTTGGGGGTAGAGCCCCCTCCCAAACCAAGTGTACCTCGGATCCTCGGCAATTCATTTCTTCAAGTTAAAGTATAATTCTCGCTTGGCTTGTATGGAACGTTTTCTCGAAATTCGTTTGGAGTTCTCAATTCAGTTCTCAATACAGGCCCAGAAATGGCAATCTTTATAGCACCCCCTCCCCTTGAACTTTTGTGGCCAGTTATCCTAAACTCGAATGAACCGGCATGAAAATTCGGACAAACAAAATTCCCTCGTCAGGCACCTTGGAAAACTGCCACACATAGTTCGGAAATTTGAAAAACTGCCCCACTGAAAAAATTGTCGCACATTCAAAGTGTTTTACGAAGGAACAGCAATTTGTGCCCGGCTCCTTAATGAAAAACATGTGGCAATTTTCCAAGTTGCTCAAAGATGTGTAGTAGGGTTGCCAGTAAATTGCCACACCGGAACACTGCCACACATCAGTGTTACCGGAACACTGCCACATATTAGTGTTACTGTGTGGCAGTTTACAGTGAACCGTTTGTTCTGGGGTTATTTTTACCGCTATCCAATGTTAAGGGATATTTACTGCGGGGGTATTTTTACCTACATTCGTCACCCAGAAGCAGAGATAGCGAGGAAAATGTTTTGACCTTTACGCCCTTAGCGGGAAAACTTTGCATTATTTAAACATGATAATATTCCCCATTTTTGTTATAGCGAATGGCATACAGTAAAAAAAGAAATTTCTTAATAGGGTTTTTAGAAGCGGAGACACATCTGCAAACAAAAGTACACAAACCTAGCAACAGAAATGTGAACTACAAAACTCTTCTAATACAAACCTAAAATGTTCTCCATCGTAAACGACAGCGGTGTTAAATGAATTTTTTAAATCGCACATTTGGAAGCAGAGATATTGAGAAAAACAGATTAAATATTTGCGCCTCTAGCGGAGAAATTGTGCATTACTTTGGGAAGAAAATGCCCACAAAGAGTTTTCATAGTTAGTGGTATCTGATCGAAAACGATTTTTTTCAATCGGTTTCTAGTCCCGCAGATATTGCTATAAACGGGAACGTGAACTTACGCCCTCTACTGGCACAATTGTGTGTTAAAAATATGAAATTATATGGGAAACATTTTGTACCGTAAACTCTCTCCAAGAAAGAGAGATTTTCTCAAATCGGACTCCTACAAGCAGAGATATCGACAAAAATAAGATATACATCTACGTCCCTGGCGGAAAAACTATGCACTTTTTTAAGCCGGTGGTATTCTCTAAATTTTTTCGGAGGTGAGTAGCGTCGGTCCACGAAAGAATTTTTTCAATCAAGTTTTCAGAAGCTCAGATTTTGTTGCAAGAAGAAATAAACAGTTATGCTACCTGGTGGCAAACCATTCTTTACCAAATCTTGAAAATTATATGCAAAATATTTCGCATTAGAAGATATCTACATTATAGAAAAAAGCATCATAACATTTTCAAGTAACAAATTAGAGCTTAAAACATCAAAGATGTAATACACAAAACTATTGAAAACACTGGGTGTTCTTGCATGAAAATGTTGTCTGATTGTTATACACCGGTGTACAAAAATTAAGGACGAAGAGGAGAAATTAGCATAACAGCGAAACGAGCAGGCAGAACGGACCGAAAGACCACTCAGGAGACAGACTAAGGTCCGGTACGGTATAGCATGCGCATATATGCAACATGACGTACGAGGGGGGAGTGTCGGAAGGGTATAAAGCACACGGGCGGTGTACGCTCTGCAATTCGGTGAAAGCTATTGCACGGTGTACATCAGTTTGAAGGACGTCGAGTTGCTGCCACCGTGTGATATGGCCAATAGGCAATCCAGTAGACGACATCTGGATGACTTTACCCGAGGTCGCGTCATTGGGAAGTTGGAAGAAGGTCGAAGTGTGACTAGTGTGGCCGAGGAGTTCGGGATAGCTCACAGCATCGTTTCACGAGCTTGGAGAGCATTTCAAACGACAGGAACAGCTGTCCGAGAGTTTAGCAGTGGTCGTCCACGAGTAACCATGGCGGCGGACGACCGGCATGTTGTCCTACAGGCGAGAAGAGAAGGACTGCAGACAGCGGGAGAAATCGCAAAGCACATGCAACAGACAACTGGACGTCCGTTATCGCCTTTTACCGTGGCCAGGAGGCTGCACAAAGGTGGTCTATTTGCACGACGACCAGGACATTGTGCGCCATTAACGCCTGCTCATCGGAGACGGCGGTTTCTGTGGTGCCAGGAGCACAACAACTGGACACATCAGCAATGGGGTCGAGTTCTCTTTACGGATGATAGCCGATTTAGTCTGACGAGCGATTCTAGACGTATGCACATCTGGAGAGAGCAGGGAACACGCAATCCAATCACACCTCCAACATCATCGAAATGGACCGGTTTGGAGGTGGCGGAGTTCTCGTTTGGGGCGGTATCATGCTTGGTAGCCGTACTGACCTCCACATCTTCCAAGGAGGTTCAGACATTGGTTTCCGCTATTGTACCAAGGTTCTCCTGCCTCACGTGCGTCTGTTTAGAGGTGCTGTGGGTCCTGAGTTCCTCTTCATGGACGACAACGCTACACCTCATCGTACAGTGGCTGTCGCGGAGCTGTTGGAGGGTGAAGATATTCAACGCATGGATTGGCCCGCAAGGTCCCCGGACCTAAATCCAATCGAACAGTGTGGGACCTTCTCGGGAGACGCTTGGCAGCACGTCACCAGCCGCCAGCAACGATTCCGCAGCTGCGATTGGCGCTACAAGAGGAATGGACCACGATGCCTCAACAGCTCCTTGACAACCTCGTCCTCAGCATGGACGGACGTTGCAAATCCTGCAACGCAGTCAGGTGTGCAGTCAGGTGTGATCATATCCCTCCCCTACTGTGTGGAATGCAACATCACACACAGTTTATTTTTCAAAGCGCTGAAGAAAGGATTCTCTTATTTTTCTTGTCTCGCGGTGTGGAAAGAACATCACACCACTGCGAAATCTTTAACGGACGGGTCATCCGGGAAGTTCGGGCGCCATTATAACGAAGTAAATTTATCCGTCATTGTTTCCACGCCGAGGTTCCAACCCGAGTCCTCTTCTTCCGGAACTAGTCGCTCTACCAACTGAGCTACATAGACGTTCGTTCTCCCTGCTGTCTGCCTTTATGTCATGTGCGTCCTGCGGGGCACGCACGTCACAATGCTCTACCCATATTTTCCACTTTTCTAAAATTCAGAGTTCGGCAGCTAGAAAAAATTGTATTTGAATATACACTGAGTGGCCAAATTATTATGACTATCAGCCCATTTTATGCAAAGTAGCTATCCCGCAGGTCCTGACGCTAAATCGTTGAATCAGTATAAATAGGGAACGCTGAAGGCATGCACAGGCTAATGAAGTGCATTGCGCAACAAATAATGGGTAAAGGACGCGATCTGACGGACTTTGAACCGGAATGATCGTGGGTACTCGAAGCATTGGTGCGAACATTAGCAAAACGGCTGCGCATGTGAAATGTTCGAGGGCTGCGCATGTGAAATGCTGGAGGGCAGCAAGTTTACAGTGAGTAGACCGCCAGTCAAAAAACCGAGTCTGAGCGCAAGGCGCGTGGTTGTCAGCTGCTACTGGATGCTCGAGCTAAGCGGAGAGTATCCAGACTTCTTCAGTCCAACAGACGAGCAACACTTCGTCAAGTAACAGATAATGTGAAACAGGACCAATTCCGATGGCCTTTTAACGATGGCCCGCACATTACATTGCATGGGCTACAGAAGCAGACCGCCTGTCCGTAAGTCATTGCTATCTCCAGCGAGCAAGAAGAAACGCTTCCAGTTCACTCACGAACATAAGAACTGGGCTGTAATGAGTGGAAAAGTGTAATGTGGTCCGACGAATCACGTCTTCAACTACACCATGCAGATGGGAGGATGGGGATATCGAGACATCAGCACGAAAGCATGGACCCATCTTGCATCTTCCCTAATCCTTAAGCTAGCAGAGGTAACGTTATGATCTTGGGCATGTTTTCGTGGGAGTGTTTGGGCCCTTTGATTCGTGTGAAGTTGCGTCTGACGGTCCAAAGGTATTTAAATATCGTTGCCGACAAAGTTCACTCAGCTATGTTAATGGTTTATCCCAATGGAGATGAATACTTCCAGCAGAACAATGCGACATGTCGTAGTGCTCACACTGTACGAGAATGATTTGAGGAGCATCACGGAGACTTTTTCCTGATACATCAACTTCCTCAATTACCGGATATCAATCCAATTGAGCATTTCTCGGATGAAATCGAAAGGGGCACCATACAGTTGGATCCGCTACCATAAAATCTTCAAGAGACGGAGGGGTGCAATTTATCGCATTTGGGCAAATATACCCACTTACCAACATTTAATAGAGTCCATATCAAGACTCATTCAAGCAATATTAAGAGCAAAAGGTGGCCCAACAATGTAGTAAGTAGATGGTCATAATAATTTGGCTACTTAGTGTATATATATATATATATGTATTTGTAAGCGTATTCCGAATTCTAAAAGTCCCTTGAAAAAGTGAGGGTTATCTTTTCTTAATAGGGAACCATTCGCTATAAAGAACACTTGTTTTCATAGTTTTCTTTAAATGGCGCATAGCTATTCCGCTAAGGGAAGTAAAGTTACATAATGCTTCCCTCCATATCCCTTGTTGTAATTGTTCGGTTTAAAATATTTCTTTTACCTCGTACGTTTTTCTATTAAACTGTGTACAAGTGTAAAATATTCGAATTTTCTTAAAGTATTAATACTTTTCTCCGCTATTAGGCGTAGAGATGGAATATACGTTACTTATTCCAGAAATCCGTTTTTTTCCTTCTCCGATTTGTTCCATTCACTGTGAAAAATACTGCTCACATTACATATTTTAAATAATGCGAAATTTTCCCATTAGAGTGTATAAATACATTCTCTTTTTTTGCTGAATTCTTTTTTTTTTCTAAAAAATCTGTTTTGAGGAATTCTTTTGATGTGGGTACAAAATTCAAAAGACTTGCTCATTACACACGAGAATTCGGTGTCATCTTTAGTGTTAAAACTTTGTTTCCCGTTCTTTCTTTCATTAGAGATAGATCCATGTCACAATGCGATTCCTCTTTTCACAGACTACAGTGGAAATACTTTCTCTAAGGTAAATCCAGTATACAACCATACACCAACGTTTAAATACATCCACAAATACCTCACAATTCAATTTTCCTAACAAAAGGCGATGGACATCAATACACAATCTGCATCATTTTTCACTTTGATTGCATACATTGTCTTCCTAATATACAGGGGTAGGGCACAAAAACGTGTGGGACCATCTTTGGCTTTCAAACCTGCCTGAATCCTCCTTGGAATGGACGAATATAAATCATGGATGGTGGTTAGTCGGATGTTACACCATCCTTCATGCAGAAGCTGCTCCAGGTTCTTGAGAGATGCAGGAGGAGGATAACAGGATCTTACTTTGTTTTCCAACACAGACCACAGTGGCTCGATGATGTTTAAGTCTGGTGATTGGAGAGGCCAAGGAAGGTGTGAAAGTTCGGTATCATGTTCCTCAAACCATGATTGGATATTCTGAGCTCTGTGAACTGTGACGTTATAATCTTTATAGATGGCATCCCCTGCAGGAAACAATGCCTGAGCCATTGGATGGACTTGGTCGACCAAAATGATTTCATACGCCCTGCCAGTCATCCGTCCTTACAAGGTGATCAGGGGATCATCTTGACAGATGGCATCCCCTGCAGGAAACAATGCCTGAGCCATTGGATGGACTTGGTCGGCCAAAATGGTTTCATACGCCCTGCCAGTCATCCGACCTTTCAAGGTGATCAGGGGATCATCTTGATAAATGGCATTCCCTGCAGGAAACAATGTCTGAGCCATTGGATGGACTTGGTCGGCCAAAATGGTTTCATACGCCCTGCCAGTCATCCGTCCTTTCAAGGTGATCAGGGGATCATCTTGATAGATGGCATTTCCTGCAGAAAACAATGCCTGAGCCATTGGATGGACTTGGTCGTCCAAAATGGTTTCATACGCCCTGCCAGTCATCCGTCCTTTCAAGGTGATCAGGGGATCATCTTGATAGATGGCATTTCCTGCAGGAAACAATGTCTGAGCCATTGGATGGACTTGGTCGGCCAAAATGGTTTCATACGTCCTGCCAGTCATCCGTCCTTTCAAGGTGATCAGGGGATCATCTTGATAGATGGCATCACCTGCAGGAAACAATGCCTGAGCCATTGGATGGACTTGGTGGTCCAAAATGGTTTCATACGCCCTGCCAGTCATCCGTCCTTTCAAGGTGATCAGCGGACCATCTTGATAGATGGCATGACCTGCAGGAAACAATGCCTGAGCCATTGGATGGACTTGGTCGGCCAAAACGGTTTCATACGCCCTGCCAGTCATCCGTTATTTCAAGGTGATCAGGGGATCATCTTGATAGATGGCATCACCTGCAGGAAACAATGTCTGAGCCATTGGATGGACTTGGTCGGCCAAAATGGTTTCATACGCCCTGCCAGTCACCCGTCCTTTCAAGGTGATCAGGGGATCATCTTGATAGATGGCATTCCCTGCAGGAAACAATGTCTGAGCCATTGGATGGACTTGGTCGTCCAAAATGGTTTCATACACCCTGCCAGTCATCCGTCCTTTCAAGGTGATCAGGGATCATCTTGATAGATGGCATCACCTGCAGAAAACAATGCCTGAGCCATTGGATGGACTTGGTCGTCCAAAATGGTTTCATACGCCCTGCCAGTCATCCGTCCTTTCAAGGTGATCAGGGGATCATCTTGATAGATGGCATCCCCTGCAGGAAACAATGTCTGAGCCATTGGATGGACTTGGTCGGCCAAAATGGTTTCATACGCCCTGCCAGTCATCCGTCCTTTCAAGGTGATCAGGGGATCATCTTGATAGATGGCATTCCCTGCAGGAAACAATGTCTGAGCCATTGGATGGACTTGGTCGTCCAAAATGGTTTCATACGCCCTGCCAGTCATCCGTCCTTTCAAGGTGATCAGGGGATCATCTTGATAGATGGCATCACCTGCAGGAAACAATGCCTGAGCCATTGGATGGACTTGTTCGTCCAAAATGGTTTCATACGCCCTGCCAGTCATCCGTCCTTTCAAGGTGATCAGGGGATCATCTTGATAGATGGCATCCCCTGCAGGAAACAATGTCTGAGCCATTGGATGGACTTGGTCGGCCAAAATGGTTTCATACGCCCTGCCAGTCATCCGTCCTTTCAAGGTGATCAGGGGATCATCTTGATAGATGGCATCACCTGCAGGAAACAATGCCTGAGCCATTGGATGGACTTGGTCGTCCAAAATGGTTTCATACGCCCTGCCAGTCATCCGTCCTTTCAAGGTGATCAGGGGATCATCTTGATAGATGGCATCCCCTGCAGGAAACAATGTCTGAGCCATTGGATGGACTTGGTCGGCCAAAATGGTTTCATACGCCCTGCCAGTCATCCGTCCTTTCAAGGTGATCAGGGGATCATCTTGATAGATGGCATTCCCTGCAGGAAACAATGTCTGAGCCATTGGATGGACTTGGTCGTCCAAAATGGTTTCATACGCCCTGCCAGTCATCCGTCCTTTCAAGGTGATCAGGGGATCATCTTGATAGATGGCATCACCTGCAGGAAACAATGCCTGAGCCATTGGATGGACTTGGTCTTCCAAAATGGTTTCATACGCCCTGCCAGTCATCCGTCCTTTCAAGGTGATCAGGGGATCATCTTGATAGATGGCATCACTTGCAGGAAACAATGCCTGAGCCATTGGATGGACTTGGTCGTCCAAAATGGTTTCATACGCCCTGCCAGTCATCCGTCCTTTCAAGGTGATCAGCGGATCATCTTGATAGATGGCATTCCCTGCAGGAAACAATGTCTGAGCCATTGGATTGACTTGGTCGGCCAAAATGGCTTCATACGCCCTGCCAGTCATCCGTCCTTTCAAGGTGATCAGGGGATCATCTTGATAGATGGCATCCCCTGCAGGAAACAATGTCTGAGCCATTGGATGGACTTGGTCGTCCAAAATGGTTTCATACGCCCTGCCAGTCATCCGTCCTTTCAAGGTGATCAGGGGATCATCTTGATAGATGGCATTCCCTGCAGGAAACAATGTCTGAGCCATTGGATGGACTTGGTCGGCCAAAATGGCTTCATACGCCCTGCCAGTCATCCGTCCTTTCAAGGTGATCAAGGGATCATCTTGATAGATGGCATCCCCTGCAGGAAACAATGTCTGAGCCATTGGATGGACTTGGTCGGCCAAAATGGTTTCATACGCCCTGCCAGTCATCCGTCCTTTCAAGGTGATCAGGGGATCATCTTGATAGATGGCATCCCCTGCACGAAACAATGCCTGAGCTATTGGATGGACTTGTTCGTCCAAAATGGTTTCATACGCCTTACCAGTCATCTGTTCGTTCAAGGTGATTAGGGGACCTGTTGAAAACTACGATGTGCCAGTCCAAAACATGACAGAATCACTACCATGCTGCACTGTTGGGAGCAGACAGTCAGGGTTGTACGCTTCGGAAGGTGTCTTCCACATGGAAAGACGTCCTGCGGTGAGGAATATTGTAAATGTAGATTCATCCGACCACATTACACGCTTCCATACATTTGCAGTCCACGTTATATGCTCCTAGCATCACTGCCGTCCCCGTTGTTCATTCATCCGGGTCACCAGAGGTTTTGCAATAGCAGCTCTGCCATGAATATCTTGTTTATGCAGTTCCCTGCACACTGTTTTCGTTGATACTTGGGTCTGGAGATGCAGATTCTGCTCAGCACTGATTTTCAACGCCGAGGTCTTCTTATTACGGGTAACAATCCTCTTTAATGCTCTCCTGTCTCTACCAATCAAGGTCGTTTTCCGGCCGCTCTTGTGTTTCGCAGACAAAGTTTTGCCACGAAGACGGTATGTTGTCATGAAGCTCTAGACATAGTAGCTCTCGATACCCCGCGACTGTTGTCACGGAGGCTGCAACTGGCTAGTCACCAATAATTAGCCCTCTTTCGAAGTTCGTTAGGGCGCTCATTTCGTCGTCACCCTGAAAGAAATTTCGCAACAAGCCACTTTAAATGCACTCAAACAGGACCTTGAGGTTCTAAACAAAGCTATTACAACCAAAAAGTAGTGGATACCTTTGCCTATTGGGTCGTACATTAAAAGTAACATCTCTGAGCGTGGTGTTCACATTATTCTGTCCAGCCCTTGTATATACAGATGTTCAATCAGTATTTGCAAAAATGCTGTACTTTTATAACACATAACATTCAACTACATTGAAACCTGTCCAGCGAGGTCATAAACAATTCCGTGAAAAAATGAGTGTCTTGACAGGTGACTGCCAAATAGAATGATTCAGTTTGCCAAATAATCTTCCCTCCCAACTTGAAAATGAAATAAAAAAGACATATCGTTTTTTAATGCAGCCTACTGTGAAGCGCTTATTATTTTTTTCTTCTCTGTCATTTACTTATTTAGGAACGTTATGCACTAAATCTCTAGCCAAGAGCCAGAATTAAGATATAGAAATGAGGTAAGGTGTTCGCAACGTACATAGGTTGTCGTAAATCTGGAGCTCCCTCCATATGTTCAACGACGATGGATAGCTAAAAGCTTTAAAACCCTTCGTCCTCTAACTAGATGAGTCTTTTGGAAGGAGGAAGAGAAATAAGGAATAGATGCGAGAACAGGTTGCCTTGATAAGAAAGAAAAGATTCAAAAGGAAAAGCAAGAAAAGAATTAAGAATTTTAGAAGAACAACACCACATGTTCCGTTGCAAAAAATGGAAGGTAAGGAGATGCCGAGCGCAGTAGCAGCACTACTGCGGTTGAGCTTTGAAACTACTATAACGAAGTAAATTTCTCCGTCATTTTTGTCCACGCCGGGGCTCGAACCAGGGTTCCCTCATTCCGGAATAAGTAGCTCTACCAATTGAGCTACGCGGATGTTCGTAATCGCTGCTATCTGCCTTTATGTCGTGTACGTTTTGTTGGGCAGGTACGTCACATCTCCCACCTCCCGAAAGAGGGCCGGGGGCATGGCCCACGGGTCGGCCGTGACCATGAGCCATTGCAGGCAGCCATCCGCTGTAGAACGTGCCCTTGAGAGCTCCCAGTCAATCTAGTGTGTGGAATGCAACATCACACACTTTTTATTTTTTGAAGCGCTGAAGAAGGGATTCTCTTATTTTTCCTATCTCACGGTGTGGAAAGAACGTCACACCATTGCGAGATCTTGAACGATCGGGTCATCCGGAAAGTTCGGGCACCATTATAACGAAGTAAATTTCTCCGTCAATTTTGTCCACGCCGGGGCTCGAACCAGGGTACCCTCATTCCGGAATAAGTCGCTCTACCAATTGAGCAACGCGGACGTTAGGTATCGCTGCTATCTGCCTTTATGTCGTGTGCGTCCTGCGGGACAGGTACGTCACACTACTTTCATCCTCCTTCTGCTTTCTCTTCTTTAAAATCATCGAGGTGTACTTATGTCATCTGGAGCTGACCACCAAACCTGCTGAAGCAATACGGCCGCCATGTGAGAAGAAGGTAAGCTTTAACTTCACGGGCTTCACTCTCTTGTTAAGGAAATTTAAAGATTAAACATGTGTACCCTATAGTTAACAGGAAACCATGCCGTTTGCAAATAAAATTCTAAGAACTTTACAGACCCCAAGGACCACCCATTATTTACAATATCGTGAAGGGTGGTGAGAGAGAGAGAGAGAGAGAGAGAGAGAGAGAGAGAGAGAGAGAGAGAGAGAATCTGTGTTTAATGTTTTTAAACTCACAGCATTTATGTTATCTTTCTAGGACTTCCTATACATGACTTTTCTACAAGTTGCGCACGTTGGTGACCGCGAAATGCAGGTATATTCTCTTATGCGTTTCAAAAATGGCTTCCTGTGACCTTGTCCTGCAGATGCCTGACAAATAGAGGTCTGTTACTCATTGTTTCTATTGGAGACAACAACCAACAACCGGGCCAAACAAAACTGCCCGCTTTGGCTGGTGACCGAGGGATTCAAGTGACCGCCAAATCAGGTTTCACTGTATTCAGTTAATCGGAACAAAACACACCTCCTGTCTGTTGACATGCATTTATTATGCAGTTTACGTTCCTTACAGATTTTGGAGAAATGATCTGGGAGCCTAATGATTTAAGTAAAAAATGCGGTGAATACTTTTTGAGTTATTAGGATATGAAACCAAAGACGACTTGGGAACAGGAGCAGATATATCCATGGAGATAGAAACAAACGCAGCAGAAATCTCAAGAGAAGTTTGAAAAGCTATCAAATTTCTTCAAAATTTTACGTCTCGGAAGTAGATGGCGTAACAGCTCTGATCTTGAAATACAGAAGCACCTCCCTCATTGACTGTTTGGTTAAAATTTGTTGGTTAGGTTGGGAATAGAAGTTGTCCATCCTCTGGAATGAAAGGGCGCAATCATTTTTCTTTTGTTTAAGGAAAAAGAAGATCCAACTGAATCAAAGAAATATCGAGGTATCAGACTATCAAGTGTTGCAGGGAAAATATTAGGAAAGTTCGTTGCGGATAACATCAAAACTAAACTGCCGTCGAAGCACGATTCATGATGTTGCTATCTAAAACCATATGATATTTAAAACTTTAATCACAGTTAAAAACAGCACATGAGTAATAAAAGTGCATTAGATCTTTTGGAGTCGCCTGCGACTCCCATCTTCAAATGTGTGACTAACAGAGCAATATAACTTACAGAGTTTTATAGTTAAAAGAATCAGTGACATAGGGTAGGTATTTGACGCATGTGCAAAACCAGCAAAGAAAGATCGATAGCTTATCATAGACATAGAAAAAGCAATAAACAAAATTAAGTTAATACTTCAGGGTCTATGAGCATTTTCCAAGGATATGGAATATGATATGGGAGATCATCATTGCAGGCACTGTTTTTATGTTGTAATATATATAGGCTTTCCGTAATTAAAGTCAAAAACCTGTTAGGTGGTGACGCAAGAATGGTGACATTGTCCCAATCTGGGCTATAATCACCACTGTATACAAGGTTGGCTAAAGATGTGTTTTGTGAACCCATCTTTATATTGTATTTATATTCGTGGAGACGAATAGCCAAGGTACGTACCGTGGATCCAACGTAAATGCCTTGTTCGCTGTTCACGTCCACGGGGTTCAACGGTACGCAATAAACACCAATTTTGTCAGTGATGTGAATGGGATCTCTGTCATTTTTAAGCAAAGCAATAATGTTTGTTGTTATGTTTATACTTACGACAAACGTTACGCCGTATTGAGTTAATACAAGGTAAGCTGATGAGTCATCTGCCTGCTCTCCTCCCAAATGCGGACTCTGCGGGGTTAGATAGAACTCTCTCTCTCTCTTTTCGTTTCCCCGCGGTCAACGCTACGGTACCTACCCCGTTCAAGGGACCGCAGATTCGAACACACCGTCAATTGGTGCGAACTGGGACGGTCGTACACGATGGGCCGTGTACTCATTGAAAGACCTCTGGGAGATCGGTTCGCCACGCGAACAATTTTCCTTTAATACAAGGTATGTAGTCCATTAAAGAGTTTGGGAGATATAGTGTCACCTTGTCTCACTCCCTTTCCAATTTTTATGGGTGCTGTATTCTCAAATAGCCGAATCGTTGTACTTGCGTTTTCATAGATGTTATTAATAATATTAATGTATGCATCTTCAATACCGCAGGATTTCAAAGCCATTACAACTGCCGATGGTTTCACCGAATCAAAGGCCTTTTCATAATCGGTAAAAGCCATGCATAATGGAAGTTCATATTCCCTCGCTCTTTCAATTAGTTCTCTCAGTACGTGGATATGATCTATAGTGCTGTAGCCACTCCTGAATCCAGCTTGTTCTCTCGGTTGAGCCATGTCCAGTGTTACCTTCAAACGGTGTGAAAGAACTTTAGTTAAGATTTTATAAACCACTAATAGGAGGCTGATAGGTCTGTAGTTCCTGAAATCCTCAATGTCACGTTTTTAATGTAGCAGAATCATTGTAGCACTTTTCAAATCCTCAGGAATCTTCCCTTCATTAAGACATCGAGTGAGTGAAAACTTGGGCGAGTACTGTTTCAATTTCTCCACTTGCTTCTTGTATGATGTCTACGGTAATTCCATCTTCTCCTGGAGCTTTTCCCCGCTTCATGTTCTTGATTGCACATGCAACTTCTGCTGTGAGGAATGGAAGAACACTGGTACCTTTTGTAATGTCTGGAGTACATGTATAATCCCTTTCATACAGTTTTGAGTAGAAATCTTTCACTCTTGTCAAAATTTCACCTCTAATTCTTGTTACAGAACCCTCTTCTTTTCTCAGAGCCATAATCTGTTTTTCTTCCCTTACTCAGATGTCCCTTTGCTCTCTTCAGGCTTTGGTTGTTTTCAATTGCTTTCCTCACTAGTTCACAGTTGAATTTCCTTATATCTTCAGTGATACTTTTCCGTACCGTCTTGCATAGTTCTATATATTCCACTTTTGAAGTCACAACTTCTTTAGTTGTCCTCATCTCTCTTCTTTTTTACATCAGAATTTTGGTTTTTCCTGATAATTTGTTCGTATGCAACTTGTTCTTAGTACCAACTATTTTTGTTACTGCTTCCATAATAGCCTTGATTAGTTTTCTGTTAACTTCAGAGATGTGCACTTCCGACGTTAGATCTACTAGAGCACAGAATCTGTTTCTCAGTTCCAATTTGAAGGTATATGACGTAGAAGTCTTTTCGTACTTCTACGTTAATTTAAAACATCACCATACGAAGAAATAGTTCCTAAATTAAACCTTAACGGCCAGACGAAACATGTAAACAACACAAGTCAAACTTATGGAAAAGATACTTTATTCAGGATGTAGCACTTCCATAACAAAACGGTATCAACATTTAAACACACCACACAGCTCCACACAATGCTCTACAACACAACGCTGTCTTTACAACGCTCTTTCAACGCTCTCTTTAACAACGCTCTCCAAGCAACAGTTTAGTCGTCGTTTTTATCTCTCGTTCTTATCTTATATCAGGCATACGTCACGTGCATTCAACCTCAATTGTGTTGCCAAACGTATTCGTTTGAGAGAAAAGATATCACGTTAAGAGTGAAATATACCTGAGAATAAACTCAAGATTTACATAGGGAAAGAAACTAAAAAGGAGAGTTAATTTAGAATATACGTCACAGGTATTATGATGTTTTTTAAGGTTGGTCGTGTCAATAAACTTTGTTTGTTTTATGAGCTTGCCCCGCTCGAGTTTAGCATTGAGGTGCACCTTACATCTTACCATTCTATGGTCACTACCTGTGTTGAACTTATTTTGCACACTGCAGTCTTCCATGACAAATTTCTTTTTACACATAATAAAATCAATTTCACTTGTCAATCCATTGGGATGCCTCCATGTCCATTTCCTTTGCAGCTTTTTCTTGAAAAAGGAATTCATGATGAAAAACCCTTCTGCCTATGCAAATTCTACGAGAGTATTTCCACGCTGGTTTCAGTTGCCGTGACCGAATGTATCTACTGAAGTTTCATTCTGTTGCCGTTGCCCTATTTTCGCATTGAAATCTCCCATAATGATCTTCAAGTGCTGCTTGCCTTTATTATTTAGATGACGAATTTCCTCATAAAATTCTTCAATTTCTTCTTCAGGATGACTTGTTGTTGATGCATAAGTTTGAATAATCTGAGCCTTGTATCTTCTCGAGAGTTTAATAAAGAGTCGTGCAGCTCTGTCAGAGGAACTTTCAACTTCTACAACATTATCAGCTTCTTGTTTATTATAAATCCAACACCACTAGTTTTGCCAGTATTTGTCCCACGATTGTAGAAGAGATGTCCACTTTTCAGTTCAACGAGATCTTCTCCTTATCTCCTTACCTCACTTAGCCCGACGATGTCCCACTTGATCCTTTGTAGTTCTTCTTCCAATTCAAGGAGCTTTGAATCGGAATATAGGGAGCGTGCGTTATACGTAGCCAAGGTCAGCATAAGATGGCAGCCTAGTCCGGTCCGCCGGTGATTCTTAGCAGCCTCTGCCTTCATGTCGCACTGGCCGCTGCTTTGGCCAGGTACATTCCAGCTGCCGGAGACTGAGGGCCAAGATTTAAGTTGTGGAATCATATTGGAGGGGTTTGGCCATAACTCACCACGCTGGCCAAGCGGGTTGGTGAGTGTTGGATAGCATTTCCCCTAATCCCGATGGTATAGTTATACCGCTATTTGGCGGTCGTCAGAGCCCCTAGTTGATGCACCTGGATTCTGAAGGGTCACGTGAAAGGGTTGTTAAAGTTGTTCTAAGTAACGTCTTGAGTTTGGCATCTACAACATTGACAGGGTATCCAAATTGTATCACGATGTCCTTAATAGTAGCAACTTCTTTCCACCTAAGTTCTGTAGTGGAGCAGTGGGTAATGGCTCTGCGTAGCTTGAATTGTAAAGAAGGCAATTTATAATTCTTAGGATGAAAAGAGTTAGCGGGTGTCATACAAACCGAAGATATCGGTTTGCGGTACACTGTAGTTTGGATAGTATTAGTCCTGGGATCTCTAAGAATAGCAAAGTCTAAGAAAGGTAGACAACAATCCACTTCAAGGTCGATAGAGAATTTCATCGTAGGATAGTGATTGGAAAGTGCAGAAACAAAAGTATGTAGTTCATCTAGCGAATGAGGCCAAAGAACGAGAACATCGTCTACATAACGAAGATAACATAAATGCTGCTGGTTATGGTTGAGAAGAACAGCTGTTTCAAGCTCCTGGAGAACAAGTTCCCCGAGAAAAGGGGACAAAGTGAATAGGCGCTCCCTGAGTATGTTTAAAGATGGTGTTATCAAACTTAAAATACGAACGGTTGGAGATTATCATAAGGGCAGATAAAATGTCTTAAGATTCTGTAACAGGCAGAATGCTAGACAATTTGTCATCAATAATATTATGCGCTAACTCAATAGGGATATTAGGATACATCGATACAACATCGAGGGATGCCATGATACTTTTTTTAGACTTTACCATTCTTAGAGATGCCGCGTCTAATACTGTCAAAACTACAGTGTACCACAAACCTACCTCTTCAGTTTGTATGATACCCGCTGACTCTTTTCATCGTAAGAATTATAAATTGTCTTCTTTACAATTCATGCTACGCAGAGCCATTACCCACTGCTCCACTACATAACTTAAGGTGTAAAGAAATTGCTGCTATTAAGAACATCGTGGTACAGTTTGAATACCCTGTCAGTGTTGTGGATGCCGAACAAAAGAAGTTACTTAGAAGAACTTTCACAAACCTTTCACGTGATCCTTCAGAGTCCAGGTACATCGGCTCCATGAAATAGATACCTTGTATTAACTCAATACTGTGTAACGTTTGTCGTAAGTAAAACTTAATTTTGGTGTGAAAACAACAAACATTATTGCTTTGCTTAAAAACGACAGAGATCCCATTCACATCACTGATAAAAGTGGTATTTATCGCGTACCGTTGAACTCCGTGCATGTGAATGGCGAATAACGTGTTTATATTGGATCCACGGTACGTACCTTACCTACTCGTCTCGAAGAACATAAATACAATGTAAAAATGGATTCACAAAACACATCTTTAGCCAGCCTTGTTCGCAGTGGTGATTATATCCCAGATTGGGACAATGTCACCATTCTTGCGTCACCACCTAACAGATTTTTGACTTTAATTACGGAAAGCCTGTATATATTACGACATAAAATGAATGTCTGCAATGATGATCTCCCATATCATGTTCCCTATCCTTGGAAAATGCTCATAGACGCTGATGTATTGACTTAATTTTGTTTATTGCATTTCCTATGTCTATGATAAGCTATCCATCTTTCTTTGCTGGTTTTACGCATGCGTCAAATACCTACCCTACATCGCTGATTCTTTTAACTATATAACTCTGTAAGTTATCTCGCTCTGTTAGTCACACATCTGAAGATGGGAGTCGCAGGCGACTCCGAAAGATCTAATGTACTTTTATTACTCATGTGCTGTTTTTAACTGTGATTAAAGTTTTAAATATCATATGGTTTTAGATAGCAACATCATGAAATAGATATTCAGATAGCAACATCATGAAATAGATATTCAGATAGCAACATCATGAATCGTGCTTCGACGGCTATTTAGTTTTGATGTTGTTACTCAGCACGGAAACTTGTTTTATTTTATCGCTTTTGATAACATGCGGATTTGACGGGAAAGAAAGCCTGGGTTGTACAAAGTGGTTTTTTGTCTAGTAAGAGCTATGCTAACCAAATTTTGCGATTTAGGGTAAATCCTCCCACAGGAAATCTGCTCGATTGCTACTGTAATTTGATCCCCATTGGGAATTTATCCTACAAGGAAATTGTTTCACGGAAAAGTCTGTTACCTTTCGAGTGATTGACCGTGGACAAATAGTATTTTACACAAAATATCTAATGTGAAGAATTCCAGTATCAACATTACGTTTTCTACCCCAATTTCTAATCTGGGAGCAATTTTACAAATAAGAGAAAGTTGTGGGGAAGATTTCCATTTTCCGAGAGTCACTATTTCCATTTTTACCTTAATGTTTTTATGTGAAGGACTTGTCTTAATATTAAAATGATACTGATGTTGCCGGATTTTTCCAGAGAGGAGGATTTGGGTGGCGGTAAACTCCCACATCGGTAAACTCCTACACCAAAGATTCCCACACCGAAAACCTCCTTCACTTTCTTCTGCTGCTAAGAAAACTGCCACACAGCGGAAAACTTCCACACTGGTAGACTCCAACACCTTCTCATAGAAGGGGATGTACACAAGTCGCGTTTCTTTCGGAGATCTTATTAAAGAGTGGGAGTTTTCCTAGTTTAACAAAGCGAAATGTACGAGTTTTCCTAGTGGAACAAAGCGAAATGTACGTGTTTTACTAGTGGAACCAAGCGAAATCTATGAGTTTTCCTAGTGATGCACGAGAGCTGATCAAAACGTTAGTTACACTGTTGAATTAAAAAAAACAAACAGATATACAGGGTGATCAGAATCGACCGCACAATAAACCTACGGGGCAGTTCCTCGTGGAAAAAGAAGTCGAAATCCTTTGTCCGTTGTCAGAATGGACGTCGCATTCCGGAGATATACGCGCCGAAAGTTCGTGACGTCACATCCGGTAAGAATACAGACATTAGAAATAACTTACCCAATCACTTTGACAGAAAACATGTAATTTATTGATGTGTACCACTACAACACAAATGTTAAAACACGTGGATTCGTGTCAGATTACAACATGTGTTCGCAAGGATCACCTTGCTGTGCGGAACAGCACGCGGCAGCCCTCCGAGGAATAGACTCCTGCACGCGTTGCAGCATAGCAGGAATAATAGTTGTGAGGGCCGCGTGTAAGGTGGCCACTAGGTCGTGCAGGCTGTTGACAGGCCGTCGATATACCAGTTCCTTTAGATGACGCCAGAGGAAGAAGTCCAATGGGTTAAGATCCGGCGATCTAGCGGGCCATGCGACAGGGCCGCCACTGCCAAGCCATCGACCAGGATATTCCGTACGAGTCACTGGCGAACATTTGCAGCGTAATGCGCCGGTGCTTCATCATGCTGGGACCATAGATTGCCGAGAACTGCCAATGGTGCGTTTTCCAGTAAGTCCGGCAGAACATCACGTAGGAACACCATGTAGTTGGCAGCTGTGACACGTTCAGGAAGAAGATATGGTCGCACTAGGATATCGCTCACAGTATCACACCAGATATTAACACCCCACCGGACCTGGTGAGCGTGTTCACGTTTTGCGTGCGGATTGTCCAATGCCCAAACATGACTATAATGGGTGTTGCAGATACCCTGCCGTGTAAACCTTGCTTCATCAGTCCACAAGATCCGGCGGATGAAACTACATTATCGGCAGTATGTTGCTGTAGCAGCCACTCACAGTATGCCTGTCTTCGAGGATAATCTTGTGGTAATAGGCCTTGCACCCGTGATGTGATATGGATGCAGGTTTTCGTCGTGTAGAATGGCAAGTACGGTACAGCATTGCTGCATACAATGCTGAGCCATGGCATTCCCCCAATAGGAGATACATGTCACAATACTCTCTCAAACTGTACGACATATCGCTACTCTCACTACTGTCAAATGTACCAACGCAGTGTGAGCTTACCTGCTACCGTCGCCAATCCTTTTTATCCCTGCCTGCCATATTGCGCAGGCGTGCAACTGATGGTTTCACGCCACCACGTCCTTCGAATTTGCATACCCACCCGGTGCCACATTTTTGAATGTTGATTGCCTTTATTTTATTTTTTTTAATTGGAGGTTTAATGAACACCGTGAGCAACTCAGTGGGCTATAAGTAGTTGCCTGTCGTGAATTTAGGACCACTGGTTCCAGGGAAGAGAGAGAGTCAATGCCGTAAGAGAAACACAACATCCATGCTTCACGGGGATTCGAACCCCGACCACTTTCGGACAAATGACCAGAAACCATCGCCTTAGACCAATACGCCACCTGCCGTGCAAGCCATGCTTCATCAGTCCACAAGATTCGGCGGATGAACAAGGCTTGATTGCCTTGTGATACGTGCGTCTGTATAACTGTCTACGTCGCTCTTCAACGAGCATATGCGTTACCGGATGTGACGTCACGAAACTTTCGGCGAGCATATCTCCGGAATGCGACGTCCGATCGGGCAACGGTTTTCGGCTTTTTTCTCCACGAGGAATCGTCCGGTAGGTTTATCTTGCGGTCGATTCTGATCACCCCTGTATACAGTGTAACATGGAAAATTCGAAGCTTGGGGACCACAAAAATAATTCGAATTATCGACAAATTCGATTAGGCAAGTTTTAATATCAGCACATTCAAAAATCACTTTTTTTTTTTTTTTTTGATTGGAGGTTTTTAACGACCACCGTGAGCAACTCAATGGGCTATAAGCAGTCGCCCGTCCCTAATTTAGGGTCACTGGTTCCAGGGAAGGGAGAGAGCCAGTGACGTAAGACAAGCACAACATCCATGCCTAACCGGGATTCGAACCCGAACCCCTTACGGACGAATAATCAGAGGCCAACGCCTTAGACCACTGCGCCACCGGGGCGGCAAAAAAAAAATCACTTCAAGTACTATAAAAAACAACATATTTATTCATAGCACACACAAAAAAAGTACAGTACGGTAAATTTACATATTTTTTTGTAAAAGCCCGTGAAATTTGGCCTGCTTCTTGGAATTTATGTTATGGGTAAATGTAAATTCCTCAAGTTTATTGAGTGAATGAAATAGACAGTGACTTACATTCTGCTGTCCCTCAACAAACTTCCTTAACTGCTGGAGGTGAACCAAGGCTTCTACTGAATTTGTAAGGCGCTCTTCAGTAAATTCTGGCCGTTCCAGTTCTTCATCTGAAGATACACAGCTGTCTTCTTATTCATAACATCAGCCAAGATCTCATCATCTGTCAGCTCACCACAAACAGCTAAATTGTCATCAACTCTCACAAAAAGCCTCATACGGTACATCACGGCCTACGTCTTCCCAGTACTCCACAGTGGGTATGATCTCCTCGCCACCATTACTTTGATGTAGTTGAGACTCATCATGCTGGAAGCCTACTTCTCCGAAGCAGTTGGCTATAGCTTTAGGTTTAACTTGTTGGTTCATCCAGAACTCGGAACTTCATCCAGAACAGCACGTACTCATTTTAAAAGGTAATTGTTGCAAATACGAGAATACGAAAATGGGGGTTTCTTCGAATTAAACAAAAAAAAAGTTCCAATTAAAAGGCTTATTAGCATTGTATATATAGAAAATTCAAGGGACCAAATGAAAAATTCGAATTAACCAAAAATTCGAGTTAAAACGTTCGAATTAGACAACTTACATTGTATATATATATATACTCAGGGGATTATGTAGATTTAAAGGTACAACATTTATTCATTTTTTGACATAGTCGCCTAAGGACTGTAAACATTTATCGGAACATGTGATTAACTTTTCCATATCTGTACAGAAAAAATCTCCTCCCGTTTGGTTCAACCAGTTAATGACCTCAGTTTTCAGAAAGAAAAAGTTTACACAGCCTCATCGGTTTGTAATCGTTGTCCACTAAGGTCCTGTTTCATTTTACAGAACAAATGGTAGTCGCACGGGGATAAGTCGGGGCTGTACGGTGGAAGTAGCTGAACCTCACACTTGAATGACTGCAGCAATTCCTTTGTTTTCCATGTTGTGTGGAGTGTGGCGTTGTCGTTCAGCAGAATGACACATTCGCTCAACTTCTTCTGGTTCTTAATTGCCTTTCGCAAATTTCATAACGTTTGGCAATATGAGTCAGCACTGATAGTCGTTCCTTTTGGCAGAAATTCTGTGTAAACAACACCTTCACAAACGAAGAAAACAGTCTCCACGACCTGCGATTAAGATTTTGTACTTCTTCCTTGTTGGAGAGGTGACATGCTTCTATTCCATGGACGATCGTTTGGTTTCAGGGGTGAAATGGTGAAACCACGTTTCATCACCTGTGATGATTCGACGCAAATTTTACCCTCCGCAGCATAGCGTTGTAGAAAATCCAAAGACGAATGGAAAACGTTGGTTTCCGTGCTGGTCGTTGAGTAAACGTGGCACCCATTTCGCAAACTTCATTTCCGAAATCCCAGCTGCCCGTGAATGATGGAATGAACAGTCCCGTACGAAATGTCTAACGTACTGTCAATTTCCTTGATTTTGATATACCTATTATCCCGTATCATGTCGTCAACGGCGGCAACATGCTCCGGACAGCTGGATATCGCGGTATTCTTTCGTCAAATTTGTGCGACCCTTTTCAAACTGTTGGCACCACTATACAATGGCCGGACGAGACATGACATTTTCCACGTACACAGCACAGTTTTCGCAGCTGAGGTCAGTGCAATCTAGGCGCTTAGCCCACAAAAATCGAATGGTACCTCGCACTTCTAATTTGGAGTAAGAATCCAATTGACGCCCCATTACGAACTGCGTCCTGCACACGCCTTTCGCAGTTACTGAACTAAAACAGATCCCGTCGGCAGCTCTGACGTACTGTCTACTTCGCTCCCAAGTGCTCACGGTTTGATTGCAATTCCACTCCAGATGGTGCTAAGTGTAACTTACTTTTTGATTCATCTACGTAAATGCGTACCTAAGATCAATGACACAAGGTTTATGTACAAGCTTTCAAACTCACTAAATCTGGAGTTGTAATTTTAATATTTGGCATGTGATAACATACTAAAATAAACGGGTACGGAGACTTGGTTTGATACATAAACGTTGCTATTATATGCTATTAACTTGATTTGTTTTTTGTTTGTTTTTTATTGGAGGTTTAACGACCACCGTGAGCAACTCGATGGCCTATAAGCAGTCGCCCGTCCTAAATTAGGGTCACTGGTTCCAGGGAAAAGAGAGAGCCAGTGCCGTAAGACAAACACAACATCCATGCCTCACCGGAATTCGAACCCGGACCCCTTACGGACGAATGATCATAAGCCAGCGCTTAGATCACTGCGCCGATCATTCGTCCGAAAGGGGTCCGGGGCCGCCCCGGTGGCGTAGTGGTCTAAGCGATGGCCTCTGATCATTCGTCCGAACGGGGTCCGGGTTCGAATCCCGGTGAGGCATGGATGTTGTGTTTGTCTTACGGCACTGGCTCTTTCCCTTTCCTGGAACCAGTGACCCTAAATTAGGGACGGGCGACTGCTTATAGCCCATTGAGTTGCTCACGGTGGTCGTTAAACCTACAACAAAAAAAAAAAAGGGGGGGTCCGGGTTCGAATCCCGGTGAGGCATGGATGTTGTGTTTGTCTTACGGCACTGGCTCTCTCCCTTCCCTGGAACCAGTGACCCTAAATTAGGGACGGGCGACTGCTTATAGCCCATTGAGTTGCTCACGGTGGTCGTTAAACCTCCAATAAAAAAAAAAAAAGACCACTGCGCCACCGGAGAGGCTAACTTGATTTGATACGTAAACGTTAGGAATATGTAGTCGGCGGATTAAAAGCTTTTAAAAAGGCCTTGGTGTTGGGCCTATGAATTAATTAAGTAAAAGAGAAATATTACTAACTTGACATGTTATGTAAATATTTAGTGCCTAAGTTAAAGTGCAGTGTTATTAAAAAATCCCACCTTATCTTCCTTTTCTGAACACAGCATGAGTCATGCTGTAATTCCGTTATTTCATCGAACATTATAGTTTTAAGATATATGCTAAGTCACGGCAATTCATTTTTTTCAAATTGAGGTAAAATTCTTGCTTGGAAAGAACGTTCTCCCGAAATTTGGAGTTTCCAATTCAGCTCTCAATATAGGATAAGAAACGACAATCTTTATATCCGCCTCTTAAATTTGTAATGAGCCGGCATGAAAATTCAGACAAACAAAAGAGCTCCTCTTCCCGTCGTTAGGCACCTCGGAAAACTGCCACACATTCAAAATGTTCCTCGAAGGAGCAGCAATGTGTGCCCGGCCCCTTAATGAAAGACATGTGACAGTTTTCCTGTTTGGCAATTTTCCTGTGTGGCGGTTTTCAGTGAACCTTTGACAAGATTTCCGAACGAAACGCAATTTGTGTGCTTCCTCTTATAATATGAGAAGGTGTAGGAGTTTTCTGGTGTGGGAGTTTTCCGATGTGGGAGTTTACCTGGATCCGAAGAAGTTTTTAGTTAGGATTCACAGCCCGGTTCTACTACAGCCCACAAGAAACGAGGCCACTCCGAGCACAATGATTCTAAATGTATTGGCTGCAATAATCACCATTCTCGTACCATTTCTCATCGCCTGCTTCGATTTTTTGGAAATCATGTGCTGCAACTAGACTGGGGTACAGGCTGTTAGAGTTACCAATTTTACTGATTTTCATTTTATTATCATTATAATGAAAGTATTGGAGTTCATGTCGCTCTTAACAAGTTGCAAAAGGAGAGATAAACTGTTGTTGTTTTTTTTATTGTAAGAAAGGTTGAAAATGAAAAGATCCGTGTTATAATAATGTTTTTTTGTAAGCCTGCAAGAAAAAACCAGGAGGTATTTTACATTGTCCATGAAGTTTCTGTTTTCACCGTGGTGTATAATATCCGCAACATAACGAAAACATTTTTTTGCCTACGCATAATTATCATTCTTTCTTTGCCTCGGGGAGTGGAGTGTGTAAAGGGGGAGGGGGGTGTTATTACGAAGACGAAGAAAAGCGGGATGTCTAGGATACGGGGAACAGGTTCCAGAAAAAAATATGTATGAAGCTTAGCAGGGGTCTAGGTGGAGGGGAAAAAGGAGACGCTCGAAGCGCATGCCTACTGGGAGAGGGAAGAAGTTGCTGCTGCTTGCCCGTAGCGATACTGCCCCTCTCTCTCTCTCTCCCGTTCTCCCCTACTGTTTCCCCACCCTTTGACCCTGAGGCAAAAAGCACGTGCACCAGGACGCCCATGGAAAGGTCGACTGTTAAAGGACATCAGGGGAGGCAGGAGTAGACAGCGAAAACTCCTAGTACTCATTTCACTATGACGTCGCAGAAATGACGCTCTACGTGGAGTACCAAACAATGTATAAACTAGCAGTAGTGTCTATCCTTGTGGCTAATTAGCCTACGGCGCAGTTATTACCACCACACAAGGACTAAATTTGCGGGGGGGGGAGCAAACAGAGAGCTAGAAAAGAAATTAAGAAAGCATCTTTTCTGTTTTGTCTTTATTCGCAAAATATATATGTATCTAGTTAATACTAGATGCTGAGAAGTCTGTGATGAGGCCTTTAAAGAAACAGAGTGGCGAAAATTTGCATATTATTTTGGGTGTAAAGTATATAAATAGTTTGTATTCTTGAAGTTTTCAAGATCTCACTGAAAACTTTGGCAGATAATTCCAGGGTGATGATACCCAAGAAATCGAGCAAATTTTAATGTCTGAATTTCTGGATCAACTTCATCGCTTCTAATTATTCTGATACATTTTTTTCTTTTGAAATTTGTTAATTATTTCATAAAGTGCAGCCATTTACCTTTTCAGAAAGCAGACTGCTACCAGGTAAACTCATACGAAAGATTGATACCCAAAAATTCCTGCTTGTCGAGTTGGTTGTTGGTAAGAACTAGCTGATGACCATGTACCTATACCGTCCAATTTCGGACTCCACAGGGTTAAAAGAACTTTCTCAAGACTAAAAGTGTGACGGCGTTGCGCGAGCAATCCTGCCAGGATCCGTCATCCTTCACCCGGACAGGATCGGTCCGTAGACCCGCACTTGCTGCTACCCCTGTGTGCCGGCACTTCTCACCTCTCCATCATGACCCGTGTGTGCGTGCTATTGGGCAGGGGCTAGAAAATCCGAAAATGGATGTAGGTAAAAACACCCCCAGGAAAAAATACCCCCGGAGAAAATACCCCTGAAAATTGAAAAGCGGAAAAAAATGCCCCCGGAAAAAATGCCCCCGGAAGAAATACCCCCAGAACAAACGGTTCACTGTAAACTGCCACACAGGAACACTGTTGTGTGGCAGTGTTCCGGTGTGGCAATTTACCGGTAACCCTGCCACACATCTTTCAGCAACTTGGCTACAAAAGTTCAAACGGGGGGAGGGCTATAAAGATTGCCGTTTCTGGACCTACATTGATAACTGAATTGGGAAACGAATTTCGCGAAAACGTTCCATGTAAGCCAAGCGAGAGATTGCTTTCTCGACTCCGCCTGGAGTACCAGCCGGCTTCTTCCAGTCGTCGAGAAGCCACCTTCTATGCTACCTGGGCGCCGGCCGCTCCATGGTTTGCGATTGATTCTGGACTGCTACACCTATCAGTACCCTAGGACTTTCTACACCTCCTTTGCTGAGTTCCGTGGCACCCTGGTGGCCCTCCTCCACTCTACGACTCGTGCAATCCACGCTACCGTTGAATTGTGAATGCTAATGCCATCTCAGTGTATTTTCATGCTTACTCGTGTACTTTACTTACTTTCACCCCGCCTGTATTATGTTGCTTTGATGCCCTCGTTAAATAACTTGCACAATTGTGCACGCTGTGTTTTTATCTCATGTATGTAATGTTTTACCTTCACGGCGGTGTTTGTGCTGTTCTTTTTCTAATTGTGTACTATTGTTTCGCCTGTGTTATCCTGTAAATCATGCCCAGCCAATGTCATGTGACACGATGTGTTTCTCTTTGTCACTTCTGCAATTTTTATTCAATAAGCTTTGCTTGCAGCATTTGTTATTCATCCCCATTGTCATTGCAGTGTATATACCATCATGTTTTTAACAGTTTTGTATTATTTCCCAGTGAGACGCCCAATACTGTACGTCTCCCTCTTATGTTTTCTTATGATAAATTGTACTTTAATTTGAAGAAATAAATTGCCGAGGATCCGAGGTACACTTGGGGGAGGGGACTCTACCCCGAACTTCCGTAATATTGTATTCTGGGCCGCTGGAGTCTGTCAGTGTATCCAGGAAGTTCCCCTTGAAGTGTCCGCGAGGTCCATGAGCTTTGGGGTGGGAGGCTTTCCCCCAAAATGTTAAAATGCACGTAGCACGAACCTGAATTTTCAGGAGGGTGGGGTAACCCCCTCCCCGTTTCTAAGAGCTATTAAGGGGTAACATCGAGGACACACTGACCGACTCTAGAGGTGCAGAATATAAAATTATGGAAGTTGGGGGCAGAGCCCTCCAAACCAAGCACCTCGTATCCCTCTCACAGGCTTCACCAAATTTCTGGGGGAGGGGGAAAGGGCATACATAGTTTACCATTAAACACAACATGAAGCATAGAAATTGCGAGCAAATCCCTTACCTTGAAGACTTGTCTGCGCTCTTAGAAACTTGCACCCCACCCTCCTGAAAATTCGTGGTCGTGTACAGAATCATTATGTAAAGTATGGTTCTAATGTTTACAGCTCTACGGCCATTTCAACATTTTGGGGGACCCCCCCCCCCAAGCTCACGGACCTCGCGGGCGCTTCAAGGGGAACAGCCTGGGTACACTGGCCGACTCCAGCAGCCCAGAATCTAATATTACGGAAGTTGGAGGTTGAGCCCCCAAGTGTACCTCGGATCCTCGGCAATTTATTTCTTCAAATTAAAGTACAATTCTCGCTTGGCTTACATGGAACGTTTTTGCGAAATTCGTTTGGAGTTCCCAATTCAGTTCTCAATATAGGCCCAGAAACGGGGCAATCTTTATAGCCCCCCCCCCCCCCCGAACTTTTGTGGCCAAGTTGCTGAAAGATGTGTGGCAGAGTTGCTGGTAAATTGCCACACCGGAACACTATCACACATCAGTGTTCCTGTATGGCAATTTACAGTGAATCGTTTGTTCTGGGTGTATTTCTTCCGGGGGTATTTTTTCAGCTTTTCAGTTTTCGGGGGTATTTTCTCCGGGAGTATTTTTTCTCCGGGGGTATTTTTACCGTTCACTCTGGAAAATACCTCTACCTCTGCCTGCGAGAGTCGATCGCAAGCGCGAACTGTTGGGCCGACTGCCCTCTGTTCAAAACAGATACATGCCCATTTATTTACACTGAGGAACTTATTTAGAGGGAAATAAATCTTTTATTCAATGAGCCCTCTTACACAGAAATATTAATTGAAACTATTAACATTGATACTTACACTACGGCAGGACGAGGGCCAGTTCTGCGGTGATGGCTCTGGGCCTGAGTCATCAGTTCCTCTTCTCCGTTTTTATCCCTCTTCTGCCTTTTACGGTCACCCCTCAATTAGGTAGACCGTCTGCTGCTCTATGAGGTGCTTGACCAACTCGACGATCCCCTGCCTCGCTCTTAAGTACGCGAGCAGGATCGAGAGGTCCCTCGTCTTTGCCAATTCTGGCACCAAAGTTCTTCTCTTGCCTGAAAGAGAAACACATTCAAGAATCATGTGTGCGACATCTGCAGTCTGGGCACCGCAGCGCACACACTCGTTCCCGTACCGCGAATCTGCGGAAGTACTCCAGCGATATGTTATCGCTCGGGTTCCTAATTGGGTTCACCCGGCGTAATATTGGGAGCCAAGGGGTTGTCGAGTGGATTCTGATTCTGCGATTCCCTGATTTAGGGCTGAGGCAGCTTCAGAATCCACTGACGGGGCGTTGTGTTTCACACAGCAGATTTTCCTTTGGGAGTCAAAGGGTCCGCTGTGTGCCGCAATATTTTTGTGAACGTCTAGATTTAAAATAAAAAGCATAAGTGAAGTGATTTTCTAAGTTCCGGTTCCAAAAGATATATATATTATCCAAATAATCTAGAGTTGAGCACACATATTGTAGTTAACGATACACTCATCATGGAACTGAGACAAAATTAACAACAAAAAACAATTTATTGGTTATGATTTGGCATAATAATAAATATACGCTCATGATATTAGCAAAAATGATTTAAGACTCTCTGACAGGAACCTGTACTAAATTGAGTATTTGTTAAAAAAATTATTTACTCTATGTGTGGACTGCTCCGATAAAGATTTTATGAGGGGACACCAAAAAAAAGAATAGGATGGATTTCCTACCTTAACCTCCGAATATGGCCTAGATATCGCGCTGTTGACCACTCCTGAGCCGGGAGAATTCTCGTCCGCCAAACACTTATCGTGGTTCCTCCACATAGGGTACACTGGTCTGCGATGTCTGCCCCGGTCCGTCAAACTTGGTGTGGGCCCTCGTCATCCTTTGCCGGGTTCATGATACATCATGGCGTGTCCACGTTTTGGACCACCAAAAAAAAACCCAAGTGACTGGTCACCAGTAAAAAAAAAAAGTGCAAGTCAAGCACCTCGACTTAGAAGAACAAGTGAAAAGTTGAAAGTGACGAAGTTCTTCTCTTCCCTGGTAAAAATTTCGACGACCCCCAAGAAGACTCACACTACCTCAAAATATCCCATCATCCAATCACTAGCTGGCAAACGCAAGCCTCCCTGAATTAAATTCCCCAGTGTAGATCTTACTGGTCGGAAAATTAACATTTTGATCTTCCATTCGCTAGGGGGTCAAGATTCCTACCCGCTCCAGTGAAATTCTGAGAACCCCTGAAGTTACGTTTGCCGCGTGATACAACCACCGGCCATAAATCCTTACCCCAATTAAACTGTTAGGCCCGGTTCCAACAAGTCTACGGTCTGGCCAACACGCATTGTTGATGCTATAGACGGTGCACACTTCTATTGCCCCAATAAAACATACTTCAAAGCCAGCTCGCCGATGGCTGTCGCCAGCGTTTACTCCTTACAGTGTCGGTCTGTCCTGTGACGCCTTGTGCTGGGAGAGGAAGGACGGAGAGGAAAAAAAAGAAAAGATTCACCCGAAAGTATATAGCAAAATAAAACGTACTCCTTCAAAAAAATACATGAATTAATAAAAATGAATAAATAAATAAATAAATGAATAAATAAACGAATAAATAAAATAATAATTAAATAAATAAATAAACTAGGGAATGGCTTTTTGACCTAAATGTGCAGCGCTCAGTTTGGGCGCTGTCACAGCGGAAGTACTCCGGCGATATGCCATGGCCGGTTAGTACCTGGTTGTGGAACGCATTACTCTCAATGCGTCTGATCAAGACTCGGGGGAAAATACGGCGTGTTCTTCTACCCGTATCCCCTTCATCCCATCTCTGCTGCTACTCCACTAATGTGGCTTTTTACAGTTGTGTCCGCACGCTTTTCAACGGCGATCGCATCTGAAAATCTATGCCCTCTTTGCCAGCAGCTTCTTTCGCTAGCTGGTCTACACGTTCCTTTCCGACTGTACCGACATGGCTTCTGATCCAGTGGAACGTAACCCTCATACTTCTCGCTGTCTTTAATAGCGCTTTTATCTCTCTAACAAGGGAAGTCTTGCTCCCGAACTGACCAAGCACTTTCAGGGCCGCTTGGCTATCAGAGAATATGCTATAAGCCCTTCGCTGCGGACAAGCCCTCCCTGATCGCCACCAACTCATCTTGAAAGACAGAAGAGTTGGACGATAGTTTCACCCGTTCCGCGTGAGTCTCGTTGCCATCCGAGTACACCACCTATCTTGGAGCCGTCCTTAAACAGCTCCTTCCCCTGTCCTGTGGGGAGAGCATTGTCCCAAGTGGGACATAGCTCATTGGCCGGGTGGCAAGCCCAGTCAATTCTCGGTAATTCTCCCTCAGACGACCGATATTGGTGTCCAAGAAGAGAAATGCCATCCCCGTAGCGGAAGGTCTGCATTGCAGCTTCCCTCGCTACCACTAAACCTTCCGGTTCACACCCAGCTAGCACTTGCAGCGCTGCTGCGGAAACTCCTACTTATGCCCAACAACACTCTGCGCTGAATTTGATTCAAACCATTACGCATTCCAACCGTGTCCGACCACCAGGCGGAACACGCATATGTTAGCATGCGCTCTACTCCACGTTTATAAAGCACCTTTTTAACTGGCCCAGCCAGCCGCATCTCATTGATCATAATAAGGGTGCTGGTGCATCTGTCTTTCAAGTACCGCAGGTGAGGGAGTTCTGTCAGCCTGGTATCTAGAATGACTCCTAGGTACAGCATCTCCCTCGCCGTTTTGATGGTATGCCCGTTAAAGTGACACTTAGGAGGAGTGACTAGTTCCCCCTTCGTGGCAATAAGCAATAGTGTCGTCTTTTCGGGAGAGAAGCAGGGCTTACACTCCTTGCTCCAACTGTCGAGCTGTGATAGAGCAGTGTGTACCTTCCGCTCGATCACGTGCCTGTCGTATGCTGACACCAAAAGTATTAGGTCATCCGCGTAGGCCTGCAGCTGCACTCCGTCTTCCAGAGGAAGAGCGAGTGCCGTGGCAGCCACCACGTTCCACCACAAAGGGCCCGAGCATGAGCCCTGCGGGTACCCTTTTGTTTAAACCCTGCTGTAGGTCTTATCGCCTACTTCAAACTCTACCCTCCTATGCGAGAGGAAATCGCTGATGAGCAGAAACAGGTTCCTGGAAATACCAAATCTTTTAAGACGGTCTAACACCAGCGGCCATCAGACGTTGTTGAAGGCGTCCCGCACGTCCAAGGATACGAGGCAGGTGTTCATTCCCTGTTCTCAATTATGCTTTACCTGCTTAGTAAGGCTGACCAGCGCTTGGCTGGTACACCGCTCCGGCGTGAATCCGAATTGGCGGCTGGAGAGCTTACCTAGGCCGACTAGGTACTGGGTTGCTCGGGTCACAAGGACCTTTTCCAGCACCTTACTCTATGCGGTTAACAGGAAAATCCGCCTATAGGCCGTGGGATCTGCTCGGCTCTTATTTTCTTTACTGAAGAGGAAGAGCAGCGCGGTCTTCCACATTGATGGGAAACATCCTAGTTCTAGGCATTTATTCAACAGGGCAACGAAGTACCCCGGGTTGGCTAGAAACACCTCTCTAATCACCGAGAGGTCCAACCCGTCTTTGCCTGGTGCCTTACCCGTGTTAAGGCTCTTGATTTCAACACCTACCTCAGCCTCCGTGAACGGCGGATCTCTGCAGATATCTCTGATAGATCTTTGATAGGGGGAGTCTCCATACTCCTCATCGGCCGGTAAGTGGTAGCTCAAGAGCGCTTCCACTGTATTCTGCAGAGTGGCGGTGTTCGTGCCACTCTCTGTTCTGACAGAAGACAGTAACAGTGGGCCGGTGAGGTAGCCCTTTGCTACCTTGTACGGTATCCCGAAGGGATTCTCGCCCGGGGTAGTCTCGCATAACTGTATCCAGTATTCTCTCTTCGATGCTATCATTGCTCTTCGGTATGTAGCGTTGGAAAGATTGTATTCCCTGTTCAGGCGTTCCCTCCTGTCCGGGTCGAATCTCTCTCTTTGCATTCTTCGCCTGCTACGTCTGGCCTCCCCTCGCAGAAGGCTCAGATTTTCCGACCACCAGGGAAGCAGGGGTTATGCCCTACCCCCGGCTTTCCTGCATCCTTCACAGACCTCTACTATTTCGTTGGTTAGATGACCAAAATATTCATTTAGGTCATCTACCTCCTCTAGATCTGCTGCACTTCTGGCTCTAAGCAGATCGGATAGTCGGCCCTTAAGATCCGACCATCTGAGGTTCCGGGTGTTGAACCTCGACTTGGGTTTTTTCCCAGTTTTCTTAATCCCTACCTTGAAGGATATTGCAAGATGGTCGCTGCAGCTCACATCGTCCAGAACCTGCTAGTTCCGGAGGACGGTAAGGACCGATGTCCTCGTGAGGGTGAGGTCGATCCACGACGTCCCAGGAGCACCTTGGAACGTGGGGACACTATCGGGGTCGTTCCGGATTGTCAGATCTGACGAAATGACGAAGTCCAGAAGTTCACTCCCTCGCCCGTCTTCATCCTGGTCCCCCAGAGGTGGCTTTTAGCATTAAAGTCTCCAGCAATGATAGTCTCGTGCTGCGGGTGGGAATCCAGCAGCCGAGAGGTGGAGTTTAGCACGTCTGATAGAACGCCGGAAGGCGAACAGTATACGTTAATTAGCAAGATCTTTTCCGTACCCCTCTCTTGCCCAATGCCACCACATTGAATGTGCATTCAAGCTCCAGAGCTCCCAGGTCTGGGTCAAGAAAGACTGTGGCTACCATTGGTTTTTCACACCGAGCGTAGTACCTCCGTGAGGAGTTGGGAAACCCCGCCACCCTACAATGGGAGTGGTAAGGTTCCTGCAAGAGCAGGATTTTCGCAGCAACATCACTGGCAGTCCTGAGGATCTGCCCTGTTGTGGCTCTCGCATGGTGAGCATTGAGTTGGACAATGCTTGTCCTAAGCCGGGCAGCCATAATTCACCCGGAATTTCTGCTGCTCCAGCTCTCTGATGAGAGAAGGACAAGTCTTGCTGAAACTGGAATGGGCAGTATCCAGTTTCAGCTTGAACCGTGCGTTAGCGGTAACGAAGTTGTTGCACTTTGGAGCTGCAGTGCAATCTTTGTGACGGTGACCTGTCTCACCGCACTTCCCACATTTGTCTTCTGCTACCTTGCAACCACTCCTGAAGAGGCCGAAGCCGTTGTATCGAAGCATCGGACTTCCCACACTTGTCTTCTGCTTCCTAGCAACCACTCTTGAAGTGGTCGAAGCCGTTGCATCGGAAGCATCGAACTTCCCGAAGGAACTCCTTTAAGCGCAGGACAGACCAACCCAAGTTTAGTCTACCTCGCTTGATTAGCACTTTAAAGGCCAGGGGTTCGGCCTTCACCACCCAATGGGTCTTACCCCTTTTAGCGTAGATGGCGAATTTCGCCGATTTGCCCTCTTCGTGGTCGGGATTTTGTTCTTTAACCCCGGCCTCGAAGTCTTCCTTCGAGACCTCCCCGTCAACACCGTACACGATGAGTCGCGGGAGTCTCTTTTGTGGGGTTTTCGGCTGAGTGCAATCCCTAGTCAGGGGATTGCCGTGTAGCTCCTCTTCCAGACGGTCGAGATCCTCCTTCCTAGAGCATTCGACCGCCACCCCACCCTTTCTTACCTTTCTAACACCCTTGACCCCAATCTGCAGTTTCGACGGGTTTACCGCAGATTGGATGATCCTTTTGGTGTCATCAGAGGACTGTTTTTCATTGGTGGGGAAGACCAAGAGTACGTGCCTCTTGTCCTCCAAAACCTTCCTCTTTTTGGGGGCGGGCACCGGCCCTGGCGCCTTCTTTGCCCCCTCCTAGCAGCAGTGGCGTAGGAAGATTTCTCCGGGATCGAGCCCATCCGCTTGACTCTGTCCAACTCTTTTTGTTGCAGCCTTCCCTCTAGGGCTGCAACCTTGTGGTTCTGTTCCTCACATGCGTCTGTGATTTGAGCCAGCGCTGTTTGTATTCTGCTCACTGTCACTTTGTGAACAGGCTTGGAGTGGTCACCAAAGATACGTTCCATCTCCATCATTAAGCCACGAATGCGCTTTAGGAATCCTGAAGGAGGTTCCATACCCGTAGTCAAGGGGTCCCGATTGGCATTCATAGGGATCTTAGAAGGGCCAGGTGGCGACTCCGCCTTCTCTCAGGATGGTCCAAGGGAAGCGGAAGCCCCACCGTCAGCTACCAGGTGGTCAGGCAGCATTTTCATGGAAACAACAGGATATTGAGTTGTACCAAAGGTCCCTTTAGACCTTGTAGTCTTAGAAACCTTCTCCTGGGCAGAAGGCATCTCTTTGTGAGAGAGACGAACTAAATTTTTTCTAAGTGCTGAGTGGGCACCCTGGGTTTCTCCCACTCGAGCCAAAACTCAGAACGCCGGGCGCGCGGACTTTGGCCTAATGTCGGATCAAAGAGTCCTAACGCTAGTCGAACCGGCACGACGTTGACGTAGCCGCAATCTGATACAAACGACTTGTGTAGGCTGCACGGAACTTCGCCCTAAGAAGGGCGTTTAAACCTAAGTCCGTGACTGAACTAAAGTGGGCTACTTGTTGAAGGATTATTCGCCAACAAAAAGCGCAAGAGAGGAAGAATCACTCTCTTGCGTCTAAGTCCTTTTGACTGCACCAAAACACTTTAAAAAAAAGCAAAGAACAGCCGAAGAGAGGAAGAATCACTCTCTCCCGCACAAGATCGTTAGTTCTGCTAAAGCAGCGCAATGAAGCTCAGCCAAATCACACACAACTCGCTCCCCGGTACGGTATCAGACCGACCGGTCTTGGTTCTCGGTAAACCTCCACACAGGAAAAGCGCTACACGTCGTTTAGCAACATTGGAAAAAACTGCCACACTGGCAAAGTGCCACACAGGAAAACTGCCACATGTTTTTCATAAAGTTAATTGACCGGGCACAAATTGCTTTTCCTCAGAGTGTAATAGTGGTAATTGTAAATCAGCTTTTAATAGTAACGTAATGGAACCGGAATGTTTATTTTTATGAAATGTAATGTCATGTACATACTTAGAATCTTTTAATTGTTGAATTTTAATGTTATGTAAACAATTAAGAACCCTTGCAGTTTAAGAATGTTTAAAAAGTGTAATCATGGGAAACTTCTTAAGAATATATTTTTTGAGTTGTAATGGCGGAGCCAGCATGTCCCCAGAAATAATTAGTTTATCGGCTAACTTCCTGGAGATGCACAAGTTGTGTATAAGTTTACAATAGAAGATTGCTTCTTTTAGAGTTTTTAGAGCCACTCATTAGGAAGTACTTCCGCCCTTCGGGCCAGGCCGTGGACCTTGAGACGCATGGGAAAAGAGTTTTCTGCGACGGGGTGCTGGTGGTGGTCATCCGGAGTGCCAGAGGAAAGTGTTGAGAAGGACTTGTAGAAGACAATAGGAGAGGTGGGCTGCTGAAGGTGGAAGGCAACGTGTTTTTTTTTTGGGGGGGGTCGGACATTTGCCCACCGGCAAGATGCTTACCGGAGACTTGCCCACTCAAACTCTGGGCCACCGGACAGTTGCCCTCCCGGACATTTGCCCACTGGACACGAGCCCCTGAAATTGAGCACACTTAGCACAGTGGTTCACTGTAAACCGCCACACTGGAAAACTAACACACATTGGAAAACTGCCACACCGGAAGACTGCCACACAGGAAAACTGACATATGGTTTTCATCAAGGGGCCGGGAATAAAATGCTGTTCTTCCGAAGAGCACTCTGAATGTGTTGCAGTTTTCCAATGGGGCAATTTTCCAATGGGGCAATTTTCCAATGGGGCAGTTTTCCAAGGTGCCTGACGTTAGGAAGGAGCTCTTTTGTTTGTCTGAATTTTCATACCGGTTCATACGAGTTTAAGGCAACTGGCTACAAAAGTTCAAGGGTGTGTGGGTAGGGGGAAGTTTAAATATTACCGTTTCTTGGTCTATATTGAGAATTGAATTGGAAACTCCAAACAAATTTAGAGAAAACGTAAACCAAGCGAGAATGGAATCTAGGTAAAACAGTCCGAGGAAAAAAAGTCCAGGAAAAAAGTCCGAGGAAAAAAGTCCGAGACTGTTGATAAACGCGGAAAAAAAGTCTAGGAAAAAACGTCCGAGGAAATAAAGTCCGAGGAAAAAAAGTCCGAGACTGTTGATAAACGCGGAAAAAAAAGTCTAGGAAAAAACGTCCGAGGAAATAAAGTCCGAGAAAAAAAGGCCAGGTAAAAAAGTGCGAGGTGGGCGTTTTGATTGTCATCATGGGCATACTAATAAGTCGATTTGACATACTGTTTGAATGTTGGGGGTGGGGGGACATACTTTTATTATTTGCCTAGTGTGGTAGGGTTGCCGGAAAATCGCCACACAGGAAATCTGCCGCACGTTTTTCATTAAGGGGCCAGGCACAAAGTGCTATTCCTCCGAGGAACACTTTGAATGTGTGGCAGTTTTTCAAGTTTCCTAATTATGTTTTAGTTTTTCAAGGCGCCTGAGCTCCTTTGTTCGTCTGAATTTTCACGCCGGTTCATACCAGTTTAGGGTGACTGGCCACAAAAGTTTAACAGGAGGGAGGGGGTATAAAGATCGCCGTACATTTCTTAAAACTACAGTGTTCGACGAAACAACAGAATTACACATGACTCATGCTGTGTTCAAAAAAGGACGATAAAGGGGGATTTTTTTAATAACGCTGCACTTGTGCTTAGGCACTAAATATTTACATAACATGTTAAGTTTGTAATACTTTTCTTTTACTTAATTAATGAAACAATATTTAGTGCTTAAGTAAAAGCGGAATATTATTAACTTGAGTTGATATGTAAACGTTATGAATATGGAATCCGTAGAATAAAAACCACTGAAAAGGCCTAGGGCCTATAAATTAATATTTCGGGCCTAAGTAAACGCTCAATATTATTAACTTTATTTGCTGTGTAAACGTTGTGAATATGACATTGGTTAAATAAAAAATTAGTAAAAGGGCCTAGGCTCTTGAATTAATATTTCGTGCCTAAGTAAAGGCGCATTATTATTAACTTGAGTTGACGTGTAAATGTTGTCAATATTACATTGGTAGAATAAAAACTTTTAAAAAGGCCTAGGCCTAGGGCCTATGAATTAATATTTAGTGCCTAAGCAAAAGCGCAATGCTATTGATTTTATTTGATACGTAATACGTTATGAATATAAAGTCGGCGGATTAAAAGCTCTTAAAAAGGCCAAGATATGGGCCCTATGAATTAATTAAGTAAAAGAAAAGTATTACAAACTTGACATGTTATGTAAATATTTAGTGACTAAGCACAAGTGCAGGGTTATTAAAAAATCCCCCCTTTATCGTCGTTTTTTAAACACAGCATGAGTCATGTGTAATTCTGTTGTTTCGTCGAACACTGTAGTTTTAAGAAATGTACGGCGATCTTTATACCCCCTTCCTCCTGTTAAACTTTTGTGGCCAGTCACCCTAAACTGGTATGAACCGGCGTGAAAATTTAGACAAACAAAGGAGCTCCTTCCCGTCGTTAGGCGCCTTGGAAAACTAAAACATAATTAGGAAACTTGGAAAACTGCCGCACATTCAAAGTGTTCCTGGGAGGAATAGCACTTTGTTCCCGGCCCCTTAATGAAAAAGGTGTGGCAGTTTTCCTGTGTGGCGGTTTTCCGGCAACCCCACCACACTAGGTAAATAATGAAAGTATGTCCCCCCCAGCCCGACCCCCAACATTCAAACAGTATGTCAAATCGACTTATTAGTTAGCCCAGGATGACAATCAAAACGCCCATCTCGGACTTTTTTTCCTGGCCTTTTTTTCCTCGGACTTAATTTCCTCGGACTTTTTTCCTAGACTTTTTTTCCGCGTTTATCAACAGTCTCGGACTTTTTTCCTCGGACTTTTTTACCTGGACTTTTTTTCCTCAGACTTTTTTACCGATTACCGCGAGAATGGCTGTGTTCAGAAAAGGACGATAAGGTGGGGGTTTTTAATAACGCTGCACTTTTACTTAAGCACTAAATATTGAGGTAACATGTCAAGTTTGTAATATTTTTCTTTTACTTAATTCATAGGTACTACACGTTTGCCTTTTAAACAACTTTTAATCTGCCGACTTCATATTCATAATGTTTACGTATCAAATCAAGTCAATAGCATTGCGCTTTTACTTAGGTACTGAATATAAAAGTCATGGATCCCAGGCCTAGGCCTTTTTAACAGTTTTTATTCTATCAATGCCATATTCACAACGTTTACAAATCAGATCAAGTTAATATTATTGCGCTTTTACTTTGGCACGAAATATTAATTCACAGGCCTTAGGCCTAGGCTCTTTTAACAGTTTTTATTCTATCAGTGTCATATTCACAACGTTTACAGAGCAAATCAAGATAATAATATATTAATTTATAAGCCCTAGGCCTAGGCCTTTTTGATAGTTTTTACTCCACCGATGTCATATTCACAAGGTTTACATATCAAATAAAGTCAATAATATTGCGCTTTTACTTAGGCACAAAATATTAATTCATGGACCCTAGGCCTAGGCCTTGGGTCCATGTATTATGTGTTCAGAAAAGGACGATGAGGTGGAACTTTTAATAACGCTTCACTTTTACTTAGGCACTAAATATTTACATAACATGTTAAGTTAGTAATATGTTTCTTTTACTTAATTAATTCATAGACGCTACACCTTGGCCTTTTTAACAGCTTTTAATCCGCCGTCTTCATATTCATAATGTTTACGTACGAAATCAAGTTAATAGCATTGCGCTTTTACTTAGGTGCTAAATATTAATTATTATGTCCATGTCTGGGCATTTTCGCAGTTTTTATTCTACCTATTTCATATTCACATCGTTTAAACAGCAGATCAAGTTAATTATATTGGGCGTTTACTTAGACACGAAATATTAATTCATAGGCCTTAGGCTTAGGCTTTTTTAACAGTTTTTATTCTACCCATGTCATATTCATGACGTTTACATATCTAGTCAAGTTAATATCATTGCGCTTTTACTTAGGCAGTAAATATTAATTCATAGGCCATTTTAATAGCTTTTACTCTTACGGTGTCATATTCACAGCGTCTACGTATCAACTGAAGTTAAGAATATTGCGCTTTCTCTTAGGCACCAGACATTAATTATAAGGCCCTGGGCCTGGCCTTTTTAGAAAATTTTAATAACCGCAACATATTAATTTGTGCCGATATGTAAGGGTTATGAATATGACACAATCAGAATAAAAACCGATAAAAGGGCTTAAGCTTGGCGCCCGTGAATTAGTACTTCGTGCCTAAGTAAAAGAGCAATATTATTAACTTGAATTGATGTGTAAATGTTATGAATATGACATAGATAGAATAAAAAGTATTAAAAAGGCCTAGGGCCCATTAATTAACATTTAGTGCCTAAGTAAAAGCGGAATGCCATTGACTTGATTTGATTCGTAAATGTTATGAATATGAAGTCGGCGGATTAAAAGCTGTTAAAATGGCCAGGGTGTAGGGCCTAAGAATTAATTAAGTAAAAGAAAAACGTTACAAATTTGACATGTTATGTAAATATTTAGTGCAAAGTAAAGGTGCATTGTTATTAAAAATCCCACCTTATCTTCCTTTTCTGAACACAGCATGAGTCATGCTGTAATTTCGTTATTTCGTTTTAAGAAATGTAGTAAATCACGGCAATTTATTTCTTCAAATTAAAGTACAGTTCTCGTGGCTTACATAGAACGTTTTCTCGAAATTTGTTTGGAGTTCCCAATTCAATTCTCAATATAAGCCAAGAAACGGCAATCTTTACCCCCCCCCCTTCCTGAGCTTTTGTGGCCAGTTGCCATAAACTCCTATGAAACTGCATGAAAATTCAGACAATCAGAAGAGCTCCTTCCCGTCGTTAAGCACCTTGAAAAACTGCCGCACATAATTCGGAAACTTAGAACACTGTCCCACTGGAAAAACTGCCACACATTCAAAGCGTTCAACGGAAGAACAGCCATTTGTGTCCTGCTCCTTAATGAAAATTATGTGGCAGTTTTGCTGTGTGGCAAGTTTCCTGTGTGGCAGTTTTCCTCTGTTGCAGTTTTCCAAGTTGCTGAAAGATGTGTTTTTGTTTTCATGTGTGCCAAATACAGTGAACCTGGCGATCCATTAACAGTCCTGGAAGATGTTTTGTTTTCCCAGTTTTGGAAAAAACTGTCGAAATCCCATCCTTAAAAAATCGGTATGTCAGCATTACCGTTTACTGTTTAAACATCTTTCCAACACAAGTTTACGATTCAATGCAGTTCTTTGTACTGAGGCAATAATTAACATTTTATTCAGTACTGCAAATCTCCAGTACAATTTAATGTAAGAACAAAATTTCTTTCGTTGCTGAAAAGTATCACACAATGCACATTCTCTGAGTGAGGCTATTAAATACTTTATTCCATTCTTATGAATTTTATTGCAATAACTCAATTCAGACTTTCTAAGAGTTTCCCCGCTTTTGGAACGGGAAATCCAAATCAGCCTAAAATTTAATTTCTCTTTCAATCAAGATTTACCTATCATTAATAAAATCTCTTAAGAAACAGAAAATGTCCAGAATTACAAGAATTTTAATTGAAATGTAAAAAAGCGAGAGAAATTAAATAATGTAATAATTAATTCTTATTTATTTTCAGTGTGGTTATAAAATAGTTGGGCAAAAAGAAAACGTTATTGTGCATAGGTTTAAGGATGCATATGATAATAAGTACGAATAATATATAGTTAAACACACCAAGTTTACCTTTTGTGAACCTTTCTTGTGGACAGATGGCGCTGAGTCATGTGAGGTCACGTATCTCCAGCAGAGAACGCGCGATTGGTCCTACCCCCATTGTTTTTTTTTTTTTTGTTTCCATTGTTTTTTTTGTTTTTGTTTTTATTGGAGGTTTAACGACCACTGTGAGCAACTCAATGGGCTATAAGCAGTCGCCCGTCCCTAATTTAGGGTCACTGGTTCCAGGGAAGGGAGAGAGCCAGTGCCGTAAGACAAACACAACATCCATGCCTCACGGGATTCGAACCCGGACCACTTTCGGACGAATGATCAGAGGCCAGCGCCTTAGACCACTGCGCCACCGGGGCGCCCCCCCATTGTTTCATTGCTGCCGGTAGGATGGCGACGTTCAACGGCGCGGGAAAAAGCGAAATGCTGCCTGTGGTTTCACGAGACGCATTCAGCAACACAAGTGCAACGGCATTCTCACCAAAAATACAGGAAAACTGCACCGAAGGAACACGATTGTAGCATGGTACAAACGATTTACCGAGACTGGATGTGTGGCTCATAGGAACAGCGGCCAAGGCAGACCTGAAATTCCCGAGGAGACGTTGGATGCAGTGTGAGCAGCATTTCTGCGAAGCCCCCGTAAATCGACGGCACGAGCAAGTCTGGAGCTTGGAGTTCCAAAATCAAGAGTGACAAAAATCCTACGGAAACGTCTGAAATTTAGGCCTTACAAATTGCCGCTCGTTCAAGCTCTGAAGGATGGTGACAAGAAGCAGAGAGCAGAATTTTGCAGTGACATGTTAAATCGCATGGTGACTTCTTGTCGAAGTCGATGTTCAGTGACGAAGCCACCTTTCAGATCAGAAAATACCCGTTCTACCTTGGAACATGAAAGAGACAGTCCCAAGGTAAACGTTTTTTGTGCCGTGACTTGTGCTTCCGTCTTTGGCACATTTTTCTTTGCTGAAAGAAATGCTACCGGAATCACATACCTGGACATGCTTCAGATTTACCTAATGTCAATCCTCAAGGAAATAAAGGAAGGTTTCATTTGCCACCAAGACGCGGCCTCCTCACTACAACAAGGATGTCACTTTTTACCTCGATGCTGAAGTCCCAGTTTGGGTTGGTCGCGGTGGCCAATTGCGTGGCCCCCTCCGATCACCGGACATAACACCCCTAGATTTCGGTTTATGGGTTTTGTTAAAGATCAGGTTTACCTTCCGCCGCTTCCCAAGTCCCTTCCTGAACTGAAATCAAGAATCACCGCTGCACTCGCATTGGTCGATGTCTACATGCTGACAGCAATGTGGGAAGAACTGATTTACAAATAGGACATTAGCAGAGTAACCAAGGGAAGCCACATCGAGCATTTGTAAAAGAAGGTAAACTTGGTGTATTTAACTATAGAAGTTATTATTCGTACTTATTATCATATGCATCATTATAGCTATGCACAATAAAGTTTTCCTTTCGCCCAACTAATTTTTAACCACCCTGTACTCTCAAATTGAAAAGGTTTGTTTGCAGTAACTGAAACAGACTTTCCAGTTGAAGAATTCGTGTGACCATAAGGCCCAAAGAGTAATATATCAGATGCAGATCTCAATCAAAATAAATAAATAAATAAATAAATATTGGGTTGATATAAATAGAAAGTCACATATTTAAAAAATACGCAGCAACTGAAAAAATGTTATCTGGACACCGTTGGGAACAAATCCCAGATCTCTCGATACTAGCCGAGTGCGTTCGTCTTACGCTACGGTGCCCAACAATCTACGGCGCTATGTGTGTTTATCTGTCAGCATCTGACTTCACATATCCGCAGGGATAGGCTCAGCAGCTGAGACGTCTCCATCTGTTGGGGCTTAACGGCACAAGCTATTTAATTATAGCTAATAAATCCAATGGGTGAGAGTAAATGATGAAAATCTTCCAAATACATGGAGACAATGTAAATAGACATAGCCATCACTCTTTCTACGTTTATCTTTAATTAACACGCAGCAACCGAAAAATTGTTATCCGGACAGTACTGGGAGCGAACCCCCAGATCTCTCGATAACTAGCCGAGTGCGTTCGTCTTACGCTACGGTGGCCAAAAATCCACAGCGCTATGCGTGTTTTTTTGTCAGGATCTGACTTCACAAATCCATAGAGATGGGCTCAGCAACTGAGACGTCTCCGTCTGGCAGAGCTTAATGGCACAAGCTACTTAATTATAGCTGAAATTAAGTAGCTTGTGCCGTTAAGCTCCACGAACGGGCGAGAGTAAATGGTAAACATCTTCAAAATACGTGAAGACAATGTAAATAATTAATAAAGAGCGATGACTTTGCGTTAGACAAAGTCATCGCTCTTTCCATGTTTATCTTTAATTAACACACAGAAACCGCGAAAAATTGTTATCCGGACACCGCTGGCCACCGTAGCGTAGCGTTGGCCACCGCTGCTGCCATCGTAGCATTGGCCACCGTCGCGTAAGAAGAACGCACTCGGCTAGTTATCGAGTGATCTGGGGTTCGTTCCCAGCGGGGTCCGGATAAAAAAATTTCGGTTGCTGTGTGTTAATTAAAGATAAACGTGAAAAGAACGATGGCTTTGTCTATTTACATTGTCTCCACGGATTTGGAAGATTTTCACTATTTAAATAAATAAACAAATAAATAAAGCATATACGTATATCTAAAAACCAGGAACCCGAAAATTTTACCGTTGGTGAACCGCAATGCATTAACCTACAAATGAATTTCGAGTTTCTATACTAGATAGACTATTGATAGCATATTTGATTAGATTGTATGTTAATTATTTAACTGTGAATGTGATTGGCAAAAGCGGAATGAGGTAGAGGATATCAGCTCAAACGAACGAGACTTAAAGTTAAGTCCAGATAGGGAAAGGGAGTGTATCAAAAACTGTGTTCGGCTCAACAGAACATTTGCAACGTAGTTTTTTTTACGCTTTCCAACTGTAGGTTGAGGAAGCGTATGCCGCCCTGGTGGCGCAGTGGTCTAAGCGATGGCCTCGGATCATTCGTCCGAAAGGGGTCCGGGTTCGAATCCCGGTGAGGCATGGATGTTGTGTTTGTCTTACGGCACTGGCTCTCTCCCTTCCCTGGAACCAGTGACCCTAAATTAGGGGCGGGCGACTGCTTATAGCCCATTGAGTTGCTCACGGTGGTCGTTAAACCTCCAATCAAAAAAAAAAAAAAAAAAAAAAAAGAAGAAGAAGCGTATATGCTCCAGCTTTGTCCGTCTGCCCGTACAATAACTCGCGTAAAAATCGTTCGATTTCGACGGAATTTTAGTATGTGGTAGGGGACCACCTGGAGACGAACCCTATTGAAAATGGGTGAAATGAGATCGAAGGTCAGGACATAGAAATGGAGTCCATTCCATTGCCCTTATGCCTCATAACTTGCGTAAAAATGGTTCGATTTCGATGACATTTTAGTATGTGGTAGAGAACTACCTGGGGACGAATTCTATTGAAAATGAGCGAAATGGGGTCAGAGGTCAGGACATAGCAGCGGGATCCATTCCATTGCACTTATACGTCATAACGTAGGTAAAAATGCTTCGATTGCGACAAAACTTTATCATGTTGTTCCAGGGGTATACTGAACCGGTCCTGTTAAATATCGTCAAAATGAGGTCAAAGGTCAGGGCACAGGAGCGAGATTTATTCCACAGACATTATCCTAATAACTTGACTAAAAATGCTTCCATTGTGACAAAACTTTAGCTAGCTGTTCCAGAGGTGTAGTGAACCAGTTCTTTTTAATATCATCGAAATGGGGTCAACGGTCAGGGTACAGGAGCGACATTTATTCCACAGCCATTACACTCATAACTTGAGTAATAACTTGAGTAATGATTTCTGGTATGTTGGAAAGCGTACCATAATCAATGCACTGCGTGATTTTACTAACTTGTTTTTTTTTTGTTTTTTTCCGAAGCCGTCAAAGTGGTAAACAAGCTTTTCCATTTTAGTATAACTTGGTTTACTTCTACAAGAATATTAAAGTACAAGCACATATGGGTATATAATTATTTCTTTTCTTGAGTCAGCGTAAGGCCTATCAGCTCAGAATATGGTCGCCCGCCGGGAATTCCCCCTGTATCCTGGCAGCCCAGTCCGCGCCTGGGGGATGGACAACGAAACTAAAACACCTGCGGAAATAGCACCTCACGTGTGACGCCGCTGTACGCGCTACCTGGTGGCCACCATGCATCTATTTCGCAGTCGACCAATGAGAACGGAGTGTGAAGGTTGCATTAGCAGAACAGTTGCACGCAGCCGGGCGTCAAAAAATGCGATCCACACAACATAATGGGAGACATATCCGAGTTTCAAAGAGGGCAGATTGTTGGTGCGCGTCTCGCCGGTGCATCCGTGTCCAAGACAGCAAGTCTTTGGGGTGTATCGCGAGCCACGGTATCCAGGGTCATGTCATCATACCAGCAAAAGGAAAGAACCACATCCAATAGGAGTAACTGTCGAGGAGGTAAGAGGAAGCTGTCTGACAGGGACGTCCGGGTACTAACACAGATTGTAGCCAAAACAATAAAACCACAGCTGCCCAACTCCCTGCAGAGTTGAATACGCACAGCGACTCACCAGTTTCCATTAAAACTATACGTCGGGAGCTTCACCGGGTCAACACTGACGGCTGTGTTGCTATCGCCAAACCCTCGATCACTAGTGTGAATGCCAAACATTGGTTGCAGTGGTGCCAGCAGCGCAAATCGTGGATGTTGGACAAGTGAAATGTGTATTGTTCTCCAATGAATCGTCCTTCACTGTCTTTCCCACAACCGGGAGAATTTAAGTGTGGAGACATCATTCACGCGAACTGTTTATTGCCCACATTGAAGCACGGAGATGGATCGGTGATGGTTTGGGCCGCAACATCGTGGCAGTCTGTCCGCCCGCTGATTGTTCTTGAGGGGCATATCACCGCCAAGGGCTATCGGACAATTCTGGAGGACCAGGTGCACCCAATAGTTCAAATATTGTACCCTGACGGTGGTGCCGTGTATCAGGATGATAATACACCGATACACATAGACAAACTGGTGGGAGAGTGGTTTACTGTACATGAAAGTGAGGTTGAACATCTGTCATGGCCTTCACAGTCACCCGAATTGAACGTCATTCAGCCACTCTGAGGTGTTCTGGAGGAACGACTCAGGAAACTTTTCCCTCCACTAGCATCACATCGTGAACTAGCCACTTTTCTGCAAGAGGAATGGCTTCAAATTCCTCTGGCCACTGCACAGGACTTATATCGGTCCTTCTCACGATGAACTGTAGCTGCATTCGCCTCCAACGGAGTCCCGACATCGTACTAATAATTGTTTCCTAAACCTGCGTGCTTCAGTTTCATTGTCCACTCTCTGTAGCTTGGAAACCGTAGGCATGCAGATTGTTTTGGAGTAAGTAGCTGTTTCAGCTGCCTGCGTGACGTCACCGGCCAGGCCTGTGGCGGAAGTAATGCGTACCGTTTTTCATTACCATGTCCCCTTTCACAGTCCCTCAGTTCATTTCTGCGTTAGATAGTTGCTTCCAATGCGATCAGACAGGTTTGCCATCGCTCTCCTTTATGTACAGTACTGAACACATGCCGCTCTTGTACATCTGTTTCAGCAAATTCACGTTTATTTGCATATGTGGAGGTGTCTGAGTACTTTTGTCTCATATTGTAAATTTCTATTAATACGAATCAGACGAGGAATTCTTTTGGGCATGGATACAAGAAAACAATTCCAAAAATTTTGAGTTGGCTTTGTCTTTTAGTCAGTTCGAGCAATACAGGCTGCCGATGGACACAAGTTGCATATACAGGGTGTCCGAATAATGACTGTGCACTGAATGTACGCATTGCAGTAATGTAATATAAAGTCATTTTGAATGGGATTACAGTAAATGTGACCTGCTTGTGGAAGTGCTCTGTGTCTGGTAAACTTCATGTCTCCCCACCCCGAGGCGCGCGCAGCTGTTATTCTGAGCGAAGGTCACTCCCGAGCACTTGATTGACGAAGACAGACGTGTCGATTTATCAATCATCTCGGCACAAGGCCAATGGGGTTGAAGGTTGAACAGAGAGTGTTTTTGACGGAACATGTCTTTCGCCATGACGACAAGTACACTGACGAAATGTAAAAAGAGTTCGCTAGGAAATTTCGTGATACAGAGATTCCCACCGTAAGGCGGTACGTCAGCTCATAGCTAAGTTTCGGGAAACTAGCAGTGTTCTGGATGCTCCCGCCCTGGTAGGCCATCCACGGCAGACGAAACCGTACAGGATATCCAGGACAGGACACTGAGGAGTCCACACAAGTCCGTGAGTCAACTCTCACAACAAGTTAATGTGTCAAAGAGTACAGCCCACGATATTCTGAAAAGAAAGTTGCGCTTCCAACCGTACAAAGTGTCTGTCGTGAATCAGCTGAAAAAAAAAAAGACCACGTGACCCGTGTTCGGTACTGCAGGTGATTCCAAGAGTTCCTGGAAGGTGAGGACATTCCGCAAGTGACTTTCTTTACAGCTGAGGAACGATTCCACATGTTCGAGTACATCAACAGCCAAAACACTCATCTGTGGGGTACTGAAAATCCCCACGAATTTAAGGAAGTGCCCTTCCAAAACCAGAAGGTCGGTGTTAGATGCGTCTTGACTCGTACGCGTATTATTAGGCCCATTGTCTTCTATGAAACCATTAACCCCGAAAAGTACCATGCCCAGATTATCCAACCATTCATAACCGAACTCACTGAACGGGAAATCAACCAAGGATGGTGTGACGTACCTTCCAGCAGGACGCACACGACATTAAGGCAGATAGCAGTCAGAATGAACGTCTGCGTAGCTCAGTTGGTAGAGCGACTTGTTCCGGAATAAGCGGACTCGGGTTCGATTCCCGGCGTAGACCAGAAATGACGGAGAAATTTACTTCGTTATAATGGTTCCAGCAAGACATTGCAACTGCTCACACCTCTGGCGCATCAATACAGCTTCTTGAGGAATTCTTCGGAAATCGCATCATCTCCTTGGGACCGTAGCCTGCCCGGAGACCGGATTAAACATCGCCTGACTTTCTTTTTGTGGAAAGCACTGAAGAAGAAGGTGCACGCTGGTATAATCCACATACACTTTAAGACCTTCAGGCTGCAATAATGACCCACCTCCAACAAACAAATCACACCACATACCCTGAGAATGCTCTTCACCAGCATGCAGACATAGCTGAACGTCGGTGGGAGCCATTTCCAACACCTCCTGCAGGAACCAGTTCGACATGGTAAGTGTTACTTTCAGTGCACAGCCTGGGCGCCGACAGTGGGGGGGGTCACAGGGTCACTTGACCCCCATGTAGAATTATTTTTCGCTTTCTTTTATTTTATTTTATTTATTACTTTTTTTTACACTCGCAGGACTGGACCACAAGGAAAGATGGAGTTTGGGGCGTTTAATTTAATATCCCAATTTTATTGGAAATTTGGAATTGGAAAACGATAACGTAAAAGTGGAAAACCTAGCAAACCGTAAGGTAGTACGCCTAAACAAGTACCGCTCAGGGTGTTGTGTACTGAACTTAAAAGGCTTGGCGTGGCCCTGCTCGACACTGTTCATTATTTTGAAAACAGTTAGCAATGTACATGATAATATATGACTATTACTAACATACACTTTCTTTAAGAGCAGCATCAATTATTAATAATAATAATAATAGTAGTAGTAGTGTTCTAGTGTAGTAAGTAAGTAGTAGTAGTAATAGTAATAGTATTAATTTTTCATTTTCACGAATTACTGTTTTCTACATAGTAGCCAAATCTTAATTAATTACACTTGACCCCCCTTGAAAAATTTTCTGCAGGCGCCCATGGTGCACAGTTATTTTTCGTACACCGTATATCATCATCATCATCATCATTGTCAACCATTATCAATCCACTGCTGGACGAAGGTCTCCCCAAGTTTCCTCCACAACGGTCTGTCTTGTGCCAGTCTCCTCCATGTCACTCCCGCATACTTTCGAATTTCATCCACCCATTTTCCATGTGGTCTTCTTCTGGGTCTTTTCCTGTCCCTTGGAATCCAATCTAAAATTTCGGCTGTCCATCGATGGTCTGTTCTTCTGGCAGTATGTCCAGCCCATTGCCATTTCAGGGATTTAACTCTGATCATGATGTCTTCCACTCTCGTCATTTTTCAGATCCACGAGTTCCTCTTCTTATCTCTCCTAGTTATACCAAGCATGCACCTCTCCATGCTCTTTGAGTTGTCTGCAGCCTTTGTATGTCTCTTTTAGCTAAGGTCCACGTCTCTGCACCATACGTAAGCACTGGAAGGATGCATTGATCAAACACTTTTCTTTTAAGACATAATGGCATATTGCTCTTGAAAATTATGCTGTTTCTTCCAAAAGCTCTCCAGGCAAGTTTTGTACGCCGATTAATTTCTTCACCAATGTGACCCTCACTTGATATCTGCTGTCCAAGATAAACATACGTGTCTGTTATCTCCAGCTTTTCTCCATCAATCGATAAATCTTCATTTCTTGTAAAAGCATTGTACATCACTTTTGTCTTCTGAAAGTTCATTTTTAATCCCACTTCTTTACTCTTGTCAGCAAGTTCCTGGATCATACTCTGCAGCTCTGATGGGGTAGTTGCAAAAATGACTACGTCATCAGCAAAACGAAGGTGGGTTAGATAATCTCCATTAATCTTTATCCCTTTGTTTTCCCAGTTCAGTGATTGAAAGACATTTTCCAATGTGGCATTAAAGAGCTTCGGAGATATGGTGTCGCCTTGTCTCACTCCTTTTCCAATTTTTATGTGTGTTGTATTTTCAAACAGCCGAATCTTTGCACTTGCATTTTCATAGATGTTATTAATAATATTAATGTATGCATCTTCAATACCGCAGGATTTCAGAGCCATTGCAACTGCTGATGGTTTCACCGAATCAAAGGCTTTTTCATAATCGATAGAAACCATGCACAATGGAAGTTCATATTCCCTCGCTCTTTCAATTAGTTCTCTCAGCACGTGGATTTGATCTATTGTACTGTAGCCACTCCTGAATCCAGCTTGTTCTCTCGGTTGAGCCATGTCCAGTGTCACCTTCAAGCGGTGTGAAAGAACTTTAGTGAAGATTTTATAAACCACTGATAGGAGGCTGATAGGTCTGTAGTTCCTGAGATCCTCAATGTCACCTTTTTTATGTAGCAAGATCATTGTAGCGTTGTTCCAATCCTCAGGAATTTTCCCTTCATTAAGGCATCGAGTGAAAATTTGGGCGAGTACTGTTTCGATTTCTCCACTTGCTTCTTGTATGATGCCTACAGTAATTCCATCTTCTCCTGGAGCTTTTCCCCGCTTCATGTTCTTGATTGCATGTGCAACTTCTGCTGGAAGGACTGGAAGAACTCTGGTACTGGTACCTTTCATGATGTCTGGAGTACACGTATCATCCCTTTCATATAATTTGGAGTAGAAATCTTTCACTCTTGTCAAAATTTCGCCTCTATTTCTTGTTACAGAACCATCTTCTTTTCTCAGAGCCATAATCTGTTTTTTCCCCTTACTGAGATGTCCCTTTGCTATCTTTAGGCTTTGGTTGTTTTCAATTGCTTTCCTTACTAGTTCACAGTTGAATTTCCTTACGTCTTCAGTGATACTTTTTCGTACTGTCTTGCATAGCTCTATATATTCCACTTTGGAAGTCACATCTTCTTTAGTTGTCCTCATCACTCTTCTTTTTTGCATCAACATTTTGGTTTTTCCTGATAATTTGTTCACATGCAATTTGTTCTTAGACCCAGCTAATTTTGTTGCTGTTTCCATAAGAGCTTTGGTTACTTTTCTGTTAACTTCAGAAATATCAACTTCTTCCGATGTTAGGCCTTCTAAAGCCGAGAATCTGTTCTTCAGTTCCAATTTGAAGGTATTATGGTGTTTTTTAAGGTTGGTTATGTCAATACATTTTGTTTGTCTTATGAGCTTGCTACGTTCGAGTTTAGTGTTGAGGTGCATCTTACATCTCACCAATCTATGGTCACTGCCTGTGTTGAACTTGTTTAGCACACTGCAGTCTTCTATGACGAATTTTTTGTTACACATAATAAAATCAATTTCACTTGTCGTCCCAATTGGATGTCTCCATGTCCATTTCCTGTGTGGCTTTTTCTTGAAAAAAGAGTTCAAGAAGAAAAACCCTTCTGCCTCTGCAAACTCTACGAGAGTATTTCCACGCTGGTTTCTGTTGCCGTGACCGAATTTACCTACTGAAGTTTCATTCTGTTGTCGTTGCCCTATTTTTTGCATTGAAATCTCCCATAATTATCTTCAAGTGCTGCTTACCTTTATTATTTAGATCACGAATTTCCTCATAAAATTCTTCAATTTCTTCTTCAGCATGACTTGTGGTGGGTGCATAAGTTTGAATAATCTGAGCCTGGTATCTTCTCGAGAGTTGGATAACGAGTCGTGCAGCTCTGTCAGAGGAACTTTCAACTTCTACAACTTTATCCTTCAGTTTCTTGTTTATTATAAATCCAACACCACTAGTTCTGCCAGTATCTGTCCCACGATAGTAGAAGAGACGTCCACTTTTCAGTTCAATGAGATCTTCTCCTTTTCTCCTTACCTCACTTAGCCCGACGATGTCCCACTTGATCCTTTGTAGTTCCTCTTCCAATTCAAGAAGCCTTGAATCAGAAGATAGGGAGCGTCCGTTATACGTTGCCAAGGTCAGCATAAGATGGCAGCCTAGTCTGGTCCTTCGGGGATTCTTAGCACCCTCTGCCTTCATGTCGCACTGGCCGCTGCCTTGGCCAGGTACATTCCAGCTGCTGGAGACTGAGCGCCAAGATTTAAGTTGTGGAGTCATTTTGGAGGCGTTTGGCCATAACTGACCACGCTGGCCAAGCGGGTTGGTGAGTGTGGGATAGCATTTCCTCTAATCCCGATGGTATAGTTATACCGCTATTGGCGGTCGTCAGAGCCCCTTTAGTGGGAACAGGATGTACCACGAGAAGGCGGGGTTGACATTTGTCAAGGAGAGGCTGTGAATATACTCAGTAACCACTTCATTAAGCACACCCGTAAGTCATGTCTGTACAGGTGCTGTTATTGAAATGCGAATTGCAAGTATGAAGTATTATTAGAAGACGTCACTCTAGATTTCTTTCTGAGAATAGCCCAAAATACACTGAAGAGCAATTGAATTAGAGACAGCTGGTGTTATGCAAATGTGGCGCTGTGGGCGGCCCTGTAAACGGAAACGACATGACGTATGCAGCGATCCGACAATATAAGGAGTGATGCGACGGGAATCAGTAAGAGTCGGACGCAGTATGGGTAAGACGAAGGATCTAAGCGCATTTGATCGTACAAAAATTGTCGGGGCCCGACGAATGGGTCACTCCATGTTGGAAGTCGTGCAGGCACTGGGATTTTAACGAGCCACTGTGTCACGGGTGCATCGTGAGTACATCGAATCCGGTAAAACCATCCCTGCAAGGGCCAACTGCCGTGGACAACAGCGTGTGGATGAGCGGGGTCATCGTCGGATAGCTCGCATTGTAACAGCGGATAGACGGGGCACAGTGCAAGAAATCACTCGGCAATTTAACGCTGGTGCACAAAAACGTGTAAGCAGCCACACCATCCAGAACCATCTCCTCGCTATGGGGTACAGAAGCCATCGTCCCACGAGGGTACCGCTGCTGACCGCACACCACAGGGTGTAATATTAGCATGTGCGCGGGAACATCGCCAATGGAGCCTAGACATGTGGGAAAATGTTGCCTGTACTGATGAGTCGAGATTCACGTTGGTACATGCTGATGGCAGGATACGAGTACGGCGCAAACCACATGAAGCGATGAATCCTTCTTGCCAGCAGGGTACTCTTCAAGCTGGTGAGGGTGGCATTCTCGTCTGGGGAGAGTTTACGTGGACTGAAATGGGACCCCTGGTACGTGTGACATCGTCTCTCACAGGTCAACGTTACCGGGATATCCTGGACAACCATTTGCTCCCGTTTGTGTGTCTTCAACATCCCACTGGGGACCTCATCCTGCAACAAGACAATGCACCGTGCCATCGCTCCCGAATTGTATCCGAATGGCTGGATGAACACTCCACCGACGTGACCTCGCTTCCTTGGCCATCTAGGTCACCTGACCTCAATCCCATCGAGCACATCTGGGATGCCATCGAGAGAGATGTTCGAGGCTCTGACATACCTCCATCAAATCTTCGTGAACTGTGGGAGCTTGTTCAGGGGTCGTGGATCCGTATGGCTTCCCAACGCTTCTGGTGTCTTGTCGAGTCCATGCCGAGACGAATCGCAGCCGTCATTAGGCCTAAAGGTGGTGCTGCACGTTACTAGACAGGTATCTCTAATTCAATTGCTGTTCAGTGTATTGAACATGCAAATAAAAAATACACTGGAAAAAATATCTCCCAAAGTATTGGGACGCGATAAAAAACATAAACGCCATATTGAAGCCCATTTCTAATTATTCTTAAAATATATACTTAAAAACATGTAGAAAAATATATTTGGAAATGAACAGCCAATGGCGAAAATGGCGAAGGGCCAAGTGATGCCTCATGTGGGAAGGACCCAAGCCAGGGCCGTAGCCATGGGAACGTCTGATCTGCGTTTCTTTTCGTCCTTCCTAGTGACTCACACTACAGTCCAGTGCCCGACTTCTTTCATGTCTTTTGCCCGACCTCCTTTATATCTTTTGACCGACATCAAACATACACTGCCGCTCCCGGCTTCGGGTCTAACCCGGGCCACTAGGCCAACGCCACTGGGTACACCACTGCGAGATGTTAAACCACACAAAATCTACAAATGCCGTTCCATAAAAACTGAGAGTATTTTTTTTTCTTTGAGTTGGCAAGCGTGCAAAGGTGAAACATAACCACGCAGACGACTAACTGAATTAAGGAAGTATCTAAGGCAACAGTTATTAGCCGTTGCAGGCGATTCTGGTTTTGTTATTACGCAGTTGTTTAAAATACGTCTGCATTTCCCATACAGCTATGGAGCTGAGTGATCCAAAGTTAAGAAGTGAAATGCGTTGTGCGATGAAATTTCGCTAACGTTTGGGTAATACGGCTCCAGAAACAGATGATTTAATGAAAAAAGCTTACAAAGATAAATGTTTGGGTGAGTCAACGTTTTTTAGATGGCACCATGATTTCAAAAAAGGGGCCTTTGTCGGCAGAACTCGCTCCTAGGCCTGGTCGACCTGAAAGTGTTGTTACGGAGCGTATTGTTAAAACTGTTTGGGCAATCCTGCAAGAAAATCGACGAATGGCATGTGAAGAAATAGCGGCGTCAACGAATATTTCAAAAACGTCGGCATTCCGCATTCTACTCCACAAATTACTGCTGCATCATGTGTATTCCAGATGGATACCTCATCACCTGATGAGAGAACAATTGTTAGCCAGAGTTCATGTATGTCATGAGTGGAAACAAATGATTGCAATGGATTCAAACTTTCGAAACACAGTAATAAATGCCGATGAAACATGGGTCCACTATTTCGACCTAGCTCGCAACGAGCGTCTGGAAACACACAGGCTCGCCTCCTCCGAAAAAAGTCCTCCAAACCAAATCAGCTGGGAAGATGATGATGATGATGATATTCTTTGATCATAAAGGTGTAGTCCACCAGCATGCCGTTCATCCACAAATTGCTGTCAATGCTGCGTATTACATTTCAGTCTTGAAGCGTCAACGACGACACATATCGATTAAGCGACCGAAACTGGCGGGTAAATGGACCCTACACAATGATAACGCCCGTCCACATGTGACTGTTTGTGTTCAACAGTTTGTTACGAAATGCAGTATTGAAATTATGCCACAGCCTGCCTACAGTCCTGACCTCTACCCGTTCGATTTCTGGTTGTTTCTAACAATGAAAGAGAAATTCCGTGGCGCAACATTCAACACAGATGCCGACGTTATTCCAACTGCGCAGGGGTCGCTAAAGCAGCTTCCACAAAATGCCTTCACCACATGCTTTGAAAAGTGGACTGAACGATGGGACCGGTGCATATCATCCGAGGGAAGATATTTTGAGAAAGAATAACTTGCGTTTCGTTATATCTATATTTCTTCATTTCGTGTGATTTTACTCTCCGTTTTTATGGAACGGCCGTTGTGTATGAAATTTACTGCGATTTAATTTCAATGTATCGATTTCAAGCGTACGGGACCTTGAATATACAAATATCACAGAATTTATTATTTAATTTCCCATAATTCAATTGTGTTTCTACATTAATAACTCTTGTAGTGATGACAATGAAAAAAATCTTTAAAATAACACGAATTTCCATGAATTCGATTATTTTATTCTTCGTTTTGAGTGTAAAAAATTCATTTTCTGAAAAAAATTATAAAGTTTTTAAAGCTGGGGCTTTTCAATTTGTCGATTTCAAATATACTATATACGTTTGACTGTATATTTTATATTTCTACAGTTTGATGAATAAATCATGCCATATTCTGATGTTTTAAACAGAATGTATCGTCAAGTTCAGCTTACATCCAGTGAATGATACATCCTGACCTTTCCAGCGCCATTTCTGATGAAGTGATCATCTTTCATTTGTGTGAGTGGCTTATAACCTTTTTGTACGTAGATTCGTGTCTAAGAGTGGCTTATAACCTATTTGTACGTAGATTCGTGTCTAAGAGTGTCTTATAACCTCTTTGTACGTAGATTCGTGTCTAAGACTGTCTTATAACCTCCTTGTACGTAGATTCGTGTCTAAGAGTGGCTTATAACCTCCTTGTACGTAGATTCGTGTCTAAGAGTGGCTTATAACCTCCTTGTACGTAGATTCGTGTCTAAGAGTGGCTTATAGCCTCCTTGTACGTAGATTCGTGTCTAAGAGTGGCTTATAACCTCCTTGTACGTAGATTCGTGTCTAAGAGTGGCTTATAGCCTCCTTGTACGTAGATTCGTGTCTAAGAGTGGCTTATAACCTCCTTGTACGTAGATTCGTGTCTAAGAGTGGCTTATAACCTCCTTGTACGTAGATTTGTGTCTAAGAGTGGCTTATAGCCTCCTTGTACGTAGATTCGTGTCTAAGAGTGGCTTATAACCTCTTTGTAAGTAGATTCGTGTCTAAGAGAAATCGTCAGTTACCCCCGTTAGAAAAGCAAGCTTATAGGGAAGTGTAGGGTTCGAAGCCGATGAATAAATACAATGTCTATGTTTCAATCGGTCAGTTAGCTTTTGCTTTCTCAATCGAAATGTTGGAAGCTAACTTTGTAACAATAGGTCAGGAACCAAGTGAGCACAAATTACGGTTGCTTCCTGAGTGGAATTCGAAACACTACTTTCGCATCGGGTACAGGAAATCATAATCAAAATTTTCGAAACATTTTCAAGCTTTTCCTTCTTATTTTAATCACGAGGAGCGCTCAAGATTCTTATCTGCAAGGGCAATCTTACTCTATTGCTGGCATTTTTAGTATTATAAAATAATAGACAACTCTATTCAGTTCCGTTAGATTCCTTCAAACATTGCCTGGAAATCATTTTCGAGGCCATCCTCTTGGTCTTGTGCCAATCGGTCTCATTTGAAATTTCTGCCTTGCTCACCGGTCTCCAACCATTCTTTCAGCATGCCCAAACGACCAGCCTTGACTTCATTAACTATTAGCAGAGCCTCAAAAATGACATATGGTTGTGTCATCTTCATTCTTTTGTTTCTCCATTTTTGATGTGTCCAGATATTTTCCTTAGAATCTTGTTTTCAAAACAATGAAGTAATCTTTTTCGTCGCTGTTTTCAGCAACACGTAAAACGACAGGCCTAATGTTAATAATTCGATAAGTACCCAACTTCATTCTGTAAGTGACTTTTCTGAAATTTAATAGGAGAAAGAAACAGTGAGATTGGTAAGGTACTTATATAGATTGTGGACATACTGTAGTGATTCATGGAGAAAATTTTGATTTTACGCTTGATGTCCATAGAAAAAGTAGTAATTCTTTTCACGAACTTTTTTGAAGAAACTTATTTCCATTTTTTTTTCTACAGCAAAAGCACATTTCGTAACAGCAGTTTTATTTGCATCACTTTCGCGTAAAAAACATCATACTATCGAGGCCGGAGTTGGCGAACGTATGACACGCGGAAAAGTTTTGTTAATTTTTGTTGATATTAAATTAATATTGTTGTTTTAATCCAGCTAATACACAATAAAGTCAGATGGCTATCGCGAGGCGAAGTGTTGAAACGATTCTCGACATGTCTGAATTAAATAGGGACTTTCTTAGCGGATAAGAACATTGATCATGCTGAACTATCTGATGCCAATTGGCTGTCCAAGTTCGATTTCTTAGTAAACATAACATCGCGCTTAAATAGACTGAATTTGAAGCTTAAAGGAAGAGGAAACATTGCTGTTTTCATGCTGGAAGAAATCCGTAGTTTCGAACAAAAACTACTTTTGTTTGCTTTTGACTTGCAACGGGGCACCTGCTTGCATTTCAATTTCTTGAAGAAACATCACGAATCTGGATTTCGGTAGATTTCAAATACTTCAAAGATTGTATCGATAGAGTGTGGAACTCCTTCCTCACAAGGTTCCAAGAGTTCAGGAATTACAAGGACGTATTATAGTTTTTGACAAAATCTCTGATATGCGATTTAGAATCTTTAGATTTTTCAACATTTCCTATTTTAGATCGTGCCGATTTTGAATCGCAATTTATTGGTCCAAAATCTAAGTAAATATGGGCATCAAAATTCTCTGATTTGGGACGCAAATTGGAAGAACATAATCAAGAATGCAGTAAATTAATTTCAGATCACAGGTGAACTGAACTTAAAAACATTACTGCTATCGAAAAAATTGTTTTCGAGACATGAAACAGTCTTCCTGAATCATATTCTTCTTTGAAGAAGTACGCACATGGCGTATTGACTACATTTGGTTCAACTTATTGCTGTGAGCAAACTTTTTCCAGCATTAGTCTGATAAAAAGCAAATTGAGAAGTTCACTTACAGATGAGAGTCTCCAGGCTTGTCAGAAGATGAAAATAGCACAGTACCAACCGGACATTGAAACTCTAGCAAGATGCGGGGACAGATTAGCAGTAGTCACTAAAACTAAATTTTGTTAAAATTGTAACAATTTTTTTTATTTTGTACTTCGAATATATTTGTGACGAACGAGCTGAAAAACCGGCGTGAGCAAAAAACCGAACTCTGAATAGTTCTTCTCCCTTCGTTTTGTTTTGCTTGCTCTATGTTTTTCCTTTAAAAAGACAATTGCTATCCGTACTCTGTTAACTACGCAGGTCTGTTTTATCCTGCTTTAAAATGGAGATTTTGTGAAACTTCGATTCCGCTGTATATGTATTTTAATTCGAAGCGGAATAGCATTAAACGTGTATAATCAAGAACTATATTAAATATTGTGCATACATTTTCGCAAATTTTGCCTATGTCGCCCGGGGGCTGCAGTGGACACCACAGTTCACATTGCCGCCATTCATGGTTCTTCTAAAAGTAAAGAATGTGTACTTTACGACTTTTTTGGGCCTTCTTAAGTGCCCAGTTGCAGACTCCTGGCCTAGGTCCTTTTAACAGTTTTTATTCTAACGATGTCATATTCATAAAGTTTACGTCAACTCAAGTTCATAATATTGCACTTTTACGTAGGCACTAAATATGAATTCTTAGGGCCTAGGCCTATGTATTAATATTTAGTGCCTTAGTAAAAGCGCAATATTTTCAACTTCAGTTGATATGTGAATGTTATAAATATGACATGGGTACAATAAAAACTGTTAAAAGGGCCTAGGCATAAGACATAGTAAATAATTATTTAGTGCCTAAGTAAAATATAAATATTAATAACTTGACATGTTATATAAATATCTAGTGCCTCAGCAAAAGTACAGCGTTATTAAAAAATTCCACCTTAAGTAAAAGTAGACAGACGGGACCGAAGTTTTGAAAAGAGCGATCGGGTCTCGTTCTTTTTTGAACAAACACTGGTGTGCAAAAATTAAGGACGAACAAGAGAAATTAGCATAACAGCGGAACGAGCAGGCGGAACGGACCGAAAGACCACTCAGGAGATAGACTAGGGTCCGGTACGGTAGGGCAAGCGCATATATGTAGCATGACGGAGGGGGGGTGTCGGAAGGGTATAAAGCACACAGGCGGTGTACGCTCAGCAATTCGGTGAAACCTATTGCACGGTGTACATAGGCTTGAACTACTTCGAGTTGCTGCCACCGTGTGATATGGCCAGCAGGCAATTCAGTAGACGGCATCTGGATGACTTTACCTGAGGTCGCGTTATTGGGAAGTTGGAAGAAGGTCGAAGTGTGACTACTGTGGCCGAGGAGTTCGGGATCGCTCACAGCATCGGTTCACGAGCTTGGAGAGCATTTCAAACAACAGGAACAGCTGTCCAAAAGTTTAGCAATGGTCGTCCACGAGAAACCACGGCGGCGGACGACCAGTATATTGTCCTACAGGCGAGAAGAGACAGACTGCAGACAGCGGGAGAAATCTCAAGGCACATGCAATAGACAACTGGACGTCCGTTATCGCGTTTTACCGTGGCCAGGAGGCTACACAAAGGTGGTCTATTTGCACGACGACCAGTACGGTGTGTGCCATTAACGCCTGCTCATCGGAGACGGCGGTTTCTGTGGTGCCAGGAACACAAGAACTGAACACATCAGCAATGGGGTCGAGCTCTCTTTACGGATGAGAGCGGATTTAGTCTGACGAGTGATTCTGGACGTATACACTTCTGGAGAGAGCAGGAAATACGCAATTACACCTCCAACATCATCGAAAGGTACCGGTTTGGAGGTCGCGGAGTTCTCGTTTGGGGCGGTGTCATGCTTAGTAGCCGTACTGACCTCCACATCTTCCAAGGAGGTTCAGTCATTGGTGTCCGCTATTCTACTAAGGTTCTCCTGCCTCACGTGCGTCTGTTTAAAGGTGCTGTGGGTCCTGAATTCCTCTTCATGGACGACCACGCTACACCTCATCGTATAGTGGCTATCGCAGAGCTGTTGCAGAGTGAAGATATTCAACGCATGGATTGCCCGCGAGGTCTCCGGACCTAAATCCAATCGAACACGTGTGGGACCTTCTCGGGAGACGCTTGGCAGCACGTCACCAGCCGCCAGCGACGGTTCCGCAGCTGCGATTGGCGCTACAAGAGGAATGGGCTGCGATGCCTCAACAGCTCCTTGGCAACCTCGTCCTCAGCATGGATAGACGTTGTAAATCCTGCAACGCAGTCAGGGGGGATCATATCCCCTAGTAAAGACTCGATTTTTCTTGGCAACCGCCTGTCACATGGACGTTTCTGTCTTCTGCCCAGTTGTACTCGAAGCTACCTTTTCAATAAAGTACCTTTGTATCCTTTAGATTCCTTGTTTGGACGGTTTTGCTCATTTGTCCCATATTCTTACATCTTGGGGATCTTATGGTATGATTTGAGTCGATATGGAGCACTTCTGCACGACGTTACATTCGAAAAACCGTCTCGTCCTTAATTTTTGCACGCCAGTGTAGTATGAGTCATTGTAACGACCCTCGCTTCTTTCTAGCTGTTACTCAACACAGCCACAATCCAGCGAGAGCCGTCACATAATTTTGTTTTGGTTCATTTCCCAATGTAGAATCACGCACTCGAATCGAAAGAAAATAGAATTCAGGCCCTTTTTTAACGCTAACAAAGACGAACAGTTTATTCCGCTATAATGATGTGGTTTGAGACTTATCTTGGGCTGGTTAATGGAATGTTTTGTTTGACTTCGGGCCGTCCGTGCTATCGACACTAGACCCGAACTTCGTGTTTCCCGTAAACCACGGCTGTTACTGTGTGAACCGACATCAATCGTTCTCTGGAAAACAAATCGTATCCGACGTCAACTTCCAGATCCAACCTCTCTTTTCAAAACTCCGGTCCCGTCTGTCTCGCTTCCACTTCCGAAGTAAACTCCGTTCTCTCTTAAAACTTTTGAAAAACTCCACTATCGGATTTCTGAGTTAATCTCCCTCACGTGAGGCAATCTGCCACACCCTTAAGTTTGTGTTTCACTCCTTAACCGGTGCTTGAGAAAATCCCATTGCCACATAACACAGGTACAATACACTTCAAGTACTTAAATATTAAGCCGATTGTAATTCGGCTAATCGCGTGTATCTGACAGCATCAGCCTTAAACCTGCTGATTTCGTCGGCTCTGCCCGAAAATAGTGCGAACAAAGAAAATCCACGTGGGGATGTACATAAGCATACATATCTGCAATTATTATTTATGACCTGTGGACTAGCGCATCTTACATTCATTATGTAATTCCTTTGTTTCGTCGAGCACCGTAGTTTTAAAAAAATGTACTAATTTGCATTTACGAATGTACTTTTATTTCTCTAAATTCAAGCATTATTCTTGCTTGCTTACATAGAACGTTTTCTCGAAATTTGTTTGGAGTTCGCAATTCAATTCTCATTATAGTGGCAACAAACGGCAATTTTTATACGGCACCTTAAACTTTTGTGGCCAGTTTTTCCTGTAGCCAATTGTCCTGTGGCCAGTTGCTTGGTAGTCAGTTGTTTGCCCTATCTCACAGCCAGAAAATCTTAAATATTTCTTAATTTCTCGATGATAATGAGGTATGAGGGGGGGGATTGTGCACCCCAGTTACTCATGTAGAGAGAAATCCCAGCAAAAACAGTCTTGCTGGCCCAGCACTATGTTGCCGCTGCCGAACCGTCAATGAAATGTCCGGGCGGCCAACAGAAGGGCCAACAGTTGGCACCCCATCAGTTGTCATATGCCACAACAGGGCCATCAGTGGTCCATCAAAGGCAATAGCTGCCACAGGTGGCCCTTCAGTGACCCTGCAAGCACGTGCCAGAAATGATGGCTAGCCTAATGTGGTCCGCTAGTGTGCCGTTAGTGGCAGCCAGCAACCACGTGACGTAACTGGTGGCTTGCCGAATCTTGTCCGCCAATTTCGCAGTAGTAGCCATAATAATAAAAAAAAAGCAAGGATAACCGCTGTTTCCCAAAGCTACAATCTTTTTTTCTACCCTTACGAAGCTTGTGAAACAACGCACTGCGCTGAGGAAATTTTCTCAACAGACCGGAAAATCGCCCGCTCGCATCTCAGTAGATTTGAAACTGGGCTGTTCGCGTGCTAGATGAGCACTCTACCGACCGGACTAATTCGCCACGCTGGAGCGTATGCTTGAACTGTCTGTTTCGTACATAATGTGCAACCGAATGCTTCCCCCTTTCATTTTACAATATTGCGAGGTATTTTTCATAAAAGTCAGTTTTTTCATAAAAGTCAGTTTCATATAATTCATAAATTTATTTTTTCAACGTAACGATAGTTTTTTGTTTTTTTTTTTACCTTAAGGGAACTTCACTCATTTTCAAGGAGTGTACATACTTAGAGTCGCTTTCCAAAGTTTTGTACTGTCCTTGCCGTCTTGAAAATAGATTGTTGAATTAATATATATTTACCCGGGTTCATGTCACATTCTGTTACATTTTTAACGTTGTGTCTTTCCTTTCCGTTGTCCGAAGCTACATTTGTTTTAAAGAGTAAAAGATATTATATTTTACTTCTCGTTATTTTTAGAAGCGAAATCCTCCCAGTCTTGTGTATTCAACCCATGGATGAGTACACCACATAGCGTTGCTTTTTTTTTTTCTTTCAAATAATTAACAAATTTTGTACGCGTATAATTCTTTTTTTTTTTCCAACAAACGTTGTTTTAATGGTTTTCCATGATATTTGTTTCAAACGGTTTCAAATTTTTTCTTGTTATTCATCCACTCCATTCCCATGAATTGTTATTCATGGGAATGGAGTGGGTGTATTTCATGGCTGTAATCTAGTGTTTCACGGCTTAATCTGATTTCTTCGTCGACGTAAAATTTCATTAGGAAATTAATTCGCCTCTCCACATATGGATTTTTTCTTAACATCCACTAAAATAAAACGATGGCAACAGCGTCGTCTTCAACTAACTGGTACCATGAGAGACACATCAAGTGTTGCTTCTGCGCATGCGCAGTCCCGTTGCTTCCACCTGCTGTTGGGGGTTGCATTGGTTGCCAGCAGCGGGCCACTAGTGGCACTTCCTTGGAGGCCCACAATTCACGGCGATGCTGCAGGGCCATTGTAAAGGCGAAAAGTAATAATGATATACATATCAATTAAGATATGATCTAGTGATAATTTATGTACATAAAAACAAGGAAGTAACTTTACTTCATTAACTGTGTGCATATACAATGCCCAAGGTTAGAAGGGCGCCAGCCTGTCTGGGAACACTGAATACGTCCTTTGTGTAAAAGAATGTCAGTATTGTTGTATGCTTTGTTCTGTTTGTATAGAGTTTGGTTTCCACGTACAGAAGTCCGTTAGATGGAATGTGTGGTATGTCGTCGGGCACGGAGACAATAAGCGAGGGAGAGCGATTTCCCAGAAGCAGTAGCGGCTGGGGTGCGGATTCGAAGAAAGTGTGCCTGCGGACAAAGGTCAGGTTCGCTCCAGGACCTGACAAGGTCAGCGCCTTGTAGTAGGTCAGCGCCTCGTGGTAGAGGGGGCCGAAAAAAGAAGGGAGGGGTCTTCTGGAGCGAGGGGGATAAGAGATAGCTTCGAAGAGAGAAGGAGGATTGCGAGGTGCGCTTGGACGGCGGGTAGACGTGCGGCGTCTATGCTCCGAGGAACGCAGTTCCTGTTATTTGCGTGAAGCTGGAGGCTTCGGGAAAAAGCGTAAAAGGATTTGCAACGAGTGTCTGGAAGACGGATAGACGGTGGAGATTTTGTGCTCCGAGGAACCCAGTTCCTGGTTTTTAGCGTGAAACAGAGTGTTTCGAATTATAGAGTGGAGTCGGAACGACTCGGATATTAGAGTAGCGTTAGGGCAACGGATTTGAGATTGAACAATTCGTGACGGACGACGCATGCCACAAATTCGTCGACGCGGACATTGGCACCGGAACCAGACTCTCACTAGTACTTTGATTCATTAAATTTATTATCTTTCTCATTCACGAAGTATTTATTGAAGTTGATGAAGTGCCTTACTGTAGCCATTCTCTCCCTTCCTTGATTCGCGGATAATTACACAAAAAGGCGGAGGAAGAGGGGCCTGGATGATAAATTTATTATTAATAAATTACGACAGTGAGAACCTCAGATTATTTGCTGTAGGGGAAGTTGTTAAATTAACTCACGGACGCCTATCGGAAAGAAGGCGGGACTTAGCACGAAAGTCTATGTCTCACCCCTACAGCAAAGTAATAAATGGCGCAGCCGGTAGGATGAATGTTTGATACCAGGTAAACCCGAGGAGGAGGAGAAGGCGATGCTAAGAAATAAGTGAATAAGTAATTCTTGTTGTGAGGAGCAACGGAAGTCAACCTATGCTGCTAGGACTCTGTGCACAAAGAAAAGTGGTGATTTCATCGACGGCAGTGACAGGGAGATCCATAACCAGGATCAACGGACGAGACGGACAGACGCAGTGACAGGGAGATCCGTAACCAGGATCCAAGGACGAGATCGACAGACCACGACTACGAAGATCGCAACCGGATTCAGGACGAGAAGAGCCGGCAAGGCGAGTTAACACTACACGACAGAGAGAGCCGACGAGGCTCGGACCCAGTGTGCAAGGCCGAATTTCGGGAGCCCACGTCTCGTGTCACCAGTGGGACCGGACTTTCCCTGTTTAGGGAGTCCCATCGCGGGCCGCAGTTCAGCTGCAACAGAGAAGCTGAGGGGGCCCGAGGAGTCCGGTAAGTACTACTTTTGAAGCCGCAATTTGATTACCTGTGTCGATACCTGTGTATAAGTTAGAAATAGCTGAATAAGTTTCATCAGCTCACTAGGAGTACTAGAGGTAACCTTTCTAAGATAAATTTAACTTAAGATTAGCGAGGATATAGTAAGAAGAATTTGAGATAATAAATTGTGAAAGTATATTTTTTTATGTGAAGAAAGAAAATAGCGGACAGAGAAGGATAGGTACTAGCCTAGATAAAAAGAAAAAGTAAAAGGTAGAGATCAAACAGATATTTAACTAGGTATCTCAGCGAAGTAGATAGAAATTAGTAGTGTGGGAGCAAAGGCTAACCATCGGGTAATTGTATTATTTTGTTTCAGTGTATATATATTTTTGCATTAAGTGTGTATTATTGTTTCATAATAATGGCTGAACAGTTTTTGGAAGGGAAAATTAATGAAGAACTCGAAGACCGGAATTCCGAGGGAAGCAAAAGAGAAAATGAGGGAGGAACAGATAATGAATTGAATTCTAGCAATGAAATAATAATTAATGACAAAAGAATAGAAGGGAATTCGATAAGGCTGGAATGGGAATATAAATTTAGGGTATTGGAAATGGAACAGAAAAAGCTAGAATTACATTTAGAGCAACAGCGAATTGAGATGGAGCTAGCCGATAGAAAAGAGGCTAGGGCTTATGAGCTAAAAAAATTAGAGATATAACAAGAACGGGGCGTGGCATCAGCGTCAGGGAGACAGTCAACGAAGCTGGCCGACTACATCAGAATTCTAGAGAGGAATTTACCCAGAAGCCCAACAAAACCCGAAGAGATATTGGATTTTTTGACACCTTAGAGAGAGCGTTTATTCTCCATGACATACCAGAGAGCATGCAAGGGCGGTTAGTGATTGCGTTATTCAATGCGGATTGCGTAAACCATTTGTTCCGACGTCTGACCGTAGAGCAATATGATAATTATGATACCGTCAAGGAAGCTATTCTCAGTGAATGTCATTTGACTCCAGATGTATATCTGAAGCAGTTCGAGGCGATACGCCGGAACAAGGGGGAGAGCTTCCAACAGCTAGCAGGACGGATTGGCAGGTCACTCAGGTATTATGTAGACAACTGCGGAGTAACCGAGTTTGACCAGTTAGTTAATCTGCATGTGTGTGATAAGTTTAAAGGATTACTATCCCCATCCTTAAAAACCTATTTACTGCAGAGAGGTGCGGTGGGTAAACTAGTATTGGCTAAAGAATTGGGGGAGTTATGTGATTCATATGAGAGTCATGTGGAAGCACTAGAGATAGGAAAGGTGAAGGATAATTTTTCGTCGAATTACAATGCCAAAGGGAGTCAGTATATTTCTACGGGAAGCGGATTCGTGAAGAGAGAGAGCGGGAATAGTAGCGGGCAGTTTCAGAAGGATAAATTCCAAGCGCCTGATAGGAAGTTCGGGAGTAAGGTAGAAGGAGAACGACCTATGAGAAGTCAGGATAACCCTAGTTTAGACCGAGGCATAATCTGTTTTTATTGTAGGAAGCCAGGTCATCGGCAATTATTATGTCCCCAGAAGGGTAGCGTAAGACCGGAGGGCAGGAGTAATTCCTATTATTGGCGAACGACGGGGTGAAAAAAGTAGGAAGGGTAGCTGTGGAGAATAATCAGGAAGTAGAGAAACCTAGAGAGGAGACCGGAGTAAAAGTAGAACAGGATGTTAGAAAGATGAGCGCAAAGGTGGGAAGAGTTTTCGGATCTAACCAAGCAGAGATTAAAAAGATAGAAATACCGGTAGGAGAACAAATGATGGTAACTACAGAGATAGGGCTCCAAGCCAATATACTGGTAGATAGTGGGGCAGAATTCAATTGTTTAAATAGAGGATTATTGGGAGAAGAAAAATTAGAGGAAATTGGGAAGGTAAAACTGACAGGATTTGATGGAAGAACAGCCGTTTTTCCCATAAAAATGGTTGGAATTAGGATTATGGAAGCAGGTCAGGAAAAGGCGAGTAGTAAAAGGATAGGAATCAGTGAAATTGTTTGTGCCATAGTACCTAATTTGAGTAATGAGTTTATTATTACTCCAGATGATTACGTAAAAATGTCAACGGTTGAGACTGTAGTCCCGAGTGGGCGATTAATTTACAGAAAGCGCTAGAACCTAAACAGGAGAGGGAAGAGCGAAAGTACGAAGAAAGGGAGGATTCGATAGCGGAGAATGAGAGTACGGAAGGCCGTACAAACCGAGCTAATATCGTGATGAATCAGGTAGGGGTCGAGTAGGAACCGGAAGCGCCTAAGGCAAAGAGCGAGCCGCCGCCGATAGAGGAGGGCGAGGTCGAAGAGGAGGTGAAATCGGACAGCCAATCAGGAGACGAAGAGGCAGGCGCAAGGGGAGAAAGCAAGCAGACGGAGATAGCTCGTTCGGGCTCCGGCGAGGATATTGGAGATTCTCGGCAAGTAAGCAGATCCGATCACGCGGTATTCGCAGGCCAACAGGAGGAAGACAGGACCTTATCGGAAGCTCGTAGAGGTGCTAAAGAGGGAAAAGGAGGTTATGTTTACATAGAAGGGATGCTCTACCATAGAGAAAGGGTGTTAGGGCAATTGACAAATCAACTTGTGGTCCCGGAGATTAGGAGAAAACAAGTGCTAAGCCTGGCCCACGATTCGGTATTTTCGGCGCACTTGGGACACAAAAAGACGCTAGAGAGGATTCGATATTCGTTCTATTGGCCAACCGTGAAAAGAGACGTGCGTCAGTACTGTGACGTATGCGAGGGATGTCAATTACGACGTCCTGCCACAAGAGGGGATAGAGTACCTATAACTGCAGTTAGAAGGCCCGCTCTACCTTTTCAGGTCGTCAACGTGGATCTGATCGGCCCAATAGAACCGCCTTCTAGCAAGGGGCACAGATGGATTTTGGTGATGATGGATCAACATACACGTTGGCCGGAGGCCGTATGTCTGACCTCCTTAAATGCGAAGAACACTTGTGATGCGCTTTTGGAAATCTTCCAGCGCACGGGCATTCCGGAGGTGGTGGCGATGGACAGAGGCACTAATTTTGTGTCGGGACTGACACAAGAGATCTTGAAGAGGTTGGGTTCGACTCCCGGATTCTCGGTGCCAGGAAATCCCTCCTCCAATGGGTTGATCGAGCGTTTCAACAGGACCTTCAAGGGGATGTTACACCACATAATAAGGGAGGAGCCAAGGCAGTGGCATAAGGCACTACCTTATCTTTTATGGGCGTATCGGGAGGTGCCCAACGTGACCACGGGCGTAGCGCCGTTCCAATTATTGTACGGTCGGGAAGCAACGGGACCGCTAGCAATCTTGAAAAAGAACTGGGCCGGAGAGTGCAGGCTACCCATTGGTATTTCAGTGTCGGCAGGGCAGTACCTCCAAGAAATGAAAGAAAGGATGGAAAAGGTGGCGCTCCAAGTAGAGGAGGTGGCGGAGGAGCAGCAGCGTCGGTACACTTCCTACTACAACCGACGACTGCGGCAGAAGTCCTTCGAGGTTGGGGATCAAGCTATAGCTCTCATTCCAGATTCCCGGAACAAGCTTTATGCCAGATGGACAGGCCCCGTGCATATTGTAGAAAAGAGGGGGTCAAGCAGCTATGTGATTGAGGTAGGCAACCGGCAGAGGCGCCACATTCACGTAGGCAAATTGAGGGAGTTTAAACCCCAGATGAATGTGGTGGGGGTAATTTTTGAATCAGATGGAGAGTTCGGGGAGATTCGGGAGGTGCCCATGGAACCGAAAGATGGAGAGAGGAAGGATCCCAAGCAGCTGAACTTAGAAAGTCCATAGATCACGCAGCAACAACTTTGGGAGCTACAGGAGTTGGTAGATCGCTCGAAAGTATTTTTTTCGGGGGAAGTAGGAAGAACCACGTTAGGTAACCACGAGATAACGGTTAAACCGGGGAGTGTGCTACGTACTCAGCACAGATACAAAGTGCCCCAATCTATGCAGCGGGCGGTGGATGATCAGATTCAGGAGTTATGTGACAGAGGGATGATAGAAGAGTCGGGGGAAGAGTATAGTCATCCAATTGTTTGTATTGCTAAACGTACAGGGTAAGTCAGATTGTGTTGTGACTTTAGAATGCTCAACGCGCACACCGTCGCAGACGCATTTCCCATGTCACACATCCCGGATCTTTTAGCCAAGGTGGGGGCAGCAAAATGCATCACAACTTTGGATATGCTGAAGGGGTATTATCAAATACCGATGGACCCCGGAAGCAAGAAATACACTACGTTTGCTACCCACCGAGGATTGTTCCAGTGGAACGTAATGCCTTTTGGATTGTCGGGGGCCGCTGCAACATTCCAGAGGATAATGAACAAAGTGTTAAACCTTCATTTGGATTATGCAGTAGCTTACCTCGATGACGTTGCAGTGTTCTCCAAGAATTGGGAGGAACACTTGCAACATTTAGAGAAGGTAATCGGTAGCTTGGTGGAAGCGGGGTTTACTGGGAACCTAGAGAAGTGCTGCTTCGCTAAGGAAAAAGTGCATTACTTAGGGCACGTGGTCGGTTCTGGGAGTCACCAGCCGGACCCGGAGAAGTTACAGGCGGTCAGGGACCTGTTACCGCCGAAGACGAAGAAGGAAGTACGTAGTTTCTTGGGACTCTGCAGTTATTATCGGGAATACGTACCGGGGTTTGCCGAGATCGCGAAACCGTTAACCGATTTAACGGGCAAGAAAGCCGCGGATAAAGTGAGTTGGACGGCAGAGATGGACATCGCATTCAAAAAGCTAAAGGAATGTTTATGTACCGCACCAGTACTGGCGACGCCAAGCTTTGACCGTCCGTTCTTATTGTACACGGATGCGAGTTCATTTGCCGTAGCCTGCTGTTCAGCGCAGAGAAGTAACGGGGGAGAAATCCGACCGGTAGCTTACGCCAGACGGAAGTTAAACGGCACGCAGGCTAGATGGGCCGCCAGTCACAAGGAGGCCTACGCCATAGTATGGGCACTCCAGAAGTTCGAAGGATGGATTTTCGGGCATCCAGTGGAAGTAATGTCCGATCACAATCCGCTAGTTTATTTGACTAGCGCAGCTTCCCAGAGCTCTAAACTACAGAGATGGAGTTTGGCCATCTCACAATTCAACCTTAAAATAACGCACATAGCAGGCAAGCTAATCCCTCACGCTGATGCTTTATCTCGGTTATCTTTTGAGGCAGGTGATCAGCGTCCTGATAAACACAAGAGTATCACTACACAGGTAGAGACTCGGTGAGGCTCGAAGGTGGTACTGTTGTACGACAAAAAAAAAGGAGAAAGGAACGGGGGAAGTGATATTATTATTTTCGCCTGTTTGTGTCTGTATGTGAGGTGATAAACTGAAAAACAATATATATAAAGAAACTCAAGTGAACAGGACTCACCATGCGAAGGACCCCGCATGTTTCGTCTCAGGAGCCAAGGCCTGAAAGGGCGAAAAGTAATAATGAGATCCATATCAATTAAGATATGATCTAGTGCTAATTTATGTACATAAAAACAAGAAAATAACTTTATTTCATTAACTGTGTGCATATACAATGCCCAAGGTTAGAAGGGCGCCAGCCTGTCTGGGAAGACTGAATACGTCCTTTGTGTAAAAGAATGTCAGTATTGTTGTATGTTTTGTTCTGTTTGTATAGAGTTTGGTTTCCACGTACAGAAGTCCGTTTGATGGAATGTGTGGTATGTCGTCGGGCACGGAGACAATAAGCGAGGGAGAGCGATTTCCCAGAAGCAGTAGCGGCTGGGGTGCGGATTCGAAGAAAGTGTGCCTGCGGACAAAGGTCAGGTTCGCTCCAGTACCTGACAAGGTCAGCGCCTTGTAGTAGGTCAGCGCCTCGTGGTAGAGGGGGCCGAAAAAAGAAGGGAGGGGTCTTCTGGAGCGAGGGGGATAAGAGATAGCTTAGAAGAGAGAAGGAGGATTGCGAGGTGCGCTTGGACGGCGGGTAGACGTGCGGCGTCTATGCTCCAAGGAACGCAGTTCCTGTTATTTGCGTGAAGCTGGAGGCTTCGGGAGAAAGCGTAAAAGGATTTGCAACGAGTGTCTGGAAGACGGATAAACGGTGGAGATTTTATGCTCCGAGAACGCAGTTCCTGGTTTTTAGCGTGAAACAGAGTGTTTCGAATTACAGAGTGGAGTCGGAACGACTCGGATATTAGAGTAGCGTTAGGGCAACGGATTTGAGATTGAACAATTCGTGACGGACGACGCATGCCACAAATTCGTCGACGCGGACATTGGCACCGGAACCAGACTCTCACTAGTACTTTGATTCATTAAATATATTATCTTTCTTATTCACGAAGTATTTATTGAAGTTGATGAAGTGCCTTACTGTAGCCATTCTCTCCCTTCCTTGATTCGCGGATAATTACACAAAAAGGCGGAGGAAGAGGGGCCTGGATGATAAATTTATTATTAATAAATTACGAGAGTGAGAACCTCAGATTATTTGCTGTAGGGGGAAGTTGTTAAATTAACTCACGGAAGCCTATCGGAAAGAAGGCGGGACTTAGCACGAAAGTCTATGTCTCACCCCTACAGCCATCAATGGCTCGCCAACTGATAGCGCTGCCACCAACGGACCACTACCGGGCCATGAGCGGCACATTTCAGCCAGCAGTGACCCATCACTGCCAGCTGGTGGCCAGCAGTTTCCCAGCTCCTGTGTTTTTGCTGGGATATAGGAACACTATTCCGCTTTTCAGTTTTCAGGGGTATTTTCTACGGGGATATTTTTTCCCGTGGGTATTTTTACTGTTTACCAGCAATTTCATGGCTCTAAAACTGAATGTGGCCAGTTGTTTGTTGGCCAGTTGTCCTAAACTTGTTAAAAACAGTTAAAACTTGTGTATTATTCCAATACGTTTTTCCATTTGGGTCAGTGAAAAGGATCGCAACAGCAGGGGGTTCGTTATAAATATGGGCAGCTAGCTATAAAGAGGTTTGACCACATGTTCTGAACTTTGAATTTTGCCTCTGGGTGGTAGGGACTTGCAAAATAAGTACGATACTAAGTTGTTTGTCGTGGTCCAAAATATTTCACTTGCCGGAAAATTAACGAATATTCCGGAGGTTCCACAATATTTGACAATTAAGTTTAAGTTCTTAATAACGTGATTTTTTTACACCCAAAGAGGTGGTCGTTTTTGTTTTTTTAAGTAAAATTTTCGTTCACAAATAGTCTCGCAGGTATTTATTCTGTTTCTTTATTTTATCTCATGCCCGACTTTAATGAAAGCCGACTATTAGAGATTCATAAAGAATTGTGAAGGATTTTTTTTTTCACATTTAAACACATCTTTTACTCACTTTCATACCATTTACTAAAGATTTTCCTAAAAATGCGAAATTTATTTAAGCTACTATTTTGCAGAATAGATCGGTAAGAAACACTATAAGCAATTAAAATATTTCTCACAGATATACTATTCAAATTAAATTTCATGTGGAGCCAAGAGATAAAATTCCACAGTAACTACTTATAAATTAGAGCAATATTCTTTCGCATGTTTCATACAGATCAGTCAAAACATCTTTGCGGGTGGGGGGAGCTTGCCCGGGAAAACGGGCTCCGGACTTTTGGGCACCGGACGTTTGGGCACCCGGACATTTTGGCACATTCCCTTTTAAAGCAATGAAATTGCGCTGCGTTAAAAATTATAGTGTTCCTATATTTCTCCCTACTTGAGCAAGTGGTGTGCACACAATTTTTTTCACTTATATCTCATAATCATTCGAAATTGAGACATATTTACGATTTTCTGTCTGAAAGACGCGGACATTTGGGCACAAATGTCTAAGGGGCCGTATAACAATTGCTGTTTCTTGGCCCAATAGTAAGAGTTTGAACTAGAAAATGTTCGCCGTAAGTTACTTAGGCACTAAATATTTACGGGCACGTGCTTACTCAGCAAACTTGTCGGGGGTGGGTATCAAAAGTGTAAAATATGAAAAATATGAAGATTATCTCGTCCGATCGGGAGATTTTCACCATTTACAAACTACAACTGGAGACATTATCTCAGGGCACGAACCTACTGAGCAAATCTGTCGGGGGGGGGGGGGGGTTAATACTAAAAGTCTAAAATATGAAAAATTTCTCGTCCGATCGGGAGATTTTCAGCAATTACAAGCTACAACTCGACACATCATTTGAGCGTTCGTGCCTACTCTGAAAACGTGGCGGGGGTGACTATATTAACAGCGGGGGGGGGGGCTCTCCCCGACAATGGGCACCCTTGGTGCTATGTAATCATGAATATGATGTAATCCACATTCATGAATATGAGCTATGTAATCTAGAACCAGGACGACGAAATTGTCAAGTTTTCGGATATTATGCTTGTCATATTTACACACAAAAAAACGTATTGTCATCTTCAAGATTTGTGCATTGTAATATTTTTTTAAATTCAATTATAATTGTCGTTTGTCTAACTGGAAACGTTTTCTCCATTCAATTCCCCTCACAGCGCCAAGAAACGGCAATTTTTGTACTGCCGCTAAAGATTTGTGCCAAAATGTCCGGGTGCCCAAAAGTCCGGTACCCAAATGTCCTAAACTCCGGGAAAACACCACCCGGAGCAGGATTTATGCAATTTTTCAGGAAGGACTATGAAGGAAGGAAGCACTATGAAGTGACTCATATTGAAGTGATTCTTTAAAAATGAGAGAAAAGAAAAAAACAAAAAACAAATAAGATTGAAAGAAAGTGAAAGTAAGAAAACAATATAGCCACAGGAAGAGAAACAGTTTGCAACACATGAAAAATTAAAATTTGAATCTGGATCCTACTTTGAATTCGTGACTTATTCAATATTATTTTATTCCAATATTTTATTAAGAATGTCATTACCTTTTCTATAAACTATTGGTTTTAATGCTATCCATTTTTTAAAAGTTTTATTTTACCATATTTCCTATTTTCAAATTTTAGAACTCTTCGAAAATCGCATTTTATTGCTAATTTTATTTGCTCCGAATTTCGATTTTCCAAATTAAATGACATTAAATTTCTATTTTTTCCAGAGATTATATTTTGTAATTGCTATTAATGAATTGCATTACTTTTTAAATTACTATGTTTTAAAGATATATACCCTCATTTAAATCTTTGATGAATGTGATTTTGCTAAAAACTTTTGGGCATGGTTAAAGTATTACTTAAATTTAAAGAAGGGTTTTGACAGTAAACAAATGTCATATCACTCAGGTATTTATTCTTCTCATCCAGTTAAGCAACTGTATATACATGCACATAGGCACGTCCATCCGCATAGCAACCAGATTAAGCAAACAACCGTATGATCTCTCTTTCGTGAAACCGTAATTGGGCCATTTCCTCCGTTTCTGAAACCATAACCATCTTTATTACTGTCTGACGTCACGGCGTTTATTTTTTCGAAAGCATTTACGACTTGAATGTCGAAAAGGTAGTCCCCTCCCGTCATTAAAACAAAAACATCGACGTGATTCTGGGTGGGTGAGAGAGCGAGAGAGAGAGAGACGGCAACGTGTTCCCTCTTCACGCTCCGCAAAGAGCGAAATTATAGAAATAAAAAAAAAAAAAAAAGTATAAAGAGCCGCCTTCACAAGTTGGAAAAACCTAAATATAGAAAGCGGACCTTCCAAACCACCCTTCTGGCGTTAAATTTACTGCTAAAGGTAGGGAGGGAGCAAAAGAAAAAGAGGGAGACGGGAGATGCTTATCTCCTCTCCTGTTTTCTTTTACTTGGCTCTTTTTTTTTTTTTACACCAGCCGACCTACTTCGATAGTTCTCACGGTGTGTTTCCATAGCAACGCTCAGTCGTGTCTCTCGGGTCAGCCGGAGAGATCACAGTAAATCACTCTTTGTTTGTTGATCGGCTTTAAAGCGAAGCATGGTGTTTCCTAGATCGGCTCGAGTTTACAATGAGTTGATGTGCCGTTTACATGAAGCAGATAATTTCCTAATCGATTTCTAGTGTGGAAGGTGCAAGAATTACAGGAATGATTGGGGGCAGAAATCAGCCGTGAGTTCTCCTAGGGAGTCCAAATAATCGTGAGTACTGTCGAAAATAGTCCATCAGATAAGCATCAGATATGAAAAAATCGCCCAGACGATTTGCTTGATATTTACATCCGGATTAAAACTGTTATCGCATTAACAAACTGATTCCAAGAAATACATTTTTTTCTCATTGTCGTGTTGTTCTCCGTGACTGCTGTTCCGTTGCGTTAAACTTTGCACCCTGACATTTTAATATTCGCTAATCAAACACACGCGATTTGCAGCTTTGAAAAACTGCGGTTACCCTCGATTTTTTTCTTATGGCTACTACTGGGAAATGGGCGGACGAGATTCGGCAAGTCATCAGTTACGTCTCGTGATTGCCGGCTGCCACTGCCGGGAAACTAGCGGACCACATTAGGCTAGCCATCATTTATGGCACTTGCTTACAGGGGCGTTGAAGGGCCACTTGTAGCACCTACTGCCTGTGATGGATAACTAATGGCCCTGTTGTGGCATATGACAAATGATGGGGGTCGCAACTGTTGGCCAGCTGCTGGCCTGAACTGCTGGCCATTTTTGGCCCCCTGGACATTTTATTAACGGTTCGGCAGCGGCAACATAGTGCTGGGCCAGTGCTGGCCCAGCAAGACTGTTTTTGCTGCTGCAGCTATCCTAGACCAAAAGTTACCAATCCCCTTTACTAACACACTTGCTTTCTAGCTTTCCTTTCTCTCTTGGGGTCAGATTTTAGCTTACTCAGGCGCAGGTGGACTCTCGGAGCAACGTTACATTTCATTGGTGCGCAGGGCCGTTTCTTCCGTTCGTCTAAATCTGAATAATGTATCATCATCATCATCATCATCATTGTCATCCATTGTCAATCCACTGCTGGACGAAGGTCTCCCCAAGTTTCTTCCACAACGATCCGTCATGTGGCAGTCTCCATGTTACTCCCGCATACTTTCGAATTTCATCCGCCCATCTCACATGTGGATTTCTTCTGGGTCTTTTCCTGTCCCTTGGAATCCAATCTAAAATTTCAGCTGTCCATCGATGTTCTGTCTGTCCTTCTGGCATTATGTCCAGCCCATTGCCATTTCAGGGATTTAACTCTGATCATGATGTCTTCCACTCTTGTCATTTTTCGGATCCACGAGTTCCTCTTCTTATCTTTCCTGGTTACACCAAGCATGCACCTCTCCATGCCTTATTTGAGTTGTCTGCAGCCTTTGTATGTCTCTTTTAGTTAAGGTCCACGTCTCTGCACCATACGTAAGCACTGGAAGGATGCATTGATCAAACACTTTTCTTTTAAGACAAAATGGCATATAGCTCTTGAAAATTATGCTGTTTCTTCCAAAAGCTCTCCAGGAAAGTTTAATACGCTGATTAATTTCTTGATCAATGTGACCCTCACTTGATATCTGCTGTCCAAGATAAATGTACGTGTCTGTTATCTCCAGCTTTTCTCCATCAATCGATAAATCTTCATTTCTTGTAAAAGCATTGAACATCACTTTTGTCTTCTGAAAGTTCACTTTTAATCCCACTTCTTTACTCTTGTCAGCAAGTTCCTGGATCATACTCTGCAGCTATGATGGGGTAGTTGCAAAAATGACTATGTCATCAGCAAAACGAAGGTGAGTTAGATAATCTCCATTAATCTTTATCCCTTTGTTTTCCCAATTCAGTGATTGAAAGACATTTTCCAACATGGCATTGAAGAGTTTGGGATATATAGTGTCACCTTGTCTCACTCCTTTTCCAATTTTTATGGGTGCTGTTTTCTCAAATAGCCGAATTTTTGCACTTGCAGTTTCATAGATGTTATTAATAATATTAATGCATGCATCTTCAATACCGCAGGATTTCAAAGTCCTTGTAACTGCTGATGGTTTCACCAAATTAAAGGCCTTTTCATAATCGATAAAAGCCATTCACAATGGAAGTTCATATTCCCTTGCTCTTTCAATTAGTTCTCTCAGCACGTGGATATGATCTATTGTGCTGTAGCCACTCTTGAATCCAGCTTGTTCTCTCGGTTGAGCCATGTCCAGTGTTACCTTCAAGCGGTGTGAAAGAACTTTAGTGAAGATTTTATAAACCACTGATAGGAGGCTGATAGGTCTGTAGTTCCTGAGATCATCAATACAACCTTTTTTATACAGTAGGATCATTGTGGCATTGTTTCTATCTTCAGGAATCTTCCCAACTTCATTAATTCATGGAGTGAAAACTTGGGCGAGTACTGTTTCAATACTCGCCCAAGTTTTCACTCGATTAACTTTAATGTCGGATCGAAGGCAAATAGCTTTAACAGCAGTGATCGAATATCGATTTACGTCGGCCTTCAACAGAGCCGGATTAAGGGGTGGGGTATAGCGTTGCTATAGCCTAGGGGCCTACCATTACCAAGGTCCCAGAAGGCATGCCGCTACACCGGAAATACAAGCTTATATATTTATACTGTATATAGAAGTAAAATAGTTTCAGTTTTGTCTTGTATGATATCCACTCGATTGCAAACAGTAGCTAGAAGATGAACAAATTTCAAGGCAGTGACTCACCGAGGGTAAATGTTCCGTGTTGCTGAGTACAGCAGTGCCGGCGAAACTGTTTCAGTTTTTTCACTACCATCCACTCACGCCTTCCTGCTTACACTTGGAATTCTTAATGGGCGAAATACACTGTGACTTCACATTGCATAACAAAAAAGATGTACCGAGAAAAGTATACAATGCTAAATTATTAAAAATTCCAAGACAAAATCTAGGAATCTTAAGCTGTTAACTCATGTTCTTGTGAAAACATTGGAAACTTCCTATGAAAAATCTGCAGGCAACTAATTAGTTTGAAGAATGCACTACGTATTGATTATCACAAGCTAGTTTTGTGTTTTAACGGACTTCATTAATGATTGTCCGTCATGAATTCTTTAGGGGGAACACTCAGATGTCGTAGCCTTGGTACCCCACTGATATGTCTTAGCCTAAGGGGCCCACTAAAGCCTTAATCCGGCACTGGCCTTCCAGCGGTTCCATACATCTTTGGCGTCAGAACTGAGACACCAAGAAATCTAAACGGTAAACCTGCGAACTTTCACCTGTGCGCGCCAGCGAACATCGTGGAGCACGACATCACCAATACCAGAGCTGGCTGGATACATGACGCTCATTGGCTTATCAGTGCCCTGTCGGCGCAGCCGCCAAACAGATTACTCCTTCACAGAAGAGAGAACCTTAGTTGGCAGAATGTTTTTTTTTTGTTTTTTTTCTTCGTACTCCAGCTGCTGTGGAAGCAGTTAACGAGCGTTGTCCGACTATTATGTATCAAAGAAACTTCCGCGTTTTGTTTGCTTGTTTGTTTTTTTGAAGAGAAACAGTTCTGTGGTTAAGGATTCTGTCGTGAGTGAAGTGTTACAGAGATTTTACACGGGGTTTTAGGATTTCATATAAAATCTGAAAATGCAACTTTTATTCCATCTCGTGCTCCATCTCCTTTGTTTCCACAAAGCGTGAGAGAAATTTCTCAGAGTCAATTCCCCATTAGACACCGTATAATGAATAAACTTCTTCTACGAGCTAAGCTAATTATAATGAATAAAGCTTTCAACTAAGCTAAGTATAATGCTTCTGCTACTGAATTATATGCTTGTACTAAGCTTCAAATAGTGAATTCAAATGGTTGTTGTTACTAGTTAATTAAGATCATGAATAAAGTCTCCTGCTAGTAGTGTAGTAATAGTATTGAACAAACTTATAACTGATAGTAATGTTGTAGCAGTAATTAGGATGAATAAAGTCTTAACGCTGGTTGTTAATAATAATACACTAATGACATAAACCTAACAGCCAGACAGAGATCTGACAAGAACTATGAATTGAGAAAGACGTACTTACGAAAAGCTCTTTTATTATGTAACTCTTGATCATCCAACGCACACACACAACTCGTTTCACAATAATGAAGAATCAAACTAATCACATAGAACGAAGCTCTCAATACAACAACAACAACAAACTCTCTCCTTCACATAAACCAACGCTCTCCGTACAACAACAACGCTCTCCGTACAACAACAACGCTCTCCGTACAACAACAACGCTCTCCCTAGATATCGCTGAACGCGCCTATTTATACTGGCTACCACCACGTCATGACTTACACTCATTGCCAGATCTCATTCAGCGGGTGAAATAACATCTCGTTCGGTAAGAAGATAATTTACATAGAAAAATAAAATAACCAGAGATAGTAAAATCAAAAGGAAAGTGAATATAGAGTATACGTTACAACCGGATGCACGGTTATTTACTAAGACGACATTCTGTCTATGCGTAGTATTTGCACTTTGTATGTTGAATGGAGATTTACTCTATCGCGCCTCTTTTGATGCTTTTCAGGTTTCAATTTCAATGGTGCCGACAAATGCACTAGCCCTCACATTTTACTTTGATGCTTAAGATTTACCGAGGGCGGTGTGGTTTTTTCTCACGGAGAATTTTCTGATATGCTTAAGGCCATTTCTTGGAGACATGGGAAGGAGGCGAAGGACAGTTGTCTCTAGGTTTAGGAATGATGATCAAATGATCATATGTAGAGGATTTTAGGAAGGGAGTGTCTGACCCCAGGTCTTAAACAGCCCTTAGAATTAGGAAGCTAGGAGATTTGGGCTAGAGTGCCAGATAGGAAAGTGACACGGAAGCGAAGTAGAAAGGGGGAGGAAGACGCCCTTATTTATTACTAAGGGGCCAGTACCCGGGGTCCGACGGCTTAACGTGCCCATCCGACGCACGGCGGATATTTAGTGGATCGAGCGTTTGTACCTGCCTGGGATCGAACCTGAGGTCCTCTCCGTGGCTGTCACGAACGTTGCCCACTAGGCCACCCACGGCCCTTCTAGGTTTAGGAAGCGAGCGGTCACGAAGTACAACGAGGTAATTTCCCCAGGCGAGGCCGGTAAGGTCTTAGGTGGACCGGGAGGTCAGGGGATTTCACGAGAGCACGATAGATGATCGAAAGCGAGAGAGTTAGAAAATAAAGCACAGCTAACGGTCAACCTTCGCAGGCAATTAAATGAAGAAAAGAATAAAAGTTTCTTAGACATATTTACGAATCGCAAGAATTATTTGCATATAATTTTACTATCATCTTCAACTATATAAGACTTAGCGACTCAACCACGCAATGTTTATGAAGTTAACAACAAGAATTAAAAGATAGCAACGAACATGTTAAAATTCAGACAGTTCAAACTTGGTTCTACGTGATTCATTTGACTCAACTGAGACTATCGTTTTACATTCTGATCATGAACAGGATGAGTGGAAAATCAGTGATGACGGCAGAGGTGAAAATTTCGGTCATGCAGTCCCTAGTTTCAGTCAGAGATGGGAACAGATCACGGATCAACGGGTCGACAATTTCTAGCGGGTCAAACGGGTCGGGACGAGGTGTTCCTGACCCGATTTTGACCCGGTTTGATTTCCTCTTATTTTTTTTTATTTATTTATTTTTTTTTTGAAAAGCAAAAAAAATATATATATATATTTTTGAAAGAAGAATGCGAACTATAGAATTTTGTATTCGATACTCGTGCCCGTAGACTGAAAAATGATTTGCCATGCAATATGAAGGAAAAGTGTCCTCAGAAGGAAAGAGGTGTGCCTTCCTTCTGAGCGGTAATGATGAAAATAAAATTCACATTTTGGAAACTTTCAACTCATCATAAACTTGTGAAAATTGGTGTTGCTGTGAAACATAGTGTGAAGCGTGATATGTTATCAACAAAGTAGCAAAAATTAAAATTAAACATACAACAAGTTGCGTAATTCAAAATTTTTTTTTACTCTAGCGCTGTCAAATTTAGGTGGAACAAACAGCCTTAACATTACTGCGGAGAGACTTTCTGACCCTTACAGATGTGTTTGAAAACATGTGTAAAACAGGTTACGTCTTGCAAATAAAGGACGACAGTTTCAATATTTCCTGTAAGTAAGTGAGTAAATTATACGTTTCTGTAATACATTTGCTTGATTTCCATATAACCTATGATACCCACTGCGGAGAAACTTTTTGAACGCCCTATACACTGAAGAGCAATTGAATTAGAGACAGCTGGTGTTATGCAAATGTGGCGTTGTGGACGGCCCTGTAAACGGAAACGACATGACGTATGCAGCGATCCGACAATATAGGAGTGATACGACGGGAATCAGTAAGAGTCAGACGCAGTATGGGTAAGACGAAGGATCTAAGCGCATTTGATCGTGGGCAAATTGTCGGGGCCCGAAGAATGGGTCCCTCCATCTCGGAAGTCGTGCAGGCACTGGGATTTTCAAGAGCCACTGTGTCACGGGTGCACCGCGAGTACATCGAATCCGGTAAAACCCTTCCTGCAAGGGCCAACTGCCGTGGACAACAGCGTGTGGATGAGCGTGGTCATCGTCGGCTGGCTCGCATTGTAACAGCGGATAGACGGGCCACAGTGCAAGAAATCACTCGGCAAGTTAACGCTGTTGCACAAAAACGTGTAAGCAGCCACACCATCCAGAACCATCTCCTCGCTATGGGGTACAGAAGCCATCGTCCCACGAGGGTACCGCTGCTGACCGCACATCACAGGGTGCAAAGATTAGCATGGGTGCGGGAATATCGCCACTGGACCGCAGACTTGTGGGAAAATGTTGCCTGTACTGATGAGTCGAGATTCACGTTGGTACATGGGGATGGCAGGATACGAGTACGGCGCGATCCACATGAAGCGATGAATCCTTCTTGCCAGCAGGGTACTCTTCAAGCTGGTGGGTGTGGCATTCTTATCTGGAGACTGTTTACGTGGACTGAAACGGGACCCCTGGTACGTGTGACATCGTCCCTCACAGGTCAACGTTACCGGGATATCCTGGACGACCATTTGCTTCCGTTTGTGCGTCTGCAACATCCCACTGGGGACCTCATCCTGCAACAAGACAATGCGCCGTGCCACCGCTCTCGAATTGTATCCGAATGGTTGGATGAACGCTCCACCGACGTGACCTCGCTTCCCTGGCCAGCTAGGTCACCTGACCTCAATCCCATCGAGCACATTTGGGATGCCATCGAGAGAGATGTTCGAGGCTCTGACCCCCTCCATCAAATCTTCGTGAACTGTAGGAGCTTGTTCAGGGGTCGTGGATCCGTATGGCTTCCCAACGCTTCCGGTGTCTTGTCGAGTCCATGACGAGATGAATCGCCGCCGTCATCAGGGCGAAAGGTGGTGCTACACGTTACTAGACAGGTATCTCTAATTCACTTGCTCTTCAGTGTACATATATGCATTATAGTTCAACGCCCATTTGTCCGGGTCGGGTCTGGGTCAGTTAAGGTGGCCACAGAGACTTACTTTTGAATGTCACGCCAGCAAATGGAGGAGTTTTGTGCCTGAGGCGGCGTGGATTGAAGCAAAGCAGAGTACGGGCTCAATTTTCGGAGCCCCAGCCCATCCGAGCCAGTGGTATATCAGTCCGAGCCCACCCGAGCCCGAGTTTTATGTTGTAAGATAGAGCCCGGTTTCGAACGAGCCCGAAAACTGGCTAACTTGTTCCACCGTTAACAAAAAACATTTCCTTTTCCACACTTCCACTCTCTCCACCTCCTGAAATTAACCAATGTATTTCTCAAATGGGAAGTGGGGAAGGGACCTCTATCTATTTTTATAGTGTAACTGAACGATTTTCTTTCACTGCTCGTTTCCAGGTGTTTCGAGGGGCCGGATTTCGAAAATGATCGGGCGGTGCTGCAATTGTTATGTTGCAAAATAATGCTAATATTATCGAGCCATAATGCGCTACAATATGTTTTGCTAAATAGAATTAGCAAGGAGCTACTACGTGGAGATAGGGGTAAATTACCGTCGGCAAGCTATCAACTGTCCAATATCTGTAGTTCCTGAAGAAGCTTTTTCTTCTCTGCAGAAACACGCTAATGCGCGGTCCATGGCATTTTCTACCCAAGCCCGGAATAAATAGCCATCTTTAATGCCTGCTCCCCAACCAGAACCAGTTGCCGAATAATTCCCTTTACCGGGTCCGGGCTATGCTTCGGACTTTCGGGCTCGAGCTGATAACACAGATCCGGGTTGGGTACGATTATGTGAAGTCCGGGTAAGGTCCAGGTTCAAACTTATTGACCCGTTTCCAACTCTGGTTCCAGTACGAACTAGCAGTGAGGGAGAAAGAAATCTGAAAGCAAAATACAAAAAAAAAAAAAAAAAAAAAAAACTAGTAAACGAGCGATCTAAAGTTATTAGGCCATCCCCAGTGAAGCAGTGGTCTAAATCGTTGCCTTGTGACAATTCGTCCTAGGCGGGTTCGGATTCTAATCCCAACGAGGCATGGATGTTGTGTTTGTCTTACGGCACTGGCTCTCTCCCTTTCCTGGAAGCAGTAGCCCTAAATTAGGGAGCGGGGGCTGCTTTATAGCCCACTGAGTTGCTCACGGTGGTCGTTAATCCTCCAAACAATAAAAAAAAATGCTATGGGTTTGAAAAATATGCATGGCTTGAACTTCACACAAGAAACCCCTTGTTCCCTTTGTAAAACAATTCAAACACATTAGTGATCAAAATTCTAAGATTGTTTAGCGCTATGAATGACATTAAAGCAGTACAATGTTCTCGATTGTCCGCAAGAACAACAAACGTAATTAGCGTTTTTTTATTTTTTATTGGAGGTTTAACGACCACCGTGAGCAACTCAATGGGCTATAAGCAGTCGCGCGTCCCTAATTTAGGGTCACTGGTTCCAGGGAAGGGAGAGAGCCAGTGCCGTAAGACAAACACAACATCCATGCCTCACCGGGATTCGAACCCGGATCCCGTTCGGACGAATGATCAGAGGCCATCGCTTAGACCATTAGCGTAAACTGTGTGGGTTTTCAAGAATTCGATTCGACTCCTGCAATGAATTACTCGTTTCCAGTAAGGAGACCATGATTTTAAGCCATTATCATCAGTCATACAATTACTGAAAGTCAACTAAGACCTTCGGTAAAAAAACAAAGCGTTTTTTAATTTGGGCCACCAGTTTTTTTAATGGTACCAATTGCCATTTAATATTAATCGACGCAAAGATGGGACTCAGTGCTTTTAAAAATTGTTTGTTCATACGCAGTTCAATGCTTGACTAAAATAAATATTCTTTTGCAGGAGAATTCGTCTTTTGAATATGCGAAAGGAACAAGAAGGTAAAATGAAAGTAAAAAAACAACAAAACAATTGGGAAGTTGTGGCAAGGCCTGCAAGCTCCGAATGACTTTTAATGGTCTCATTGAGACTCCAAAAGAGGACCAATGGGAAAAAGGCTCTTTGAATAGCTGAAGTGGAGAATTGTTCCATTGACTGAAGTGGCAGCAACATACAATAATTGGGCATTCAGTATTTATGGGGGTGCCCCCTATCAAGTTATCACCCTAAAGCTCTAGTATGATGTCACCAGGGCATTATAATAGTTTCTATGAGGCATCTCAAGGGGCAATAATGTCCAATCAAATTGTCTTTACCCTGACTGTGTGTTTGGCTCAACACAGCTGCACCCAAGTGCTCATCACTGAGGGTCTGTTACTTACATTTTTTCTTTACTGTCGAGGATGCGTACCATGAATTGGAGTGTTGATCACGATTTGGGAAGGCATACGGGTGGAATGGATATTCATTCAAGTTAATAGCACACAGGAGGATAAAGCATAAAATCTGAACAAATTGTTTGTATCCACTATAGTTAAATATAACAAAAGATATCAAATTTTTTATACCAACAGACATTCTACTTTGCATGTATTTGGCCTACAAAAATAAATATCAGTTTAATTTCAACGGAATATCCACATTTCATTCATTACAAAATGTGTTCGCTGTTTTTTTTTTTTTTTTTTTGATACAGGACCTGAGTTTGATGAATTTCCCAATTTCTTAACACAGAACCGGGATATGATGGATTTTCACCATTGGCTATAGAATATGTGGCAAACATAATCGTTGAACCATTATTACAGATTTACAACTCTATACTCAAAAGAGGAATATTTCCAGATGCTTTAAAATTTACTAAAATTACTCCGAAATGTAAAAACGGCTCAATAAATGAAGTAAATAATTATACCGTCCAATTACACAAACTTATCAATTTTTGCAAAAATACTAAAAAAATTAATATATTAGATTATTTTCTTATATTAAAATATATAATATATTAAATCAAAATCAATTTGGATTTATGTCAAATAAATCAACTGAAATAGCGCTATAGAACATACAAAATGGAATCCAACAAAACGTTTTACAAAACAAAATAACAGTAGCACTATTTCTTGATTTGTCAAAAGCTTTTGACACTTTAAACCATAATGTGTTACTAAATAAGTTAAGTGCTTTTGGAATCAGGGATCAAGTTATAATTTACTTAAAAGTTATTTATCAGAAAGAAAACAATACATTCAAATTGATCAAAATCAATCTACACTGCAAAGTATAATATGTGGGGAATCACAAGGTTCGGTACTTGGCCCCCGCACGGGGATAACTGGTTTTCCAGTTATTTGGGGAGCGGCGCCCCCACGGCCCGAGCTGACCTTGTGACGGATCAATATTTCATTTCGTCTTGAACGATTATATAACCGAAGGGACAGCTGTTCATCCAGCTGATGGGGGATGGCGTCCCCACGGCCCGAGCCAACATGTACTATATGTGATGAATTTCACATTTTTTATGTTTTTTCACTTTACATGAACCCGCCTCAGTTGTAGGTTGCTGAGGTTGTGATTATGCGCCAGCTCAGGATTTTAGTTTCTCGTTTTCTTTCCTGTCTTCTCCATTTCATGTTTCTTTCTTTGTTTTTCCGAGCTGGTTAGCTAGACCTGCCTGCACGTTTGCCGTGTGCGGTGACCCGTAAGGTGGAAAAGGGGATGCTGGAGGCTGAGGTTTCTGGAGGCCTGGGTGTTGTTGTCGCCAGTTGCCAACACTCCTCTTTGCCCCCTGCTTCACCCTAAACGGGCGGCTGGGAACTAACCCACTCCTAGTCAATGAGGTCTGTGGCCGAGTGGAGCCCAGACCTCTAACGGCTTGTCGTCTCGTACGATAGGGTGAGTCTGGGGATAGGGTGGGCATGCCAAAGGGGTGTTCCCCAGGCATGGGAAAGTCTGGGTGCTCGCCGAGCGCATGTCTGCCCTATCAACTTGCTATATCCGCTTGCTATAACTAGAGCCGTGTCCTGCGTCCACTTGGGCTTGCGGACCTCCGGTTCTCCCTTGTTGGGCTCGATTGTGGGTTGGGGAAGTTGGCGGATGAATCCTTTAAAATTTTCATGGCTCTCAATGAAATTTCCCATGAACCCAAAACTAAAAGAGGTATGGAGGAAGGTTCACGTCCTTCCGCCAAAAAATTTGTCGCAGATGTTTCCAATGCTAGATTCTTTTTTGTGCACTCATTGGACCCTTCAAAGCCTTTGAGTGCCAAAAGTCCATTTTGGATCCACAAAGCACTGCAATCAATTGCAAGCTCTCCTAAGAGCGTCAAGAAGCTCCAGTCTGGAGATCTTCTTGTTGAGATGTCTACTGTGGCCTACAGCTCCACACTTATCAACACCAGCATGCTGCTCGAGACGCCTGTCAAAATAACACCACACGGTTACCTAAATTCATCTCGAGGTGTTGTCTCCTCTCGGGATCTTATTGATTGCTCTGAGGATGAACTTCTCGAAGAACTGAGGAGCCAACATGTTACGGGTGTGCGACGCATTTCTTTTAGGAGGAATGGGCAGTTTGTCCCATCCTGGAACATTATCTTGACTTTCAACTGCCCTTCCCTGCCTACATCCATCAAGGTAGGGTATCTCCACCTCAAGGTACGCCCGTACATTCCCAACCCGTTGAGATGTTTTAGGTGCCAGTCGTACGGCCACTCTCAGCAGTCATGTAGGAGTTCTCCTAGGTGTGGACGCTGTGGTGCCACAGAGCATCTGCTCTCAGAATGTGTGGCCGAGGCCGAGTTTTGTGTGAACTGCAAGGGTTCACACCCAGCATCAGCCAAAGATTGTCCCAAGTGGAAGGAGGAGAAGGAAATCCAAAGGCTCAAAACGGTGGAAAATATTTCCTATCCTGAGGCCAGAAGAAGAGTGGTTCCCGTTACATCTGATCGGCGATCATACGCTTCAGTGGTGGTTGCCAAATCTACGGTTGCCATTCAGACCGACGTTCAGATCTCCCCTAAATGTCCATTCAATATGGAGGAAATCATCGCAGCCGGACTGGAGGCACTCCAGTCGCGAGCTAGGGGTCTGAAAGCGGCACCCGCCACTTCACCGAAGCAGACTCACTCCAACACCAGTAAGGGAACTCAGGCCACTTCTTCTGGCAAAAACGCCAACACTAACACCAACACCAACACCAAGGTCAAGGATAAGAAGAGCATTTCTTCTCCTTCAAAGTCTCAGCCAAACACTCAACGGCGAGCAAATCCCGCTAAGACACTTGGGACAAAGCATTCACCAATCTTGGCCCCTGGTCACACACCACCAACTCTGGGGGAACGCTCACCAGAGGAAATGGAGGCTGACCAAGTTTAACCATTTCTTTTTTCATTTCATTTTTGCCCATGGGTTCAATAATTCAGTGGAACTGCCGAAGTTTTCGCACCAGTTTTGATGACGTGAAACATCTGCTTCATTTGTACTCTCCGGTGTGCCTTTGTCTTCAGGAGACAAAGCTTCAACCATCGGACCTGCTTTCAGTTCGAGGCTACAGTGCATTTCGGACAGACCACTCGTCTGGAAATATAGCCTGTGGGGGTGTCGCTATTCTCGTCCCTCACAGGGTTCCGGTATCTTCCGTCGCGGTTTCCACAACTGTGCAGGCCGTGGCGGTTCGTATTTCTATGCCTGTGCCTCTTACTGTTTGCAGTGTTTATCTACCACCGGATGAGGATGTTAGCGTCTCTGTTCTGGAGAGCTTGATTGATCAGCTGCCCTCACCCTTCCTTCTTTTGGGTGACTTTAATGCTCATCATCCTTTGTGGGGTAGTGTCAGCGCCAGCGCTAGAGGTCGTCGCATAGAGTCTCTTCTGTGCTCGGCCTCTGTGTGCCTTTTAAACACCGGTGCTGACACTTACTTCCATGAGCCGACAAGATCTTTTAGTGCGATCGATTTGACCTTGGGTTCACCATCGATCATTGCTGACTGGTCGTGGACGGTGTGTAAGGATCTCCACGGGAGCGACCACTTCCCAATCGTCCTCTGGCACCATGCAAACGTGCCATATTCTGCCTCCCGCCCACCTCGATGGAGGATGGATTGTGCCAGATGGGAGGTCTTCACATCGTCCGCGGTGATATCTTCTGAAATGGTGACCCAAGAGTCAATCGACGCAGCTGTACTTAAAGTCACAACTTGTATTCTTCAGGCAGCTGATCTTTCAATTCGTAAAACATCTACGAAGCTCCCCAGAATTCCGAAACCTTGGTGGAACCCTAAATGCGCAGCGGCTAGGAGAGCTCAACACAAGGCCTGGTCTACTTTTCGGCGTTATCCAACCGAGACTAATCTCGTTGCTTTTAAACGTGCTAAATCCTATGCTCGGTTGGTGCGTCGACGTAGCAAGAGGGAGTCTTGGATCCAGTATGTATCATCTCTTACCTCACGTGCCAATTCGAAAACTGTGTGGGAAAGGATTCGTAAGATCCAGGGTACCTACAGTTCACACCAGATTGCCATTCTCGAGAGTAACGGCTGCACATATGCTGACGTCGGGGAGATTGCAGATTGTTTGGGGGAGGCGTTTGCCTCCGTTTCGAGTGATCTGGCGTATCCGGCCTCCTTTCATAGGATTCAATCCTCCGCGGAACGCCAGAGAATCTCTTTTGCGCCGTATACCGCCACTGGTTATAACTCCCCCTTCAGCATGTGTGAACTTCGGGTGGCTCTGCATCGGTCCGGGGCTACTTCTGTCGGTCCCGATGACATCCACTACGACATGCTCCGTCATCTCTCCCAGTCGTCTCTCGAGAACCTTTTAATCTTATACAACCGCATCTCGTTAGAACACAGTTTCCCGGAGTCTTGGCGAAAGGCTTTTGTTCTACCTTTTCCGAAGCCTGGCAAGGATCCTAAGTCTCCCTCTAGTTATCGCCCAATTGCTCTCACTAGCTGTCTGTGTAAAGTTCTCGAACGCATGGTTAACTCACGATTAATTCATTTTTTAGAACATCATCAATTACTTTCACCATCACAAAGCGGTTTTCGGCGTCATCGTTCACCTCACGATCATCTCCTGCACCTTGAGACATCTGTGCGCGAGGCGTTCGTGCGTAGGCAGCACCTGGTTTCTGTATTCTTTGACATCGAGAAAGCCTGTGATCGTGCGTGGCGGCACGGGATTATCCGTGACCTCCACGCATGCGGATTACGAGGGAATCTTCCGACCTTTATTGTAAATTTTCTTCGCAATCGGGTGTTCCAGGTGCGCCTGGGTACGACGCTATCTGCAACATTCCATCAAGAACAAGGTGTTCCTCAAGGTTGCATTTTATCTGTCACATTGTTCATCCTTCGCATTAATTGTCTCCTCACAAATCTTCCTCCTGCGGTTTCGGCTACTGTGTATGTCGATGACTTGCACATCTTCTGCTCGTCATCGAGCATGCGTTTCATTGAAAGGCAGTTGCAGTCTAGTATTAATCAGATTTTTAAAGCGGCGAATAGCAATGGTTTCGTTCTTTCTCCTGACAAGACAGCGTGTGTTCATTTCTGCCGGAGGCGTGGCCTCCATCCTGACCCCGAGCTGTATTTGGACCGTGCAGCCATTCCAGTTTTGCCGGAGACCAAGTTCCCTGGACTGACCGTCGACCGTGCGCTTACGTTCCGTGTGCACGTTCGGCGGCTCAAGATTTCCTGTCTGCGTGCTCTTTCTATTCTAAAAATCCTTTCGAGGGTTTCGTGGGGCGCAGACAGGATCTCTTTGTTTCGCATTTACCACTCCTTAATTCGGTCGAAACTGGATTACGGCTGTATCGTGTATGGCTCGGCTCGTCCTTCCGTTCTCCGGCCTTTGGACGCTGTTCATCATCAGGCGCTGCGTCTTTGCACGGGAGCATTTCGAACATCTCCGATTCCCAGCCTTTACGCTGATGCGAACGAACCATCGCTTGAATTACGCCGTCTGCAGCTGTCTGTCCACTTTTACTTAAAACTTCGGTCTCTTCCAGACCATACTTTGTACGGTGCAGTTTTCCATCCTCAGCATGCTCGTTTATTTGCGAACCGGCCCTCGTGCGTTCCAACCTTCGGTCTTCGTATGGCGGCCGTAGCTCGTGATGCAGGGCTCGACTTGTCGCTTGTTGCAGCGACCAGGGGCTTTGGGGATCCTCCATGGCACCCACTTGGTGTCATGGTTGATACCACCTTTACGTCTTTCGACAAATCCTCAACCCCTGCGTCAGTGTACCAGCAGCTCTTTGCTGAGCACCGTGCCCTCAAAACTGAATACACTCCCATTTTCACTGATGGCTCCAAGATGCATGGAGTCGTTGGGTCCGCAGCTGTCTGTGTTGATGACGTGTCAGTAGCGCGGATCCCAGCTGAGGCCACGGTGTTTTCGGCGGAGATGCATGCTGTGTATCTTGCACTTCTTCATGTTCAGTCGAGTTCTCATCATAGTGCTATGGTCTATACGGATTCCTTAAGTGTCCTGCAGTCTTTGTCATCGCTGGACTATTGTAATCATCCTTTTCTTTTGAACGTACGAGGGCTTCTTCGTTCCTTGCTCGAGGCCGGTGTCCAGATTCAATTCGTCTGGATTCCTGGGCATGTTGGAATCTCGGGTAACGAGTGTGCTGATGCGACCGCTAGATCTGCTTCCTCTTTGGTCGTCACACCCTTGCCACTCTTTCATCGCGATTTTCGATTTCTTGTTCGTGATCATATCAAACGAACGTGGCAAGGTCTGTGGGACCAACAGGTGGAAAATAAACTGCATCGTATAAAACCTATTCTCGAAATCTGGAACTCCTCATCTCGTCGGAACCGCAGGGAGGAAGTGGTGCTTGCGCGTCTCCGCAATGGGCATTGTCGTTTCACTCACCGCTTTTTGCTGTGTGGCTACACTGCGCCGATGTGTGAGACGTGCAACTGCCGACTCACCGTCACTCATCTTTTGTGTACCTGTGTTCGTTTTCGTGATGTACGTTTTCATTTCTTTCATTCTCATTTGTTGAACGAGGACGCCGCTACACTGCAGCGGCTCCTCAATGACCACTGCAATACTGTTGTTGTTTTTTCATTTTTAAAACAAATTGACTATTTTAAACGTATCTAGATTTTAGCCCTATCATCATACTCATTTTTCAGTTTTACTGAATCAGCTAGATTTTAATCTTTGTATCATGTTTTTAGTACTGTTTGTTTCATTATCTTTTTTAGCCCTTTCATCGTTCTCATTCTTCAGTTTTATTTGATCAGCCATATTTTAAGCTTCATCGCACGTTTTTAATACTGTTTGTTTGTCTGTCTTGTAGTTTTTACCGTATTCATTTCCATCTTTCACTTTTACCGCTTCATCCTGTTTTTAGCCTTGTGTACGTGTTTTATTGATTTTGTTCTCTTTTGATGTCTTTTGTTTGGCGCTCTTTGGCCAACCATGGCCCTTGCGCCAATAAAATCAATGAACCAACCAACCAATCGGTACTTGGCTCTTTATTATTTAACCTATATATCAATGATTTATTTGCAGTATTAACAGATAATGATGTAATTTTTTTTTTTTTTAATTGGAGGTTTAACGACCACCGTGAGCAACTCAATGGGCTATAAGCAGCCGCCCGTCCCTAATTTAGGGTCACTGGTTCCAGGGAAGGGAGAGAGCCAGTGCCGTAAGACAAACACAACATCCATGCCTCACCGGGATTCGAACCCGGACCCCTTACGGACGAATGATCATAGGCCAGCGCCTTAGACCACTGCGCCACCGGGGCGGCTGATGTAATTTTATATGCAGATGATGTAACGGAACAAAGGGAACTAACATAAATGAGCTTATACTTAGAGGTAATTTAAATTAACAATAGATTGGTTAAATGCAAATGAGTTAGTTTTTAATTCAAATAAAACTAAGTTTTTGGTTTTCTCCAAATTGCAAAAACCTCAACTACAGGACTCGACGATTTTGTTAAATGGAGTCAAAATTGATTATATTTCAACACATACTTACTTGGGTACAGTTATTCAACATGATTTGAAATGGAATAAAAATATTGAAAATCTAATTAATAAGATTTCTAGAAATATTGGGCTAGTTAGTCGTATCTTGCTAAATTTAACACTAAAAACATTGATTCTACTTTATTACACACTAATTCAAACACATATTAATTATTGTATCTTAACATGTGGGCAAACTACTCAATATAATATTCATAAACTACAAGTGTGGCAAAATCGATATATGTAGATAAGACTGATAGCCCTCAAAATATCAAATAATTTTCAACCTATTTCATTTATCTGGTCAAAAGTAAACCTCAATAAATATAATATACTTACTATAAAGCAATTATATGACTTTTACTTGGATAAAATAATGTCTAAAAGAATTAAAAAGGATTTATACCAATATGTAATATTTCTAACTACCCGTACAAACTAGGAACAGATGATGCCAATGTTCCCACAAACTGAAACAATTAAAATGAATATAAATTATACCTGCCCAAAATTATGGAATTCATTACCTTATTATGACTTGCCACCTATCAATAATTTTAATTTATTTAAGAAAGCATTAAAAGCATATCTTATGAAATAATGTTAATACAATTGATAATAAATGGTGAATAGAATGGTGACATTAAGATAGTACGAGATGCAATGAGAAAATTGAAGAGTAAAGATATAAGGTATAGTTACTATGATCAATTGAGGAGAGTGAAATTATTAGGGTGAGAGTTCTTATGATTAATTTTGGGGGGGGGTGAAATTGAGGTCTGGTGTTCAGTTAACTACAAAAAGGTTATTGATGTCTTGCCCAAACTTATATGTACATTATGTTTGTAATGAGTTAATCGTTGTCTTTATTTATTTACTGAACTGCCATATGTGAGCTTGCTTGTCTTTTTGTTATGTTCTTTCACTCTTTTCCTTTGATTAGGAAGAAGAGGGCTATGTCAGGCCATAAGACCTTTTCCTTCCTCTTCCTGTTTGCTGCAATATGCGTATATTGTTATTATAATGTAACTATGATGTGTAATACAATGTGGCAACTGAAAAAATAAACAAATGAAAATTTACGTAATATTTTTTTCTCTGGAGATCTTTCGGCACTTTGCAAATCCCAAGTTTCCGTACTGTAAAACGCATTTCATTTGATGTAACGCACGCGGGTCAGAGTTAAAATGTGTCTGATTCAACGTCAAGTTAATTGGGAAAAAATGGACTACAGCTTCTGATTAACTAGTCACGTTCTTATGTAGTTAGTGCCAACTAGTGAGGAAGAAAGGTTACATGATCTCCAGAAAGTTTATAATAAGGAATTCTTTGCCCGGATCACAGCGCTATCTTAAAACACGACAACGCACCGTGTCATCGGGCTCGTATAACGACAGAGTGGTTGGAGTAACACGACAATGTATTCGTATCATTACTTTGGCCACCAAACTCCCTGACTGTAACCCAATTGAACATTTGTGGGATATGCTAGAACGTGGTGTGAGAACTGCTGATCTTCGCCCACGGAATGAGCGTGAACTAACAGAGCTGCTGCCTGCTGCAGAGGACATAGTTCAAGTTACGCATGGAGGATGTTCGACACCTTTAGAATATGTTCCTAGGCGTCTGCGATCCGAGATTCGCACAGAAATGTGGATCAATGCGTTATTAGGTAGGTGTTCTTAACACAAAGCTAACTCAGTGTATATTTCAACGTTCTATTGGCATTAAAGAAGTCTTTCTTTTTTCCTTCTTTGGAAAATAATCTACGTTATGGATGATATAAATCTATCATATATTCATGGCGAATTCAAGGTAAAAGTGCTTTACATGGAAAACTGTTCGCAGAAAGTAGAATTTGCAGCGAAACCTCTATTACCCTAAATAGCGCATTTCCTCTAAACGCTGAAAATATTGTCTCCAAGATCCAACCATTTTTATTCGCAGAAACCTCACTTTAATTCTCATTTTCTGGTTTTTGATTTCGTAGCTAATGTCTTCAAGTTGAACGGGAATTTATGAGTATCGGTCACGAGCTACGGGTAGTGTTACTCGTAAGAACACAGAATCGTCTTTTCTTTCTTTCTTTTACGATGTTTTTTTTTTTTTTATTTTTCGTAAAACCACCCGCATAATGAGAAAGTTGATAGGAGCATGATCACTTTTGATATCCAAATCGTGCGGTAACAATTTTCTCGAAAGTAGGACTTCCCTGGAAAAAAATCAGTAGAGGAAGAAAAGAAAAAACGTTAGAGGAGTGGTGTGTCTGAAAAACGACGAAGTGAACCTGGTTTTCTGTGAAGTGTAAGACGCGGAGACCACACGAGCGGATCGACCGAGTGCTGTGAAACGTGGAGAAAATAGTAAATAAATAAATAAACAAGAAACATACCACCTTCTGAGTCAGAAACAACTGAACGAAAACCACTACCAGAAAGACAATGGCAAAGCGAAAAGAAAGAAGAAGAAAAATAAAATAAAGTGAAGTAAATAAATAAACAGAAAAAGAGGCGGGAAAGAGTTATTACTGTAAACACAAACGCAGCCACATAGAAAGTAGAACGCTGTGTGAGCAACAACAGCGGCAAAAAAAAAAAAAAAAAAATTAAAACGTGTTGCTCCCTGAGTAAGCTCCAGGAAGGAAATGATTACTTAAATGGATTGATACATGCAATTTGGTGTCGTTTCCAGATCGACAGTAAATTTAATCAATCTATGCTGAATTTCCAAGTAACACAAGAGAAAAATCTGCTTCTTAAGTTCATTTTATCTAAAATCTCGTTTATCAAGAAAAAGAAAGAAGGCAAAGAATAACACAGACTGAGCTTGTTTCGTTTTTGTCGTCAAAATACAGAGGGTGTTCAGATGGTATGCCTTCATATTTATTTATACAAGCCCAGTGGCAAGATATAAAATTGAAAGAAAACAGATAGCTGGCGGCCTCGGGGGCGCAGTGGTCTAAGCGATGGATTCTGATCATTCGTCCGAGATGGGTCCGGGTTCGAATTCCGTGAGGCATGGGTGGTGTGCGTGTCTTACGGCACTGGCTCTCTCTCTTCCCTGGAGTCAGTGGCCCTAAATTAGGGACGGGCGACTGCTTATAGCCCACCGCGTCGCCCAGGATGGTTGTTGCCCCCCTTCCCCAAAAGCTCAGAAATTTAATTCACATATTTTATTTTTCTACATAGTCCTTCCTCACGCTCGGTACGGATACGCCAACGTTTATCAAGTTTTTTAAACTCATCTCTGTAAACATTTTCAGGTTGTTCTCGGAACTATTTTCTCCTAGCGGCTTGACAGAGGCGTATCTAAGCATTTCTGGCAGACAGTCAAATATTGCGTCTCCGCATCTGTCTTTCTGCCTTATGTTAATATATTACTAATTCAGTAGTGTACATTAGTATCTATTATACACATAAATATACAGTTCTCGACAAAATTTACGTCACACTGCAACAATGTATCTCTAGGGAAGGCACATTCAAGCTGAGATTGTTCGTACAGCGTTTTCAGGAAACCAACTGATCTGAAACTGATCAAAAGTTGGAAAGCTGTGAAGGACTATTTGATGCACACAAATTCAGCATGGATTCAGCAAGAAATTTAAAAACAAAACCTTTTTCCGTCTAGTTTTTTTTTTTTTTTTTTGATTGGAGGTTTAACTCTCCTTCGCAGAATTGAAAGACTGAAATCAGGGCAAGAAGACCCTGAGTTAGAATATCCCGTCTTCATTATTTCTGCCGATGCCCTACGTTGATCAGAGCAAGTAAATAACGTAATCACATACATCACACTGCAATACATAAATGCACAATTTTTAGAGTTAAATGACTATAAAGAATGGTTATTAGGGTCTTGCATAAATAATTGAAATATATGTACAGGTAGTCACTTTTTTTTTTTTTTTTTTTCATTAGTAATTGACGATGACAAGTAACACACTGCTTAGGTATGAATCATCTAAAAAGTGTTTTTTTTTTTTTCGTGAACGCACCATGCGCTTATCAGCATCGCACAACAATTAGAGTAGTGTTTTTTTTTTTTTTTTTCTTTCACTTTATCTGGAGCACAGAATTCGAAATCAGTGGACACTACGGTCACACTTGGAATGTCACACCACCTATTCCATAAATTCCAGGATAAGTGTACTTCACAGTTTTATAATACAATGTCCAAGACCACCACATTGAGTGGTCCGAGGTAACGTCATCTCCGTTGCTCAGTTCCACACAGGATACACGAAATTGTCCGTTCCAGTCACTCTGAGTAACATTTGCCGTATTCCGTCCGTACCTTCCCGCAGTTCGTTGATCAGTTTGAATGCAGCGACGGTTGTTCAGTTCGAATGAAGCGTCGGTAACTTCAAGTGCCGCTGAAGTTCCTGGTTAATGTTATTTGCACAAATTTATAGCACTCGCTCCTTCAGGCGAAGCCTTTTTTTTTTTTTTTTTACGAAAACCGCAGACAGTATATCGTCTACACCAATGACAGTAGAGGTCCTTTATACCTCCACAAATAGCAGTAACAACGCGAACTGATGCTGCCAACACTACATAGTTCATGCACTGTTGATTCCGAACGGCTTGCACAACACTATTATCGTAATATTTCTACTGGAAGCTCCTTCTTTCGACGCTTTTCCGTCCTCGGATATTGACTGTCAGAGGAAAGAAAATTTTCCTCTTTATCTGCTCTTCTCTTCTCACCACTGGTGCAATCTTATTCACACGAGCTGCCCTACGTTTCTCTTCTCTACGCTGCTTACGGGCCCTCCTCTTCGATACCGGCGTTCTTCTCTCTAAAATCCCTGACCCTGCATCAAATGCAAAACCGTGGGCCTTTAGAAAATCCCACCCCAAGATAAGCGAATAATCTGGGTGCAACTTCTTCCGAGTAACGTGATAGGTATGTTTAACAACATCCTTCCCTATCTGTATTGGTAACTCATAACAGGCTGCTATTTCTAAAGGGGTTCCAGTTATTCCTGAGATTTTCATTAATGATTCCTGAGGCCTGCACTGCATTCTCTTACAAATCTCCTGCAACGCTGTAGGACACAAAATTGACACCCCTGCCCCAGAATCCAGTAAACTGCGATATCGATGTCCTGCAATTTTTACTTCAATCAGTGGCAAAGCTTCGTGCTCCTGGATTGAACAAGTGGTTAACACTACAGAGACCTTTTTCTTTCTATTTCTCCGGCCGAGAACGGTCCCGTTATCCCGACCTCCACCTAGTTTAAATTCCTCTGTCCTTGCCTCCTATCATTTGCTCTGCCAGAATAATTATCCTGGAAGTGCACCTGCTGATTCTGCCTACTATATCTTTCCACATCATTTCTCCTTGAATCGTATCCTCTATCCCTGAAATTTTCGTGTTCTGCTCCTCTATCGTAATTCGCCCTGCGCCCGCTAGGATAGCTGCTGCGTCCTCGAGTTCCTCTTACATCTGGCGGAGGAGGCGAATGCACTGAGCGCTCCTCCCGTAGGGAAATCCTGCTCCCGATGGCTGCCTTGGCTTAATGGGTTAGCCGTTCGCCTTTCCCCGGAAAACCTTGCTCCTTAAAATTATTGTCTCCGGCATATCCATATCTCCTTGAATTATTTCCTACGTATCTATTACCAAAAAGATGTTGGATTGCTAAGAGAACATTCCTTTAAAAAGTGGTTTGGGCTTCCACACCTAAAACAAATTTGGTTCGATCCCTTCTATCTACTCTTTGCTGATTATTGTTTTCCTCTAGCCTTCTAATTCTTTGCACATGCTCCCGGTGTGCCCTCTCCGCTTGTTCTAACCTCCTGTTTAACTCCGTTGCTTCATTTCTCAACGTATTGACCTGTGATTCGTGGTCGGCCATCTGACGGGCAAGCAAGTTGCATAATTCAGATACCGCACTATCTGTGTTATCTTTCGGTACTCTCTCCGAACTCTATCTTGGTTCCACTCTTCGGTGTCTGTTACGTTTACACTAGAGGCAATCAGTTCATTATTCTGCTCCTCTAAGGTCGCCCGCTTGACTGCTTCAGCGAAAGTGTTCGGGGCAAATGATAGTACCGATCTTTTTAACTTCGGGTCTAGCTCGTTAAGGAATTGGGACATTTTTTGCCTGGTCTGCCATTTCTCTTACCTCACGGTTCGACTGATCTACCTGCCCTAGTATTGGTGAGCTAGCCCCCTCAATCTGGTCACGTATTCCGAAACTTTTTTCCTGCTCTTGACGGCACGTTGTAAACTTATGCATACGGACCATCACCGGTTGCTGGGATTCGAATCTTTCAATAATGGCTTCTTTGAACTTCTTATAACTGGTCTCCTCCTGATATCAGCTACGTCTGTCAGAAATTTCGCCGCTGCCCTGCATTTTGCTTTCGCCGCCAGAATTTTAACGGCGTCCGTCCATCCTGCTACTTCAGCCACACTATCAATCATCTCGAAAAATTGTTTTGCATTGATTCCCTCATCGGTATTTCCTGAAAAATTTGGCAAATAAGATAGCATTCCCGCCATTGATTGGATGGTTCTTTGAGTATTTCTAGTTGCGTCTACTTGTCTATTGCTGTCTTCTTGAATCTCGTTACTTTCTGCTCCCCTAGCTTCATTTGAATTTTCCTCACCATCACTATCCCCCATCTTGATACAATTAGAATTCTTACTGTTCCACTGACAACTTTATCCAATAACAAAATTCCTTGCTACTCACTACCATTATTTGCTACGCATATAAATATTCGCAGTTACTACCCAACTAACTTCTTGTCTTGCTTACTAGTACCCAATTATTTTCTCAATATACCTGAGGATCAAAAACATAGCTCTTAGGTCACCCCTAACCCAATTCGACATCTGGGGAAAATTCCCTATACTTATCATGAAGTACTGCACTTTACACACTATACAGAAATACAAATTATATACATACACTTATCAACTGAATGAAAAATGAATTTTCTCTTCTCGTTAACTCGTCGCCTATATATTTCCATTTAATCTTCATTTATTATTCCTATGTTGATTATTCCGAACTATTATCGTGAACTGTATTCTCATCACTAATATCAACTAACAAACAAATTTTTATTTTTTACTTTTAACTTCTAATATTTCCTTTCCAATTCCGCTATAAGTCATGGTTCGAAAAATCCTGGTGACACGGCACCATTTAATGCTGGTGGGGCTTTTGGATTGCCCCGCGTCATTATTAGTAATAAGGGTAATCACTCGAATCTCAAAAACTATGTTTTCCCAGTATTAGAGAAAACACAGGCTCGCTATTCGAGGATGGGCGTTGTGTTTCACCCAGCCGACGTTCCGTGTATCGGGGTCCGCTGAGTGCCGCAATGTTTTAAAGTAATCGTCTAGCTTTTCATTTTCTTTTGAATAATTCGTTAACTTACAAATTTTGATTTGTTTACTAGCACTGATGCGTAAGTTACTCAGTATTGCACTGGAGGATTTTTCTGAACATTCATCCCAAATCATTTATTCATTATCCAACACTCAATCGTTATTAACCCTTTTTTTTTTTTTTTTTTTTTTAACGGGAAAATAAAATAAAAAAAAAAAAGGGTTAATAACGATTGAGTGTTGGATGTGTGAATAAATGATTTGGGATGAATGTTCAGAAAATCCTCCAGTGCAATACTGAGTAACTTACGCATCAGTGCTAGTAAACAAATCAAAATTTGTAAGTTAACGAATTATTCAAAAAGAAATGAAAAGCTAGACGATTACTTTAAAACATTGCGGCACTCAGCGGACCCCGATACACGGAACGTCGGCTGCGAAACACAACGCCCATCCTCGAATAGCGAGCCTGTGTTTTCTCTAATACTGGGAAAACATAGTTTTTGAGATTCGAGTGATTACCCTTATTACTAATAATGACGCGGGGCAATCCAAAAGCCCCCCACCAGCATTAAATGGTGCCGTGTCACCAGGATTTTTCGAACCATGACTTATAGCGGACTGGAAAGGAAATATTAGAAGTTAAAAGTAAAAAATAAAAATTTGTTTGTTGGTTGATATTAGTGATGAGAATACAGTTCACGATAATAGTTCGGAATAATCAACATAGGAATAATAAATGAAGATTAAATGGAAATATATAGGCGACGAGTTAACGAGAAGAGAAAATTCATTTTTTCATTCAGTTGATAAGTGTATGTATATAATTTGTATTTCTGTATAGTGTGTAAAGTGCAGTACTTCATGATAAGTATAGGGAATTTTCCCCAGATGTCGAATTGGGTTAGGGTGACCTAAGAGCTATGTTTTGATCCTCAGGTAAGTATTGAGAAAAATAATTGGGTACTAGTAAGCAAGACAAGAAGTTAGTTGGGTAGTAACTGCGGAGTATTTATATGCGTAGCAAATGTGGTAGTGAGTAGCAAGGAATTTTGTTATTGGATAAAGTTGTCAGTGGAACAGTAAGAATTCTAATTGTATCAAGATGGGGGATAGTGATGGTGAGGAAAATTCAAATGAAGCTAGGGGAGCAGAAAGTAACGAGATTCAAGAAGACAGCAATAGACAAGTAGACGCAACTAGAAATACTCAAAGAACCATCCAATCAATGGCGGGAATGCTATCTTATTTGCCAAATTTTTCAGGAAATACCGATGAGGGAATCAATGCAAAACAATTTTTCGAGATGATTGATAGTGTGGCTGAAGTAGCAGGATGGACGGACGCCGTTAAAATTCTGGCTGCGAAAGCAAATGCAGGGCAGCGGCGAGCCAATTTCGACAGACGTAGCTGATATCAGGAGGGAGACCAGTTATAAGAAGTTCAAAGAAGCCATTATTGAAAGATTCGAATCCCAGCAACCGGTGATGGTCCGTATGCATAAGTTTACAACGTGCCGTCAAAGAGCAGGAGAAAAGTTTCGGAATACGTGACCAGATTGAGGGGGCTAGCTCACCAATACCTAGGGCAGGTAGATCAGTCGAACCGTGAGGTAAGAGAAATGGCAGACCAGGCAAAAATGTCCCAATTCCTTAACGGGCTAGACCCGAAGTTAAAAAGATCGGTACTATCATTTGCCCCGAACACTTTCGCTGAAGCAGTCAAGCGGGCGACCTTAGAGGAGCAGAATAATGAACTGATTGCCTCTAGTGTAAACGTAACAGACACCGAAGAGTGGAACCAAGATAGAGTTCGGAGAGGAGTACCGAAAGATAACACAGATAGTGCGGTATCTGAATTATGCAACTTGCTTGCCCGTCAGATGGCCGACCACGAATCACAGGTCAATACGTTGAGAAATGAAGCAACGGAGTTAAACAGGAGGTTAGAACAAGCGGAGAGGGCACACCGGGAGCATGTGCAAAGAATTAGAAGGCTAGAGGAAAACAATAATCAGCAAAGAGTAGATAGAAGGGATCCGAACCAAATTTGTTTTAGGTGTGGAAGCCCAAACCACTTTTTAAAGGAATGTTCTCTTAGCAATCCAACATCTTTTGGTAATAGATACGTAGGAAATAATTCAAGGAGATATGGATATGCCGGAGACAATAATTTTAGGGAGCAAGGTTTTTTCCGGGGAAAGGCGAACGGCTAACCCATTAAGCCAAGGCAGCCATCGGGAGCAGGATTTCCCTACGGGAGGGCGCTCGGTGCATTCGCCTCCTCCGCCAGATGTAAGAGGAACTCGAGGACGCAGCAGCTATCCTAGCGGGCGCAGGGCGAATTACGATAGAGGAGCAGAACACGAAAATTTCAGGGATAGAGGATACGATTCAAGGAGAAATGATGTGGAAAGATATAGTAGGCAGAATCAGCAGGTGCACTTCCAGGATAATTATTCTGGCAGAGCAAATGATAGGAGGCAAGGACAGAGGAATTTAAACTAGGTGGAGGTCGGGATAACGGGACCGTTCTCGGCCGGAGAAATAGAAAGAAAAAGGTCTCTGTAGTGTTAACCACTTGTTCAATCCAGGAGCACGAAGCTTTGCCACTGATTGAATGGTTCTTTGAGTATTTCTAGTTGCGTCTACTTGTCTATTGCTGTCTTCTTGAATCTCGTTACTTTCTGCTCCCCTAGCTTCATTTGAATTTTCCTCACCATCACTATCCCCCATCTTGATACAATTAGAATTCTTACTGTTCCACTGACAACTTTATCCAATAACAAAATTCCTTGCTACTCACTACCACATTTGCTACGCATATAAATACTCCGCAGTTACTACCCAACTAACTTCTTGTCTTGCTTACTAGTACCCAATTATTTTTCTCAATACTTACCTGAGGATCAAAACATAGCTCTTAGGTCACCCCTAACCCAATTCGACATCTGGGGAAAATTCCCTATACTTATCATGAAGTACTGCACTTTACACACTATACAGAAATACAAATTATATACATACACTTATCAACTGAATGAAAAAATGAATTTTTCTCTTCTCGTTAACTCGTCGCCTATATATTTCCATTTAATCTTCATTTATTATTCCTATGTTGATTATTCCGAACTATTATCGTGAACTGTATTCTCATCACTAATATCAACCAACAAACAAATTTTTATTTTTTACTTTTAACTTCTAATATTTCCTTTCCAGTCCGCTATAAGTCATGGTTCGAAAAATCCTGGTCACGGCACCATTTAATGCTGAGGGGGGCTTTTTGGATTGCCCCGCGTCATTATTAGTAATAAGGGTAATCACTCGAATCTCAAAAACTATGTTTTCCCAGTATTAGAGAAAACACAGGCTCGCTATTCGAGGATGGGCGTTGTGTTTCACCCAGCCGACGTTCCGTGTATCGGGGTCCGCTGAGTGCCGCAATGTTTTAAAGTAATCGTCTAGCTTTTCATTTCTTTTTGAATAATTCGTTAACTTACAAATTTTGATTTGTTTACTAGCACTGATGCGTAAGTTACTCAGTATTGCACTGGAGGATTTTTCTGAACATTCATCCCAAATCATTTATTCACACATCCAACACTCAATCGTTATTAACCCTTTTTTTTTTACTTTACAAAATTGTACACTCAAATGAAATGTAGCCGACTCATAATAACGGGAAAATAAAATATGTTTATTTTGCCTGATGAAGGCTTGAAATCTAGTAAAATATACACTCATTCATATGAAAATGTTTGAAGACCCTTTTAGCAAAATTATTTATTTAAAGGTTAACTTTAATTTCTTATTTTTCATTTAATATAATTCTGAAATATTTCGAAACATAATTTACTAAAAATGATTCCCTATACTACACAATTTCCTGCTCTGATCAATGGTATTTACTTTACTCAACCATTTCATTATTCTTCTATTTCTGCCCTACTTTTCTCAGCATTAGTTTGGAGCTGGTTTTACTTTCAACCTTAACTTAGTCTACTATGCTCTTCTTAAATTTTCGGTTCAACATACTAATTATGTAAACAAGAGGAAACTTTAATGTCGGATTATCCTACCTTCTATCCCACGATGAGGGCTGGAATATCATTCTAGCGAAGTTTTTATGCTATCTCCTCTCTTCCTGAAGTATTCATGCCGACTCTGACTTCTGTCATCCTTCTTTCGAAGTATTCATGCCGACTCTGACTTCTGTCATCCTTCTTTCGAAGTATTCATGCCGACTGATATATTTTTTCTCGCTCCTCTTCCTGTCCTACCAAAAATTTGTTCTTCCCGGATCCTCCTACCAATTTACAGATTGGTCAAACAATTATCATTTCCCGATCTGATTTGCTCTGGGTTTCCCGCCATTTCTCTGACTTGCCATCCTTCGCCCCGTCCAAAATCTGTGTCCGCCCTCAAATTCTAGGAACTTCGTTGCCTACGGATCTCTGAGGTCGTAAATCTTACTATCATAAAACTGCTATAGTATTCCTTGGCCTGGCGTCAAGCTATTCTTTTCTTCCAGACCTGGTGCATCAAATCTCAAGACGACTGGCGCCGAGCTCCAATAAAATGTCTACCCGCTATTTCTCTGATTTGAATTACTATGTCTTACCCAATATTGCTGGCTCGTAGCAGTTAGGGAAAGGATGCCCCGCGGTCCCATGCCACAGCAAGCGGACTGCTGGAAACCCTTCGACTCTGAGAGAAAGAGAGAGAGGGTGGGGTGGGGGTGAAGGGGAAGAGCGGTACTTTCCTGACCTTCCTAGGCGCGAACCCACGGAAGAAAAGCTAAGGGGAAAATTAAATTGTGAAATGCAGAGCGTCTGAAGAGCGTGAAGTTTATAAAATCCTTATTTTAATAATTCTTACACCAGCTCCCCAAAAATCTCTCCCATTCATTTGATTAATTTTTTTTTTTTCCATTTCTTTTCCGCTTTTCCGATTACTTCTCAATTTCCAATACAGTGAAAAGGTGCGCACTCGCTCCCGAGTGATGCAACATAACGACTACCGTGGTGAGCAATTCAGTTGGCTAGAAGCAGTCGTCCGTCCCTAATTTAGAGCCACTAGTTGCAAGAAAAGGAGAAGGCCAGCGCTGTAAGACAAACACACCATCCATGTCTCAACGGTATTCGAACCCGGACCCATTTCGGACGAATGATCAGAAGCCATCGCTTAGACCAATGCTTCACCGGGGCTGCTGCTCCATCTAGTTTAAACCACAAAGAAAATCAGACCGATATAAGAACTTGCCATCTGAATGCACCTCAAGTGCTTTCAGTTGCTTAAGTTTGGCTCAATTTCCTTCCTATGGGAACTTCTTATTTTAGGGGCGGGACCAGGCCTTTAGGTTTCTCCAACTACCTTAATACATATTTTCATTATACGTAACTTTATCAACCAAACGTTTAAGTATTTATATTTGGGTATATACAGTAACCAAAGCCTAAAGATAGCAAAGGGACATCTCAGTAAGGGAAGAAAACAGATTATGGCACTGAGAAAAGAAGATGGTTCTGTAACAAGAAATAGAGGCGAAATTTTGACAAGAGTGAAAGATTTCTACTCCAAATTATATGAAAGGGATGATATATGCACTCCAGACATCATGAAAGATACCAGTACCAGAGTTCCTCCAGTCCTTCCAGCAGAAGTTGCACATGCAATCAAGAACATGAAGCAAGGAAAAGCTCCAGGAGAAGATGGAATGACTGTAGACATCATACAAGAAGCAAGTGGAGAAATCGAAACAGTACTCGCCCAAATTTTCACTCGATGCCTTAATGAAGGAAAGATTCCTGAGGATTGGAACACCGCTACAATGATCCTGCTACATAAGAAAGGTGACATTGAGGATCTCGGAAACTACAGACCTATCAGCCTCCTATCAGTAGTTTATAAAATCTTCATTAAAGTTCTTTCACACCGCTTGAAGGTAACACAGGACATGGCTCAACCGAGAGAACAAGCTGGATTCAAGAGTGGCTACAGCACAATAGATCATATCCACGTGCTGAGAGAACTAATTGAAAGAGCGAGGGAATATGAACTTCCATTGTGCATGGCTTTTATCGATTATGAAAAAGCCTTTGATTCGGTGAAACCATCAGCAGTTACTATGGCTCTGAAAACCTGTGGTATTGAAGATGCATACATTAATATTATTAATAACATCTATGAAAATGCAAGTGCAAAGATTAGGCTGTTTGAAAATACAACACACGTAAAAATTGGAAAGGGAGTGAGACAAGGTGACACCATATCTCCGAAGCTCTTTAATGCCACATTGGAGGGTGTCTTTCAGTCGCTGAGCTGGGAAAACAAGGGGATAAAGATTAATGGAGATTATCTAACCCACCTTCGTTTTGCTGATGACGTAGTCATTTTTGCAACTAGCCCATCAGAGCTGCAGAGTATGATCCAGGAACTTGCTGACAAGAGTAAAGAAGTGGGATTAAAAATGAACTTTCAGAAGACAAAAGTGATGTTCAATGCTTTTACAAGAAATGAAGATTTATCGATTGATGGAGAAAAGCTGGAGATAACAGACACATACGTTTATCTTGGACAGCAGATATCAAGTGAGGGTCACATTGATGAAGAAATTAATCGGCGAACAAAACTTGCCTGGAGAGCTTTTGGAAGAAACAGCATAATTTTCAAGAGCAGTATGCCATTATGTCTTAAAAGAAAAGTGTTTGATCAATGCATCCTTCCAGTGCTTACGTATGGTGCAGAGACGTGGACCTTAACTAAAAGAGACATACAAAGGCTGCAGACAACTCTAAGTAGCATGGAGAGGTGCATGCTTGGTTTAACCAGGAGAGATAAGAAGAGGAACTCGTGGATCCGAAAAATGACAAGAGTGGAAGACATCATGATCAGAGTTAAATCCCTGAAATGGCAATGGGCTGGACATACTGCCAGAAGGACAGATCATCGATGGACAGCCGAAATTTTAGATTGGATTCCAAGGGACAGGAAAAGACCCAGAAGAAGACCACATGGGAGATGGGTGGATGAAATTCGAAAGTATGCAGGGGTGACATGGAGGAGACTGGCACAAGACAGACAGTTGTGGAGGAAACTTGGGGAGACCTTCGTCCAGCAGTGGATTGATAATGGTTGACAATGATGATGATGATGATGATATACAGTAAATACGGTATTATAGACTCAGGTGCCATTTCTTATCTGAAACGAGATCGGCGCCCCGGTGGCGCAGTGGTCTAAGCGATGGCCTCTGATCATTCGTCCGAACGGGGTCCGGGTTCGAATCCCGGTGAGGCATGGATGTTGTGTTTGTCTTACGGCACTGGCTCTCTCCCTACCCTGGAACCAGTGACCCTAAATTAGGGACGGGCGACTGCTTATAGCCCATTGAGTTGCTCACGGTGGCCGTTAAACCTCCAATAAAAAGAAAAAAAAAAAAAAGGAGATCGGCTCTTTGCCCTCATCAATTGCGCCGGAAAAAGTTAGGAAATGGAAGGTCGGACCATTCATGGATTTCCGTTACCCTTACATCAAGGTGTTCTGGGAAGTGAAGCCAAACCGAACGCGGGACGTTATTTAGTATTAATAAAATAAAGAAAGAGAGGAGGAAGGTCAGACTCCGGACTGCTTCGGAGTTCAAACCTTCAGTACCACATTAAACGCACCGTACGCCGCTGACAGTTGTGGCCTGCAGCGGCAGCAATAATCGAAAAGCTCCTAGAGAATCTTCAACAATGTAAATAACATCTTCACTTTGCAACAAATGTACAACCGCGCCTTCATTTCTGAATATGAGCAATTAGCATCCCCTAAACATCTTGAGGAAGAAATGCAAAATCTGAGCTAACAAGGTTACCAAAACTGGCGAAACTTTATGAGGAAATTATGTACATAGACAAATAACAAAGTATGGTGTGAAGAAAAACTACCAAAAATTGGTGCAAAAGTTTCATTTGCAGTTTTAATCTGATTGTATGCAGTAATCTGATTAAAACTGGAAATGAAACTTCCATTTTTTAGGGCGGGGCAAGCGGGGCGCCAGGGCCAGGCGCCCCGCTTGCCCCGCCCTAGTTGCGCCTCTGCGGCTTGAACATCCTCGTCACAGGGAAACCAGTGTTGTCAACTTATGGGAAACGAGGGGATTTTGGATTGGAGTTAGCAACAAAAATATTATTTTGCGATTAGAAACTGTTTTTAGATTTATTTATGTTTTTGACGATTTTGGAGACTTTTTATATTCACAGTTTCAAGCATTTAAAATACGGCTTTTGTATCGGAAAGATATATTTTTCATTTTCCATAGTCTAATAATTGTAACCAATCGTAAGGCTTGTAGAATGCAGTCCCATTTTCATCCCGTCTTTGTTTCTATCAGGCATGGGAAGTTGCCTGTACCCGCTGAATTTGCTTAAAATCCCTTAGAGCAGAGGTGCAAAACCTTTTAACACTTACGGGTCAATTTCAGGTTGAGTGATCAGTTGCGTGCCGCAAGCGGGCACCCAACAAAACATTCTATAAAAGATCCCCAAAGCAAAATAAAAATAATAATAAAAACAAGAAAGATGACATCGAATTTTCGAGTGTAATAAGCACGTCTTTTGAATCCGTTCGGACGCAAATTAAATTTATCAAAGCTATTCAGTCAATGGAAACGGTATGGAAAACAGTAGTATCTGACGGAAGAAAAGAAGTTTTGTAATCGGGTTTTTAATCTCTGAGATATTGCTTTAAACGGAATCGTGAGCTTTCGCCCTCTGGTTGAAGACTTTTGCGTTAAGAAAAATAGGAATTTATATGAGGAACATTTCGCAGCGGAAACGCTCTCCAACACAGAAATAATTTTTCAAATAGGACTCTTAGAAGCAGAGATATCGACAAAAATATTATGTGACTTTACGTCACCAGTGAGAAAGCCATGCATTATTTTAGGAAGAAAGTATTCTCAAAAGGTTTTCCAATATGAGCGGTATCGGTCCAAGACAAAACAAATTTTTTTAGTCGAGTTTTCAGGAGCACTGATTTTGCTACAAATACATCAGAAGCAGAAATTAACACTTATGCCCCCTGGTGGCCAAACCATTCTTTACGAAACATTAGAAAATATATGAAAAATATTTTCCATCAGGTGCTGTATTCGATACAGGAAGAATTTTTCAAATCGGAGTTTTAGAAGCAGAAATAACGCAGAAAACGCAATTTACCTTTGCGCCCCCTAGCGGAAAGTCTATGATTTACTTGAAAATTTTGAATTTATATGAAAAACATTTCGCATCGGAAAACTAAGCTGTGTGTCATTTGATTTGGTTGAAACAAGGCCCAGTTGCTAAAAATTAGAAATTTTGGAAATGTATAAAGTTCATTGTATTCAAGCAGCAAAGTTGACAGGCTATTCCTCGACTTAAAGAAATGCTTTGTTTTCCTTATGGTTAATTCACTATCCGGTTATTAAAAGAGGGCTTAAGATTTTCTTAATTAATGGTTGATTAACGGTTGGTCATATATTATGTATTATTACTTCAATTTACTGTATTGCAGTTAAATTGTTCCTTGACTTGACGATTTAGATCCTTTTTTTGGAAAGACTAGGGGCTCGTCAGGCTATTTGTTAGCCTTTTTCCCTGGTTCCCTTGCCACATTGCATCGCAACGATTTGTTTTAAAGAATCTGTTGCAGTGCTTCAATTTATTTAAAACTAAAATATTATAGTGTTACTTTGGTGCTTTGCAATTATTATTTACTTTGGTTATGCTCCCTGTGGTGAGATTTTTGATGTATTGGCTACGAATTGTTCACACCTTCTTTTTGTCAGTTTGTGTGACTTAATTTTTTTTTTTAGTATGTAACTTTTTGAAAATGTTATTTTCGTTAGTATATACTTCATCATGTGTATGTGTTAATGAAAATATGATGTTATTTGCAAAAATCGAATTGTATGGAAATAGTTATACTTTTGAAGTCTTGTAACATTTCTGCTTTTGAAGTGCTGCAATTTTTAGTTACTTTGGTTACTTTGCATGCTGCGTGCAACCGTTGATTTCTATGATATAAAAAGCCTGAGTTCATTAATTCTGTTTGCGCATTTATATTACTGTTGGTATTACTGTATTCTTGGACTTTTGTTGTTTATTATGATTGTAGATGTAGTCCCGAATGTGTATGGACTAAATTCTGTTTTGTTGTGGTGTGGCATGAATTTGTAGTTAAATAAATAAATAAATAAGATTTTGCAATAAATGCAGGCCACGTGGCCTTTCAAAAACCCAAACTTTGTGCAGTGAATATGTGTTCAGGTTGAATTCTATCTCTCGGTCCATGATATCCACCTCAGCGTGCCCGAGGAGAAGTAAGTTCCAGTGTTAGTGTGGTTTGTCACAATGTTTTTTTTTTTTTTTTGTTTTTGTTTTTTGATTGGAGGTTTAACGACCACCGTGAGCAAGTTTGTCACAATGTAATTGTCCTAAATAGTTTAAGAAAAAGATAATAGTTGAAATTTGTTTACACGTGTACAATGTTCACCATAAATTCTTAGTGTTACACATTGTTACACATGCACCACTAATACCTTTTTTACACTTACAGGCTTTCAACTCTGCAAAAGCAAACAAACACTAACAAACAGTAACTATTTTGGATTTTAAAGCTCAGTGTTGAATTTTATTTATCATGGCCTTAGATGAAATTTTTCAGTGTTACCGATTTCATCCACACATCTCCCAAATTTAATAGTTGACGTTTTTCTGTTTATCCCATAATCAACCTCTTCTTAACAGTACTTTTGCGACTATTTGAAAAGTTAGGGCCTCTGGTCTCAAAAGAATAATCACGGACACAAAGAGCAATCGCCAAGTCTAGAAAAAAATACATATTGTTCACCGCCGTTTGCTTAGGCACGTGGCCAAGCGCAGAACACGGTGTAGACTTCTTCATGAAAGTCACGTAGCCGGGGGCATATGGAAATTTATTGTGACTATTGAAGAAGCATGGGTCGACCTAAACGACTGTAACAAAAAAAAAAAAAGTCGAGTCGATTTATTATTACAAAAGAACAGAGAAAGGCTTACAAACTTGGTTCCAAGAATCAAAAGAAAGTTTCAGTAAAGGATTCATTACTATTTTGCTGGTTTCTCCTGCAATGGGAAATTAAAGTACAAGAAAAGTTGAAAAGAATGTTAAAATTAATTCTACGTATTACCAAAATAATGTTTTAATTCTTATATTTAATAAGGAAATACCATTCTTTTATCCATAGAGCGTTCAAAGAGCGGAACTCCATCAGGATAAGACTCATACATCCAAATCTACCACTCTATTTCTTGAAACAAACAAACACAGAGATTACTACCATAAAACTCAAGAAAAACTTTCACAACCATTCAACAAGAGGAACAGTCTTGAAAGTCTTTTTTACTACTAAAACACTTTCACATACATACAATGATGTGTATACAACTTTTACTCTCTCATATTGCACATAAGCCGCTTTAAACACCGGCAGGCACAGATTCCAGGAACCTGTAAAGAAAGAAAACAAGCAAGCAAACGAACTCGAAATGGGTGAAAAATAATCCGCACGGGTAAAAAAAAAGTCTTGAAATTGCATTTTTAAAACTAAATATCAATTGATTATAATCATATTATTTAAAAACTGAATAAGTTATCATATATTTTATAGTGAAATAAAATTCACCAATTTAAATTAAATTCTTAAGATTAATTTATTGAATGAAAAAAAACCTCTGATATTTAGGTTTCTATTGCAACTTGCAAAACAAAATTTACCAGGTCATTAGAAGAAATTATTATAAACATAAAAAACAAAAAAACAAAAAAACAATAATTTATCTGATATTTAAGTATCCATTGCGTGCCAATCACAATTTTCGCTTCCCTATCAGAGGAAAACAAAATTATCGTTTTAGTATTCAAATGAAAATTCTTATTATTAGGTTTCTATTGCTACTGTCGAAACAATATTCACCAGGTCAGAAAAAAACCATAAACACAAAACATTAATGTATCTGATACTTAAGCTTCCATTGCGGCCTAATTACAAATTTTGCTTTTTTATCAGAAAAAATATAAAATAAAATTATCATCCTAATATATCGAGAAATAAATTCTGAAATTTAAGTTACTTTTGTTGGATTAACTAAATTTCACTTATCTTCCAGAAATCAGCATCAATTAGTAATTGAAAATTTGAACGGGAAACGTAATTCAATAGAATATCTACACAATGGTAGATGAAATGTATAAAAGCAACCAACTGTTGGTAAATTCAGTTCTCTTCTGAATGCTACCGAAATAATATTATAATTAAATATTAATTTAACACTTTTAAATCTGGGCTAAAATTCGCAGTTGAAATTGCTGGATTTTAGCCAATTTTTCATAAAAGTAAATTATGAGATAAAAGTTTCTATTTTCATTTAATAGAAAAGAGTGAGTGTAAAGTTGCAACCAACTGGTTGCAACTCAACTGCTTGAACAGAATTATAATTGTGCTAAGTTTAAACACTTTAATCTTAACATAAACTCAATAAAGTAATTACTAAATTTAAGCCAATTTTAAATTGTAAAATGAATTATAAAAGCAATAAGAAAAAATTATTTTAAATATTTGGCCCTTAAAAGGGCCTTTTATTTCTTTCAAATTTTTGCTTTTCTATCAAATCTCACCAAATCCTTAGATTGGGCAGTTAGATCTTTTGCACGAACTGATCGTAAAATCGGGCATCTCTGTAGAGAACATCATAAAACTAAAGTTTCAATGCTAATTCTGCCAATGTTTCGCCTGCAGTTTAAATTTTGATTCAGTTTGCTAGTGTTTCAGAATGATCAATATTTTTTTTTCAATTTCACAGGAAAATCTTGGAGAAATGTTCATTTCTAGTAGAAATGCGTTGGCATAGTTTTGGGAAGTAATTACAGCTCTAAAAGAGAATATATAGAACGATCTAGGTATCAAAAGTCATTATGCTGCTATCAACTTTCTCATTATGCGGGCGGTTTTACGAAAAGAAAAATAGCAAAGGTAATTTCCTGTTCTTACTACTAAAAATACCTATTTTCAGCAAAAATTCTTATGAATACATCTTGTAGGATTCACCCTACTCGTGTAGTCAATATAACACTTCTTGCAAATTTCATTTGTGCAAACGTATGTGATTCATGTTGTGCTATTTGTTTGTTCTCAGCTAAGCTTATCTCCAGCGCATCGACAGGATAATAAGGGATTGTTGGTGCTCAAATTTGTTAATCTTCCACCGAACGCATGGGGTTAGAAGCAGTAACTTATTGTTTGATTTTTCGCTGTACGATTTGATGACACAGACGAGGCGAAAGTGGTTGTGAAGAAATGGGTACAACAGTCCACACCTGAATTCTTTCAAAGAGGATTCCAGAGTTGGGTTCAACGGTGGCGCAAATGCATCGCTTATGATGGAGACTATGTTGAGTAGTACCTTTGTATACAGAAAGAGTTACTCGGCCAACATGTGCAATTTGAACGACCTCTGTCAGTTAATAACAAGAAAGTTGACACCGAACTTTCGGGTGTAATAAGCACATCTTTTGAATCCGTTCTGACGCAAATTAAAATTATCAAAGCTATTCAAAGTCAATGGAACCGGTATGGAAAACAATAGATCTGACGAAAGAAAGAAGATTTTCAATCGGGTTTTTAATCCCTCAGATATTTCTGTAAACGTAATCGTGAGCTTACGAACTCTTAGAAACAGAGATATCAACAAAAATAAGATGTGACTTTACGTCCCCTGGTGGGAAAACCATGCATTATTTTAGGAAGAAAGTATTCTCAAAAGGTTTATCCGTATAATCGGTATCGGTCGAAGAAAATAAAATTAGTCGAGTTTTTAGGAGAGCAGATTTTGCTACAAATACATCAGAAGCAGAAATTAACACTTATGACCCTTGGTTGCCAAACCATACTTTATCAAACATTAGAAATTATGTGAAAAATATTTTCCATCAGGTCTTGTATGCGATACAGCAAGAATTTTTCAAATCAGAGCTTTAGGAGCAGAAATAACGTAGAAAACGCAATTTACCTTTGTGCCCCCTAGCGGAAAGTGTATGATTTACTTGAAAATTTTGAATTTATAGGAAAAAACATTTCGCATCGGAAACACTATCCAACAAAGAAGGAATTTTTCAAATCGTACTCTTAGAAGTAGAGATATTTTTCAGTTTTGCTCTTCAGTATTGACAAAATAAGATACACATCTAAGACCCCTGGCGTAGAAACCATGCATTTTTTCAAGAAGAAAATTTTCCAAAATAGTTTGTTGACATGAGTAGTATCGGTCAACAAACGACGTTTTTTTCAATCGAGAATTTAGAAGCTCATATTTTGCTGCAAATATAACAGAAGCGGAAATTAAGATTTACGTCCCCTGGTGGCCAAACTATTATGTTACAAAAATTAGAAATTATATGCAAACGATTTCCTATCAGGAGCTGTATCCGGTGCAGAAAGAAATTTTCAAATCGGAGATTTAGAAGCAGAGATATAGGGAAACGCAATTTACCGCTACGCCCCTAGCGGAAAGTCTATAAATTACTTGAAAATTTTGAAATTATATGAAAAACATGTCGCACTGAAAACACTATCCAACAAAGAAGGAATTTTTCAAATCGGACTCCTAAAAATAGAGATATTGACAAAAATAAGATGTACATCTACGCCCCCTGGAGTAGAAACCATGAACTATTTTAAGAAGAAAATGTTTCTAAAAGGTTTGTCGACATGAGTAGTATCGGTCAACAAACGACGTTTTTTCCAATCGAGAATTTAGAAGCTCATATTTTGCTGCAAATACAACAGAAGCGGAAATTAAGATTTACGCCCCCTGGTGGCCAAACCATTTTTTACAAAAATTAGAAATTATGTGCAAACGATTTCTCATCAGCAGCTGTATCCGGTGCAGAAAGAATTTTTCAAATCGGAGATTTAGAAGCAGAGATATAGAGGGGAACACAATTTACCGCTACGCCCCTAGCGGAAAGCCTATGAATTATTTGAAAAATTTGAAATTATATGAAAAACATGTCACACGGAAAACATTATCCAACAAAGAAGGAATTTTTCAAATCGGACTCCTAGAAGTAGAGATATTGACAAAAATAGGATGTACATCTACGTCCCCTGGCGGAGAAACTGTGGAATATTTTAAGAAGAAAATATTCCGAAAAGGTTTATCGATGTGAGTGGCATCAGTCCACGAAATAATTTTTTTATCGATATTTTAGAAGCTACGATTTTATGGCAAATACATCAGGAGCAAAAATTAACACTTACGCCCCTTGGTGGCCAAAGTATTCTTTACCAAAAATTTGAAATTATATGCAAAAGATTTTTCATCTGAAGATGTATCCGCTGAAGAAAAAATTTTCAAATCAGAGCTTTAGAAGAAGAGTTATCGGGGAAAATGTAATTTAGTTTTACGCCCCCTAGCGGAAAATCTATGCGTAATTTGAAAAAGTAACTATATCTAAAATACTCTTCGATATAAATGGAATCGAAAGACAAATTTTTTTTCAATCGGATGTTTAGAAGCAAATATGTGGAATAAAACGTATTTTTGAATTCGACATCATCTGCGTTTACGCCCTCTACCGGCGAAATTGTACATCGTAAAAAAAAACGAAATAAAGGATCATCATTTGCATATTTCAAGCTTTCCAATGCAAAAAGAATTTTTCAAATCGGACTAATAGTTGCAGAGGTATCGTGTCTACAGACGGACGGACAAACCGATAACAGAAGCACGATCTTTTTTTACGAAAGACGTGCTAAAACAGTTATGCCCACTTTTGCACTACTTTCGGTACAACTCTCATTTTTTTTTTCGACATTACTAAAGTGTTCCTTCCTCTACTGAGTGTAGGACAGAATACTTTGGTGCAAGAAATTGTCGAAATTTATTTTTCCCTGAATGTTTCTCTGGTATATATGCTGGTTTCCTAAAGTGATTTTATTATAAATGATAATCAAACTACACGGACAAGAATTTTTTAATAAAGAAAAAAGCGCTCTTGTCTGTGTGGGAATACTTTTTTATTACTTCTTTCACTACAAACGAAGACTAGTGATATGACGATACTGTTTATCTGAAATGTCTATGCTAAACGAATGTTGTTAAAACTCACTTATGTAATACAAGTGCTCTTCCCTTTAGGCGATCTTATTTCAGTTTTACAGAAAGGTAAAGGCCGAGAGAAAACCTTTTGTAAGAGTCTGAGCTGATTTATAGTAGCAGTGTCGCACACTGGATCAACGAGGCACTTAGCTTGGTAATGACACAATATGCTCACTGTCCTTGGCTTCGAAACATTGCTCAGCAAAAAACAATAGCAAAGCACAATTGTTCTATCAAGCTTTTAAGATGTTATCTCTGTCTCAGTCTTGATCTGAGAAAATTCGTGAGCTTGTTCATTTTTAGCTTGGTACAGGGAAATCTTTCTCAACTTCTTTTTACCTGATGTTTTACATGGTGCTTATGCTTTTTAGCACTACACATACGTCAGCAGGAGAACTTAATTTTATCAGTTCTGATAGATTCCACGGTGTTCCTCCGCAGACGTATGCAGCATATACGTTTGTTTATTTGTTTAGATATCTATGAAGCGTCCCTCAGACGCCTTCCCTTTGTCGCTTATGCCAGCTCATCTCGAGTGTTCAGTATACGTGTGTAAGCATGAGATTTCCCAATTATTGTGAATTTGCCTAAACGACAGGTCGTCATTATAGTTATGAGAATGATACTAGTGGAGTAATGGTCATTAGATTAGTTCAGCGTATACGCTGAAGCAGAAGGTTTATAAAACAAAGCATTACGAGAGTGGATTTAGCCACTTTCTTACAGCCACCGTCTTGCGGTGTATATACAAGCAAGCACTATTTCTGAATGTGAGCAACTAACATCCCTGAATATAGGGTGTTCGGAAATGATTTATACAATTTCAAAGTTGATTAGGAAAAGTATTTGCGATACGAATGTTTTACGTTTTGTCCACGTTTAAGCAAGTTCTAAAGTTTTATTTTTCCTTCGATAGGTGGCGCTAGGTGTCTGGTAGCGCAGTGTGACACAAAATGGCGGAAATGGCGACGCCACAGGAAAACGCTGCTTGCGTGATGTGGTTTGCGGAGTCCAAATCGCTGACCCAAGTCCAGAGAAATTTCAGGAGGGAGGCCAAGAGGAAACCACCAACACGGAGAAGTATCCAGCAGTTGGTAGACAAATTCAAACCTGCCGGTAGTGAGGTGAAAGGGACGAGCAGCGACAGACCATCTGTATCGGAAGAATCCGTGGAGGCTGTGCGTCAGGCGTACCAACGGAACCCATCGACGTCCATTTGTTCAGCTAGCCGCGAACTTGGGATACCTGGCACTACAGTTCACATAGTGCTACACACACGCCTTCGTTTTTACGCCTACAAAATGCAGCGGGCTAAAGGGTACAGCCCAATGACAAAGCGCGTCGTGCAGCGTTTGTCGTAGAAATGCTTCATCGCATTGATAGCGACCACACATTCCTGTCAAGAATCTATTTCAATGATGAGTCAACATTTCATGTGTCAGGTACCGTCAACAAGCTTAACTGCCGAATTTGGGGTTCGGAAAATTCCCGTGCTGACCTGGAACACACAAGACACAGCTCCAAAGATAATGTTTCGTGTGGCGTTATGCTGGACAGTGGGATTGGACCATTCTTGTTTGCTGAACCAACCATAACTGGCGGCACATACCTGGAAATGATAAAACTGTTCGTCATTCCGCAACTGCAGGAGATTCCACACGTCATTTTCCAGCAAGAATGGGTTCCCCTTCATTGGTCATCAGACGTTCGTGTATGCTTGGATCAGCACTTCCCTGGTCCGTGGATTGGAAGTGGAGGTCCAATGACATGGCCTCCCAGTTCGCCAGATATAACCCCCTGTGATTTTTATGCGGGTTCCTTAAAGGCATTATCTACCGGACAAAGGTTGCCTCCCTCGGTGACCTGAAGGTGCGCATCACCGCAGCCTTCCTCCACGTCACCCCAGGCATTCTGCACCGTGCTTGGTCCGAAATCGACTACCGCCTGGACATCCTGCTCGCTATGAATGGAGCACATGTGGAAGTGTATCGATTGCACAGCTATAAATTTTAGAACTTGCTTAATCTTGGAAAAAACGTAAAGAATTTGTATTGCAAATACTTTTTGTACCATTCAACTTTGAAATTGCATACATCATATCCGAACACCCTGTATTTTGAACACGAAATGCCAAATTTTAAGTTGTCAAGCTACAGAAACTGGTGAAACATAGTTTATAAGTAAATGCTGTAAATGGGCAAATGAAAAAGTACAGCGCGAAATAAACTGTGTCAGAAACTGGTGCAAAAATATTAATTCCAATTTTAATCAGATTTGTGCCCTCTCTTGAACTGAGCCCGGGGCAGCCGACCCCGCCTGCCCCACCTTAGTTACGCCTCTGGCCACCGTTATACAGCCAGTGTTTATACGCTCATGAACAACAACCCCATGACCACCTAAATAATATCGCGTTAAGCCGCCATTTCGCCATGATAATCGTTTGAATCTGGCATGTTGTGTACGAGCTAGACAGAAATGACGTCCCGGAATTCGTCCCAGCTTTCTCTGATTTTGTATTATTCTCCTTTCCGTCTTTCCTGCTTTTCCGTGTTTCCACTATTCATCCATCTGGCTCCCTACTCTCCACGCTTTCTCTGCTTTTGCATCATTGCGCTTATAACCCGTAGAATAAGGCATTGAACGGCTAACGGAATATCACTACGCACGCATCCTGCATTTTTTTCTTTCTCGTGCAAGTATCCGGGATAGCGCTGTGTAATGTCAGAGATAGGCAGCTAGATGAACTTTCGAAATGACTGTACATGATTCTCGAGCAATTCTTGCACAATGCAGGCATTACAGCTCTGGGCATTGTTTTGCTGGAAGCGCTGAATGCTCTCCAAATACATGATCACCATATGGGGTAACACTTAGTCCGAAACAATGCTTTGGTAAGATCTAGCGGTGAGTGGTGATTTAGTTTTTTACCCAGAAGGAAGCCTAGACCATACACTTTATGAATGGAGAAACCAGTATCTGAGATAAGCCGGACAGCGATCAAAGTGACGATAGGCAACAAGATTCTAATTGATCCGCTAATTAAACAAAACTGCCGCATCAGAGTTTCAGTATGAAATATTGGTGGCATTAGCACAGTTGGACTTGGATCATCAACATTATTAAACCAGTATGTGAGATGAGTCCTGAGGGGACAGACATTGACGGCAGTGACAACCGACGCAAGATCCTGATTCTTCTGCTGATTGAACAAAACCATTTTAAACTGTGCAAAGAAGCTGGCATCGGAAAACCCACAGTTATGTCCATGATTACGGACCTCGGCTATAACACCGTTAGTGCACTGTCCTTCCGGAAAATTTTGACAGATGAGCACAAAGAAGCGCTGAAAGTCTGTAATGAATTTCCCCAGGGCGACGAATAGGACGGGGACGATTTCTGTCTCGCGTAATCTCAAGTGCTGAGATTTGGGCTCACCTTTACGACCATGAGACGAAAAGACTGTCGATGGAATGGCACGATCAGAAGACATCGCCTACAAAGAAACTCAAAAGACAAACTTGTGTGGGTAAAGTCACATGGCAACCGTTTTCAGGGACAAAGATGGGGGGGGGATCGCTTGTGTATTTTATTGAGAAAGGTACTATTATTTTCCCGAACATTACGAAGCGTTTGCTATATTGAGAGCAATGGGGGGGGGGTTCTGATTTGAATTTAATTGCTTTTTCAATTTAAAATAATTAAAGTGATTAATTCAATTTCACTTACAACCAATGTAACCACGATATCTTCAGTTTTAGAATTAAATTCAGCCCAGCATAATAATATTTAAAAGTTGTTTATCTTTACCCCATCTTCGGTGGGATTTTAAAAATATGGAAGCCGTCCCCAGTTGCTTTTGCTGCGGTGAGAAGTATTGAGCAGTATTACAATGTGCTAGCCTTTCGTCCATGTAGGTCGATTTTGATTTATGGCCTTTCTTAGAACGAGCAACAAATTCCATATTGTGACGTATATTCTAAATTAACTTTCCTTTTTAATTTCTTTCCTTATGTAAATCTTGAGTTTATTCTGTTATTCTTCACTCTTAACGTGATATCTTTCTCTCAAACGAATACGTTTGGCAACACAATTGAGGTTGAATGAACGTGACGTATGCCTGAGTTTTGATAAGAACAAGAGATAAAAACGACGACTGATCTATTGTTTGAGAGCGTTGGATTGTAAACTGATTCTTGAAGAGGGCGTTGGGTTGTAAACTGATTCTTGAAGAGGGCGTTGGGTTGTGAAAAGAGCGTTGTGTTAAAGAGTTGTGTGGTGTGTGGAGAGTTTAGTGCAATATGCTATGCTACGATGTCTTTGCCACGTCCTGAATAAAGCATCTTTTTCCGTAAGTTTGACTTCTGTTGTTTACACGTTTCGTCTGGCCGTTAAGGTTTTCTTTCATTTAGGAACTATTTCTCAGTATGTTGATGTTTTAAATTAACGTAGAAGTAAGACAAGACTTCTACGCCATAATATGCAGAAAGTATAGAAGCGAAACTTTGAATGTTATGACCCCGAAATTTAACGAAGAGAGATATCTGCGTGCTGGTTGGGAGATCTGATTTATTGTGTTGGCGACTGTAAGCAAAAAGGAATGAGAACAGTTTTTGGGCGGAAAATATATAGAGAAAAGCCATCCGAAATACCCATCTCCCGGCTGGAAGTAACATTTCTTGATGAATCAATATGTTTTTTAATTCCCTCAATGAGAGGAATAAAGATTCTTCATGCGAGCGAAATCCCTTGTCTTTACTTCAATTTGTTGACTCATTTATTTATTTGCTTCCCTGCTTCAATGATACAGAACCTACAATCAACAATTTTAATATTTTGGTGTCCACTCCGATAGCTAAAAGTAACCACGCTAACAATGACGTCACGGAGTGCCAGGCTTTCGGAGACAAACCTTTGCTGCGGTGAAGTGTGTATTGAGCAGTCCTGCGGTGGAGTTAAGGGCAATTAACAGCAATAGAGAGATGAAAGAGAGACCCACAGTTAGGCAAGGAGTAAAAGGAAAACGATCCGCGGAACGTGTCCTTGAGCAACAGACAGTCCTTATGCGTCCTCCGGTAACATTTAATGGTCGAATGTAAATTTGTATGGAACTTTTGTATCTTCTTTACTTGTTTTTAATGATTGATCATTGATTTGAAATAGTAAGAATACTATTCTTGGTTTAGAAATTTATTTTTTAATAAACGAAAAACTTATTTGGAGATTATTGTATGATTATGGGGAGAGCTTCAGATACGATTGGTGGGGCTTCACCCTTTCTGGTCTAGCGCCCCTGCAGAATATTAGTGAAAATGTTTCATAAACTAAGAAACGCATTCGCATATTTCGGCTCGCCAGAGATATGATTGAGGTGCTTTTTCACGATAAGACGTGTACAGTTCTTGTGACTTTGACAATGACAGGGTCAGTGTTTCTTTCAAAACTTTTTGACCAGGGGAGCAAATGGAACATTAGTTTTCCATTTGCTATATATATATATATCAAATGGAAAACTTGCTCCCCTCTCTCTCTATATATATATATGTATATCATCATCATCATCATCATTGTCAACCATTATCAACCCACTGCTGGACGAAGGTCTCCCCAAGTTTCTTCCACAACGATCTGTCTTGTGCCAGTCTCCTCCATGTTACTCCCGCATACTTTCGAATTTCATCCACCCATCTCCCATGTGGTTTTCTTCTGGGTCTTTTCCTGTCCCTTGGAATCCAATCTAAAATGTCGGCTGTCCCTCGATGATATGTCCTTCTGGCAGTATGTCCAGCCCATTGCCATTTCAGGGATTTAACTCTGATCATGATGTCTTCCACTGTTGTCATTTTTCTGATCCACGAGTTCCTCTTCTTATCTCCCTGATTACACCAAGCATGCGCTTCTCCAGGCTTCTTTGAGTTGTCTGCAGCCTTTGTATGTCACTTTTAGTTAAGGTCCATGTCTCTGCGCCATACGTAGGCACTGGAAGGAGGCATTGATCAAACACCTTTCTTTTAAGACATAATGGCATATTGCTCTTCAAAATTATGCTGTTTTTTTTCAAAAGCTCTCCAGGCAAGTTTTATACGCCGACTAATTTCTTCATCAATGTGACCCTCACTTGATATCTGCTGTCCAAGATACGTATCTGTTATCTCCAGCTTTTCTTCATCAATCGATAAATCTTCATTTCTTGTAAAAGCATTGAACATCACTTTTGTCTTTTGAAAGTTCACTTTTAATCCCACTTCTTTACTCTTGTCAGAAAGTTCCTGGATCATACTCTGCAGCTCTGATGGGGTAGTTGCAAAAATGACTATGTCATCAGCAAAACGAAGGTGGGTTAGATAATCTCCATTAATCTTTATCCCTTTGTTTTCCCAGTTCAGTGATTGCAAGACATTTTCCAATCTGGCATTAAAGAGCTTGGGAGATATGGTGTAACCTTGTGATCTTCAGATTGTTTGTTAAAAAATTAGGCTTTAAACTTTAGGTTGCAAATTTTGTCTTTAACTCTGCTTTTGGGTAGATATATACTGAGTGGCCACTTTATTAGGGCCACCTGACAGTTTTGAGCAAATGAGCTATGGCTGCACGCTGTTACCGCCAGAGGGCGAGGCTAATATAAAAAGGGAAAGCTTAGTGCTTGCGATAGTAGTAGAAGTGATTTTTGGGTGACGAGATGGGTAAAAAATGCGATTTGACGGACTTTCAACGTGGGATGATTGTGGTAGCTCGGAGCCATGGATCGAGTATCACCGAAACCGCCGCATTCGTGAAATGTTCCAGAGCAGCTGTTGTGAAAGTGTTAAAGACTGGACTGTCAGCCAAAAAACTGGGTCTCTACGTGCAACGTGTGGTCGTCATCGACTAGTGACTGCTTGGGCGAAACGGAGAGTGTCCAGACTGGTAACAGACAACTGAAGGCCAACAGTGCAGCAAATAACAGACCATTTTAATCAAGGATCCCCTCAAATGATTTCTGCACGGACTGTTCGCCGTACACTGCATCGGATGGGATATGGCAGCCGAAGGCCTGTTCGAACACCAGTGCTGTCTGCAGTTAACAAGAGAAAGCGTCTCCAGTTCGCACAGGAGCACAAGGATTGGACAGTCGATAATTAGAAACAAATTACGTGGTCCGATGAATCACGTTTTCAGTTGCACCATGCCGATGGCCGAGAGAGAATTTGGCGGAAACATTACGAAAGCATGGACCCCAAATGCATTGCTACAACCCTTCAAGCTGGTGGAGGCAACGTTATGGTTTGGGGAATGTTTTCCTGGCATGCTTTGGGCCCTTTAATTCGTGTTGATCAACGTCTGACTGGCACATTATATCTAAACATCGTTGCGGAGCAAGTGCATCCTGTCATGTGGATGGTTTATCCCAATAGCGATGGCTACGTTCAACAAGATAATGCGTCCTGCCATAGAGCTCGTAGTGTAAAGGATTGGTTTCAGAAACATGCCGGTGAGTTTACTTTGCTTAGGTGGCCCCCACAATCTCCAGATCTCAACCCCATTGAGAATTTGTGGGATGAAGTTGAACGAGCCATTAGACAGCTGGATCCACAACTCTGCAACCTCACACTCCTGAAAAGTGCTATTCATCAAGCATGGTCTCAGATTCCACAAACCACCTATCAACATCTCGTGGAGTCCATGCAACGAAGAATCGACGCAGTATTAAAGGCAAAAGATGGCCCAACGAAGTACTGAGGGGATGGTCAAAATAAAGTGGCCACTCAGTGTATATAGGGATGTAAGGGCAGGTGATGCGCAACATAACACAGCCTCTCCTTGACAAATGTCAACCGCGCCTTCTGGTGGGTTGGGCTCACCAACCCGCTTGGCCAGCGTGGTGAGTTTGGCCATAGCTCACCAACCCGCTCGGCCAGCGTGGTGAGTTAAGGCCAAACCCCTCCAAAATGAATCCACAACTTAAATCTTGGCCCTCAGTCTCCGGCAGTTGGAATGTACCTGGCCAAGGCAGCGGCCAGTGCGACATGAAGGCAGAGGGTGCTAAGGATCACCGGAGGAGCGGACTAGGCTGCCATCTGATGCTGACCTTGGCTACGTATAATGGACGCTACCTATCTTCTGATTCAAGGCTCCTTGAATTGGAAGAAGAACTTCAAAGAATCAAGAGGGCCACATCGTCGGGCTAAGTGAGGCAAGGAGAAAAGGAGAAGATCTCATTGAACTGAAAAGTGGACATCTCTTCTATTATCGCGGGACAGTACTAACATAACTAGTGGTGTCGGATTTATAATAAACAAGAAACTGAAGGATAAAGTTGCAGAAGTTGACAGTTCCTCTGAAAGAGCTGCACGACTTGCTATCCAACTCTCGAGAAGATACCAGGCTCAGATTATTCAAGCTTATGCACCCCCCACAAGTCATCTTGAAGAAGAAATTAAATAATTTTATGAGGAAATTCGTCATCTAAATAATAAAAGCAAGCAGCACTTGAAGATCATTATGAGAGATTTCAATGTGAAAATAGGGCAACAGAACGAAACTTCGTAGGTAAATTCGGTCACGGCAACAGAAACCAGCGGGGAAATATTCTCGTAGAGTTTGCAGAAGCAGAAGAGTTTTTCATCATGAACTCCTTTTTCTCGAAAAAGCCGCAAAGGAAATGGACATGGAGGCATCCCAATGGATTGACAAGTGAAATTGATTTTATTATGTGTAACAAGAAATTTGTCATGGAAGACTGCCGTATGCTAAACAAGTTCAACACAGGTAGTGACCATAGAATGGTACGATGTAAGATGCACCTCAACGCTAATCCCCAGCGTAGCAAGCTCATAAAAAAAACAAAGTGTATTGGCATGACAAACATCAAAAAACATCACAATACCTTCAAATTAACTGAGGAACAGATTCTCTGCTCCGAAGGTCTAATGTCGGAAGAAGTGGACATCTCTGAAGTTACAAGAAAACTAACCAAGGCTCTTATGGAAACAGCAACAAAAATAGCTGGTACTAAGAACAAGTTGCATACGAACACCAAAGGTTGTAATTCAGGTCTCTGCTCCACACGTTATAATAAGTCTGATGATGGCAGGGATGTCGCTAGACCATTTCGGTCCGGGGGGGGGGTTAAACGCACGCTTTGGTGCGCTCAAGCTTCCTCACACCAATTCTTTTAACTTAGCACTATCCACTATCATGTTGGACTGACCACTTGCCGCGGCGCGTTACACCAACTAATCCATGACACTGCTTATTTTGCTGGACAATGCAAAGGGAATTTCCATGTTAAGATACTGGGTTGACCCTGGAGGTTGCGTTGCGTTCAAAGAGTTTTTTTCCGGGGAAAGCGCGGGGGGGGGGGTAAGATTTTGAGGGGCTGAAACTTGTTGACTGATTATGAGTATTGACACGACCTACCTTAAAAAACATCATAATACCTTCAAATTGGAACTGAGGAACAGATTCTCTGCTCTAGAAGGTCTAACGTCGGAGGAAGTGGACATCTCTGAAGTTAACGGAAAACTAACCAAGGCTCTTATGGAAACAGCAACAAAAATAGCTGGTTCTAAGAACAAGTTGCATAGGAACAAATTATCAGGAAAAACCAAAATTCTGATGCAAAAAAGAAGAGTGATGAGGACAACAAAAGGAGATGTGACTTCCAAAGTGGAATATATAGAGCTATGCAAGACAGTACGAAAAAGTATCACTGAAGATGTAAGGAAATTCAACTGTGAACTAGTGAAGAAAGCAATTGGAAACAACCAAAGTTTGAAGAGAGCAAAGGGGCATCTGAGTAAGGCAAGAAAACGGTTTATGGCTCTGAGAAACGAAGATGGTTCTGTAACAAGACATAGAGGTGAAATTTTGACAAGAGTGAAAGATTTCTACTCAAAACTATATGAAAGGGATAATACATGTAGTCCAGACATTACGAAAGGTACCAGAGTTCTTCCAGTCCTTCCAGCAGAAGTTGCACATGCAATCAAGAACATGAAACTGGGAAAAGCTCCAGGAGAAGATGGAATTACCGCAGACATCATAGAAGAAGCAAGTGGAGAAATTGAAACAGTACTCGCCCAAGTTTTCACTCGATGCCTTAATGAAGGGAATATCCTGAGGATTGGAACAATGCTAAAATGATCCTGCTACATAAAAAAGGTGACATTAAGGATCTCAGGAACTACAGACCTATCAGCCTCCTATCAGTGGTTTATAAAATCTTCACTAAAGTTCTTTCACACCGCTTGAAGGTGACACTGAACATGGCTCAACCGAGAGAACAAGCTGGATTCAGGAGTGGCTACAGCACTATAGATCATATCCACGTACTGAGAGAACTAATTGAAAGAGCGAGGCAATATGAACTTCCATTGTACATGGCTTTTATCGATTATGAAAAGGCCTCTGATTCAGTGAAACCATTAGCAGTTACAATGGCTTTGAAGTCCTGTGGTATTACAGATGCATACATTAATATTATTAATAACATCTATGAAAATGCAAATGCAAAGATTCGGCTATTTGAGAATACAGGATCAATAAAAACTGGAAAGGGAGTGAGACAAGGTGACACTATATCTCCCAAACTCTTTAATGCCACATTAGAAAATGTCTTTCAATCACTGAACTGGAAAAACAAAGGGGTAAAGATTAATGGAGATTATCTAACTCAACTTCGTTTTGCTGATGACGTAATCATTTTTGCAATTACCCCATCAGAGCTGCAAAGTATGACCCAGGAACTTGCTAACAAGAGTAAGGAAGTGGGATTAAAAATGAACTTTCAAAAGACAAAAGTGATGTTCAATGCTTTTACAAGAAATGAAGATTTATCGATTGATGAAGAAAAGCTGGAGATAACAGATACGTATCTTGGACAGCAGATATCAAGTGAGGGTCACATTGATGAAGAAATTAGTCGGCGTATAAAACTTGCCTGGAGAGCTTTTGGAAGAAACAGCATAATTTTCAAGAGCAATATGCCATTATGTCTTAAAGGAAAGGTGTTTGATCAATGCCTCCTTCCAGTGCTTACGTATGGCGCAGAGACATGGACCTTAACTAAAAGTGACATACAAAGGCTGCAGACAACTCAAAGAAGCCTGGAGAAGTGCATGCTTGGTGTAACCAGGGGAGATAAGAAGAGGAACTCGTGGATCAGAAAAATGACAACAGTGGAAGACATCATGATCAGAGTTAAATCCCTGAAATGGCAATGGGCTGGACATACTGCCAGAAGGACATATCATCGATGGACAGCCGACATTTTAGATTGGATTCCAAGGGACAGGAAAAGACCCAGAAGAAGACCACATGGGAGATGGGTGGATGAAGTTCGAAAGTATGCGGGAGTAACATGGAGGAGACTGCATGGCACAAGACTGACCGCTTTGTGGAAGAAACTTTGGGGGACATTCATCCAGCAGTGCATTGGTAATTGTTGACAATGATGATGATATATATATATATATATATATATATATATATATATATATATATATATATATATATCCTAATAAGAAGATATATATATATATAGCAAATGGAAAACTTGCCCTCTCTAAGTCAGAACTTTTACACTGTCTTATATACTGAGTGGCCACTTTATTATGACCACCCCCTCAGTACTTCGTTTGGCCACCTTTTGCCTTTAATACTGCGTCGATTCTTCGTGGCATAGACTCCACGAGATGTTGATAGGTGGTTTGTGGAATCTGAGACCATGCTTGATGAATAGAACTTTCCAGGAGTGTCAGATTGCAGGGTTGTGGATACAGCTGTCTGATGGCTCGTTCAACTTCATCCCACAAATTCTCAATGGGGTTGAAATCTGGAGATTGTGGGGGCTACCTAAGCAAAGTAAACTCACCGGCATGTTCCTGAAACCAATCCTTTACACTACGAGCTCTATGGCAGGACGCATTATCTTGTTGAAAGTAGCCATTGCCAGTGGGATAAACCATCCACATGACAGGATGCACTTGGTCCGCCACGATGTTTAGATATGATGTGCCAGTCAGACGTTGATCAACACGAATTAAAGGGCCCAAAGCATGCCAGGAAAACATTCCCCAAACCATAACGTTGCCTCCACCAGCTTGAAGGGTTGTAGCAATGCATTTGGGGTCCATGCTTTCGTAATATTTCCGCTAAATTCTCACCCGGCCATCTGCATGGTGCAACTGAAAACGTGATTCATCGGACCACATAATTTGTTTCCAACTATCGACTGTCCAATCCTTGTGCTCCTGTGCGAACTGGAGACGTTTTCTCTTGTTAACTGCAGACAGCAAAGGTGCTCGAACAGGCCTTCGGCTGCCATATCCCATCCGATGCAGTGTACGGCGAACTGTGCGTACAGAGATGATTTGAGGGGATCTTTGATTAAGATGGTCTGTAGTTTGCTGCACTGTTGCCCTTCTGTTGTCTGTTACCAGTCTGGACGCTCTCCGTTCCACCCGAGCAGTGACTAGTGGATGACGACCACACGTTGCACGTAGAGACCCAGTTGTTTGGCTGACAGTCCAGCCTTTAAACACTTTAACTACAGCTGCTCTGGAACATTTCACGAATGCGGCGGGTTCGGTGATACTCGATCCATGGCTCCGAGCTCCTACAATCATCCCACGTTGAAAGTCCGTCAAATCGCATTTTTTACCCATCTCGTCACCCAAAAAATCCCTTTTACTACTGTCGCAAGCACTAAGCTGTCCCTTTGTATACCAGCCTCGCCCTCTGGCGGCAACAGCGTGCAGCCATAGCTCATTTGCTCAAAACTGTCAGGTGGTCATGAGAAAGTGGCCACTCAGTGTATATATATGTATATATATATTAAATATATAGAAGTGATTACTATATATATAGTAGAGGAGCGTAATTAGAGGGAGCTAGGAGGGGCCTTGGCCCTTCAAAAGTTTTTCATTTTTCTTCTTTTTTTGGGGCGGGGGATAAAATGCGACTTACATTAGAAAAAATCAGGCCTTTATTTAATAAAAAGGCATCAACTTAGTCTACATTGAAAAAAAATGCTTTAATTTTTCTTCTATGTTTCATTGACTTCAATTTTGCTCTGGCGGATTTCAAAAACTTCCATTTTTCGTTGGCCTTCCTCCCGAAAAAAAAATTCTATATACGTCCTTGATATAGTAATTTCTTGTTCAAACATTTTAAGAACAAACTTTTTCAGCTAAATGGAGAGGAGTAGGGAGTGGTCAGGGTGTGGGTCTTGATTTCGGCAGGCTTGAATTTTTTATCTGTTATAATAAATTGCAGTTAACGCATTCCTGATTCTGAATCGCTATTCCTTGAGTATGAGGAATAGCGATTCAGGGTCAGAATACTAAGTGTGCTTATTATATTTTGAAGAAAGGCATGTGTTTTAATACACTTTTTAGCAAAATAAACTATAATACTTGAACAAATATTAAAAAATATATATACTTGGCGAAATATTGGCAGCATCAAAAAAAAAGAAACATTCTTTTTCATTATGCCCTGATTTTATTAACATTTGGCTCCGTAACATAAAATGTCTCGGGCGGAATGGTCGTTTCCGGGGGGGGGGGGGCAAAGCCTCCCGGAAACGACCATTGAAATGTTATCTGTTTTATTCTAGTGTTACGACCATTGAAATTTTATCTGTTTTATTCTATTGTTTCTTTCAGGCATACATCCGGGAGCGCTTCGGCCCCCTTCCCCCGAATGTGTATGCCTGAAAGAAACACTAGACAGGGCATACTGAGAATCAACTATGTAATGGAGAAATGAAAATGCTGAGGTGGATATGGGTTTTCGTCAGAAAAGTGAGAATTTGAAATCAGATGACAAAAGTCGAAATATTTTCCTATTCTTTCCCATAATGCGCTTTCCTTTCGCTAATAAGTCTGCAGTGTGCTGTGAGAAGAACATTCCTCAGGAACATTGTACAAGATATTGGAATAGGGGGGGGTACAAATTTCTGCCCCACCTCTCCCAAGAAAAATTTTGGAGACTTTTCCCAAAATATACCGGAAAGGTTTCTCTATTTTTCCTGGCACAATATCGACCTTGAAACTATTACGTTCTTTGCTACCCCCACTTCCCCATGAGCATTTACGCTACGGAACCACTGGTATATATGATTTTTACACCCATGGAAGTTTTGGAGTGTAGGATGAAGCTTCGGTTATACGTTTCTCAGTTATACGTTTTTCGATTCTATACGGAGAAACATTACTAAATAACGTTCACAGTTCTCTTTTGTTTTCTCCGAATTCAAGAAATTTGAAACAAGTAGAAATTAATGAATATTTTACTCGGCACTAATGCTAAATCAACTAGTGGACAAACTGCTTTAAAAGAACGATGCTTGTAAGTAATAGATGCTTAATAGGGATACTCAACGGAAAACGAAATCTTATTCGGATTTACTAACTGTATTTCAGAAGTAAGATTTTTTTATCTTTTCATACACTGAAAATAAATTTATGAAATCGTAAAGAATTTCTTGGCCTGGTTTATATAATGAAATTAGATTTAAAAAAATAATTTCAAAGTCAAAATAAACCTAACTTTAAGGTAGTAAAGCATCCATGTATGATGTCTTACACTATAAATCAGCGTAGTTTTAAATTATGTGGTTTTTTTTTTGAAGCATTTTAATTTTTACAAGAGTATTTAACATTCCGAAATTTGTTTTGTACGCTTTTTTCACATTTATACTTTTTTCAATCGGTCTGTCTCCTATAAAAACGCATAACCAAGGTTTAACTGTATTTAGAAGTTAAGGCTTAACGGCACTGAGTAAATTGAAGTTCTCAGACACGTCATGCACCGAGAACTTGAATTGCTGCGATTGTTGAAAGCCAACCCGCTACAGGATTATTATTAAAGGTCTCAAAAATATGGCTTCAGTGCAATTATTCATCTACTAACTGCAGTGATCCCACCCACCTCCGCAACCCCAAAACTCATTCCCGCTCTGCTTTACGAGCTGTTTCTTCGTATTGCCAAGCGTTTCAAGATCAAAGAGCAAGTGCACATCGTAAATTCCACAACTTGGAGGAGAGACTCCTGGTTTTGAAAGACTGTCAGGTCGCCGCAGTCCTAAAGGAGAACGGGATGCTGACAGAGAGATCACAGAAAACATCCTCCCCTTCGATGAAGAAGCGAGGAAATGTTTCATTCAGACTTTAGCGATAATGCGTTTATTTGACGTGGAAAGGTGATTTAATCTCAGTTAATCCCAGGAGGCTCAGGGTAAAAAAAAGTAGGAAGTGCCACAGAAAAAAAGTATAGACATATATTTGTGTTTCGTACAAAGCAAATAAACATTGGTGTGGGATGGTTCTTGGCTTTTTAACGTATCTGCGCACCAAAGTTCATGTGAGTTATGCATTTATGGTGTGTATTGCCACACACATATGCATGTGTACAATTCAAATGACTGACACCCAAATGCAGAAAAGGGCAAAGTCAAACCACAACCACTGTGCTACATTATCCCTCCGATGAGGGCTAAACCTGAAATATTAAAAAGAATAAAATGAAACTGAGACCTGTATTAAGTACAAAAAAATAAAGATCGTTTGTGGCTTCTTCAGAACCAACCACATCTAATTCCTCTTTTATTTTCACAGGGACCTAGCGAACATACACTGTAAAAGATTTTCTGAAATTCACGAACAATTTTCCGTAATTCAGTCCGTAAATTAACGCAGCATATTTTTGACGCAGCATTTTCCATGAAATGACGGGGGGGGGGGTAATTTCGCGGATTTTTCGTACGCCAGGAAAATTCTGAATTTCCTTTCTTACATTGACTGTAAATTGCCGTTTTCAAGAGGTGTTAATGGGTAATTCTGAATTTTCAGACTCCTTTCCACAGTTCCTTTCGCACATCGACGGTTAAATGGCCGTTTTAAGAGGTGTTAATGGAAAATTCTGAATTTTCAGACTCCTTTCCACAATTTCTTTCGTACATCGACGGTAAACTGCCGTTTTAAAGAGGTGTTAATGGGAAATTCTGAATTTTCAGACTCCTTTCCACAATTTCTTTCGTACATTGACGATAAATTGCCATTTCAAAGAGGTGGTAATGGAAAATTCTGAATTTTTAGAAGTCCTTCGGCAATTACTTTCGTATATTGCTGGGAAAATACTGTTCTCACTTTTCTCGTATCCATACGACAGAAAATGTCGGGTAATAGGAGCGATTAGCAGTATATGACGTTTGATCAACTACTAAATTTCGATCGTCTGTCGGAGAATTTTATTTTGAAGTTCTATAGCGAGATCGATATTTTGGATAGCAAGCATACGCTCATCATGATATTTAGGTTATTCTGGCAATGGAATGGTTTCTCTCTTTCCTCATTTGATGCACCAAGTTTTCTACATCGTGTTACCTCAAGAAACGGGCACTTAAATTATTGTACAGGTGATTGCTTTGGGGGAGGGGGGGGGGTAACGATCACCGAGAGCAATTCGATGGGCAACTCGAGCAGTCGCCCGTCTCTAATTTAGGGTCAATGGTTCCAGGGAAGCACAGATGCAGTCCCATTAGACAAAGCCCAAAATCCATGTCTCACCAGGATTCGAACACGGACCCATCTTGGACTAATGATCTGAAGCCCGCCCTTAGACCACTCCTCCACCAGGACGGCAGATGATTGTATGATGCCTATGTATCAGTCTGTGGACCGCTTAAGAGGGAATCTAATATAGTTATCAAGAGTAAATTTATATTTAAGAGTTTTGTGAAATAACGCTATAAATCAGTACATTTCATTTCTTTCTTTAATATAATTGAAATTCATTGTCAATTTAAAAAGATCTCAAGTTCAAAAGTATTCTGTTACTTCGATAAATCACGACGAAAAAAAACATGTAATTTCCTACAGCAAAAATAAAATTATTACAAACCTGTTCAGAAAATAAAGCTCCAACAGAAAATAAAATTACTAATTCACTCGTGCTAACAACATAACACCTTAAAAAAAAAATAATAACAATCATCGCGAGGTTAGAGTTCTGTCTTATACGTGACTGTGCGAGGTGGGTCTTTCTGGCTGAACGGTAGCACGCGTGGCTGCCGTCGAAGATGAACTCGGTTAGGGAAAGGATTCATGTTGACTTCAAATGTCAGAAAAGAAGAATCTTTGTTAAAATGTCAAAATCGGATATTTTGCGAAATTTCTGTATAAATACAGAAAACCCTGAAACTGACTTCTCTGAAATAAATGGAATTACTGACTAAGGAAAACGCCTGTCAAAATGCTGGTTAGATGGGGACGGAAACATTTATAAACCGAAATTTTGCTGAGAAACGGACACCAACCTTAACTTTGCAGCACGTTATTTTCACAAAGTTCACGCCACTTAGTTTTAACGGTATATCCTGTTGATATGGCCACACACACACACACACACACACACACACGTATGTACATATATAATTCAAATTGCTGAAACATTTTTAAACACCCAAAGGTAGAAAAGGGTAAAGCCAAACCACAACCACTGTACTATATACTCCCTCCGATGAGTGCTAAAACAGAAAATACTGTAATGAAAATAAGACAAGGATGAAATGCACGAAATTTTACGAACTATCATCTGCAGCTTCTTCCAGTTGATTCCTCTTTCATTTCCACAGAGACCTAGCTAACATAGGTTTCTGCTTCTGTTATATTAATCTGCGTAGAGCACCGACCTAAATCTTTTTTCATGTCAGGAAAGGTTATTTACACTCAATTCCGCTACACCGGTTAACAACTTCAGCATCCAGCACGAATACATTCTGGTGAAAGAAAATGATTTAAAGAAAAACCAGATTCAAAAAACTTTTTACTAAATTATCTTATTGAACTTCATAATGAAATTTTCAACTTTTGCAAACAGAAAGACAATTAAAAAAAAAGAAAAGAAAGATGAATGATTCTTTTTCAAATTTGGTAGGTATTCTTCCTTGCAGCCTTGACTTGTACTTTTGACTTTTGATAATTGAGACAGTGAGTAAAATTTGTATAGTTTTTCAGTTTTGTTTGCTTATTTCGTATGCCCTTGTTTCAGATATTTGCTTTTTGTCTGTACATGCTGGGATAACTAAATTTCTAGTATATGTGTTTTCGTTACATTTTCTTAGCTGCCTTCGTTCAAATACAGCATGTTTGTAAATGGTGGGAACCCTTTCAATAATTTATTGCACATAGGGTAAGAGAGATGCTGTTTACTTATCTATACCATGTGAAAGAGAAAACATGAAAGTTTCCCCGTTGTTACTGCCGAGGCTTGTATTTCCTTCATTCACCGCCAGCTGGCGTTGTGGTACCCCTACCACACGCATACCCTTGTTAAACGATGACGACTTCCGTTCCCAAGAAGGCATTTTGTGTACTACTACTTGATAAAAACAAGTGTGCAAAAGACGTTCAAAGGAAATTTTGAACTGTGCATGGTAAATAGCTATCAAACAGAAAGACTATTTACAAGTGGCATCAACAATTTGTAAACATGGATTGCTTGCGTTCGGGAAAGAGCATGGCAGGCTTAGTGTTACTGTTGTTAATGTGGAACGAGTGAGAGAGATATTCACAAGTAGAGATGTGTCGTCCGCGAACGATTCGTTCAAAAACAACGAATCAGCAAACTGAGTCGTTGGCGAACGAATCTTTGCTGAAAGGAATCGCTTCTGCAAATGAGCCAATTCCCTGACTAAATCAGTCAGAACTACTCAAAGCTAATGTCTTTGACCTACTTTTTACTAGACATCAGAATTTCACCACTGTGTCTCGGTGAGGTTCATGTTCTAGTCAAAATATCTTACTTTATTCAGAAGTGTATAAATTACGGGAACATTTCGAAACGAATTTACAAGAAACCCGAGGTACAAAATTTCCACGAGAATTAAAAGCATAATTTAAACTTAAAAAGCGGCTATTAAACAGGAAACTGTCAAGGAACGAAAGGATCCTACTCAGAATCGTTTCCCTAGATGCAAATCGTTCTCTAAACAGAAAGAATCATTGACCGAAACGAACGAAAGGATCCGACTCAGAATCGAATCCGAGATACATCGTTCTCTAAACCGGAAGAATCAAACGAACGAATCGGTCAGCACGAATCTTTTAGTGAGTTGAATCGCGGGTGGCCTAGTGGTCAACGTTCGTGACTGCCACGGAGAAGACCTCGGGTTCAATCCCAGCATGTACGAACGCTACGTTAAGCCGTCGGGCCACGGGTACTGCCCCTCCCCGGTAATAAAAAACGGCGTATTTCTCCCCCTTTCTACCTCGCTTCCGTGTCACTTTCCTATCGGACACACTAGCCCAAATCTCCTAGCTTCCTATTTCTAAGGGTTGTTTAAGACCTGGGGTCAGACACTCCCTTCCTAAAACCCTCTACATATGATCTGAATCGATTCTTTCAAAAGAACCTGTTTGCTCATCTCTATTCACAAGGAGCTTTTTATAAATCAGTGGGGTGTGCATCACGTGAGCTTCAAATACCAGCCACAACAGCGCCGAAGCTTCTTCGTAAAAAGCTTCCTGTAAGGACGTACAAATTGCATTTGGTGCATATGTTAAAACAAAGGGAAGCGTTTCCAATTTTGTTGTGAACTGCAAGGACAGACAGAAGAACATGACGGCTTCTTAAATCGCGTAGTGTTTAGCGATGAAGCCACATTTCTCACCAATGGAAACATCGACCGACACAATTGTCGAATCTGGGGCACCCAGAAATATGCAGAGATAATTGAACATGATCGTAATTTGCCGAAGGGGAATGTTTTTTGTGCCTTGTCACACCAAAAACTGCACAGACCTTTCTTTGACGAGGGTACTGTAACTGGGCATTCCTGTCTCGATATGTTGCAGCAATGGTTGATGCCTCGAGTTCAGGAAGATAGTGATGGCTTTATTTAAAAGCAAGACCCTCCCCACTTCCATATTGACGTTCCGGCCTACCTGAACACCGAGCTACAAAAGCGCTGAATTGGACGCGCTGGAGATAGGGACGGATGTTTCTTGAAGTGGCCGCCGAGATCAGGACTTAACTGCGTTTGATTTCTTCTTGTAAGGCTACATAAATGATCATGTTTAGGTACCACCTTTGCCACGTGACGTCCAGGAACTAAAGCAGAGAATTGAAGAAGGTACCACCACGTTCACACAGGATATGCTGGACAGGGTATGGGAAGAGTTTGATTACCGTATGGATATTTGCCGTGTAACACGTGGTTCCTGCTTTGACTCGTTGTGAAGTGATGTGATATAAAACAAAAACAGCAAAAGTAGGACATTTTCTCTTGCACACGGTTTGTATATGACACATACACTATATTGACAAAAGTCACCGGGCACCTAGAAGAGGAACACAACATTGCATTTACTGACATATGTACATTAGTACGGTGTCGGTCCACCTTTGGCCTTAATGCATGCACTGACCCTTCGAGACATGCTTTTAACAAAGTTTTGGAACACAGCGATAGGTATGCACTTCCATTCAGTACATAATGCTGCCGCTAACTGTTGCTTAGTAGTAGGCCTTGGTTCCAAACTTCGTATGCGGAGCTCTAATTCATCCATAGGTGCTCCATGGGATTAAGATCAGGGCTCTGTGCTGGTCAGTCAACACACGATAATTAATTAGCGTCAAAGTACGCCGTAACAGTCCTTGCTTTATAGCTCAGTGCATTATCCTGCTAGTACAAACAAGGCTCGATTCCATAGTATTGCCACTGAGTTGGTAGGGCAAATTTGCCCAGAATATAGAAGTAGAAGTGCTGGTTAACAGGTTTTTTCCACGATAACCAATGGGCCGGTACCATACCAACGAAAAACACCCCAACACGAGTACACTGCCAGCTCCAAACTTGACCGTAGGAACAGTACACTGTGCTAAATATCGTCCCCCGCCTACCGCCATACCCACATACGGCCAACAGACTGATGGATCGTGTATTTGGATTCATCAGCTCATAGGACCCGTTTCCAATTATCTACGGTCCAAGATAAATGTTCTTTAGACCATGCTAAAGACGAGTAGCATTCCGAGTGGAGATGAAAGGCTTATGAGCAGCCGCACGACCACGGTAACCCATGGAATGAAGTTCTCTGCGAATGGTACGTGTACATAGTGAGGTTCCAGCATTTTTACTCACCTGTACACTGAGGTCCTGTGCAGTAAGTACTCTGTCGATTAGCTGTAACGACACTCCTGAGGTTTCGACGACCTCTATCACTGATTTTCTTTGGTCTGCCGGAACGTTTTGCTGCTTCAGGCACGTCATGTGTCTTCCACTTATTCAGTACATCCAAAAAAGTTGACTTGGGTATGTTTAAACGCCTCGGGGTTTCCCTTATGGACAACCCACTAATGTAAGACCCAACAATATTTCCTTTCTCAAAGTCAGTTCTCTCCCGCCGCGACATTTTCATTTTACCTCACAGTGCGATATGATTGTGGTTCTTGTTCAGGTATGAGTCATTTTCTTGTAGGACTTCTGTCCACAGTGAGTAGATTTTAGGTTCCAGCTACCTACAGCGAGTTCGGCTTTTGGGCAGGACACAGAAACGGAAGGAATGAGAGCAGGTCTAGCGACTTTGACAGAACAGTTTGTAGTGAGATTAGAGAACAGTAGATGGCGCCACCGTACAAGTACGATGTTGCACATAGAAGGGTGAGAGAATTTCAGGGGGGCATAGGAAGGGATTGCCATTTAACCAGTGGGTCCAAACTGGGGGCCGTCACTTAACGTGCTCGTCCGATGCACGGCGGATATTCAGCGATTGTTAGTAAATCACACCATCTCTGAAAGATCAGCCCAGATTCGAACCTAAAGACCTTATATTGATAGTCCGACTCGCTAACGACTAAGCCATCCGCGGCTCCAATATGATTGTGGTCAGCTGCAGGCTTGATTTTATACCGTGTGCAGCTGAACCGCGCATCTTAACAACGCAGCGATTCCGTTCATTTGCTTTCGAAGGGATGTCCGGTGACTTTTGTCAATACAGTGTATATGTATTAGTCTTTGTGCAATAAATCACTGAAGCGTTCCCACCATTTATAAACACCCTGTATAATAGTTATGTTGTTACTACTTGCTCAAGGAAATAATTTTCTGTAAATACAGCTAACTCAGATTTATTTGGTTTGGGTATGGTTTTAAGTTCAGCATATTCAGTGTGTTAGGTTCTACGCACATGATCCCCGAAATACTTCTACACAATGGGCACTCTGTACACTGTTAAACGTTTTGTGATAGATTGCACCAAAAAGTGGTGCTACACCAGCTGCACCACTTTCTGAGGAAAGATACAGCATTGTGTGCTGCAAAGAAAACCCAACAACGTGGTGCAACTTTGCACCACGTTAAGGTACAAATCTGCACCACATGATGCTGCAATATTTCATCATGTTGTTGGGTTTTGTTTGCACCACACAATGCTGTATCTTTCCTCAGAGAGTGGTTCAGCTGCTGTAGCACCACTATTTAGTGCAACCTACCACAACATTTTTAACAGTGTACACTGAGCAATGTCTTCCTGAAAGAGTACAGTGCCATCGGGATACATGATCGCCATATAAGATAACTCTTGATACGCAGCTGCGATTAGGTTAGGATCTGGCGGTGGTTGTGTATTAAACGTTAGTGAAGGAACCCAGTGTGGTTCAGGAGAACAGCTCCCCTACCATGCGATACTGCTACCACCATCCTGTTTCTGTCCAATCGCTCAGTTTAACCAAACTGCGCGAGTCACACGCACGGCATTGAATGCTAACCCGTTCCAGCCGAATCCTGGACTCATAGAGCCAGGAGACTCTTTTCCGTCAAATATCCAGCCACAGTGCTTCCACTGTCGAACACGGTCTGTCGGTCTGGATATATGAACTGGTATCCTTAGCCCATCCACAAAAGCATCAGCTGGATTGTGTGCTCGGAAGCTTTTTTCTATGTGTCGTTGTTATAGCCGTTAATTCTCACATCCTGAGCCACCTGATGTCCAGGACAACACGTGTTAAAGGCGTTAACCTTAGCTAGTGTTCTCCATTTTCCTCAAGCTGGGTAATCCTCTTAGGGCAAATCTTCCACACTTTCACTACCGAAATACACGAAGATCCAACAATGACTGCGGTTGCTGTGATATTGTATCCCGTCTTGCTCACGCCAAAAATGATTTCATTTTCAAATTACTACAAGACCATCCCTTTTCCAATTGCACAGGCTTCATATTTGGGAACTGAGATACCTTGCCCATGACTTCTACATGTATTTCGTGCAGGCCGGTGACGTCAGTCCTATGTGCTGTGGGACGCGTTCACTCATACAGACAGTGGTGGTTACAATAATCAGATCAATAAGTGCACGCTCATTTTTTTTCCCAGGGAAACTCAAAAAGGCATCATTTCACGAAATGAAAATTTTCATAGTTTCCTTCTTCGTAAAGCCACCTAAAACTGCAAATATTCATCGCTACAGTTTCCACGTGGAGTCTGGTGGTCTACGGCTCTGGTATCCGCCTCCCCTCAATGTTGGATCTGGAATCGAACCTCGGGAAGATACGAATGTCAGGTTAGTTTCAAGGGCATAGTTCTCTCTCACTTCTCTGGAATTAGTTGCCGTAATTTTGTAGCAAACGACTCCTACTATGATTAAATGCCCATGGGCTTCAATTTCAGAGCTAAGGAAATCGAAGTCTTCATTAAGCGACGTCAAAGACAGGAAAGGAAACCATCACGCAGGAACTTGCTAATGATTCAGTCGGAGTCTGTTAGAGAAATACGTGCCTAATAAATACATTTCTTTCCACTGCCGGCGAATAAACAATGGACTGAATAACATTTCAGAGTGTAATCATCATCATCATCATTGTCAACCATTATCAATCCACTGCTGGACGAAGGTCTCCCCAAGTTTCCTCCACAACGGTCTGTCTTGTGCCAGTCTCCTCCATGTCACTCCCGCATACTTTCGAATTTCGAGGGCCAAGATTTAAGTTGTGGAGTCATTTTGGAGGGGTTTGGCCATAACTCACCACGCTGGCCAAGCGGGTTGGTGAGTGTGGAATAGCATTTCCTCGAATCCCGATGGTATAGTTATACCGCTATTGGCGGTCGTCAGAGCCCCTTTAGTGGGAACAGGATTTACCACGAGAAGGCGGGGTTGGCATTTGTCAAGGAGAGGCTGTGATGTTACGCATCACCTGACCTTAATAGAGTGTAATATTACTAATCAAATTCACGCTAACTGTTTCTTTTCTCCCCAGAATCAATAAAAAGGTTTTAGGTTCACAACTGATACGTATGAACTATAGTGAATAAGGTTTTACTGCTGATTGTGTGGTAATTATTATAATGAATAAGGTTTTATGCCTGGACTTAATGGAGACACTTAATGAAAGAGACCTAAAGGCCAGACAGAGGTCTGACATTAAAATGAACTGAAAAAAAATGTACTCACTTTAAAACCTTTTATTGGAAAACTCCTGGTATCATCCAACACACACTCTACTAATTACACTACTACTGAATATCCGAACCTTCGTAGAATCGCATCACAATAATGAAGAACAACCTAATCACATAAAACGAAGCTCTCTGCACATAAAACGAAGCTCCTCGCACATAAAACAAAGCTCTCTTGGTATCGTTGAGCGCGCCTATTTATACTGCATACCACCACGTCATGACTTACACTCATTGCCACATATCATTCAGCGGGAGAAATAACATCTCGTTAAGTGAGAAGATAATTTGCATAGGAAAATAAAATAACAAGAGATAGTAAAATCAAAAGGAAACTGAACCTAGAGTATACGTTACAGAACAGAATACCTCAGTCCAGTCAGGTGTGTAAAGTTTATGCAGTCTCAAAATCTGTTCACAGAGAAGCCAACTGTCACGGAAAACAGAACCCGATTTCAGAGGAAGATTTGGTGATCAAAGAAATGCGGCTATGCCTTTATAAGTCAGACGGAATAATGCGACTTGGAAGAGACGAAAAACACCATGGAACCTCGATTATACGTTCCTCAATTATACGTTTTTTACTTTCATGCGTAATTTTGCGTTTATCTTGATATTTTACTGTAGTTTCTATCGCTTTTTTTCAACCGAGTTATGCGTAATTCATTTTATACGCGTTTTGCGATTAACGTTAAAATTTGAATTGATTAGATTATTAAAAATACACTGCTGGCCACCCAAAATGCAACACCAAGAAGGACACGAGATAGCAAAGCCACATTTACTGGACACATAACAACAGATACAAAGATGAAACGATTGAGCTTACAGGCCCGTGCGACTTGCGGAACACGCAGACATCAATAGTTCGTGTGACCCCCCATGGCTGGCAATAACGGCCGCTACACGCCGCGGCATCGAACGAAAGAGGCTTTGGATGTGGGCTTGGGGTATGTCGGTTCTGACTGCTTCCATACGTTGCCACACTACATCAGGCGTAGCCGCGGGTGGTGCTTTCCGGGCCAATCGGCGGCCGATCAGCGACCAGACGTGTTTGATGGGCGACATATCGGGAGAACAGGCGGGCCACGGTAGCAGTGACACCTGGTAGGCCGTGAAGAATTGTTGCACGATGTGTGCCACGTGCGGGCGTGCAATGTCCTGTTGAAACGTGGCAGCTGGCAGGTCTTGCAGGTAAGGGAGGACTACAGGCTCCAAAACGTCGAAGATGTAGCGGTGGCTGTTGAGTGTACCGGCGATGCGTACCAGAGGGGTGCGGATGTCATATTCAATTGCGCCCCAAACCATAACGCCAGGCGACGGACCGGTATGGCGATGCATAATGCATGCGTCATATAGTCTCTCGCCGCGGTGCCATCACACGCGGATCAGATCATCGTGGTGTTGCAGGCAGAAGCGGGATTCGTCGGAGAAGACAATGTCGTGCCATTCCGTAGTCCAGGTGCGGCGATCAACAGCCCACTGCCGCCGCACTCGCCGGTGGTGTAACGTCAATGGTAATCGGAGCAATGGGCGCCGTGCAACAAGTCCCCGCTCCTGCAGACGACGTCGAACGGAACGTACTGACGCAGGTTGTTGCGCAACACCCTAATTCCTGCGCTAACGTTCGTGATGTGGCAGTGCGAGCCGTCAACGCCCGCCACACAACATGCCGGTCCCCTCGTTCGGTGGTGTGCCACGGCTGCGGCAATCGCTCACGTCGGTCCGTCCGTCCGTCCGTCCCTCCTGCACCCACAGAATCCATACTCGCATAACTGTGGCTGGATGTCGTCCCACACGGGCGCCGATGTCTCGGTATGATAAACCGCTGTCCCGATAAGCCACTATTCGTCCTCTGTCGAACTCCGAAACGTGCTGGAATTACTGCCGTATTCTGCGACGAGGTGTCAGGAAGCTTCCCACGCACAGGTCCGGCAGCACAACAGACTTCTACTACTTACACACAGCCTTCTGTGCACCCTTCTTATAGTGCTTCTCGATGGCGTGCCGGGCGCACATGATTTGCATATGCCCTGGAATGCTAATCGTTTCCATGTCCTCTCGCGGGCGACGCATCCTGAGAATTTCAGGCCAATCGGAGGCTTCCTTCTTGGTGTTGCATTTTGGGTGGCGAGCAGTATACATGTTTCTTTTATTCTTTTGTACGTAATCCGGTGCGTTACATATCTGAGAGAATCGAAACAGCCTTGCTCTGTTTCTTCTTGGTGCAGCCAAAGTTGAACTTTGATCCCATCAGAAAAGAATATGTTCTTTACATTGGGTTTGGAGGAAAATTTGATTTCGTATTTCACGACTCGCACATCTATGCCATATTTAAACATGGTTAAATCTCTGGAAAGTAATTTTGTGGCTCCTTTGTTTCGTGTCGTGGTAGAATAGAATCTTAGATGTATCATCAATATCCAGTATTCTGGTTTCAAATGTATGCACCCAGGTATCTAAGAAAAAATGCTGTTAATTCTTGTGTTGCACATTAAAGCACAGGTCTCAGATTCTTAGTTGCGAAGATTTTATTCAATCTAGAATCAGCAAATTTATAGACCGATAGAGTTGTCGAAACAGTTTTTTTATTTTGATAGGTTTTATGATTTTTGCAATGCAATATATATATAATATACGGAGTAGGACCTAAAAGTTCGAGGACTGGTCGTATAGTTCCTTAATTTGAATACTTTAAAACACCGATGCACAACCACCTTCAAAATAATCCCCTTGGGCGACGATGCTCTTTTGCCAGCGCTCCTAAAGCTTCTGGGAGCACTGCTGAAAGCCATGTTTTGCAACCCCTCGTAATGACTATTGTTTTTACCTCATTTGTTGACACAAAACGATTTTGTTTCATCAGTGGAAAGAGGTAAAAATCGCAGGGGGCTAAGTCGGGTGAATAGGCGGGATGTGGAAGCACATTATTACCATTTCTGGCGAAGAAACTCCATAACCAGTAGGGAGCCATGTGCAGGCGCGTTGTCATGGAGAAGATACCATTGTCCACTTCGCTACATCGCCGGCCGTTTACGACGGATTGAATCCGGTAAGCGACGTAAAATGTTCAGATAACGTTACGTTCCTTGTTAACTGTTGTGCCCTCAGGAATAAATTTGGCATGGACAATGCAGTAAGAATCAAAAAACACCTCCAGCATGACTTTCCCTTTGCTGCTATCCTGCCTGAATTTCTTTGATCGCGGTGAAGGCAGTGATTTCCATGTTGAAGAAGCACGCTTTGGCTGAATATCAAGCAAGTAGCACTACGGTTTATCACCTGCGATGATGTTATCCAAAAACGTGGAATCGCCATTGGTTTTGTCGATTATTTTGCCCGATATCCACATCGGTTCATGTTTTTGTTCGGAGGTCAAAAGGCAAGGGACAATGTGCAGACACACGCGGTGCATGTTAAGATTCTTACTAAAATGTGCTGGCATATGGTCTCCGATAAGTTAGTTGCGTTAGCGATTTCCTCAATGGTTCGGCAACGATCCGGACGATCACACTGCGCCACCATCGTAATGTTTTCCTCACTTCGTGCAGTCACAGGTCAACCACAACGCTCATTATCAGCGATGGATTCTCGGCCATCTTTGAAACGCCGATACCACTCGTACACCTTCGGTCTCGCCATCGTAGAGTGACCGTACACCTTCGAAAGCATTTCTAAGATATCTTCGGCTGTTTTACCCAAACGCTGACAAAATTAAATGTTGCAACGTTGCTCTTCAAAAGCAGTATTTCTCACATCGCAGAAGACAGACGACTAACCACAGCACCAAACGTATGCGCGCGCATTCCAATCACTTTCCATGGGCCAAACCAATTCTGACTACGGAGGGGAGGGTTGGAGGGATGTATTTCAGACGCCGTAACTTTAACTACATGCTTGCGTTGTCATGGGAAGGCGCTGTCTCCGAATTTTTGGGTCCTACCTCGTATTATATATTTTCTTCCGTCACAGCCAATTCGACTTTGAATGAATCATTCTTAAGAATATCTTATGTTCAAAGCATAAATTTTACAATAGTATTTAAGATTCTGAAATTTCGTTCATGTGATTTTTACATTTATGCATTTTTTTAAGGCAGTTTTCTAGAAAAACGTACAACCGGGATTCCACTTAATGTACTTGCGGATTTTGTATGAATTGAAATCTTAAAGATTGTTGCCACAACCATAGGCGCCCATAGCTTAGTTTTCAGGAGGGGGCAAATAGGAATTATAGCTACGAATAGCATGTACAAATACCATATCCAGATTTATACGGTGCCTTTCAGTTATCTAACAGTTTTTACCTCACCCTCAACACATAAATTTAACTGGAAACCAGATGACCCAAAAACTACATAATAAATAAATTATTAGACAGCTTTTGTGCAATAAGGAAACTTTTTGTCGTTCTTTTTTATCCTTTCCGACACTTGAGAGTGAGACGCACATTCCACGAAACCCCAGAAATCACCCAGTTGGTTATCAAGAAAGTAAAAATACCCTCAGTACAAATTACATTATACACATACATATCACTAAGCTGTCCTCTGAGATTCAGAGGTTAGCTCCACAAAGAAATGCAAACTACCACATAGTTTTTATTTACTGTTGCCGTATTAAACCTCTCCATTTACAGCGATTTTGACATACAACTCGGGCTTCACTGACATCCATCACACGCCGTACACAAGATCTTCTATACTTCGTACACATAATCTTTTTCTCATGCAGACACTCCTGAATCATATCCTCCCATGAATTCCTTGGCCATCTTCTGCCTTTCCTTCCTGCCACTTGGGCTAAAAAGATTTTCTTAGTAAGCATCTTATCACTCATTCTTTCAACATGGCCAAACCACCGGAGCATATTAGTCTCCACCTTGCTAAAAACATTTTGCTTCACATTACACAACTGCAACACATCTTCATTCCTCACACAATCAGAACGTGTATTGCCACAAACCCCCCAAGTAACGCCTTTCTCCAGCACACAAACGAATCCTATGTTTCTTCTGTATTACCCAGGTTTCACTGCCACACATCAGAGAAGGAACAATTAAACTTTCATACACAGCCATGCAGGACTCTCTTCAGAACCCATCATTCCTGTGAAAACCTTCCAAAACAGCCATGACTTTCAATGAAGAATTCACTCGCCTACTAATTTCACCATCCAATTTCTTCTCTCTGTCAAGCATGCTTCCTAAATACACATACTCATTCACCTGGTCAATCACTGTGCCATTTACACCAATATTACCTTCGGTACTACCAGTTCCTCTCTCAAAAACCGTAACTTTGGGTTTTCCCTTATTTATACTCAGTTTGAATTTCATGCAAACTTCGTACATCCAGGACAACATACTCTGCAACTCACTTTTGCTCTCTGCCAAAAGGGACAGCGTCATCAGCATACAGCAATCTGCTGTATGCTGATGACACTGTCCTTCTGGAGAAAATTTCGAAAGCTCTAGCACTGAACAGCTGCTGTAAATGATGATAAATTTTTCATTTCTTCGTCTTTCATACTTTTCCATACGTACGCTATCCTCCAACATGCATGGAAAGCTTCGTTATTACTTTCTATTGTAAATTTTCGCTGTTTCTACTGGAAATTCCCAACATTTTTCCTATTTTTACGATATATATACAGAAGTACTACAAAATAATTAGCAATCAATAATTAGTGTTATCTCGGAAATCTGTGTAGTACCTTCCAAGAGTACAAAAGGCATGATCTAAATTCCAGGCAGGGAAAATGCCCCCTCTTTCCCCCGTATATGGTCGCCTATGCCCTCAACTGCCATAAAATCAGAATTTAATAAGTTTCTCTAAATTTGGAAAGATGCTTCGCAACTGAAAATAATAAAAATTAACTTTGCCAAGGTGTAGGTAATAAATCGATTTGTAAAAAAACAGAAAAAGAAATGGGGAACAATTTGATTACTATTTATTGACAGCCTGTCTTCCGTTTCAAAATGCTGCTTTTGTAAAGTGCAGTGCCCTGTTGATGAGTTAATTAACAGCGTGTTTCCTATTTGGTGCAAATCAAGGACTTGGAACCATTTCGTTCACTTCAAACCATTTTAATAAATAACGTCGGCGTCGCTGAATCATCAGATCGCAGGAACAGGTTAACGACTGGGTCGTAGGCCATCATCCCCTCCTGCTCAGTTTTTGAAACCCGAGGAAACAACAGAGAGAGAGAGAGAGAGAAGCGAAGCGAGAAAAAGGTTGATTTGTTTATGTGAGGGATTCAAGATCTCCGCTGACCCCAAGAGAAGAGGGTCAGCGACTCAGTGGGCCATCAGCACCGTTAAGGGCAGCGTTTTTTTTGTAGGTCAGTGTGCCGGTTATTGGTCCATTTCCCCGACAGGACTGGTCTTCCTCGTCCCGCAGACCGGGGGCGTTGACTCCGGTTGTGGCGCCAGAATCTCTAGCAACTGTCGATGCATCTTGCGGTTCAAGTGTGAATAGATGGAGTTGAGATGTCATTTCACGCTGGTCGATTCCCACACGAAGTCGCACACCTTCTCACCTGCGGGAAAGAGGATAAACACTTGAGGTGAAAATAAACGAAACAAAAAATATATGTGCAATAATCTGTATCCATTTACCTTTGAGGAAATCAACGATGAAGATGAGAGGGGAAAAACAAGGAAACAGACGTTACTAATTCATAATATTGAAACACATAGTGACACATACAGACTAAGCTATGAAATACAGGGAAAGAGAATAGTTATAAGTTTAGCTTTTCGTGAGGTAAATTTAACTGACGGGCTGAACGGATCCGAAAGCTCGGGCGTTAAACTCTGTATGGTCTTAGACTTCGTGTACGACTATGGTCCTAACAAAAATCATATTTCTTTTTATTAGAATGTGATCTGACCATAAATAAAGGCAGAATGTGTTACAATATTCCAGACTAATGGAAATTTCCTAAAATCCAAGCAACGGACATCAGAACCACAGACACATAATCAGTGGCGTACGTAAGAAGCTCGGGAGCCACCCTGCAAAAAAATATCTTCAAAGCCCTTTTGCGAAAATCTATTTGCTCTCAATTACTGAAAATTTTAAATTCCATATTGTCAATCAGGTTTTATGGGAGTATTAATAATTCCGATTCTTCGGAACCCATAGTTATTTTTCGTAAAACCAAAATTTTTATACTTTATTGCGTGTAATACAAATGTACACGTTGTAATTAAAATGATTGCTTTAGTTTTAACACTAATAGAAAGTATGATAAAACACTTACGCCAAAGTTAATCATATCATGCAAATTTTATTCTTTTAGAGAACTAAGACCAGCCTTTTTGAAATGACTCACGATAACACATACAAAACATATAACGGCCGTCTGACACTGTCTAATGACCTTTTCCAATTTATACGAAAATACAAAAGATAAGTAAGCAAATAAAAGTTACAAATAAGAATTCTGGCATAAAAAGAATAAAATTACTCAAATTATTTGTTTCTTGGACATAAAAGAAAATACTCTTAACATAATGGCACAATGTTTTGCACGTAAGTTTTCTTCTGACTCTGTTATAAAAAAAAATGACATAGACCTCTCAGTATTTTCGTTTTCCCGAAGAACACCTTTTAGCTCATTATATTCTGAAGGATGCGTAGTTATGTGCAAACAAGTGTAGCATAAAACGCCTTATCCTCATTGATATAAAATTTCACTAACTGTTAAAATGCCGTCGTTGCACGATATAACATGAAATTCAAATTTAACGATTAAATGACTTTTATTTACACCGAAGAAAAAGTTGAAAGTCAAAATAACATCAGTAGATCTTTCGTGATGGCTCCCAGCACACATCCTCAGGTGAATGCTGAAAAAGATATTGTAAAAATTGGAGAAGGAGTCCACCATGGAACGTCACTCTTGTTTACATACACCGCGTTCAGGTCCCGAATGACTTCAAAAAACGTCACCATACTCTGACTAATGATTGCTGTGTCTTAATTGTTATTGGGTGAGTTCTGAAATAAAGTTCGAGTTAGTGGTTTATTTGGTCCTTGTTGTTCGAAATTAACTGTATCCAAGGTGGAGGTATAAATCTGGGTACTTCATCGTTATGACATTTATCAGCGTTATTGACGATGTGTAAACTCTCCGCTAGCAAAGTCGCATTTCTGTTGTTGTGACTGGAAATAACAACCGAAATGAAATAACAACAACAGAAATGTGACTTTGCTAGCGGAGAGTTTTACACATCGTCAATAAGGCTGATAAATGTTGTAATGATTAAGTACCCAGATTTATACCTCCACCTTGGATACAGTTAATTTCGAAAAACAAGGACCAAATAAACCACTAACTCGAACTTTATTTCAGAACTCACCCAATAACAATTAAGACACAACAATCATTAGTCAGAGTGTGGTGACGTTTTTTGAAGTCATCCGGGACCTGAACGCGGTGTATGTAAACAAGAGTGACGTTCCATGATGAACTCTTTTTTTCAAATTTTTACAATATCTTTTTTAGCATTCACCTGAGGATGTACTGGGAGCCAGCACGAAAGATCTACTGATGTTATTTTGACTTTCAACTTTTTCTTCGGTGTAAATAAAAGCCTTGTTATCGTTAAATTTGAATTTCATGTTATATCGTGCAACGACGGCATTTTAACAGTTAGTGTTATTAGCACGAATTTCTTCAACAACTTCAATAAAAATTTCGTTTATTCAACTGATATTTCATTCACATTCTCTTGTTAATCTTCACGTATAGGAACAATTGATACGGCTGTGAAAAGGGGCATCAAGTTCCTCTGCAATGGCTGCTTTCCCATCACCCAGTTTTATAAACCAAAGTGAAAATGATTTCTTGAAGATTTTACCTATTCACTGAAAAAAAAAATGCTTTTCATTTTAATACTTTATTCAATGCTGCAGTCAAAATTTCCTAGCTATTTCTTTAACCAGTTTGACATGAAGTTTCCGCAAAATTTTTGAAAAATCCTTCTGCTGAGGCTAGAGGCACTCTTAGCCGTGAGCCCCCCCCCTCCTCTCTCGCACTGCGGGGTTACGGCGGGCTGTCTGCGCGCCCGTGCACATAATGCCATTGGTTTTATTTATGCACTCCATTGTACGTCACCATCCAGAAAAGTCCAGGAACTCTGAGCCAACGGAATCCCAAAAAATTTCAAATACATCCCGCAGAAAATAAGGTACCGCGACAAACATAAGGGCATATCATCATTGTCAACCATTATCAATCCACTGCTGGACGAAGGTCTCCCCAAGTTTCCTCCACAACCGTCTGTCTTGTCAGTCAACTCCATGTTACTCCCGCATACTTTCGAATTTCATCCATCCATCTCCCATGTGGTCTTCTTCTGGGTCTTTTCCTGTCCCTTGGAATCCAATCTAAAATTTCGGCTGCCCATCGATGGTCTGCCCTTCTGGCAGTATGTCCAGCCCATTGCCGCCATTTCAGGGATTTAACTCTGATCATGATGTATTATACTCTTGTCATTTTTCTGATCCACAAGTTCCTCTTCTTATCTCTCCTGGTTACACCAAGCATGCACCTCTCCATGCTGCTTTGAGTTATGTGCAGCCTTTGTATGTCTCTTTTAGTTAAGGTCCACGTCTCTGCACCATACGTAAGCACTGGAAGGATGCATTGATCAAACACTTTTCTTTTAAGACGTAATGGCATATTGTTCTTGAAAATTATGCTGTTAGGTATATATACTTGTATAACTCCTTTAAGGAGGAAATTAAACATGAAAAGGATAAGAAATATGGGCAAAATCATGAGCATCCTTGTATCCAACACAAGGAGAAATTTATTTTCTGTTCCAGTGGCTTGATATGTAATTTCCACAGGTCCGACAGACAAAGTAGAGTACTTCCGCTATCTCAGTGCTTTCCGCTGTCTGAAACCAAAGTAATTTTCCTACAAACTGTAAAAAACCAGTAGCGGGAAAACACGGAACATTTCTGAAAATAACGTGCAGCAAAGTTGCCAGTGAGTGTCCGTCTTTTAACTAAATTTCCGTTTTTAAAAGTTTCGGTTTCTTGTACAGTATTTTTGCTGGATTTTCCGTATTCAGTAATAATGTTTACTTCAGAAAAATCAGTTTCAGGTTTTTTTATCATTTATGCGGAAATTTCGGAAAATCTTCGACTTTTTATCACCAAAGACTTTTTCTTTCCTGATGTACGAAGTTAATCCTTCTCCCTTTCAGTTTTCGGACCAGATTCGCCTTCAAGGGGAACCGCGCATGCTATCGATCAGCCAGAAAGACCCGTAACGAACTGTCACGTATAAGGTAGAACTCTAATCGCGCGATGATGAAATGTTTTTTTTTTCTCCTTTTTTTTGTGTTATTAATGCGGGTGAATTAGTTCTTTTATTTTCCATTGGAGCTTATTATTTTTCTGAACAGGTTCGTAATAATTTTATTTTTACTGTAGAGGACTAATTATAAAATACGTATCATGAATTTTCGAAGCTATGCTTGGGAGCTTGAGATCTCTTTAAACTGAAAATGACTTTTAATTGTGTTTTAAAGAAGGTGAAATGTACTTCATAGTATTATTTCACAAAACCATTAAATATAAAATTTATTGTTGATAGCTTTTATAGCATTCGGGTTAAGGGATCCACAGACTGATATGAGACATATAAATGTATCAGACTGATGACTGGTCCACAGACATAGACATCATAGACATCTTAAAATAACACAATATAGAAAAGCTGGTGCGCCAAATGGAGGGAGGTGTAGAATATCCGTTGCCACAGAAACCTATATATCATGCGATATGCTATCCACAATATCCGATCTCGAAATAGAACTTCAAAATCAGATCCTCCGACAGGCAATTGAAATTTAATAGTTATTCAAACCTCAAGTATTCCTGCGAATCGCTCCTATTACCGGAGATTTGTTGTCATATGGATACGAAAAAAGTGAAAACAGAATTTTTACGTTAATATAGGAAAGGCATTGCCGAAAAGTTTCTGAAAATTCAGAAGTTTTCGTTAACACCTCTTACGATACGATACGATAATTGAAGAAGTTTTAGGGAGGGAGTGTCTGACCCCAGGTCTAAAACGACCCTTAGAAATAGGAAGTTAGGAGATCTGAGTAAGTGAACTCAATAGGAAAGACAAACAGAAAAATTGAGTGAAAGAAGAGGGTGTTAACACCTCTTAACGGCAATGTATCGTTAATACACAAAAGAAATTGCGGAACATTTCTGAAAATTCAGAATTTTCCTGGCATACAAAAAATCCTGAAATTCCGTTTTTTTTTTTTTTTTGGTTTTTTTTTGTTTTTGTTTTTTCATTTCACGGAAAATTTTGTGTCAGGAGTATGCTTCTTTAATTTACAATAAGAATCATGAAAAACGGGTCGTGAATTTCAGAAAACTTCATAAAGTACACAAATTCTCCAGAAGAGGATTTATCGTCTCCCATAGACCGTCAGACGCAGCGATCAATGAGAAAAGCAAACAAGATTTTGACCACTTTTGACCACTCAAATTGAGTGAAAGGAGAGGGTGTTAACACCTCTTAACGGCAATGTATCGTTAATATACAAAAGAAATTGCGGAACATTTCTGAAAATTCAGAATTTTCCTGGCATACAAACATCCTGAAATTCCGGTTTTTTTTTCGTCATTTCACGGAAAATTTTGTGTCAGGAGTATGCTTCTTTAATTCACAATAAGAATCATGAAAAACGGGTCGTGAATTTCAGAAAACTTTATAAAGTACACAAATTCTCCAGAAGAGGATTTATCGTCTCCCATAGACCGTCAGACGCAGGGATCAATGAGAAAAGCAAACAAGATTTTGACCACGCTTTTATAAGAAAGCTTAGGTTGTCCAATTTCAACCAAATCGGCTATAAACATTTTTTTTAACAAAGCTTGGAAATATTAAATTTTGTTTTTATGTGTTAAACAGTTTTTTGAGTTATTTCCCTCTACAAAAAAAAAAAAAAAAATGAGAAACAAAAGAAAAAGAAATATCCCGAAGGTGCCTCCACTTTTGTTGGCACTAAGAGCATCAAAAGAGGAGGTACGCTCGGGATATATATATACTAATACATTCTCGAAACAGTCTTGCCGCGATTATTAATTTTTCAATAAGAGTACTACATGTATATTAATAAAAGGAATGTGTGGGTGTCCTTCGCGACATAAAAAAACTACTCAACCTAGAAACCTGAAATTTTACACCAAGGTAGCAGTAGCTTACATACCGAGGATGTGCACCTCCTGCTTAGATTTTCGAAGTTATAAGAAAAACGTGGTTCTCAATTTCCTTCTTTGTTTACAAACAACCTGATCGCATCCAACGTGACGGAAAGTTGTTCACGATAAATTTTAAGCGTTTCTTTCTTTTTTAATTTTGTTATAATAGACGCTTTAATGACTATTTTTATTTGTAAATACATTTTATGAAGGAAATATATCGAATAACAGTACTACGGTTTTTTTTTAATTTTTTATCCGGAGCTAGCTAGCGTGTTCTTTAAACGAAGCTATTTCGAATTTTTGCTGGCACGAGATGAAATTATGACCCATAAATTTGTGATATGAATATGAAAATAAATTTATTATTATCTTCCGTAATAAAATAAATGACTATGATTATTTCCATTATAATAAGATTTATTTCGATAGAAATCGTACAAAACATTCCATTTATTATCATGAACTACTTTCTTTCTCGTTGGGTGCTATGAGGTTGTATGAAAACGAAGCGGAACGATACACGGGAAATCTGGAACTACTTGAAAGCCTTCTGATTCGGAAGTACAGCCGTATTTTTATAATTTAATTAGTATTTTGTCAAGGAAAGTGCGCTACAAATAACGTTAATTCATTCATTTTTTAAGTTACAGTTTTGAATTACATTGATAATAACATCTAGCTATGGTGATGAAATGCTTAAAAAATTACGTTCAACATGTTCTCACAAGATGGCGTGGACAAGCCCTTTTCACTGCATTTCATCAAATTATAGTTCACGTATAATTATTCAATTCAAATATTACGAAATGAGATTTCTTTGTTTAATAAATTAACGTATCCTTAAGATTCACGGTCAGATTTTCCCCTATCCAACAGAAAACTACTTGCAGTTAGTTAGTAAACACAAAATCAAATATGTTTCAGCACAAGTTGATTTTTTTGCTCGGATTCATCTTTTTGAAAACCATGATGTATCGACGACGAAGGTTAACACTGAGTTCCGTTCTGTCTAGCTAAACAAAGCCTACACCAACAAACAGCGTCAGCAAAGCGACGGGCTAATATACGGGGTGATTGTAAACTCCTTCAACAAACAAGAGGGGTGATAGTACACATCAAGACGAACAATATTTGCAGTGGAACCTAGGGCCGCATTCCACTCCTAGTGCCAGAAAAAAAAGCACGTTCGAAAAACGTCCAGCAGGCACACGGAGTTCCAACCAGCGCATGAGAAGCACAAAATGCAAATCAGGTGCGCTGAACAAGTGCGTAGACGACGAGGGGCAAGCAAGCATTTAAAAACGCAGCCGAACCCGTATAGCGATATTACGGTGCGAACATCACATGAGAATTGACGTATACCTCCGACCGGCGCAGCGTACCGTGCGTTCCTGGAGCAAGTGCTTCCCGGTCTGTTGCAGGATGTTCCGCTCACCACACGGAGTGACATGTGGTTTATGCATGATGGGGCTCCAGCACACTTTGCTACCGAGGTCCGATACTTATTAAATGCAGCATATTCCGGGCGGGGGATTGGACGCGGTGGACCTGTGGTTTGGCCTCCACGCTCCCCGGACCTTAATCTTCTGGGGGCACATGAAAACATTGGTGCACGAGACACCTGTGAACTCCCTGGAAGATATCGTCGCGCGAATCGCTGTTGCTGCGGACAAGATCAACACCACACCATGAGTCTACGAGAGGGTGCGACAGTCCTTCATTCGCCGGTGTGGTCTGTGCAACGACGCTTTTTGAAGCCAGATTGAACAGCTCCTTTGAGTCTTTCTCTGATGCGATTGGAATTGTGCAACTCATAAATTAGGTACGTTTCTTTGTTTTCACTGTTGAGGGCTCAACGTGGATATGTAACTTTACTCTTTTCTGGCACTAGGAGTGGAATGCGGCCCTAGGTTCCATTGCAAATATTGTTCCTCTTGATGTGTACTATCACCCCTCTTGTTTTGTTGAAGGAGTCTGCAATCATCCTGTATAAATATAACATTTTAACCAATAATATGGGTTAAAATTAATTTATGAAAGTACCTAAATATTTTCTAGCTTCCCCTGCATTATTTGTTGCCTCCCTAGAATTTAGCACTAGCTAGGACCCTGGCGCTGCTACAAAAACCGCTTTAAGACCTGAATTTTTGAAGAGCGTTATACTGAATTCATCACTGCAAAAGTCTTTAAAATTGAAAAGTTTATAATTTTAAAGCTATTTATTTCCCATTTTTCTTCTTTTCTTTCCATTTTTATTTAATGGCAATCATGACAAATAAAGTCCCTAGACCGCAGTGATCAACTACTTTTTCCTATTTTAAAATCTGCTGAAATATATGTGTCTCTACCGTAATGAGCTGAAGATGTTAATAGGAAGAAAACCAAAGAGAAAACCTGAACAAAAAATTATAAAGACTCCGTAATAAAAGCTTTATGCTTGCGAAGGGCATTCCTACTAAACAACTCGCCGCCAGCCAGCAGGTTTTACTGAAATAAATCCCATGAGCTCTAATTCCTTATATACAACATAAAAGAAATCTACTAAATCCAGCTTATAATCTTAGTAAAAACGGTGCATTTGTCGCATTGAATATTTGGCAATGTGTGAAACCGTGCATTTAAAGAAAAATCTTAATAATCTGAACACGTGACTCTCGCATAAAATTGTTCCTTTTATTTAAAGTACTCAAATTTAACCAAAAAATTATGAATATAATCAGAAATATTTTTTATAAAAACTAGGAAATAACAACAAATCATATTTTGAGTTCCTCTGAAAATTTTCAGGGTGTTTCCTCCTGGTCGTTTGTGGCTAATCCATTCATCGCTTAAGTGCCTTTTATTTAGAAATACATTCCTGCAGAACTGTGGTGAGTGACACAACTGTCAACAACTCCTCTCAGCAGCATTCACATCGGCACATTTAAAACATGCAAAAATCTTCCCGACCGTGCTAAAAGTACCGAAGAAAATCAACGAGTGTTAGATAATTAATCAGGGGAATTGCAATTTTCTGCAGTGCATCAAGAAGCTTTTATGTTTGAACTGGGTGCACTCCCCAAAATTCGAGAGCAGTCAAGTACTTCAGGGATTACTTATTACTTTGCTCCAAATGTGGCATGTCGCCCAGCAGTCTGGAATACAAAAGGTTATATCTCATAGGGTGATGCTGTGGACGCCTTTTTTTTTTTTTTTTTTTATTTACAGTGGTTCTCTTCCTTCTCTTGAGGTATTGGCCTTAAAACAGGGGTACGGAAGACCTCTCCTTTCCTCAAATATATTCACGGGGACTTTATACTCCAGAGATCAAATTAAAACTCAGTAAAACAAGAAGAAGGAAAAGAAAAAGTTCCATCTCGAAAGACATATCCTAGCCTTTTTGAAGCAAATTTTTTCCGACTTGCATTCGAATAGCAGTTGAATTAATGCAATGATTCAAAGCCAATTTCGAAATAATATTCATGTCAAGGATAAGCAGAAAAGTTCTTCGTATCAAAGGGTTTCCTGATATGAAAACTTGAAAAATCTTTTTTTACTTTTTTGCGTGTGATTTTCTGTATTTGTTTATCTTTTTTATATACTTGAACATAATTCTTATTTAAATATCATTTTATTTTATTTTATGATATATTTTGTTGCTTAAGAAACTTAAGGTGATTTTCTATACCCCAAAGGCAAACTATCTCAGTGTCAAGGAAGGAGAATCACTGATGTTCGTCAAAGCCACTGAATAATTCGGAGTGTAACACATATGGTAAGCAATATATATATATATATATACAGTGAAGAGCAATTGAATTAGAGATACCTGTCTAGTAACGTGTAGCACCACCTTTTGCCCTGATGACGGCGGCGATTCGTCTCGGCATGGACTCGACAAGACACCGGAAGCGTTGGGAAGCCATACGGATCCACGACCCCTGAACAAGCTCCCACAGTTCACGAAGATTTGATGGAGGGAAGTCAGAGCCTCGAACATCTCTTTCGATGGCACCCCAGATGTGCTCGATGGGATTGCGGTCAGGTGATCTAACTGGCCAAGGAAGCGAGGTCACGTCGATATCCAACTATTCGGATACAATTCGGGAGCGATGGCGCGGTGCATTGTCTTGTTGCAGGATGAGGTCCCCGGTGGGATGTTGAAGACGCACAAATGGGCAAATGGTCGTCCAGAATACCCCGGTAACGTTGACCTGTGAGGAACGATGTCACACGTACCAGGGGTCCCATTTCAGTCCACGTAAACTGTCCCCAGACGAGAATGCCACCCCCACCTGCTTGAAGAGTACCCTGCTGGCAAGAAGGATCGATCGCTTCATGTGGTTTGCGCCGTACTCGTATCCTGCCATCCGCACGTACTAACGTGAATCTCGACTCATCAGTCCAGGCAACGTTTTTCCACATGTCTAGGGTCCAGTGGCGATGTTCCCGCGCCCATGCTAATCTTTGCACCTTGTGATGTGCAGTCAGCAGCGGTACTCTCGTGGGACGATGGCTTCTGTACCCCCATAGCGAGGAGATGGTTCTGGATGGTGTGGCTGCTTACACGTTTTTATGCACCAGCGTTAAATTGCCGAGTGATTTCTTGCACTGTTGCCCGTCTATCCGCTGTTACAATGTGAGCTTGCTGACGATGACCCCGCTCATCCACACGCTGTTGTCCACGGCAGTTGGCCCTTGCAGGGATGGGTTTACCGGATTCGATGTACTCACGGTGCACCCGTGACACAGTGGCTCGTGCAAATTCCAGTGCCTGCTCGACTTCCGAGATGGAGTGACCCATTCGTCGGGCTCCGACAATTTGCCCACGATCAAATACACTTAGATCCTTCGTCTTACCCATACTGCGCCCAACTCTTACTGATCCCCGTCGTATCACTCCTTATATTGTCGGATCGCTGCATACGTCATGTCGTTTCGGTTTACAGAGTCGCCCACAGCGCCACATTTGCATAACGCCAGCTGTCTCTAATTCAATTGCTCTTCAGTGTATATATACACTGTCTGACAAACAAAATGCCACACCATGAAGGAATGCTCGAAAACAGACCAAACTGCACACACAGATAAGTAGGTCCTGAACAAATGATTTAATTGTCAAATACAGACTAGGCTCCAGTAGCCGAATCTACAGGATGATCAATAAGGAGTGTGGCCGCCCGGTTTGGGCAATACAGGGTTGAATCTGACGTGGCATCGAGGCAATGAGAGTCCGAATAAAGTCCTGGGGTATCGTGGACCATGTGAGGTTAACCTGAGTCCACAGTTCATCTTCATTTTGCAGGGGTGAGAGGGTACTCAACCGACGTTCAGCCGTATCCCGCAGATGCTCGATGACCGAGAGGTCGGGGGATCGTGCTGGCCACGGAAGCATCCGCACACCGTGTAAAGCATTCAGGCTGATCCGAGCGGAATGCTGCCGGGCGTTATCCTGTTGAAAAATGGCGTTTGGGATGCCCTGCACATACGGTAGTGCCACGGGCCGCACCACTTCGTCAATTTTCCGTCAATGTGTCGTCGATGTTGACGAAGTGCCGTCAAGTTTGACAGCACTTCGTCAGTGTGCCGTCAATGTGTCGTCAATGTGCCTTCAAGTGTGTCAATGAAAGTCATCAGTTGAGTCATGTGTCGTCAATGTGTGAATGTGTCGTTAATGAAAGTCATCAGTTGAGTCATGTGTCGTCAATGTGTCAATGTGTCGTCAATGAAAGTCATCAGTTGAATCATCAGTCATCAGTTCAGTCAAAGAAAGTCATCAGTTGAAGTCAATGTGTCAATGTGTCGTCAAGTGTCGTCAATGTGTCGTCAATGCCGTCAATGTGTCAATGTGTCGTCAATGAAAGTCATCAGTTGAGTCATCAGTCATCAGTTGAGTCAAAGAAAGTCATCAGTTGAAGTCAATGTGTCGTCAAGTGTCGTCAATGTGTCGTCAATGCCGTCAAGTGCCGTCAATGTGTTATCAAGTGCCGTCAAGTGTCGTCAAGTGCCGTCAATGTGTTATCAAGTGCCGTCAAGTGTCGTCAATGTGCCGTCAATGTTGAGTTGAGTTCGTCGCCGAACCCAACTCTGTTCAATTCAGCACCCCACGCCGCTCTGGAACAACACTACACCAAGCGGTGACGACGATGGCTCGCTGATAAGGGTAGCCTTTGCAAAGGACGGCTGAACAGCAAATCAGACGTAGTCAATCTGCGCGACACTGTCCGCGTTGACATCGGAGCATCCAAACCTCCCCATACACTCCGCAAAATGTCGCCCGTTGTAGCCTTTGGGTCCGCTACGGCATGACGTCAGATGTCACGATCGGTGCGCTCGGACGTTCGTCTCCGTGTCCCCGCGACGTTTCACAGATCCTTCCTGGGAACACTGTCTCCATATGTGGCCGACGGTTGTGTCATCACGTTGCGATTCTTCCGCAATACGACACAAGGGCCATCCCGCTGTACGAAGGCTTACGATGACACCTCTCGTGAACTCATCCGTTTGACGAAATCGCGTACGACGGCATCTTAATGGCATTGGCACGTGTTGTTCGTTCTCCAGACACGATTACAGCAGAACCATTCACTTCTCGCGGCCGTGACGACGTCTTGACTGATGGCCTCACATGCTGATTGTCCGCTTATATCCCGCACGCCGTTCGTGCGATTGGCAGCAAATGTAATCATTTGCATAACTTGTACGTGTGCACCCACCCTGCAATTTGCATGTCGCTGCGTTCACGTCTTCGTGGTGTAGCATTTTCTCTGTCAGGGAATATATTGTATATATATACACAGTCCAGTCAGAATATTACGACCTCCTGTTAGTATGAGGTAGGAGCTCCTCGTGCCGCCAATGCCCAAGATATACGTCGTGGTAATGATTCGATGCGGCCTCTGAAAGTTTCTGTAGAAATACAAATATTCAGAGGCCTCATGGAATGCAGACACAAGAGCTTCTCGCAGATCATCAAGAGTCATAGGTGGTGGATCTATCCATACGTCGAACCTGTTGGTCAAAATAGTCCCACAGATGTTCAACAGGATTGCTGTTCGGCGGGTACGGTGGGCAGGATAATAAGCTAAAGTCACTGGAATGCTCCTCAAACCATTCTCGTACGCGCATATCAACATGGCAAGAATAGCAACATCTTGCTGGAAGCAACCCGTGACATCGGGGTAGACAGTCATCATGAATGGCCGCACCTAATCCACCACAGTGGATAGGTAGCCTGAAGCGTTCATCGTGCGATCGAGGGGGATGATTGCTCCCAATGTTTCCCAAGGAAGCGTGCTCCACACGAGCATACTGCTACCTCCTGCTTGTTTCTTCTCGCGCATCGCGCGGGATGATTTCTGTCAGCAGTGCTTCGCCATACTCTCCATCGACCATTCACAAGATAAAGCTGAAAATGTGATTCATGTGAAAAGGCGAACCTTGAATGGACACGGCGGCTCCTGAGACCCATAGAGAGCGCAGTTCGTTGGACTGTGGTCAGTGCAGGGCCGATTAAGACATTAGGGGGCCCCTAGGCTAAGACATTTGAGTGGGCCCTAAGGCTAAGGCATCTGAGTGGGCCTCCAAAGAACTTATGACTAAGAATCGTTACTGAAATCCGTTAAAACACGAAACTGTAACTACTAAATTATCTGCAGAGTAAGTGACTGCGTTTTTCATTTGCTCAAATAATATGAGTTAAAATCTTAAGATTCCTAGATTTCGTCTTGGATTTTCTAATGATTTAGCATTGTATACCTTTCTTAGTGCATCTTTTCTGTTATGTAATGTGAAGCCATAGAGCACTTCGTTCATTAATGGTCCATGTGCAAATTGGGAAGTGTGGGTGAATGGTAGTGAAAAATCTGAAACTCTCTCACCGACCCCACTGTACACAGCTACATGAAACCTTTACCCTTGGTGAGTCACTAGCTTGAAATCTGTTCGTCTTCCAGCCCCTATTTCTGAACAAGTGGAAATCATACGAGACGAAAGTAAAACCGTTTTACAATTCTGTCTTAATCTCTCTCTCTCTCTATCTATCTATCTATCTATCTATCTATCTATCTATCTATCTATCTGTAATTTGCCCAGGCATGCCTCCTGGGCCCTTGGTCACGGTGGGCCCCATAGCTACAGCCTCTGTAGACCCCTCTTAATCCGGACCTGGGTCAGTGATACGCTCCTCGATGTGCTTGCATTAAATGCTTTGGCCAGTTGTTCCACTGTGGCCCATCTGTTGGATCGTACTAGTCGGAATAGCCGTTGCTGCTCAGGGTCATCCATGCTCCGTGGGAGTCCACTATTACTTCGATTACTGCAGGGCTTGCCGGTTTTCTTCCACTTCTGGAACACTTTAACAACTGCACCACGTGAACTGCCTACAATATAGGCCGTTTCTGTAATGCTACCGCCCTTCAATCGGTAGCCAACAAACACTCCTTTTTCAAATTACGTTAGATCACGTCCATTTCACATTTTCATGCATACCGTCCACGAGTCCGTGTCTTTTTAAATGCCTCTCATGATTGGCATATGTTTCTACGCAGGCCATCTGGCTGCATGGTTACGGTTCCTTCTTACATCAGCGCTGATAATAATTTTTTGACCGGACTTTGTATATGTACAGTGAAACAGAGAATTCTATGCTGCAGCTGACAGCTGCTGAAATGTAAGGCAGCTGAAAAGAAAAAAAGAAAATATTAAGGAAAAATGCATCACAACGAGTGCACTGAATAACTAGTATACGCTACGGCCAGAAACAAAACCACACAGTCTTGAATTATTCGGCTTTAGTTTCCTCTAATTTTCCTTTTGTACGTGATGTATACAACTAACTATAACAACCAAAAATTGCCGATATCAACAGTAGCTACTTCATTTTTTGTTTGTGAGACGTCCTCTGCTTTCAAGACACGCAGGGTGGTACGGAGGAAATTATTGGTAAATACACATTTCAATAAATGAAATAAAAAGAAATACCGAAATCAAGGCACTACAACTTTATTAGGATTTTGTTTCTTTTAATATGAGTAAGATGATTTCAACCATGCCACAGAGAAACTGCCACCATGTTTAATGGCTTCTGCTTGGTATTTTAGAGTCAGTTTATTATTTGCGTTACATAGCACAAAGAAATGAAAAAAATCTCATCAAAGAAAGGAAAAAAAACAGGATTATACCTCTGGGAAAAAAACATGAAAAAGTGATACCACTGAATTTTTGAATGTAAGGACCACGTCTTTAAACACATGCATGAGAATATACAAAACATTAGGTGTACAAATAAGTTTTAAAGCGTTTTTTGTGTCACGTATAGCGCTAATTTACATATCCGACATTCCCCCGCGTTGTTGTCATGTGACCGTAACTGGTCCAGAGTATAAAATGTGACACAGAAGTTTGCCAAACAGTCAAACGCACTTGCACATCGGTAGGTGAAAAATGGCAAGCGGTACTGCATTTATTCGACACTGCATTCGTTACGAATTTCATCAAGGAAAAGGTGCTGCAAAAACATGTGCATAGATCTGTTCTGTTCTGGAGGAAAATATTGTATGGAAAAGCACATGTGAGTTTTGGTTTAGACGGTTTAAAGCAGGTGAATTTGATATTAGCGATCGAGAACATAGCGGCTCCCCGCAGAAGGTTGCACATGAAGAACTGCAAGCATTGCTGGATGAAAATTCGTCTCAAACGCAAAAAGGAACTAGCTGAACAACTGGGGGTAACTCAACAAACCATTTCCAATCGTTTGCGCGCAATGGGAAAGATTCAGAAGAAAGGAAAATGGGAGCCACATGACCTGTGCCAGAGGAATAAGGATGAACGTGTCAGGAAGTACACCAAAATAAGAGAATGCTGTCTAGACACGGTACCAAGCAATGGAGATAATTGCTAAATTAAAAGATGAACTTTTATTTACAATCTAAAACCATATATACACACGCGAGATCTTTCGGACCCACTATGGGTCCATCATCAGGCACCGCAGAGGGGTGGTTCCGGAATTATATAGCCGGACAAAACAACCCACAATGCAACCACATGGAGGCGCCGCTCATGTCCACGCATGCGCACTTGTTAGAAAATATAAACATGCAAATTTACAAACGTACAAGAAACACAATTACGGATTATGATGAAATATACAATGTTGTAAAATAAAATGTCTCCATGATGAGGGTAGTGTCGACGGCATTTCATCATTACAACACTGGTTAGCAAATAGAGCTATGTACAAGCTTTCAGTGAATAATAAGCCAGTCTAAGTTGTAGGTGTTGCTAAGATCTTGGTGCTGTTCCAGTCCGGAATGTGTTGGCCTTGTTGAACTAGTCGGGATAAAGCTGTGGTACCCGATCCAGTCCGGACATTGTACTTGTGTTCAGAAATACGGGTAGCAACAGTCCGAATCGTGGAGCCTACGTAATTGGTGTCTTGTATATCAGGGTCAGTGGCTTTTAATGGAATGGAATAGACACGGTGCCTTTGCAACGGAATAACTCTATCCCGTTCCCTCCTAATCAAGGAAAATAATTTATGAGTCTGTATACCAAAGTCTATGTTCTGCCTGTGGCAAGCCTTTTTCAAAATATATACAACTTCAGGAACGTAGTCAATAGAACCGATGTATTTAACAGTTTCCTCATTTCCTCGTAAAGAGGTTTCGGTGGATCGTTGGCATCTACGAAATTGCCTTACCACAAAATCCCGCGGGTATCCAAACCGGGAGGCCAAATCAAAAATAAAACGAATCTCTTTACTGCGATTTCTAGCAGAAGAAGAGTGTGAGTACGCCCTGCGAAACAGAAAAGACAATGCTGCAGTCTTATGTTGATAAGGGTTGGCTGAGTCAAATGGAATCAGTGTAGGGGGTGCAGAAGGTTTTCGATAGACGGAGATTGAAAAGGAACGATTAGAGGGTTTTTTCTTACTCCGGAGCGGCTGTTCTACCGATTGAACTACTCCGGCGAGGCTTATTGCTGCAATTTGCAGTTCTGACATGTGCGTCATCTTTGTGGTAGGTACATCACACCCTCTTTCCCTCATGCTAGATTTCTCATTACACCATTTGGTTTCAGCACCACATAAGAAAAGTTCATGGTTTTGTGTTCAGCAAAAATACAAAACGCTTAGATCATATCATATGTAGAGGATCTTAGGAAGGGAGTGTCTGATCCGAGGGCTTAAACAACCCTTAGAAATAGGAAGCTAGGAGATTTGGGCTAGAGTACCCGATAGGAAAGTGACACGGAAGCGAAGTAGAATGGGGGAGGAAGACGCCTTTATTTGTCACCGGGGTCCAATACCCGGGGTCTGACGGCCTAATGTGCCCATCCGACGCACGGCGGATATTTAGTGGTTCGAGCGTTCGTATCTGATTGGGATCGAGCCTGCGGTTTCTCCGTGGCAGTCACGAACGTTGACCACTAGCCCATCCGTGGCCCACCAAAGGTTTATAACTGCTGTATCTAATAAATACCATTATTTTCCAGTATTAAACTGATTTATTCATCAGTGAAGCGTAAAGAACACCACAATCTCAGAAGTGACACTCTGTAAGAAGTAACTTAGTATTGTTGCTTTAATAATTAAATGACTAAGCGGAACATTAGTTTCAAGTAGCAGAAAAAAAGAAAGGTTGCGCCGAAAATAAATATCCCCTCCTTTTCTCTCACAGTGATCACATTACGATCCCCAGCCGTGAACATGACCGTGAGAGGAGGTTTTGCACATCATCATCATCATCATTCTCATCTCTTCTCCACTTCGCCGATGATCCACTCCGCTGAGTTCTTTTTCTTTCGTCGCGTTAGCTGAGAACCAGTTCAGCTTCTTCATGGGAAAAGACGTTTTTTATGGGCTACTGTGCCGCAGTAATTTATCTTGAATTAAATTAGGTGAAATGTTGTGGTTGCTCATGTAACAGATCTGTTTGAAAGCAAAGCCGTTATCTTACTGAAATATTTAGCAACAATTTTCAAGTGCTTTAACAAATTGCAAACATGACATTGATAACTAGCCAACTTTTAGTTATTTTTATGCCGTTCGTTGTTCCTTCACCAGTACGTCCGTCCATCTATTTGTGAGTACAATTTTTGTGTTTCTCGAAATCGAATTTAACAAGAAAGATGACACCGAATTTCTGGTTGTAATGAGCATGCCTTTTGAAACCGTTCTGACGCGAATTAAATTTATCAAAGCTATTCAAAGTCAATGAAACCAGTTAAGAAAACAATCAAACGGTTTTTACAATCGATGAAACATCCAGAAATAGAAACATCTGCTTAATTGCACCAGCGGCTGAAAAGCATGTTACGAAGATTTACAAATGGCGCTCAAAAAGTTTCTCATAGCGCAGGAAAGTTATCAGAGACAAAATGATTTTCAAATCGAACAGTTAAAAGAAGAAATGTAGAAGGAAACATTATATAACGTTATGCCTTCTAGCGGAAGAATTTTGCATAATGGAAAAGTTGACAATAGGCGAAAAATATTTAAAGGTGAGCGGTATTGGTCCATGAAAGAGCCTTTTCAATCCAGGTTTTAGAAGCTTAGATTTTGCTGTAAATGCAGCAGAAGCAGAAATTAACAGTTACGCCTCCTGGTGGCCAAACCTGTTTTTACTAAAATTTAGAAATTATATGCAAAATATTTCCCATCAGGAGTTGTAGCCGCCGCAGAAAGAATTCTTCAAATCTGAATTTTAAAGATGCAGAAATATCGGGGAAAACGCAGTTTACTTTTACGCGGTCTAGCGGATAATCTATGCGTAACTTGAAAAAGTAACTGTACCTAAAATAGTCTTTGATATAAAGTAATCGAAAGGTAAACAAAATTGTAATCTGACGCTTAGAAGCAAATATATGGAATAAAATGTATTTTGAATTCGATATCACCTGCATTTATTTACGCAAAATTGCGCGTTGTGAAAGCGGCGAAAATGCGCATTGTGGGATAAAAAAAAAAAGAAATGAAGGATCATCATTCGCTTATTTTAGGCTTCCCAATGCAAAAAGAATTTTCCAAATTGGACTATTAGTTACAGAGATATGGTGTCCACAGACGGACGGACGGACGGGCAAACCGATAACATGAGCACGATCTTTTTTACAGAAGACTTGCTGAAAAATATGGTTAAGGGTACAAGACTTTGCGCAAGTTTGGAGTTCAGTAGTGGCAACTTTTACCAGGGCACCTATTTTTAGAGACAACTGCTGTGTTGTTAAGAAGACATCTGAAGTATTAAGACACATTAAAGTTGAGAAGTTGAAAGGTGTCGAAGTTATACGAGATTTCTACTAGAGAATTAGATTTAAGGAAATTATGAAATTTTACCTTGTGAAGACGCTGTGCTTAAGCGGAATAGGTTTGAAAACTGTATAACTGAGGCTGCAAGGATAGCATGTTTAGTGGTAGTATCTCAAGACAGGAACTTTAGAACATCCTGTTGTCCATTGTAGCTAACAGAGGTGTGTAAAGCCTTTAACCGCTCCAGTGGCCAAGTGGTACGAAGCGTTGGGTTGTAATCATTCGCCCCAGATGGTTCCGGGCTGGAATTCCGAGTGAGGCATCTGTGGAGTGTTTGTTTTACTGCCCTAGCTCCTTCGCTTTTCTGGAACCAGAGACCCCAAGTTAGGAACGGACGACTGCTTATAGTCCACGGAGTTGTTCACGGTTGTCGTTAAACCCTAAACAAAGCAAAAACGAGCTGTTAGAGATAAAGCTTATATTTAAAGTGGTGAGGCACAAGTTATATCTTATGAAGTTACTTGTCTGGGAACAAAACTGTGTGTCAAGAATGCTGAAGTTAAGTCATCGGAAGATTTTGGGTATTACATGGAACAGCGTAAAGCAATGTGGAGTCTTATTAAAAGTCTGAGAAAGTGGGAGGGGCGTTTGTCATGTACAACCCGTGCTTCTTTATCTATTCAATACATCCTCCTGTAATAGCAGAAGTTGACTCGCTTTGTCTAATAAAATGTGTTTCCTTGACAAAGAGTGCCAGCTTTAGGTATATTCTAACTTCGAAGAGTGACTTAAGAAAATATCGATGAAATTGATCCAGAACTGCTTAAACATCGTGGAATAGCATATGTTCTTTGTTTGCACAGATGGGCAGGAAAACGAATGTGTTCATTCTTGTCTAGCAAAGGTCAGAGTGTCATTTTAAAAGAAATGTAACAAAAGGGACTGCTATAACTACCGCAGAATGTATTTAATGATAGTACCTTGCAAAGTTTTATCACTAGATAAGAAACCAAGAAAAGTGGCAGAAAATCAGTTAAATGAAAGACAGGGCAGCTTCAAGAGTGGTACATATCAAGATATATGCATTTGTACTCAGGCAGCTTTTTGAAAAGATGAGCTACTGCACTTTTGCTCTAATACTGGCTTCTTTGGATTCGACCACGCTTTTCTCTCGAGCGACTTTATCTACTAGTTCTCCATCGACCGTGTTCATGAAGTGCAAGGTCTGTCTTTCTGAAAAGCAAATGTCACCTGAGCATCATCTCATTGGTTGAAAGCAGCGCATGATCTGAGGTCAAGGGTTTTAACGGGAAGTAGGTGTACATAGAAGTGCCATTCCGTAGTCCAGGTGCGGAGTTCAACGGCCCACTGCCGCCGCACTTGCCGGTGGTGTAACTTCAATGGTAATCTGAGCAATGGGCGCCGTGCGACAAGTCCCCGCTCCTGCATACGACATCGAACGGTACATGCTGACACAGGTTGTTGCGCAACACACCCTAATTCCTGCACTAACGTTCGTGATGGGGCGGTGCGAGCTATCAATGCCCGCCGCACAACATGCCGGTCCTCTCGTTCGGTAGTGTGCCGCGGCTGCGGCAATCGCTCACGTCGGTCCGTCAGTCCCTCCCGCACCCACCGAATCCATACTCGCCTCACTGTGGCTGGATGTCGTTTCACACGGGTGCCGATGTCTCGGTACGATAAACCGCTGTCACGATAAGCCACTATTCGTCCTCTGTCGCACTCCGAAACGTGCTGGAATGACTGCTGTATTCTGCGACGAGGCATCAGGAAGCTTCCCACGCACAGGTCCAGCAGCACAACACACTTTCACTACTTACACCTCGCCTTCTGTGCATCCTTCTTCTAGTGCTTCTCGGTGGAGTGCCTGGCGCACATGATTTGCATATGTCCTGCAATGCTAATCGCTTGTATGTCCTCTCGCGGGTGACGCATGCTGCGAATTTCAGGCCAATCGGATGCTTCCTTCTTGGTGTTGCATTTTGGGTGGCCAGCAGTGTATTAATTCTATAAGATTTTTTACTATGAGTCCAATTTTGAGAGAATGGCTGAACGTAATGATATGGATGAGGTATCAAATTAAAGGTCTTACCATGTAGATGTGCCAGTCGAAGAGAAAAATAAGATTAAGGCAACGGTTCGCGCGTTGTGGGGCGGCAAAGTTCCCATGTAAAGTCTATGGGAGAAGCGTGTGGTTGACATCCCAATGCTAGCAGGCATTGGGATCAAAGTTCTTCTCATCGGAACAGCGAACACTCTCGAAGACCTGATTGTGTTATGCCATTGGACTGTGTGATGTATATACACAATTTAATATTCATTCGATCCAGTTTATTCACATAGGTAAGGCGTTTCCCATTATGTAAAGATGTAAATAAACATCCCGTTGACCATTTTTAGTGAAAATATTACGGGCGACTGCTTATAGCTCATTGAGTTGCTCACGGTGGTCGTTAAACCTTCAGTAAAATAATAATAATAATAATCACGAACCTGGACAATTGTCTTTACTGAAGTGGTTGAATGAATTTGTCAGTCAAATAAAGTTTACATTCGTTGTTTCATATGAGTTTATTCCATACGAAAAAAAAAAAAAAAAACTAACTGTCGGTTCCGACGGGTGAAGAGTATTCGCAACGCGAATCTCATTCCAACAACATTTACAAACACAGTTGTGACTGAAGATGAGAGTGAAAGAGTGCGCTATCCAGTTGAAGTTTTGCACACGATCGGGATGAGTGGCCTTCCGTCTCACATTTTACGATTGAAAAAGGGTGCAGTCGTGATGCTTATCACGAACCTGGCCACCCCAGTGGCACAGTGGTCTAATCGCTGACTTATGATGGTTCGTTCGTGAAGGGTCAGGGTTCGAATCCCGGTGAGGCATGGATGTTGGGTTTGTCTTACGGCAATGGCTCTCTCCCTTCCCTGGAACCACTGACCCTAAATTAGGGACGGGCGTCTGCTTATAGTCCATTGAGTTGCACAGTGGTCGTTACACCTTCAATCAAAAAAAGAAAAAAATCACGAACCTGGACTATTATTGTCTTTACTGAAGTGGTTGAATGAATTTGTCAATCAATTAAAGTTCACATTTGTTGTTTCATACGAGTTTATTCTTTTCAAAAAAAAAAAAAAAAAAAAACTAACCGTCGATTCCGAAAGGTTTCGTCTAATTTAAATATAAAAAGCTTTTTTTTTCCCAGTCAAAATAAAAGAACTTTCCCCTAGATGTAGTAGACAATAAAATGGTGCACCACTAATATGGTGTCGCTCTAGTTCGCGGTTTTCCGACGAAAATATTTTTCAGGAGATTGACAAGTCAGTTTCTAGCCCCGTTGCTTGACCGTCGAGTTCTTATGACTTCTGCTGTGAGAATTTCTGAAAGACATAGAGTATAAAAATCAAAGTTATTAACTTGCTAACCTCAGACAGCACACAGTTCTTACAATTAATACCTACCGTTAGAAATGCTGAACAACCCCCCCCCGAAAAAAAAAAGCGCTTTCTGTATGGAAGTGCTTCACGTGTTTGTCATGCGTCACCTGAGCTCGTGCACACGCTTTACGGACCACATTCATTATTATCGTTATGATTACCGGGTAGCAGACTCCGAAAGAACTATCGCAAGCAGTAGTACTGTACCGGATATTCATGGCGGAATGAATAGAACAACGTCGTATTCAGCGACAAGTCATGCTTATGTCCCAGCGCCGACAAGACTTTAGAGATCACGGGGTCACCGAGTTGTTCTTGATGGCATCCGCGAGTGTCGTCCGTCTCCTCAGCCTGGTGTTACGGTTTAAAGTGTTTTCAGTTTCAACAGCAGTTCACCGCTCATACGCGTAGCGGGTATTATGACAGCATTACGATACGTCGATGAAGTGCTGCATCCCGTTTTGTTACCGCATCTCCTTGGTATTTCCTGATGCTCAGTTTCAACAAGATAACGCTCGTCCGCACACTACCAATATCAACAGACAATGCCTACAAGGTGTCATGGTGCTGCCCTGGCCAGCACGATTCCCAGACTTCTCCTCAGTAAAGAACGAGTGGAACGTCATTGGCAAACGACTTAACACCTGGGCACGATCCCTTCGAAATGTCGATGAATTGTAGACAGAGATCAAAGACGCATGCTGAGCGGTACCTCAGTACACCATCCGGGGACTTTCCACTGGATGCCATGCCGTGTTTCCGAATGTATAGCCCAGCAGGGCGGTCATTCATGTAATCTCTCAGAAGTTAAATCCCTTCCTTCGCATTTACTTGTCTACATGTTTGGTAAGTTTCGTTTCATTTCGTACATTCCTTCATGTCGAACGACGTGCATTTTATTTTTATTTCAAAGTCTGCGAAAAAAAAACAAGCTTCGTTTGTGCGTGTGTGTGTGTGTGTGTGTGTGTGTGTGTGTCCAACACACAAAAACGAAGTTTGTTTTTCTGCTTGTACTGAATGGAAGTAGACTAAGTGCCAAAAGTCATGGGATAGCAGTATGCAAATTTTTAACTGGCGCTGTCGTCGTATAAAGGCTTCAACGCACGCCACGATTTTTATCAGTTTGCGAGGTGTAACCTCGTAAGTCAGGTTGAACAACTGCCAGTAATATTATGGCAAGCCGACGTGAATCATAGGAGTTTGAACGAGGCATGTAGTAGGAGTCAGACGAATGGGGCATTCAATTTCCGAAGTTGTGCGAACATTCAACATTCCTCGATCCAAAATGTCACGTGCGTACAGAGAATACGTCATGGAAAGCATTGCCACCCACCGTGGACAGCGCACTGGCCGATAACTGCTGCCGAATTACCGTGACCAGCGGCTTCTGACCAGGATTGTCCATGCTAACAGACAAGCGACACTGACTCAAATAACATCCACATTCAATGCAGGAGGTACCAGAGACATATCCATCAGATCAGTGCAGTGTAATTTATCGTCCATGGGGAATGGGAGCAGAAGACACACCACAGTGCCTTTGTTAACACCACGATATTGGACACAGCGCCACATATGGACTCCTGAACACGATAATTGGGCCCTGGAAGACTGGCAACATTTGGTGTGGTCCGATGAGTCACGCTACCAGTTGTTACGAGCTGATGGTAGGGTTTGGGTGTGGCGCAGATCCCATAAGCCCATGAAACCAAGCTATCAACAAGGCACTGTGCAAGGTGATGGTGGTTCCATACATGTGTGGGCTGTCTTTACATGGGATGCTTTGGGTCCTTTGGTCCTCGTAAGCACGTTATTAGCCGGTAATCGCTTTGTTGCTCTACTGGGTGACCATTTGCAGGACTTCATGTACCCCAACAACGATAGAATTTTCCAGGCTGACAGTGCACCATGTCATCGGGCCCAAGTTGTCCAAAATTGGTTTGAGGAACATTCTGGACAGTTCCGACGGATGGTGTGGCCACCACGTTCGCCCGACATGAACCCAACAGGTCACTTATGAGACATAATGGGAAGGTCCATTCGCACCCAAGATCTTGCACCTATAAATACCAGGGATCTGTGTGCGGCTGTTCAGAAGGAATGGCTTAACATCTCTCTAGAAGTCATCCGGCCACTTGTGGAATCGATGCCGTGCCGAGTTGCTGCACTTCCCCGGGCTATAGAGGAGGTCCTACACAATACGTCTCCCATGACTTTTGGCAATTCAGTGTAGTTACATTACTTACGAATTCAGCCTACTGTTCTTTAGAGTATTCTGCACGATATTGCTGCCGTCTATTCCTTGACCATTGGGCTCTCTCTGCTGACTGCGGAAATAAGTTTTTCTTCTTAAGCAAAGGATGCACAGGTATGTGTGACGTACCTGCCAGCAGGACGCACACGACATAAAGGCGCATAGGAGTCAGAATGAACGTCTGCGTAGCTCAGTTGGTAGAGCGACTTGTTCCGCACCTAACGGTCCCGGGTTCGAATCCCGACGCAGACCAGAAATGACGGAGAAATTTACTTCGTTATAATGGCGCCCGAACTATCCGGATGACCCGACCGTTCAAAATCTCGCAATGGTGTTATGTTATTTCCACACCGCGAGATAGGAAAAATCAGAGAATCTCTTCTCCAGCGCTTCAAAAGAAAAAAAAAATGTGTGTGACGTTGCATTCCACACACCGGGTTGACTGGAGTTCTCAAGTGCACGTTCTGCAGTGGATGGCTGCCTGCAACGATTCATGGTCACGGCTGATCCGTAAGCCATGCCCCCGGCCCTCGTCCGGGGGAGGGGGGAGATGTGACGTACCTATCAGCAGGACGCACACGACATAAAGGCACATAGGAGTCAGAATGAACGTCTGCGTAGCTCAGGTGGTAGAGCGACTTGTTCCGGAATAAGCGGACTCGGGTTCGTTTCCCGGCGTAGACCAAAAAATGACGGAGAAATTTACTTCGTTATATATGCTTTTATCGTGTGCTAGTCTGTACTAACCCAAACCCAGGTATAGATTCCACATCTACTGCTATGTGTTCAACTTACATACGCTGGATTTTAAAAAGCTGGGCGCTGCACAGGTCTGCAAGTTTCTATTATCATCTTCAAAATATATTTAATTTTCCGGTTACTAAATGTATACTTCTAAACAAATTTTAAAGCCCATTCAAGTACAAACGTTGGGTAATTTAATGCATAAAAATTTAGAAATGAACGATTTCTTCAATATTTGTTTAAACATGTTAACTCAACATAAAGTATGGTACTTCTCAGGTTTGCTGTGAGGAATGTGCAAATCGGCGGTAAAATGGTTTTCAAGATTCCGAACATGCAAATGAGCTGTAAGAAAGAAAGATCCTTCTGTACACGTTGGAGCATTGCTTACTGTTCGTTCCCAAACAAATCGCGTGCATACGTGACTTCTCCAGCAACCAAGGCGACATAAGTGGCCCCTGGTGAGCTCATTTCCCGCTGAGGCAGTATTATAGATGAAACGCCCGTTACTCAAAATTTTGTTCATACACAAAAGGAACTAAAACTGTCTACGAAAATTGAGAAACAGTACATGAAACGAATTAGTATGTGCCTTTGCGAACAGTTACCAACGACAAATGAATATTCAGTATGAGAAACACACACACACACACAGAAAACTCATTGCCTATTCTTTACCATATAATACACAAGAGTTACAAAATTTCTTGACTTGGGGAGGAATTAAGTCATGGAAAAAAACACAAGAAAACATTAGACATACGGTTTGTACATTGGTCGTCTGGATAGCCCGAATCTATAGTTCTTCTTTCAAAAGGAATATAATAGCTCTGAGGGCGTTCTGAGTCGAATTTATTTCAGTGTTGAAAGTCTTTATTACGGCTTCTTCAAGGGTTCCAGAACGGACTTAACACCGCAATGATAATATCTTCTATTTGAAGATATTATTTTCTTCTAAATTGTTTAGAGTATAGCTGTGATATTTTTATCCTGGTATTGGAAGCTGTTGTGTAATTTAGCACAGACATTTCTGGTTGACTTACAATTTAAGCATAGCCCACATCCAGTGGCGTAGCAAAGATGTCTGGAGCCCGAGGGCAAGATATATAATTTGCTGTCCTTGAGAAATGACAAAAGCGATGATAGAGAAAATGTTTTTTTTTTTTTTTCTTTATGTGTCTTGACTATCGGTAAGCACCTACCTACCCAAGAAAATTGTGTACCTTTTTCCATATCAAATATATTTTGAGAGTTTATCACAAGCAAATTTAATTTCATATTAAAATACTCTCAAAAAATTTAAACCTGGATTAAGCAGCGAAAAAACATACACGTATATGCTATCCCAGCAAAAACACAAGTTTTGAGAAACTGTTGGCCACTAGCTGGCAGTGATGAGTCACTGCTGGCTCTGCCGTTCACGGTACGGGAGCGGCCCGTTGGTGGCAGCGCTATCAGTTGGCAGCCATTGATGGCCCTGCAGCATCGTCGTGGCCACTAATGGCCCGTAGCTGGCAACCAAGACAACCCCAACACGAGGTGGAAGTAGCTGGCTGCGCATGCGCAGTAGCAACACGTGGTACCAGTTAGTTGAAGACGTCGCCATCGTGTTATTTTAGTGGATGTTAAGAAAAAAAAGCCATATGTAGAGAGACGAATTAGTTTTTTTAATGAAATGCGGCGTCGACGAAGATCACCGTCTTTACAAATAAATACATAGTCAGTTACTCTCATGTATTTGTAAAAGCTCATTTCGTAGCAAAATTCCCGCACCAACACACGAAGAATCGAGAATACAAACAGCGATGAAACACACACTCCATTCTCATGAATAACAAGAAATATTTTTTTTAACTCAGTAAATGTACTGTATAATCTTTTGTTAACATACACTAAAAACCGCCTCAAACAAAAGTTCCGGAAAGACATTAAAATATCATTATGTTGGAAAAAAATAAGAATTATACGCGTACAAAATGGGTATTTTCATTACAAAATGATCAAGTATTTGAAAATAAATAATAATAAAAAAAAAAAAAACGATATGTCAGCATAATGCAGTCATCCATGGGGTAAATACAGAAGATTGGAGGAATTCGTTGCTAAAAATAACCGGAAGTAAAATAAAATATCTTTCCTATTTGGAAAAAATGCAGCTTCGGACAGTGGGAAAAAAGTTACGTTAAAAATGTAACAAAATGTGACTTGAACGGGTAAACATGTTAATCAAACAATCGCCTTTCAAGACCACAAGAACAACACAGAACTTTGGAAAATATTATTAAGTTAGTACACTCGTTGAAATTGAGTAAAGATTCCTTAAGATAAATAAAAAAGAAATCGTTACGTTCAAAAATAAATTTATGAATTATATGAAACGGGCGTTTCTGAAAAATAAGTCGCAATATTGTAAAATTAAAAAGAGAACCCTTCGTTTCACATCTTGCAGGAAAGACACACCTTCAAGCAGCGGATAGTGCGCTGCAAGCTCACGTCACGTAGTGGTTAGAGCGTCAGCTTCGCAATCAAGCTGTCGTGACTTCGACGCTGTCCTGATCCACCGGGTGTTTTTCCGGATCTGTTGAGAAAATATCCGCAGCGCCGTGACATTATGCAGGTAAGTTTCGTTGAGAAAGAAATAATTGTTGTGCCTTTGAGGAACTGTGGTTATTTATTAATTTTTAATGGCTACTATTGAAAAATTGACGAACAAGTTTCGGCAAGCCATCAGTTACGTCAAGTGATTGCTGGCTGCCATTGCCGGGCAGCCAGCAATCACAGACCGTATTAAGCTAGCCATCATTTATGACACGTGCTTGCAGGACCGCTTAAGGGCCGGTTGTGGCAGCCACTGCCTGTGATGGATAACTAATAGCCCTGTCCTGGCACATGACAACTGATGGGGGTGCTAAATATTTGTCTGCTGCTGGCCCGAACTGCTGATCTATGTGGTGGCAGCCGGAACATTTTATTGACGTTTGGGCAGCGGCAACATAGTGCTGGGCCACTACTGGCTGCCATTGTTGGGTTGAGTGCTGGCCCAGCAAGACTGCTTTTGCTGGGAGGTACAGTATCAAACCTATAAAAATGGCAGATTAACAACAAAAACAGAAATTTATCTCCAACCCGGTGACCGTGCGGTCTGAGGCGCTACTCCTGGCAGTTCGTTTAAGACTGGCCTCTGTTCAAGTCTCATATGAGGCATGTGTGGTGTAATTGCCTGATGGTGCTAGTTCTCTCATTCCCCTGGCCCCAAACAGGTGCCCATCTTGTCTTTATGTTTGCTAAAGGTGGTCGTTCAACTTAAAAACAAACTAAAATCAGTGTTGAACATTCAATTGCAAGAAAATTTTCTCCTTGAGTTGAGAAAAATGCATTTTTACACACTATAAAATTAATTGACATGGTGCATTTCCAACTTTACCAACTGGCTCCAGGGATCATCTTCCCATCTCTGACGCCCCCTTCCCTGCTAAATCAACTTTAAAGAACACTAAGGCAAACATAATTCTTATCCTTTAGTATTTATAAGGTCTGAACATTGTATGAAAAAGGAAAAGACTGCGTTGAAATGGGACGGGCCGCCCCGGTGGCGCAGTGGTCTAAGCGATGGCTTCCGATCATTCGTCCGGAAGGGGTCCGGGTTCGAATCCAGCTGAGGCATGGATGTTGCGTTTGTCTTACGGCACTGGCTTTCTCCCTTCCTTGGAACCAGTGGTCCTAAATTAGGGACGGGCGACTGCTTACAGCCCATCAAATTGCTCACGGTGGTCGTTAAACATCCAATAAAGAAAAGAAAAAAAGAGACAAATATATACACCGAAGAGGCAAAGCCTTATGACCACCGCATCTTTATGCAAATCGAGCAACTGCTGGTAAACGATGGCACGTGTGGAGGTCATCAAACAGTATAAATAACACCAGATACTGCGCTCTCTCTTAATCAATGTTATTCTTGTTCCACAGGTGGGAAAGGCAGCGGACTTAAGCGAGTTATAATAAAGGCCTAATTGCAATGGCCACACGACTGGGTCAGATCATTTTTAAGACAGTAAGGGTTATGGGGTGCTCACGGTTAGCCGTGGTTAGTACCTTCAAAAAGTGGTCCAAGTAAGGAACCATTTTTTGAACACTTTGCTCACTTCTAGCATCGATAAGCCGCCCACAGCTTATCGATGCTATCGATCCTGTATGGGACAATCCAACAGAAAGGACTGTGGCGCAAATCGCTAGTAATTTGAATGCTGATGACGGGAGTAATGTGTCACAAAACACAGTATATGGAACTCTGCTGAAACTGGAGCTACACGCCGCTCTAAGTGCCCATGCTAACCTCAGTTCACCATCGAAAGCGCGTACAATGGGCACGCGACCATCGAAACTGGATGATTGGAAGAAAGTCGTCTGGTCTGATGAATCTCGTTTTCTGTAGCACCATGTGAACGGCAAGGTACGTGTGTGTCCTAGGGAAATGTTGGCACTAGGATGCAGTTGGTGACGAAAAGAAGCCGATAATGATTTGGGCAATGTTCTGCTGCGAAACCCTAGGCCCAGTCATTTATGAGCAGAAAACTATGAGTTCTACCACCTGCTTAAACATCATTGCAGACCTGGTATGTGCTTTCATGGCAACAGTATTCCCCTCTAGTAGTTTTTTAGTCCGATAATGCACCATGCCATACTGCCCAAGATGTTCTGGAATGGTTGGGCATGAAGAAGACTTCCAGGTGTTGCCCAAGCTTCCAAATTCCACATATATCAATCCAATCGACCATCTGTGGTTTATGTTGGGACAGCAAATCCGATCTGCGGTGGCTCAACCACGTAACTTGCAAGAATTAAATAATCGGCTGGCAACGTGTTGGTGCCAGATACCAAAAGACACCTTTTCAAATCTTGTAGCGTCGATGCCTCGTCGGTAAGGGATGTTTCGGACGGACGTGGAGGACCGACATCATACTAGGCAGGTGATTACAATGCTTTGGCTTTTCGATGTACGTATTTCAAATATGCGTGTAAGGTAACTTTTTTCCATTTAGTTTACTCCCTTTTGAAATAAACCAAAAAAGGTCTTCAAAAAAAAAAAAAAAAAAAAAAAAAAAAGGAAGTAGTTCCACGAAATCAAAGTAAAACATACCGAATAATAGAATTTTCAAGCTCCACACGATCTGTATCACAGCATCAATAGCAATCAAAAATACGTTAAACTTCTTTTATCTCCAAAATTCTTTAAATGATAAATTGTACCATAAGTCATGCTGTGGCGATATACGCACAAAAGCTAATTCAACAGACTGAAGTTGGGAGCTTTTTGTTGTGGGATGATGCATGAGGTCAGTATAGAAATCAGAATGCTTGGCTATCAGTGGGATGATTTCAGGAACCACGTCGCCTGAAGAAAAATGATCATAAACGAGGAAGGTCGTTAGTGAGAGGTCATCTTATATATATATATATATATATATATATATATTTTGTTTTCTCTACTTACAAATTGCAAACAACAGATTACCCTTTCGATATGGAAAGAAAGGAGTCAAGGTTTCTATCTGCGGCTTCATTTTTTCTTTTTGGACCTGCCGCAAAATATAGTGTAGCCGAACGGATGGATATGCTGTCACATTTCATTTATTTGATATACAGTGGTGGTCAAAACGAAAGGGTAATTTATAAATTCGTACATAACTCGAAGTATTTGTAAGAAAATTTAACGAAATTTGGGATAGAGATTTATGATTATATTATTTCTGCATGTCAAGCAGAAGAAATTCATAATATTATAATTTACATGTGTTAATATCATAATCTTGTAATTCCCATGAAAGAGAAGTCCATGGAATAATATTTGAAATTTGTTTCGTAAGAGAACTGCTATTCTAATATGGAGTACGATGATCCCCTGACAGCCATGCATCGACTCCTCATACTGTTTATGACGGTACTGAAAAGTTCTTGAGGGATCAGTGACCACCCCTCAGCAAGAGCTGTTCTAAGTTCTTCAAGTGTTCTGGCAGGGGCTGGCAAGCTCCAATGCGTCGCCCTGAAGCTTTCCATACAAGCTCAGTGGAATTGAGGTTATTTTAGTGGATGTTAAGAAAGAAAAAGAGCCATATGTAGAGAGACAAATCAGTTCAAACAAAAGTTCCGGAAAGACATTAAAAAATCATTATGTTGAAAAAAAAAAAGAATTATATGCGCGAAAAATGTGTATTTTCATTACAAAATGATCAAGTATTTGAAAATAAATAATAATAATAATAAAAACGCTATATGAGCATAATGCAGTCATCCATGGGGTAAATACACAAGATTGGTGGAATTCGCTGCTAAAACTAACCGGATTAAAAGAAACTCAATTTGATGAATATCTTCCTCTTCGACAAAATCGTCAACCGAATGAGCTCGATGAGGTTGTACATTATCATCTATAAGAATAAATCTCGACCGACGTCTCCGCTGAATGGTCTGACATAAGGATTAAGGATCTCGTCTCAGGGTCCTGAATCTTTATGTCAGGCGGTAACAGAGCGACTCTGAAAGATGGGCAGGTCTGTACATCCGTTCTTCATGAATTCTGTTCATGCCATCGCGCCATGTGATCCCTTTCTCTGATATTAGATGGACTGCTAAGGGTCCCTATTTCTCTCCAGATGAGAATACTTTGCGAATCCATACTTAAGCTGAATCGCTATTCATCTGTGAAAATCCCACTGGCCTGGACTCCAAGTCTGATGCTGGAGTCTCCATGCTAAACGTGCTCGTCGGGCAGTGGGTGTTAGAGGGTCACAAATAACTAGTCTCCTTGCATAAAGGTATTGCTCAGAAGTCTTCTACAAACAGTAGCATTGAAACCCTCTTTCCTGTAGCTCCTGCAAGCTTCAATGAGCGTTAGTTGCCTAGGGGACATCTCTCTTTTCCGCCTGGCAGTCGTCTCTTTCCGTTGTGACAAAGAAACGAGTTTTGTCCTGGTAGCCCACGAACATCTGACTATTGAATTTATTCCGCTAAAGGCGTAAGGGTAAATTTTATCTTCCCTGATAGCTGTGCTTCTAAAAGTCTGATTTGAAAATTTTTTCTTGTATCGGATAGAGCGAGAAGGTACTTGCTAGTTCGATCAGTAACGCTCCTCACTCGCGTGGAAACCATCGTGGACTTGAGTTCCACAGTGTAGGGATTTCTTCCCACTGGAAGTCAGGAAAAACAGTTCTGGAATAGAGCAACTGGTGCGTTCAGGCTGAAAAAATTAAAAGTAGGAACCAAAGTTAGTTTGCATAGGGACTCTGAAAAAATACAAACTGATGATTTTGGAAGGTCGGGAAATACCTGTGTAAAAACAGAAAAACCGTAAATGACATTTTCGTTTAAAAAACGGAAATCTATCAAAACACTGAATTTTTCGAGACGCGGATGGCTTAGTGGTTAGTGAGTCAGACTATCAAAGCAAGGTCCTCAGGTTCGAATCTGGGCTGATCTTTCAGAGATGGTGAGATTTACTAACAATCGCTGAATATCGGACGAGCACGTTAAATGACGGCCCCCAGGCTGGACCCACTGGTTAAATGGGTATCCTTTATTATGCCCCCTCTCCTTGAAATTCTCTCACCCCTCTGTGTGCCACATCGTACTTGTACGGTGCCGCCATCTACGGTACTCTAATCTCAATACAACCTGTTCTGTCAAAGTCGCTAGACTTGCTCTCATTCCTTCCGTTTCTATGTCCTGCCCAAAGGCGATCTCGCTGTAGGTGGCTGGGACCTAAACTCTACTCACTGTGGACGGAAGTCCTACAAGAAAATGACAAATACTGTGGCTAACACTGAATTTTTCGTTTCTAATAAAAGGAAGATTTTCAAATTCGCTGAAAGTCGGTAGCCTAACGGAAATTTTCTTGCACGCATTTTCAGGAATTTTTCTTGAATTCACACCACTTAGTTTTTACAGTTAGGTGGAATTTATCCAGGATTGCCAAAAAAGACGGTTCACGGTATTGTTTAACAGCAACGCCACTAAAGAAAAAACAAGAAAAGACTTCGATTTATGAATGAAAGTAAAAATGTTTTCACACCCAACTAATGGTAAACTGTTTTCATACCTTTGCAGGTGCATTTCCGAAAACGCATTATTTCAGGACCTTATGGTGATCACGATCATAGATCATGTTCACTGATTATGTTCAGTGCAATGAATAAGTTGCCCTAAAGCTTCTATTCTCACAGCTACTTACTGTATTTGTTCTTAGTGTTGAGTCATAACCACTTAGTTTATGCTACCATACATCACTGCACATATTGTATGGAGTTTGATTCCTTTTTGAAATTCTATCCTCAGGTAAGTAAACACAAAATCTGTAAGTGAGTTAATCAATCTCACTGATTTTCTGTTTTCAAAATGAGACGCATTTTCATTTAAAGATTTTCAGGTATTTTTTCAACACCGAAATTAAACGATGGAATGAACACACCAAATTTCATTTTGCAGTTCTCGAAATCATAAAATTAAATATTTAGAAATATGTACTGAAACTCACTTTTTACCGACTTTTTTACTTTCGCAGTCATAGGAAGCTAAATCTTAGGTGTGACACACTAAAATTTCAGTACCAGCTAACTTCAAAATTTTCCAGATTAATCCCATTGATTTGAATCTGCAAGAACTGAAGTTTAATTTGGAGACTTCATTTTCGTCAGCATGCTACAGGATGCAAACCTACCACCACTCACTTCCATTTGCCTCTGTATCTAGACTTAGACTCTCATTTTCTTCTCACAAATCTGGTTATTTCTATTCTCCCTCTAGGTCTGCCTGTTTTCTAATGTTACTTGTTTTTTAATCGACCTAGTTTCCGTTACCTTTTCTTGATTATATTAATCCAAATTTCTTGCTTTTTTTCTGTCTAAGTCGTCCAGCATTTCGTTGAATTTTGCCGTAAGTAGTTTGTTTGTTTTTCAAAAATTTTATGTTCCGCTCATACAGAGTTAGGACAAGTATCCAGAGGGGTGCCTGGTTATCGTGGTCCGGGTGAAAAACCATTAATGAGGCCCCCTCCCTACGTGTTGAAAAATAATAATGAAATTTTTGAACATGACTCATACAGATAAAAATCTTACGTCTACAATCGGAAGTGGTATATTTATTCTGCTTATCAGCTAATTGAATGGGCAATATACTCAACTAATATTTTATGAATGCATAATTTTTATTTTGTTTTGTAAATTACATAAATGTTGTTATGGGCCAAAAATTAATACAACATTCTCTTACCCAAGTATTTGTTGCTTGCTCATCAGTCATCACAAAAAAACTTCGAAGTCGTTCAAATGAAAGAGTAATAATAACTGAAAATATAATGTTCGTTTTGTCGTTAATGAGTCATGAGTATTTCGACTTCACTGAAATTCTACAGTCAGCAAATTGTAGTTGTTTGCACTAAAAATCAGGACATAAATACTTCTTCAAAAATAGAAATAGATAAATATAACTATCATTATTGTACAAAAGATAAATATGAACAAAATTCCGACGATCGATTTGTGTATTAATTTTTGCCATGAATGTTTTCGGTAATTTCACATCAGCGATTTTGTTTCGTTATTCTGGATCTACTTCTTTAGTACGGAATCAAAATCACGCTTCTTTGTTTCTTCATTTTCTATGCTTAATATCACTAAAGATGACAAATGATCTTGGGTCACTGTTGACCTTAAATATGTTTTAATTATTTTAATGTTTGCAAAATAATCTTTCGGAATATGCAAAGGTTACTTGTATAGTAAAAAATAATCTGAAAGCGATCAAGTTTAGGGAAATATTGCTGTAATTGCAATCAATTATCTGCCCTTCAGAAACTTGAATTTGTTGTTGTCCGCGAGAAGATTTTCTATAATTTGTAATTCATCTAAATTATCATCTGATATGTCGGCACTAAATTTAATCAATTCTTTAGATAAATCAAGGAAGGAAAAAATATTCTTCATAATGCATGGAAATTCGATAGATTATTCATAGCATTCAGATTGTAAACTCTGAATATATTTGTAGCTCTTACTAGTCATCCATGTAACATCTCTCAGAAAACTTGAAAATTTCATCTCCCTGGAGAGGCAATCGAACCCGGATCTTCCGATTCAATGTAATAAATAAGAACTATAGGCAAATTCAGAGTTTATCATCTGAATGCTATGAATATTCAATTCTTTAGATGATGTTAAATTTACTTAGCTTCAATGAGAGCACAGCTCATTTGGGTGAGGAATGCAGTTCTACTGTGAAGTGATTTAAACGAGTTTACGACAAGTGATCACCAGGCAACTGGTCACATTCAGTTTTAGGGCCATCAAACTGCTTTGCATAAAAAACTGTATTGTTCCTATATTTCTCCCTATTTGAGTAATTGCTGTTCCCTAAAAATGTTTTCTTTGTATCTTATTATCCTTAAAACATTAAGATATTGTTATGATTTTCTGGATAAAAGACGGGGCGGACAACTGCCCACAAAAGCATTGCGGGGGCTGTTGTATATTATTTCGTTTTCCCCCTTTCGTGTACTCTTTCATGTAGGGGGAGACCAAAAAGCAGTTAGGAATGTTGGGCTCTGGCCTAGGCTCTTATGATTAATGTTTTGCGCCTGAGTAAGAGTGTGACATTTGTGTTGCTAAAGCAAATACAGTGAAAACTCGTTTATAAGTATTCGACTTATTCGTTTTTGACATCTATACGTAAATTTGCGTTAGTCCGTATATCTCCCTGAAGTTACAATCACTTTTTTAATTCGGTTTTACATAATACATTTATACCGTATTTTCGATTATACTTAATTTTTTTAATTTCGGATTACTAAAACCACACAGTTCTTTGATTCGTTTATACGTAACCCAGATTCAGAATTTTACAGCTCTTAGCGAATCGAGACAGCGTTGCCGATTTTTTGACGTAGCCAAAGTTGAATCTTGATCCCATCAGAGAAGGGTATGTTGAGAAGAAAAATAATTGGTTTCGCATTCCATGCTATGTGAAAAAGTGCCACGAGTTCTTAGGAAAGCTGTAGCTTTCGATGTGGTGCGGGAGCTTTTTTTTTTTTTTTTTTTTTTTTTGGTAGCCTTGAAATAGATTATTAGATCATGCAACTAAAAACATACTAAATAACCATCGCAGTTATCTTTTGTTCGGTGAATTCAAGAAATTTTAAACAAGCAAAGATTAGCGAATATTTTACTCGACACTAATGGCAAATCGACAAGTAAACAAACTGCTTCGAAAAGATCGATGCTTATAAGTAAAGAATGTATAATAGGATTATTGAATATAAGGCAAAATAATATTCGGATTTAGCACCAAATTTCTCAAAGCCATAGTTTTTTTTTTTCATATAATATATTTCAAATATGAAAACTTACAGAATTTCTTAAACTAGTTTTTTAATGAAATTAGGATAAAAATTTAACACAAAATTCAAAACGGACAGTCTTAAGGTAGAAAACAAAGTATTCATGTATGTATATCGTACTAATATTATGAGTTAGTGAACATTACGCGTTTTTTTCCTTCTTTTTCTTTTTGGAAATATTAAAGTTTTGCAATAGTATTTAACATTTAGAAATTTCTTTACGCCTTTTTGAAGCGATTCCCTAAAAAACTTATAAACGAGGTTACCCTGTATATTTAGCACTGACAAAGTTTCTGCAATTTCCTCCGTCTGAGAAAATGAGAAAAAATCTCACCTTATCATCGTCTTCCGAACATGTCATAGTCATGCTATAATTCCGTTGGTATAGGATAAATTTATTTATATCGGTGGAGTTTCCAATTCAATTTTCATTTTATATGTGGCAATAATAATTGTTGCGCACGTCAGATTTGCACAGTATGTGTATTTCCGTTATGTAGGTGAAGTGACCAAGAGACTGCAATATTTATACTGCCCCTAACGGTTTTGTGGCCAGTTGGCCTGTTACCAGTTTTTCAAGTGACCAGTGGTCCGGTGGCCAGTTGCCCGAACTCCGATTTAAACAACTGAAACCTGTTATTTATCTGAGCATATATTGTATCTTACTGAGATGTCCCTTTGCTATCTTTAGGCTTTGGTTGTTTTCAATTGCTTTCCTCACTAGTTCACAGTTGAATTTTCTTACGTCTTCAGTGATACTTTTTCGTACTGTCTTGCATAGCTCTATATATTCCACTTTGGAAGTCACATCTTCTTTAGTTGTCCTCATCTCTCTTCTTTTTGCATCAACATTTTCGTTTTTCCTGATAATTTATTTACATGCAACTTGTTCTTAGACCCAGCTAATTTTGTTGCTGTTTCCATAAGAGCTTTGGTTACTTTTCTGTTAACTTCAGAGATGTCCACTTCTTCCGATGTTAGGCCTTCTAAAGCAGAGAATCTGTTCTTCACTTCCAACTTGAAGGTATTATGGTGTTTTTTAAGGTTGGTTATGTCAATAGATTTTGTTTGTCTTATGAGCTTGCCACGTTCAAGTTTAGTGTTGAGGTGCATCTTACATCTCACCAATCTATGGTCACTACCTGTGTTGAACTTGTTTAGCACACTGCAGTCTTCTATGACGAATTTTTTGTTACACATAATAAAATCAATTTCACTTGACGTCCCATTTGGATGTCTCCATGTCCATTTCCTGTGTGGCTTTTTCTTGAAGAAGGAGATCAAGATGAAAAACCCTTCTGCCTCTGCAAACTCAACGAGAGCATTTCCACGCTGGTTTCTGTTGCCGTGACCGAATTTACCTACTGAAGTTTCATTCTGTTGCCGTTGCCCTATTTTTGCATTGAAATCTCCCATAATTATTTTCAAGTGCTGCTTACCTTTATTATTTAGATGACAAATTTCCTCATAAAATTCTTTAATTTCTTCTTCAGGATGACTTGTGGTGGGTGCATAAGTTTGAATAATCTGAGCCTGGTATCTTTTCGAGAGTTGGATAACAAGCCGTGCAGCTCTGTCAGAGGAACTTTCAACTTCTACAACTTTATCCTTCAGTTTCTTGTTTATTATAAATCCAACACCACTAGTTCTGCCAGTATCTGTCCCACGATAGTAGAAGAGATGTCCACTTTTCAGTTCGATGAGAGCTTCTCCTTTTCTCCTTACCTCACTTAGCCCCATGATGTCCCACTTGATCCTTTGTAGTTCCTCTTCCAATTCAAGAAGCCTTGAATCAGAAGATAGGGAGCGTCCATTGTACGTTGCCAAGGTCAGCATCAGATGGCAGTCTAGTCCGGTCCTCCGGGGATTCTTAGCACCCTCTGCCTTCATGTCGCACTGGCCGCTGCCTTGGCCAGGTACATTCCAGCTGCCGGAGACTGAGGGCCAAGATTTAAGTTGTGGAGTCATTTTGGAGGGGTTTGGCCATAACTCACCACGCTGGCCAAGCGGGTTGGTGAGTGTGGGATAGAATTTCCTCTAATCCCGATGGTATAGTTATACCGCTATTGGCGGTCGTCAGAGCCCCTTTAGTAGGAACAGGATGCACCACGAGAAGGCGGGGTTGACATTTGTCAAGGAGAGGCTGTGATGTTACGCATCACCTGACCTTACATCCCAAAAAAACAGATTATGGCACTGAGAAAAGAAGATGGTTCTGTAACAAGAAATAGAGGCGAAATTTTGACAAGAGTGAAAGATTTCTACTCCAAATTATATGAAAGGGATGATACATGCACTCCAGACATCATGAAAGATACCAGTACCAGAGTTCCTCCAGTCCTTCCAGCAGAAGTTGCACATGCAATCAAGAACATGAAGCGGGGAAAAGCTCCAGGAGAAGATGGAATTACTGTAGACATCATACAAGAAGCAAGTCGAGAAATCGAAACAGTACTCGCCCAAATTTTCACTCCATGCCTTAATGAAGGAAAGATCCCTGAGGATTGGAACACCGCTACAATGATCCTGCTACATAAGAAAGGTGACATTGAGGATCTCGGAAACTACAGACCTATCAGCCTCCTATCAGTAGTTTATAAAATCTTCACTAAAGTGCTTTCACACCGCTTGAAGGTAACACTGGACATGGCTCAACCGAGAGAACAAGCTGGATTCAGGAGTGGCTACAGCACAATAGATCATATCCATGTGCTGAGAGAACTAATTGAAAGAGCGAGGGAATATGAACTTCCATTGTGCATGGCTTTTATCGATTATGAAAAAGCCTTTGATTCGGTGAAACCATCAGCAGTTACAATGGCTCTGAAATCCTGCGGTATTGAAGATGCATACATTAATATTATTAATAACATCTATGAAAATGCAAGTGCAAAGATTCGGCTGTTTGAAAATACAACACACATAAAAATTGGAAAGGGAGTGAGACAAGGTGACACCATATCTCCGAAGCTCTTTAATGCCACATAGGAGGGTGTTTTTCAGTCACTGAGCTGGGAAAACAAGGGGATAAAGATTAATGGAGATTATCTAACCCACCTTCGTTTTGCTGATGACGTAGTCATTTTTGCAACTAGCCCATCAGAGCTGCAGAGTATGATCCAGGAACTTGCTGACAAGAGTAAAGAAGTGGGATTAAAAATGAACTTTCAGAAGACAAAAGTGATGTTCAATGCTTTTACAAGAAATGAAGATTTATCGATTGATGGAGAAAAGCTGGAGATAACAGACACGTACGTTTATCTTGGACAGCAGATATCAAGTGAGGGTCACATTGATGAAGAAATTAATCGGCGTACAGAACTTGCCTGGAGAGCTTTTGGAAGAAACAGCATAATTTTCAAGAGCAATATGCCATTATGTCTTAAGAGAAAAGTGTTTGATCAATGCATCCTTCCAGTGCTTACGTATGGTGCAGAGACGTGGACCTTAACTAAAAGAGACATACAAAGGCTGCAGACAACTCAAAGTAGCATGGAGAGGTGCATACTTGGTGTAACCAGGAGAGATAAGAAGAGGAACTCGTGGATCCGAAAAATGACAAGAGTGGAAGACATCATGATCAGAGTTAAATCTCTGAAATGGCAATGGGCTGGACATACTGCCAGAAGGACAGATCATCGATGGACAGCCGAAATTTTAGATTGGATTCCAAGGGACAGGAAAAGACCCAGAAGAAGACCACATGGGAGATGGGTGGATGAAATTCGAAAGTATGCAGGGGTGACATGGAGGAGACTGGCACAAGACAGACCGTTGTGGAGGAAACTTGGGGAGACCTTTGTCCAGCAGTGGATTGATAATGGTTGACAATGATGATGATGATGATATTGTATCTATAGATCAGAATTCAAAAAGGCGCAACAGCAAAATTGTCTGTATTAAATTTAGTTTTTGTTTAGGCACTGACTCGTAGTAACTGAATTTTTACAATATTGGACAAAACCCAGCAGTGCGTGTTTCTACTCCTTTTATAAAGGCAAGTTTTCAATAGATAGTTTAGATATGCTTTAGGAAAATTTTGAGGTTTCCTCCCTAACAACGAGTTCCCGATGAATAGCACACTCTGCACCTTGCGTTTCATAGCTCCTGAAAGTGCCCACAGAAAAAATTGGCCATACACACTTTTAGGGGCTGCGTAAAAATTTTTACTTTTTTGGCCACACTTCACCTCCATAGCAAAAACATATTTGTTTGTAAATCTGACGTTAGCAATAAATATCGTTGTTACTTGTAAGAACTCATTTGGAAATTCCATCGAAATAAATAATTTACCTTCATGCCAATGGATTAAGGATCACGAGAGAAAATTGTACTTTTATTTGGGGAAACAAATTCCCGCGATTCTTTAAATCTACGGTGTTCGGTGAAACAACGGAATTATTTCATGACTCATGCTGTATTTGGAAAAAGATGATGAGGTGAGATTTCTTTTTTCTTTCGGACAGGTGAAATTGCAGAGACTTTGTGAGTGCTGAATATTTGTTTTGAAAATATACACGTGACCTCACTCTGACTAAGAACAGCGGCTTTCGGATCAGTGAAGCATCACACGTTTTTACGCAGACACAAAAGCAATTATGAGGCCATAGCCTCCGCCATTTTAGTAGTTTTCAACAGTCAGTACTCATATCCTGAAGTTTACCTATCAAGTGAAATTAATAATGTTGCTCAGACACAATACGCCCTAGTCCTAGGGACTATAATTTTTTAATATTTTGTCCTGGAGTAAAAGTTCAGTACTAGATAGAATCTTGACTTGTTGAGTTTGCCTTACGAATACGAGCTCGGCGGATTAAAAATTGCTAAGCAGGCTAGGCTTAGGACCATACAATTAAAGTTTTGCGATTGAGTAAAAGTGTGACATTATTTATTTTTAATTGCTATATATAAATTTCACTAGCATGAGTACTGCGTGCTAAAATTTCTTAAAGTGGATCAATCCGAGGCCAATATTTGTTAATCTCTGGGTAGAAATGAAACATGACAACAAGCTATCTCGATACAAATAATTTGCTTTCCCATTTCACCAATATGTGAGGATCTTGGTGAGGTGACCGCATTGAAATTGTAATCTTCGCTGACGAAATATATAGATAAGCGGGCATGAGGAAATAAAAAGTGCGATTTTTATGCGACCCCTAACGTTTTTGGTGAACAGCCTACATGAAAGGGGACACGAAGAATAAAAGAATGCACTTTTTATACGTCCCTTAACGCTTCTGTGGCCAGTTTCGGAGTGGCCAGCTTTCCTCTAGTCAGTTGTCTATCTGGTCTTTTTTGCCAGAAAATCTTAAAAATATTCTTATTGATTAGGGCTAGGATTACTATGTAATTAAATATTTTTACATATTTGACTTTCTTTCGTTATTATACATATTTACTGTTTTACTACATATATTACATGTTTTCGCATTATTTAAAAATATTTTTACAAAAATCACCACTTTTTACGCAAAACTTCCAAATATTTTCTGTTGTAGCAACCTGTGAGCCGACAGATGGCAAGTTCCGAGTTTTCAAGTTTCGCAACACATCAAAGCCGACAGATGGCTGAACCATGCCGGCACCAGGCTGCTTCCTCACTGAGACATCAGTCAGTTAGTGCGTAGTTTTGTATCCAATGTCTTCCTAAATCATTTCCTTCATGTAATTGTTAGAAGTTTGTGTTTCTTGTTCAAGTTGTTAAGTCGACATGCCCAAAATTAAATCAATTACAGTGAAACCTCTCTTAGCGACCACCTCTATCTGACGTCCACCCCTCATTACGACCATTTTTCTATATAACCGATTTTTTAACGAAGGTTTAACGACCACAGTGAGCAACTCAATGGGCTATAACCAGTAGCCCATCCCTAATTTAGGGCCACTGGTTCCAAGTAAGGGGAGAGCCAGTGCCGCAAGACAAACACAACATCCATGCCTCACCGGGATCCGAACCCGGACTCTTCTCGGATGAATGGTCATAAACCAGCGCTTAAACCACTGCGCCACCTGGGCAGCAGGAACCGATTTCAAAGCCAATTCCCCCTATTAAAAGACCACTCACCCCCTTAACGACCATTTCTGGACAAGGACCACTGCACAAAAACTGCGTTATGCGAATTATCATTCCCGCTGAAAATTTCTCTATACCCTGGAACCACGAGGAGTCACTTTAAATGGCTAGGAAATTTCCTCCTGCACGGAAGTGAGTAGGGAAGGGAGGTGCAGAAGTTCTCTGCGATGACAGGCAATTCTAATGGCTTACGTAGTAACGTAATGAAAAACTGAGACTCCGTCCCCACACTTATTACATTGGCTAAAAAAGGAAGTGATAGTTAAAACTCATCTTTACTTGACTCCCCTTTTTGGCCGGACAGAGAGGTGGAACCCATTCCCCAACACCATTCCACTTTCGAGGAAAGGTTTTGAGGGAAGGGGAATGGGTTCCACCAAAATCGAGTTTCTGAGAGGAAACTGGCTGATGTGTTTAAGAAGGGGGGGGGGGGGGCACAAATAATTGCATTTTTTTATTTTTTTTATTGGAGGTTTAACGACCACCGTGAGCAACTCAATGGGCTATATAAGCAGTCGTTTGTCCCTAATTTAGGATCACTGATTCCAGGGAAGGGAGAGAGACAGTGCCGTAAGACAAATGCAACATTTTTTTTTTTTTTTTTTTTTTTTTTTTTTTTGTTGATTGGAGGTTTAACGACCACCGTGAGCAACTCAATGGGCTATGAGCAGTCGCCCGTCCTTAATTTAGGGTCACTGGTTCCAGGGAAGGGAGAGAGCCAGCGCCGTAAGACAAACACAACATCCATGCCTCACCGGGATTCGAACCCGGACCCCTTACGGACGAATGATCAGAGGCCAGCGCCTTAGACCACTGCACCACCGGGGCGGCCAAATGCAACATCCATGCCTCACCGGGATTCGAACCCGGACCTCTTTCGGACGAATGATCAGAGGCCATCGCTTAGACAAACAGCATTTTGAAAAATAAGGAAGTGGTTTTAAAAGAGTGGGAGGAAAACATAAACCGTTGTGAAAGGAGAAAACGAAAGGAAAGATTCGAGAATGTGAACGAATCACTTCTGCAGAGGAGTAACTAGGGCGGGGCAGCCGCCCCCGTCTGCCCCGGACGCAGGTCAAGGGAGGGCACAAGAATCACTGTTTGCAATCTGATTAAAATTGGTATTGAAAGTTTTACACTAGTTTCTGGTACACTTGAAATTCGAATTTCTTCCATCTCAAAATATTCAGAGGATGCTAGTTACTCACATTCGGAAATGAAAGCGGTTGAATAGTACGTCCAGCTAAAGAAGAACCACGGCCTTTGTCGACAACAATGGAGCCCGCGGTTTTCCATTAGTTGGATGAATAAGGACGTCGTTTTTCTTTAGTTGGATGGATGGGATGAGGATGTCGTTCACATTGTTGAGATTCTCTGGGGGCTATTCGACCATTACTATGGCTGTGAGCCACGACTACCAGCTACATTCGGATCGTTTAATGTAGCACTGAAGGTGCGAACTCAAGCAATGGCGAAAAGCTGTGCAAAAAGCCACAGTTTCATTGTGCCTCTTTCACAAGAATACCATTGGGGTGTGATGTTAGTTTTGATTTGCCAATGACGAGCTGTGTGTGTGTGTGTGTGTGTGTGTGTGTGTGTGTGTGTGTGTGTTATAACTATTTTTAAGTTTCATATATATGTGTAACTATTAAACTAGTAACGCATATATACATATATGTATGAGGTAGAAAGACAGATGGGGGCGCAATATGTGGGGTCTGCCCCGGGCGCAGAAATACCTTGTTACGCCTCTGACTTCTGAAATGGTTCAAGTGTGCCAGGGCCAAAAAACTTGTCATTATTGGTCCAATAATGAAAGAAAAGGCAACTAAAATTTCAAAAGAATTTGGGGTTGAAGATTTTTCAGCCAGCAATGGTTCGCTCGACCGATTTCGCGTCCGCCATAACTTTGTTTTTCGAGCTGTAGCTGGCAAACAAGCTGATGTCCATGAAGAACTATGCGATGACTGGAAATCACGACTATCAACAATTATTAAAGGTTACGCTGATGGAGACATTTACAGTATCGATGAAACCAGCCTTTTTTTTTTTTTTTTTTTTTTTTCGCACTCTACCAACAAAGCCATGGCAATTAAATCACGAGAATGTAAAGGAGGAAAATTATTGAAAGAACGTTTGACGATAACCTTTTGCGTGAGCGCTGCAGGAGAAAAAGAAATTCCTTTGATAATCTGGAAGTTTTTTCGCTTTTTTTTTCTTTTTTTTTTAATTTGGAGGTTTAACGACCACCGTGAGCAACTCCATGGCTATAAGTAGTCACCTGTCCCTATGGGTCACTGGTTCCAGGGAAGGGAGAGAACCAGTGCCGTAAGGTAAACCCAAAATCCATGCCTCACTGGGTTGGCACCCGGACCCATCACGGGCGAATGGTCATGATCCAGAGCTTAGATCACTTTTTTAAGCACCGCGGTCGTTGAGACTTCGAGATCTGGAAGTCTCAACGACCACGGTGCTTAAAAATGCGTAGATTTATCATTATTAGGTGTAACATGGTGGGCCAATAAAAAGGCCTGGATGACATCAGTGATCTTTGAAGAGTGGCTGGAACAATTTGATCGAAAAGTGGCTGGAACAATTTGATCGAAAAGTGGCTGGAACAATTTGATCGAAAAATGGCTGGAGAAAATGGAAACGTTCTGCTTTTTCAGGACAGTTCACCTGTCACATCCATCAGACTGCTTTGACGAATGTTAAATCCCATTTCCTTCCTCCAAACACAACTGAAAAATTGCCATCATTAGATCAAGGGAATATTGCTTTCCAAACTGCAATGTCGTCGATGCGTACTTCGTTTCCTAATCGTTAGAATAGATGATTCTGACAGCGCTTTTGAACGGATGTAGGTAAAAATACCCCCGGAAAAAATACCCCCTGAGAAAATACCCACGAAAACTGAAATGCGGAAAAAATGCCCCCGGAAGAAATACCCCCAGAACAAACGGTTCACTGTAAACTGCCACACAGGAACACTGATGTGTGGCAGTGTTCCGGTGTGGCAATTTACCGGCAACCCTGCCACACATCTTCAGCAACTTCGCTACAAAAGTTCAAGAGGGTGGGAGTCTATAAAGAGTGCCGTTTCTGGGCCTATATTGAGATTTGAATTGGGAAAACGAAATTTGCGCGAAAACGTTCCATGTAAGCCAAGCGAGAATTGTACTTTAATTGAAATAAATTGCCGAGGTACACTTGGTAGGGGGGGTGTCTACCCTGAACTTCCGTAATATTATATTCTGGGCCGCTGGAGTCTGCCAGTGTATCCAGGAAGTTCCCCTTGAAGTGTCCGCGAGGTCCATTAGCTAGGGGGGGGCTTTCCCTCAAAATGTTCAAATCGACGTAGAGCTGTAAACATTAGTACCATGCTTTATACAATGATTCTGTACACGACTACGAATTTTCAGGAGGGTGGTTTATCCCCCTTAATTTCTAAGAGCTATTCAGGGGTAACATCGAGGATACACTGACCGACTCTAGAGGTCCAGAATATAAAATTACGAAAGTTGGGGGTAGAACCCTCCAAACCAAGCACCTCGTATCCCTTTCCAGGCTTCACCAAATTTCTGGGGGAGGGAGGGGGGAAGGGCATACATAATTTGCCATTAAACACAACATGAAGCATAGAAATTGCAAGCAAATCCCTTACCTTGAACTGCGCTTTTAGAAACTTGGGGGAGAGGGAATTCACTCCCCCATCCTGAAAATTCGTGGTCGTGTACAGAATCATTATGTAAAGCATGGTTCTAATGTTAACAGCTCTGCGTCCATTTTAACATTTTGGGGGAATCCCCCCTCCCCTCAAGCTCACGGACCTCGCGAGCGCTTCAAGGGGAACAGCTTGGATGCACTGACAGACTCCAGCGGCCCAGAAACTAATATTACGGAAGTTGGGGGTTGAGCCCCCCCCTCCTCCACCACCACCACCACCAAGTGTACCTCGGATCCTCGGCAATTTATTTCTTGAAATTAAAGTACAATTCTCGCTTGGCTTACATGGAACGTTTTCGCGAAATTCGTTTGGAGTTCCCAATTCAGTTCTCAATATAGGCCCAGAAACGGTAATCTTTATAGCCCCCTCCCCTTTGAACTTTTTTGGCCAAGTTACTGAAAGATGTGTGGCAGGGTTGCTGGTAAATTGCCATCCCGGAACACTGCCACACATCAGTGTTCCTGTGTGGCAGTTTACAGTGAACCGTTTGTTCTGGGGGTATTTCTTCCGGGGGCATTTTTTCCGCTTTTCAGTTTTCAGGGGTATTTTCTCCGGTGGTATTTTTACCGTTTACCCTTTTGGATAGGCAAAAAAAAAAAAAAATTACGATACTTGATACCATTTCTTGGATCAAATCTTCACGGAAACAAGTGAATTCCATTATTATTGTCAAATGTTTTAATTCCTGTGATTTCATATCGACCTGCCAAGAGAGCTGCTGCCTGCCCTCAACTTGTGTTTTGGAGGATATCCTCGACCTCTCTCGTATTGCAAAGATAGAATGTAACTCGGACTCGGAGGTTGTACAGGAAGTAAAAGATCTGGATTATTGCCAAAACATGAGTGAGAACTGGGAGGAATGCTTGCTAAAAGATCGTCGCATAAGTGGTAAGTTTTTTTTTTTTTTTTTTTAGACTATGGTAAAAATTGCATCCATCCAAACGATAATCATCATAGCACTGACATACATCCTTTTTCTCCCTATGCACTCCTAAAGAATCCGTAGATGAAATTTCAGATGAGGAAATTGATATCATTCCAAAATTATCAACTGAAGAGACATTGAAGGAAGTTGGTCATTTAATGCGATCTTATGACTGTCCTAAAGGGGGGATTTTATGACTGTCCTGAAGCGGAAGAAACTATTCTGTGAGCTGAAAGAAAACTTAGAAAAATCGCGATGAAAGAAAATTATGATAAATTTAAGCAGACGGCATTACATTCGTTTTTCAAATGATTTTTTTTAGACTACCACTATAGATACCTTCCGAATGCGTAACTGTACTACATCATCATCATCATCATCATCATCATCATCAACCATTATCAATCCACTGCTGGACGAAGGTCTCCCCAAGTTTCCTCCACAACGGTCTGTCTTGTGCCAGTCTCCTCCATGTCACTCCCGCATACTTTCGAATTTCATCCACCCATCTCCCATGTGGTCTTCTTCTGGGTCTTTTCCTGTCCCTTGGAATCCAATCTAAAATTTCGGCTGTCCATCTATGGTCTGTCCTTCTGGCAGTATGTCCAGCCCATTGCCATTTCAGGGATTTGCTCTGATCATGATGTCTTCCACTCTTGTCATTTTTCGGATCCACGTGTTCCTCTTCTTATCTCTCCTGGTTACACCAAGCATGCACCTCTCCATGCTGCTTTGAGTTGTCTGCAGCCTTTGTATGTCTCTTTTAGCTAAGGTCCACGTCTCTGCACCATACGTAAGCACTGGAAGGATGCATTGATCAAACATTTTTCTTTTAAGACATAATGGCATATTGCTCTTGAAAATTATGCTGTTTCTTTCCAAAGCTCTCCAGGCAAGTTTTGTACGCCGATTAATTTCTTCACCAATGTGACCCTCACTTGATATCTGCTGTCCAAGATAAACGTACGTGTCTGTTATCTCCAGCTTTTCTCCATCAATTGATAAATCTTCATTTCTTGTAAAAGCATTGTACATCACTTTTGTCTTCTGAAAGTTCATTTTTAATCCCACTTCTTTACTCTTGTCAGCAAGTTCCTGGATCATACTCTGTAGCTCTGATGGGGTAGTTGCAAAAATGACTATGTCATCAGCAAAACGAAGGTGGGTTAGATAATCTCCATTAATCTTTATCCCTTTGTTTTCCCAGTTCAGTGATTGAAAGACATTTTCCAATGTGGCATTAAAGAGCTTCGGAGATATGGTGTCACCTTGTCTCACTCCTTTTCCAATTTTTATGTGTGTTGTATTTTCAAACAGCCGAATCTTTGCACTTGCATTTTCATAGATGTTATTAATAATATTAATGTATGCATCTTCAATACCGCAGGATTTCAGAGCCATTGCAACTGCTGATGGTTTCACCGAATCAAAGGCTTTTTCATAATCGATAAAAGCCATGCACAATGGAAGTTCATATTCCCTCGCTCTTTCAATTAGTTCTCTCAGTACGTGGATATGATCTATTGTGCTGTAGCCACTCCTGAATCCAGCTTGTTCTCTCGGTTGAGCCATGTCCAGTGTCACCTTCAAGCGGTGTGAAAGAACTTTAGTGAAGATTTTATAAACCACTGATAGGAGGCTGATAGGTCTGTAGTTCCCGAGATCCTCAATGTCACCTTTTTTATGTAGCAAGATCATTGTAGCGTTGTTCCAATCCTCAGGAATTTTCCCTTCATTAAGGCATCGAGTGAAAATTTGGGCGAGTACTGTTTCGATTTCTCCACTTGCTTCTTGTATGATGTCTACAGTAATTCCATCTTCTCCTGGAGCTTTTCCCCGCTTCATGTTCTTGATTGCATGTGCAACTTCTGCTGGAAGGACTGGAAGAACTCTGGTACTGGTACCTTTCATGATGTCTGGAGTACATGTATCATCCCTTTCATATAATTTGGAGTAGAAATCTTTCACTCTTGTCAAAATTTCGCCTCTATTTCTTGTTACAGAACCATCTTCTTTTCTCAGTGCCATAATCTGTTTTCCCCTTACTGAGATGTCCCTTTGCTATCTTTAGGCTTTGGTTGTTTTCAATTGCTTTCCTTACCAGTTCACAGTTGAATTTCCTTATGTCTTCAGTGATACTTTTTCGTACTGTCTTGCATAGCTCTATATATTCCACTTTGGAAGTCACATCTTCTTTAGTTGTCCTCATCACTCTTCTTTTTTGCATCAACATTTTGGTTTTTCCTGATAATTTGTTCACATGCAATTTGTTCTTAGACCCAGCTAATTTTGTTGCTGTTTCCATAAGAGCTTTGGTTACTTTTCTGTTAACTTCAGAAATATCCACTTCTTCCGATGTAAGGCCTTCTAAAGCAGAGAATCTGTTCTTCAGTTCCAATTTGAAGGTATTATGGTTTTTTTAAGGTTGGTTATGTCAATACATTTTGTTTGTCTTATGAGCTTGCTACGTTCGAGTTTAGTGTTGAGGTGCATCTTACATCTCACCAATCTATGGTCACTGCCTGTGTTGAACTTGTTTAGCACACTGCAGTCTTCTATGACGAATTTTTTGTTACACATAATAAAATCAATTTCACTTGTCGTCCCATTTGGATGTCTCCATGTCCATTTCCTGTGTGGCTTTTTCTTGAAAAAGGAGTTCAAGATGAAAAACCCTTCTGCCTCTGCAAACTCTACGAGTATTTCCACGCTGGTTTCTGTTGCCGTGACCGAATTTACCTACTGAAGTTTCATTCTGTTGCCGTTGCCCTATTTTTGCATTGAAATCTCCCATAATTATCTTCAAGTGCTGCTTACCTTTATTATTTAGATCACGAATTTCCTCATAAAATTCTTCAATTTCTTCTTCAGCATGACTTGTGGTGGGTGCATAAGTTTGAATAATCTGAGCCTGGTATCTTCTCGAGAGTTGGATAACGAGTCGTGCAGCTCTGTCAGAGGAACTTTCAACTTCTACAACTTTATCCTTCAGTTTCTTGTTTATTATAAATCCAACACCACTAGTTCTGCCAGTATCTGTCCCACGATAGTAGAAGAGATGTCCACTTTTCAGTTCGATGAGATCTTCTCCTTTTCTCCTTACCTCACTTAGCCCGACGATGTCCCACTTGATCCTTTGTAGTTCCTCTTCCAATTCAAGAAGCCTTGAATCAGAAGATAGGGAGCGTCCGTTATATGTCGCCAAGGTCAGCATCAAATGGCAGCCTAGTCCGGTCCTCCGAGGGATTCTTAGCACCCACTGCCTTCATGTCGCACTGGCCGCTGCCTTGGCCAGGTACATTCCAGCTGCCGGAGACTGAGGGCCAAGATTTAAGTTGTGGAGTCATTTTGGAGGGTTTGGCCATAACTCACCACGCTGGCCAAGCGGGTTGGTGAGTGTGGGATAACATTTCCTCTAATCCCGATGGTATAGTTATACCGCTATTGGCGGTCGTCAGAGCCCCTTTAGTGGGAACAGGATGTACCACGAGAAGGCGGGGTTGACATTTGTCAAGGAGAGGCTGTGATGTTACGCATCACCTGACCTTACATACATTCTAATATTTTTTTTATTATTTATACACACAAATGTACTGTAAATAAAATGGAATGGATCATGTTTGGAATGTAGCAATTCGCGGAACGTAATTTATAAAAGTTATGCAGTAGTTTACAAAGGTTTAATCTCAAAACTGTTCATTGGATATGCCATTAAAATCTTCTCCTATTAAGCGACCAACGATCGTTTTTTAGAAAAACCAGCAGTGGTTTCACTGTATATCGTCTAAATTAAAGGCATTTATTAGAGCGTTTCCAGATGAAAAACTGAGAAGTGACGGAAATATTTTGTTTTGTGGTGAAGGACGATTGAAATATTGTTTTTGTGTTATTTTGTTTTGTGTTTTAAGACGATTGAAATATTAGAAAAAGTACCCAGCAACATTGGAGAAATTATAAAGCACAATGTGTTGTAAAAAAAAAAGAAAATCAGGCCTAGAAACCATTGCAACTACAAAAACATTCTCGCAGTTCTGCTGTTTTAAAAGATAAGCAATTCTTGCCATTGCATATCGCGGGGTTTAAGTTTTCGCCATTCATCATATGTTACGTCGAAAAGAAAACAGGAGGAGCTTTGTTTTCGACGTCTTGAAGTGCTATGTTGTTGCAAGTTGTAATAGCAGTAAGTTAGTTGAAAACCCTAACTTTGAGGAAAGAAATATACAATTTGTAAAGTAATTTTTTTAATTTCTCAGTTTTAATAAATATTTGATGTACATATTTTGAAATTTTTGTTACATATAAATCATAGCAGTATTAATGATAATAAGATATGAAAAAAATGTTTTTTTTGTGCCGAACAATCTCTAAAGTAGCGGGAATATATGGTAAACGTGTGTGCAGAGCAACTTCATGGCTCTCACACTGCATGTGCCTAGTTCCGATTTTCCAAACCGAAAATAACAGGTGTGGATCCTCTTTTAAATCGCTTCATGGCAGTTCCATTTGTTCCTTAATTATTTCATACTTCCGCTAACAAGAAGTTTGAACTCTTCAAGACATTTTGGAAAACCACTTGTACAACTACATTTGCTTCTGGGTTCATCTAAAGACCCGACTAAGTGCGTTTCTTTGTAAATACCTAAACATGTTATTACGTAGCCCTTTCCTTGAAGAATATTTCCACCTTTTTTTTATTCTTTCTGTGGAAAAATTCGACCATAACAGAACTAAGGAGGCATGCACAGACTCACATGCAAAAGAAATCTGCCATTCCTTCAGATGGTGTCGCTTCTGTTGACAAGCGCAGTTTGAAAAGCTGAGTCACGGGAGAAGGGGAAATGCACCTGCTGCAACTTCGGGGTGACCTTCATCAACCCTTGCGCAGGGATTGCTTTTCCCCAAGTTTTCCCCCATCACAATGCTGCTGCGTTGTGTCTGTAACGTCAGCGTAGCCACCACGTTATCGCGACATCACAGCTGAGGATGCCACTGGGTTTCATCAAGACAGCTGTCATTTTTTAAAGATAAGTATCCGCAGTGCATTTTTTTATTCATCCCCTTCTCCCTTTAAAAAAAAAAGAAAGAAAGAAAAGGAATGAGAACTTCTTCGTAACTCCTTCGTGGTTTCAGACACTAGAAACATTTTTTTAATAACACCGAGCAATAAAACAAGTCGTCAGGAAGTAATTAGAGCTGTTATACGGCTTTTATAACACTACGACCTATAAATTACAATACTTCATCACTACAGTTGTTGTAATAATAATAATAATAAAATATAATAATAATAATGTATATGTATTTTTATTTTTATAGTAATAATTCAAAGCCAAAAAAGACCAGCAGCAAATGTGGGTTACTTTCGATTGTGAACTTGCTAAATCAAATGTCACTTTGAATGATACTACAATAAGTCAAAAGAGTTAGTTTTGGCAAGCTGTCACATCCATGCTTTCTTGTAATGACCTCAAACTCGTTTAGATAACTTGTTCCCAACTTCGACGGAAGAAAAGAATGATTGCACTTTCTTGCCACTGCATTGCGTTTGCTCAGTGAAAGTAATAATAATAATAATAATAATAATAACATATATACACTGAAGTGCCAGAAAAACTGGTACATCAATCTAATACTTGGTAGGTCGGTATGAGGAAAGAATGCCCACGGAAAAAACGCCCACGGAAAAAACGCCCACTTTTCGAAAATAGGAAAAAACGCCCACGGAAAAATCGCCCACAGACAAAATGCTCACGGGAAAAATATGTGATCGACTGATAAGTTTATATGTCTGTTATAAACGGTGTTCGGACAACTGGTCACAGACTGCTGGCCGAAAAAGCCTTAGGGGTCATATAAAAATTGCGGTTTCTTGGCCACCTCACCTACATAACGCGAATATGGGAATGACGGAATGAAAACTTTTAGAAGGGCCTAAACGTTAGTTCTAATATTATTTTCTGCCTGAGTAATACAGCAATATTAATAATTTGATGTGTAAAATATTTTCTGCAAACCTTACAAATACGAGAGGAAAGTTCGGATTGCACTGATGAACTGTTTTAAGGGGCCGTATAAAAATTGCGTTCTGGCTGCTCCGGGGCTACGTTTCGAGATTGGTTATCTGACACACATAAAATATCCATAATTTCGTATTTTCTTATTTACGATATTTTTTTAGAAACTACAACTAAACAAATTCTCTGCGAGTATGTGCAAACCCAGGAAACTTGTCGGGAGAGGGGGGTGGGTGCTTAAAACCTAAAATATAAAGAATTTTTGGTCCGATCGGAAGATTTCCAGCGTTTACAAGCTACAACTCGTCGAATTATCTGAGGGTATCTGCTGCCTCAGGAAACTAGTCGGGGAGGAGGGGGGTAATACCAAAATCGTAAAATATCAAGAATTTCTCTTCCGATCGGGGAGATCTTCAGCATTTACAAACTGCAACTCGACAAATTTTCTTAGCGCATGTCCACTCTCTGAAACCTGTCGGCGAGGGGAGGGGGGTGTAATAGCAAAAGTGTAGAATATGAACAATTTCGTCCGATCGGGAGATTCTCAGCAATTAGCAGCTACAACTCGACACATTATCTGAAGGCATGTGAATGATGAAACTCTCCGGGTCGGAAGAGAAGTACTTCATATTTTACATATTTGGTATTAACCCCCCCCCCCCGACTAGTTTCCTGAGGCAGCAGATACCCTCAGATAATTCGACGAGTTGTAGCTTGTAAACGCTGGAAATCTCCCGATCGGACCAGAAATGCTTTATATTTTAGGTTTTAAGCACCCCCCCCTCCCCCCGACAAGTTTCCTGGGTTTGCACATACTCTCAGAGAATTTGTTTAGTTGTAGTTTCTAGAAAAATACCGTAAATAAGAAAATACGAAATTACGGACATTTTATGTATGTCATATAACCAATCTCGGGAGACGTAGCCACGGAGCAGCCCAGAACGCAATTTTTATACGGCCCTTAAAATTTTTGTGGCCAATTCTCCACTTAGTCTTAGCTCCGAAAATCATGGAAATGTCTACATTTCTTACTGAAAATGAAATATTAAAAAAAAAAAAAATATGAACAATAGTTGCTGAAGTAGTGGGGAATATAGCCACACGAAATTTGTTTATGCAGAACAATTTTATGGCACTGAAATTGCAATGTGTCCAGTTCTACGTACCCGCCACATGACAACACAAAATGGCACCACATTTTTAATTTTTTGGTCCCTACAAAATATATACACAACTTCTGCTGTAGAATCGCAGTTAATTTTGGGTGTTTAAGTCGTGAGGAGTTGTTGATCCAAAGTGCATGTTGTTCGCAAATATAACAAACAGATGTCAGAACTACAGAGGTATTGATGTATAGCAGTTAGCTTGAAGACAACGGTGAATCATTAGTATGTTTTTAAATAAATGTTGCATAAGACTACCACTGCTTTCAGGCCAACACCATACAACCTCTACAGTCCATCAGTGCAATCTGAACTTTCCTCTCGTATTTGTAAGGTTTGCAGAAAAATATTTTACGCATCAAATTATTAATATTGCGGTATTACTCAGGCAGAAAATAATATTAGGACTAACGTTTAGGCCCTTCTAAAAGTTTTCATTCCGCCATTCCCATATTCGCGCTATTTAGGTGAGGTGGCCTAGAAACCACAATTTTTATATGACCCCTAACGGTTTTTTGGCCAGCAGTCTGTGTCTAGTTGTCCGAACACCGTTTATAACAGACATATAAACTTATCAGTCGATCACATATTTTTCCCGTGAGCATTTTGTCTGTGGGCGATTTTTCCGTGGGCGTTTTTTCCTATTTTCGAGAAGTGGGCGTTTTTTCCGTGGGCGTTTTTTCCGTGGGCGATTTTTCCGTGGGCGTTTTTTTCCGTGGGCATTCTTTCATACAATCGGTAGGTCCCCCACGGGTGCGCAATTCTGCAGAAATACGACGAGGCATGGACTCCACTAGCTTCTGGAAATATGCTGTAGGCAATGCACACCATACTTCCTGCAGAGCGTTCCACAATTCGGGTGTATTCCGAGGTCTCGAATTCCTGTGTTCGATAGCGCGTTGCATGGCATCCCATATGTGTTCTATCACCTTCAGATCTGGGAACTTGGGTGGGAATGGCAACACCCCAAACTCAGATGAATGCTCCTCTAACCATAGTGTGGCGTCCCGACACTTGTGTGGAAGGTGCATTGTCCTCTTGGAACAAGCCCAACCCATCAGCATGAATGCAGGACATGGACGGGTGTACCTCGTCCGAAAGGATGCGCACATAGCGTTGGCAGGTCGCAGACACTTGTAGACATACCAGGGGTCCCAGTGAAGTCCAGCTAAATACACCCCATAACATTACGGAACCCCCACCAGCCCGTACAGTTCTCTGTTCACAGACGGGATCCATGGCTTCATGGGGTTAGCGCCACGCACGAAACCTTCCATCTGCCCGATACAGTTGGACACGCGACTCGTCAGACCAGGCTACATGTTTCCAGTCATCAAGTGTCCAGTGGCGGCGTTGCCGTGTCCAAGTGCCGTGCCCCAATCAAGAGGACTCGAATTGGGCGTCGGCTCCCAAAGCCCATATCGTGCAGGGTACGTTGCACAGTCCGGACGCTAATGCTTGTTGAGGCTCCAGCATTGAATTCCGATTATAATTGCGGGAATGTTGTACGCCTATCCCGTGAAACGATTCTTGACAGCCGACGACAGTCACGTTCACCCAATTCCTTTTTACGGCCACACTGGTATCGTAGGTTGGAGGTTTTGCCGGAATTCTTGCAGTCACGGTTACACCCTTGCAATGGTTGTCAGTGAAAATCCGAACTTCGTTTCTACCTCCGAAATACTACCGTCCATCTCACGAGTGCCAACTATGACACAGCGTTGAAAATCGCTTAAATCGTTATTACTTGTCATTCTCATGCCGAAATAATACCTAAAGTATAAAATGTAAAGAATTCCTCGTCCGGTCGGGAGCAGATTTTAAGCGTTTGCGAACGACAAATTCACAAATTCTCTGAGGGCACGAGCAAACGTAGGAAAACTGTCCGAGGGGCTAATACCGGAAATATATAATATAAAGAATTTGTAGCCCAATCGCGAGATTTTCAGCGTTTACAAACTACAGCTAAACAAGGTCTCCCCGGGCTTGTGCTGATGTTCGAAACCTGTCGAGGGCTGGGCGAGTACTGCCGAAAATATGAAATATAAAGAATTTCTTGAATTTCTGCTCCGATCGGGAGGTTTTCAGCGTTTATAAACTACAACTCAAATTATCTCAGGGCACGTGCAAAGGCAGGAAACATGTCAGGGGCTGAGTCCCCCCTCCCAACCGAAAGATTTCCAGCATTAGCACTTGCCCGGGGAGAATTTGTTGAGCTGTAATTTGTAAACGCTGAAAATTATTCGATTAGGTTACAAATTCTTTATATTTTATATTTTTGGTATTAACCCCCTCCCCCCCGTCCGTCCACAGACAGGTTTCTTGCGGTGTCGAATACCCGCAGAAATTTTGTACAGTTTTAGTTTGTAAACGTTAAAAACATGCGGATCGGAACAGAAATTCTTTATATTTAATATTTTCGGTATTAAGCCCCCTCGCCCCAGCCGAACAGGTTTCCTAAGTTTGCACATGCGCAAAGAGAATTTGTTGACCTGTAGTTTATAAACCCTAAAATTCTTTTGTTGAGTTGTACATTATAAACATTTTTTATAAAGAATTACTTTAAGTATCGCAATTAAATACGAAATTACGGAAACTTTACGTCACTCAGATAACCAACCTCTGGAGACGTGGCCACGAAGCTGTCAAAATCACATTTTTTATACGGCCACTTAAAGTTTTTGTGGTCAGTTCTACTTTTCAGTAGTTTTGATTGCATGTTATTACACACAAAATACGTATTAAAATCATAAATCAAAATTTAAGAGATTGAAAAACTTCTATATACATATCTCCTTATGCCACTAGGATCTTATATACCCTTTTATGTCAGTAGGAAATCTCCTATTATCGTTTTATGCCACTAGGGAAACTATGACACTTCGACAATATCACGTACGAAATGCTATTTGTGTGCGGAGTTTTCCGCGGTGTGTTTTCGTAGCGGTGGGCGGAACTATAAGAGTTTCCTCCAAAACAGAAGAACAGCTCCGCAACGACAATCACCAAAGAGGAATAATCTTCTGTTAATGCAATTTGCATATGCCCCCGTTACGTCGCAACAACAGAAGGGTACCAATCTTGCGGGTACGAGTTTTCTGAAATTCAATTATATAGGAAAATGTCGTGATTGCTCCAATTCATGAAATAATTTAAGAATTTGAGGAAAACAATTGTATCGGTATGCTTAGAAGGGGTGATGATTAAAACTGAACAGGAAGAGGTGAAATTGCGTGGGTATCAATTTTTTTTTTTTTTTTTTTTTTGATTGGAGGTTTAACGACCACCGTGAGCAACTCAATGGGCTATAAGCAGCCGCCCGTCCCTAATTTAGGGTCACTGGTTCCAGGGAAGGGAGAGAGCCAGTGCCGTAAGACAAGCACAACATCCATGCCTGACCGGGATTCGAACCCGGACCCCTTACGGACGAATGATCAGAGGCCAGCGCCTTAGACCACTGCGCCACCGGAGCGGCCGGGTATCAATTTGCCGTATACCAATTTTTTGGGTACCAATCTCCCAGGATCCGAAAATATTAGTTTCAAATGATTTTGTGCGGAGAGTGTCCAAAATTACTCGGCCCAGCGATGAAGTACTAGATTCGCGATTTTTTAAAAGAAATATTACAAGTCTTTACATGTGTAGAAAACAGTTTTTATTATTATTATTATTATTATTTATATTTATATTATTATTATTATTTGCAGGTCCTAGAAGGTGACTAGGTAAACCAAGGAAGGAAAAATGGAGGATCAAAAGCTCAGAGCTATGATAAAACATCTGCATAAGAAAAAGCTTGAAACCAAAAGACCTCCATTATGATATGGTGGCAGCACTAGGGGTGATGCCCCTTCATATAGTTCTGTAAAAAAATTCATATAGTTCTGTAAAGAAATATCCTACAGTGTTGTAAAGAAATACAGTTCTGTAACGAAATATCTGCATAAGAAAAAGCTTGAAACCAAAAGACATCCATTATGATATGGTGGCAACACTAGGGGTGACGCCTCTTCATATAGTTCTGTAAAGAAATGAGTGGCAGAATTCAAGCGTGAGACAACAAGTGTGGAAGATGACACTCCCTCAGACATACCCTCGGAAGCAGAACCATAGCTAGGTCCCAGACTCAAAGGGAGGGACTGAAGACTTATCTGGGGCTCGATGTTATGCTACAAACTAAACTTTTCCACGAATACAGACGCAAATTTTTTAATTTTCCTTTGGTTTTTCGCTCCCTTTGTTAATTTACTTCACTAGCGAATGCTTTTTTTACGCCAAAAAGTAAAAACAATAAAATAAAATAAAATAAATACAAAATATAAAAAACAAGGGTCTGAAAGAAAAATGAACTCTTCTGAAAAATTGAAAGAAAAAAAAAATATCTGAATTCATTTGATTGAAGTTGAGGTGCAGGTGATAAACTACACAGCTCAGAATAATTAGGGAAGCATATAACTTTGGCGACATTAAGCAAGCCAGCAAGCCAATGGTGTGATATCTTGCAGAAACGTGGAGAACGCGGGTGTGACGTAGACAGCGGAATCATGCATATCCTCATGCAAATTAACACCTGTGACGTCAGAATACATATATCACAGAGTGAGATAAACACGAAGTTTCCGAGAGCTCCCTTATTCTTCCGTATTTATCGTGATATTTTGCTTCTTGAAGTCTTTGGTTTGAGCGTTGTCTCAGCAGCAGTATGATTTACCGGTGTCAACGGCGTGGAGAGTTAATGGCAGGCTGCAAGCCCCAGCAAAAACACAAGTGTTGGGAAACTGCTGGCTACCAGCTGGTAGTGATGGGTCATTGCTAGCTGAAATATGCCCAGGTCACGGCACGGTAGTAGTCCGTTGGTGGCAGCGCCATCAGTTAGCAGCCATTGATTTCCCGATGGCATCGCCGTGAATTACGGGCCTTCAAGCAAATGCCACTAGTGGCCCGTAGCTGGCAACCGAAGCAACCCCAACACGAGGTGGAAGCAACGGGACTGCGCATGCGCTGAAGCAATGCGTGCCGTGTCTCTCGTGGTACCAGTTAGTTGAGGACGACGTTATCGCCCTCGTGTTATTTTAGTGGATGTTAAGAAAAAAAGATATACATATGCAGACAGGCGAATTAATTTCCTAATGAAATGCCACGTCGACGAAGATTGCCGTCGGAAGAAAGTTATATAAATAATTATCAATGAACTGTAAGAAATAGTCAATTGCTCTCGCGTATTTCTAGAAATCCATTTCGTAGCAAAATTCTTGTACTGACACACAAAGAATCGAGAATACAGACAGCCATGAAACACACCCACTCCATTTTCCCATGAACAACTAAAAATTAATTTCTGTGTAATCTTTCGTTTTAACATACACTAACCCGTTGAAACAAAAGTCCCGGGAAAACATTAAAAAAATCGTTATGTTGGAAAAAAATTAGAAATCTACGCGTACGAAATTTATCAATTATTTGAAAATAAAACAAAAAAAAACCCGTTATGTGGATATAAAATACTCATCCATGGGTTGATTACACAAGACTGGAGGAATTCGCTGCTAAAAATAACGTCAAGTAAAATAAAATATCTTTCCTCTTTAGAACAAATGCAGCTTCGGACCCCGGAAAGGAAAGATACAACGTTAAAAATATAACAGAATGTGACATAAACGGGTAAATATATTTATTAAACAATTGCCTTTGAAGACCACAAGGACAGCACAAAACTTTGGAAAGCGCATTTAAGTTGGTACACTCGTTGAAAATGAGTGAAGTTTCCTTAAGGTAAGTAAAAACAATCGTTACGTTGAAAAAATAAATTTATGAATTTTATGAAACGGGCATTTATGAAAGTACCTCGCAACATAAAAAGAGAACTCTTAGTTTCGCATCGCGCTGGAAAGAGGCCCAGCTTCAAGCAAAGGCTCGTTCGTGGCAAATCAGTCCCGTTGGTAGAGCGCCCGCTTCCCACACAGACAGTCCTTATGGTTCGTTTCCATCCAGACCCAAACAGTCGTTTTTCAGGAACTGTTGAGAAAATTTCCCCATCGCAGTGCTGTAATGCAGAAGTTTCGTAAGGTGAAAAAAAAAGTAGTTGTAGGTTTGGGAAACTGCTGTTATAATATTTTTTTATGGCTACTACTGAGAAATTGGCGGACACGATTTGACAAGCCATCAGTTACGTCACGTGATTGCCGGCTGCCACTGCCGGGAAACCAGCGGACCTCATTAGGCTAGTCATCATTTATGGCACGTGCTTACAGGGCCGCTTAAGGGCCGCTTGTGGCAGCCACTGCCTGTGATGGATTACTGATGGCCCTGTTCTGGCATATGACAACTGATGGGGTGCAGAACGCAGATTGTCAACTCAAACAAGCCGTAATTGCCTTTACCGAGGTGTCCTTTGCCCAGCAAAAACAGTTTTGCTGGTCCAGCACTCAAGCCAGCAGTGGCCCAGCACTATGTTGCCGCTGCCCAACCGTCAATAAAATGCCCCGGCGACCACCACATGGGCCAGCAGTTCGGGCCAACAGAAAGCCAACAGTTGGTACCCCCATCAGTTGTCATATGACAGAACAGGGCCATCAGTTATCCATCACAGGCAGAGAGTGTCACAAGCGGCCCTTAAAGGGTCCTGCAAGCGCGGGCCATAAATAATAGCTAGCCTAATGTGGTCCACCAGTTTCCCGGCAGTAGAAGCCGACAATCACGAGACGTAACTGATGGCTTGCCAAATCTTGTCCGCCAATTTTCCAGTAGCAGCCATAAAAAATTATAATAAAAGGTATAACCACAGTTCCCCAAAGGCACAACTTCTCTTTCGTTCCCAACGAAACTTATCTGCGCGACGCGACGGTGCTGGGGAAATTACCTCAGCGAGTAAATTAAACAATCGTTTAATTTACCCGTTCATGCCACATTCTGTTACATTTTTAACGTTGTCTCTTTTTATTTTCACGGTCCGAAGCTATATTTTTCCTAAATTGGATAGATATTTTGTTTTAATTCTGCCTATTTTTAGCAGCGAATTTCTCCAATCTTGAGTATTCAACCCATGGATGACTGCATTACATTCACATTGCATTGCTTTTTGTTTTTCTTCCCTCCCCCCAGTACTTGACCATTTTGTAATGAAAATACCTATTTTGCGCGCGTATGATTCTTAACTTTTTCCAACATAACGATTTTTTAATGTCTTTCCGGAACTTTTGTTTGAAGCGGTTTAATGTGTGTTACCGAAAGATTATAAGGGGGCCTCTCTCAAGAAAAAAATACAATATTTACTAAGTTTTCAGAAAATATTTCTTGATATTCATGGGAATGGAGTGGGTATCATTCATGGCTGTAGTGTTTGTATTCTCGGTTCTTTGTGTGTTAGTGCAGGAAATTTGCTATGAAATCAGTTTATATAAATACACGAGAGTAATTAATTATATCTTAAATTTTCCTCCTACGTTCATCTTCGACGACGCGGCATTTGTTTCTCTACATATGGCTGTTTTTTTTCTAACATCCACTGAAATAACAGGATAGCGTCGTCTTCAACTAACTGGTACCACGAGAGACTGTGCACGTGTTGCTTCTGCGCATACGCAGTCCCGCCGCTTCCACCTAGTGTTGGGGTTGCTTCAGTTGCAGCTACGGGCCACTAGTAGCGCTTGCTTGGAGGCCCGTAATTCACGACGGTGCTGCAGGGCCATCAACTGCTGCCAACTGATGTCGCTGGCACCAACGGATCACTGCCGTACCGTGAGCAGCAGATTTCAGCTAGCACTCATCCATCACCGCCAGGTGGTGGCCTGGGGTTTCCCAACACTTGCGTTTTTGCTGGGTATGCACATAGACTAATGGTGTGTGTCCCGTTAACCGCACGACACCGTACGGCCAGCAGAAACTGGGCTGACGAACATCGTGGTTGGGGACACGAAGAGTGGAGTCAAGTTCTCCGGTCTAACGAGTCGAGATTCAGTCTGAAGTCTGACTGTTCTTATCTGGAGGGAACCCGACACACGAAACAATCCAGTTTTTGTGCAGCAGATATCACAATACGGTGGGCATGGATTCATTGTCTGGGACTGCTCTTTCGGGTGAAGTGCGGACCTGTACGTCACCTGAAAGGATAGTGTGACGTCCCAGCGAAAGATAGATTATATTCTCAGACCTATTATCATGCCGTATGCTACAGCCGTCCGTGGTTCGTTCCTTTTTGTAAACGATAGCGCTCGACCAGTGGACAACACACTTCAAAAGGAGGGAATCGACCGCACCAAGTGGCCAACATGCTTCCCGGACTTAAATTCAAAATTGAACACACCTGGGACTTACTTGGAAGACGCATTGCTGATCGGCCGTACCTGCGTTGACTCTTCGTAGACTGGAGACTGCCCTTATTAAGGAGTAGCAAAGATATCCCCAAAACCTCATCAGTTCCATGCCATACAGTTGTGAAGTGGTCTTAGCCATTCGAGGGGACCACACACTCTACTAGAGATCAGTTACCACCTTCAAAAAGTCATTTTTTTCTTGTACAGATATGCATACTGTTGTAGAGCAAATCGCATCATGTGCATTAAGTGATAATATTACATACAAATTCGCTAATGTACTTTTTCTTATCCATATTACTGAATATTCTACTGTATCTTGCATAAAAATAAATGTGAGTCGCACATGATTTTCCTTACAATATCTCTTACTCCCCTAATTCTTTTGAGCAATGTGTTTAAATTTTTAGTTTGCTATTCTGGTCCTTTCTGTGGATCAGCGTAACAACATCGTGGAGTCATGGATGGATTTTTAATCTTTCAACTTCTTTCCATCGATTCCAGTTTTTCTCCATATTTCATCACGCGTTCTCCTTAGCTCGTGCTCTGAGCTAGCCTCTCCTTACGGTAGTAAACAGCCCAAACCCTCTGCCTTCCCCACTAAAAACCAAGAACCCCCTCAGATTCATGCTAACAAACACTTTTTCTTTCACACTCACACACAAACGCTACATGAAACCTCTCCTACTTACCCCAAAACGATGGACAGGAAGAAGTTGATAGCTCCCTCTCTCTGTCTGTCTGTCTCTCTCTCTCTCTCTCTCTCTCTCTCTCTCTCTCTCTCTCTCTCATTAAGATTTCCTTTCAACACTATTTTCTAACGGCTAGATGGATGTATACGCAGATACTGTAAATCAAAAAGTAATGGCAATTTGAAAACTACGCGGTAACCGCAATGGATAGAAGCTGACGCAATACAACACGTTTGCAATAGCTTATGGGCAGTTCGAACACGCACGGCGCAGCGCTCTTCCGTTAGTCTAGTTCAGGCCAAAGTAAAATAAACATGGACGCCCTGCTGCGGGATTGCACCATTGTTGAACAACACGCCGCAGTGCGATTTCTTTGGGCAGAGAGAGTGAAACCTGTTGAAATTCACAGAAGGATATTAGCTCAGTACGGAAGTGAAAACAACATGACTCAACGAAAAGTTTATGAATGGGTAGAAAGGTTTAAAGCGGGAAGAATAAGTTCAACTGACGTGAAGCTCGATCATGTCGGTCATCAACATCATGCACAGGAGCCCAAATCGTCAGGGCGAATGGCTTGATCAGAGAAGACCGATGGATTACGTTGTCCGCTGTTGTTACACATTTGGATATAAGCTATGGATTGCACACGCCATAGTGCATGATGATATGAGGTACCGTTAAGTTTGCGCAAGATGGGTACCTAAACAATTTAGCATGCAACAGCGCGTCGAGGTTGCGACCCAATTCCTGAAATGTTATGAAGAAGATTCGAGTGTTTTGGAGCTGATTGTTACCGGCGATGAGACGTGGGTCGTCCCTGTGAACCAAGAGACGACGCATTTAGTGGGAATACCAGTCTTCTTCAGCAAAGAAGAACTTCAAATGACCCTCCGGCAATAAAATTCTGCTGACTTTCTTTTGGGACATGATGTTTCTTATCCTCACGCATTTTCAGGAACATCTACAATCAGCAGTACAACGTACTGTGCTATGTTTAGAGGGAAACTGAGACCAGCAATTCGCAGCAAAAGAAGAGGAATGCTGTCAGAAACAGTGTTGCTGCACCATGACAATGCACGTCCCCATGTAGTTGCCGCAACAGTGGAGGCAATGCAACAACTGCGTTTTGAACGTCTTCCATATGCACCTTACATTCGCGATTTGGAACCATGCGTTTTCACGTCTTCGGTTTATTTGAAGGGGTTCTACACTGTCGCAAGTTGACCTCTGATGATCAGTTTAAGGAAGCGGTGCAGACCTGGATTCGGGAGCAGCCGAAAAACTTCTTCTCTCGAGGAATGAAGAAGCTAGTGGAACTGCAAAAGAAGTGCATCAACCTGCCGGGAAACTATGTGGAGAAGTGAGGTAACCGTTATGTTTATTTGCTCACAGATACCGCTATTACAGGATATGTTGTCTTTACTTTTTAATTATCCGTCGTATTTAGCTTTCTCGACATTACTTCTTGGCAAGCAATTAACTACACAGAAGTTTCTTAGCAGCAGCTTTGCATGTCATAGTCACATATCAAGTTACGAATGGAGTTATATTCTTCTGCGAAACTACGAATCCACCTCCGCCTGGGCTGCCCCCCCCTCATTTTTCTATCTTTTCTTTTTGGGTGTGAATGGGCGGAGTGATAACGTTCTTCGATATTTTACATTTCTTCGAAGAAAATGGGCATTTGTCTCTTTCCTGACCCTTAGCACCAAGAAGTCTTGTGCCTGTGTGGTTGAGAATCATTGGCGCAACTGTTCTTACAGATTCATCCCGAGAAGTTTTTTTTTTTTTTTGTCGTTGTTGTTATTCATTGTTTGTTCTATATCATTTCAATTTTGCTTTTTAAAAAATGTTCAATACACGAATAAGTAAGGTGTTAATGCTTATAGTGGAACACAAGAGTAATTTTTATAAACCACCTAAAATAAATATTCAGAGAATTTACAACAACGTCCATCTTCCAGGAAGCACTTGCTTGCTTTTCAGGAGGGCTGGGCCTCCTCCAGCCCGCTGCTAGCTACGGCCTGCTTAGAGGCCAACATTCCAGAAAAGTTGGACAGGGTGCACGAAATAATACTGAAAGGTAGACGTTTAACTGTGAGGTACATTGGTGAGGCATTGTACATGTCAAAAGCAACAGTTCATCGCAGTTTGAGAGAGTATCTGGCAATAAGAAAAAAGGTTCCTGCTGTCCGTTGGGTCCCAAAACTGCTGACACCTGAACAAAAGAAAAAAAAACCCCTCAGAAAATGGAACATGTCACGAGACCATTATCCTGCTGCACTCCAATCCAGAAAATTTTTCTGCGACGATTTTAACAGCGGATGCAACGTGAGCACATCACTACTCACAACAATGGACGCGCATGGTGGCTCACCCACTCCAAAGAAGACGACGACGAAGTCTGTTGATTCAACTAGCAAGGTGACGGCAATAGTTTTTTGGGTTGTGGAGCGGGTTGTGATGGAGGATTACTTTGCAAAGGGCTAAACCATTACCGGAGCATGCTATGTTAACCTGTTAAGGAAACTTCGATATCATTTGAAAGATAAACCCTGAGGAAAGCTGATCAAAGTGATGATGTTTCGTCAGAATAATTCTAAGAGTCAAATCAACGGTTACCGTGGCTGTCAATTGTTTTCGGTGAATGTAGGTTCGAACTGTTACCACGCCCTTCATACCAGTGATCTGACTTTGATCTACCATCTGTTCCCGAATCTCAAAAGGAGCTTGTCTGGTGGGCCTTTTGAGGCGGACGAAGAAGTTATTAACACTGTGGAAGTTTATTTTGACAGCCTTGACAAGTATTTTTTTTTTTTTTTTTTTTTTAGAGCATACTAGCCTTGGAGTAGAGACTTGCACGTGTCGAGCCAATCAGGATAAACCCGAGCCTGGTTCGATATCGGGCCGGATACGGGCTCGATGCCGTCTGTGGTAACTTCGGGTTGGGTTCGGGTCGAGTTAGCATTTTAATCATCTCACGTAAAAGTCCGGGTTTAACGCCAGTTTTTTTCCCATAACTTTTGTTGTTGTTGAAGTTCATTTTTGGAAATATATCTCAAAGCCCGGTACTGATCATTGATGCGTGTCTTGGATATTAGTTAAGGACTGTTAAGAGCTATTAACCATTTTTCTGACAGCTGAGAATGTCATCACCTGAATACGCAGATGAGCTGAAGACAAGCACGAAAGAAAGGCTTATTGCAAAAAGAAGTGTACGATTAGGAATTTGTACAGCAACCACTCGTCGAGAAAAGCTAGCACATTTCAGTGACTGGGAAAACATAAGTACAAAACAGGGAAGATTTATTGAGTTGGTTTATTACATAATTTTACCATGTGACGAAAGTCTCACTTATTTGTTAGCGTCATTGGAGTTAAATTGAAGCCAATGTGCAGAACTAGCTGTGGTCTCTAAGCGTGTTATCTCAATTCCTACCTCAAGTAGAGAAAAAAATGTTAGTACTGCCGGGAGAACTTTCCAAGAAACAGAAACTGATTTGAATCCTGAGATTGTAGACAGCATTTTGTTTCTTCATGATATTTTACTAAAATAAATGTTATACTCATATTAATTTAGAAATTTCTACACGATAATTTCAAGTTCCATTGCATCTTTATGTATACGCACGTAATTTACATTACAAAGGAAGTCATGTTAAATAAAGTTTTTCTATTGTGCAGGGGAGGGGCCTTATTATACGTAGATAATGATATCGTAATATAACTACTGATGGTGAATTTATTGCACAGAACAAGAGATTTTTATATCAAACAGTTAAAAGAACAGATATAGAGGAAAACGTGATCTAAATTTACGCATTCTAGCAGAAGAATTTTGAATAATAGAAAAGTAGAAAATATGTGAAGGGTATTCTTCACAGCAAAAGTTACAGTAAGGAAAGATATTTTTTCAAATAAGTTTCTTCGAAGCAGAGATAGCGAGAAAAAGGTTTTGACATTTCTGCCCTAGTGGGTAAACTATGAACTATTTTAAAAGATAATATTCCCCATCTTTATTGTAACAAACGGCATACAGTATATGAAAAAAGAAAATTTTTTCAAAAGGACTTTTAGAAGCGGAGATACCATATCAAACAGAAATACACACTAATATCACCTAGCGCCAAAACTGTGAACTACAAAAGTTCACGAGTAGAGACAAATTCTTTCACGACGTAAATTAATATACGGCGTTTGAAGAATTTTGTGAATCGAACTTTTAAAAACAGCGATATTACTCATGAAAAAACCGATAAGACCTTTGCGCTCCTAGCGGAAAAATTCTTCACTATTTTTGACAATAACTGCACACAAACTGTTTCGGCAGTTAGTAAAATCTGACCAAAAGAGAATTTTTTTCAATCGAGGTTTTAGACTGCTAAGATACTGAAAGCGGAAACGTGAACTTGTGCACTCTTTGTGGAACACGTGTGCATTAAAGAGCATTTGAAATTATACGCAATCCAAAAATAAAAAAAGGTTTGTTTTTCCAAATCGGACTATTAGAAGCAGAGGTACCGGCAAAAATAAGGTATAACGTCTACGCCACCTGGCGGGAAAATATTTTCAACAGAAGCTATTCTCAAAATTCTTGCTGTGGTAAGTGGCATCTGACTACGAAAGAATGTTTTAAATCGAGCTTTCAGAAGCACAGATACTGCTGCAAATATACCAGAAACAAAAATATACACTTACGCCCCCTAGTGCCCAATTACAAAAATGTGAAATTGTATTTAGCACATTTCTCACCAGAAGCTCCATGACATTCAGAAAGAATTTTTCAAATGAGACTATTAGAATAGTCCAATTTGAAAAATCGGACTATTCTTTTCCCCGATATAACCATATCGGTAAATAACAATTAACTTGATGGATTGCTGTTTCCCCGATATAAACAAATCGGGGAAATAGCAATTTTACGCCTCCTAGCGGAACATTTATGCATTACTTGAAAAAGAAAATGTACCCAAAATAGTTTTCGTTGTAAATGGTATCGAATGGAAGATAGAGTGTTTTTATTCACATGATCTGAAGTAATTACGTTGAATAAAATGTATTTCATGTATTTTGAAGTCGACAGCATCTGCATTTACGCCCTCTGGGGGCGAAGTTGTGTGTCGCAGAAACCCTGAAAAGCAAATATCATCGCTCTCACATTTCAAGCTTCCCAACGCAAAAAGAATTTTTCAAATAGAGCTAAAAGTTCCACAGATACGGGGTCTACAGACGGGAGGACAGCCAAAGGATTAACATAAGCACGATCTTTTATTTTTACAAAAGACGTGCTAAAAAAGAGAGAGATGGATGCTTCTGTGACCAAATAGGAACATTCGTTAAAATCGTAATTAAGAAACGAGGGTACAAAAAAAATCGGGCTTTCTAACAAAATTTCTTCGGGCTCGGGTCGTGCCGGGTTTAGTTTTCAAGTGGTTTCGGGTTTGGTCGCGTGTGGTTCTGATGGTTAACCTCACCACTGACATAAAAATTGGCCTCGTGACTGAACAAAATGCCCTGTGCGAATTCATCCCGTTGATGTTGTCCTAAAGCCCTGGTGCATAACTCGTGGCGTCTCTGATAGTTGCTGTTGCATCTGGATCTTGAACGGATATGATTTCTAATATTTGGTAAGGAATCGTTTGGCCACCAGGGAATCATAAGTGTTAATTTATGCTTCTGATGTATTTGCAGCAAAATCGGAGCTCCTGAAAACTCAACTGAAAAAATTCTTTCCTGGACCGATACCGCTCACTTCGGAAAACCTTTTGTAACACTTTCTTCTTAAAATAATGCATGGTTTTCCCGCCAGGGGGCGTTGAAGCATATCTTATATATGTCGATTGCTTCTAAGAGCCCGATTTGATAATTTCTTTCTTTGTTGGAGAACGTTTCCGCTGCGAAATGTTTCTCATATAATTTCAAATTTTTCTTAACGCACAAGTCTGCAACCAGAGAGCGTAACCTCACGATTCCGTTTACAACAATATTTGCGGGATTAAAAACCCGATTGAAATTTTTTTACTTCGGTCAGATACTACTGTTTTCCATACCGGTTCCATTGACTATGAATAGCTTTGAAAATTTTAATTCGCGTCAGAACGGATTCAAAGGACGTGCTCATTACACCCGAAAATCCGGTGTCATCTTTCTTGTTGCTGTTGCTAACATTTCATTCTTTTTGTTTTTCCTACCCAGCTCCTTAGCAATGAGAACGATGATGGCGCAGCAAGTAATAATCTAAAAAGTTCACACAGTAATGTAAAAAGTGGTCTGAAAAGTCAGATGATTTGTCCAAACCAAAGACCACTAAAATCTGGAAGAAAGCCAAGTTTCTTTTCACGCATCAGTAGCGTGGTGCGTTTCATTGGATTGTAAAACGCCACGTACGGGTCAAATCTGAACGCAAGATTTTACGCTGCGTAAGTAGCGTCGTGCTGTCCGTGGGACTGATGCATCAAAAGGAAACATACTACAAATGGTTTTTCAAACCAGGCATGCGTGCAGACTGCTTAATTAGTGACATATTAGAAGGTACCAGAATCAGTTGAGGCCCCTTTGTTTAATTCTAACCATATAAAATTAATTAACTAAAATAAAAGATTCAGTTACTTAAATTTGGGAAATTCTATATTTTAATTTTATTTATTGTAAAATGTTATTTCTTTTAAAAGTACTATTGTTCTGATTTTTATTAGGTATTATGAAGAGCTAATGTGAGTTCAACGAAATTGTTAACTTTTAACTTTTTACTAGAGAGTAACTACTTACTTGAAATTCCCGCTTTCTTACTTTTGTTTCAACATATACAGTGATACTGCCTTGAAGGATTTTTGGTGAGTTTCCTCATGTTCAACTGACAGGACACTTAGACAGCTTAGACGTTCTTGGGCCATTGTGATCCTGAAATTATTTTTTATTAATTTTATTTTCAAAAATGATCTTTCAGCAGTTGCAACTGTCACTACCTCTATATACAATATCGATTTACGCTGCGTCGTTGAGCAGCGCGTCCCTAGTGTATATTCAGCTTTACTACAAGAATATATTTTTTAATATTCATACTTTTTAAATTTAGACCTTAATTTTTATGAAATATGCACGTTTATTATTTAATTATACCTATTAAAAGTCAGATTATTTCATTAAAAGAATGCTTATATATTCCACTCAGTTTGTTGAGAATAAATTTTCCATTCAGTTTGTCGGGAATTCGTATTTTAGAATACGAAAATAGCGTCATGTGAAGGTTAAATATTTTGAACGTGCGAACATCAAACGTATAGTTTATACTGTGGTTATGGCTTATGATTTACCAGAGCCACAACTCCGCATGTGGCCATGTGTCACTGTTTTTCAGTCAAATTAAAAATGTAGTAACTGTTTTAAAATATGCGTTCTATTAGGTACTTGGGTCAGTTTTGCCAGAGACTGTTTCCTGAAATCAGTAGACCAGAGCTGAAAAAATCAGTAGAAATCAGTAGATCAGATTTTTGTTTATTTGAAATATGCACTACGTAACAAATGTAATGTAGTATTGGATGTAATCTCTATACGAAGGAACACTTAAATCTACTGGTATGTGAAATATTATCAGTATTCCGCAAACTACTGTACTATTAAACAGCGGAATGAAAATTCAAACCAATACAATCCTGAGTAGCTTTTTATAAGATATAGGTAAATAATCATAGTATTGTCCTTTTAATGTAATCACAGTTGGATCGGTCCCATTTGTTGTCTTCCTAAAAACAAAGAGTTATTTACTTACACTTCTTACTACGATATCCAGATTTTTCCCAAAGTACGTGAAATAAGTGCTATACACCCCAAAAAAGTATCATTAACACAAATATCGTTCTATAAACGTATTCCTGATATTCTACGCCTTAACAAAACTACGGAAAATATTTGTATAACAGAGGAATTAGTTATCTAGAATAAGAAAAGGTTTTCATGACAACCAGTATGAATTTAAAAAAAAATAGGTAGCAGGGATTGAAAATGTTTAGTCTTCGTCTTCAGACCAGTTCTGAGGTGAGAAAATTGAAATCCAGTACAAGGATTTCGATTTTCTCACCTTAGAACTGGTATACATCGATTGGATCAGCAGATGATGAGTGCTGAAAGAATGAAAGACGTTCTTAGACAGCATGTTACTGAGTATGTAAGTGGTCTTAAAAAAGAGAAAAAATCATTATATTATGAAAATCTACGAGTAGACAGGTGTCAAAATCAGTAGATCTACTGATATATCAGTAGAACGGCAATGGTGCTTGGGTGTTCAGCACCGGAGGGTTCCCTTCGGACTACTACTTGCCTGGGCCCTTCAACGATGGGGCCCCCGGGACGTGCCCGGTCATCCCGGGAGGTTCTGCTTACTAGCTCATAGTTAAAAGAGTTTTTTATTCAGTTCCATAAGATACATTTTCAATTTTCTAATCGTGTGGTAGGAATGCTTATTTCGTCACTGGCGAAGTCCGAATTAGGTGTACGACAGATAGGTGGTTTAAAGGTGTATAAAAGCAGAGGACTGCCTACAATCGATGCTATTTTGAGCAACTACAAAGACTCTTTTTCTAGGCTCATTCCTGTGATATTTTGATTTACCGATGTATTAATTTTTTTTATTTTAGATTGTGTGAACGTAAAATTTTCTATTCAGTTTCTTGTGCTGGATTTCGATTTCTCTGCTCCCTTTCTCAAGATGATTAGTAATTTTAAATAAGTAAGAACACTACATATACGAAAGGATAAACTGGTCTGAAACAAAATTGTTGTTTGTAACACAACTGTGAATATACGTAAGTGTACATGCAATAATTATTATAGAGAAAAAGTTATAATGTGTTGAACGAATCACCTTCCTCTGTTAAGTTCCGCATGCTATCATTTGTAAATCAGAGCTGAAGCGCGACATATCAATCTCTTGAAGATCTGACAGCCGCGTGCATATTTGTTGCGTTCGCACACGTTATTAAATAGCATGAATATATCTGATACTGCGTGATCATCTGTTCTCAATGCCCTAGGGTCTGGGTATTGGAGACTCGTATCTAATCTAGCATATCAGCTGACTATCTACTTTTACATCTCCTGGACTCTGTGAAATCTAACTTTGCCTTGAATCTTCACTGAAACCTTTCTAATTTGGACTTAATCGCGCCTTCAGGGAACTTGATACTATCGCAAAGTGACGTAATTCCTCAAAAATGAGATTAGCTTTTTCCCTTGTTGCTCGATTCTCCTCATTCAGGAAAATGGCAGCTTTGTAGTAAATGCCCGAGTTACACTTTGTTTACTGTTAAAGCTTAAGAGAGCTTTCAAGCATTAGAAAGAAAAGAAAAGAAGGAACAGCGGCGGCGGCGGCGAGCCAAAAGTGTAGCCACGCTCTGCTTAACTGAGCACGACCGCGTGGAAAGAAGAATCAAAAAATCAACACAGGCTCTTGCTGCTTCAAAGAATCCGTTGTTCAGCGGCTCGGCTCTGAAACAGAACATGAAAATGAATCAGCGCCGACATGTTTGGAAAACACTCTAATTCCGAGTTAATTGATATTTTAATTTCCGTCCCGTGGCACGTTTCAGTTTTCTGACACATTCCAATTACGGCCCTCAAAAAACCGCGCAACGTTGATTGCGCGCAAATGTGTCTAATACTGTCTTTTAATCCAACCGTCCCCCGAGATCGACATTTGTGTTACCCAAGGTCCTTAACTGGATCGGAAGATAAATGGACTAAACACCTATATATGAGCGAACCGTCACGTATAATGCCCATCAGAGGTGCAAGTAGACATGTATCATCATCGTCAACCATTAGCAATCCTCTGCTGGATGAAGGTCTCCCCAAGTTTCTTCCACAACGGTCTGTCTTGAGCAAGTCTCCTCCATGTCACTCCCGCAGGGGTTTGTTTTTGTTGTTGTTGGGGTTTAACGACCACCGTGCGCAACTCAATGGGCTATATTATAAGCAGTCGCCCGTCTCTTAGTTCCAGGGACAGGAGAGAGAGCTAGTGCTGTAAGACAAACACAACATCCATGCCTTACTGGGATTCGAACTCAAACCCATCTCAGATGAATGGTCAGAAACAATTCATTGCTTAGACTACTGCGTAACCGGGGCAGCATCGCATGTTTTCGAATTTCATTAACCCATCTCCCACGTGGTCTTCTTCTGGGTCTTTTCCTGTACTTGGGAATTCAGCATAAAATTCAAGCTGTCCATCGGTGGTCTGTCCTTCTGGCAATATGTCCAGCCCATTGCCATTTCAGGGATTTTACTCTGATCATTATGACTTCCGCTCTTGTCATTTTCCTTATCCACTAGTTCCTCTTCTTATCTTTCCTCGTTACACCAAGCATGCACCTCTCCAGGCTTCTTACATTTAGGGTTATTTTCATTTGCCATGGATAAGTTCATTGTAAAAAGAAAGCGCGATAGTGAGGATAGCATTTGTAAGGGTGATAATGTTGAATCACAGAAATTCTGTAGTGTATCGGTTTTTGTTCCGATTTGTAGTGCCGATACAAAAAGAACTGATGTGAGTTCCACACAACCGACTAAACATAAAATCCCCAAAACTGAAAGTGAACAATAAGGTGAAGTGCCACTAATATGACAAATCTTACGTTAATATATGGATTCATTTCAAATATGTGTGATCCAGCACCCCTACTATGTGGAATTCACAACCAAATTTTATCAAATAACAATATGAAACCATCTCTTCTACAACGGCACTTAATTACTAATCATGTGTAACGTATATTCTATTTTAACTTTCCTTTTGAGTTTCTTTTTCTATGTAAATTTGAGTTCGTTCTCTTAGACATTTTCAAACCTTAACGTTATGTCTTTTCCCTCAAACGAGAATGATGTTGGCAACACACTGAGGTCGGAACAAGAGTGACGTATGTGTGGCCGGATAAAAGCGATAGATAAAAAGGCAATGCAACGGTTGTTAAAGGGAATTGATGTTGTTGATGAGAGACGTGCTGTTATACTATGATTGATGTTATTGATGAGAGACGTGCTGTTATACTATGATTGATGTTATTGATGAGAGACGTGCTGTTATACTATGATTGATGTTATTGATGAGAGACGTGCTGTTATACTATGATTGATGTTATTGATGAGAAACGTGCTGTTATACTATGATTGATGTTATTGATGAGAAACGTGCTGTTATACTATGATTGATGTTATTGATGAGAGACGTGCTGTTACCATGATTGATGTTATTGATCAGAGACGTGCTGTTATACTATTATTGATGATAGACGTACTGTTATACTGTGTTTGGATATTAAATCACTGATACTGTATCGAGTAAGCCAGCAAATCATACGTGAGTCTGGAGTCCACCTATGCAAGCGAAATAAAAGTATTTGTAAATACTACTTGACCTCTTTCTTGTAAGGTGTATGGGTATCTTCTAATATTACATTAACTTAGCACACATCACATAATTACTGACGTAAAAACTAAGTTACAAAGGAAAGCAAATTACGTTATACATGCTTTTTGCAAATTGCAATTGCTAGAAAAGCAAATTACGGTATACAAGCCCGTTGACTTTTTTTAACGGAAAGTTAGGAGAGTAAGCAAAACTGTTCATGTATAATTCAAAATTTTACAGTCATCAATGGTGGCTTTAGAGACATCGTACCAAGTGGCATTGCTAACAGCCAAAAATAATAAATCATACACAGCAGTAGAGTCTCTTATTATTCCTAGTGCTTTAATAATAGCTAATAAAATGTAAATCTGCAAACACACAAAAAAAAATGAATTCTGGTACGTCTGTAAGTCGCCGAATTCATGAAATGGCACAAGATGTTGTGGAACAAACTGTGGGAAAAAAATAAACTTGCCAAATGATTTGCTATCCAAATTGATGGGTCGACAGACATTTTTAATGATGCCCAGCTGACTGTATACGTTTGTTATTTTGATGTTCAGAAAAACGTCATATATACTCGGATGTTAAGAGCTACAACAGCATACGAAGGGAGAAGATATTTTTCAAATCCTTGATAGTTTTATAAGGCTTAAATTAGGATTACACTGCGACTGGTCCATCAGCATATCCACGAGTGGAGCCGCTTCAATGGCAGGCCAAAAGAGTGGTGTTGTTGCACGAATTCGCGTATACAAAGTTTGGCTGCAAAAAACATGACTCTTAAGTTGCATGAAACGTTAAATAGTGCTGTAAAAGTATTCAATTTGATCAAGTCCCGAGCGCTCAATTCCCGTCGTATTAAGAAAACGTGTGAGATGGGATCTGCACATACACAACTATTGTAACACACAGAGGTGAGCTGGTTGTCACAAGGACGAGTTTTAACTCTCCTGTTTGAATTGAGCAAAGAAGTAATGTGTTTTTTCTCAGAACTGAAATCTGAACGAGTTACATATTTTGTAAATGAAGATTGGCTTCGCCAATTAAATTACTGGGCGGATATTTTTAACAAACTAAATGAACTCAACCTACAGCTCCAAGGGTTTGATCCAATTATTTTTCAGACACAGAGAAAGATCAAGGGGTTTTATAACAAAGTTTTGTTTTGGTCAAATTGCATTAGTGGTGGAAATATTGCGATTTTCACAACTCTGTATGAATTTACTGAACAAAATGGAGTCGCTGTTAGTGATACCATATGGTGGGAATCATTAAATGTCACTTGGTCCGGCTGAATGAAGCATTTTTAAAATGCTTTCCACAGATTGAGAATGAGGACAAAACACAAGATTGGGTTACAAATCCCTTTAACACTATATCATGCACTTCATCTGATCTTCCCATTAAATTAAAAGAACACTTAACTACAATGTCTACTGATAGCACATCAAAAGCAACGTTCGGGAACATGTCAATCTCCAATTTTTTGGACAGCAGCTCTAAAAAAGTTCATTGAGTTAAGTGATATTGCTATTTCAAAGCTTCTTCCATTTCCATCAACTACTTGTGTGAACAAGGCTTCTCTGCACTAACATCAATCAAAACTAAGGAAATGAATTGCTTTGATCCAAAGCCGGGCCTCATCCTTGCACTCACTAACATTAGTCGACGAATTGAATTTCTGGCTTCGAAAAAACAAGCCCAGCCTCCTCACTAAATGGGCATTTCCCAAAACTAATGTAGCTGTATTTTTTTTTGTATGATTCATAACAAGCATTGCCATTTTCCAATTCATAAATATTAATTTACAATATTAGAAATGTTTGCCAATCCATATGTAATTTTTTATTAAGTAATTCGATATGGCAATTCATAAATTGTAAAAAATATTGGCGGTACAAAGTTAAGAAAATTTGTATTGTAGGGTACGCAAGAAAAAAAGGTTGAATAGCACTGCACTATATGATCAAAAGTATCCGATCATTGCCCATCCACAAAATCCCAGTAACAGAAAATAAATGAATATCGAGTTGGTCCGCCCTTTGTTGTGATCACAGCCTCCACTACGCTGATGTTTCAGCCATGTTTTGCAAAGGTCAGTTATTGATAGAAAGAACAAAGATCAATCACTGATATAATGCCCGTTTTGTTCGATAACCTTTTGCCATCTTTCAGTGAGCTGCAAAATCTTTCAGCGAGCTGTCGTTCATAGAAGGACCTGCCTTTTGTGGCGAAAAACTCTACTAGGTGCTGATTTACAGCCTCATCTGAATGAACGTTATACCACGCAAGGACTGTTGAAGAGGGGAAGCAAGTGGAAGTCTGACGACACAAGGTCCGGCGAGTATGCTGGGTGTGGCAACACATCCCACCCAACCTCCAATAATATTTGGCGGGTGATCAAACTTGTGTGGGGTCTCTCGTTGTCCTGATGGAACACAACACCTTTACGATGAACGAGCTCTGGACGTTTCTGGATGATGGATTCGTTCAAACTGTCCAAAGTACACAATCGAATTGGTTGTTTGGTTCCGTGGTAGGAGCTCGAAAAACACGACACCTTTAAAATCCCACCACACTGAGACCAGAACCTTCCGCTGATGAATGTCTGCTTTGGATGTCGTTTGAGGCGAAGCAGCACGTCGGGACCAAGACCGTTTGCGCAGCACATTGTTGTACACAATCCACGTTTCATCACCAGTTATCATTCGCTTCAAAAAAGGATCATTAGGATCGTTTTCCTCACGTTTAATGAGCATATCGCAGATGTTTATGCGCGCCGTCAATTGAGCTTCTTTGAGTTCATGAAGAACCCACACATCGAGGTTGCTTACGAATCCCAGCTTCTTCAGGGGATTGTGAACGCTTGAATGATGGATGTGCAATGTGTCTGCAATCTCTCGTGTCGTGTAATGTGGGTTTGACTCGAGCAATGCTTTGATTTGGTCGTCATCAACCTCGGTTGGCCTCCCGGACCGAGGAGCATCGTTGAGATCAAAATCACCAGCACGGAATTCTGCGAACCACCGCTGGCACTGATGTTCTTGTAGAGCATTATCACTGTACACTTTACGCAACTTTTCACAAGCTTGACGCGCGTTCTTCCCTTTACGGAAGTAAAACAGTAAAATATGGCGAAAATGCACAGTTTGGTCTTTCATCTTCACCTTGATGTCAAATCTCCGCAAATCAACCAAATCGCTTACTATTCCTTGTAGACTGCAGCTAGAACTTGCACCTGTCGAATGCCATAGCGATAAATGAGCTGCGTATGCCTCTAGTACTTCCGAAACAGCCCAACCGCCATCAGGTGTCAAAATACGTCATGACTTTTCCGACAACCCAATATTAGATTATTGTGCGCTGCTGCGGAATAACCTTTCATTATGCTACAGTCGGTGTTACAATTCATCCCGAAGGTGTTCCATGGGGTTCAGATCGGGGCTCTCTGAAGGCCAGTCAACTACTTCCACGCCCATCATATCAAACCATTTTATACGGATCTCGCCGCCCCGGTGGCGCAGTGGTCTAAGCGATGGCCTCTGATCATTCGTCCGTAAGGGGCCCGAGTTCGAATCCCGGTGTGGCATGGATGTTGTGTTTGTCTTACGGCACTGGCTCTCTCCCTTCCCTGGAACCAGTGACCCTAAATTAGGGACGGGCGACTGCTTATAGCCCATTGAGTTGCTCACGGTGGTCGTTAAACCTCCAATCAAAAAAAAAAAAAAAAAATATATACGGATCTCGTTTCGTGGACGGGTGCATTATACTTTTGGTGAAGGAAAGGGCGTTCACCAAACTGTTACTATAATTTTGGGAGAACAGAATTGTCGGAAATGTCATTATAAGCCGCAGCGTTAAAATTCCCGAGCAACAGGAGGTCAACCCATGAAAAACAGCGCCAAAATGTCTCCTCCACGAATTCCACTACGCAAAAGAGGTGTACGGATGCTTTTAACCATATAGTGTGTATGTATTACACTGCCGGACAACTGCTAAGGACGGATGACAATAGCAACGATAGCAACCATAAAATGGAAGGCAGGAAAATGTGGAAATTAGCATAAGTGCGGGATACAGTAAGACGTGTTGTGCGTATGCAAATTTTGGATTGCCGAACTTGTTCGTGACGTTATAGCGCTGATAAGAGATATAAAGGATTTGACGCGTATTGACCGTTGTTGTTCAAACGCAAACTTGAAAGGGAAAGAATCAATTGATGAACTTGCAATTTTCAGTATGTCTTCCCGACATCACCTAGATGATTTTACGCATGGCCGTATTATTGGCAAGATTGAAGAAGGGCGAAAAATAACAGATGTTGCCAGGGAGTTCGACGTCAGCCACAGTGTTGTTTCAAGGCTTTGGAAATCATTTCAAACAAATGGAGAGTGTAGCAAACGTCACGGGGAGGTCGTGTTCGCAATACGACACCTGCAGAAGATCGATGCACAGTGCTATCAACAAAAGGACACCGGCGCAGCACAGCTAATGAGGTAGAAAATCAGTTTATGGCTGCTACTGGCAAGCGGATCTCCCAAAAAACTGTCGCCAGACGTTTGCATGAAGGAGGACTATACACCCGCCGTTTTGTTGTGTGCATCCCATTGTCCAGACGTCACCGTACCGCCCGTTTGCAATGGTGCCATCAACATCGCAATTGAACATAACGACTGGTCAGCTGTCCTCTTCTCAGATGAGAGTAGATACAGTCTATCGTCTGATTGTCGACGACAACTGATCTGGCGTGATAGTGGTACTGCATATTGTCCAGCAAACATACAGGAAAGGGACCGATATCCGACATGTAGTGTCGTGGTATGGGCTGGCATCATGATCAATGGCCGTACGTCCCTCTATGTGCTTCCAACTGGGACTATGACTGGCCAACGATACATTAATGATGTTCTGCTACCTCATGTTCGCATGTTCTGTGGTGCTGTCGGTGATAGATTCATTTTCATGGACGACAACGCAACATGTCATCGAACAGTCGCTGTCCAGGAGTGTCTTGAGAGCGAGGATATTTAACGCCTCGTATGGCCAGCACGTTCTCCAGATCTGAATCCCATTGAAAATGTGTGGGATGCTTTGGGGAGGAGTCTTGCTGGTCGCCAATGCCCTCCAATAAACAAGGACACCCTCATCCATGCAGTGACAGAGGAATCTGATAAATTACCCCAACAGCTGCTTGATAATGTTGTGCAAAGCATGCTACGACGTGTGGAATCTTGCATCGCCCTCCATGGTGGCCATATCCCGTATTGATATCTTACGCTGGAACGCCTGCGGACGGTAATTGCAGTTTTTTCACGTTTACGTATTCTGCACAAATGGCCTGTTTGTCCCTTGAACACGTTCCAAAGCCTTCTGGATTTCAGAGCACAATAAATTGTCTTTCTTGTAATGTCCTGGCATTCTGACATTATTTTATTTCACTTTGCATCCAACCACACTTACTTTTTATGCGCTATATAGCCATTTATGATCCGTCCTTAGCAATTGTCCAGCAGTGTATAACTGTGACTAAAAATTTATGCTTCGTTTTTTTAAATAAACCAACAATAAAACTTGGAACTTCCTTAATTTATACAGCCCAGAGTAGTTCATGTCCTCTTTGGAATACCTTTTTCCTTTCAATGCTGTACTTCTGTTCCTGACACTCAATAATATATTTTGAGCAACAGCAAATCTGCTCATTAGGAAATTAAAATTTGTTCCACGTTTCTAAATTCAATATCTCACATGTACATATAAAAAAAGTATTCACTATGATTCAGCAGATTCAAGTGATTAACGTGACCACATCGAGGTCTATATGACACAGCAAAAATATCTTCTTACGTATTATTATTTATTTGTCACTTCTGTTGTATCCCTACATCACCTTTCCGTTCCGGCAGTAAACAGCTATTAAATTTTCCACTTGGCTAGTGAAATTTACAAACAGTCAGACTCACACGCACGTGCATGAATAATTACGAGGGTTATATACACGCATGTATCTTCTACGGTGAAATTGTTTAACCAGAAATAAAAAGACACAAAAATAAGTTAACATCTTCATGTCACGTGAGCAGAGGAAATATTTAATAAAACATTTGCGTGAACATCTGAATAAAAATTGTATGTTACGGCTTCTTCTTTAAATACTGAAATAATTGCAAATAAAAGTTTCCTTTCAAAGAAGTGGCAATAATGAGTTACGAAAGTGTAAATTAAATCTTCGAACACGAATTACAGCTCGGATTGCTTAAATATCAGGGTGTATTTAGACGGCGGCCAAGGGGACTTGCCCCCCTCCCCCAAAGCTTTTCATTTTTAGCACGTCTTTTGTAAAAAAAGATCGTGCTTATGTTATCGGTTTGTCCGTCCGTCTGTAGACACGATATCTCTGCAACTATTAGTCCGATTTGAAGAATTCTTTTTGGATTGGGAAGCATGAAATATGCAAATGATGATCCTTCATTTCGTTTTTTTTAACGATGTACAATTTCGCCGCTAGTGGGCGTAAATGCAGATGATGTCGAATTTAAACATGCGTTTTATTCCACATATTTGCTTCTAAACATCCGATAAAAAAATATTTTATCTTTCGATTCCATTTATGTCTAAGAGTATTTTAGATATAGTTACTTTTTCAAATTACGCGTAGATTTTCTACTACGGGGCGTAAAAGTTAATTACGTTTTCCCCGATAGCTCTTCTTCTAAAACTCCGATTTGAAAAACTTTTTCTTCGGCGGATACAGCTCCTCATGAAAAATCTTTTGCATATAACTTCTAATTTTTGGTAAAAAATACTTTGGCCACCAGGGGGCGTAAGTGTTCATTTTTGCTTCTGATATATTTGCCATAAAATCAGAACTTCTAAAATCTCGATTGAAAAAATTGTTCGTGGACCGATGCCACTCACGTCGATAAAACTTTTCGGAATATTTTCTTCTTAAAATATTCCATTGTTTCTCCGCCAGGGGGCGTAGATGTATATCTTATTTTGGTCAATATTTCTACTTCTAAGAGTCCTATTTGAAAAATTCCTTCTTTGTTGGATAGTGTTTTCAGTGTGACATGTTTTTCATATAATTTCAAATTTTTCAAGTAATTCATAGACTTTCCGCTATGGAGCGTAAAGGCAAATTGCGTTTCCCCTATATCTGTGCTTCTAAAACTCCGATTTGAAAAATTCTTTCTGCACCAGATACAGCTCCTACTTTGCACATAATTTCTAATTTAAAAAAAAAAAAAAAATTGTTTGACCACCAGGGGGCGCAAGTTTTAATTTCAGCTTCTGATGCATTTGCAGTAAAATGTGAGCTTCTAAATTCTCGGTTAGAAAAAAAGTCGTTTGTAGACCGATACTACTCATGTCGACAAACCTTTTAGTAACATTTTCTTCTTAAAATAATGCATGGTTTCTACGTTAGGGGGCGTAGATGTGTATCTTATTTTTGTCAATATCTCTTTTTCTAGGAGTCCGATTTGAAAACTTCTTTCTTTGTTGGATAGTGTTTCCAGTGTGATATGTGTTACATGTAATTTTAAAATTTTCAAGTAATTCATAGACTTTCCGCTAGGGGGCGTAAAGGTCAATTGCGTTTAACTTTATATCTCTGCTTCTAAATTTTCGATTTGAAAAATTATTTCTTCACCGGATACAGCTCCTGAATGTCAATCCTTTGCACATAATTCCTAATTTTTGTAAAAATTGTTTGGCCACCAGGTGGCGTAAGTCTTAATTTCCGCTTCAGTCTATCTCCAGCAAAATATGAGCTTCTAAAACAATATCTCTACTTGTAATAGTCCGATTTGAAAAATTCCTTGTTTGTTGGATAGTGCTTCCGATGCGAAATGTTTTTCATAAAAATTCAAAATTTTCAAAGTAAATCATAGACTTTCCGCTAGGGGGCGCAAAGGTAAATTGCGTTTTGTGCGTTATTTCTGCTTCTAAAATTCCGATTTGAGAAAATCTTACTGTATCGCATACACCTCCTGATGGGAAATGTTTTTCATATAATTTCTAGTATTTGATAAAGAATGGTTTGGCCACTATGGGGCATAAGCGTAAATTTCTGTTTCTGATGTATTTGCAGCAAAATCTGAGCTCCTGAATCTCGACTAAAAATTTTTTTCTTGGGCCGATACCGCTCACATCGAAAAACGTTTTAAGAATACTTTCTTCCTGAATGTTTTTCCCTCCAGGAGGCACAGATATATATCTTATATTTGTCCATATCTCTGCTTCGAAGAGACCGATTTGAAAAATTCCTACTTTGTTAGAGAGTTTTTGCGCTGCGAAATGTTTCTCATATAAACTCAAATTTTTCTTAACGCACAACCAGAGAGCGTAACCAGAGAGCGTAAGCTCTCGAATCCGTTTACAGCAATATCTGCGGAATTAAAAACCCGATTGAAAAACTTCTTTCTTCGGTCAGATACTATTGTTTTCCAGACCGGTTCCATTGGCTTCGAATAGCTTTGGTAAATTTAATTTGATTCAGAACGGATTCGAAAGACGTGCTCATTACACCCGAAAATTCGGTGTCATCTTTCTTGTTTTCTTTGCTTAGATTGGGCCAAACGCCTTCTCCGCCTTCCTCTTCCTTAAGGAAGTTTCTGAATTTCTTCCCTGCTTCACGAATAATCAGATTTGATTCTTGTGGCCCCATACTAGGCATGAAGTCTTTGAAGTATATCAAAACATTCTGCGAGCTCTACCATTTCATACAGAAAGAAACTGGCAAGATCTTATAAGGGTAGTTTATTCATTCTCCCGTTTTGAAAAACAGTTCTGCATGTGTCAAGTCTAGAAGTTTTCCCCGGTGGACTAGTGGTCTGAGACCCTGGCTTCACGCCATTTAACCGAGATGAACCCCAGCTCGAGATCCAGATGTAGCATACAGTGCAGTAACTAGACTACGGCCAATGTGGCGCCTATGATAGGCGCCAATTAAGCGAAGGCGCCGTACTGGGTTTCAAAAAGTTAAATGAATAGTAATTAGTAACTGTAAGGTTTGAAACAACGGCGAAGGCACGGTTTTCCTACATATTTGAATATTTGCATTATATACACTTTCTAACTGTAGGTTGAAGAGGGGTATATGCTCCAGCTTTGTCCGTCTGTCTGTCTGTCCGCACGATAACTCGCGTTAAAATGGTTCGAATTCGATGAAATTTTTGTATGTGGTAGGGGACAACCTGGGAAGGAACCCTATTGAAAATGGGCGAAATGGGGTCAAAGGTCAGGACATAGGAAGGGATCCATTCCATCGCTCTTATACGTCATAACTTACGCAAAAATGCTTCGCTTGCGACAAAACTGTCGTTGGACGTGCCCTCTCGAGCTCCTCAATTTTCGCCTATATAGTTTGCTCGTTCAAATATCCCATTGCTCCCGACTTCTGTGTTCCATGTGTGTATAAGTGTATGCGCTACCTTTCCTGCTACTTTTCCGAGTCGGAAAGTACTTATTTACTTCGAATCTTATCATAATTTTACCTGCCGACCACGCCCTACAGCGTTTCTGAAGTGTGCGCCCAAGTACATGTTCCAGTACCGGCTCTTTCTTTCCTGTTTACCCTGTTCAAGTAATAGGGTGCCAGCAATCTTCCCAGCTACTTTTCAGCACTAGTAAGTGAATTTTATACCGATATTCCTTCATTTTTCATCTCGGTGGGTATGTTTACATCTGCGCATCGTGACTTGCCTTGACTTCCTTCTATCTTCTCATCAGCATTCTATTCAGTTGCCTTCTGTGCTTATCTTCCTGTTATCTACACGACTTCCCGTTTACGTCACCCTCTGTTAATGGTCCTTGGGTGACATCGTTACTGTGCTCCATCTGTCTCTCGCCGTACTTCCAGTGGCGTCATTACCTCGCATCTTCCCATCGTCCGCCTTCTTTACATGCCTTTTGCCATCTCCATCGTCTTACGCTCTCGAGATTGTGCTGCTTTGCTTTACAGGTTCTGATTTGTACTATGTCTACTGCTTTTCTTCGACCACTGACGCCTCCTCCGGATATACTATTTGACAGTTCAACTCATCTCTCTTCGCCCACAGTAACTGCCTTCCCCTCGGATCCTCTCTCTCAACTACCTTGGGTTTCCGGTTTTCTCGTAAGGGCTCCGTTTTAACAGCTCATTTATTAGAGTCCTCGTCACCGGGGAAGTCTTTCTTCGCTTCTTTAGCTCTCGGAGTAAAATATTCCGCGCTTCCACATACTAAACTTACAGCTTACATTTCATCACTCCATCAAATTGTTCCACCTGATGCCATCACGCACATCACGCGAAAGCCTCTCTCGGTGTTGGTTTATTTTGCTAATCCCGCTCAAGTTGAGTTGGTTCTTTCTTCTCCAATTTCAGTAGGCGACCAAAATTTGTTCGCAATTATTCTTTCTCGTTTCTCTACTCTCGTTAATTTGTCTCCAGTTCCTCCTGAACTCTCCAACGATTTACTGCATGCTTTCCTTTCTCAATGTGGTTTAGTTATTGGCCCTATTAAGACATTGCCTGCTGCTTCAGACGATCAAGGGAATCGTACCCATTATAGTTTCCGATGTCAAGCTCTCGTCGTTTTTCCTGACGAACTGTTCCAAGTCATCTGCGGTCCACACACTCGCACTGTCAATGTTTTTACCGTCCATCATTGTTTTTCTTGCAAATTGCCCGGTCACCATAGTTCTTCTTGTCCAACTCCAAATGTTTCGACTTTCATTCGCCCTTCTGCCTTGCCAGAATCGTGTGACTTTTCTTTATCATCCACATCTTTCTCGACTTTTCCTTATACACTGGTGTGCAACAATTAAGGACGATGAGGAGGAATTAGCATATCAGCGGAACGAGCAGGCAGTACGGACAAAAGTCCACTCAAGAGATAGACTAGGGTCCCGTACGGTAGGGCATGCGCATATATGCAGTATGACGTAGGGGTGTGGAGTGTCGGAAGGGTATAAAGCACACGGGCGGTGTACGCTCAGCAATTTGGTGAAAGCTACTGCACGATGTACATCGGTTTGAACGACGTCGAGTTGCTGCCACCGTGTGATATGGCCAACAGGCAATCCAGTAGACGACATCTGGATGACTTTAACCGAGGTCGCGTCATTGGGAAGTCCGGGATCGCTCACAGCATCGTTTCACGAGCTTGGAGAGCATTTCAAACGACAGGAACAGCTGTCCGAGAGTTTAGCAGTGGTCGTCCACGAGCAACCACGGCGTTGGGCGACCGTTATATTGTCCTACAGGCGAGAAGAGACAGACGACAGACAGCGGGAGAAATCGCAAGGCACATGCAACAGACAACTGGAGACCGTTGTCGCGTTTTACCGTGCCCAGGAGGCTGCACAAAGGTGGCCTATTTGCACGACGACCAGTACGGCGTGTGCAATTAATGCCTGCTCATCGGAGACGGCGGTTTCTGTGGTGCCAGGAACACAAGAACTGAACACATCAGCAATGGGGTCGAGTTCTCTTTTCGGATGAGAGCCGATTTAGCCTGACGAGCGATTCTGGACGTATACACAACTGGAGAGAGCAGGGAAAACGCAATCACACCTCCAACATCATCGAAAGGGACCGCCTTGGAGGTGGCGGAGTTATCGTTTGGGGCGGTATCATGCTTGGTAGCCGTACTGACCTCCACATCTTCCAAGGAGGTTCAGTCACTGGTGTCTGCTATTGTACCGAGGTTCTCCTGCCTCACGTGCGTCTGTTTAGAGGTGCTGCGGGTCCTGAGTTCCTCTTTATGGACGAAAACGCTACACCTCATCGCACAGTGGTTGTCGTAGAGCTGTTGGAGAGTGAAGATACTGCATGGATTGGCCCGCAAAGTCCCCGGACCTACGCGAACACGTGTGGGACCTTCTCGGGAGACGCTTGGCAGCACGTCATCAGCCGCCAGCAACGATTCCGCCGCTGCGATAGGCGCCACAAGAGGAATGGGCCGCGATGCCTCAACAGCTCCTTGATAACCTCGTCCTCAGCATGGACAGATGTTGTAAATCCTGCAACGCAGTAAGGGGTGATCGTATTTCCTACTAAAGACTGTATTTTTCTTGGCAGCCGCCTGTCATATGGACGTTTCTGTCTTCTGTCCAGTTGTGCTCGAAGCTACCTTTTCAATAAAGTGTCTTTGTATCCTTTGGATTCCTTGTTTGGACGGTTTTGCTCACTTGTCCCATATTCTTACATCTTGGGGATCTTATGGTATGATTTGAGTCGATGTGGAGCACTTCTGCAGGACGTTACATTCGAAAAAACGTCTCGTCCTTAATTTTTGCACGCCAGTGTACATATTCGCAGCTTCCAGTTTCGAGTGGTTTGTTCCCGGCCCCTGATTCTTCTATTTTACGTGTTTCTCCGGAGAATATTTTTCCTGGTCATTGCGGTCCTTCAGCTAATAGCCAAAAGATCTTATTTTAAGTTTGACAATGTCATTTATCATCAAACGGAGGGAGCCCCAATGGGGTCCCCACTTTCTCCCATTCTGGCCGAAATACTGATGCAAACTCTTGAAGAAAAAATTCTGTCGGAATTTCCGGTTCAACCATTATTATTTCTGCGGTATGTCGATGGTTTGCTAATCTTTTGGTCTCATCCTTTGTCTTTACTAGAACGTTTTACACATTGTCTTTCCAACCAGTACCCTACCATTAATTTCACTTGTGAAATTGAAGACCAAGGAAAACTGCCTCACCTGGATATTTTATTACTCCGAGACTTAAATACTCACCAACTAAACTACTCTGTGTTCCTCAAACCCACTTCGATTCCATGTATGATACCTTATTCATCATCTCACCTTTTTGAACATACGGTCTCCACATTCCTTTTTTGATAAAACGTGCTTTCACTCATTCGTCTTCACGCAGAGCTCGACAGCTTGAATTAACCAGGATTTCGTCTATGACACAATCGTTCGGCTTCTCACCTCACCTTTTCCAAGGACTTTTGCGAAAATTCCAGAGACTGAGATTTACCACATTATCTACTCAAACTACCCCTACACAATACGTAGGTAGAATAGAATTCATGCCCCCATTAGTAACTATTCTGAAAAAAGCATGTCAAAAACATAATATGTCCTTTGAAATTAGCACCAGGAATGTTTTTTCACTGGTGAGGAATGATAGAGAGCCAGGGTCCCAACCCTCAGTAAATCTGGTGTGTATAGTATACCTTTTTATTACCTGAAGATACTTACAGTGAAGTGAAGTACTATGTGGGCTCTACACTTCGGACCTTAAATACTCGTTTGTCTGAACATAAATATTCCTTACGTACTGATTCAATAAATACCGCACTCACTGCAGCAGTAAAACCAGGATGGATACACCCCCGATTGGAACAACGCCAAAATCCTAATATCTACAGTCGACAAACGCTCAATTCTTCTGTTGGAAAGTCTCTGTATTATTTCTTACGGGAAATGTGCTGCAACATAGAACTACCAACTGTGATTCACCGACCCTGGAGACGAACACTTTCTTCACATGCACAACCGAGCCTTTGGGACTTTGTACAATAATGTACATATTATTTATTATATTTTTTATATCTGAACTATAACGATTAGGTTTTAGTGGGATGGCAACACTACCTGATTGGTGAACTCATGAACTGATGTGCCTCGTATCACGGTACAAATTGACTAGTTGTTTCTTGTACTATGTCATTGTCGGCCTGAGGATGAAGCCATTGTAGCTTCGAAAGTACTTGTCACTTTCACTGAACGGTTTTTGGATTGTAAGTAAAATGTAAAATTTGTTTACGGTTTGGTAAATTGTTTTAATATATCGTGCTAAAGACAGCAACATTTAATTTCATTCTCCTTCATTGTTGGAAACAACCAGAAATCGCACGGGGTGAGGTCAGAACTTAGGCAGGCTGTGGCATGATTTCAATTCTGCATTTCGTAAGAAACTGTTGAACACAAGCATCCACATGTGGGCGGGCGTTATCATGGTGTAGGGTCCACTTGCCCACCAGTTCCGGTCGCTTAACCGGTATGAGTCGGCTCAGACGCTTCAAGACTGAAATGTAATACTCAGCGTTGACAGTAATTTGTGGAGTAATGGCATGCTGGTAGACTACACCTTTATGATCAAAACAAATTATCATCATCACCTTTCCAGCTGATTTGGTTCGGAAGACTTTGTTTGGAGGAGGGGAGCCTGTGCGTTTCCAAATACTCGTTGAGCGCTTCGTGAGGATGTCGAAATGGTGGACCCATGTTTCATCGGCAGTTATTACTGTGTTTAGAAAGTTTGGATTCTTTGCAATCATTTGTTTCCACTCATGATACACCGGAACTCTGGAGAAAATCTGTTCTGTCGTGAGGTGGAGAGGTACCCATCTGGAACACGCACGATGCAGTAGTAATGTGTCGTGTAGACTGCAGAATGTCGACGCTTCTGAAATATTAGTTGAAGACGCTATGTCTTCACACGTCATTCGTCGATCTTCTTGCAGGATTGCCCAAGCAGTGTTAACAATAGTCTCCGTAACAACACTTTCAGGTCGACCAGGCCTAGGAGCGAGTTTTGCCGACAAACGCCCTTTTTGAAATCATGGTGCCATCTAAGAAACGTTGACTCACCCAAACACTTATCTTTGTGAGCTTTTTTCATTAAATCAACTGTTTCTGGAGCCATTTTACTCAAACCATAGCAAAATGCTATCGCACAACGTATTTCATTTATTAACTCTAGACCTCTCACCTTCATAGCTGTATGGCGAAATGCAGACGTACCTTAAACAACTGCGCAATAACAAAACCAGAATTGTCTGCCACGGCTAATAACTGTTGCTATAGATACTTCCTTAATTCAGTTAATCGTCTGCGTGGTTATTTTCTTCCTTCGCACTGCTGCCACGTGAAAAAAAATTACTCTCAGTTTTACGATACGATATTTGAAGAAGTTTCAGGAACGGAGTGTCTGACCCCAGGTCTAAAACTGCCCTTAGAAATAAGAAGCTAGGAGATCTGAGTAAGTGAACTCAATAGGAAAGCCAAACAGAAAAATGTAGTGAAAGGAGAGGGTGATCCGTGACACCAGTCCGTGTGGAAGGGGGCAAAGGGAACGAAGCACCACACAACATCACAGAGAACCACAACACCAACCAGTCGCCGACGTACCAGGGTGTGACTGAAACTCAACGATACCAAATTCAAATGTCCGAGCAGAATCCAGTTTCGCCATCTCGATGCCAATGTGAAAAAGGAGGGGGAGTGTCTGTCTAACACCCACCAGTGTTCACATACTTACTTTCTCTGTCAAGGGGGGGGTCAACGATCGCCGCCTTAGTTCTGGGATAGCTAAGAAATTCGCTGGGATTGTAATCAAGCGCGCCCCTAACAAGTTCATTAGGATGGGTTTCCGCTTTCTTGAAGAACTTTCTGGCGAGTCTGATGGAAAACTCATGTACCTTCTCGATTCCAAGTCTGTTCCGAAGTGGGGTCCAAGGGGACGCCCCAGTGATCATTCGAAGTGCTCGGCTCTGCACCCTCTCGATTCTGTCTCGCTGTTTCCTACTAATACCGATCAAGATGGAGGCGTAGGTAAGCACCTGCATGACGACCGTCTTGTACAGCAGTACTTTGTGCCGTGTTGTACTCTCAGTTTTTATGGAACGGCCTTTGTATATCCCCCCTCCAGTCCTCGGCGGAGTGAGCATGTATTTTATTTTCCTCGACAAGGGAGTCTTATCTGGTGGAATGTCAGTCTCTGAACGGGGAGGTCAACCTAAACGATTTGTAGACAGGACGTAAGTTATATACAGAGGTAGAAAAAGGATTTTTGGATGTTCCATAAAATGATCTGCGTACAGAAATAGATTTCGACCAAGTTATTGATGAATCTGTAAAATTGAAGGCACCAAAAATCGAGTTAATTTAATTTGTAGATAATTATTTGTTTTTGTATTTTTGCTTGTCAAAAAGACTATACCTTTGTCGCTTATAGGAGAAAACTGTGACTGCCATTTTTTGTATTAGTTTTCGCAGTTGAACTTTTGTTATTGTTTTATCACAATTACGTTTTAAAAGTAATATCCTTTTTTTACTAAGACGCGCAGGGGGCTGATTGGGAGGACCAAACCAGGCCGGGAATAGTAATTATCCGAAGCAATTACTTTTTGTACTTTTTTGGCCATGATCATCTATTGCGGAATGGTATTGATAACTCTTTCTTAAATACACGTATTTTTAAAGTCTACCAGTTAATATAACCCATGAATAACCATTTTGATACGTGAACTAGTACTGAGAAATGCTGTTTAAGATAAATGCGGGTGTGACATTGATTTAGGAATATCTCTGCGGGAGAACCGCTTTGTGCTCTGTGCCAGCTTGTGGATAAGGGAGTAGGGAAGCATTCTAACAATGGGTGTTAGTGTCTCTTTCGAGGTTGAAACAGGAGAGTAGGGGCAACCAATGACCCTGAGCTGCAAGCCAACGAGCTACGTATAACCGTAGTTAGCTATTGCTTAATTAATTTATATCATCCTCTTTGGTCCGGGGCACTTTCCCTACAGATAATTTATCTATATCATTTCATGGCAAGTGCCCAATATATAGGTAAAAAGGAAATTTTCATTTTAAGGAAATAATTTCTTAGGCAGATATAGAGCTCATATTAAGTCAACGATTTTTATTCCAAAAAAAAAAAGTTTTTCCAGAAAATGTAGACAAAAAGAGTACGAGAAAATGGGCCATTTCTCCAGCGGTCCACCGGGAAATGTCCCGGTGTCCCGGTGGGCTAAACCGCCCCTGAAGAGGCGTTTTCAATGAATGGTCATGAGCGCCAAAAATCCCAGCTATGGGTGCATGTGTGTTGCGCTTGTCCGATGGCGTTGATACCCCCTTCCCCTCCATCCCGGAATCAGAGGCTCTAAATCGGAGACGCGCGACTGCCTGTAGCCATACCAGTTGCTTACTGTTATCGTTAAACCCCAAAGTGCACGCGCGCACACACACACACACACACACACTGTGAATGTTACAAAAGTTTCGATTTTGTAACTTCTTAATTTGTGACGTACTACAGAGGTGACGCACATGTCAAGATGGCAAGTCGCACAGGCATTCCTTTGTCGCTATTTCGGCTCCGGAGCGGAAGAATATGGGGTCGGCTAATTTGAGTTTTAACATTAACGCCCAAAGTAAAAATAGATTTAGTGTCCGTTAGGTTTTTCGAAAAATGTTTGATGTTCCTTCAACACAAGGGGCTCGAAACCTGCTGAGCGATTTCGTGCCTCCATCTTTCTCAAGGGGGAGTGGAATATATTATGTGACGCACATGTCAAGCCGGCTAGTAGAAGGGACATTCACTTGTCATTGTAGCTCAATTGAGAAATTCTTCGCCTCCAGAGCAGAAGGATGTGAGTTCGAGTGTGCTTCGGGCAAATTTGGGTTTTAGCAAATTATAGAATCATATCTATCGATTTATATGTTACAACAGGCGATTATAATATAATTATCGATGCTTTTCTTCCAATAGCAGAAGAAATAGACGTCGGATCGGGAATCGTGGTACATTGGTTAGTTCCAACTGTCGAAATCTATATACGAATTAAGGAATAACGAGCTTTCTGTTTTTATAAAGAAGCTTGTTTTTTGCCGGAACAGAAGGAAAACTGTGGAAGGCAGAACGAAATAGGAGTAAAAAAAATAAGGTCAACAGAGAACGTAAGTGATGCAGAAGGAAGCTCAGTAATTTGACGCTCAACGGGAGTTCTCTCAAGTCAAAGGAGCCTACAGTGCCGGATTCATCAGTTAAAGCCTCCAGAGATTTCTCCTGCTCATCAAGGAAGAAGAGAGTTAAAGGACACTCCCGCTGCTTCCAAACAGTGACTCCCCAGAGATCCCCACCATCCCATCTCAGACCACCAGCTGATAAAGAAAATATTGCCACTGAGGCAAAGAAGCCTTCACACTGATTCACGCTCTTGTTAATTCGGAACGATGCGAACCTTTCTCTTTACGCTTTCATGAGACAACATGGAGTTTTCGTGGAACAAAGTGTGACACTGGAAGAGTTGTACACCAACTCTTATGAATCATTCGCTGAACATGAACGTTGTTAACAGCAACGCATGTAATCTTCAACAAAATGCAGTGTAAAAATTATTATGCAGAACAATCTTGTTCTTCACGAAGGCATGTTTTCAGCACAGCTTTCGACATAATACGGCAAAGCCTTCTTATAAAGATGTCAATAGGGCAGAATAGTTTTACTCCTTACTGCTATTAATTGTTATGTCTGTGTTGTTATGCCTTTTGAACTATGTTATGCGTTTACAGATATAACCAACATCTTAGTCTTGAAGCTGGATGCTTTGCAAACTTTTCCTATTTTCCAAAATAACTCACTGCTTTCTAACGATCTCACTTCCACTCCATTCGATTGTATGAAAGAATGCCCACGGAAAAAACGCCCACGGAAAAATCGCCCACGGAAAAAACGCCCACGGAAAAAACGCCCACGGAAAAAACGCCCACTTTTCGAAAGTAGGAAAAAACGCCCACGGAAAAATCGCCCACAGACAAAATGCTCACGGGAAAAATATGTGATCGACTGATAAGTTTTTATGTCTGTTATAAACGGTATTCGGACAACTAGTCACAGACTGCTGGCCAAAAAATCGTTAGGGGTCATATAAAAATTGCGGTTTCTTGGCCACCTCACCTACATAACGCGAATATGGGAATGACGGAATGAAAACTTTTAGAAGGGCCTAAACGTTAGTACTAATATTATTTTCTGCCTAAGTAATACCGCAATATTAATAATTTGATGTGTAAAATATTTTCTGCAAACCTTACAAATATGAGAGGAAAGTTCGGATTGTACTGATTGACTGTAGAGGTTGTATGGTGTTGGCCTGAAAGCCGTGGTAGTCTTATGCAACATTTATTTAAAAACATACTAATGATTCACCGTTGTCTTCAAGCCAACTGCTATACGATATTTTTCTAGAAACTACAAATAAAAAATTCTCTGCGAGTATGTGCAAACCCAGGGAATTTGTCTGGGGAGGAGGTGGGGGTGCTTAAAATCTAAAATATGTAATATAAAGAATTTCTGGTCCGATCGGGAGATTTCCAGTGTTTACAAGCTACAACACGTCGAATTATCTGAGGGTATCTGCTGCCTCAGGAAACTAGTCGGGGGGGGGGGGGTCATACCAAAATCGTAAAATATCAAGAATATCTCTTCCGATCTGGAGATCTTCAGTATTTAGAAACTGCAACTCGACAAATTTTCTTAGCGCATGTCACTCTCTGGAAACCTGTCGGCGAAGAGGGAGGGGGGTAATACCAAAAGTGTAAGATATGAACAATTTCTCGTCCGATCGGGAGATTCTCGGCAATTAGCAGCTACAACTCGACACATTATCTGAAGGCATGTGAATGATGAAAATCTCCGGGTCGGAAGAGAAATTCTTCATATTCTACACTTTTGGTATTACCCCTCCCCCTCCCCCCCCCCGACAGGTTTGCTCAGTAGGTTCATGCCCGGAGATAATGTCTCCAGTTGTAGTTTGTAAATGCTGAAAATCGCCCGATCGGACAAGAAATTCTATATAATTCACAATTATCATATAACCCCCCCACCCCACCCCCAGGTTTGCTGAGTAGGCACGTACCCTCAAATAATCTGTCCAACTGTAGCTTGTAAATGCTGAAAATCTCCCGATGTGACGATACATTTTTCAAATCTTAGAGTTTTGATATCCCCCCCCCCCCGGACAGGTTTCCTGAGTCAGCACATGCGCTCAGATATTTTGTAGTTTGAAAACCCTTAAATCTTTTGCTGAGATGTAGATCATAAACATTTCTTATAAAGAATTACATTAATTATCGCAATTAAGTAAAGACGAAATTACGGAAACTTTATATGACTCTGATTACCAACCTCTGGGGTTCGTGGGCACGAAGCGGTCGAAAACGTTATTTTTATGAGGCCCCTTAAAATTTTTGTGGCCAGTTCTCCTACACCCGTCATGTAGAAATTAACTGTTTTAGTTGTCCTTTGGAAAACTCCCAGGAAGCTATGAGTGCGTATTTTTTTCTTTACACTGGGAAGAAAAGAAGTATGCCTGTAACTTGAGATTATACTACTCACGGGGAAGACACACCCTGACCGGTGGCCAACCGATAAATTTAAATGAAATATATCCCTTGTTATTTGGGGTGCGGTCGCTAGCAAACGTTCCAGTGCTGCAGCTGCAAAGCACCACTTTGACGAAAGACAGATGCTCCCCCTCCCCCTTCGGCTCGCCGTACACAAAAGAGGATTTCCAAAAGAGACAAGAGTGCAAAGAAAGCACATTACACAAAGTTATATCTGTACATTGCGCCTTTTACGAAAATCGCTTTTACAATTAAATGCTATACTTTACAAGTTTTTATAAATAAAATAATCTGACTTTTAATGATTTCCCTTTTAATTGATATAGTTAAATAACAAACATGCATAGTTTTATAAAAATTAAGACCTTACTTTAAAAAATAAGAATAGTCACAAATTTTTTACAGTAAAGCCGAACTGGATTTTTTTAAGAAAGTAGCTACTCTACAGTCATCATCATCATCATCATCAACCATTATCAATCCACTGCTGGACGAAGGTCTCCCCAAGTTTCCTCCACAACGGTCTGTCTTGTGCCAGTCTCCTCCATGTCACCCCTGCATACTTTCGAATTTCATCCACCCATCTCCCATGTGGTCTTCTTCTGGGTCTTTTCCTGTCCCTTGGAATCCAATCTAAAATTTCGGCTGTCCATCGATGATCTGTCCTTCTGGCAGTATGTCCAGCCCATTGCTATTTCAGGGATTTAACTCTGATCATGATGTCTTCCACTCTTGTCATTTTTCGGATCCACGAGTTCCTCTTCTTATCTCTCCTGGTTACACCAAGTATGCACCTCTCCATGCGTCATTGAGTTGTCTGCAGCCTTTGTATGTCTCTTTTAGTTAAGGTCCACGTCTCTGCACCATACGTAAGCACTGGAAGGATGCATTGATCAAACACTTTTCTTTTAAGACATAATGGCATATTGCTCTTGAAAATTATGCTGTTTCTTCCAAAAGCTCTCCAGGCAAGTTTTGTACGCCGATTAATTTCTTCATCAATGTGACCCTCACTTGATATCTGCTGTCCAAGATAAACGTACGTGTCTGTTATCTCCAGCTTTTCTCCATCAATCGATAAATCTTCATTTCTTGTAAAAGCATTGAACATCACTTTTGTCTTCTGAAAGTTCATTTTTAATCCCACTTCTTTACTCTTGTCAGCAAGTTCCTGGATCATACTCTGCAGCTCTGATGGGCTAGTTGCAAAAATGACTACGTCATCAGCAAAACGAAGGTGGGTTAGATAATCTCCATTAATCTTTATCCCCTTGTTTTCCCAGCTCAGCGACTGAAAAACACCCTACTCTTGTCAGCAAGTTCCTGGATCATACTCTGCAGCTCTGATGGGCTAGTTGCAAAAATGACTATGTCATCAGCAAAACGAAGGTGGGTTAGATAATCTCCATTAATCTTTATCCCCTTGTTTTCCCAGCTCAGCGACTGAAAAACACCCTCCAATGTCGCATTAAAGAGCTTCGGAGATATGGTGTCACCTTGTCTCACTCCCTTTCCAATTTTTATGCGTGTTGTATTTTCAAACAGCCTAATCTTTGCACTTGCATTTTCATAGATGTTATTAATAATATTAATGTATGCATCTTCAATACCGCAGGTTTTCAGAGCCATTGTAACTGCTGATGGTTTCACCGAATCAAAGGCTTTTTCATAATCGATAAAAGCCATGCACAATGGAAGTTCATATTCCCTCGCTCTTTCAATTAGTTCTCTCAGCACATGGATATGATCTATTGTGCTGTAGCCACTCCTGAATCCAGCTTGTTCTCTCGGTTGAGCCATGTCCAGTGTTATCTTCAAGCGGTGTGAAAGAACTTTAGTGAAGATTTTATAAACTACTGATAGGAGGCTGATAGGTCTGTAGTTTCCGAGATCCTCAATGTCACCTTTCTTATGTAGCAGGATCATTGTAGCGGTGTTCCAATCCTCAGGAATCTTTCCTTCATTTAAGCATCGAGTGAAAATTTGGGCGAGTACTGTTTCGATTTCTCCACTTGCTTCTTCTATGATGTCTACAGTAATTCCATCTTCTCCTGGAGCTTTTCCCCGCTTCATGTTCTTGATTGCATGTGCAACTTCTGCTGGAAGGACTGGAGGAACTCTGGTACTGGTATCTTTCATGATGTCTGGAGTGCATGTATCATCCCTTTCATATAATTTGGAGTAGAAATCTTTCACTCTTGTCAAAATTTTGCCTCTATTTCTTGTTACAGAACCATCTTCTTTTCTCAGTGCCATAATCTGTTTTCTTCCCTTACTGAGATGTCCCTTTGCTATCTTTAGGCTTTGGTTGTTTTCAATTGCTTTCCTCACTAGTTCACAGTTGAATTTTCTTACGTCTTCAGTGATACTTTTTCGTACTGTCTTGCATAGCTCTATATATTCCACTTTGGAAGTCACATCTTCTTTAGTTGTCCTCATCTCTCTTCTTTTTTGCATCAACATTTTCGTTTTTCCTGATAATTTATTTACATGCAACTTGTTCTTAGACCCAGCTAATTTTGTTGCTGTTTCCATAAGAGCTTTGGTTACTTTTCTGTTAACTTCAGAGATGTCCACTTCTTCCGATGTTAGGCCTTCTAAAGCAGAGAACCTGTTCTTCAGTTCCAACTTGAAGGTATTATGGTGTTTTATAAGGTTGGTTATGTCAATAGATTTTGTTTGTCTTATGAGCTTGCCACGTTCAAGTTTAGTGTTGAGGTGCATCTTACATCTCACCAATCTATGGTCACTACCTGTGTTGAACTTGTTTAGCACACTGCAGTCTTCTATGACGAATTTTTTGTTACACATAATAAAATCAATTTCACTTGTCGTCCCATTTGGATGTCTCCATGTCCATTTCCTGTGTGGCTTTTTCTTGAAGAAGGAGTTCAAGATGAAAAACCCTTCTGCCTCTGCAAACTCAACGAGAGTATTTCCACGCTGGTTTCTGTTGCCATGACCGAATTTACCTACTGAAGTTTCATTCTGTTGCCGTTGCCCTATTTTTGAATTGAAATCTCCCATAATTATTTTCAAGTGCTGCTTACCTTTATTATTTAGATGACAAATTTCCTCATAAAATTCTTCAATTTCTTCTTCAGGATGACTTGTGGTGGGTGCATAAGTTTGAATAATCTGAGCCTGGTATCTTTTCGAGAGTTGGATAACAAGCCTTGCAGCTCTGTCAGAGGAACTTTCAACTTCTACAACTTTATCCTTCAGTTTCTTGTTTATTATAAATCCAACACCACTAGTTCTGCCAGTATCTGTCCCACGATAGTAGAAGAGATGTCCACTTTTCAGTTCGATGAGATCTTCTCCTTTTCTCCTTACCTCACTTAGCCCCACGATGTCCCACTTGATCCTTTGTAGTTCCTCTTCCAATTCAAGAAGCCTTGAATCAGAAGATAGGGAGCGTCCATTGTACGTTGCCAAGGTCAGCATCAGATGGCAGCCTAGTCCGGTCCTCCGGGGATTCTTAGCACCCTCTGCCTTCATGTCGCACTGGCCGCTGCCTTGGCCAGGTACATTCCAGCTGCCGGAGACTGAGGGCCAAGATTTAAGTTGTGGAGTCATTTTGGAGGGGTTTGGCCATAACTCACCACGCTGGCCAAGCGGGTTGGTGAGTGTGGGATAGAATTTCCTCTAATCCCGATGGTATAGTTATACCTCTATTGGCGGTCGTCAGAGCCCCTTTAGTAGGAACAGGATGCACCACGAGAAGGCGGGGTTGACATTTGTCAAGGAGAGGCTGTGATGTTACGCATCACCTGACCTTACATCCCACTCTACAGTAGGAAGTTGAAAGTTAACAATCTTATTTGGTTCTTCACTTGGCCACCGGCCCTTAAGTCATAAGTCCTAGGCCTTGGCCTATTTAACAGTTTTTATTCTAACGATGTTATATTCATAACGTTTACGTAACACATCAAATTATTAATATTGCGGTATTACTCAGGCAAAAAATAATATTAGGACTAAAGTTTAGGCCCTTCTAAAAGTTTTCGTTCCGCCATTCCCATATTCGTAAATTTACATAACAAGTATTGTCAATAATCAAACAGAAGTCATCGCTCTTTCCACGTTTATAAGTGAGTCACGGAAAAATTCTCAGTGGCCGCCACCAGGAATCGAACTCAGGGTCTTCCAGTTACGCGCCGGATATGCTTCCACTGCACCACAGCTATTCCTATTCCACGTCAAATGTCTGTATTAATTGTCAATAATATTGCGCTTCTACTTATGCACCATACATTCAATCCATACATTAATTAATAGGCCGTAGGCCTAAGCCTATTCAACACTTTTTTCTTCGCCTGTGAATTAATTAAGTAAAAGAAAAATATTGCAAACTTGACATGTTATGTAAATATTTAGTACCTACGTAAAAGTGCAGCGTTATTAAAAAATCCCACCTTAGGGTCCTTTTCCGAACATACATGAATTATGCTGTAATTCTCGCTTGGCTTACATAGAACGTTTTCTCGAAATTTGTTTGGAGTTCCTAATTCAATTCTCAATGTAGGCCAAAAATCAATAATACTTACACCCCCCCCCCCCTTGAACTTTTGTGGCCAATTCTCCTACACCCATTTTCGTTATGTAGGTGAGGTGGCCAAGAAACCGCAATTTTTATATGACCCCTAACGGTTTTTTGGCCAGCAATGTGTGACCAGTTGTCCGAACACCGTTTATAACAGACATATAAACTTATCTACTTTCGCGAAGTGGGCGTTTTTTCCGTGGGCGTTTTTTCCGTGGGCGTTTTTTCCGTGGGCGATTTTTCCGTGGGCGTTTTTTCCGTGGGCATTCTTTCCTCATACCCTCCAAATGTGCACGACCTTTATCGTCAGCGTCACTGATGTTTTCATAAAGCCACCAAATTGTCTTGCTGAAGCTGGGACATATGCGCAAAAAAAACTGCGGTAAATTATTCCCTTACGTACAATAACGGTGGTGCATCCAGGATTTCCTTACGGGAGTGGCCCAAAATATTGAAGATGCAAATAAAAATACCGCGGAGAAGAAATCTCCCAAAATATTGGGAAGTGAAAAAAATATCTCTGCTGTATTAAAGTACGTTTTCAATGATTCGTAAAATATACATTTAAAAATTTATACAAATATATCTAAAAATAAGCAGCCAATTACAAAGAATGAAGGACAATGTGATACCTCATGGGGAGGGGCCTGATCCCTTGAGACACCTTCATTGCGTGCGCCAATGTACAATAATATTGAGAATATTTTTTGCCAAAAAAAAAAAAAAAAGAAAGGGAATATATTCAACATATATATATATATATGTACATTTTGAACAAATCAAATCGTAATTTACAAATGTTTTCTTTGCATAAATAAGCTCTGGAATGAAGCATGTTCACAAAGCTTTCGTTTGATACCCATACGATGACTTTTTACCACTCTCACATCCTTTACGCGTTACTGTAAGTGATTTCAAAACTTTCAGTTAACCTCAACACCACCTAATTCGCGTTTATTAAGTTGTATTTTGGTGAAGATAAAATTCTCCTAAAGGCTTCATTTTTAGTTGGCGTCATCTCTTTTTGCCACATTCCTAACGAACTCAACTGATAAGTACCTCTTTTTATTCAAAGATATGTTCTTACTTGAAACGCAAAGTCTATACTGATAGTGTCTGCGCGCGCGCGCGTGTGTGTTTGTTTGTTTGCCCGAAAGGCGTGCTCCGCCATTCGTGACTCACGCGAGGAGCGCTCAAAAATTTCTTGACACATGTCTAAAGATTTAAATTTATTCATTTGAAGTTACCGAGCTACGTCGTGTTTGAGAGCTTGTCTGAACGTTTTGTTGTGTGTTAAAAACAGTCTAAACTTTTCATTGCGTGTTAAAAACAGTCTAAACGTGTTATTGCGTATTAAAATCTAAGGCTGTATCATAATTTCCCTCTCAGCTGACTGCTCATAAAGTTCGGTCTGCGACATTTGAGCGTTATTACTATAGTTCCTACTGAAGACGGGAAAATATTTAACATTTTCACGAGAATGCAGCTTGAGGATGACGCCAAAAATATTTATGCCGAGTTATCATGCACTCTGTTAACTTCTCCCCTTGTACCTTTGTTTCTAATAAAGCGATGTTGAAATAGCATACATTCTTACGGAATAGATGCACAATTCAGACAGGTCGGCATTGTCTTGAAGCTCTTCCTCGTGCAGGGAGACCGGAGGCCATGAACCAGAGAAAAATCGCCGTTGTTCGTGAACACATTAAAGGAAAATCCCATACCACCGTTCAGGTATTAAATTCAGATGTTGGCGTATCGATTGGCAGAGTGGAAACAACTGCTCAACAACATTTACAGTTCCGCCACAAACTGACAGAACAACAGCAAAACAAAAGGCTAGAGTTATAATGACAATGTTCAAACCTCGTGGCCTCAAACGCTTACCAGATATTGTCACAGGTGATCAGGCGTGGTTTTTATTACAACACAACTTGCAGAAAGAGAGATAGCTACATTTGTCTCCATAAGACTTTGGTTCATGGAAAGAGATAATAACATTTTTTTCCGTTTTCCAAAGAGGGCTAGCCGTGAACACCTTACCTGAAAAACTTCTTAATAAATGAGCAATGTTACACCAACATTGTTTCGCTCAAAATGATGGAGGAGATGACAGAGTAGTTTCCAACGAACAGGCTTGTCAAGGGTTACCCTTCGTCAGGACAATGCCGGTGTACACAACACTAGGCAAGTTAGGGCCTACCTGAAACAGGAAAAAAAAATCGAACAGCTACCCCATCCTGCATATTCACCAGAGCTTGCACCATGCGATTTTTGATTTTGATTGTTTACAAAACATTGAAAAGGAACTTACTGGACAGCCTTTTTCAAGTGTGAAAAACCTTGCGAATTGAGTGCATGTAAAGTTCTGGAGAATTCCCCAACAGGATTTCCAGAATTGGTGCAAACATCTACAGCTTTGTGTTCATAGTGAAGGAGAGCACTTTGGAGAACACTAAAAGTTTGACTGAGATCAGTGCAATGATTTTAGTTCTGCAGATGCATGTCAAGAACTTTTGAACTCCCTACTGTGTAGGACATACTCGCATGTGCAAACAACTCTCGAGTCTCGAAGCAGTGAACGAATCCGGGGAAGATACAAGGAATAATAAAAATATGTTAAAGGATAAACAAATGTGTATCGATTTCTTTGGCTAGTGCAGCGAGGCCTAAGCCTAAGCGGATGTTTTTGAACAAATGAAACGATTTCATGAACGAATTACGTTTAGACAGATAGCTCGTAGATTCTATATTTATGCTTTTTAGGCATAAATAGCTTTTGCACGAATTTGTTAGAAATAGGAATTTTTTTACGTGTTCGTGAGCTGAACTTAGATTTAACAAATTAACAACGAAAAACTATATATACACCAACTACGTAGAAAATAGTAAAACTATACCAGTAATCCGATTAATTGGTGTAAGAACATGTAAATAAACGCTTCCACGCTTTTACACATCAACCAGATGGCTTTTTCAATATAGACAAAATCCGCGATCTGAAAAAATGAATCGTTCTAGTTTTAAGATTGCAGTTTCTGTATATCTTCCTTGAAAAAACCATCTGGTTGATACGCGAAAACTTGAAAACCTTTATTTACATATTCTTAGGGGCGGTTCGGGGGAATAAATCGAATTACTGGTGTAGTTTTACTATTTTCTACTTAGCTTTAACATTTGCGCAGAATATCCATGACATAATCATACCTGTGTTTTTCATAAACGAATTCATCTCATGGTTTTGAAAAAAATACAGGTCATGGGAGAGGGTATGAGGAAAGAATGCCCACGGAAAAAACGTCCACGGAAAAAACGCCCACTTCGCGAAAGTAGGAAAAAACGCCCACGGAAAAATCGCCCACAGGCAAAATGCTCACGGGAAAAATATGTGATCGACTGATAAGTTTATATGTCTGTTATAAACGGTGTTCGGACAACTGGTCACACATTGCTGGCCAAAAAACCGTTAGGGGTCATATAAAAATTGTGGTTTCTTGGCCACCTCACCTACATAACGAAAATGGGTGTAGGAGAATTGGCCACAAAAGTTCAAGGGGGGGGGTGTAAGTATTATTGATTTTTGGCCTACATTGAGAATTGAATTAGGAACTCCAAACAAATTTCGAGAAAACGTTCTATGTAAGCCAAGCGAGAATTACAGCATAATTCATGTATGTTCGGAAAAGGACCCTAAGGTGGGATTTTTTAATAACGCTGCACTTTTACGTAGGTACTAAATATTTACATAACATGTCAAGTTTGCAATATTTTTCTTTTACTTAATTAATTCACAGGCGAAGAAAAAAGTGTTGAATAGGCTTAGGCCTACGGCCTATTAATTAATGTATGGCTTGAATGTATGGTGCATAAGTAGAAGCGCAATATTATTGACAATTAATACAGACATTTGACGTGGAATAGGAATAGCTGTGGTGCAGTGGAAGCATATCCGGCGCGTAACTGGAAGACCCTGAGTTCGATTCCTGGTGGCGGCCACTGAGAATTTTTCCGTGACTCACTTATAAACGTGGAAAGAGCGATGACTTCTGTTTGATTATTGACAATACTTGTTATGTAAATTTACGAATATGGGAATGGCGGAACGAAAACTTTTAGAAGGGCCTAAACGTTAGTCCTAATATTATTTTTTGCCTGAGTAATACCGCAATATTAATAATTTGATGTGTTACGTAAACGTTATGAATATAACATCGTTAGAATAAAAACTGTTAAATAGGCCAAGGCCTAGGACTTATGACTTAAGGGCCGGTGGCCAAGTGAAGAACCAAATAAGATTGTTAACTTTCAACTTCCTACTGTAGAGTGGGATGTAAGGTCAGGTGATGCGTAACATCACAGCCTCTCCTTGACAAATGTCAACCCCGCCTTCTCGTGGTGCATCCTGTTCCTACTAAAGGGGCTCTGACGACCGCCAATAGCGGTATAACTATACCATCGGGATTAGAGGAAATTCTATCCCACACTCACCAACCCGCTTGGCCAGCGTGGTGAGTTATGGCCAAACCCCTCCAAAATGACTCCACAACTTAAATCTTGGCCCTCAGTCTCCGGCAGCTGGAATGTACCTGGCCAAGGCAGCTGCCAGTGCGACATGAAGGCAGAGGGTGCTAAGAATCCCCGGAGGACCGGACTAGGCTGCCATCTGATGCTGACCTTGGCAACGTACAATGGACGCTCCCTATCTTCTGATTCAAGGCTTCTTGAATTGGAAGAGGAACTACAAAGGATCAAGTGGGACATCGTGGGGCTAAGTGAGGTAAGGAGAAAAGGAGAAGATCTCATCGAACTGAAAAGTGGACATCTCTTCTACTATCGTGGGACAGATACTGGCAGAACTAGTGGTGTTGGATTTATAATAAACAAGAAACTGAAGGATAAAGTTGTAGAAGTTGAAAGTTCCTCTGACAGAGCTGCAAGGCTTGTTATCCAACTCTCGAAAAGATACCAGGCTCAGATTATTCAAACTTATGCACCCACCACAAGTCATCCTGAAGAAGAAATTGAAGAATTTTATGAGGAAATTTGTCATCTAAATAATAAAGGTAAGCAGCACTTGAAAATAATTATGGGAGATTTCAATGCAAAAATAGGGCAACGGCAACAGAATGAAACTTCAGTAGGTAAATTCGGTCACGGCAACAGAAACCAGCGTGGAAATACTCTCGTTGAGTTTGCAGAGGCAGAAGGGTTTTTCATCTTGAACTCCTTCTTCAAGAAAAAGCCACACAGGAAATGGACATGGAGACATCCAAATGGGACGACAAGTGAAATTGATTTTATTATGTGTAACAAAAAATTCGTCATAGAAGACTGCAGTGTGCTAAACAAGTTCAACACAGGTAGTGACCATAGATTGGTGAGATGTAAGATGCACCTCAACACTAAACTTGAACGTGGCAAGCTCATAAGACAAACAAAATCTATTGACATAACCAACCTTATAAAACACCATAATACCTTCAAGTTGGAACTGAAGAACAGGTTCTCTGCTTTAGAAGGCCTAACATCGGAAGAAGTGGACATCTCTGAAGTTAACAGAAAAGTAACCAAAGCTCTTATGGAAACAGCAACAAAATTAGCTGGGTCTAAGAACAAGTTGCATGTAAATAAATTATCAGGAAAAACGAAAATGTTGATGCAAAAAAGAAGAGAGATGAGGACAACTAAAGAAGATGTGACTTCCAAAGTGGAATATATAGAGCTATGCAAGACAGTACGAAAAAGTATCACTGAAGACGTAAGAAAATTCAACTGTGAATTAGTGAGGAAAGCAATTGAAAACAACCAAAGCCTAAAGATAGCAAAGGGACATCTCAGTAAGGGAAGAAAACAGATTATGGCACTGAGAAAAGAAGATGGTTCTGTAACAAGAAATAGAGGCAAAATTTTGACTAGAGTGAAAGATTTCTACTCCAAATTATATGAAAGGGATGATACATGCACTCCAGACATCATGAAAGATACCAGTACCAGAGTTCCTCCAGTCCTTCCAGCAGAAGTTGCACATGCAATCAAGAACATGAAGCGAGGAAAAGCTCCAGGAGAAGATGGAATTACTGTAGACATCATACAAGAAGCAAGTGGAGAAATCGAAACAGTACTCGCCCAAATTTTCACTCGATGCCTAAATGAAGGAAAGATTCCTGAGGATTGGAACACCGCTACAATGATCCTGCTACATAAGAAAGGTGACATTGAGGATCTCGGAAACTACAGACCTATCAGCCTCCTATCAGTAGTTTATAAAATCTTCACTAAAGTTCTTTCACACCGCTTGAAGATAACACTGGACATGGCTCAACCGAGAGAACAAGCTGGATTCAGGAGTGGCTACAGCACAATAGATCATATCCATGTGCTGAGAGAACTAATTGAAAGAGCGAGGGAATATGAACTTCCATTGTGCATGGCTTTTATCGATTATGAAAAAGCCTTTGATTCGGTGAAACCATCAGCAGTTACAATGGCTCTGAAAACCTGCGGTATTGAAGATGCATACATTAATATTATTAATAACATCTATGAAAATGCAAGTGCAAAGATTAGGCTGTTTGAAAATACAACACGCATAAAAATTGGAAACGGAGTGAGACAAGGTGACACCATATCTCCGAAGCTCTTTAATGCGACATTGGAGGGTGTTTTTCAGTCGCTGAGCTGGGAAAACAAGGGGATAAAGATTAATGGAGATTATCTAACCCACCTTCGTTTTGCTGATGACGTAGTCATTTTTGCAACTAGCCCATCAGAGCTGCAGAGTATGATCCAGGAACTTGCTGACAAGAGTAAAGAAGTGGGATTAAAAATGAACTTTCAGAAGACAAAAGTGATGTTCAATGCTTTTACAAGAAATGAAGATTTATCGATTGATGGAGAAAAGCTGGAGATAACAGACACGTACGTTTATCTTGGACAGCAGATATCAAGTGAGGGTCACATTGATGAAGAAATTAATCGGCGTACAAAACTTGCCTGGAGAGCTTTTGGAAGAAACAGCATAATTTTCAAGAGCAATATGCCATTATGTCTTAAAAGAAAAGTGTTTGATCAATGCATCCTTCCAGTGCTTACGTATGGTGCAGAGACGTGGACCTTAACTAAAATAGACATACAAAGGCTGCAGACAACTCAATGACGCATGGAGAGGTGCATACTTGGTGTAACCAGGAGAGATAAGAAGAGGAACTCGTGGATCCGAAAAATGACAAGAGTGGAAGACATCATGATCAGAGTTAAATCCCTGAAATGGCAATGGGCTGGACATACTGCCAGAAGGACAGATCATCGATGGACAGCCGAAATTTTAGATTGGATTCCAAGGGACAGGAAAAGACCCAGAAGAAGACCACATGGGAGATGGGTGGATGAAATTCGAAAGTATGCAGGGGTGACATGGAGGAGACTGGCACAAGACAGACCGTTGTGGAGGAAACTTGTGGAGACCTTCGTCCAGCAGTGGATTGATAATGGTTGATGATGATGATGATGATGACTGTAGAGTAGCTACTTTCTTAAAAACATCCAGTTCGGCTTTACTGTAAAAAATTTGTGACTATTCTTATTTTTTAAAGTAAGGTCTTAATTTTTATAAAACTATGCATGTTTGTTATTTAACTATATCAATTAAAAGGGAAATCATTAAAAGTCAGATTATTTTATTTATAAAAACTTGTAAAGTATAGCATTTAATTGTAAAAGCGATTTTCGTAAAAGGCGCAATGTACAGATATAACTTTGTGTAATGTGCTTTCTTTGCACTCTTGTCTCTTTTGGAAATCCTCTTTTGTGTACGGCGAGCCGAAGGGGGAGGGGGAGCATCTGTCTTTCGTCAAAGTGGTGCTTTGCAGCTGCAGCTGGAACGTTTGCTAGCGACCGCACCCCAAATAACAAGGGATATATTTCATTTAAATTTATCGGTTGGCCACCGGTCAGGGTGTGTCTTCCCCGTGAGTAGTATAATCTCAAGTTACAGGCATACTTCTTTTCTTCCCAGTGTAAAGAAAAAAATACGCACTCATAGCTTCCTGGGAGTTTTCCAAAGGACAACTAAAACAGTTAATTTCTACATGACGGGTGTAGGAGAACTGGCCACAAAAATTTTAAGGGGCCTCATAAAAATAACGTTTTCGACCGCTTCGTGCCCACGAACCCCAGAGGTTGGTAATCAGAGTCATATAAAGTTTCCGTAATTTCGTCTTTACTTAATTGCGATAATTAATGTAATTCTTTATAAGAAATGTTTATGATCTACATCTCAGCAAAAGATTTAAGGGTTTTCAAACTACAAAATATCTGAGCGCATGTGCTGACTCAGGAAACCTGTCCGGGGGGGGGATATCAAAACTCTAAGATTTGAAAAATGTATCGTCCCATCGGGAGATTTTCAGCATTTACAAGCTACAGTTGGACAGATTATTTGAGGGTACGTGCCTACTCAGCAAACCTGGGGGTGGGGTGGGGGGGGTTATATGATAATTGTGAATTATATAGAATTTCTTGTCCGATCTGGCGATTTTCAGCATTTACAAACTACAACTGGAGACATTATCTCCGGGCATGAACCTACTGAGCAAACCTGTCGGGGGGTGGGGAGGGGTAATACCAAAAGTGTAGAATATGAAGAATTTCTCTTCCGACCCGGAGATTTTCATCATTCACATGCCTTCAGATAATGTGTCGAGTTGTAGCTGCTAATTGCCGAGAATCTCCCGATCGGACGAGAAATTGTTCATATCTTACACTTTTGGTATTACCCCCCCCTCCCTCTTCGCCGACAGGTTTCCAGAGAGTGACATGCGCTAAGAAAATTTGTCGAGTTGCAGTTTCTAAATACTGAAGATCTCCAGATCGGAAGAGATATTCTTGATATTTTACGATTTTGGTATTACCCCCCCCCGACTAGTTTCCTGAGGCAGCAGATACCCTCAGATAATTCGACGTGTTGTAGCTTGTAAACACTGGAAATCTCCCGATCGGACCAGAAATTCTTTATATTACATATTTTAGATTTTAAGCACCCCCCCCTCTCCTCCCCAGACAAATTCCCTGGGTTTGCACATACTCGCAGAGAATTTTTTATTTGTAGTTTCTAGAAAAATATCGTATAGCAGTTGGCTTGAAGACAACGGTGAATCATTAGTATGTTTTTAAATAAATGTTGCATAAGACTACCACGGCTTTCAGGCCAACACCATACAACCTCTACAGTCAATCAGTACAATCCGAACTTTCCTCTCATATTTGTAAGGTTTGCAGAAAATATTTTACACATCAAATTATTAATATTGCGGTATTACTTAGGCAGAAAATAATATTAGTACTAACGTTTAGGCCCTTCTAAAAGTTTTCATTCCGTCATTCCCATATTCGCGTTATGTAGGTGAGGTGGCCAAGAAACCGCAATTTTTATATGACCCCTAACGATTTTCTGGCCAGCAGTATGTGACTAGTTGTCCGAACACCGTTTATAACAGACATAAAAACTTATCAGTCGATCACATATTTTTCCCGTGAGCATTTTGTCTGTGGGCGATTTTTCCGTGGGCGTTTTTTCCTACTTTCGAAAAGTGGGCGTTTTTTCCGTGGGCGTTTTTTCCGTGGGCGATTTTTCCGTGGGCGTTTTTTCCGTGGGCATTCTTTCATACAATCATGGGAGAGATTTACGTAGAAGAAAATACTTTCACTAAAAGGCCTGAGAAATGCATCTACACTGGCGTGCAAAAATTAAGGACGAGACGGTTTTTCGAATGTAACGTCGTGCAAAAGTGCTCCACATCTACTCAAATCATACCATAAGATCCCCAAGATGTAAGAATATGGGACAAGTGAGCAAAACCGTCCAAAAAGGAATCCGAAGGATACAAAGGCACTTTATTGAAAAGGTATAGCTTCGAGCACAAATGGACAGAAGACAGAAACGTCCATGTGACCGGTGGCTGCCAAGAAAAATCCAGTCTTTAGTTGGGGATATGATCACCCCTGACTGCGTTGCAAATTTTACAACATCTGTCCATGCTGAGAACGAGGTTGTCAAGGAGCTGTTGAGGCATCGCTGCCCATTCCTCTTGTAGCGCCAATCGCAGCTCTGGAATCGTTGCTGGCGGCTGGTGAAGTGCTGCCAAGCGTCTCCCGAGAAGGTCCCACACGTGTTCGATTGGATTTAGGTCCGGGGACCTTGCGGGCCTATCCATGAGTTGAATATCTTCACTCTCCAACAGCTCTGCGACTGCCATTGTGCGATGAGGTGTAGCGTTGTCGTCCATGAAGAGGAACTCAGGACCTACAGCACCTCTAAACAGACGCACGTGAGGCAGGAGAACCTCGGTAAAATAGCGGACACCAGTGACTGAACCTCCTTGGAAGATGTGGAGGTCAGTACGGCTACCAAGCATGATACCGCCCCAAAGGAGAACTCCGCCACCTCCAAACCGGTCTTTTTCGATGATGTTGGAGGTGTGATTCCGTGTTCCCTGCTCTCTCCAGATGTGTATACGTCCAGAATCGCTCGCCAGACTAAATCGGCTCTCATCCGTAAAGAGAACTCGACCCCATTGCTCATGTGTACAGTTCTTTTGTTCCTGGTACCACAGAAACCGCCGTCTCCGATGAGCAGGCGTTATTGGCACACACCGTACTGGTCGTCGTGCAAATAGAACATCTTTGTGCAGGCCTCCTGGCTACGGTAAAACGCGATAACGGGCGTCCAGTTGTCTGTTGCATGTGCCTTACAATTTCTTCGGCTGTCTGCCGTCTGTCTCTTCTCGACTGTAGGACAATATACCGGTCGTCCGCCGCCGTGGTTGCTCGTAGACGACCACAGCTAATCTCTGGTACAGCTGTTCCTGTCGTTTGGTATGTTCTCCAAGCTCGTGAAACGATGCTGTGAGCGATCCCGAACTCCTCGGCCACACTAGTCCCACTTCGACCTGCTTCCAACTTCCCAATGACGCGATCTCGGTTAAAGTCATCCAGATGTCGTCTACTGGATTACCTGTTGGCCATATCACACGGTGGCAGCAACTCGACGTCGTTCAAACCGATGTACACCGTGCAATAGCTTTCACCGAATTTCTGAGGGTACACCGCCCGCGTGCTTTATACCCTTCCGATACCCCCTCCCCCACGTCATGCTGCATATATGCGCATGCCCTACCGTACCGGACCCTAGTCTATCTCCTGAGTGGTCTTTCGGTCCGTTCTGCCTGCTCGTTCCGCTGTTATGCTAATTTCTCCTCTTCGTCCTTAAATTTTGCACACCAGTGTATTAATAATATTGCTTCTTTTTTATTTAGAAATGCTAATTCCATGATTTTCACAGCGTTTTCCAATTAGAGAATAATATTTCGCTTCGTAAAGGGCAAAAACATAACCTTCTATCCACAGTTTGTTCACATGCGACATTTTCTTAGCCGACGATATTTAACTGAAGCAAATGTCTCTTTCTTGTTTATTTAACACGCTGTTTAGAGTTTCAACTTCTTGAACTTCTATATTTCCTGCAAAACGTTCTAAAAATGCCTGAACATCCTGTGTAGCAATCAAGAGTAAATTTTATAAATAGGAATTTTGTGAAATGATACAATGAAGCAGTACATTGAACTGTTTCTTAAGAACAACTGAAAGTCTTTGTCAGTTTAAAAGAATCTGGAGTACTGGATCCTTCAGTTCCTTTGAAAAATAATGATGAAAAGATAATGTGTGATAGGTCTTTCTACAGAAAAAATAAAATAATTATAAACTTATTTAGAAAAGCAATAAGCTCATATACAAAACAAAATTACTTATTAACCCGCATTCATAACGAAAATAATTTCATCATCGCGCGGTTCGTTTTCTCTTCAAATCTATTGCGTTGTCGGAAAAGTCATGACGTATTTTAGCCATGTTTTGCAAAGGTCATTTATTGATAGAAAGAACAAAGATCAATCAATGATATAATGCCTGTTTTGTTCGATAACCTTTTGCCATCTTTCAGTGAGCTGCAGAATGCCTTGTTCATAGAAGGACATCTCTTTCGTGGCGAAAAACTATACAAGGTGCTGATTTACAGCCTCATCTGAATTGAACGTTATACCACGCAAGGACTGTTGAAGAGAGCAAAACAAGTGGAAGTCTGACGGCGCCAGGTCAGGGCGATTATGCTGGGTGTGGCAACACATCCTACGCAAGCTCCAATAATTTTCGGCTGGTGATCAAACTTGTGTGTGGTCTCGCGTTGTCGTGATGGAACACAACACCTTTACGATGAACGAGCTCTGGACGTTTCTTGATGATGGATTCGTTCAAACTGTCCAATTGCCGACAGTACACATTCGAATTGATTGTTTGGTTCCGTGGTAGGTGCTCGAAAAACACGACACCTTTAAAATCCCACCACACTGAGACCAGAACCTTCCGCTGATGAATGTCTGCTTTGGATGTCGTTTGAGGCGAAGCAGCATGTCGCGACCAAGACCGTTTGCGCAGCACATTGTTGAACACAACCCACTTTTCGTCACCAGTTATCAGTCGCTTCAAAAAAGGATCGTTTTCTTCACGTGATGTTTATACGCGCCGTCAATTGAGCTTCTTTGAGTTCATGAGGAACCCACACATTGAGTTTGCTTACGTATCCCAGCTTCTTCAGGTGGTCGTGAACGCTTGAATGATGGATGTGCAATGTGTCTGCTATCTCTCGTGTCGTGTAACGTGGGTTTGACTCCATCAATGCCTTGATTTGGTCGTCATCAACCTCGGTGGGCCTCCAGGACCGAGGAGCATCGTTGAGGTCAAAATCACCAGCACGTAATTTTGCGAACCACCACTGGCACTGACGTTCTTGTAGAGCATTATCACCGTACACTTTACGCAAATTTTAAACAAGGTTGACGCGCGTTCTTCCCTTTACGGAAGTAAAACAGCAAAATATGGCGAAAATGCACAGTTTGGTCTTCCATCTTCAAATTGATGTCAAATCTCCGCAAATGAACCAAATCGCTCATTATTCATTTTAGGCTGCAGCTAGAACTGGCACTTGTCGAATGCCATAGTGATAACAGAGCCTGCGCATGCTTCTAATACTTCCAAAACCGCCTAACCGCCATCGGGTGCCAAAATACGTCATGACTTTTCCTACAACCCTACCTTAAACGTGATGAAGCGGCAAGTGTCTATGTGTTGGTTGGTAAAGCTCTTTGCTGGCGTCCAAACCACACTGTACTCGATCCCCAAAGAGTGGCTTCATTCTTGCACTTCATACTGTCAGTAAAAAATTCCTGTTGAAAAGATGAAAATCGTAGCTGAAGAACCCGAAACTGAAACGTCTGTAAAATAAGAAAAAAAAATCAATGGATGACAACGGAAAATCTATGATAGCTACTGATGCTTCCGTTATTAGAAAAGGAAACGTTTCAAATGGGAAATTTCGTTAAAAATCAGAGATCTATCGGCAACTTTGCTGCACGTTATTCTCAGGAATTTCTGCGAATTTCCGTGAAATTGCTGCATCCTAGCACAAGGCGAGCCGTACCAGTTGCACCGTCTGCGTTGGAATAGTAGACCACTTTGTCCATCAACCATTGCTGTCTAAAGAGAACAAAACGATACGCTTCCAGCGGTCTCTTGTGCATCAAAAATCGACTTTAAACGATTAGGAAAGGGCCATTTGATCTGGCGATTCGCGTTTTTTGTTGCACCGTGCCGATGAGACAGTGGGAATTGGGAAACACAGGCATGGATCTGTCTTCCATGGACACGACTCTTCAGGTTGGCGGAAGCACTGTAATGGTGAGGATCATGTTTTCAGAGGAGGTGGCCTTAGGCTCCTTGACTCGAAGGAAACCATTCCTGAATGACAAAACGCAATTAAACATCGTTGCTAATCACGTTCACTCAACCGTTAATGAACTTGATCAGCAACGGTGCTTATCGATATTTTCTGCTGAACAACGTGTCGTGTAAATGCCCACATTGTGTCAAAGTGGTTTCAAGAACATGATGAAAACTTTCTCCTCACTTCATGAGCACCTCGTTCCCCAGGTCTCAAACACATACATCAGCGGGACGAAGGTGTATGTGGATCTGAATACGCTGCGACGTACTATGAACTAGGAATTGCTGTTGGACTACGTACACTAAATTTTCACTGGGATGTCGTTAAAACTCAGTGACATCAATGCCGAGTCTTGTGGCCTCAATTCTGAAGGCGAAAGCTGGTACAACTCATTATTAGGCAGGTGGTCGAAATAAATTAGTCAGTCAGGGCATAGTGAAAATGGAAATATCATATTACACTCCACAGTGAAAACAGAAGCTACATCTGGTTATCAGAATAATGTGAACAGCAGTGATCACATACCTAAAAGTATTTTTCAGTCCGGTCTGTACTCGTCTCTAGCACGTCCAATTCACAAGATGATTTTCCTCGAATTCCATCTAAGCACCTGTTGTATTTCACCTTCTCGCCTTCATCTCTAAGCTCTATTCAAGAAACTGAGGGAAAGAAAAACGGAAGTCTAATGCCTCGCTCCTTTCGAAAATAATATTCTTCCCTGCCGGGAGCAATTGCACCACAATAACATCGAGATTTCTTCTCTGTTGGCATATTCTTGATTTCGTCTAGTGCAGGTTACCCTTTTCTTAAAAAAACATAACTGATCTGCATATAAAAATCGCTGCTGGAAGTGTTGAAAGAAAGCCAACAACACAGGATTTCGTTAAATGCTAAGGAAAAAAAAAGAAAGAAAAGAAAAAGAACGACAGACTGACGCCCTCCGAAACAAAGAAGATTCCATACATATCGTCGTTCCCGAAACAAGAAGACTCTGCACATATTGCCTACTATACAAAATACCAATAAAATTATTAAGACTTAAAGATCAACTATCCAGTGACAAATCTAAAAGTGCATTGCGGCTGCGTAGTGCGAAAAACTGCATCACAGAAAGAAATTCGGGAATGCATGAAGCATTCTCCTGTCGGTTATAGCTACACAGTGCAGAAAGAATATTATGAATCCGATATATAGATGCAGAGATATCGTCACTACAGTCAGAGAGACAATATCATATTATAAACGTGCAGCTTTTTTCTTCAGAGAGCTGATAATTACGTGCTCACAGTATTATTTTGCTCGTCCTTTCAATTTGGATATGTTCACTTCCGAAATGGGATTGGGAAATTTTTTTTTGCTTTGAATAGTTAAGTCATAATCTTGGAAAGGGTGATCGCTCTGACTCCCGCTTTTCTCGAGCAGAGTTTTCCAGCTAGAACGCGAATCCTATCATTCAAAATACACTCTCCGCAAAAAAAAAAAAAAAAATAATAAAATAAAAAAAAATAAAAAATAAAAGGAATCGTTTGATCGAGATGAAAATTGGTACGTGCAATATACATACAGAAGAAAAGAAATTATTGTAATTCCACAGCAGTTGGGCCATTTATTATAATAAAACAGCTACAAGAGTGCAGTAAATCAGTACGTTATAGCGCCACCTCTGTCACGGATACAAGCGGTTACCCGGCGTGGCATAGGCGCATACAGTTCACGGATACCTCGCTGAGGTATACCATGCCAGAAGGTGTCCAAATTGCGGATAAGTTCACCGACATTCCGGGATGGGCGTATGTGGTGTCTCATCATGTTCGATACATGTTCGATCGGTGAGAGATCAGGCAATCGAGCTGGCCATGGAAGGATGTCGACATTACGGAGCGGCGCCGTGCTGTGTGTGGCCTGGCATTACCCTTTCCAAAAATTCCTGCGTGATGCTGCAACAGAAATGGCAACACAACAGGACATATAATGTCGTCGACGTACCGTTGAGCCGTGAGGGTAGGGGAGACCCTCAAGGACGTCCGGCTATCGTAGGAAATGGCTTACAGACAGTAACTTCGGCGTGCAAGCCGTATGTCGTTCCACGGTTAAGGCAGGATCCATGCGCTGGTCGGCTCGTCTCCAGACACGTATGCGCTGGTCATCGGCGCCAGTTGCAAACCGTGACTCCACACTGAAGACAACACGAAGCCATTGAACCCTATCTCACGTTGATCTGTACCTACACAACTGCAACCGGTTCTAGCGATGCTCTGTGGCCAATGGTTGGGGGCGGAGTGGCCTCCTCGAATGTAGTCTCCATGCCGCAAGTCGTCTGGCAACGGTCCGCATGACCACTTCCGTACCTGTAGACGACGCAACATGGTCACGGATAGTTGAGAGAGACGAATCTGGTTCTGTTCGTGTGGCTATCACAATCGCTCGATCCCCACCTTCTGTTGTTGCCCTCGGCTGTTCACTGCCAGCTGGCCGATTGCTTGTGCCATCCTTGACTGATTGGAGACAACGTCGTTCGAGTCCGATTGCCGCGTTGCTCCGACCCATATGACTAGCGATAGGGTGACCACCTATTATACGTCCTCTCTTAAACTAGCTCAGCTGCTCGACTTGTGCACGGATCCGACGTCGAGGCATCCTCACAGTCCGTGGAGATTAATATAACTACAATCTGCTGCCATAGTTAGCCCTGCGTACGAGCTTTGGTCTTGAAACATCCTCGATTCGCGGTTCCCCTTCACTGTGACGGAGCACTATTTCGTCATTGGTCGTTATTTTTGAATCAGTTGCATACTCGGCCCTGAGGTACTTGCATACAGAGTTTCATCACGGTCGAAAGAGTTTCTTGGGGTGCGTCATTTCTTATTTTTTTTATTTTTTTTGCAACTAGTGTATTTCCACTTTTATGGAAGTCGAAACATAAAACTTAGTTTTCGTGTGATGGCTGAAATTGTATGCAGAATTTTTCTATGAATATTCTACTATCCTGGACGAACGATTTTCTCGTCAGGAGACACAACTTTGTTTTTGATTTTGCCCCGATATCCTTGCCTCTAGAAGACATGTCAGATTCATAAATTTAGTACCGGCTTCACCAAGAGTTTCCATGTGTTTTCGGATTTTTGCGATGCAAAATTTGTCACGAAGAGGCGTTAGGAATATTTACGGCTAACACAGCAGTGTACTTGAAAGAAACCCAATAGAAAGAGCAAGAAATCTTCAGCTTTTAGGAAACCTTTGATTAATCATTTTTAAATATCTTTCGGATATCATATTTTAGAGAGATGGTAATTGCATTCGAGAATATGCCTGCATTCTGCTTGTTCAAAAGTTAGTGATAATTGGAATACCTTTAACCAAATCCATCATTCACTTTTTAGCATGTCTTTTGGAGAAAAGCTCGTGCTTATTAGTGAAACTACTTTCGCCCGTTCCGTCTGCGGATATCATATGAACTATATTGACAAAAGTCACCGGACACCCCTTCAAAAGCAAATGAATGGATCCGCTGAGTTGTTAAGATGAGCGGTACAGCTGCAAACGGTATAAAAACAAGCCTGCAACTGGCCGCGATCATATCGCACTGTGAGATTGAGTGAAAATGTCGCGGCGGGAGAGAACTGACTTTGAGAAAGGAAAGATTGTTGGGTGTTATATCAGTAGGTTGTCCATATGAGAAACCGAAAGGCGTTTAAACATACCCAAGTCAACTGTTTTGGATGTATTTAATAAATGGAAGACACATGGCGTGCCTGAAGCAGCAAAACGTAGCGGCAGATCAAAGAAAATCAGTGATAGAAGACGTCGAAGCCTCAGGAGAGTCGTTACAGCTAATCGACGGAGTGCTGCATGAGACCTCAGTGCACAGGTGAGTAAAAATGCTGGAACCTTGGTATGTACACGTACCATTCGCAGCGAACTTCATTTCATGGGTTACCGTGGTCGTGCGGCTGCTCATAAGCCTTTCATCTCCACTCGGAATGCTACTCGACGTTTAGCATGGTGTAAAGAACATTTATCGTGGACCGTAGATCAATGGAAACGGGTCGTATGAACTGATGATTCCAGATACACGATCCATCAGTCTGATGGCCGTGTGTGGGTATGGCGGCCGCCGGGAAAACGCTATTTACCACAGTGAACTGTTCCTACCGTCAAATGGAGCTGGCAGTGTACTCGTGTGGGGGTGCTTTTCGGGGTATAGTCCCCGCCCATTGGTTATCGTGAACAAACCTGTTAACCAGCACTCTATCTCGATATTTTGGACAATTATGCCCTACTAACTCTGTGGCAATACTATGGAACCGAGCCTTGTTGGTACGAGCAGGATGATGAACCGAGCCATAAAGCAAGAACTGTTACGGCCTGGTTTAACGATAATTCCGTATCGTGTGTGGACTGGTCAGCACAGAGCCCTGATCTTAATCCTATAGAGCATCTATGGGATTAATTAGAGCGCCGCATAAGAAGTTTAGAACCAAGGCCTACTACTAAGCAACAGTTAGCTGCACCATTATGTACTGAATGGAAGCGCATACCTGTTGCTGTGTTCCAAAACCTTGTCGAAAGCATGTCTCGAAGAGTCAGTGCATGCATTAAGGCCAAAGGTGAACTAACACCGTACTAATGTATGTCAATAAATGCTGTGTTGTGTTTCTCTTCTAGGTGTCCGGTGACTTTTGCCAATACAGTGTATATGGAAATGTTAGTCCGATTTAATCCTTTAACTGCCTGGAGCAAATGAACTCGGGGCTAGCAAATTGGGCTGAAATCAGTTGGAATGAATATATTCGGTGTCTAAGAAGTAGGCCGAATGGGCCTAAAATGAGTGAATCTGCTCATCAAAAAGCGTTGCTCTGTCCTTAGCTTTGTTATTCAAAGTGGTCATTTAGGGAGGAATAATTACTAATAATCCTTTCTTACTGATACAAAAAAGAAAAGAACAAAGGCGACGAACCTAAGAGAGAATATGTTGGTCACTTATTTCTACCCAGTGGCACGATGTCCGTGTCAGGGGACAAGCCTTTTCTCATCATGCTTGGGTCAGAGAGCATGGGATAAAGGAGTAGAAGGGGGTGCTTACTGCCAGCGTTATTAAAAATGATTAACGGAGCATCAGCCGGTTAAAGGGTTAAAAAAATTATTTTTGAGTCAAAATACTGAACTGTAAAAACAGCGATAAACGAATTTTGGAGTTTTCCCGCTGCATAACTTCGCCGTTAGGGGGGGGCGTAAAAGCACACGCTAGTAAAATTTATATATATTTTACTCTATACATTTGCTTCAAAAAACCAGATTCAAAAACTTCTTTTATCTTTTATCACGAAGGCCATTTTACGTACGTTTTATATTTGAAACAATGTATTGTGTCTCCGCTATGTGTAAAGTGCATGGTGTTTTTCTGAATTTTCTACTTGTAAAAATCAGATTTTAAACATACCCTTTGCGTTAGATAGAGACATGGGTGGCGGAAGGTAGGTGACATGCGGATCCGGACCCCCTCCCCCTGGAATTTCATGGTTCCCTCTCTAGAGTAGGGTCTTCGTACGAGACATCTTAAAATTTTTCTGGTTCACATATGGTATAACCTCTATTTAATGAAAATTTCCTGCAGATCAGCACCACTTTTAGCACTGTTCTGGAAAACGATTCAAGTACAACTTTGAATTTTGCACAAATAATTTGAAAAGGTAACTCATCTTTATGTTTTTCACTTTAAAGAAGATCGTTAAAGAATTCTCAAATGGCAATGGGCTGGATATATTGCTAGAAGAACTGACTACCGTTAAACAACTGAGATATTAGATTGGATTTGACCAAGGGGAAGGAAAAGATCCAGAAGCTGACCACCTGGGAGATGGGTGGATGAAATTCGAAAGTATGCTGAAGACAAAAAATTATGGAAGAGACCGTCATCCAGCAATGGATTGATAATGGTTGACGATGTTTTGTTAGAGTACTGTGCTTGCATATATAACCTACGGTTTCTCTCTCTCTCTCTCTCTCTCTCTCTCTCTCTCTCTCTCTCTCTCTCTCTCGCGCGCGCGCTCTCTCTCTCTCTTTATTGTCTTAACTCTCGGAAAAGTTGGTCCCAGCTTGAAATTATCGAGTTCCGCCACCCATGGATAGAGGTCACGCCGATGAATATTTTGCCTGCATTTTTATAATATTTTATGACAAAATGCTTTGTTACTAGTAAGAGCATATTTTTGTTTTAACATATTTGCAAATGTATCTTCGCTTCTAAAACTAAAAATGTAACTGAAAGAATTATTTTTCAATCACATGTTTTTCTCACCGTGTGAAACATATGCGCACTTTTTTTTCACATATTTTCCAATTTTTTTTACCCCACAGTTTTGCCACTAGAGGTTTGTAAGTGCTCATTTCTATTTGTGTCATACTTGAGACCGTATCTTCCTTTCCAAGAACCCGGTTTGAAAAATTCACTTTGCCTTAGATAATTTTCATTATGAGAAATGTTTTGTGCACAATCTGTGATTTTTCTTAGCACACATTTCAGCAGCTAGTGGCGGAAAATAGCTAATTCTATTTGTGGGTGTTTTACCGATTGTTTAGAAATCCGGTTGATATTATTTATTTATTTGTCATGGATTCAATGCACTACAAAGAACGCTGGTTTTGCACATTTTAAGTTATGTGATAATTTTCTCTAGGAGACCTAAATGCCGTCTCTTTTTCGCTGAATATTTTCTAAATATCTGCTAAAAAAATTCGTGTCGGAATGGTTTTTAAAAGATGTGGTCATTGTATCCCAGAATTCAGTGCCATTTTTCTTGTTTCTGCTTTTAAGAGGGTAACAGCGAAGAATGAGATGCTGTATTGATAGATCCATCAAACTCCGGGGGTGGGGGCTGGCCTCAACAAAAATATTGACAAAATCTTTTGAGGAAACTTTATATGAAACTGGTTAAAAATATAATCAGAATTATTTGATGGAAGCTTTGAATGAAATATTAACAAGAAAGATGACACCGAATTTTCGGTTGTGTAATGAGCACGTCTTTTGCATCCGTTCTGACGAGAGTCAAATTTATCAAAGCTATTCAAAGTCAATGGAGCCGGTGTGGAAAACAATAATATCTGACCGAAGAAAGAAGTTTTTCAATCGGGTTTTTAATCGAGCAGATATTGCTGTAAGCGGAAGCGTGAACTTACGCCCTCTGGTTGCAAACTTATGAGTTAACAAAATTTTGAATTTATGTGAGAAACATTTCGCACCGGAAACGCTCTCCAACAAAGAAAATTTTTTCAAATCGGTCTCTTCGAAGCAGAGATGTGGACAAATATAAAATATGCATCTACGCCCCTAGCGGAAAACCATGCATTATTTTAAGAAGAAAGTATTCTCGAAAGGTTTTTCTATGCGAGAGGTATCGGTCCAAGAAAAAAAAAATTGTTCGAGTTTTCAGGATCTCAGATTTTGTTGCAAATACATCGGAAGCAGAAATTAATACTTATGCCCCCTGGTGGCCAAACCATTCTTTACCAAATATTGGGAATTATATGAAAAACATTTCCCATCAGGAGTTGTATGCGATACAGGAAGAATTTTACAAATCGGAATTTTAGAAGCAGAAATATCAGGGAAAACGCAATTTACATTTGCGCCTCTAGCGGAAAGTCTATGATTTACTTGATTTTTTTAAATTTATATGTAAAACATTTCGCATTGGAAACACTATCCAACAAAGAAGGAATTTTTTAAATCGGTCTCCTAGAAGTAGAGATATTGACAAAAATAAGATATACATTTACGCCTCCTGGCGTAAGAACCATGCATTATTTTAAAAAGAAAATATCCTAAAATGATTGTCGACGTGAGTAGCATCGGTCCACAAACGAATTTTTTCAAACGAGATTTTAGACGCTTAGATTTTGCTGCTAATACATCAGAAGCGAAAATTAAGACTTACGCCCCTTGGTGGCCAAAGCATTTTTTACCAAAAATTAGAAATTATATGCAAAGGATTTCCCATCAGGAGCTGTGTCCGGTGCAGAAAGAATTTTTCAAATTGGAGTTTTAGAAGCAGAGATATCGGGTAAAACGCAATTTACTTTTGCTCCCCCTAGCGGAAAGTCTATGATTTACGTGAAAATTTTGAAATTACATTATATGGAAAACATGTCACACCAAGAACTCTATCCAATAAAAGAAAACTATTGATATCGGACCATTAGAAGCAGAGATATTGACAAGAATAAGATATACATCTACGCCACTTAGCGGAGAAACCATGTAATATTTTAAGAAGAAATTATCCCGAGTAGGTTTGTCGACATGAGTGGTATCGGTCCACGAACGAATTTGTTCATTCGAGATTTTAGAAGCATAGGTTTTTTGGCAAATACAACAGAACCAAAAGTTAACACTTACGACCCTGGTGGCCAAAGTATTCTTTACCAAAAATTAGATATAATATACAAAAGAGTTTCCATCAGGAGCTGTATCCGCTGAAGAATTTTTTTTTTTTCAAATCGGAGTTTTAGAGGAGGAGATATCGGGGAAAACGTAATTCATTTTTACGCGCCCTAGCGGAAAATCTATGCGTAACTTGAAAAAGTAAGTATTCCTAAAATACTCTTCGATATAGATGGAATCGAAAGGTAAAAGAATTTTTTCAATCGGATTTTTAGAAACATATGTAGGGAATAAAATGTATTTTGAATTCGACATCGTCTGCATTTACGCCCTCTAGCGGCGAAATTATACATCGTAAAAAAAAAAAAAGAAACGAAAGAAAGGATCATTCGCACATTTTAAGCTTCCCAATGCAAAAATATTTTTTCAAATCGGACTTATAGTTACAGAGATATGGTGTCTACAGACGGACGGACAAACCGATAACATAAGCACGATCTTTTTTTACAAAAGACGTGCTAAAAAAGAAAAGCATTTTTTTTTTTTGTTTTTTTTTTCTTCGCAGTTTTAGTTTATAACAACTGCATGACGGGAAAACATCAGGCATTCCAGACAGGCGCGACGCTACGAGTGGGCTGGGGTGGGATTCAGCCGATCCAACATTCTTTGAGCCCACCCTTCAGTCCCTCCCTCCCATAAAAATATTTAAGCAGTTGGAACATATTGCGAGTGCAACCATCTAAGATTCTAGGGAGCTTAAATAAATTCTCGAAATAACTGAAATTTTGTTATGTAGAACGAATTCTTTGTTAAATTTAGTGTCTGTACTTATGAGAACCGGAGGGAGTCCTTTGAACGAATTTCTAAGAGAGTAGTAGAAACACATAATTTTTGTAATTATAGTTTTAAACGATAAGAGTGAGAGCGAGAGAGAGAGAAAGGGGGGGGGGAATAGATATTCCTTGTCAGATTACAAAGTAAAATTCATAAACAGAAACCAGACTTAAGTAACCTAAATTGCGAAGAAATAGTAACCTGCCTTAGAGATTTGCATCCATGGTTTCCACACTACATAGACTGAATAAATACTACGTGCACTTGAAAACATTTTTTTATTAGGGATAATATTATCAGTGTCGGGTAAAATGCACATGAGCGCAATTTTTGGCCGAAAATTCTGCCAAACACTTCAAAATTTGTGCCCCGTCCCATCATGCTTAGGGCCTCTAATAGCCCACCCACTTCTGAGCTGCTGGCATTGCCACTGATTCCAGATGACTTGAGACCCTGTTTTCACAGTCATATCAATAGTTCCTGTGCATGTGTATTAACAAGAAAATGTGAAAGAAATATCTTCTTGAAATGTTTATACCAATGAGGATAACGTGTTATGTAAAGAGTGGTTTGCAAATAACTACCCACACCCTTCACAACATAATAGCTGAAAGGTGTTCTTCACGTAGACGAAGAAGCAGAGACGTGTCATTTTTTTTTTTTTTGACAGAGTTAAGAGAAAAAATTTTTACTATGTGCAAAAGAAATAAAAATTGTGGTGTTGTGTTAAGTGTGCTTTTTATATTGAAAACCAAATAATTTAAGTAGTTTTACTTTCATTGATGCCACAGCTCGTAATTGTTACTTATTTATTTGCTTACTCACTTTCTGTATTTTCGTATAAATCGTAAAAGGTCATTATTGTCAAAAACGGTCACACGGCATTTACGTGCTTTGTATGTGTGTAAGGCATTTCCAAGTGGCTGGCCTTAGTTCCCTGAAAGAATTATTTTTATATATGATTAGCTTTGGCCTAAATGTTTTGCGGTATTTTCTGTTGCTATAAAAATTGAGCAATCATTTTAATCACCACTTGAACATTTGGGTAATACGCAATACAATAAAGTCATTTCAATTTTTCCGAAAACACCTGTAGGTTCTAAAGAATAGATTTCCGCAAAAGGATCTCCAAAATAATTTTTGCAGGGAGGCCCCTAGTTTTTACGGTACGGCACTGCTCAGTATCATTCCTACTGTTTGAAAACCCAGAAGATCTTTTTTTTTTCCTTTTATGCTTTACCGCCCAAACGAGAACTTTTTTGAAGTCCCATATTTTCCTGTCCATCCCGATTATTATTAGTTGCTCAGAAAAGCAATATATATAGTGACGTCGCTAGACTTCGAAATCAGGATGGCCGACGGGTTGGCGAGCAGGTTTTTGTACCTCACTTTCCAACACTCCCTTCCTTCAAGCCAGCAACTTTGCCTTGCTCTCCTCTCATGCAAAGCAGTCGTCATCCACTTCTTGCACTTTCACTGTCCCGATGCAGTCTTAAGAGCGCTACTGTATATTTAGACTCTACTTTCCGTGTTGAAATCCCTTATTTTGTAAAGAAAACAAGCATCAGAGCAATTGGTAGAGACTCCTTCAGTTAGTTCCTATCCACCCTCCTCATTAGCCCCCCCCCCCGGCCATACACACATAAAGAAGAGGCTTAAACTAAGGAATTAGAAGATCGGAGGACAACTGAATTTTCATGGACCTGTGGATGCTATTTTGATAACCGTTTTACGGAGGAGTAGACAACACACTTCCTAGTGAAAAATGCCTTGGGCTACATGAAATAAAACACAGGTCCAGATTATATTTTAAAGTTAAATATACTGAAAATGGCCCATTTTGAACTGGGTGGGCTAGGCAAGCCCTCCCCCACCCCCTCGCATCTCTTTGGGGACATCCCTGAATACATGAGCATTTAATATTTTAACGTAACTCTTTAAATTTGGATTTAAGAGTTGAATAGATCCTCATCGCATTGTAGTACGTTCTGTTCATTAACTATATGTCATAGAAAAATCACGTGTACTGAGTAAGTGATTTTTGTAGGATTGTATTCAGTTGACGCCAACTCTATATTGGAATCTGGAAGTAGACCGCAACGTACCGGAATCTCGTTAACGGATTAAACACACGTGAAAAGCCAAGCGAATCATCTCTCTATCTCTGTGAGGTTGATAACCGTGATGCGAAATACTGTTCTATGCGTTTTCCTTTCAGCCAAGCTTAATCCAGCGTAATGACACTAATTACACTGTTCCAAGTAAATAAAACATAAACATCTTCTTAAGTCAAGAAAAAACAAATTGAAGGTAGCCTTAATTGAAAATGATTAAAAAACAGTGTTAAGCCGCATCAATCATTCATGCGCGGTCGCCGCTCAATTAGCACAGTAGTATAAATAATGAGAAGTAATATCTGATGGCAATTCTCTGTTTACTCGATTTAAAAAATTGGGAGAGTACCCTGGTACTCTTTGTAGATAATTTATGCTATTTATGCCAGATCTTTGTGGGTGTGAAATAAAACGAGTGATTCGATTCGAGAGTATGCATTTATTTACGTGCAACACATTGCATTTATGCGCGTTACTCAAGACCACACCGAGCCGCAGTCCGGTTCATACTAAGTGGAATTAAATCATAACAACGAACAATAAGGTTTACTAATTCCTCACATTGAGCGGTGGATTAATGAATGTTATTTACGTAAAACCAATGAAAGAAGACATGTGAGTCATAAACATTTACTAAACTATGGGGCGGAAATAGGAAGTATTTCAGGTGTTTCGTTTTAAAAAACAATATTAATTGGAGCAAATGAAGCAGGAAGCAGGGAGCCAATGGACGGCTCTAGCCAGGTCTGTCGCAAAATGAGAACTGCAGCCAGACTGGGATAATATTAAACTTTTGATTACTTCAAAATACAAGTCTTCCCTTCACACCACGGAAAGTAAACTTATCTGCACATATGGTGATGCTTGCTGCAACGACAACTCACCTTACGATCTATACCCAAAATCTGGGAGAACATTATTCAAACTTTAGTAACCTAATTAAAGGCCTGAACACTTGTAATTATGTTGGGACTTGTGACACCTATTGCTAATTCATTTACATATTTGCCCTTGAGCCACCTCGGCTTCTGTACACACACACACACACACACACACACACACACACACAATCATCATCACACATTATCAATCCCCTGCTGGATGAAAGTCTCCCCAAATTTCTTACACAATTGTCTGTCTTGGGCCTGTCTCCTCCATGTCACTCCAGCATACTTTCGAACTTCATCCTTAAATCTCCCATGGGGTCTTCTTCTGGGTCTTTTCCTGTCCCTCGGAATCCAGTCTAAAATTTCGGTTGTCCATCGCCGGTCCATCCTTCTGGCAGCATGTCCAGCCCATTGCCATTTCAGTGATTTCACTCTGGTCATGATGTCGTCCACTGCTGTCCTTTTCCTTATCCACAAGTTACTCTTCTTATCTTTCCTGGTTACACCAAGCATGCATCTCTCCATGCTACTTTAAGTTGTCAAGAGTTTCTGTATGTTTTTTTTAGTTAAGGTCGATGTCTCTGCTCCATACGTAAGCACTGGCAGGATGCATTTATTAAACACTTTTCTTTTGAGACATAATAGCATATTGCTCTTAAAAATTGTACTGTTTCTTCCAAAAGCTCTCCATCCAAGTTTTATACGCAGATTAATTTCTTCATCAATGTGGCCCTCACTCGATATCTGCTGCCAAAGATAAATGTAGGAATCGGTTGTCTCAAGCTTTTCTCCATCAATCGATAAATCTTCGTTTCTTGTAAAAGCACTGTACATCACTTTTGTCTTCTGAAATTTCATTTTTAATCCCACTTCTTTACTCTTGTCAGCAAGTTCTTGGATCATACTCTGCAGCTCTGAAGGGGTAATTGCAAAGATGACTACGTCATCAGCAAAACGAAGGTAAGTTAAGTAATTTTCATTAATCTTTATTCCTTTTTTTTCCAGTTCAATGATTGAAAGACATTTTGCAATGTTGCGTTAAAGAGCTTGGGAGATATAGTGTAACCTTTTCTCACTCCCTTTCCAATTCTTATTTGTGCTGTATCCTCAAATATCCGAACCTTTGCACTTGCATTTTCATAGATGTTATTAATAATGCTAATGAATGCATCTTCAATACCGTAGGATATCAAAGCCATTGTTACTGCTGATGGTTTCACGGAATCGAAGGCCTTTTCGTAGTCAATAAAAGCCATGCAAAATGGGAGTTCATATCCTCTTGTTCTTTCAATTAGTTCTCTCAATACATGGATATGATCTATAGTGCTGCAACCACTCCTGAATCCAGCTTATCCTCTTGGTTGGGCCATGTCTAGTGTTACTTTCAAACGATGTGAAAGAACCTTAGTGAAGATTTTATAAACCACTGAAAGAAGGCTGATGGGCCTGTAGTTCCTGAGATCCTCAATGTCACCTTTTTTATGGAGCAAGATCATTGTAGCATTTTTCCAATCCTCAGGAGTCTTCCCTGCATTAAGACATCTGGTGAGAACTTGGGCGAGTGTAGTTTCAATTTATCCACTTGCTTCTTCTATAATGCCCACGGTAATTCCGTCTTCTCCTGGAGCTCTTCATCCGTTTCATGTTCTTAATTGCATATGTAACTTCTGCAGAGAGGATTAGAGGGACTTTGGCACTGGTAACTGTTGTAATGTCTGGAATAGAGTCATCATTCCTTTCATATAGTTTTGAATAGAAATCTTATACCCTTGTCAAAATTTCGCTTCCATTTCTTGTTACAGTTCCATCTTTTTCTCTCAGAGCAATAATCTGTTTTCTTCCCTTATATATATATATATACACTGGCGGAAAGTGAAAAAGAACACCAGGAAGGAATTGGTGGATGTTCATGAAATTTACATATGTTAATCGGGTCGAGTTTACGTAGGTGTGATATTAATTTCGGGACCAACCGTTGAACGCTTACGCCACAGCACGGCATAATATGCAAATTATCGTCGGTTTTATTTAAGGAGTACGGCGAAGTGAATGTAATCAGTCGTCGGCGTACGGACAGGTGCAAAGACCCTGAAGAACCTGCAATGCCTGGACATGGAAGACGTGTACGATTTCAGCAGTTATCTAACTTTGAGCGAGGTTGTCTATTCGGACTCCGCGAGGCCGGGTGGTCGTATCGTCGTATTGCGGAGCGAATTGGACGGAAAGTATCGGTGGTGGTACGATGGTAGCGTAGATGGTCCGAGGAACATTCCCACACGAGAAGACGTGAAACCGGGAGTCACAGACGGACTGATGAGCGGACCGATCGACGCATAAGAAGAGCGGCGTTGTCAAGCAGAACATCCACTGCGACGCAAATCCGAGCTGCCGTTTCACCTCAGGTGACTGTGCGAACAATCCGCAACCGTCTACTGGATGCAGGACTACGTGCACGTGTGCCTCTGGCATGTGTACCTCTGACTCCAGCCCACCGTCAGGAACGATTGCAGCGGTGTCGCCAACGTCTGCACTGGAGAACGCAATGGCGATCTGTCGTGTTCAGCGATGAAAGCAGATTCTGCTTGGGAGCCTCCGATTGCCGAATGCGTGTTCGCAGACGTACAGGGGAGAGTCTCCTGCCTTCTCGCATCCGCCAGCGACACACAGGGCCTACACCTGGTCTCCTGGTATGGGAGCGATCAGCTGTCACTCCCGTACACAACTAGTGTTTGTACCGGATACGTTAAACAGTACCTCCTACATCAACAACATCATTCAGCCCGTTGTTGTGCCATTTGTAAGGCCGGTCCATCGTGGTGTTTTCCAGCAAGATAACGCACGCACACACACGGCACGTGCAGCGCAACATGCACTTCAGGGTGTGAGACAACTTCTATGGCCTGCATGTTCATCGGATTTGTCCCCCACTGAGCACGTGTGGGATTTTATGGAACAACGACTTATCCGGTCTCCACGGCCAGCCAGGACAATCCCCGATTTACGCGTCCAGGTTGAGGATGCTTGGAACTCAATACCCCAAACTTACATCCAACATCTGTACGACAGACTCCATGCCAGAATTGCACAGTGTGACGCAGTTCATGGTGGTTCAACCTCGTACTAACCATGTTACATGGAAATGTTATTTTTCAGTTTACCAGCAAATACAGCTGTATTTTGCCATAATGTTTTCATCATAAATTTCGTTTGTATCAGTCGTCTCCTTCTTGGTGTTCTTTTTTCACTTTCCGCCAGCGTATATATATATATATATATAGTCATGTTATCTGCTAAGGCTTCGTACATCTGGAGATGGTCCGTTCGGTGGACCGAAAGTACTTATGTGTGTATATATTTTAGATTTTAAAGTTTTAAAGTCAGTACGTGATAAACTCTGTGGTTTTATTTAATAACTCTTGTGGTTTTATTTGGTTTCTTGACGAATTCATTTTTTCGTACATCGTCGGCATTTTATTTACCTTACGCTATGTTGTACGAGTGACAACGTTTTGTGTTCCTTTATAATATTAATTATTATTATTATACGAGTACAATTTAGATTTAGATGAACGTAAGAAAGCTAAAATCGCACATGCGCACGCTAAAATCTGACTTCAAGATAGAAAGAAAAGCTGAATCGTAAATGTGTTAGTGATAGGGATTGGTTGCTTTTAATCTAGGAAATTTGCAGGTTTACATCTACAGGTGAATAAGAAAAATGAAAGGGTGGAAGACATCATGATCAGATTAAAATCCCTAAATGGCAATGGGCTGGACATATTGCCAGGAGAGCGGACCACCGACGGACAACCGACATTTTAGACTGGATTCTAAGGGACAGGAAAAGACCCCAAAATAAGACCACATGGGAGATGTTATATGAACATTTTAAAACTATAATCAAATAGTAACTTTGGTTATTCGGTATGCGAACGGCAGCTAGAGAAATTCACCCTCAGTTAAAATAAGGCGCACAACAGATCATGAAAAAGCCGCCCCGGTGGCGGAGTGGTCTAAGCGATGGCCTCTGATCATTCGTCCGAACGGGGTCCGGGTTCGAACCCCGGTGAGGCATGGATGTTGTGTTTGTCTTACGGCACTGGCTCTCTTCCTTCCCTGGAACCAGTGACCCTAACTTAGGGACGGGCGACTGCTTATAGCCCATTGAGTTGCTCACATTGGTCGTTAAACCTCCAATAAAAAAAAAAAAAATCATGAAAAGAACTTTGGTTGTTCAGTATGCGAACGAATTAATTAAGACTTTTTGATTAAAATCCATCGAATTAATTAAGACTTTTGATTAAAATCCAATACAACTATCCACGGAGTAGACTAACCATTAATTAAGACTTTTGATTAAAATCCTACACAACTATCCACGGAGTGGACTAACCATCGCGACTCGTCAGACTAACATACTTATTTCCCGTCATCCGACGTCCAACTTGCATGATCTTTGCACCAGGCGAGTCTTTTGCGTCGATGAAGCGATTATATCATAATTAAAATTATGCAAATAAATTTAAAATTTGAAGTTCTGAAAACAATCTTGTAATCAAGGAAAGTGACCGAAACTGTATTGACCCGAGTCCAAAGTTCATCAAGTGATCCGCTGTCCGAGCAGGAATTGTTACAACGACCTGAAAAGGTGGTATCTCAACAAACTTTACCTCTAAGATTTACATGGGCCTCAGTTAAAATAAGGCGCACAACAGATCATGAAAAGTCTTCTTTCACCGACCATGGGATCTCCCACGATCAAAAAGACCCCACTCCGCTTTCGTCTCAACAGAGCCATCCAGGGACAATCAGAGCCATCCAGGGACAATCAGAGTAAGCAATTAATCGTCAACTTCTTACGTCAAGAGCATCTTCCTCGGGGACAGATAGTGAAAGGGAATTGGACGGGGTAATCGTAAACAAAAAGTCTGGTTGGAGATTTCAGGGGAGAACGACGAAGGATTTCACGTGGGCATGTAGCCACGTATGGATAAGAACAGAGCAGTGGATTAATAATGGTTGGCAATAAGGATGATGATGATGATGATGATGACAGTATCTACAGGTTAGGATATCTATCCTCATCGTGTTCTGCATCATTTTAAACCTCTCGTCAACAGCAGGTAACTCCTTTGGGGAGAGGAAGCCAAATTTCGTTATGACGCACCGTTTTCATAGCATCAAAAATTCATTTCCGTAATGACTTTAATCACATTTTAGCATCAAGTACTCGTAATATACGAAGATTCCAATGAGATATTGTTTCGTTTAGGTAAAGCGTGATGAAATAATGTCCAGCGATACTTTAGTAAAATTTATTTTTGAGTAACAATGAAGTAACTTTGTTGCGTCATGCGCGACAGCAGTCAAACAACATATTTCAACAAAGATTTTGACTACTTCCGTTACCCATTTTCATTATATCGAAATTTTTTACTTGGGATTTACTTTACTAGTGTCAGGAAAGATGCATAGCATCAAAATGTTGTTGTTGTTGTTGTTATTTGTGTGTAAGATAGTATTCAGATATTTAACGACGCACGTGAGCAGCTAGGACCCTTAACTTCGAGCTATTAGTGAAGATGGATGCCACATCTTTTTAAATTTGTATAATGGAAGTATTACACTGCCGGACAATTGCTAAGGACGGATGACAATAGCAACGATAGCAACCATAAAATGGAAGGCAGGAAAATGTGGAAATTAGCATAAGTGCGGGATACAGTAAGACGTGTTGTGCGTATGCAAATTTTGGATTGCCGAACTTGTTCGTGACGTCATAGCGCTGATAAGAGATATAAAGGATTTGACGCGTATTGACCGTTGTTGTTCAAATGCAAAGTTGAAAGGGAAAGAATCAATTGACGAACTTGCAATTTTCAGTATGTCTTCCCGACATCACCTAGAGAATTTTACGCGTGGCTGTATTATTGGCAAGATTGAAGAAGGGCGAAAAATAACAGATCTTGCCAGGGAGTTCGACGTCAGCCACAGTGTTGTTTCAAGGCTTTGGAAATCATTTCAAACAAATGGAGATTGTAGCAAACGTCACGGGGGAGGTCGGGTTCGCAGTACGATACCTGCAGAAGATCGGTACATAATGCTATCAACAAAAAGACACCGGCGCATCACAGCTAGTGAGGTAGCAAATCAGTTTATGGCTGCTACTGGCAAGCGGATCTCCTGAAAAACTGTTGCCAGACGTTTGCATGAAGGAGGACTATACGCCCGCCGTCCTGTTGTGTGCATCCCATTGTCCAGACGTCACCGTACCGCCCGTTTGCAATGGTGCCATCAACATCGCAATTGGACTGATAACGACTGGTCTGCTGTCCTCTTCTCAGATGAGAGTAGATACAGTCTATCATCTGATTGTCGACGACAACTAATCTGGCGTGATAGTGGTACTGCATATTGTCCAGCAAACATACAGGAAACGGACCGATATCTGACATGTAGTGTCATGGTATGGGCTGGCTTCATGATCAATGGCCGTACGTCCCTCTATGTGCTTTCAACTGGGACTATGACTGGCCAACGATACATTAATGATGTTCTGCTACCTCATGTTCGCATGTTCCGTGGTGCTGTCGGTGATAGATTCATTTTCATGGACGACAACGCAACATGTCATCGAACAGTCGCTGTCCAGGAGTGTCTTGAGAGCGAGGATATTTAACGCCTCGTATGGTCAGCACGTTCTCCAGATCTGAATCCCATTGAAAATGTGTGGGATGCTTTGGGGAGGAGTCTTGTTGGTCGCCAATGCCCTCCAATAAACAAGGACACCCTCATCCGTGCACTGACAGAGGAATGGGATAAATTATCCCAAGAGCTGCTTGATAATGTTGTGCAAAGCATGACACGACGTGTGGAATCTTGCATCGCCCGCCATGGTGGCCATATCCCGTATTGACATCTTACGCCGGAACGCCTGCGGACGGTAATTGCATTTTTTTCACGTTAACGTATTCTGCACAAAATGGCCTGTTTTTTCCTTGAACACGTTCCAAAGCCTTCTGGATTTCACGGCACAATAAATTGTCTTTCTTGTAATGTTCTGGCATTCTGACATTATTTTATTTCACTTTGCATCCAACCACACTTACTTTTTTATGCGCTATATAGCCGTTTATGATCCGTCCTTAGCAATTGTCATACAGGAAAGGGACCGATATCCGACATGTAGTGTCATGGTATGGGCTGGCATCATGATCAATGGCCGTACGTCCCTCTATGTGCTTCCAACTGGGACTATGACTGGCCAACGATACATTAATGATGTTCTGCTACCTCATGTTCGCATGTTCCGTGGTGCTGTCGGTGATAGATTCATTTTCATGGACGACAACGCAACATGTCATCGAACAGTCGCTGTCCAGAAGTGTCTTGAGAGCGAGGATATTCAACGCCTCGTATGGCCAGCACGTTCTCCAGATCTGAATCCCATTGAAAATGTGTGGGATGCTTTGGGAGGAGTCTTGCTGGTCGCCAATGCCCTCCAATAAACAAGGACACCCTCATCCGTGCACTGACAGAGGAATGGGATAAATTACCCCAACAGCTGCTTGATAATGTTGTGCAAAGCATGACACGACGTGTGGAATCTTGCATCGCCCTCCATGGTGACCATATCCCGTATTGACATCTAATGCCGGAACGCCTGCGGACGGTAATTGCATTTTTTTCACGTTTACGTATTCTGCACAAAATGGCCTGTTTGTGCCTTGAACACGTTCCAAAGCCTTCTGGATTTCAGAGCACAATAAATTGTCTTTCTTGTAATGTCCTGGCATTCTGACATTATTTTATTTCACATGGCATCCAACCACACTTACTTTTTTATGCGCTATATAGCCGTTTATGATCCGTCCTTAGCAATTGTCCAGCAGTGTAATAGTATTTATTTGAGTATACAGAAATAAAATAATAACTTAAAATCTGTAAAGTGCAGAAAATTGTAAAATTAAAAACTGAATTGCCGATAGTGCGTTTTATTTAGCAGGCAAAGAATTTGTTTTTTAATTTTTAAATTTTTCTCAGTATTAGGAGCATAATGACACTTGTTCAGTTTCAGTGCCTGAGGTATCAAACCAAGTAGGTTCTTAGTAACCAATGAAAATTTGAGATCTGACAAGTGTAAAACTCTCATTTATCCTATACAGACCAACCCGGTCATGCTGGCGACAAGACTCTGGCTACAAAAACCACAGGGATATCCATCAGGCATGGCTCTGCAATTTATGCAGGGTTTACACGCACCTAAAAGTTTTAGACCCAACTTTATTAGGACTGGAACAGTCTTTTGAGCTAAGTTTGAGAAACTAAAGTCCATTAGGTGGAACCCAGAGTCTCACGATAGGAAAGCTGGTAGACAGAGAGAGACACAGGAGTACCAGATTCTTAGTGAACGTTGCTGACGTCACTGAGTTCAAAGCACTCACTAGTAGCGGGGGAAAGAATTTGGCGGAGTATGGGGGGAGGAGGAACTGATATCCTTACTGTTAACCGGGGGAAGAGGTCAGTACCCGGAGTCCGACGGCTTAACGTGGCCATGGCAGATATTTAGTGCTTCGAGAGCTTCTAACTCACCTAGATCGATCTGGCCACCTTTACATCAGTTGACAGAAACGTTGACCGCTAGGCCTTCCTCGGCCCAATTTGAGATTTGACTCAACTGAACCGAAATCACGTGTAGAGAACGTCCTCAGAAGAAGAAACAGTGAATATCTCGCAGGTCAAAAACATGAAATATATATCTACAATAATAAGCGCAGAAAAAGAAATGTATCGTGGAAGTGCAGCGCGACTTTCGGTGTCGGTATGTGCTCTGCTTGGTGCTTTTCTCCTGTCTTGCAAGCCTGCAATGTGATGCTGTCTTTGGATCCGACGGCTTACTATTCATGTTGGTACCTGGTGGTTAGAAAATAAGTATACCTGTTCTCGAGTGTCTGAAAAAGCGAAAAACAGAGATATTTGCAACGAAACTTGGTTGGTAGCTTATCGTGGGCATGGGATAACGATATGGCTGGTGGAAAGGTTCAAAATTGCAACGCTAGGGGAACAATGGTGCTGCAGACGCAAGAAAAGGCCAGATGCGTGCGTGAATTTACTGTTTATTGACAGCACAAAGGTTTCAGGACAGAATCTGCTCGATATGCTTGCTGTCACAAGAGACGACATACCGCAAACGAAGAACGGCATGTGACACGGCTGCTCTCACAATGTCGCGGTCGATGTTGGCAATTTCACGTCTGACACTCGTTTTCAGATCTGAGAAAGAGTGTATGCCGTCCCGATAAACTCTGTCTTCCTGGTATTCCCAAAGCTAGATTTTTTTTTTTTCAATTACGGGATTGGACATTACTTGGTGAGAATTGTGCTGCAGATGAGACCGGAGTTCTCCAAGAGAACCTAATGGGTGTTCCAGATGTAATGTACACCGATGATCCATTACATTATGACCATCTACCTAATAAGCTGTAGGGTTCCATTTAGTCCGCAAAACAGTGGCTCGGCAAGGCATCGATTCGATGAAGTGGCGATAGGTATCCTTTGGTATCTGGAACCATAATGTCAACAGCAGGTCCTCCAGTTCCGGTACATTTCCGAGTGATGGTGATTTAGCGTGAACCCGCTTTTCCAAGTCGAACCACAAATGTTCGATTGGGTTCATGTCAGGTGAATTTGGAGGCATTAACAGAAAGCCACCAGCACTTTCCTCGAACCACTCCTTCACGATTCTGGCAGTGTGGCATGGCGCATTATCCTGTTGGTAATGGCTATCACCAACAGGGAACACAGTTGCCTTGAATAGGTGAACTTGGTCCGCAACAATGTTCAGATACCTGACAGCTGTTCGGGATCGTGCTATTGAGATAATTTCGCCTAAAGTGCCCCAAGAAAACATCGCCCACAGCATAACAACGCCGTCGTCGCCGGCTTGTTTCCGCCCAACAGTGCATCTAGGTTCCATAGCCTCCGTTGGTAATTTGCGTATTCGCGCTCGGCCGTCTACGTGATGCACCAGGAATCTTGATTCGTCAGACCAGGCCACTTTCTTCCAATCTCGATGATCTTGAGCCCATTTAATGCGTTGTTGGCAATGACGTGTAGTGAGCCTGGGGACCCGGCTGGGTCTTCGGCTACGCAAGCCCATGCGCAGAAGGCTGCGATGAACTGTGCGCTGTGACACAATGCCCTGATCACCACAGTTGTAGCTGAGAGTGATATGTCGCACTGTGGCCCTGCGGTCCCTGTGAACAATGCGTGACAGACTCCGCTCCCCTCTGGCATCAATGAGCTGCGGACGACACACGGCTGGACGGCGGTTCGTCGTTTGGCCATCTGTGCACCACTTTTGATACGTACTTACTACAGCGGCACGTGAACAACCCACAAGCCGGTTTACGAGATCGTAGTTCCGAGGCGCCATGCCATCACAATTTGTCCTTTATCAAATTCCGATAAATCGGCAGCTTTTCCCATTCTGACTCCGAACACTCTACTAACCGAAAGCCGGTCCTCGGGTTGTATATATACTGCTCTGTGAACTTTACCTGAGCCACCGTTCGGCCTCCAGTCGCGCTCATTTCTCTAGGCTGGGAATGGTCAAAATGTAACAGCTCATCGATGCACGTTCCCGACGTGTCCCCTAGAATGGTTGAATCCTCCCTCGAACGGCATATGCGCAGTAGCGACGCAAATACACCTCGTAGTTGTTAAGCGGTCCAAAGCCATGATTTCGAAGTTCAAGTAGCGTTGTTAGCTAAAAATAGAAGTTGCTAGAGGTCGTGCAATGAAGGAATGTCCCGAAGGACTACAATGAGCTTTTTGAGCAACTGGTTTACCGTACAGTACGGTAGCAAGGTGGGTGGTAGCCTTCAAAAGAAAGGGACGGAGAAGTGGGGCTTGTGTTTATGGGCGGGGACGCCCCCAGGTGAGTGAAACTCAAGGGCCCGCTTTGTCTGAATTGTTGGAGAATGACCTGCGGTGGTCAAGTCGTGAACTCACCCACGAGAGTAATCTCTTCAACATTCTGAATAAACGGCTAAACATGTAAAAAATCGCCTCACATTGAGTGCCTCATGCTTTAAGTAATGTTGAGAAGTGACAACGTTACGAAGCAGCTCAACTCAATTCGGAACGCTATGAGTGTAAACAGTGCACATTTCTACGGCGTATCCTTATGTTTGATGAAACATGGGTGCGGTGTTATGAACCAGAACTCAAACGCCCGTATAATGAATGGAGGCATTACAGCTCGCCGCGCCAAACAGAAGTCAGACAGATCCCCAGTAACGTTAAGGTAATGATCATCGCTGTCTGACTGGGATGGCGAGCCGTAAAATATGTAGCGTGTTATACGCATTTCTTCGAACGTAACCTGCGTCCGGGCCTCCGGAAGAATGATTTGCTAGAACATACTCCCGATAATTTTGCATGACAAGGCTGGCTGCCATGTTGCTGGCGATATTACCGACCTGTTCCGTCGATGGGGTTCAGAATTGCTGTAACACCCTCCCTATTCATCTGACTTAAGTCTCTGTGACTTTGATTTGTTTCCAAAGATGAAAGCACCGCTTCCGGGGAATTCGGTTCAAGACCACCGGCGACCCTGTTAGAGCCGTAGACCGGTCCATGGCAAAGATCAACATATCTCGCCTTGATGACGGCATACAGAGACTTCAACACAGATGGCAACAAGTTTTAGATAATGCTGGCGACTATATCAAAGAGATATACCCGACTACAGTTGGATTCTATATTATATTCCTATGTAACCATCACGTTCTCACTAATAAATTTCCAACCCTTGTATTTGGGAGTTTATCGGCTACCGAGAGTAACTCATTGGGCTATAAGCAACACAGATGGCAACAAATTTTAGATAATGCTGGCGACTATATCAAAAGAATGTAGCCGACTGCTGGCCAACCAAAATGCAACACCAAGAAGGACACGAGATAGCAAAGCCAGATTTACTGGACACATAACAACAGATACAAAGATGAAACGATTGAGCTTACAGGCCCGTGCGACTTCCGGAACACGCAGACATCAATAGTTCGTGTGGCCCCCATGGCTGGCAATAACAGCCGCTACACGCCACGGCATCGAATGAAATAGGCTTTGGATGTGGGTTTGGGGTATGTCGGTCCAGGCTGCTTCTACACGTTGCCACAGTTCAGCAGGCGTAGCCGTGGGTGGTGCTTGCTGGGCCACTCGGTTGCCGATCAGCGACCAGACGTTTTCGATGGGCGATATATCGGGAGAACAAGCGGGCCACGGCAGCAGTGACACCTGGTGGGCCATGAAGAATTGTTGCACAATGCGTTCCACGTGCGGGCGTGCATTGTCCTGTTGACACGTGGCCGCTGGCAGGTCCTGCGGGTAAGGGAGGACTACAGGCTCCAAAACGTCGGAGATGTAGCAGTGGCTGTTGAGTGTACCGGCGATGCATACCACAGGGGTGCGGGTGTCATTTCCAATTGCGCTCCAAACCATAACGCCAGGCGACGGACCGGTATGGCGATGCATAATGCAGGCGTCATACAGTCTTTCGCCGCGGTGCCGCCACACGCGGATCCGAGCATCATGATGTTGCAGGAAGAAGCGGGATTCGCCGGAGAAGACAATGTTGTGCCATTCCATAGTCCAGGTGCGGCGTTCAACGGCCCATTGCCACTGCACTCGCCGGTGGTGTAACGTCAATGGTAATCGGAGCAATGGGCGCCGTGCGACAAATCCCCGCTCTTGCAGACGACGTCGAACACAGGTTGTTGCGCAACACACCCTAATTCCTGCGCTAACGTTCGTGATGTGGCAGTGCAAGCCGCCCGCCGCACAACATGCCGGTCCTCTCGTTTGGTGGTGTGCCGCGGCTACGGCAATCGCTCAATTCTGTCCGTCCGTCCCTCCTGCACCCACCGAATCCATACTCGCCTCACTGTGGCTGGATGTCGTCCCACACGGGCGCCGATGTCTCGGTACGATAAACCGCTGTCGCGATAAGCCACTATTCGTCCTCTGTCGAACTCCGAAACGTGCTGGAATGAATGCCGTATTTTTCGACGAGGCTTCAGGAAGCTTCTCACGCACGCGTCCGGCCGCACAGCGCACTTCCACTACTTACTGTGCAGCCTTCTTACAGTGCTTCTCCGTAACCTGCTGGGAGCACATGATTTGCATATGCCCTGCAATGCTAATCGTTTGCATGTCCTCTCGCGGGCGACACATGCTGCGAATTTCAAGCCAATCGGAGGATTCCTTCTTGGTGTTGCATTTTGGGTGGCCAGCAGTGTATATTCAGTGGCGTAACTACCACCCCGCAGGCCGTGCAGCTGCCGGGGGGGTAAGGGCGCAGGTAACCAAAGGGCGTACTGCAGCTTCCAGTTATAGTGTTTGAAAAAATTCGAACACGCACAAAGACAAACAAACAAATAATTAACCCAAAGGTTCATATTTTCTTTTAAGGTACATTTAGCTTTACCTAAGTGAATGTCAAGTTTCACTTTTAAAACCCTGGATGTCCTACAGATTGAAGCTATCCGGCCCTTTGACTCCGGGTTGTAATACGATCGCTCTCCAATCACCCTCTGTATGGGATGCTGAGAAAAAGCGGGTGGCCACATTGGGATTCCCCGTGGTGGATGTCGGGAAACAGTCAGTCAGTAACCTAGTATTACGTACACGACAGGCGCCAACGTTTATTCACAGCAGCCGCGGATCTGTTATGTAAAAGAGGGTGATTTCTCCTAGTGATTTATTATAGTTTTGTACAAAACAATTACATGCATTGTTAAATCTATTACTTAAAAAGTTAAAACTACAGAGCTCTAGGTACCAGCATTACTTTTCCAGACACTCTCCCTGACTTCCTGACCCCCCACCTCCCGTCCCCTCCCGTCCCCCCGCGAAAAATGCATCCTTCCTTGTGCTTGAAATCCTGCGAAAATTACTGCGCTTAGGGACGCTGAACTAAACCTTGCGGTAGGGGGGGTGAGGCGCACGTTGTGTTAGTTACGCCACTGCCTAATTATATTCCTATGTAACCATCACGTTCTCACTAATAAATTTTCAACTCTTGTATTTGGGAATTTATCGTATACCGAGAGTAATTCATTGGGCTATAAGCAATTGCTCGCCCTTAATTTAGGGTCTCTGATTCCAAGGAAGGGAGAAGTCCCGGACCGTAAGACAAACCCAACATCAATGCCTCACTGGGATTCGAACTCGGACCCATCTCGGGCCAATAGTCAGTAGCCAGCGCTGATACCTATTCGCCTTGGAATGTGTCTTGATAGCTTGGTCGGCAGCGCTATTTATTCGCGTACCAATAACACAGGGGTCAAACTCCCGCGAATGTAGAACCTGCTTTACTTCGTAAGACAAAAAAATCCACCTTGACCTACTAAGTCCTGTTATGCGACTCGTGGATTTTTAGGAAAGGGGGCTACGCTACGTAAAGAGGCTAGAAAACATCAATTATTCAAGTCTGTCTGGGTACTGTAACAGCCAAAACGGAAGTTATTATTATTTTTTTTTTATTGAAACTCGCGAAGTTTCTGTATAAAAACGGAAACACTCATTTCCGTTAAAAATTCAACCAGAAAAGGGCTCAGTGACTACGGATATTCTGTGAAAATACTGAAGTTTCCGTTATTAGAAACGGAAATTTTGTTAAAAATCCGACACCTACCTCAACTTTGCTGCATGTCATTTTTTTCCATTTTCAGGAATTTCCCGTGAATACTCACCACTTATTTTTTTACAGTGTACATACAGAGAAATCTACAGCCGGTGCCTACAGAGCGTGAATGTGTGCTTTCATAAATCCAGGGCAAGAATGAAGGTTATCTAACTGGAAATCGCAACAATGAGGTTTAAAGAAACAAGGAAAATAACCAATTTTTCCGCTGCCAGTTGTTTCATCGCGGTTAATTGCTGCTCGTGTAAGGAAGATATTGCCATTCGTTCTCGTCCAGCGAGTTTTAATTTAATGCTCTTTGGTCATGATATGGAAAACTGGCCGGTCGAATGCCGGCATTTTCATGCATTTTCTATTCAACAGAACTGACCCTGACCGGCGTTGCCCCGTTTTCTTTCTCTGTATATTATTCGACTCGGAAAAACGGTATGATTCTGCTTTTGTCTCCTAAACAAGATTCATGAGCGCCAATGCGCCGGTTACCTGTGCTATATATTTCCGTCAACAGAAGTGGACGTAACATCATGATCTTGTGCAATTTGTGTAGTCTCTTTACAAGAATATGTTTTAAATCATATTCTTAGGCTCATTAGTAGTAACGATAACATTATTTTTACCATTTCGGCACCTCCTATGAGCATCTGGGGCTGCGGGAGTTAGCACTGGATATCGGCATGGGCCTGGCTCTACTCCTAAAGCCACAGACCAACCGGCTCACAGGTTGGGTTTGTGCCAGAGTATTTAAAATTTAACTGCTGAATTCAAGAAAAACATATGGGCTCGCTTGTGAAATTACCAATTGTTCTTTTTAATTTCCTGTCCATGCTACCTATTTAAAACTATATATCGATATAGTAATTTTGTACAAAATTTTGTCCAAATCAGAAGTTCATAGGGAATGTTGTATATTCCCTATGAACTGGACAAAATTTTGCGTAGTTATTCTCTAGTCCCTCAAGAAAATATAGGCTACCGTGAAGCCTGGACATCCCACTCACTCCCCTAATTTCATTCCTCCTCCTGATTTAATCTCTTTCGCTGATTTAATTCCTTTGACACTTTGTGCCCAAACCCTCGACCGATCTGCACCAAATTTTGCATGGTCACTCACTAGGACCCTGCGGAAAATATAGGCTACCACGAAACCTGGACGCCCCACTTCCTCCCTCTGATTTTTTCCCTCTCACTGATTTCATCATTTTGGCTCTTTGTGCCTAAACCCTTTCACTAATCTGGACCAAATTTTGCGTAGTTTCTCTCTAAGATCCTGCAAAAAAATATAGGCTACAATGAAACCTCGATGCGCCACTCCCTCCCTTGATTTCATCCCCGTTGACACTTTATGATAATTTATGTTCACTGCATGATGGCGCCAATTAATTTTAAAATATTATAATTTGATATAATTGCTGCAATAAAAAAATTAACGGGATTTGTCTAACAACCAAATGAACTTTGGTTAATAAACTTCTATGCTTTTTATGTAATTTTAACTTAAATCAAAATAGCAAAAATCTATCGGACAAGTTAATCGAAAATCTAAGAAAATGAAATTATTAAGAGAAGCTGAGACCCCTCAAAAGCATGAATACCAAAATGCACATTCATGTATATTTGTTAACAAACCCTCTGCTAGTTAGCAAATAGTCAGTTAGCAAAACAAAACACTCCGCTAGTTAGCAAATAAAATTAAACCAAATTTGATTTCGTTAAAGTAAAATTAAATTTTACACTCGGAAGTTGATTCCCTCGAAATACGAGGTGTGATAAAGAAAAAAAGTATCCAGATTGGTTGCATAAGTTCGAAATCGCGCGACACATTTGGCCGAGGCTGACTTCGGAGCCAACAATACATGTGCTGTGAGTCCCATTTCTCCTGCTCGTTTTTTTTTTTTTTTTTTTTTAATACGGTTTTTTTTTTATAGAAGTGTTTTGTTCTTAGGTGTGTAAAAGCTGTTCGTCATATTTGCATATTTGTCATATCGGAAAAAATTGATCAACGAATACGCCATGGTCTCACGAGAAAAACATTTTATAATACGCGTCCTCCGAGGTTTTTGAGATAAATGTACATAATAGAGAGTGGAAAGTAGGGAGTAAAAATAAATTTAATGTTTTATGATTTAATTCATTTAAAATGAAATGCAAAATTTTCGAGACCTTCAAGATTTAACTTTCACTTTCAGTTCTAATCATAAAATGTTCCTTAATGATTGTAGGTAATAATAATAATAACGACCAAGTCTACCCACATAAGGAGAGACATCTTCCAGGGAGATTCACTCAGCCCAGTATGGTTCTGTCTAGCGCTTAATTCACTGTCAACCATGCTAAACGAAAGCAAGTATAGGTTAACCATCAAGTGCAGCAAAACCAACAAGCACAAACTCTCCCACCTCATGTATATGGATTATATCAAGCTGCACGCATCGTCGCAGAACCAACTCCAGCAACAAATCCGGATCACCGAGGTCTTCAGCGATAACATCGGGATGGAATTCGGCCTACAGAAATGCAAGACACAAGGTATGAACAGAGGAAAGCATGATGCACGTAGCTACCAATTGAAGACCGGAGAACAGATCGCAGCTATGGAGGAAGGAGAAACCTATAAGTAACTTGATATACTTCACGCACAACGCCTAGAGCACAAAGAAATCAAAAACAATCTAGGCGCCAAATACAACCAAAGGCAGAGGAGACTAATGAGGACCAAGCTCAACGCTCACAACATCACTCAGGCTATCAACACATACGCAGTTCCAGTCCTCACGTATTCCTTCGGAATCATCAAGTGGACCACAACAGAGCTTGAAAGAATAATGCGCAATACCAGGACAACCCTCAAGAAACATTGCCAGCACCACCGGAAGTCAGCAATAGAAAAGGTGACCATGGGACGGGCAATGATTGATCTCCTGGAACACCGAAACAAAGAAATCAGCAGCCTCAGAAAATACTTCCATCAGAGCAAGGGACCCCTACACCAGGTGATAAATCAGAGTGACAAGAATTACACAGCCCTAGACCTCTCTACCCAGAACACCAAGGTTGGAATCACGGAGCCAAAAGAAGAAGCTTGGGGCAAGAAAGTCCTACACGAAAGGCACTACAACGACCTGCAATCGGACCATGTGGATAAGACTGCATCCAACGCATGGCTAAAAAACGGTTCACTCTTCCCCGAGACCGAAGGGTTTCTGATGGTTATACAAGATCAAGTTGTAAACACCAGAAACTACCGGAAGCATATTCTGAAGGTCACGTCAGTGGAAAGCGACGCATGTCGGCAATGCCATCAAGCGGCTGAGACCATCCAACATATCACAGCAGGATGCAGAGTTCTCACACAAACAGAGTACACGAACAGGCACAATCAAGTCGCCAAGATTGTCCATCAGAAATTGGCAAGAAGGCACCACCTCATTACAGCTGAGCCTGTCCCCTACTACAAGTATAAGCCAACAACGCTTCTAGAGAACAACACCAACAAGATGTACTGGAACAGATCGATCATAACCATCTCCCACAATCGACCCGACATCGTCCTGGTCGACAAAAAGTCAACATACCTCATTGACATAGTCGTGCCCAACATGTGCAACATCCAGAAGACGCACGGAGAGAAGCTGTCAAACTGTAACGACCTACGATACAAACTCAAGGAAATGTGGCATATGGAGAACGTCATCACCGTCCCCATAGTAATATCAGCCACAGGAGTTGTATCTAAGGCCATTCACAGCTTTATACAGACACTAGACCTTCAACCTAACACCTACATGGAACTACAGAAGGCAGCTATCCCGAACACTTGTAGGATAGTAAGGAAGTTCCTGGACAGCTGAGAGAAAGAAATATCTTTTCCCAGACTTGGTACGTCGTACCCGTCCCGAGAAGAAAAACTTCAGGGAGAGGTGGAATCTCATCTTATTAAAATAATAATAATAATAATAACTGATATGATTACACAGCAAGTAAAGAATGTGAAAGCCTGGAGCGCACCTGGGCCAGATGAATTGTACGGATTTCGGTTGAAGTATCTTACAGGTCTCAATCAACGAATAGCTATGCAATTCAATAATGCTACAGAATTCTGCCACAGAAGATCGGATGACAACAGGCCCCACATTCCTTATAATGAAAGATCAAGAAAAAGGCAATGAACCTACTAAATATCGTCCAATTACATGTCTCCCAACAACATTCAAACTTTTCACAAGAGTACTAGCAAAATATGACTACTTATGGGGAAACAATTTGTAACCAATAGAACAGAAGGGGAACTTCAAAAGGTCAAAAGGCACAAAAGACCAGCTGCTAATTGACAAAATGGTGCTAAAAAACTCCAAAAGAAGAAAAACGAATTTGAATATGGCATGGATAGATTATAAAAAGGCCTTTGACTCATTGCCCCACAGCTGCATTAACACTTGTTTGGAACTATTTGGAGTTAGCAAGAACATCTGCCGATTCCTCAAAGAAAACATGAAAAACTGGTAAACAATGTTACATGCATATGGTGAAGAACTCAGAGAAGTTAATATCAAGAGCGGCATATTTCAAGGGGATTCTTTGTCGCCTTTATTGTTTAATATCTCTTTAATTCCATTGTCAATGATTTTGAACAAAAGAAAAATGGGCTACCACATTTCGGACCAACATGGAAAAATAAACCATCTGCTGTACATGGATGACCATAGATTGTATGCAAAAAGTTCCGCCGAACTTGAAACATTGCTGCATACAGTGAAGATATTTAGTGATGACATACAGATGGAATTTGGACTGGAAAAATGTGCAGTACTATCTATGCGCCGGGAAAAAGTCCAAAATATAGATGAAATAGAACTAGAAAATGGTAATACAATGAAATCATTGTCAGATAATGAAAATTATAAATACCTTGGAATTCTTGAATCAGATTATATCTTACATACAAAAGTCAAAGGTCTGACTCAGAGTGGGTATATCAAGAGAGTAAGAAAAATATTGAAATCAAAACTAAATGGTGGAAATACAATGAAAGCCATAAATACATGGGCCATTCCAGTAATTAGATACCCAGCTAGAATTATTGATTGGACCCAAAGTGAATTAGAAATACTGGATCGGAAAACTCGAAAGTTATTGAACATGCATCATGCACTCCATCCAAAAAGTGATGTTGACAGATTATATTTACCTCGGAAGATTAAAGGCAGAGGGCTACTACAAGTACAATATTGAAGGCTACTACAAGTACAACAGGTAGTAGAGGAAGAAAAAGAAGCCTGAATGATTATGTCAACAGAAGCAGAGAAAAGCTACTTCAGGCAGTGAATAATGAAAATATCTTAAAAACAACAAAACACAAGGCTGAATACAAGAGGAAACAGTTTGAAAGCAGATTAGACGGCTGGAAGAACAAGCCACTGCATGGCCAATTTCTAAAGAATATTGATGGAAAAATTGACAACAACTTGACTTGGGCATGGCTGAAATTGGGTTCCATCAAGAAAGAAACAGAAGGTCTGATTTTTGCTGAACAAGAAAAGGCATTACAAACACATGTTATGAAGGCTAAAATCCAGAAAGTCATGTTATGAAGGCTAAAATCCAGAAAGTCATGTTATGAAGGCTAAAATCCAGAAAGTCAGTTTCTGAGACTAAAAGTGCCGACTTTGTCAAGAAAAAGATGAAACTGTGTCTCATCTAATATGTGAATGTAGCAAAATTGCACAGACAGATTACAAAGTTAGACATGACAGGGTTGCAAAATTGATTCACTGGTCATTATGCAGAAAGCACAATCTGCCAGCATCGAATAGAAAGTCATAGAAAATAATGATGTCAAGATCTTGTGGGATTTCAGAATTTAAACCGATAGACACATAGAACATAATACACCAGACATAACAGTCATAGAAAATCGGAAAGTCTGGGTAATTGATATAGAGATCCCTGGAGATGCCAGACTCGATGAAAAAGAATTGGAAAAAATGACTAAATATAGAGACCTGGCCATAGAAGTTACCCGGTTTTGGACTAAACACACAACGGTAGTCCCCATTGTCATCGGGGCACTTGGAACAAAGTCAAAAAATTTTATGAATCATTTTGAAAAATTGCAGCTTTCTGATATGCCACTTAAAGAACTGCAGAAGACAGCTTTACTTGGGACATCATATATTTTACGCCGATTCTTGACTGATACCTAGATCTCCGGTGGAAACTCGTATGAGTTCAACAATACCAGTCAATGATAATTTGTTGTTTATTTTGTTTGTCATAGGCTGTGATTCGTATGTTTCGAATAAAGAAAATGATAATAATAATAATAATATGTAATGTGTTATTATTATTATTATTATTATTATTATTAGGCTCTGTTTTCCGAGACTAAAATATCGCCCTATAAGCGGGTTAGTCCCCCTTCTACTAGTAAGCACACTAGCTCCGCTCCTGCCCCTCCCCCTAACCCAACACAAAGTTAAAAGCAATTTTCACTTTTATTTCTCTGCTTCTCTATTACTGTGTAATCGGTTTTCTTTCCATCTGCAGATAAAATTATTTCATATCTATTTGTGTTCATCTCTTTTAGGGCGTCTTAAGAAAAAAATTCGCATTATGTTCACTGGCATTGTCGATTTTCCTTGACACCTCATTCTCTCACTATTTCACTCTTATCGTTTCATACTGTTCACCTGTTATCTCTCTTACTGTCTATTCTAAAGTTCTACATCCTTTCTTACCTTTTTCTCTTTCGCTTATGGTGTACTTCATGTTCATTACCTTTATTGTCACCTTTTTAGCACGTCTTTTGTAAAAAAAGATCGTACTTGTTATCGGTTTGTCCGTCCGTCTGTAGACACGATACCACTGCAACTATTAGTCCGATTTGAAAAATTATGTTTGCATTGGGAAGCTTGAAATATACGAATGGTGATTCTTCATTTCGTTTTTTTTTTTTTGTTTTTTTTTTTTACGATGTACAATTTTACCGCTAGAGGGTGTAAATGTAGATGATGTCGAAATCAAAAATATGTTTTTTTCCAGATATTTGCTTCTAAACATCCGATTGAAAAAATTATTTTATCTTTCGATTCCATTTATGTCGAAGAGTATGTTAGGAATAGTTACTTTTACAAATTATGTATAGAGTTTCCGCTAGGAGGCGTAAAATTAAATTACGTTTTCCCCGATATCTTTTCTTCTAAAACTCCGATTTGAAAAATGTTTTCTTTAGCGGATACAGCTCCTGATGGAATATTGTTTGCATATAATTTCTAATTTTTGGTAAAGAATACTTTGGCCACCAGGGGGCGTAAGTGTTAATTTATGTTTCTCATGTATTTGCAGCAAAATCTGGGCTCCTGAAAACTCGACTAAAATGTTTTTTCTCTTGGACCGATACCGCTCATATCGAAAAACCTTTTGAGAATACTTTCTTCCTAAAATAATGCATGGGTTTCCCACCAGGGGGCGTAAAGGCACATACTATTTTTGTCGATATCTCTGTTTCTAAGAGTCCGATTTGAAAAATGATTTTTGTTTTGGAGAGCATTTCCAGTGCAAAATGTTTCTCGTGTAAATTCATAATTTTCTTAACGCACAAGTCGGCAACCAGAGGGCGTAAGCTCACAATTCCGTTTACAGCAATATCTGATGGATTAAAAACCGGACTGAAAAACTTCTTTCTTCCGTCCGATACTATTGTTTTCCATATCGGTTCCATTGACTTTGAATAGCTTTGATAAATTTAATTTGCGTCAAAACAGATTCAAAAGGCGTGCTAATTACACCCGAAAATTCGGTGTCATCTTTCTTGTTTTTATTTATCTTCATCACTGTAATGTTTATAAAACTCTGGCTCTCTCTGAGTTTCTTTGACTTTTACTTCTCTTCACTTTCGCTTTTTATTCATCTGCCATCTTTTTTTTTTTTTTTTTTTTTTTTGTCTCACACTCTTCATGTCTTCCATCTCTATCACTGTTTATTTGTCTGTCACCTCTCTTTCATGATAATTTGTCTGTCATCTCGTCTTTGTCACTGTTCATTTGCTTTTCATTGTTCTAAGTATTTTATTTGTCTTCCGTCGTCCCGCCTTGAGAGGGCAAATCTCTGACGCGTACAGTAACTTTTCGCTCTTTCTTTCTTCTTGCTTTCACCCTTTTTCTTTTTCATCTTTTGGCTATTTTTAAGTCGTCATTCTTATGTGCACGCTTATGCAAAATTCATCGCTCATTATTTTCCCTTCCACGCTTGCTGTTTTTCGTCTCTAATCATTTGTGTAAAGTGTTTTCTAATGCTTTTCTCTTTCATATTGACTGTGGCGAGGAACGTATTTTGAGAGGGGGAAGCAAGGAACCTTGGGCCCCCGAAAGTATTTCATTTTTTGTTAAAATGCGGCTTACATTACAAAAAAAAAAATGATTTAATTTCATAAAAAACGCATCGTCTAAAATAATGCTTTAATTTTTTTTTCTTCTGCTTTTCACTAACCTTTACTTTGCCCTAATGGGTTTCAAAAACTTTCATTTTTGTCGCCCCCCCCCCCGGAAAAATTTCCATGTACGCACTTGACTATTGTTTTCATTGTTCCTCAGCACTAAAATCGTTTTTCGCCTGGTATACGTACACGCGGGCTTGTGTGTATATTACGAAACGCATTCGTACCTTGCAATTTCTTGTTTTTGCTTTCTCATCCTATAAGTTCTTTTCATGTATCTGTAATCCTTTCCCCTTTCCCGAATACGTATTCCATTTCTGCGTGTCTCTTCGTCTGCTTTTCTTGAAACAGTTTCTGTGTGCATTACTGTTTTTCTTTCTTGCTTTACATTCTGATTTGACCTCACCTTTTCGAACACGTTAGTTAATTCCATTATTCTCTTCTATTTTAAAACTTTTCTGTGCCTCTTTTTCTGCTTTGCGATGCATTCTCGATTCGTGATCTCACGCTACCCTCCGTCATTCTATAGAATTTCTCTTTCAGTCACTAGATTTCACATTATCGAGTCATGAAAAATACGAGTGTATTTTTAAGAACTTGTAATAGCCAGTTATAGCTGCTAGCTTAGCTTTTTATTTATTTATTTATTTTTTAAAGTTTCCTTTACTCGGAACTATCGTGCTGCCTGAGAAGCGACTCTAATAATATGCTGATTTCACAATAGGTGCATTGTGGCCGCCGTTCTCGATGAGCAATTGCTTTTTTTTTCAAGGCCTCTTCAGAAGATATTTCCTCGAAAGCAATGTGTGTCATTCAGCATCACGGACGCGCTTGGCGGGCTCCTCATTACGCATGCGCCACAAGTGAGCGAGTGGGCGGGTGGGGTGTAAGTGGTTGCCATGACGACCGTGAAGTGTCCAAGCGTGACTTGCAAGGACGACCGTTACGCTGATTCAATGTAGCCGGAAGTGAAGTAATGGTACGACTTCCGGTTTTGTCAAGTGGTGTCCGGAATAGCCATTATGTCGAAAGGGGATGTCACTTCACCATCGTTTTTAGGGATGTCCTTCCCCCATATCAACCTCCAGGATCATCATTTTTCGGACGTGTGGCCTTCAGAGAAGCACTGGGTTAATGGAAAAATGAGTGACCCCTATCTGAAACCGCAGTAAAGACCCATTACCTTGATTTCAGAATCAATGAGGATGGGAATGGGAGGGGAAAACTGTTCTCCGCCAAGAAGATAAATAGCCTGTGTTACTGCCAAACATCCTAAACCATTCTTATTACACCTACTCCCTATCATTAACAATAGAATGCAAAAGTTTCAACAAAATTTCCATGTGTTCAAGCAATCTACGGCCCTTAATCTCGTGTTTTCGACAAATAATTGAGAATCAGAGATAAGCTGACGTTTAAGTGCGTATTTTTCGAATTGAAAAAGGAACCGTAACTTCTAGAAAGGGTGTGCAACACATCATTAAATACCCTCTTCCACTTACAAGCTTAAACGCTTAGTTCAGCCGGTAATTTTGGTAAAAAGGAAGATTAATACCTACCGTAAAGTTTTTGTGAGAGTGATATCCTGGCTATTTCGAGCTCCGGAAAACAAAATAGAAAAATACTGAAAATCTTTTCCTAAATTGTTTTAGTACTGATAACAGTTTTCTTTAAATCCTCATGTAATTACACTGAGCCAAGAAAGGGTAATTATTTTGACACAAGTTCGCCAAAATAAAAAGCTCGTGTTTTTACACTTATACATGCATAATGGCGATTACGTGCGGGAAGCGACCGTGCGCCAAACGACCCTGTGGAAAATCGTGCGCGAAGCGACCCTGTTATATTCCATCGTGGACGAAGCGACCATGCTAATCGCATAAGTTTACTTATATATATATATATAAATCGTAGTCAAATTATTTACGTATAATTAATTAATTACTTACATCAAGTTTTTTATACTAAATACAAGTTTTTAATATCATTTTATATATCATCATCATCATAATTGTCAACCATTATCAATCCACTGCTGGACGAAGGTCTCCCCAAGTTTCCTCCACAACGGTCTGTCTTGTGCCAGTCTCCTCCATGTCACCCCTGCATACTTTCGAATTTCATCCACCCATCTCCCATGTGGTCTTCTTCTGGGTCTTTTCCTGTCCCTTGGAATCCAATCTAAAATTTCGGCTGTCCATCGATGATCTGTCCTTCTGGCAGTATGTCCAGCCCATTGCCATTTCAGGGATTTAACTCTGATCATGATGTCTTCCACTCTTGTCATTTTTCGGATCCACGAGTTCCTCTTCTTATCTCTCCTGGTTACACCAAGCATGCACCTCTCCATGCTGCTTTGAGTTGTCTGCAGCCTTTGTATGTCTCTTTTAGTTAAGGTCCACGTCTCTGCACCATACGTAAGCACTGGAAGGATGCATTGATCAAACACTTTTCTTTTAAGACATAATGGCATATTGCTCTTGAAAATTATGCTGTTTCTTCCAAAAGCTCTCCAGGCAAGTTTTGTACGCCGATTAATTTCTTCATCAATGTGACCCTCACTTGATATCTGCTGTCCAAGATAAACGTACGTGTCTGTTATCTCCAGCTTTTCTCCATCAATCGATAAATCTTCATTTCTTGTAAAAGCATTGAACATCACTTTTGTCTTCTGAAAGTTCATTTTCAATCCCACTTCTTTACTCTTGTCAGCAAGTTCCTGGATCATACTCTGCAGCTCTGATGGGGTAGTTGCAAAAATGACTACGTCATCAGCAAAACGAAGGTGGGTTAGATAATCTCCATTAATCTTAATCCCGTTGTTTTCCCAGCTCAGCGACTGAAAAACACCCTCCAAAGTGGCATTAAAGAGCTTCGGAGATATGGTGTCACCTTGTCTCACTCCCTTTCCAATTTTTACGTGTGTTGTATTTTCAAACAGCCTAATCCTTGCACTTGCATTTTCATAGATGTTATTAATAATATTAATGTATGCATCTTCAATACCGCAGGTTTTCAGAGCCATTGTAACTGCTGATGGTTTCACCGAATCAAAGGCTTTTTCATAATCGATAAAAGCCATGCACAATGGAAGTTCATATTCCCTCGCTCTTTCAATTAGTTCTGTCAGCACGTGGATATGATCTATTGTGCTGTAGCCACTCCTGAATCCAGCTTGTTCTCTCGGTTGAGCCATGTCCAGTGTTACCTTCAAGCGGCGTGAAAGAACTTTAGTGAAGATTTTATAAACTACTGATAGGTCTGTAGTTTTCAAGATCCTCAATGTCACCTTTCTTATGTAGCAGGATCATTGTAGCGGTGTTCCAATCCTCAGGAATCTTCCCTTCATTAAGGCATCGAGTGAAAATTTGGGCGAGTACTGTTTCGATTTCTCCACTTGCTTCTTGTATGATGTCTACAGTAATTCCATCTTCTCCTGGAGCTTTTCCCCGCTTCATGTTCTTGATTGCACGTGCAACTTCTGCTGGAAGGACTGGAAGAACTCTGGTACTGGTACCTTTCATGATGTCTGGAGTGCATGTATTATCCCTTTGATATAATTTGGAGTAGAAATCTTTCACTCTTGTCAAAATTTCTGCCTCTATTTCTTGTTACAGAACCATCTTCTTTTCTCAGTGCCATAATCTGTTTTCTTCCCTTACTGAGATGTCCCTTTGCTATCTTTAGGCTTTGGTTGTTTTCAATGGCTTTCCTCACTAGTTCACAGTTGAATTTTCTTACGTCTTCAGTGATACTTTTTCTTACTGTCTTGCATAGCTCTATATATTCCACTTTGGAAGTCACATCTTCTTTAGTTGTTCTCATCTCTCTTCTTTTTGCATCAACATTTTCGTTTTTCCTGATAATTTATTTACATGCAACTTGTTCTTAGACCCAGCTAATTTTGTTGCTGTTTCCATAACAGCTTTGGTTACTTTTCTGTTAACTTCAGAGATGTCCACTTCTTCCGATGTTAGGCCTTCTAAAGCAGAGAACCTGTTCTTCAGTTCCAACTTGAAGGTATTATGGTGTTTTTTAAGGTTGGTTATGTCAATAGATTTTGTTTGTCTTATGAGCTTGCCACGTTCAAGTTTAGTGTTGAGGTGCATCTTACATCTCACCAATCTATGGTCACTACCTGTGTTGAACTTGTTTAGCACACTGCAGTCTTCTATGAAGAATTTTTTGTTACACATAATAAAATCAATTTCACTTGTCGTGCCATTTGGATGTCTCCATGTCCATTTCCTGTGTGGCTTTTTCTTGAAGAAGGAGTTCAAGATGAAAAACCCTTCTGCCTCTGCAAACTCAACGAGAGTATTTCCACGCTGGTTTCCGTTGCCGTGACCGAATTTACCTACTGAAGTTTCATTCTGTTGCCGTTGCCCTATTTTTGCATTGAAATCTCCCATAATTATTTTCAAGTGCTGCTTACCTTTATTATTTAGATGTCAAATTTCCTCATAAAATTCTTCAATTTCTTCTTCAAGATGACTTGTGGTGGGTGCATAAGTTTGAATAATCTGAGCCTGGTATCTTCTCGATAGTTGGATAACGAGTCGTGCAGCTCTGTCAGAGGAACTTTCAACTTCTACCACTTTATCCTTCAGTTTCTTGTTTATTATAAATCCAACACCACTAGTTCTGCCAGTATCTGTCCCACGATAGTAGAAGAGATGTCCACTTTTCAGTTCGATGAGATCTTCTCCTTTTCTCCTTACCTCACTTAGCCCCACGATGTCCCACTTGATCCTTTGTAGTTCCTCTTCCAATTCAAGAAGCCTTGAATCAGAAGATAGGGAGCGTCCATTGTACGTAGCCAAGGTCAGCATCAGTACGTACAAGGTCAGCATTGTACGTAGCCAAGGTCACCATATATATATATACACAAATCGTAGTCAAATTATTTGCATCATTAATTAAGTACCTACATCTGAATTTTGTAACTTTTGCCCTTAGTCCAACTTGGTAACACAGCTTAATGCTTTCAGTGCATTTTTTAAGAACTTTAGAATTTCCAAATTCCCTCATGATATTGCGAATGCATTCGTCTACTTGTATATGCATTTTCTTCCTTTTTGGACCAAGTTCTCCTAATTCTTTTAATTGTTGTTTGTGCATCACACGTCGAATTTGGAAATTCTAAAGACATTAAAAAATGCCTGAAAGCATTAAGCTATGCTACCAAGTTAGACTAAGGACAAAAGCTACAAAATTCAGATGTAAGTACTTAATTAATTAGATGTAAATAATTTTACCACGATTTGTGTGTATATATATATACCCAAGCGCAGAGTTCCGAGACTAAATTTTACTCCGAAAAATTTAAAACCTAATTTGCTAAACAAACAACCTGAAGGGCATGACGCGCAACGTAGCAGTTATGAATATTCAGAACTCACACACTACTAAGTAGAGACTAATAAAAAAATATTTAGCAAGTACAAAAACAACAGAGAAAAAAATATATGTATATAAGTAAACTGATTCGATTAGCAGGGTCGCTTCGTCCACGATAAAATATGACAGGGTCGCTTCGCGCACGATTTCCACAGGGTCGCTTGGCGCACGGTCGATTCGCGCACGACACCCATAACAGCGTAGATATGTAGCCGTAAATTCTTCTGCCCGTCCATCGTTGCGTGCACGGGCGTACTAATAACTCCCGCAACCCCCGCAGTGCAGGGGGGGTCACGGCTAAGCGGGCCTCTAGGCTCAATAGATGGATTTTACAAAATTTTTGCGGAAACTTCATATGAAACTGGTTAAAAAAAATAGCGAGGAATTTTTGACGGCAGCTTTGAATGAAGTATTAAAAAGAAAATAAATTTTGGTATTTTTTCAGTAAAGTAAAATCTTCAAGAAATCATTTTCGCCTTAGTTGATAAAGGCTGGGTGACGGAAAAACAGCTATTCCAGATTACTTGAGGCCCCTTTTCCCAGCCAAAGCAAAAGTTCCTACACATGTATATTAACAAGAGAATGTGAATGAAATATCAATTGGATAAATGAAATTTCTTTATCAGTGAGGGCAAGGCGTTACTGTTACACTTGTTTGCGCATAACTACGCGTGCTTCAGAACATGATGAGCTAAAAGGTGTTCTTTGCGGGAACGACAAAAACAGAGACCTGTGTTATTTTTTTTACATATTAAAGAGTAAATGATTTTACTCTTTGTGTCCCCACAGTTCAGTTGTTTTATAACTGTTTTTTTTTTTTTTTTTTGCTTACTTGTATTCTGTGTTTTCGTTTAAACTGGAAAAGATCATTAGGCACTGTCTCACGGCAGCCAGTTACTGTGTTTTGGGTGTGATCGTAAGGCATTTCAAAGGGGCTAGCCTTAGTTCTCTAAAGAAAACAGAATTTGTATCATATGATTAACTTGGGCGAAATGTTTAGTAATACTTTGTAGGAAAATAATTTTCATTACAACGTGTACATTTGTGTTGCACGCAATAAAGTGTAACAATTTTGATTTTACGAAAAGTACCTACAGGAATTTGAATAATAAAACGCCCGTAAAACCTAGTTAATAATACGGAATTAAAAATTTCAGTAACTTAAAGCAGATAGATTTTTGCGAAAGGACCTCGAATTATTTTTTATTTTTTGCGGGGGTCCCGAGCGTTTCAGGTACGCCATTGGTTATGTGAACACGAGAGAGATCTCAGTTGCTTGAGTCGGAATGAAAACACGTTTTCGTGGTTCCTTACGGGGAAAGAAATGTTCCAAGATTTTCCAGTTTTTCACAGAACACAATTCTTAGCTGAGTGGTATAAACACTGTCATACTATCAGATCAAAAGTATCAGGTCAGGTACCTATCAACAAACTCCCTGTAATAGGAAAGGAATTAATACCGAGTTGGTCCACCCTTTGCGCTAGCACAGCCCCGCCCCTTCTCTGCTGGGAAGGCTTTTCACTTAATTTTTTTTCGCGGGAATTGCCTTCCGTTCTGAATAGTGAAAATCTGAATAGACAAAGTCATCGCTCTGTCCACGTTTTCTTTAATTAACACACAGCAACCAAAAATTGTTATCCGGACACCGTACCCCAGATCTCTCGATAACTAGCCGAGTGCGTTCGCCTTATGCTACGGTGGCCGACAATCCACGGAGCTATGTGTGTTTATCTGTCAGCATCTGATTTCACAAATCCGTAGAGATGGGCTCAGAAACTGAGACGTCTCCATCTGGTGTGGCTTAACGGCGTAAGCTATTAAATTATACTTAATAAATCCAAAGGGCGAGAGTAAAAGTGAAAATCTTCCAAATACGTGGAGACAATGTGAATCAACAAAGTCATCGCTCTTTCCACGTTTTCTTGAATTTACCCACAGCAACCGAAAAATTGTAATCCGGACACCGCTGGGATCGTACCCCAGATCTTCCGTTCTGCCACAAAAGCATTAGTCATGTCGATCACAGTTGGCGGGCCTTCAACCTGAATCGTAGTCGGTATTCAACTGCATCCCAAAGGTGTTCCATGCGATTGAGGTCGAGGCTCTGTGCAGGGCAGTCAAGTTCTTCTACACGCATCCCATTAAACCATTCCAGCACAAACCATGTTTTCTAAAAGGGGTAGTATGCTATTGGTAAAGGAAAGGATCTTCAGCGAATTGTTGCCATAATGGTAGGAACACAGAATAGTGGAGAATATCATTAGAGCCCGCAGCGTTAAGATTATTATCGGGCACTGGAAATAAGGGGATACCATCCCAAACCATTAGAAACAGCCCTACACTATAAACCCTCCTTCACGAAACTTCACAGTAGTCAGCACACAGTCGGGCAGGTAGAGTTCGCCTGGCGTCCCGCATACCTAGATTCGTCCGTTGGTCTGCCAGACGATAAAGCGTGATTCATCACTCTAAACAACGCGTTTGCAGCTCTCCGGAGTCAACTGGTGTCGAGCTTTACATCACTCGAACCGACGCTTGGCATTGATTTTTGGCTTGTGTGAGGCTGCTTGGCTATGAAAACCCATTTGCTTCAGCTCTGAAATAACCGTTATGGTGACTGGTTGTTTCCGTAGGCGTTTTGAAACTCAGTTGTGGATGTTTCAACCGACGACAGGCGGTTTTGTCGCATCACCTGATTCAGCTCTCGGAGGTCACGATCTGTGAATTTACAGTGGCCTTCTAGAATATTCAAAGCAAGCAGAATATAAATTCTGAATTCGCTTGTGCCGCTTACTGGTCATCCATGTAACACCTCTGAGAAAACTTTGAAAATGTCATCGCCCTGGAACGGAAATCAAACCCGCATCTCCCGATTTCCGTTCGAGTATGCTAAACGAGTATGCTAACAGTTCCACGCAACTGAGACTAAGCAAAGTTAGCTTAGGAATCTGAACATCCTCAGATTTTTGTTAGTCGAAGCTTCCTGCTTCTTCATAGCGTTTTGACCCATCTCCTATGCAGAAACGGATGTTGGTCGGAATTCACGAATATCACAGATAAATCAATGAAGGAATAAATATTCCGCACAATATCCGTTTTTGGATGGGAGATGGGTCAAAACGCTATGCGGAAGCAGGAAGTTTCGACTAGCGAAAATCTCAGGATGTTCAGATTCCTAAGCTGTGTTTGCTTAGTCTCAGTTGCGTGGAACTTCACTGTCCTGGGTGGTGTACCGGTTTGCATATTCGAACGGAAATCGAGAGATACGGGTTCGATTCCCGCTCCAGGGCGATGAAGTTTTCAAGTTTTCTCAGAGGTGTTACATGGATGACCAGTAAGTGTTACAAGCAAATTCAGAATTTATTTTCTGTTTACTTTGAATGTTCTATCGATTTCCCATGTGTTATGAGGAATATTTCTTCCTTCGTTGAGTGGCCTTCTAGGTCGCGAATGCGCTCTTGTTGCTCCTCGGCATTTGCACTTCACAATGACATCACTTACATTTAGCAGATCGGGGCAGCTGCAGTAGCACAGACATTTCCCAAACTAACTTGTTGCTAAGATGGTGTCCTATGACCGTGCCAAGTTGAAAGTCCCTGAGCTCTGCTGTACGACCCATTCTACTGTTCGTGCTTGTCTATGAACTGACTTGTTGCTAAGATGGCATCCTATGGCAGTGCCAAGTTGAAAGTCACTGAGCTCTGCCCTACGGCCCATTCTACTCTTCATGCCTGTCCGTAATGTTTGTCAGGCCACGTGCGCCTTTTTCTATATGTATGGGCCATGACTGTGATGTATATGAGCAAACTTTAGTCAACTAGTTTAAAACGTGGATAACCATAAACAGGAAGCAGGGAAGGATTTTTCACGAAAGTTAGAACAAATGATAGAAGATGAAGGTTTTTTTTGTCCTTGGAAGTTGTTCAACGAAAATTAACTCGATAGCATCGGTGACTCCCGTCATGAAATGAAATTCAATGCATCGACTGAAAGCAACTAAAGTCAACAATTTGTTGTTAGGATATTCAAACCCTAAAGACAAAGCGACTTGATATTTGGCTAACTCAGGATTACTACAAAACTACAATTTTCTCTACAACTTTAAGAACCAACATGCTCAACTACTGTATTAAGTGATGGAAATGCTTTCAGTCACTTTAAAACTTGAAAGTTTGATCAGTGAAGGACGATTAGTTTTCCGATAACTTTAATTCTAGAATTCAAGCATATTGATATAAAAATATTGTTTCAATTAAAGTACTACTCATTTTGCGTAGTCCTCCAGCCAAATCACGGTCTTCTTTAAAGCATCAAAATGGTTTTTGTGGCACTTAACATGATTGCTTTGCTTTATACAATGAACCAAGAAATCATCACACTCGGCCATTGTTATTGCATTACACGAGCTTTCGGCGGGACGATAAAAATATCTGTACACGACCAGTCGAAAAAATATGGATTTAAAAATCTTGGAAGGTAGTCATAGAATCTAACCGTCGGGGAAGTTTTGGAGAAATGTGCTGAATCTGTTTGTAATTCTGAGTGCGCTCGATATAATTAGGAGATATGGTGAAGATGGCACAGTGAATCAACCTAGAAGTTACTTTGGAAGACATAATTGAGCTCTCGGATTTTCGATCAGAAATTCATCAATAGTATCTGTTGGGAAAAACGACAGTTGACAATTATAAATAAGAAATATGACACCGTCTTTTCGGTTGTAATGAGCTCATCTTTTGAATCTCTTCTGACGCGAATTAAATTTTTTAGAGCTATTCAAAGTCAATAGAGCCGGTTACGAAAACGATCAACCGGTTTTTACAATCGATAAAACATCCACAAATAGAAACATCCACTTACTTCCACTAGCAGCTAAAAAATATGTTACGAAAATTAACAAATGGCGCACAAAAAGTTTTTCATCGCACGAGATTTTCAATTCGAACAGTTAAAAGAAGAAAAAGTATAGAAAAGCAAACATGATTATAAGTCTGCGTATGCTAGTGGAAGATATCTGCATAGTGGTGAAGTTGAAAACAGGTGAAAAATGTTCTTCACGGAAAAAGTTATGCTAAGGAAAAAATATTTTTCAATACGCCTCCCGGAAGCTGAGATACCGGCAAAAAAAAGTATCGATATTTTCGTACCTACCCATGAATCTTTGAATTATTTAAAGAAGATAATACTCCACATCTCTGAGCTGCGATACAGCTGCAAACTGAAGTACATAAACAGCACCTACCAACACAAATGTGAACTACAAAATTTCTCATATACTAGCCAAAAGTGTTCTTCTACAAGGTAAATAACATACGACGCTAAAAGAGTTTTTTTTAATCGGACATATAGAAGCAGAAATATTGAGAAAAACAGATTAAGAATTTTCGTCCCTAGCGGCAAAATTGTACATCATTTCGGGAAGAAAATATGCACATAGAGTCTGTTTGGTTAGTAGTATCTGACCGAAGAAAGAAGTTTTTCAATCGGGTTTTTAGTTTCGAAGATATTGCTGTAATCGAAACGTGAATTTACGCCCCCTGGTGGCAGGCTTGTGCATTGAGAAATTTTTTAAATTATATAAGAAACACTTTTCAGCGGAAACGCTCTCCAAAAAAGAAAGAATTTTTCAAATCGGACTCTTAGAAGCAGAGCTATGGTAAAAAAGCTATACATCTACGCTTTCTGGCGGAGAAACCATGCATTATTTTAAGAAAGAAATATTCCGAGAAGTTTTATCGACGTGAGTGGTATTGGTCTACGGAAGATTCTTTTCAGTCGAGATGTTAGAAGCTCAGATTTTGCTGCAAATGCATTAGAAAAAGAAATTAACGTTTACGCTCCCTGGTGGCCAAACCATTCTTTACCAAATATTAGAAATCATATGCAAAGCATTTTTCACCAGGAGCTATATCCGGTGCAGAAAGAAATTTTCAAATAGGAGTTTTGGAAGCACAGATATCGGGAAAACGCAGTTTGCCTTTACGTCCACTGTAGGAAAGTCTATGAATTATTTGAAAATTTTTGAAATTATATGAAAAACATTGCCCACCTCAAACTCTGTCAAACAAAGAAATAATTTTAAAAATCGAACTCTTAGAAGCAGAGATGTTGACAAAAATAAGATACATATCTACGCCCCCTGGCGGAGAAACCATGTATTATTTTAATTAGCAATTGTCCGGCAGTGTACTTTGTAGGACAATCTGCTAAGGAAAGATTCAAGGCCAATGGTGGCCGGGAAGACGGAAGACGTCAGGATTAGAGTGACCGTCTCGACGTCGACACTACTGCGCTCTTCCAGAGAGTGGTCATCATGGGGCAGATCTCCATGATGATAGCAAACGTTCGTGGAGGACACGACACAACTAGAAGATTCTTCAAATATGATTGCATCAGGTTCCGTAGCATACCAAGGTGGATACCATCAATACCGACAAACGTCGGCTTGGACCGATGTACAACCACCCTCCACCCTACCATCGTGATAAAACTGTTGGAGCCCTTTTACGTAAAGGGTCCAAAGAATAATTTCTGCGGTTCTGCCTGCGCCTTCACGCGTTGGAATGAGGCCGGATATACACTATCGCTGAAAACATTAGCAAAGGCTGCAAACAGGCAGTCGGCAATATCCGTGACATCCGTACATGCGCACCTATCGCTCTCGTGAACGGAGATCTTATTAGAACTTCAGTTTTCCTGGATGTTGCGTATCTTCTAATAAATAATCTTGGAACTTGTATGCGTGCTAGTGGAGGGCACATATCGAACCAAGGTTCTTCTTGCTTTGCTGACGAACCAATCTTAGCATGCTTAAAAGCTACCAGGTTCTTGTCGTATTGGTAACGCCTGCATTTTTCCCAGGCCCTATTTTGCACTTTTCAAAGAGCAGAGCATTCAAGGTTTTTTTAAGGTTTCGGGCGTTCTGGAAGAGTTGTGGAGGTCTCGGGAATAGTTAGATCAGCTACGTGAACGATGAGCTCGGTAAAATCCGCAACCGCTGAAATATTTTCTGCCATGAGTAACCTTGGCAGAAGACATTGCGTATGAGAGGACTATGATAAATAACCACCCCTATAGAGGTCATCACCACCATCCAGAACCGGTCAGCCGTCTTAGTGGCCGAATGGCACGAGAGTTACCATTCTTCTAAGATGGGCCTGAGTTCGAATCCCGGTTGGAGCATGGTCGCCTTTCTTAGAACCAGTGAAACCCAAATTAAAGATAGCGACTGTTTATTACCAAATAATTTGGTCACGGTGGTCGTTAAGCCCTCGAACAAAAAGCACCAGTCAACGTATACCGGCTGTGAATCTAGAATTAAATCAGACACTAAAAGGGTACGATTAGGCTCGTGGACGTAAGTGGAAGCTCCTCTATTTAGCAGCGACAAACTGGAGGAAAAAGAGAAAGGCTGTACACTATGGCACTTTGTTTCACATCTGGCACTACTTACCCCACAAATTTTTATAAGCATCAAACTCACCTAGTAACAGAGCAGGTGAAAGCAACTGATCAACTAATCTCTCGTGCTCTGCAAAGCGGCAAGACCAGCATGGAGTTTATAAGGACAGACTCTCAGGATGTGGACTTATGTGAGGGTTGCCTTTTTAGCTGCCATCACTAAAGCACAGAAGCGCCAACCATAATCATCAGCAAAACTTTCCATTTGCTTCTAGGTAAATCATATTTTATCTTCAGACGCTGGATGGCTTCCCTTTCAGTTCATTTCGGACGCTGCTTAGACGATGCCTCAACTTCACATGCTAACAAACTAAGAAAACAGGGCCAGCAAAGCTACAGCGTCCACACCTAGCGGACATACGACAGAACTGCTGGGAGCCATAATACTGAGAATTGAAGCGTCTCGGAGTTTTAGGGATGTATGGCCACACGTCCAGTTTAAGAAAACCTAGCTTAATGGAAGTAGGCATTGCTGGGATGTCAAATGTGAAAATCAGACTGTGAGATGGCACAGATATATCATCTCGTCTGAAGAGGATACGGCTCACATCAGTACGTTGCTGTGCCAAACTCTCCTCGTAAATTCCATCGTAGCTGCTCCCCAGCAGGTCACGAGAAGAAACAACGCTTCACGATGGACTCTGGTACTGGTAAGGGGTCACATTTACTGAGACATCCAAAAACTAGGGTAGATTCAGAAGAACGAGTCTATCGATGTCTCGGATTTGACATTTCGACAAGAAATTCTCCAGACTGGAGTTTTCTAACGCTCTTAGGAGAGCCAGCAACTACCTGAAGATCTTTATTTACCCAAAATTGTGACTTTTCACTCAAAGGTTGTAAGTCGTCTAATGAATGAAAAATTAAGATATAAAGTGTCAGGAGTATGAACCTTAGTTGAGCAGCAAAGCTCTTCATCTATGCGCCGCTTTGACTTAGCTTCATGGACGACAGTGGCAGTAAGTGGCAGAGATAGCGACTGTTAGAGATATATTATAAGCAAGTAGAAGCCAATGTCATCCCTTTTGACATTGGCTTAGCCTTATAGGAAATAGTGGCAATTTAGCTTCGTAGGAAATAGTCTGCTGGAAGAGCATATGTACGGCGTGTACCTCGACTTTCCCGCGTCTTAGTAACTTCACATCCCTTTTGACATTGGTACACCGTCTCCAGGCTCACCTCGTGGAATGTAACGACCATTGGTTAGAAGCCTAGGCGCCACTAGACCAAAGATTTCATTAACTGCAGTGGGTTGCTTCTCAATTAGGGTGAAGCAGGGGGAAACCAAGAATATTGGCAGTCGGGACAACTACACCCTGGCTTCCAAAAATGAGAGCTTTCAACATCCTCTTTCGACTTTTCGGGTGTCCACACACGAAATACGTGAGACCGACTCAGCGAAAAACGAAGGATAAAATAAAAGGTAGGAAGGGAAAAATAACAAAAACTAAACTCTGCTGCTGGAGAAAAACTAGAGCGGGTGCATGTCATATGTAGATCAAAAATAAAAATAATGTACAACACTATGAGAAAGTTGTCTCGGGTAGCAATGCCATCAAAAGTTGTCTCAGAGTAGCAATGTCATCCATCCGAAAAGGTCCGTCACAAGGTCAGATCGGGCAGTGAGGGAGGTACTTCTAAATAACCAGAATATCAGATATTTCCTGACTGCGCAACAATGCCAATTGCCCATATCTTGTACACGTAAACTTCCTGTGAAAAGAAGTCGACATTAATCAAAAATATCTCTATGTTTTTTGTTTTGTCTTGTCTTATTTGTTACGGGTTTAACGACCACCATGAGTATTCAATATTATAAGCAAGTAGAACGTTTCTTATTTAGGGAGAATGGCTCCAAACATAGGAGAGAACCAGAGCCGTGGGGCAAAGGCACTACTAATGCCTCATTCGAGAATCGAGCTCCGGCCCAGCTCAAATAATTAGTTGGAGGCCAGAGGCTGTGACCACTCAGCCACTGGAAAAGCACATTTTGTTCGGTTCCTGTTTTAGTTCAAGTCCTTGAAAAACCTCTCCCTCCTGGCGAAGAAGATGAAAAGATAATATTAGTATAACGTTTGTGCCTGCTTACCGCGAATTTCAATATCTTTTTTATCCATTATTAATGTATATCTTTTTTAATAAATGTATACAGGGGTTGTTCAAAATAATGGAAACACCTTGAAACAATAGGTGTTACGCACCTTATATGGTGTGAGAGCCCCCTTGGCATTTAAACCTGCTCGAATCTTCCTTGGAATGGACGCATGCAAGTCCTGGATGGTGGTAAATGGTGTGTTGTACCATTCTTCCTGCAGAAACTACTCCAATTTCTTGAGAAACACCGGAGGAGGATAATGGGATCGCACTATGTTTTCCAACACAGACCACAGGGGCTCAATGAAGTTTAAGTCCGGTGATTGTGCAGGCCAGGGAATGTGTGCAACTTCATCCTCATGTTCCTCAAACCATGATTGAACAGTTCGACTTCTGTGAATTGGGGCATTATCATCTTGAAAGGCGCAATCCTCTGACGAAAACAATGTCTGCGCCATTAAATGCACATGGTCGGCCAAAAGGGTCGCATTGTCATCGCTAGTGGTCCGTCCGTGTAAGATGATAATGGGACCTGCTGCAAACAACGAGATCATGGCCAAAACCATTACGGAACCGACCTCATGCTTCACTGTAGGAAGGAGACAGTCTGTGTTGTAGGCTTCTGGAGGGGTTCTCCACACGTAAACCCGTCAAGTGGTGGGGAATAGCAAGAAACTTGATTCATAGGAAAACAAGACATGCTTTTATTGATCCGCAGTTCACGTTTTATGTTCCTGGCACCACTGTAGTCTCCGTTTCATATTCATCTGTGACACCAGGGGTTTTGCAATCGCAGCTCTGCCGTAAATATTGTGCTTATGCCATTCCCTTCGCACGGTATGGGTCGACACTGAGTTTTGGTGATGTGCATTAAGCTCAGCAGTCACTTTCGTCGCCGTGGTCTTCCTCCTTGTGGTCACAATCCTCTTTAATTGCCCTCCTGTCTTTCGCAGTGAGTTTGGTTTTCTTTCCACAGTTGTGTCTCGCGGATGATGTTGCGCAGTGAACATTGTAAGCTGTCATAACCTTCGACACGGTACCTCTCGATACCCCCAATACCTGTGCCACTGTGGTTATCGACGCACCAACCAGACGGGCTTTTACAATCTGCCCTCTTTGGAACTCCGAGAGGTCACTCATTGTGCATTCACCTGGAACGAAGTTATGCAAACACCGATTTACAATGCAATCACACAGACCCTTGAGACTATAAGCAACACTTTTTTCAAAAAAAAAAAAAAAAAAAAAAACATTGTAGCTACATGTGCGTTTACTCAAAAAGCAGCACACACCAAAAACACTGTTTTCAGCGAGGTGTTTCCATTATTTTGGGCAACCCCGGAAGTGTGAGTGTTTTACAGAACGATGCCGTTTTACAGAACGATCATTAAGCTGTTCTCTAAGATTCAAAGGTTAGCTCCACAAAGAAATACAAACCACCAGATAAATTTTTTACTTATTACTTCTGTTGCCGTATCAAACTTCTCCATTTGCAGCGATCTTGACACACAACACGAGTTTCAGTGACATCCATCACACGACGTACACAAGATCTTCCATACTTCATACTCATAATCATTTTCTCATTCAGACACTCCTGAATCAGATCCTCCCATGACTTCCTTGGCTTTCCTCTGCTTTTCTTTCCTGCCACTTGGGCTGAAATTTTTTTCTTAGTAAGCATCTCATCACTCATTCTTTCAACATGCCCAAATGACCTAAGAATATTAGTCTCCACTTTGCTAACAACATGTTGCTTCACATTACACAACTGCAACACGTCTTCATTCCTCACATGAACAGAACGTGTCTAAAGTGTTTCTTTCAGGCATACATCCAGGGGTGAAGCCCTCCCGAAAATCCCCCCCCCCTGCCCCGATACATTTTAAGTTACCGAACCAAATGTTAATAAATTCAGGCTATGATGAAAAAGGAAGTTTCGTTTCTTTTTATGCTACAAATATTTCTCCAATTATATTTTTTAAATATTGTTCAAATGGTACTAGTTATAGATAATTTTATTAAAAAATGTTTTACGACGCATGATATTCTTCAAAATATAATAAGTAGACAAATCATACCTAATTGTCTGGGAATCGTGATTCAGGATCCCTTGACGTTGAATGCATTTTAATAAAGCCTGCGGACCACCCCTTCCCCCTCCTTTAGCTGAAAAAGTTTGTTATTCCTGAAATGTTTGAAGAAGTAATTACTGAATCAGGAACGTATATAGAATTTTTCTTCCGGGGAAGGGGACGAAAAAAAGAAGTTTTGGAAATCCACCATCTGGAAGAAGATTAAAGTTAATGAAAAATTGAAGAAAAGTTAAAGCATTTTTTTCTAATGTAAGTCGCGTTTTAAAAAAAAAAAAAAAAAAAAAAAAGGCCCCTCTAAATGCGGCCTTGTGCTAGATATATAGTAATTACTTCTATACATACACTATCTACCAACAAGCAATTGGACACCCCTGCAATCGACGATATCTGCGGTCCTTATACACGTCACGGCCGCCGCCGTTAAATATTGTGTAGGAAACAACAACGCAACCAGTGGCATGCAAGATACCACGCAGTTCGCAGCTCTCTGATTTCGAGAAAGGTGTAATCGTCGGGTATCACAGAAATGGCCGATCCATACGTGACATATCCAGCGAGTTGAAGTACCCAAAATCGACAGTGGCCAACGTGATTGGCAAGTGGAAGATGAGAGGTGACTGTCGGAATGTGCCCCGATCCGGCAGACCCACAAAACTGGGAGTTAGAGACCGACGGGTGCTGGCCAGAGTAATTCGGAAGAACCGCACCAAATCGATGAGCCACATCCGCGAGGAGTTTCAACAGGCATCCGGGAGTGTTCTTTCGATGAATACCATCCGTAAGGAAGCCCATCCGCTCGGTTATCATGGACGTGCTGCCGCCCACAAGCCATTGATCACCAAGTCCAATAGCGCTGCTCGGCTAACGTGGTGCCCAAAACGTCGACAGTGGACCGTTGAACAGTGGAAACAGGTTCTCTGGAGCGATGAATCAAGGTTCACCCTCTACCGTTCAGATGGCAGGGTCTGGGTTTGGACTCTGCCTGGAGAACGCCTCCTGCCGGAATGTATTGTGCCAACTGTGAAGTTCGGCGGCGGTGGAATTATGCTATGGGGGTGTTTCTCCTGGTATGGCACGGGACCCTTGGTCGCAATTCCTGGTAGACTCAACGCCGAGACCTACTGCACCATTTTGGATGACCATGCGCTTCCTACGTTGCGGCAGTTTTACGGGGTGGACCCATGTTACTTTCAGGATAACAATGCCACCTGTCATGTTGCGAGGTCCACCATGGCTTGGTATGGTGACAATGGGGTTAATCGAGTGGACTGGCCTGCGCAGACCCCGGACCTTAACTCTATCGAGCACCTCTGGGACGAGTTGGAGCGTCGACTTAAAGGGTGCCCCCACCGTCCGAAATCTGTGAAGGAACTGGCCTGTCTTCTCCAAGCCGAGTGGAAGAAAATACCGCTAGCCGTCGTACAACGCCTGGTTGAGAGTATGGCCCGGAGTGTCGCAGCTGTAATCGCCGCTCGTGGAGGCTCCACCAACTATTGAAGATGAATAAACTTCGTTTTCCTCTGCTATCACTGGTGTCCAATTACTTGTTGGTAGATAGTGCATATAAATATAGTACAGGGTGTCCACAATGTCTCGTTACCCCCTATAATAAGAAATGTAAGTGAGCTATGTATTTGTTGTATGATGTATATGTTTGAGTTATATGTTGAGGCATCCTTAAACAAGTACGATGTTGCACACAGAGGGGTGAGAGAATTTCAGGGAGGGGCATAGGAAGGGATACCCATTTAACCAGTGGGTCCAGCCTGGGGGCCGTCACTTAACGTGCTCGTCCGATGCACGGCGGATATTCAGTAATTGTTAGTAAATCACACCATCTCTGAAAGATCAGCCCAGGTTTTCCAGAGATGGTGTGATTTACTAACAATTACTGAATATCCGCCGTGCATCGGACGAGCACGTTAAGTGACGGCCCCAGGCTGGACCCACTGGTTAAATGGGTATCCTTTCCTATGCCCCTCCCTGAAATTCTCTCACCCCTCTGTGTGCAACATCGCACTTGCACGGTGGCGCCATCTACTGTACTCTAATCTCACTACAAACAGTTCTGTCAAAGTCGCTAGACTTGCTCTCATTTCTTCCGTTTCTGTGTCCTGCCCAAAAGGCGATCTCGCTGTAGGTGGCTGGGACCTAAACTCTACTCACTGTGGACGGAAGTCCTACAAGAAAATGACAAATACTGTGGCATCCAGTGGATCCATTTGGGCTCCGTCATTCTCGTGACAGAGAATAATTTTACGCCATGTTCTGTGGGACATTTTCCGAAGCAGTTGCGGGGTGATACGAGAGAAAGCACGTGTCACTGCTTCTTTAAGTTCATCAGTGGTTTGGTAGCGCTGCTGTGCAGCAACCTCCTTTATAAAACCCCAAAGGGCATTATCGCACGTTGAAGGATCTGGGCTTCGAGGTGGTCATTCAAGTGGAGCGAGCAACACAGCCGAAACTCGGCCGATCGAACGATCCCGAAAGACCTCATCAAGGTATTGCCGAACAGCGATTGCGTAATGGGTGGGTGCCCCATCCTGTTCAAACCATACGTCATTCAGAATGCGAAGATTTCCAAGTTGTGGCACAAACCAGGTTTGCAGCATGTCTAGATAAGTTGTCTGATTCACTGGACCATCAAAGAAATACGGTCCAAACATATGTCGACTATTCATTGCAGCCCATATCATGGCATGCGGAGGATGATGTTCCAACTCTTCAACATAATGTGGGTTTTCCTTGAACCAGAACACAACGTTCCGTGATCGACAGCTGTGGTATATCGTATATTCATCACTGAAAATGACCTTTCCACGTCTTGGGATTGTGGCAAATGTCTGAAGCATCATTGCACATACATCACGTCTGCGGTTTAAATCGATGTCTGATAACTCCTGAACGAACATCGGGCGATATGCGTGCAAATTCAGATCATTCTTCATGTGCTTATGCAGTGTCGATCGTGGTATTCCAAGCTCCGCTGATATTTTGCGGAGCGACTTCGTCGGTGACCTGATAACTGATTCCTCGACCGATTGACACTGTTGTACTCTGAATGATGGTCTTCCCGTTCTTGGTTTATCCTTGATGTTGCCTGCTTCGAAGAGTTTATGTTCCCACCGCAGAAGAGTCTGTTTTGGACGGGCCTCTTTGTCGAATCGTTGTTGGAAATCGGCACGCACGTCACGCATTGTTTTCCCTGTGTGTGAACGTTCGTGTACTCAGACACGGATAACAATCCGCTGTTCCAGGATGTATTCGCTGGTATCACACATGGTTCCGGTACCTAATCTGTAAATAAACACAATACAGACCATAACTCAACATATACATCATACAACAGATACATGGCTCACTTACATTTCTTATTACAGGGGGAGGGGGTAACAAGACATTGTGGATACCCTGTAGTTAAAATTATATATACACTGGCGGAAAGTGAAAAAAGAACACCAAGAAGGAGACGTCTGATACCAACGAAATTTATACAGCATAATAACGGAATACACAGGATAACGTGATCAAAACATTATGGCAAAATACAGCTGTATTTGCAGGTAAACTGAAAAATAACATTTCCATGTAACATGGTTAGTATGAGGTTGAACCGCCATGAACTGCGTCACACTGTGCAATTCTGGCATGGAGTCTGTCGTACAGATGTTGGATGTAAGTTTGGGGTATTGAGTTCCAAGCATCCTCAACCTGGACGCGTAAATCGGGGATGGTCGTGGCAGGCAGTGGAGACCGGATAAGTCGTTGCCCCGTAAAATCCCACACGTGCTCAATGGGGGACAAATCCGGTGAACGTGCAGGCCATGGAAGTTGTCTCACACCCTGAAGTGCATGTTGCGTTGCACGTGCCGTGTGTGGGCGTGCGTTATCTTGCTGGAAAACACCACGATGGACCGACCTTACAAATGGCACAACAACGGGCTGAATGATGTTGTTCATGTAGAAGGTGCTGTTTAACGTACCCGGTACAAACACTAGTTGTGTACGGGAGTGATAGCTGATCGCTCCCCACACCAGGAGACCAGGTGTAGGCCCTGTGTGTAGCTGGCGGATGCAAGAAGGGTGGAGACGCTCACCTGTGCGTCTGCGAACACGCATACGGCCATCGGAGGCTCCCAAGCAGAATCTGCTTTCATCGCTGAACACGACAGATCGCCATTGCGTTCTCCAGTGCAGACGTTGGCGACACCGCTGCAATCGTTCCTGACGGTTCCCGCTTTTCTTATGCGTCTATCGGTCCGCTGATCAGTCCGTCTGTGTCTCCCGGTTCCACGTCTTTTCGTGTGGGAATGTTCCTCGGACCATCTACGCCACCATCGTCCCACCACCGATACTTCCCGTCCAATTCGCTCCGCAATACGACGATACGACCACCCGGCCTCGCGGAGTCCGACTAGACGACCTTGCTCAAAGTCCGATAACTGCTGAAATCGTACACGTCTTCCATGTCCAGGCATTGCAGCTTCTTCAGGGTCTTCGCACGTGTCCGCACGCCGACGACTGATTACATTTACTTCGTCGTACTCCTTAAATGCCACCGATGATAATTTGCGTATTTTATGCAGTGCTGTGGCGTAAGCGCTCACCGGTTGGCACGGAAATTAACATCACACTTACGTAAACTCAACCCCATTAACATATGTAAATTTCATGATCGTCCGCCAATTCCTTCTTGGTGTTCTTTTTTCACTTTCCCCAGTGTATATATAGCAAATGGAAAACTTGTCCCCACTAAGGTTCCATTTGCCCCCCCGGCCAAAAAGTCCTGAAAGAAACACTGCCCTCCCCGTAAGTAACGCATTTCTGCATCACACAAACGAGTCCCATGCCTCTTCTGTAATACCCAGGTTTCACTGCCATACAGCAGAGTAGGAACGCCTCCCCGGTGGCGCAGTGGTCTAAGCGATGGCCTCTGATCATTCGTCCGAACGGGGTCCGGGTTCGAATCCCGGTGAGGCATGGATGTTGTGTTTGTCTTACTGCACTGGCTCTCTCCCTTCCCTGGAACCAGTGACCCTAAATTAATGACGGGTGACTGCTTATAGCCCATTGAGTTGCTCACGGTGGTCGTTAAACCTCCAATCAAAAAAAAAAAAAAAAAAAAAAAAAAAGGAGTAGGAACAATTACACTTTCAAACACAGCCATTCGGGACTCTTTTATGAATCCATCATTCCTGTGAAAACCTCCCAAAGCAGCTATGACTTTCAATGAAGAATTCACTCGCCTACTAACTTCTCCATCTAATTTGTTTTCTCCCTGTCAAACATACTTCATGAATACACAAACTCATTTAACTGGTCAATTACTGTGCCATTTAGACTTACCCTGCATTCAGATTTTCATACACGCGCAAAATGAGAGAAAGAAAGAAAAGGGAAGAAAATGTCCTCTTTATCACCCTTCCCACCCCCCTAATAAAATATCGCTATTAAATACACTAAATCAGAGGACTGATTGAAAGCATTTAAGTTTTTTATTCTTGAAGTCTGATAAATCATTGGACACAAATTTAAGTGTTTTATTTGTCTTTTAACATCACTTCAGTGAGTTCTTTCTTACAATTATTATTTTAATAGTTACACTAAATAAGTGTCGAGACACAGGAAGATATATTTACTGTGCGCTTTTTTTTTTTTTTTTTTTAGGACTGGTTTATTAGTTTCTCGAAAAGCATTCGTAAGGTCAGCAGAAATAGCATGATTTCATCTATCGGCGTTTGATGAAAATGTTTGCAGTCGAGAGTACATGTGCGGTACATGCATTTCCATCGCAATTACTGACACGAACTGGAAGTAGCCTTGAATATCTGTTCGGATCTATGAGCTCATGTAAATGGCATGTTTGATCTCTTTTGAAAGGTCTATATAGGCACACCTGGAGTGTGTAATATTCGTTATACGGTTTGTTCAGCCGGAGCATCGGAGAATAACATTCACAGGTGGTACGTCGTTTGGTTCGACAGTTTCGTCTGTGATTTCATCTACTACAGGCAATTTCGCTCGAATGCGTGGAAATGATTTACCATTCCTGGAATGGGCAACGATCTCCACGTCTCCCAGCTGAACGAATCAAGACAAACTTCTGATTATTAGAATAAGTGTTGCAACGGATGCGTGGCGTCTATCGGATGAAATATGGTAATAATATCTGTAGTTAGAGTTTAATTGAGGTGATATTTGTTTGATCACAGTCGAAAATTAGTTCTTTTGAAATTAACTAAACGCACAACAACAAGCTATATATACAAAGCATGAAGAAAAACAGTGTAATAATAAAAGAATTAATTATCAATTGGGGGTACGACTACCGTGAGCAACTCGATGAGCTAAACAGTGACCCTAATTTAGGGTCCCTGGTTCCAAGTAAGAGAGAAAGCCAGTGCCGTAAGAAAAACACTACATCCATGCCTCACCGGGATTCGAACCCAGACCCGTCTCGAATGAATAGTCAGAAGCCTGCTCCACCGGGTCGACCAACTATCAAATGCAAGAATTCCTCTGGGCATTAAGACGAGGTTCCTATTTATTCCGCAACTTTTTTCGACTTCGTAAGTTTCCACGAGGTGGCGCTCGTCAAAAACCTGCGCACACATTCACACCTAACATTAAGGTTTTTCACATACGTTTTAGCTTTTCGCGATGCATAAGACTTCCGGACTTCCGCCAGGTTGCATAAATATGTACAGTAAAATTCGAATATAACGTTCATCCGGGGTATTACCTTTTATGAGGGCACACTGTAGCGTCGTAAATGCTTAGAATTAAACACCCTCTTATTTCAAAACTACCGATTAAACATAGAGACATCTGAAAATAGAACACATGTACGTACAACTCTGTGCCTTAAACAATGCAACAGCGAAACTGTATTTTTAAATTAGTATTACACCATACTAACATTTTATTGTAAAGATACTGGATATACAGCCGAGTAGGAACGACCTAACTATGATGCTAAATGTCGTATTTTTTACTACAGAATAATTGTCGTTTGCTTAACTTCCCAACGCGTCGGGGTTGTCTTCGATGTCAGAAACGTTTTCAGTATTTGTTGTAAATTTATTTTCCCACAGACTTCTTCTAGAGCTTATTTTTTTAATTGCTGAGCAATCCTAAGGGCTATAAGCAGCCGCCCGCCTCTAATTTAGTACCACTGGTTCTTGGGAGGGGCACAGAGCCTACGCCGCAAGACAAATACACCTCCCCAGCTTCAACCAAAACTCGAACCAGAATCCGACTAGTTAGAAACCTTCCCGTGCTTTTAAGTAACCTTTTGCACTGGGAACGTCCAACCTACGTATTTTCAACTTACTTTTCTTCCTCCTTCGCCTTATTATTTAAAAAACCACTATTATTTTCTATACTACACTCATCGTCAAAAAAATTGTTGCACCCAGAAAGGCATGTCGGATTGCAATGCTATTCGGGAGGAAGGTAAAGGTCACCAGGAACAATAAACGATTAAACATTGAGACTGATACGGGCAATATTTATTGAGCTACACGCCAATAACTTGTGTCTCTCAGTATGGCGTCGAGCGCCATGTTTGCTCACACTGCATGCCAGACGTCTCGGCATAGAATTGTACAGGTTCCTAATGTTGTACTGCGATAAGCCATCCCATGCAGCTTGAATCTTCTCACGCAGTTCCTGCAGATTGTGCGGTACGGGTGGATTGTGGATAGCGCGTCCAATAGCATCCCGCACATTTTCAATCGGCCATAGGTCTGGCAATGTGGCTGGCCAGGGCAGAGTGTCAGTGCCTTGAAGGCAAGCCGACGAGATAGCAGCAGTATGCGGACGAGCGTTGTCCTGTTGGAAAAGTCGCGCCGGAGTGAGCGTTCAGAAAACATAGGGCCACTGGTTGCAGGACCCCGTTAACGTAACGTTGAGCTGTCAAAGTGCCTGTAATGAACACCAAAGGTGTTCTGGCATCGAAGGCAGTTGCACCCCACACCATGACATCAGGCCTTCTGGACGTGTGGCGCTCGACAACAAACCGTTCATCTTGGCGCTGACCACGGTGCCTCCACACACGGATTCGTTGGTCGTCTCCTCCAAGACAAAAGCGGGACTCGTCACTGAAGATCACCCGCTGCCATTTTGAGTGGCTCCATAAAGAGCCTGGAATGACACCCTTGCAGTCTTTGGTGATGATACAATAGTATTAAGGGCAATCGTCGTAACGGTCTGCGTGCGTGTAGTCCTACATCGTCCGAGTGCTGATGGCACTACTCGGATGATGCAAGGAGCGCACCACTGCTCGCTGAATATCCGCAATCGTGGGTGTTGGGTCACTCCGCGCATGTTGGACAGCCCGTCGGTCCTCTCTCTCCGTGGTTCTTCTAGGTCTCCCAGACCGTCCCTGTCGCTGCTGCGTGCCCTGTTCTATCCACTGCCGCCAACAATGTGCTAAGGTGATATCCGCACGACCGGTACGGCGCGCAATACGGCGATAAGACTATCACGCTTCCTGGAGTCCGACGATGCGGCCCCTCTCGAACTCCTCCAACTGCTCGAATTGCTTCCGAACTTTCCTCCGACTCATACTTCACTTAAAAAGGATGCAACCAACACCAATACAACAGCAAGAATCAGCATGGAAAGCATGCGCAACAAGACGACCTAATATAGCCGGTTAGGCACAGCGCTACGATCCCTCCTTACTTGCGTCACATGCGCGGCCGAGAGTGATACTTTAATCATTTTCATGTCTCGCGATGTCAAACCTACCCACCAACTGTCATTCCTGTCGGTTGCTTCCTCCTGGGTGCAACTATTTTTTACCGATGAGTGTACATTCGTGTCCAAAATCAACGTGAAAACCACAATTCACGAATAACTCAAAATCCACACGACAGAGCTTAATGACAGTTGGCACGGACGGACACACACACACACACGCACATACACATATCGATGATGCAGCAATACGTACATCAGAAAAGCAATGCCATCATTGCATGAGGAGCATGCGCAAGATAGCATTGGCAGTCCAAACGTGATGTCGCAAGCGGCTTATAGGGAGTGTGATTACCCCCAACAACGATACAAGGCTGTACATGGCAGTTTGGGACAATAGTTCCCACTCCTCCACGAAGATGCGTCGGAGTACCGGGAGGGCTCTGGTAGGGGCTGCCGGTTTTCAATTGCCCTTTCCCAGGCATCCCAGACATGCTCGATAGGGTTCAGGCTCGGATATCTTGCTGGTCACTCCATCCTGTGAATATCATCACTCTCCAGGTATTTGTCGACCATCCGAGCCGTATGGGGACAGGCGTTATCGTCCATAAGAAGGAACTGAAAGGACAACAGCTCCCCTGAAAAGTCTCACGTAAGGTTCTACGAGACAGTTTTCCGAATTTAGGACGAGACGGTTTTCCGAATTTAACGTCGTGTAGAAGTGCTCTACATCGACTCAAATCATACCATAAGATCCCCAAGATGTAAGAATATGGAACAAGTGAGCAAAACCGTCCAAACAAGGAATCCAAGGGATACAAAGGCACTTTATTGAAAAGGTAGCTTCGAGCACAACTGGACAGAAGACAGAAACGTCCATGTGACAGGAAGGCTGCCAAGAAAAATCCAGACTTTAGAAGGTGATATGATCATCCCTGACTGCGTTGCAGGATTTACAACGTCTGGCCATGCTGAGGACGAGGTTGTCAAGGAGCTGTTGAGGCATCGCGGCCCATTCTTCTTGTAGTGCCAATCGCAGCTGCGAAATCGTTGCTGGCGGCTGGTGACGTGCTGCCAAGCGTCTCCCGAGAAGGTCCCACACGTGTTCGCTTGGGTTTAGGTCCGGGACCTTGCGGGCCAATCCATGCGTTGAATGTCTTCACTCTCCAACAGCTCTGCGACAGCCACTGTACGATGAGGTGTAGCGTTGTCGTCCATGAAGAGGAACTCAGGACCCACAGCACCTGTAAACAGACGCACGTGAGGCAGGAAAACCTCGGTACAATAGAGGACTCCAGTGACTGAACCTCCTTGGAAGATGTGGAGGTTAGTACGGCTACCAAGGATGATACCGCCCCAAACGAGGAACTCGGTCACCTCCAAACCGGTCCCTCTCGATGATGTTGGAGGTGTGATTGTGTGTTCCCTGCTCTCTCTAGATGTGTATACGTTCAGAATCGCTCGTCAGACTAAATCGGCTCTCATCCGTAAAAAGAACTCGACCTCATTGCTGATGTGTCCAGTTCTTGTGTTCCTGGCACCACAGAAACCACCGTCTCCGATGAGCAGGCGTTAATGGCACACACCGTACTGGTCGTCGTGAAAATAGACCACATTTGTGCAGCCTTCTGGCCACGGTAAAAAGCGATAACGGACGTCCAGTTATCTGTTGCATGTGCCTTGCGATTTCTCCCGCTGTTTGCCGTCTGTCTCTTCTCGCCTGTAGGACAATATACCGGTCGTCCGCCGCCGTGGTTGCTCGTGGACGACCACTGCTAAACTGTCGGACAGCTGTTCCTGTCGTTTGAAATGCTCTCCAAGCTCGTGAAACGATGCTGTGAGCGATCCCGAACTCCTCGGCCACACTAGTCACACTTCGACCTTCTTCCAACTTCCCAATGACGCGACCTCGGGTAAAGTCATCCAGATGTCGTCTACTGGAATGCCTGTTGGCCATATCACATGGTGACAGTAACTCGACGTCGTTCAAACCGATGTACACCGTGCAATAGCTCTCACCGAATTGCTGAGCGTACACCGCCCGTGTGCTTTATACCCTTCCGACACTCACCCCCTACGTCATGCTGCATATATGCGCATGCCCTATCGTACCAGACCGTAGTCTATCTCCTGAGTGGTCTTGCGATCTGTTCTGCCTGCTCGTTTCTCTGTTATGCTAATTTCTCCTCTTCGTCCTTAATTTTTGCACACCAGTGTAGATGTCGTCCACGTAGCGTACAGCGAGCGGTCAATGTGCCTTTTGGTAATGATGGTAGTAGCTATGTGTTCTCCCAGTGGTTTAAAATTACAGCGAAATCATGTAGAAAAAAACTGTCTTGAGAGAGGATAGTAACCAAACACTAAAATCAATCTATTTAGTTCTACTGCGACTTTTATAATCAATACAACGAACAAATTTCCCACATTCCTTACACAGACACACAAAGTTGGCTACTCACCAACTGTTAGGCTTGGGGACTGCAGGAGGAGTTTGGATGATGACCAAAGTGGCCGACGTCACGAGTGTGTGTTTCCTTTTGCTTACTGGTTATGACGCAGGTCCACCTCAGTTGTGCAAATTGGTCTCGCGATGCTGCCTCAGCCGTCCCTGTGGCGCAGTGGCCTAAGCGCCGTCTTCTGATCATTCGTCCGAGATGAGTTCGGGCTCGAACCCTGGTGAGGTATGGATGGTGTGTCCGTCTTACGGCACAGACTCATTCATTCCGTTCTCTCAGTGCCCATAAATTAGGGTCGGGCGACTGCTTATAGCCCATGGACTTGCCCACGGAGACCTTTATATTCCCCCAAAACGAAAAAGTGATCTTAGTGTTAAATTTAGTTTCTCTGAAAGCGTCAGTGTAACGAAAAATTGGAATGGCTGCTACTGCGTTGGAATAAGGTTTACGCGTGTGTGACTTTTTTCCTGTCTCAGTGAATGCACCCGTCTGTTCTGGATCCATATATGAACAGTATTGTAAAACTTGTTTTAACGGACACCCCTCAAATACATTCACCCGTTCAAATTACGGACGCGGTTTATAGTCCCTACAGAGTAACATGCGTTATAATGGACATTCTTTCCTCTCTTTTTCGAATGCATATTGATCAGAATATTCCAAATGCATATTTAGAACCTCTGAATTACGACCAGGTAACGAACGATACGTGACTTTCCCTACATGAATCAGCAATATTTCGACGACGCAGCCCACGGCGGCTGCGTCGTCGCTCATCTGACAATTGGGACTGATTTGCGCTAAAAGTCGCCCTTCATTTTTTATTATTACCGGGATTTAACAAGCATTATGAGCAAATCTGAGGGCTATAAACAGTTGCGCTTCCCTAATTTAAGGAGCCGGTTCCTGAGAAAAGAGAGAGAGTGTGTCATAAGACAAGCTCACCACCCATGCTTCATCCGGGGCTCGAACTTAGGCCCAGTTTGGACGATGATCCATAACCAGTGACTCTGGCCACTTGGCTACCCAACGGGCCACTAGTGTTTTCATTCGTTTTTGGTTAGATTGCTTATGACCTTTCTTTTGCCAACAGCAGGATTGGAACCCTATCTCGGAGCAGCTCTTCTCCCTATTGAACTATGCCGGCTCGCTTATCATTGCTTCATTCTCCATTTGATTCATACGTCACACTACCCCCCCCATCATGAGAGATGCGGGGGCACGAAATCGCTCAACAGGTTTCAGTCAACCGAACTCGACGACCGTTTCGTTGCAGAATTATGTATTATTTACGTATGGTATGTTGAAGAACCTCACTGGCCAGGAAATCCGTTTTCGTTCGGGGACCAACATAACCTTTAACCTTAACAGTGCCGCCCCTCGGTGGCGCAGTGGTCTAAGCGATGGCTTCTGATCATTCGTCCGAAAGGGTTCCGGGTTCGAATCCCGTGAGACATGGATGTTGTGTTTGTCTTACGGCACTGGCTCGCTTCCTTCCCTGGAACCAGTGACCTTAAATTAGGGACGGAGACTGCTTATAGCCCATTGAGTTGCCCACGTTGGTCGTTAAACCTCCAATAAAAAAAAATAAAAAAAAACCTTAACAGTGGGGTTCGAATCCACATCTGCCTATTCCATAGCGGACGGCTGGCTTATCGCTGTTTCGTTGTCCATTTGACTCATATGTCACATGCTTATGAGCAGGGCTTGGAAATTTTTATGCTGGTTCACCAATCAAGAAAATATCTCACTCGCCAGCTGAAAATCGACATCCCCGCAGGGCTGTCAATTTTGTTTCGTGTTTTAAAGTTTGATTTGTTTTAAAAAATACACACTCCCTAATAAAATTTTATCGCTAACATAATTTAAACGATTAACCATTGTATAATAACCAAACTCAGTTTTCTCCCTCGAGATTAGATGATGCAAGAATCCTTCAATGTTTAGAAGTGTCCTAGCAGCTCCGCGGAAATGCGTATTCCCGTGTTTGCCCTCTGACCTACGACAGCAATTGGCTAAGCGGCAGCTCGCGAGGCGCATGTGACTCTTACACTGCCTATCTTTTCACACAGCCATAGGGGAAAATCATTCTACCGAGTTAAGCGCACCCTCCCGGATGTTTTGACTCACGGCATTCTCTGTCCAATTTCTTTCGTGGAGAAACCGATTTTCCATGCTGGCGCACAATCACGCATCACTTCTGTGAACTAAAATATGCTTTAAACTAATAGTTTTGCCTATCCACCAATAAGCATAATAACGTATCAATAATTGCCGATTGAATTTGAAATACTCTACTGAATTTTTTACTCGTCAAATAAAACTTTTCACTCGTCACAGACGACCAGACAACCGTATTTTTCCAGCCGTGCTTATGAGCTTACAATTCCGAACGTTCGTTTACTTAAGGCCAGTAAATGTAAGGTGCTGACACTGTGAGAAACATACAAGAGAGTTTTGCATTACTTCTACGTACTTTAACCTACAAATAGCGCAAAACTCTCATTTAGGTAATTAATACAGACATGTGACGTGTACTAGGAACATCAAACAGAGGCCATCGCTCTTTCCACGTTTATAAGTGAATCGTGGAAAAATTCTTCAGTTGCTGCTTATCATCTTTGGTGAATTCCCAGAATTGTGCTGGGCTCCAAGAAGCGACCTGCCAAAATTGTCTTGGCAGTTAATGTATGTGTGTATGGAGGAATTCGAGGCCGCTGTGGTGCAGTGGAAGCATATCCGGCGCGTAACTGGAAGACCCTCGGTTCGATTCCCGGTGGCGGCCAATGAGAATTTTCCCGTGGCTCACTTATAAACGTGGAAAGAGCGATGACCTCTGTGTGATGTCTCATTTAGGTACAACTCTCTCTCTTACGGGCAAAAATAAATGTCCCAAGCGTGTCTCTAAACGAGAGGTTGTATTGTATAGAGATATTTCACTGATGTTTTTACCTTTTTTTAGGCGATATATCTAATGAAGGGCATGGCGACGATATTACTAATGCCATGGACAGCAGCTGCAGCTTCCGGACCTTCCGGTTCAATTATACGAGTAAATTTTCAGTTTTTGAAGACTGAGTTTGAGCGCTTATGTGTTTTTATGAACACCCTGTCTATTTGAAGAAATCTTTTCCAGATCGAAAGACTTTGTGACAGTGAGTGAGAAGAAATCTGAGTGGCCTCTTCAAAATGAATGTGACATTATACTAATTTATGCACACATGGGGGCGGGATGACCTGAAAGTTCATCAAAGAAAGTGGATTCTCCATGGGACAACCAGGAACAGTGCTAGAAACAATATCAGGCACACAGCGCGTGAACTCGGAACAGACACGAAATGCTTTGCAACAACCACAGAAAAAGAAAACACAATGAATGAAAAAGATTACTAGAAATGGGTCACGAAGTCTTCCAGCAAGGCCACAGGCGCCAAACGTGTCCCGAATTAGGGTCACTGACCCATGCATGTATCACGCTGAAGTTTTCTTCGGCTTTAATTCGATGGAAAAGCAAAAGAATCTGCGTCAATACGGAATGTAAGGACACACAGGTGTGAGCGAGGTGTTGGGCTATAAACGGGTTGGGGATCCGAAAGGCGTAAACTAAACTCATAGATGCAGCCTTGAAACGTCCCAAGCAGTCGGTGGGAGAGGCCCGGGAGGGCTGAAACCGAAACAGATTTGTTTGATCTTGTGGAGAATATGAAAGGAGGTGGCTGATTATTTTCAGAATGAATAATATGATAGAATCCCCCCCCTCTCCTCTCTTCCCTTTCGTTTTCTGAGAGTAGTCAATGAAATGCACTGAAACGTCTGAAAAATAAAATGAAAGAAAAAGAAAGTAAAAACTGAATTTAGCTTTTTCAGAAAACATTTAGTTAAATCAAATGGTTCAAGAAGTTAATGCTAGCAGGATTTCAAGATCAGAAAAGAGGCAGTTCCTTTGCAAGTTGAGCTCGTGAACCACTTATTTGCCTCCCCAGTGGCCGAGTGGTCAGAGACGCTGGTTACTGGCTAGTCGTCCGAAATGGGCCACAGCCCAGAATGGCGCTTGCCCACTTCGCTTCCTGGAACTAGTGACCCTAGATTTGGGACAAGAGATTGTTAATAGTCCTTAGAGCTGCTCGTGGTGGATGTTAAACCCCAAATAATAATAATAACAACAACAATAATAATTGTAATAATAAAAAAACTCACTATCGCACCAACTTCTACTGAGATTTTCATAGATACTTTCATGAGCAAGAAGGTATCTAAGAAAATATTTTTTTAAAAATGCCCAGTAAAATTGAAATATTTGTATATTGCAGTACTTCATGCTGTTCGTTTTATTATTATTACTACCTTACAATCGCCTCCCCCGGTGAGGCAAGCTGCTGACCATTCCTCTGAGAGGGTCCGGGTTCGAATCCCGCCCGGCGAGGCATGAATGCTGTGTTTGTCTTACGGTACTGGCTCCCTCCCTTCCCCGGAATCAGTGGCACTAAATGTTCACGGTGCTCGCCCCCCCCGAAAAAAAATCAAAATATTTGTGTTCCCGCATTTCTCCTTGTTCATCATCTCTTGAGTTCAAACAACTGCTCTTTTTTTTTTTTTTTACTCAAGGAACGCTTATAACGTAGTGAATCCGTTTATTTTTGTGGTGTAATAGGCTTTTTTAAGGCAATGTAGGTATATCATTTTCTGTCTACATTGCCTTGAAAAAGCCTCCTAGTCGAGAATGAAAGCTTGGCGAATCTCTATGCATATTACACCACGAAAATAAGCGGATTTACTACGCTATAAGCGTTCCTTGAATATTCATGATCTGGTGTATTTAAAATAATATTTGGTCTTTTTTTATTCTTGAGAATTTCCATATGACTGTTCTTTTTTCATTTTGGACATTTTCCAGATGGCTTTTGTCTTTAGTACTTGACAATTTTTAGATGATTACTCTTTTTTTTTACTCTTGACGATTTTCAGATAACTGACCTTTTCGACCTTTTTCATTCTTGACAACTCATTTTCATGCTTTGTGTTTTTCAGTTGTCTACTCTTTTTTCCTTGACGATTTTCAGATGACTACGCTTTTTTCCTTAGACGATTTTCAGATGACTATTTCTTTTTATTCTTGAGGATTTTGAGACGACTACTCATTTGTATTTTTGACGATTTTGAAATAATTGTTCTTCTTTTTTCATATTGATTGTGTCTATTTTTTAATGCAAACACTTTTTAAGTAGTTTCTAACTACTCAAATTCATATTGTTTGTTTTTAGCACATCTTTGTTAAGAAAGTACATGATTATATTATAGTATCATTTTATCTGTTCGTCCATCCGTCTGTGGACAACATGTCTGCAATAACTAGAACAATTTAAAATAATTGTTTTCGCATTGGAAAAGACCGGAATGTGAGAATGATGAATCTCGCTTTTCGATCCTTTTCTGATGCATGCCTTTGTCACTAGAGGGCACAAAATCAGATGAATTGAAAATAAATTTTATTCCATGTCTTTGCTACTAAATACCAAACTGAAAAACTTCTTTCTCGCTTTCGATACCATTTATAACGAAGACTAATTTGAGTAGCATTTCCTTTTCAAGTATAATGCACAGTTTTTCGCTAAGTGGCGTTAAGGTAATTTGCGATTTTCCCCATATATTTGAATCTAAAAGTCCGATTTCAAAAAACTTTTTTTCGCATCTGATACAGTTCTTAGTGTGAAACAATTTTGCATAGAGTTCCTAATTTTGGTGAAGAACTGTTTGCCACTAGAGGGCGTAAGTGTATATTTACGTTTCGGATATATTTGAGGAAATATCTGCGCTTCTGAAAGCTCGATTGAAAAAGTTTCTCTTCGGTTAGATATCGCTCACCACGCTAAATATTTTGCGCAAATTTTCTACTTAAAATAACGCAGTTTTTCCGCCAGGGGCTGTAAGATAAACAGTATATCCCATTTTTCTTAATATCTCTGTTTGTAACAGTCCGACTGAAAAATTATTTCTTTGTCAGACAGTTTATCTCATGCCAAATGTTTTCCATGTAATTTCAAAGTTTGCCATTTAAGGGTATAAATCCCTTTTCCGTATACAGCATATTTGCAGCAATATGTACGCGTCAAAAAAAAAACCGCTTGAAAATATCTGTGCCAAGTCAGATACTACTAACTATGAAAACATTTTTAGCACGTTTCCGGGGCAAAATAATGCACAATTTTTCCGCTGGGGGCATAAATGTTTAATTTATTTTTCTCGACATCTATGCTTATAAATATCCGATTTAGAAAATTCCTTCATTACCGGTTATCATTCACATCATGGAACATTCTGTATGCACTCGTGGGTTAATTGTAACTCGCTGTTCTGGCATTAGGTGGTGTTAACGCGTTTTTCTATTTACAACTGTATCACAGCTATAATGAATAAGCTTTATTTGCTTTCCGCTAAGCTAATGATAATGAATAAAGCTTCTTTCTAGCTGCTAAGTATAATGCTTCTGCTACTGAATGATATGCTTGTACTAAGCTTCAAATAGTGAATTCAAATGGTTGTTGTTACTAGTTAATTAAGAACATGAATAAAGTCTCCTGCTAGTAGTGTAGTAATAGTATTGAACAAACTTGTAACTGGTAGTAATGTTGTAGCAGTAATTAGGATGAATAAAGTCTTAACGCTGGTTGTTAATAGTAATAAACTAATGACATAAACCTAACAGCCAGACAGAGATCTGACAAAAACTATGAATTGAGAAAGACGTACTTACGACAAAGCTCTTTTATTATGTAACTCTTGATCATCCAACGCACACACACAACTCGTTTCACAATAATGAAGAATCAAACTAATCACATAGAACGAAGCTCTCAATACAACAACAACAACAAACTCTCTCCTTCACAACAACAACGCTCCCCTAGTATAACAACAAACGCTCTCCCTGGGTATCGTTGAACGCGCCTATTTATACTGGCTACCACCACGTCATGACTTACATTCATTGCCAGATCTCATTCAGCGGGTGAAATAATATTTCGTTCAGTAAGAAGATAATTTACATAGAAAAATAAAATAACCAGAGATAGTAAAATCAAAAGGAAAGTGAATATAGAGTATACGTTACACAGCTTCTAAGAGTATTATTGAAGAAATTCTTTTTTTTTAATGTATGACATTCGGTATAAAAAAATATTGGGAACATTATCCTCTTTAAATAATGCACAGCTTTCCGCTAAAGGGCGTAAATGTAAAACGTTTTTATCTCGCTAACTATGCTCCCAGAGAAGATGTATTTCAAAAATTCTCTTTCCTTATTACAGCTTCCGCTATGAAGGAAAACCTTTGCAACTTTCTGCTCTTCTATTAGTAAAAATTCTTTAGCCAAGGACTGCCAGCGTATATTTCTCTATGTGAAAGACTTTATTTGATTCTGAAAATGCATTCGAAACGTCTTTTTTTTCTAGGATACTTTTCATTATGAAGAGTATTTTGCTCCCATTTTCTTCTTTAAGTAACACCCAGCTTTTCCATTAAAGCACGTAAAGTTATATCACTTTATACTCCATACCTCTTCAAATTATTCAGTTTGAAAATACTTTTTTGTCTATGATATCTTCTGCTATGAGAAACTTTTTTGTGCACAATTTATTAATTTTGGTAAGACGCTTTTTGGCTGTTGCTGGAAAAGAGTAGCTATTTGAATTTGTGAATGTTTTATTAACTGTGGAAATAAGGTTAAATTTTTTCTATTATGACCGATTCCAGTGACTTTAAATAACCCCGCGCATGTTGCATGTTTTAAATTATGCACGTTTTTTCCCCAGGTGGTGTAAGCGTATTTTTTTAGCTGAATTTTTAGGTTTTACAAAAAATCTGCTTTGAAATATTTGTTTCGTGTCGGAAAGGATTCAAGAGAAAGAGAGAGAGAGAGAGAGAGAGAGAGAGAGAGAGAGAGAGATACAATAATGCTCAATATGTACTTAGTAGAACTGATTATTCGGTGTCACCTTTCTTGTTGAATATTGGTGTCATTGCTCACTCATGCCTTTCACGAGGGAGGTACAACTTCCACGGAACCGCTCTTTTGGAGCAGCCAAAGAGGAACTCCTTTGCCACGCTACTCTTTCGCAGAAAGCAGAAGGCTCTCACATTACTTTTCCACAGCGGCTGTACATTTTTCCTGATGAATTTCCATTGGCACCTTGGTTTGTTCTTCAAAATAGGCAGCGTAGCTGGTTATGGCATGTAAAGAATAATAACTTCCTGATGCTCCTTTCTCGCTGAGCTAAAAGGCTGTTTCAGTCCTTACTTGTGACATACTTCCATAACACGATTGGGTTCACAACATAGAATCTACATAAGTCTTACTTTTTCTTGCCCATCACGTCAGTTTACCGTTATATTGGCTCTTTCATAATCTTCCCAGTTAGCCTGTGATTTATAGCTTATGCATTTCCTACAAGTTTTTTTTTTTGTCTGTTATAGCTTTACTCATTTTTCCTGTACACGAAGGGTTTTTTACTTTTCTATTTTTCTATCAGTTTTTTTACTTTCCTGTCACAGCGGAAGCAAATACTTCCGTTGAAGACTCACTTGCTGATTTGCGCGCTACGCTAAAGCTCATTTTTAATTTTTTTTAGGTGAGGTTTCCTCTCTGACAGAACTCCTCGCAGTTTGTTCCTGGAAATTCTGCCTCACTTCGATGTTATTCAGTCAGTTAACTCTGTTGTATCTTAATATTGCTGCTGATCTCTTAAGTACTTAGATGTTGCTGAAAAAAGTTTCTAAGAATAGATGCTCCAAAAATATATATATATATATATAACGATAGATGCTAGTCGCTATGGCATATTCAGTTGTACTACTTTTCTTGTTCCTAACCTATTCCTTCACTGGATGTTTATGTGCACTATACTGTGATTATGATGTTACTTCTAAATTTTCCCCATCAATCGGCAAATCTGCATTTCTTGGAAAAGCATTGTACACTATCTACCAACAATAATTGGACACCTGTGATAGCAAAGGAAAACGAAGTTTATTCACCTTCAATAGTTGGTGGAGCCTCCACGAGCGGCGATTACAGCTGCGACCCTCCGGGGCATACTCTCAACCAGGCGTTGTATGACGGCTAGCGGTATTTTCTTCCACTCGGCTTGGAGAAGACAGATCAGTTCCTTCACCGATTTTGGACGGTGGGGGCACTCCAACTCGTCCCAGAGGTCCTCGATAGGGTTAAGGTCCGGGCCCTGGGCAGGCCAGTCCATTCGATTAACCCCATCGTCACCATACCAAGCCATGGTGAACCTCGCAACATGAGAGGTGGCATTGTCATCCTGAAAGTAACATGGGTCCACCCCGTAAAACTGCCACAACGTAGGAATCGCATGGTCATCCAAAATGGTGCAGTAGGTCTCGGCGTTGAGTCTACCAGGAATTGCGACCAAGGGTCCCGTGCCATACCAGGAGAAACACCCCCATAACATTATTCCACGGCCGCCGAACTCCACAGTTGGCACAGTACATTCCGGCAGGAGGCGTTCTCCAGGCAGACGCCAAACCCAGACCCTGCCATCCGAACGGTAGAGGGTGAACCTTGATTCGTCGCTCCAGAGAACATGTTTCCACTGTTCAACGGTCCACTGTCGACGTTCTTTGCACCACGTTAGCCGAGCAGCGCTATTAGACTTGGTGATCAAAGGCTTGTGGGCGGCAGCGCGTCCATGATAACCGAGCAGATGGGCTTCCTTACGGATGGTATTCATCAAAAGAACACTCCCGGATGCCTGTTGAAACTCCTCGTGGATGTGGCCCATCGATTTGGTGCGGTTCTTCCGAATTTCTCTGGCCAGCACCCGTCGGTCTCTAACTCCCAGTTTTGTGAGTCTGCCGGGTCGGGGCACATTCCGACAGTCACCTCTCATCTTCCACTTGCCAATCACGTAGGACTCTGTCGATTTTGTGTACTTGAACTCGCTGGATATGTCACGTATGGATCGGCCATTTCTGTGATACCCGACGATTACACCTTTCTCGAAATCAGAGAGCTCCGAACTGCGTGGCATCTTGCATGCGACTGGCTGCGTTGCTGTTTCCCACACGATATTTAACGGCGGCGGCCGTGACGTGTATCAGGACCGCAGATATCGTCGATTGCAGGGGTGTCCAATTACTTGTTGGTAGATAGTGTATATAAGCTTTGTTTTCTGATTTTTTTCTATTTATTGGAGGTTTAACGACCACCGTGAGCAACTCAATGGGCTATAAGCCATCGCTCGTCCCTAATTTGCGGCAACTGGTTCCAGGGAAGGGAGAGAGCCAGTGCTGTAAGGCAAACACAACATCCATGATTAACCGGAATTCGAACCCGGACCCATCTCGGACGAATGGTCATAAGCTATCCTTTAGACTTTAGACCACTGCGCCACCGGGGCGGCCTGGACTTTTAATTCCATTTCATTACTCTTGTCAGCAAGTTACTGTATCATACTCTGCAGCTCTGAAGAAGGGGTTATAGTGATCATATGGCTATACAGTGATATATATATATAGTAATAGAGCCAACCACAAGTAATTTACATTCCCAATACAATACTATCAAAAAATACCCTAAAAATCCTGAAAAAAGAATTAAAATAGCTAAATACAAAAAGATAGAAATTAGAAAAGTCCATACATTTTAAGGTTAAAGCATACCGGAGCACCAGACCACTCATCAGGGAAAGACGTCTGGAGTTCTGGGCAACTGAATCTGGGCAACTGAATCTGGGCAACTGAATATTTCAAAAGTATGCAAACATCTTGATTTATAATAAAAAAAAAAACCAGCAAATGTTCCATCTGTGTTTTCAAAATAAATAAATAAAAAATTAAGTAATTAATTGAAAAAAAGAAGAGAAATGAGGTAAACGTACCAATTCTTTTTATTTCAAAAATCTAGCACACCTAACATGCAGTGCAACTTGATTGTTATCTGATTACAGAGTCACATGCAGTGTCCAGAAAGTCGAATGCTGACCGTTTAACATCTTGTGCTTGGCACTCTTTTGGTAATTCGTGACATTTACGCAGTGAAGTGCACCAACCAACACACTAATAGAAGAATTCTCAGGTTCTATGCAACATATCAATGGCTTTTGCCCCATGAGCGCTTCTTTCTGATTTACGACAAATTATATGCAGAGACGGAAACGTATCAGCAAGTCAACTGGTAAAGAGTAGTTACCTGACTCAAACACTTCCTGACCCAAACTCAATTTTTTTTTTTTTTTTTTTTATGACTTTATCTCTGAACAGACATATAACAGATTACTGCGTAAATTTCCCCCCACTTTACTATACTGTTTCAAACACTCTTTCTGGCGTTTCCTTTGTAATATGTGATCAAACACAACCGTTAAATGTTTCCATACTGTTCGGTTACATATAAATAAATGCGTTTACGACTGACCTTTTACATATTTAACGTGTCATTGATATAAAACTTAAGTAAAATAGGTCCATTTGACATACAGACCCGAAATATTTCGTAATTTATTGGCGGATTAGTCAGGTGGGGCGTGCTGCCTATCGCCAGATTCTCCAGTTGCAATAAAAATTATGAGTTGACGATTTATTTTCCGCAAGGCGAATATTAACAACTACGTAAAATTTAAATTGGCTATAAAAAATTAAAAATGGCTGAAGAAAAAAAGTCCATATATACACCCAACAGACAATGAAATTTGCGCACCTAGAAGAAAACATGCTACAACCGCGAAACTTTGCAAATAGCAAGAGTGCGTACTGGTGTGCAAATGATCCACGTTTGGTGCAATTGCGCATGACCGCACACCCCGTGGTGGCGCTGCAAGCACGAAGAGGCAGCCTTATAAACCTGCGTGTAGTCGATGCCCCATGAAAGCGAAAAGCACCGGCCGACAGCAAGAGTACAGAGTGACAAGAATGCCGGGTAGACCCCAGAGACGTCGATTTACGCGATTTACGGACTTTGAGAGAGGTCATGCGCAATGGGGCTGAAAACCGCAGGGTGGACGGGGCGCCGTATAGCCCGCCACGTGGATCGTTCTGACCATACCATTCGACTGTGTTGGGAGCAGCACACACGTGACGGCACTGCCACACGGCGGAGCGGCTCCGGACGGATCACGAGGACCACCGGTAGAGAGGATCGACAGATCGTGCGCCAGGCGTGAACGGATCCCACGGGGACCCGGTCCATTACACAGGCAGATGTAGCGACTCCTGTGTGACCACGAACCATTTCCAGACGCCTCGCGGAAGTGAATCTGCGATTCCAGCGCCCCTTACGTGAGCTGTCATTAACACCAGAATATCGACGGCTTCGTGTACAGCGCTGCCAGGCCAGAGCGACGTGGACGGCCACAGACTGGCGACCTGTGGTGTTTAGCGATGGGTGACACTTCGTTCTGGGGACAGATGATCATCTTGTCCGCGTGTAGAGGTCCCCGGGTCAACGGCACAATAACGATCTCGCTCGAGCTCGACACCTCCCCCCACTGCAGGCATTATCGTCTGGGTAGTCATTGCCTACGATAGCCGATCAGCTCTAGTAGTGGAGCGTGGATGAGGTCCTACGTCCCCATGTGCTCCCATTCCTGGCCGGGATTCCAGGTGCGCTATACGAGCAGGATTACGCCCGCCCGCACACGGCTCGGGTTGCCCAGGACTGCCTACGCCATGTCCAGACACTTCCATGCCCTGCTCGCTCCCCGGACATGTTGCCTACCGAGCATGTGTGGGACCAGTTGAAACGCCGGCTTCCGCCGTGCCGCACTATCCGGGATTTGGAGCACACCGTCCGACACGTGTGGGCCAGTCAGCCACAGGACAACATCAGCCATCTTTTCGCCTTCATGCCGGACCGTATTGCAGCACATATCCCCGCACGAGGCGGTGCGACGCGCTATTGAAGATGACCGGACTGCGTGCCACAGATCCCTCTGTAATTGTCGTGCAGCTCTGTTTTTGGCATCATGTGTATCATTCATCTGTATCATTACGTCCATAAAATTTGAGTTCAATCCAATACTTCCTTCTTGGTGCACAAATTTCATTGTCCTTGAATGTATACGTTTATACAGTAGTGGCCAAAATTGTGGAAACCTTTTGCGAAAAGTGTATTTTTGAAGTTTGATGGCTCATAACATCACTTTTTTTGGGAGTAATACCATAAAATTATATATCAATGAAATATAATTTCATCGAAAATGTAATGCAATAAAGTTTGTTCAATTATATGTATTCTATGAAAAGGTATAGCCAAATAACCAGAAAAAAAGGAAGCACAACATGCTTAGGTTGATATGAATTAGCTTTCTTTCATTTGAATGTAGCCAATGAGCATGAGTGTTTAGAGAGCCAATCAGGTGTCATCTTGTTTTGGCAATGAGCAAGTCAGGTCACAGTAGGATTCAGCTATTGAAGAAGACATTTCTCAGTGTGTTATGTGATTGCTATCAAGTTGGTTGGGTTTTGTGTGTGTGTGTGTGTGTTCTTTCATTTAGTGAGTTTGTAAAACGTAATAGAATTAAAGAAATGGCGCAAAGAGTTGACTGGTCACCCAGAAATCGATGTAAAATAGTACTATTAAGTGAACAAGGCTACAGTTATGAAGAAATTAAAAGAAAAATTGGTGGAAACGTAAACAAAAGTGACATTTCTGAATTTTTGAAGAGGCATAAGGAGACTCAGTCACTACAAAACCAGACTGATAAAGGCAGGGAAAGATGCACAGCAGCAAGTGATGATAAAATAAGTAAGAGACTATGCCTAGGTGACAGAAGAAAATCATCTGGGTGTATACAAGATGAAATGGCGCAATGCAATATGAAGTTGAGTGCAAGGACTGTTCGGCGCAGACTGCAGAAATTTGGTCTAAAAGCTATATAACGAAGTAAATTTCTCCGTCATTTTTGGTCTACGCCGGGATTCGAACCCGAGGCCGCTTATTCCGGAACAAGTCGCTCTACCAACTGAGCTACGCAGACATTTGTTCTGATTCCTATCTGCCTTTATGTCGTGTGCGTCCTGCTGGCAGGTACGTCACATCCCCCCCGAAAGAGGGCCGGGGGCATGGCCCACGGGTCAGCCGTGACCATGAATCGTTGCAGGCAGCCATCCACTGTAGAACGTGCACTTGAGAACTCCCAGTCAATCTGCTGTGTGGAATGCAACATCACACATTTTTATTTTTCGAAGCGCTGGAGAAGGAATTCTCTGATTTTTCCTGTCTCGCGGTGTGGAAACAACATCACACCAATGCGAGATTTTGAACGGCCGGGTCATCCGGATAGTTCGGGCGCCATTATAACGAAGTAAATTTCTCCGTCATTTTTAGTCTACGCCGGGATTCGAACCCGAGGCCGCTTATTCCGGAACAAGTCGCTCTACCAACTGAGCTACGCAGACATTTGTTCTGATTCCTATCTGCCTTTATGTCGTGTGCGTCCTGCTGGCAGGTACGTCACAGCTAGAATTCCACGAAAAGAGCCATTTTTATCTCTCAAAAAAAGGTTGAAAAGATTAAACTGGGCTAAAACCCATGTTAACTGGACAGTGGAACAATGGGACAATGTTATTTGGAATGATGAGATTAAAATCTCCCTGTTTGGTAGTGATGGCATAAAATACGTAAGGAGAAGAATCGCAGAAGATTTGCATCCTGATTGCATTACATGTACCGTGAAACACCGAGTTAGTGTTATGATCTGGGGTTGTATGACATCAAAAGGTGTGAGCAGAATTTGCGTGATTAATGGGAATATAAATGGCCAACAATGCATTAATGAAATACTTGAGCTCAAACTGAAGCCTTCCGCACGTGTTCTTTTCCAAGATACTAAATCATTTATATTTCAACAGGATTCAGCTCCATGTCATGTTGCTGCTGTGTGCAAAAAGTAGTTTCAAAATAATCATATTCTACTGCTGTAATGGCCTGGGAACAGCCCAGACCTTAACCCCATCAAAAGTCTATGGAGCCGACTAAAGAAACCTGTTAGTCAGAAGCAACCCAGCAATAAAACCCAATTAATAAAAGCAATAAGTCAATCTTGCTTTCACATTATAGCAGCTGGAGAACTAAAAAACTTGGTTCGCTCCATGGGAAGGCGCTGTAAGCCCGTAATTAAAGCTAAAGGTTACCCAACTAAGTATTAACTGACATGGTGAGAATTTTTGTATATCTCATTTTTTCTATGTGTTTCACTTTTCTTCTTTATAACTGCTGTTCTAATACAAAATCCTTCATAAAAGTTATTTCATTACATTCTTGATAAAATTATCTTTCCATCGATATGTAATTTTATGGTATTACTCCAAAAAAAAAAAAAAAAAAAAAAAAAAGTGGTGTTATGAGCCATCAAATCTCAAAAATACACTTTTTTCAATTTTGGACACTACTGTATATACACACAGTCGAGTCACATTATTGTGACCACCTCCTACTTTTGACGTTAACAGCGTGCAGCCAATGAAAGAAGGCACGTGTCGTGAGCTGGCTTGGAGTGCATATGTATATAAGGTGTGCTGTACGCATTCTGAAAACATATCACTCGCTGCTGTCATGGATAAAAGGAGTGATTAACATATTTGCAAAAAGGGATGATTATGGGCTTTCGGGTCAAGGGTGGCAGTATTTCTGAAACAGCGGAGTTTGTGAACTGTTCGCGTGCGGCTGTTGCTAAAGTGTATCGTGATTAGAGAAATGACACCATTGCGAATAAGCCATTGATGTGAGAGGTGAACGTCGGCTGCGAAGGTGCGTGAGGGCCGATCGACAAGCTACAGTGGAGCAACTCAACGGCCGAATAAACCAGGGGCTACCGAAAGTGTGCCTAAAACGACAGTTCAGCGAACCCTGCTGCGTATGGGGCTCCGATGCAGACGGGTGATCCCTGCACCTATGCTAACGAAGATGCATCCGCAGAAAAGGCTTACATCTGCACGGCAGTATCGGAATTGGACCTTCGCTGATTAACAAATAATTGCCTTTTCCGATAAGTCACGTTTTTTGTTTCATCGAACGGGTAGACGTTAGCGTATAAGGCGAGAAACATCGGAGAACAAACGCTCTTCAACCATTGCTGGAAGAACACATTGGTGAGGGCAGCGTTATGGTCTGGGAAATGTTCTCGTGGCATTCCCTGGGTCCACTCATACCTGTGGAAAGCACTATGAACCGAATTCGTTATGAATCCATCCTTGCAGACTACGTACACCCATACATGCTGATTGTCTTCCCTGGGGCAGATGGGATCTTCCAGAACGACAATGTTACGTGTCACACAGCTAGAAATGTCCAAGAGTGGTTGGAAGATCACGATGAAGACTTCAAAGTACTTCCCTGGCCCCCTTAATTCCTCTGTCTTAAACCCAATTGAGCATCTGTGGGACCACCTCGATCGTATTGTTCACTCTAGGGATCTTCCACCTCGCACCCTCCAGCAGCTGTCAGATACACTGCAGTCTCCACATACCTGTTAACAACTTCCGGCACCTTAATGAATCACTCCCAGCGGTCTAGCTGCTGTCCGCGCTGCACACGGCGGTTACTCTGGATATTAGCTGGTGGTCACAATAATGTGACTCGACCGCGTATATATATACATACATGATCCGTCTTAACTATGTACAACAATTACGAATCAGTTTATGGTGTTTACAGTTTAGTGCTTCCTAGTCTGGGTGGAATTACTTCTGAGTAACGTATTTATAACGCCCTCACAGCTTTTCGTGACTTTACGTAAGACTATATTATCCTTGGAATCCGACGAGAGCCATCATATTTGGATTGGTTCGTTCTGTGTGCGATAGAATGCCGTTCTTTTCTTCTTTTTTTTTTTAATGCATCTGAGAAATCAACCTATCACAAAAAACACCGTCTCTTTTTTTTAAAAAAGAGATTCGGCAGACATCTGAAAAACATTAGAGAAATTAAGTCTCTTTTTTTTCATAAAAGAGAAATTTTCAAATCTTAAATAATTTAATTATGCATGGTTCTCTTGTTTCAATTTTAATTAAATTTAAAAAATCAGGGAAAATTAAAATTATTTTGGCTTCTCTTTACAGCGAACGGAGAAATTTAAGTTGATTCCTTCTCCGCGGTAGCCTTAGCTCTTAACACAACGAACGCCTCCCTAGGGCAAGCACAATCGCTCTCCCGCACTCCCTGTCGATGCGCTAAAGTCAGAGGCAGGGAAGGGGGATACCCGACGGTTACCTCTAGCCGGGTATCGTCAAGGCGTTCCGTCAGAGACTTCAGAATTACTCTTGTCCGTTCGACCTCGAACGCCGACCGAACCACAAGAGCTTTTCTCTTTCGCCAAACAATGTTTTCACATCGCCCTGAAGTCCAGTGAGAAGTTGATATCTTTGCCTAGTCGACTTAGCAGAAGTTAATCCTTTAGCATAGCCAGGTTTGAAGTTCTTAATTTATCCCCTTTCTTCACTCAGTGATACAAAACGATAAACACCCGCAGATAACATGAGCTCAAATTTACACATTAGCGTATACCACTACTTTTATCACGAAAATGATCCCCATTTTATCAAGAGCTCAACAGCATTCAACTGTTTACATGTATTTGTAATCTGTTACTGCCTGGTGCCAATCTCGTCTGGAGACATTTCCCGTACCAAGGACGCAGCTCAAAATGACGCAAACAAAGAAACTTTCCGATCGAATGAGAATATTAAAGCATATTTAGTCACGAACGGGATTTGAGAATCTTACAGTAACATATGAGCCTGGACCATAAGCTTTTGACTCGGTTCTGATGTATTTCATGACTTTTGCAGACATCCTACCTCGGACAGCAGATATCAAGCTCATCAAAGAAGAAATTAACAGGCTTACAAATCTTGGCTGGACCGCATTTGGAGCAATTTACCATCATGTGTTCAAACAAAAGAGTTTAGTCAACGCATCCTTCCAATTCTTAGATACGGATCAGAGACAGACCTTAACTGAAAAAAGACATACAGACGATGCAAACAACTCAAAGAACCCTAGAGAGATGTCTGCCTGGTGTAACAAAGGAAGATTAGAAAAAGAACCCAGTAGTCATGAAAATGATAGAGTTGGATGTAATCGTGGTCAAAGACATTAACATCAAGTGAAAATGGGGTGGATATATTGTAGAACTGACCTCCATTGGACAGTTCAAATACTTTACTGGACACAAAAGGACAGAAACCAGAAGAAGACCACGTGGGACCAGGCATGCAGTCAAGGGGCCTCTTTTTTTTTCCAAGGCTTTCCGGCGCCAAGCTACTTTCTACATAGCTGAATCGGATTTTTTTTTTAATTTATTTATTCAATCGTCGCCCATCAAAATCGATATTTCTTTTAACACAAGTAATTTTAACCGAGTTCTTTTTTTCTTTCTTCTTCACTCATTCTGACTTTATTATTTCTTTTTTTTTTTTCATGGTGGTTGTACACGAATCCGTAGATCTTTTATTTGCCGAAACCACCTCAGAAATAGCCAGCGAAGTAGGTATCAGACAGTATATATACGCAATGAGCCTGGACACATTGCCAGAAGAATAGACCACAGATGGACAACCAAACTTTTACACTGGATTCAAGGGACAGGAGAAGACCAAGAAGAAGACCACGTGGGAGATGGGTGGATGAAATTCGAAAGCATGCGGGAGTGAGATGGAGGAGACTGGTTCAAGGCAGGCCGTTGTGGAAGAAACTTGGGGAGACCTTCATCCAGCACAGGATTGATAATGGTTGACAATGATGATTGTTGCTGCTGCTTATGATATACACTGAAGAGCAATTGAATTAGAGACAGCTGGTGTTATGCAAATGTGGCGCTGTGGGCGGCCCTGTAAACGAAAACAACATGACGTATGCAGCGATCCGACCATGTAAGGAGTGATGCGACGGGAATCACGAAGAGTCGGACGCAGTATGGGTAAGACGAAGGATCTAAGCGCATTTAACCGTGGGCAAATTGTCGGGGCCCGACGAATGGGTCACTCCATCTCGGAAGTCGTGCAGGCACTGGGATTTTAACGAGCCACTGTGTCACGGGTGCACCGTGAGTACATCGAATCCAGTAAAACCATTCCTGCGAGGGCCAACTGCCGTGGCTAACAGCGCGTGGATGAGCGGGATCATCGTCGGCTAGCTCGCATTGTAACAGCGGATAGACGGGCCACAGTGCAAGAAATCACTCGGAAATTTAACGCTGGTGCACAAAAACGTGTAAGCAGCCGCACCATCAAGAACCATCACCTCGCTATGGGGTACAGAAGCCATCGTCCCACAAAGGTACCGCTGCTGACCGCACATCACAGGGTGCAAAGATTAGCATGGGCGCGGGAACATCGCCACTGGACCCTAGACATGTGGGAAAATATTGCCTGGACTGATGTGTCGAGACTCACGTTGGTACATGCGGATGGCAGGATACGAGTACGGCGCAAACTACATGAAGGGATGGATCCTTCTTGCCAGCAGGGTACTCTTCAAGCTGGTGAGGGTGGCATTCTCGTCTGGGGACTGTTTACGTGGACTGAAACGGGACCCCTGGTACGTGTGACATCTCTCTCACAGGTCAACGTTAACGGGATATCCTGGACGACCATTTGCTCCCGTTTGTGCGTCTTCAACATCCCACTGGGGACCTCATTCTGCACCAAGACAATGCACCGTGCCATCGCTCCCGAATTGTATCCGAATGGTCGAATCAACACTCCACCGACGTGACCTCGCTTCCTTGGCTAGCTAGGTCACGTGACCTCAATCCCATCGAGCACATCTGGGATGCCCTCGAGAGAGATGTTCGAGGCTCTGACCCCCCTCCATCAAATCTTCGTGAACTGTGGGAGCTTGTTCCGGGGTCGTGGATCCGTATGGCATCCCAAAGCTTCCGGTGTCTTGTCGAGTCCATGCCGAGACGAATCGCCACCGTCATCAGGGCGAAAGGTGGTGCTACACGTTACTAGACAGGTATCTCTAATTCAATTGCTCTTCAGTGTACAGGGTGCAAAGGAAAGTCCCTTTAGCCTGGAATAACTTGCGAACGGAGAGAGGTACAGTTATGCAAGTGAGATAACGGTATAGTAAAGGGACTACGTCCGATCGAATGCAACCGATAGCAGCGCCCTTAATGGCGAAATGCGGAAATTAGCCATTGTAAGTCTAAAACGAAAAGAGATAGAGCAAAATTTTCAATTACAAAGTTGTAGAGCATCAATTAATTAGTACAAGACGACATTTGTTTTACACGGATAAGATACATTGTCGCCTGAATACCCTACAGTGTCCGAAATCGATGCGCGACGATTCGAATCTGCATATTCACATTTCGCAAATGTAGCCGTATGCAAATGCAGATTGTGACGTTGTACCGTACCTACAATATAAAAAACCAGTAGCAGGATGTACCCTGATCAGAAGTTTAGGTCTACGTACGCTGTGTGAGAATGGCGAGCTTGGATTTCTGGGGTTACGTAAAAAATCAGGTGTATGCAACAGCGCCTACAAGTCTGCTGGATCTACGTCGTCGTGTTACAGATGCTTGCAATAGTGTGACACCTTCCATGCTGAGGAATGTGCATGCAGAGTTACTTTCACGAATACAAATGTGTATCGTGGGTAATGGCGACCTGTTGGAACGTACTCGACATTAACTTTTTATCACTGTGCACCAGTTTGCCTTTTTTGTTTTTGTTTTGTCTGACGTCATCAAACTGTATTGACATAAGTGCGCATTTATGCAATAAATTGTGTGCATTTGCTTATACCTATGCCTGTTCCCTTCAAACGTTCACAGAAAAGGTCGCGCATCGATTTAGGACATTTTAGGGTATTCAGGCGACAAATTTATCTTATCCGTGTAAAACAAATGTCGTTTTGTGCTAACTAATTGATGCTTTACAACTTTGTAATTGGAGATTTTGCTCTATCTCTTTTCGTTTTAGATTTGCAATGGCTAACTTCCGCATTTCGCCACCAGGGGCGCTGCTATCGGCTGCATTCGATCGGGCGTAGTCACTTTACTATACCGTTATCTCACTTGCATAACTGTACCTCTCTCCGTTCGCAAGTTATTACAGGCTAAAGGGACTTTCCTATGAGATAGGTGCATGCAATTCGAAAGCACGCGGGAGTGAGATGGAGAAGACTCGCTCAAGACAGGCCGTTGTAGAAAAATCTTAGGCAGACCTTCGTCCAGCAGTGAATTGATAATGGTTTACAATGATGATGATGATGATGATGATACAGGTGTATACATATATTCGATTTCAAAGGTTTTTGTGCGCCCCCACCCCTACATATCTGCTGGAGTTGATAACGCCTGGACACTGGACGACAGGTCTTCGGAGCGCCAGGGCACTTCTTTTTTCAGGTGTGCACCATTGCGTGGGAGATGGGTGGATGAAATTCGAAAGCATAACATGGAAGAGAATTTCTCAAGATAAATAGTTGTGGAAGAGACTGAAAGCGATCATGCAGCAGTGGACTGAGAATAAATAGTTCGTGACAATAATGATGATGATAAGGAGCCGCGGATGGCTTAGTGGTTAGTGTTTCCGACTGTCGATGCTGGGTCCCCAGGTTCAAGCCTGGGCTGATCTTTCAGAGATGGTGTGATTTACTAACAATCGCTGAATATCCGCCGTGCATCGGACGAGCACGTAAAGTGATGGCCCCCAATCTGGACCCACTGGTAAAATGGGTATCCTTTCCTATGTCCCCCCTGATATTCTCTCACCCATCTATGTGCAATATCGTACTTGTATGGTGGCGCCATCTACTGTACTCTAATCTCACTACAAACTGTTCTGTCAAAGTCGCTAGACTTGCTCTCATTCCTTCCGTTTCTGTGTCCTGCCCAAAAGGCGATCTCGCTGTAGGTGGCTGGGACCTAAACTCTACTCCCTGTGGACGGAAGTCCTACATAAAAATGACAAATCCTGCATCCTCACTGTGTCTGATGATGATAAGGTAATAAAGGGGGAAATTATGCTTAACAGCAATCAGTTGCTTGGAAACCGATCGTGCATACTGGCTACTGTTTCGACACTTGAAAGAAGAAAGGGTGAAGGTAAGTTATTGAGTAAAGTAATTCTGTCTGTCGGCAAATGACATCACTAAATCCAGATTAGCACATTTGTTTCTCAGGTATGCATAATCTTGGTAAAAAGCACTCCACCCAGTTATAAAAAAAAAAAGGCGCATGTGAAGACATCTTATCTGTATTTTTCTGGTTTTATAGCTGTGTTTTGTCCTTGAAAAGGTGCTTAAAAACTTGATTCGTAAGCGCCTGTCACGCTGCAATGTCTCGTAACGAGATTACATCAGTTCGGCTAGCGGTCGTAAAGAAAGATGTTGCACACAGAGAAAAGGAAAATTGAGGCCGTTATCTACACAGTGCTGAGCACACACACTAAAGCCAGCTCACTCTGAAATACCAGGATGAAGTCGAAATTTCCTAAGATAAGTGATATAAGAGCGAGAAAGCAATTCACACGGATGATATAGGGAGGCAGATGAACTACTGTATGTCACATTCATCTTTCACGTTGCGCTCATCTTGATGCGGATGGGAGAAAATGAATGCGCTCTTAATTCAACTGAATAAATTAAATATATAAATATCTCTACCGCTTTGTGCTTCTACGAGATGGCGAAAGAGCAGAAAGCTTTAAAAAAAGACGTGTTGACCTTCATTTTCAACAGATTTTTGCTTTGATAACTCTTAGTAATAATAATAATAATGCAGGGTGGGAATTTAGTTATTTGTGAGTCCAGAAAGCCTCAAAAAACTAAAACGAATAGCATACAAAGCAAAGAAAAAAAGAAAAACGTAGGAGTAACCAATTGGTTTTCAGATATGATAAAAATACGAAACCTTTATAACGAGGAACAGTACACCAATTAAGTAGTAAATAGTAACGCTGTACTAGTGATCCGATTTATTGGGGTAGGAAATAAACACATAAGCGTTTCCAAGCTTTCGCACATCAACCAGATGGCTTTTTCAAGGAAGTTAGACAGAAACTGCAAACTGAAAAATAGAACGCTTAACAATTTGAACGTGGGAACTTGACAATAAATAGATGCGACTTTTCAGGAGGGATGTTATTATTTATTGTGTCGGATTTTTTTTTTTTTTTGAGCTTTTTTTTCATTCTAGATTGGTACCAACAGTAGAATTAGGAGCTTTATGGCCGTTATATTCACCTCCAAAAACATAACAAAAAATTGAAGCTTCATTCGCTTTCGATTCAATATAGTCCTAAAAAATAAAGGAAGCCAATAAGATAGCGTTGAACAAGCCGCTCCGGTTGGCCGAGTGGTCTGAGACGGGACCGGGTTAGAGTCTCTGATGAGGGATGGATGATATGTTTGACTGATGACGCTGGTTCTCTCTCTTCTCTGGAACCAGCAGCCCCAAAGCAGGGACGGGCGACTCCTTGTAGGCCTTTGAGTTGCTTAACGTGGTCGTCTAATTGACTCCGAGGCATAAACTCATCACAAGACAGTTAACGCCCCTTCCATTCTTGAAGGCGTTAAGTGTCTTGTGATTTTATTTCTTAACATTAGGTTTGGGCATACGTTTCCAGAGTTTTGTGGTCGAATATAAACGTCGCACTTACACTGGCAAGTCACATTTAAATTTTAATCTTTCTAACTGTATTGTCAATTCGCGAATTCATGCTTAACTGCATTGTCAATTCTGTTGTCGACCTGGCGGCATCTTCGTCCAGAAGAGCTTGCAAATCTGCTCTCTGCATCCCCTTCGGCCGTCCGCTACACTGCTTGTCCTACACGCTGCAATCAGGACTTCTGATTTCTGCAAACCACTCACGACATGTGTTTACACCTAAAGCTTTGTTAATCTGTAGCTATTTTCCCGAAACTCAACATGGTCCACACAGTCATTACTTCTGTTGCGATTTTCCCGAAACTGAACTTAATCTTCAGACAATGACGAATATGCAACTTGTCGGTTGCTATGTCCCAGCTCAACTAACAGCACAGGTTGTCACCGACACGTGTCGGTGGACACATTACTCCAACAGCATGAAATTCTGACAAAACTTTCACCTTTTCGCTTTTACAGCCCTGTACGTGAAGCACCGGAAACTTATGCATAGACCTAAAGGCGACCGCATGCAGACACACACGTTTGAATGACACGCCAGCGAATGGGGAGTTTTGTGCCTGAGGCGGTATGTAGCGTGGATTGAAGCAGGAGTGAAGCTCTTCAACGCCTTCCTGAAAACCATTTCACCCCACGCTACATGCCGGTTCAGGCACAAAACTCCCCCATTCGCTGGCGTGTCATTCAAACGTGTGTGTATGTGGCCGCTTTAATAGTTTTGCTTGCGTGTCCTGTTCATCGGAAGATAAAGACCTCTTCCTCGATAGTTTTGGGACATCAGTTTGATGAAGCAGATAAGGAGAGGCTACTAGCAAAGATCCGATCCAGGCATTTGACAAGTTTCTGAACTACTCCAGAATAACCAAGCAGGTTAAAAAATTGTTGAACCCTTGGAAAAGTCTTGTGTAACATACTCCAAAAGGGTTCTAGCTCGTAAGATGGCGCATATGGAAGCCCATGCTACAGGCTATCGCTTGAAATAACCCGGGGAAATATCACATTATAATTATAGTCAACTATGAATATAGTGAACTCTGTTATAGTGAACATTTGACTATAGTGAACCTAAACCATTGGCCCCGACCTGCAACATCGGAAACGTACATTAAAATTTTCGGTTATAATGAACCTAAAAAATAAAACTTCAAAGAAAAGAAAGTGCTTGTAACATGAAATTGTAACTTATTTCAAAACAAACCTTCTTGTAAAAACTTGAAAGAATGTGTTGAGAGCAATATTGTAGGCCTACTACTCCTTAAGTGCATTGAAGGACAAAGGTAGGATTAAAAACCTCAGCAACATCAAGCTGGGGGTGTTCCTACCCGCCAACACCACGTCAGTCCTCCAACCCATGTATCAAGGTGTGATTCGCTGCTTTAAAACCTATTACAGAAGACAAGTAACGCTTCATTGAATCCAAGCCTTGGATCCAAAGCAGAACACATCAATAAATGTTCTGAAAGCTGTACGTTTTGGAAACAAAGCGTGGAAGAGTGTGTCAACTGTCACTATACAGAACTGTTTCCGGAAGTCTGGTTTGGCTACTGGACGTGTGGCATTCGAAGAGGAGGAGGATGTGCCTCTGAATGACCTGCTTCAGCATATCGGTGAGAATTCAACTGAAGCTGAAGATTTTATCGATGCTGACTTAAGTTATAATGAATGAAATCTCGTTGGAGGAAGCTATTGTCGAGGCTGTGAAAGGCGGTTCCAGCACGGAACAAAACGAGGCTGAAGATGACGAGGACGGTAATGGAGATGGTGTTTCAACAGTGAAAGAGGCGTTGGAGTGTGTCAGGACAGTGCTAAAGCTTCTACAATGTATGGAAAATCTAGAATATTTCTAGGAACTTTGGAGGGTGTCAGGACTGTGCTAAAGTTCCTAGAATGCATGAAAAAATCTAGAATTTTTCTAGGAACTTTGGAGGGTGTCAGGACTGTGCTAAAGTTCCTAGAATGTATGGAAAATCTAGAATATTTCTAGGAACTTTGGAGGGTGTCAGGACTGTGCTAAAGTTACTAGAATGTATGGAAAATCTAGAATATTTCTAGGAACTTTGGAGGGTGTCAGGACGGGACTAAAGTTCCTATAATGTATGGAAAATCTAGAATATTTCTAGGAACTTTGGAAGGTGTCAGGACTGTGCTAAAGTTCCTAGAATGTATGGAAAATGTAGAATATTTCTAGGAACTTTGGAGGGTGTCAGGACTGTTGCTAAAGTTCCTAGAATGTATGGAAAATCTAAAATATTTCTAGGAACTTTTGGAGGGTGTCAGGACTGTGCTAAAGTTCCTAGAACGTAACGAAAATCTAAAATATTTCTAAGAACTTTGGAAGGTGTCAAGGACTGTGCAAAAGTTCTAGAATGTATGGAAAATCTAGAATATTTCTAGAAACTTTGGAGGGTGTCAGGACTGTGCTAAAGTTCCTAGAATGTATGGAAAATCTAGAATATTTCTAGGAACTTTGGAGGGTGTCAGGACTGTGCTAACGTTCCTAGAATGTATGGAAAATCTAGAATATTTCTAGGAACTTTGGAGGGTGTCAGGACTGTGCTAAAATTCCTAGAATGTATGGAAAATCTAGAATATTTCTAGGAACTTTGGAGGGTGTCAGAGCTATGCTAAAGTTCCTGGAATGTATGGAAAATGTAGAATATTTCTAGGAACTTTGGAGGGTGTCAGGACTGTGCTAAAGTTCCTAGAATGTATGGAAAATCTAGAATATTTCTAGAAACTTTGGAGGGTGTCACGACTGTGCTAAAGTTCCTAGAATGTATGGAAAATCTAGAATATTTCTAGGAACTTTGAAGGGTGTCAGGACTGTGCTATTGTTCCTAGAATGTATGTAAAATGTAAAATCGGGTGTAACAAAAGCACAGGCTCTAGAAAAAAACATAGAGAAAATACTTATTAAAACTTAATAAAAAAGATTTATTAAAAACATTTTTCCCTAAAGTAGTTCAAAGAAAAGAAGATATTTTAAAAATGCAAGGTGTAGTCTATGAGGCAATATGTAGTTGTGGACTATCTTACATAGGTAAAACAGGTCGCAGACTAGAAACTAGTATAGCAGAGCATAAAGCTGCTACAAAAAATTGCTCCAACAAGACTGGCTTAGATAGGCATGTTAGAGAAACTAGCCACAGTATGGATTGGAATTCCTTTAAAGTAATCAGTTTCCAAAGCAATTTTCAAAAAAGAAAGCTAAAAGAATGAATAGAAATTGAGAAAAATCAAATTCCACCATCAATGACTGCGAAGGATTTTCCCTGCCGAACATCAGGCAGGATTTAATGAACAACAACCGTAACCGTCAAGGTTAACCGTAACCGCGATAGTAACGGGAATAAGTGACAACAAAAAGACATCCTGAAGGAGGAGAAGAGTTTTCTCCGAAAATTTGCAATTAAAATAAAAAAAATTCCTCGTAAAAATTCCATAATAGTAGCTTTTGATTTATTAAAACTCTTCACAGCAAGCAGCAGCACATAACAGACAATTTTCGTGTTAATTGAGGTAAGGTAAAATTAATTTTGTTTACTTAATTTAATGAATATACACTACGTACATAAAAATATTATTTTTTAGATACATATGTACATATTTTATTTTCTTGCTCACCATTCCATTCAATTCAGGTTGAGGGAAGACACTTCGGTTTTAGTGAACTTCGGAGTGACCGAAATATGCGAGTCTGCAGAGGTTTGCTATAAGCGGAGTTGACTGTATATGGTATTTTATGTTATTTGTGATTTTTTTTCCTGATAACCTGTAGTATCACAAATGCATCATATAAATAATCCGCTAATTTTACAACATCTACATGCAACATGTGCTAGTCAATTTTAGGGAACATGAAATTAAAGCACATACAGTCAAACCTCGATTTAACGAACTTCAAGGGACCAATAGTTTTGTACGTAAAATCGCGGAATTCTTTAAATCGAGGAAGCCTTTCGAATCAAACATTTTTTTTTTTTTTTTTTTTTTTTTTTTAAGGTTTAACGACCACCGCGAGCAACTGAATGGGCTACAAGTAGTCGCAATGAAACATTCAAATTAAGCTAGTGCTCATAACAGAATACGTAAGCAGCTAATTTATCTTTGTTTCAGTGAAATTTAAATTATGTACAGTACTTTTAATTACGAATTTATTATCAAAAATGTTATAATACGTGCACATTTACTTTGCTCATTAAATACATAATTCGTAGATATTAGACTTCAATATGTAGCATCAAAATTTATGCGTACTTTAAAATTGCAAGAAAAATTAGATAGTGGATTTTTCCCCCGAGCATTTTAGCGTCTTAAATAATGATTTCAGGATCCTAAACTTCGTAAAACAGAGCATCAATTAGTATAAATTAACTTGCAAAAACAGAATATGTGTTGATTACCTTTTTACACTGTGGAAAAGAAGTGTTTTAGAGAAGATTGTTTATGCTTTTTCTAAACGTTTATCATTATGAATTGCAGCTTCAATTTTATAAAGTGCATGAAAAACGTTATCATAAATATCGAAGGGCATCGAGTACTTTTTACCACATTCTATACTGTAACCAGCATCCCTAAAGCAGCTAACTTCCAGTTCTGCTTCATCTTCTTCATCAGAATCGGATACATTTAGTCCGATCTGTTCATGGAAAACATCATCAAGGAATTGCATTTGGGCTAATTTTTAATGTGAAAATGCTGGTTAACATAGTTTTGTGGTTTAAAAAAAATGTTCGCTAAATTGAGGAAATGTGTTCGTTAAATCGGGAAACGCCAAGCATGCATTTCAATGTGGCTCCGTCGGGACCATAAAAAATGTACGTAAAATCGAGGAATTCGTTAAAGCGCAGTCCGTTAAATAGGGGTCTGACTATATATGGATAATATACACTGGTGTGCAAAAATTAAGGACGAAGAGGAGAAATTAGCATAACAACAGAACGAGCATGCAGAACGGACCGAAAGACCACTCAGGAGATAGACTAGGGTCCGGTACGGTAAGGCATGCGCATATATTAGCTGTATGAAGTAGGCTAGGGGTGCGGGGGAGTGTCGGAAGGGTATAAAGCACACGGGAGGTGTACGCTCAGCAATTCGGTGAAAGCTATTGCACGGTGTGCATAGGTTTGAACGACGTCGAGTTGCTGCCACCGCGTGATATGTCCAACAGGCAATCCAGTAGACGACATCTGAATTACTTTACCCGAGGTCGCGTCATTGGGAAGTTCGAAGAAGGTCGAAGTGTGACTTGTGTGGCCGAGGAGTTCGGGATCGCTCACAGCATCGTTTCATGAGCATTTCAAACGACAGGAACAGCTGTCCGAGAGTTTAGCAGTGGTCGTCCACGAGCAACCACGACGGCGGACGACCGGTATATTTTCCTACAGGCGAGAAGAGACAGACGGCAGACAGCGGGAGAAATCGCAAGGCACATGCAACAGACAAGTGGACGTCCGTTATCGCGTTTTACCGTGGCCAGGAGGCTGCACAAATGTGGTCTATTTGTACGACGACCAGTACGGTGTGTGCCATTAACGTCTGCTCATCGGAGACGGCGGTTTCTGTGGTGCCAGGAACGGATGAGAGCCGATTTATTCTGACGAGCGATTCTGAACGTATACACATCTGGAGAGAGCAGGGAACACGCAATCACACCTCCAACATCATCGAAAGGGACCGGTTTGGAGGTGCCGGAGTTCTCGTTTGGGGTGGTATCATGCTTGGTAGCCGTACTGACCTCCACATCTTCCAAGGAGGTTCAGTCACTGGTGTCCACTATTGTACCGAGGTTCTCCTGCGTCACGTGTGTCTGTTTAGAGGTGCTGTGGGTCCTGACTTCCTCTTCATGGACCACAACGCTACACCTCATCGTACAGTGGCTGTCACAGAGCTGTTGGAGAGTGAAGATATTGAACGCATGGATTGGCCCGCAAGGTCCTCGGACCTAAATCCAATCGAACACGTGTGGGACCTTCTCGGGAGACGCTTGGCAGCACGTCACCAGCCGCCAGCAGCGAGTCCGCAGCAGCGATTGGTGCTACAAGAGGAATGGGCCGCGATGCGTCAACAGCTCCTTGACAACCTCATCCTCGTTGCAGGATTTACAACGTCTTGGACAGACGTTGTAAATCCTGCAACGCAGTCAGGGGTGATCATATCCCCTACTAAATAAAGACCGGATTTTTCTTGGCAGGCGCCTGTCACATGGACGTTTCTGTCTTCTGTCCAGTTGTGCTCGAAGCTACCTTTTTCAATAAAGTGTCTTTGTATCCTTTGTATTCCTTGTTTGGACGGTTTTGCTCACTTGTCCCATATTCGTACATCTTGGGGATCTTATGGTATGATTTGAGTCGATGCGGAGCACTTCTGCACGACGTTACATTCGAAAAACCATCTCGTCTTTAATTTTTGCACGCCAGTGTACAAACCAAATCACGACCGTGTCAATCAGTGTCAAACTACATATACCGGCCACTAAATTAGAAACTTTTTTCAATTCCAGGTTGGACATGCTTTAGCCCGAATTACAGCGCGTATGCGGTTAGGTATAGACTTAGCAAGATATTGGAATGCATCTACGTCTACAGCATACCAGGTGTTCACCAGACAGTCCTTTAACTGGCTCAGAATTGACGGAAGGGGACTTTGCTCCCTGGATCTGATTTTCTAATATCACCAATCATTCTCAATGAGCTTCAGATCCGGGCTTTGTAGTGGCCAGGAAAGATGGTGGAGGTCACTGACATACTCACTGAACCACTGCAGAACGCATCTTGCGCGATGGACAGTAACATTGTCGTTCAAGAAACAGGCGTCATCTGCTGAATAAAAAGTCCGTATTGCAAGATGGACTTGATCTGCAACAATGTTGGGATAATCCTTGGAGCGCCCGACTTTCCAACCATATCAGGGGTCCCGTTCCGTACCAACAGACCGTGCCCCACACCATGGCATCACCTCCACAACTTTGAGTTGCGTTTACAAGAAAAGCTGGGTCCATTGCTTTATGGGACTCCCACTAAACTTTCTGCCTACAGTTGGTACAGAACAAGGTGTACCGCGACTCGCCGGATCACATTACCTTTTTCCAGGCTTCTCTAGTCACGGTGTTCTTGATGCCACTATAGACGAACTTTCTGCTTCTTCGCAGAAATCAATGGTTTCTGTATAAGCATGCGATGCCAATAACGATCCTGTTCAACTCCCTAGGTTCGTTGAGACATAGGGCGCGAACACCCTTCATTGAATGCTTCGGTCAATTGCTTCAAACAGGAAGTACCTTTTTCCGTACAAGCTTTCTCAGACGACGGCGAACTCGTTCCCGACAGATTTTTGTCCTTCCACCGTTATTCCTCTTGGACAAGCATGTGGGTTATTTTTCCACTGATTAAAGACAGGGACGTCGCTAAACTTCGAAATCAGGATGAGCGACGGGAGGGCGAGCATTTTTTTTGGGGGGGGGCGAGATTGATAGCAGTTTCTTTTTTCTTTTTTGTTTTTACGAAACACTGGAAGAACTAATTTTTAATGCTTTTCACTACCTGCTACAAAGGAATTTGTGCAACCCTACACACACACACACACACACACACACACACACACACACACACACACACATACACACACGACTTTGGGCTTTGACCAGTTACGCCACTGGTGTGAGATGCAAGTGTTGCTGCAATGTCGCCTTCAACTTTTTGCTGGCTCTGAATGCATTGTCTTAAATTGCTTTTCAAAATTTTGTATTTTTCTTTACGAAAATAGTACTGTACTTGAACAATTTAGAGGATGTACTTGAACAATTTAAGGGAAAACGTCGTTTTTGTTTATCTAAATCAAATTCTAAGTTGCGCCACACAGACACAATACCTCTCCTCTTCCCTCCTTAACACTTCCTTCCTTCAAGCCAGCGACATTGTCTTGCACTCCTCTCCTACAAAGCTGTCGTCAGCCACTTCCTGCACTTTCATTGTCCTGGGGCAGTCTTAAGGACGATAGTGTATCTTTAGACTCCACTTTCCGTGTTGAAATCCCCTAATTTGTAAAAAAAAAAAAAAAAAAAAAGCCAAATGCCAGAGCAATTAGTAATGACCTTCCTCATTAATTCCCAGCCTCCCCATTTGTCTCCCTGACCATACTAACATGGAAAAGAGGCTTAAACTAAGGAATTGGCAGAGTGGAGGGCAATGGAATTTTCATGGCCCTGCTGTTTTAATAACCTTTCTACGGGGAAGTAAACAACGCAATTCCTATGGAAAAATTCGTAGGGATACATGTAATAAAACACAACACTTATTACTTGGCAAAGTCCTGCTTATATTTTAAAGTTTAAATATACTGAAAAATGGTCCATTTTGAACTGGGTGGGCGGCAGGGTGGGCAAAACAAGCCCACCTTCGCATCTCTTCAGGGACATCCCTGAATACATGAGCATTTAATATTTTAGTGTAACTCTTTAAATTTGGATTTAAGAGTTGAATAGATCCTCATCGCATTGTATAGTACGTTCTGTTCATTAACGGTATGGCATAGAAAATTCACTAGTACTGAGTAAGTGTTTTTTGTCGGATTGTATTCAGTTGACGCCAACTCCATATTGGAATCTGGAAGTAGACCGCAACGTACCGGAATCTCGTGAACGGATTAAACACACGTGAAAAGCCAAGCGAATCATCTCTCTATCTCTGTGAGGTTGATAACCGTGATGCGAAATACTGTTCTATGCGTTTTCCTTTCAGCCACAAAGCAAGCTTAATATAGAGTAACGACACTAATTACACTGTTCCAAGTAATTAAAACATAAACATCTTCTTAAATCAAGAAAAAAACAAAAACAAATTGAAGGTAGCCTTAATTTCTCAAAACTACTGACGATTGTCGATGAACAGCAGTCTTAAACAGTTGTGATCAAAACTACTGACGATTGTTGACGAACAGCAGTGTTGAACAGTTGCCTTAATCACATGCTGAGACACGTGACCACTTATTCAGCATATGCGCTGCGTAAGTTTCGTTTAGGTTCATCTGCATCGAGGTTTCTAATTCAGTGTCCGGTGTGGGTTCTAGGTTCTCTGATATACAATGTCATTTTACAGGGTACGCCAGCCAATCGTACAAAGTTGAGCCATAATGTGTCCAAGTTCATCAATGTGCAATATTATGTGTCTACCTACGTCATCAATGTGTAATATTGAATTGTAATACATGCCGTAAAATTGAATTACGGTACACATCTGGCAGTTATGTTAAAGGTATGGAATCACAGTATATAGTTCCCAAGTTATATACAATATCGAATAGAGCTATATGTCGACAACCATAAAATGTCAAACGTATTGTGTGTCAGTTACTTACACAGTCAATTGTGCTACCTCCTTGGATGGTGTCGAATTGTTATTTGTTTCGGTAAATAGTGCTGTTCAACGCTAAATCACAGTAATTTTAATTACAGAACGTTTTGCGATAACGTATTTTCTTCTCAATTAAAAGATAATGCATTTCCTTCTCTGTTAACCCAGGGATGATAAACAGGATGTGACGTACCTATGATAATCAGGATGTGATGTACCTATCTCAGCACGTTTCAAAATGGCAAGTTGCAGCGATAAGCCTTCGTCGGTGTAGTTCAAGCGGCAGAGTATCCGAATCCGGAGAAGGAAGATGTAGGTTCGAATAAGATCATCGATAAATTCGGGCTTTTACGCTGTAACGAAGCAAGACGATTCTCAGTTGCAAATGGGCAAAGTGCCCTCTCGGTGGCGCAGTGATCTAAGTGCTGGTTTCTGACCATTCGTTCGGGTTCGAATCCCAGTGAGGAATGTATGCTTTGTTTGTCTTTCGGCACTGGCTCTCTCCCTTTCCTGAAACCAGTGACCCTAAATTAGGGCCGGAGAACTTCTTATAGCCCATTAAGTGGCTCACGGAGATGCGAAACCTCAAATAAAGAAAATGGACAATGTTCTCGTGAAGAACTAAGAGAATCGGTTAGCATTCGCATTCGTGAGCGCCGATAAATCAAGTTCTGGTAAGGAGAAAGGATAAATACAAAATTTGGTGAGCGTGGTGCTGTGCCTAGTTTGGGACCATTGTCAGCTTTATCCTCCTTAAGAGTAATCCAAAAATATATTTAGTACACGCAGACAAGTTTTCGTTTCTCGAGTGCAACCGGTGAATCTGAGGGGAGAGTTGAACAAAATGTCTCAAATATGAAAAGAACTCGCCCATACAATGCTCGTTTGGGAAAATTCTTTCCAAGCAATTCATTCAAAGGACGAGAAAAGAGGCTTGCAGGAAGTAGAAATCTTAAATTTAAGCCTGGTGTTTTAATCAAGTAAGTCCAGTGCCCTGTTTCCCTTCTATGGTATTCTGACTACTCATAAATGAAACTAGACGAAAATGGATTTTGGAAAAGGTACATGCACTTTTTCTTCTTTTTTTTTTATTTGGCAAGCAGATTACGTTGCCATGATGCAAGATTGCTGTGACAAGTTAGTTTATCGGTATGTTATGTTTCTGCTGCAAGTTATGTTACGTTTTGCTTTCAGTTTTGTGCTAACAACTTACTTCTGCTTAATGTTTACATGTGCAAATTTTATCCAGTGATCTAGATACCTTACGAATGGATGGAAAAGGGGAAGTAACTGAATAGGCACTCTCACTAAATATTAATGAAGAAAAAAGCTCGTGTAAAAAGAAAATTATTTCATTCTTCACTAATAACATTTGGAATTATCGTCCAGGTACTCATCTGGGTGTTTCGATTACCAGTTCCCATAATATTACAGAACTGGGTACCAGAATTAAGAAGGAAATCAATAGAAATGTATGAATCGCTTAAGCATGACTTAGTCCTTTCAAGAGTCTAGACATAAATAGCAAAAACATTCGGAAATGCAGTAGAACACGCTTATAAAGGACCCATATCTAGGGAGATCTCGGATTTAACGAACAAAACAAGAACTTTTGTTTGGCGTAATGTTGACTCAAAAACTAATCTGATGGTTTTTAACGAACAAAATTTAATGAAGTCCCGGATTTTAAAGCTAAGATGATCACTTTTAACATGCAAAGAAACGAAATTTAATGAAATTTCATATTCAACGAGGCAGAGAAAATCTGCTGCGCACTGACTTGGAGTGGAGGAATAGAAATGGTGGCACACAAAATGAAATTGCAACAGCTCAGGGAAATCCAGAGATGAAAGTGGGCGGGAACGGTGGGGAACGGCGTTTCCCTAATTAGTGATGAACAAAAAGTACACAATATTTGAAAAAAAAAAATGTTCTGCAGGAAATTTTGGCTCACAATTTATTTATATCTACAAATTCCATTCAAAATGAGTGTACGATTTTGGAGTTTGAAGACGTTACCTCTTGTGAAAATCTTCGAAATTGTCACCCTTTCTCTCGTCCTTTGGATTTATTGGATATAATTAAATAGCATGTGCGTTCAGCTCCACCAGGTGGAGACATCTCAATTGCTGAGCCCATCCGTATGGATTTGTGGTCAGATGCTGACAAATAAACACACATAACGCAGTGGATTGTTGGCCACCGTAGCGCAAGACGAACGCACTCTACTAGTTATCGAGAGATCTGGGGTTCGATCCCAGCGGTGTCCGGATAACAAAATTCCGGTTGCTGGGTGTTATTAACGATAAACGTTGAAAGATCTATGACTTTGTCTATTTACATTGCCTCCACGTATTTGGAAGATTTTAAACATTTACTCTCGCCCATTGGATTTATTAACAATAATTAAATAGCTTGTGCCGTTAAGCCCCTACGGATGGCGACGTCTCAGTTGCTGAGCCCATCCGTACGGATTTGTGAAGTCAGATGCTGACAGATAAACACATATAGCGCCGTGGCTTATTGACACCGTAGCACAAGGTGAACGCACTCGGCTAGTTATCGAGAGATTTGGGGTTCAATCCCAGCCGTGTCGAAATACAATTTTTCGCTTGCTGTGTGTTAATTAAAGAAGCACATAAAAAGAGCGACGATTTTGTCCATTTACGGTTTCTCAGATTTTGCAGTTTGCAGAGCTTTCGACCCGAGATAATAAACTTTATCCTTCGGACTCATAGCAAAAGGCCCGTAGCCAGATCGGATGCTTGCATTAGACTGTTTTGCTTTCGTTACCATTTAGTACGTTATCCAGCAGAGCGGAATGTTGAACTAGTAACTTGATTTAGAACAAGGTTAATAGAGACTACTAGCCTTAGCTTTCGAATCCCAAACTCAAATTCATTCACAGTAACAATTCGATACGTAGCAGTTGACAAATACCGCATTTGCTTCAGGAAGAGACAGCATCCTCTAATTGTTTAAAGTGTTATGTAACAAACTCAAATTCATTCACAGTAACAATTCGGTACATAGCAGCTGACCAAGACCACACTGGCTTCAGGAAGAGACGGCATCTTCTAATTGTTTAAAGTGGTGTCTACAAACTCAAATTAATTTACTGTAACAATTCGATACGTAGCAGCTGACAAAGACCGCACTGGCTTCAGGAAGAGACGAAATCCTCTAATTGTTTAAAGTGGTGTCTAACAAAGCCAAATTAATTCACAGTAACAATTCGATACGTAGCACCTGACCAAGACAGCACTAGCTTCAGGAAGAGACGGCATCCTCTAATTGTTTAAAGTGGTGTCTAACAAACTCAAATTCATTCACAGTAACAATTCGATTCGTAGCAGCTGACCAAGACCGCACTGGCTTCAGGAAGAGACGGCATCTTCTAATTGTTTAAAGTGGTGTCTAACAAACTCAAATTCATTCACTGTAACAATTCAAAACGTAGCAGCTGACCAAGACCGCACTGGCTTCAGGAAGAGACGAAATCCTCTAATTGTTTAAAGTGGTGCCTAACAAACCCAAATTAATTCACAGTAACAATTCGATTCGCAGCAGTTCAGGAAGAGACGGCATCCTCTAATTGTTTAAAGTGGCGTCTAACAAACTCAAATTCATTCACAGTAACAACTCGATTCGCAGCAGATGACCAAGACCGCACTGGCTTCAAGAAGAGACGAAATCCTCTAATTGTTTAAAGTGGTGTCTAACAAACCCAAATTAATTCACAGTAACAATTCGATACGTAGCAGCTGAACAAGACCGCACTGGCTTCAGGAAGAGACGAAATCCTCTAATTGTTTAAAGTGGTGTCTAACAAACCCAAATTAATTCACAGTAACAATTCGATACATAGCAGCTAAACAAGACCGCACTGGCTTCAGGAAGAGACGGCATCTTCTAATTGTTTAAAGTGGTGTCTACAAACTCAAATTAATTTACTGTAACAATTCGATACGTAGCAGCTGACAAAGACCGCACTGGCTTCAGGAAGAGACGGCATCTTCTAATTGTTTAAAGTGGTGTCTACAAACTCAAATTAATTTACTGTAACAATTCGATACGTAGCAGCTGACCAAGACCGCACTGGCTTCAGGAAGAGACGAAATCCTCTAATTGTTTAAAGTGGTGTCTAACAAACCCAAATTAATTCACAGTAACAATTCGATACATAGCAGCTAAACAAGACCGCACTGGCTTCAGGAAGAGACGGCATCCTCTAATTGTTTAAAGTGGTGTCTAACAAACTCAAATTAATTCACAGTAACAATTCAAAACGTAGCAGCTGACCAAGACCGCACTGGCTTCAGGAAGAGACGAAATCCTCTAATTGTTTAAAGTGGTGCCTAACAAACCCAAATTAATTCACAGTAACAATTCGATTCGCAGCAGCTGACCAAGACCGCACTGGCTTCAGGAAGAGACGGCATCCTCTAATTGTTTAAAGTGGCGTCTAACAAACTCAAATTCATTCACAGTAACAACTCGATTCGCAGCAGATGACCAAGACCGCACTGGCTTCAAGAAGAGACGAAATCCTCTAATTGTTTAAAGTGGTGTCTAACAAACCCAAATTAATTCACAGTAACAATTCGATACGTAGCAGCTGAACAAGACCGCACTGGCTTCAGGAAGAGACGGCATCCTCTAATTGTTTAAAGTGGTGTCTAACAAACTCAAATTCATTCACAGTAACAATTCAAAACGTAGCAGCTGACCAAGACCGCACTGGCTTCGGGAAGAGACGAAATCCTCTAATTGTTTAAAGTGGCGTCTAACAAACTCAAATTCATTCACAGTAACAACTCGATTCGCAGCAGATGACCAAGACCGCACTGGCTTCAAGAAGAGACGAAATCCTCTAATTGTTTAAAGTGGTGTCTAACAAACCCAAATTAATTCACAGTAACAATTCGATACGTAGCAGCTGAACAAGACCGCACTGGCTTCAAGAAGAGACGAAATCCTCTAATTGTTTAAAGTGGTGCCTAACAAACCCAAATTAATTCACAGTAACAATTCGATTCGCAGCAGCTGACCAAGACCGCACTGGCTTCAGGAAGAGACGGCATCCTCTAATTCTTTAAAGTGGTGTCTAACAAACTCAAATTAATTCACAGTAACAATTCGATACGTAGCAGCTGACCAAGACCGCACTGGCTTCAGGAAGAGACGGCATCCTCTAATTGTTTAAAGTGGCGTCTAACAAACTCAAATTCATTCACAGTAACAACTCGATTCGCAGCAGATGACCAAGACCGCACTGGCTTCAAGAAGAGACGAAATCCTCTAATTGTTTAAAGTGGTGTCTAACAAACCCAAATTAATTCACAGTAACAATTCGATACGTAGCAGCTGAACAAGACCGCACTGGGTTCAGGAAGAGACGGCATCCTCTAATTGTTTAAAGTGGTGTCTAACAAACTCAAATTCATTCACAGTAACAATTCAAAACGTAGCAGCTGACCAAGACCGCACTGGCTTCGGGAAGAGACGAAATCCTCTAATTGTTTAAAGTGGCGTCTAACAAACTCAAATTCATTCACAGTAACAACTCGATTCGCAGCAGATGACCAAGACCGCACTGGCTTCAAGAAGAGACGAAATCCTCTAATTGTTTAAAGTGGTGTCTAACAAACCCAAATTAATTCACAGTAACAATTCGATACGTAGCAGCTGAACAAGACCGCACTGGCTTCAAGAAGAGACGAAATCCTCTAATTGTTTAAAGTGGTGCCTAACAAACCCAAATTAATTCACAGTAACAATTCGATTCGCAGCAGCTGATCAAGACCGCACTGGCTTCAGGAAGAGACGGCATCCTCTAATTGTTTAAAGTGGTGTCTAACAAACTCAAATTCATTCACAGTAACAATTCGATACGTAGCAACTGGCCAAGACCGCATTGGCTTCAGGAAGAGACGGCATCCTTTAATAGCTTAAAGTGATGTCTAACGGCAGAGGTTCCTTCGGTAATTTAAACTTAAAAATGAACTCTCTGGAGTGTTCCTCTCTAAGTTTAAATCACCGGTGGGTATAGTTTCTGTCCTTTTGATACTGCATAACGTCGATGAACTGAATACGCTCATTTATTACGATTTTTACAATTACTGAATTCCAAATTTTTTCACAAATGTAATCATTGGCACTGATGTGCTGTACGTTCACTGCTGTCCACTCTTTCAGAAAACTTTAAAAGTGCTTTGACCTGGAGCGGAAAAATGTAAAAATGTCAATGTAATTTTTAAATATTCTGAAAGAACAGCTACATGGACAACAGTGAAACTACGGCACATCAGTACCAATGATTACATTTGTATCGCCTTCCATGTATTAGAGAAGAATCATTTCTTCAAGGAAATTCGTTTCCTATTTTTGTATAAAATTATTTCACTATTTTTCAGCAGTGAAACTCGTTCAGCTGATGCGTAACCTGCTCTTTGTGATATAGACTTTTTACGTGAATTATAGATTTATTATGGTTTAGTTGTTATTCATTATAATATATCTAACTTTTTTTATTTATATGCAAATAAAAGAACACAGGCGTATAAAATGCGCGCGCGCTCCTTTTTTGCGTGTGTGTGTGTGTGTGTGTGCGTGTGCGAGAGAGGGTGAGAGAGAGAGAATTCTTTCAGACTTTGAACACTAAACATTGCATTCCCCAAAAAACATATCGTCTACTTTCGCCAATGAAGAAATCCTTTTATTCTAGTTGAAGAATGTTGATAGAAAAGCAATGGGGATGGAGCACATCAAATTCTCAACAAGAGCGCAAGACATTTGTGCAAGGGACTCTGTACGCCACCCACTCCAAGGAGCTATGCCTTGGGAGTATCGCGTCAGCAGAGAGTAAAAAAGGAGACCTACTACTAGGCAAAAAGAGAATGGGGTGGGGCCCACGCACCTGTAAGTAGATTTCTGTTGGTAGTTTCAGAGAGCGATAGGAGAGCAACGCAATGGTGATGACGACGAAGGAGAAACAGGAAATAACAATTCTTGGAATTCTGCCAATTGCCCCTTTCACTCTCCAAGTGAGCTTTACACTGGGAGGACCAGTTCGGGTTTTGCTTCATGTGTGTTGTGTAATTAAACAGCGACCAGTCTCACAAGGCCGTCAAATTGAATATACAGCAGAAGCAGCTTATAACAAGAAGCCCAGGACAGACAGAACGCCTTCGCTAAATCCGGGCACTTGCTGAATCCTCTTTTGGGGTGAAAAACTTCACGTTGTAAAAATGTGCATACGTGATACTATGCATATACGTTTATATATGTATTATACACTCAGTAGACAAAACAACACAGAGATAGGGGTGTTGGGCAGTTAACATGGGAATCCCCAGTGCAGAGTGGAACAGACCCACACCGAAAGCAGGCGATAAATAGGAGCACAGAAGGACTTCCAAACGGTGTATCGCAATCGACGAACATGGGCAAACATGGTGATCTGTGCGACTTTGATCGTGGACGGATTTTCGGCGCAAGAGTGATGGGTCATTCTATCACTCAAGTGCTAAGAAATCTAGTGTTCCCAAATGCAACCGTATCAAGGGTGTACCGCGAGTATGCCATCGACGGACGTAGCAGTGCCCAGAGGGCAAGCGGTGGAGGGCCACACAATGTTGATGCCCATGGTCGACGTAGACTATCCAGGCACCTACAGACCGACCTTTTGGAAACGGCAGCGCAAATCACATCCAGGTAAACCCTTTAACGACCAAGACGCCCAAAACACTCGTACATACAAACGACCATAGCTGCCCAAAACGCCTCTCTAGAGTGAGTCATATTTCCTACCCTTACCTGTTCTTCAAATTTGCACGACCTATGAGGGATCAGCAAGGATCACTGTCAGTCACTATTGTTGTTATTACAGAAAGAACTGAAGCAACAGAGAGTTTCGGGCGTTATGGTATTTAGAGGGATATAAAAGTTTGGGATCATGGTCGTTAAAGGGTTAAATGTCGGAGGCCCTAGCACCGTCAGCGAGCGAAAGGTATGGCGCATGCTGCATACCCTGGGTTACAGGAGACGACGCCCTACTCGAGTGTCACGTTTTACTGCCCATAATCGTGAATTAAGCCTCGCCTGGTTCCGGGATCATCAAAAACTCTACTTCTGCAGGCTGGCGCCGCGTCGTGTGGTCAGATTAATCACATTTCCAGCTGTACCGTGATGACGAGAGGGTGCGGGTGTTGCGTCGGCAGCATGAGGCCATGGCCCCGTCGTGCCAAGTTGGCTCTGTTCAAGGTCGTGGTGGTTCTGTGATGGTTTAGGGAACCTTCTCATGGAACACATTAGGACCCTTAGTACGGCTGAAGATATCCTTAACCGTCGCTCTACCAACATGTGCTGGCTGATCATCGGTCCAGGATCACTCGCTTTCTTGGCTTTCGCGAATCCTGCGACTGGTGGTCTGTTCTAGTAGAACAATGCGCCATCCTGTCAGGTCGCAACCAACGAGGAATGGCTCGAAGAACAGTGATCTGAGTTTAAAGCCATCCAGTAGCCTCCAACGTCCCCAGATTTAAACCCAGTTGCAGCTATCTGGGATTACGTGGAGACTAACATCAGATCCATGGATCCTGGACCGATGTCGCTGGTGGATTTGTGGACAAGGCTGTAACAGGAATGGCTGGCATTACCCCCAGAAACCCTCTGGCATGTGGTGGAGAAGAGCATCGGATCCATGATTCCTGGACCGATGTCGCGGGTGGAGTTGTGGACAATGCTGTGACAGGCATGGCTGGCAATACTCCCAGAAACCCTCTGGCATGTGGTGGAGTAGAACATCAGATCCATGGATCCTGGACTAATGTCTCGGGAACAGTTGTGGACTATGCTGCAACAGGCATGGCTGGCAATACCCCCAGAAATCCTCTGGCATGTGGTGGAGTAGAACATCAGATCCATGGATCCTGGACTGATGTCTCGGGGACAGTTGTGGACTATGCTGCAACAGGCATGGCTGGTAATACCCCAGAAACCCTCTGGCATGTGGTGGAGTAGAACATCAGATCCATGGATCCTGGATTGATGACTCGGAAACAGTTGTGGACTATGCTGCAACAGGCATGGCTGGCAATACCCCCAGAAACCCTCTGGCATGTGGTGGAGTAGAACATCAGATCCATGGATCCTGGACTGGTCTCGGGAACAGTTGTGCACTATGCTGCAACAGGCATGGCTGGTAATACCCCAGAAACCCTCTGGCATGTGGTGGAGTAGAACATCAGATCCATGGATCCTGGACTGATGTCTCGGGAACAGTTGTGGACTATGCTGCAACAGGCATGGCTGGCAATACCCCCAGAAACCCTCTGGCATGTGGTGGAGTAGAACACCAGATCCATAGATCCTGGACTGATGTCTCGGGAACAGTTGTGGACTATGCTGCAACAGGCATGGCTGGCAATACCCCCAGAAACCCTCTGGAATGTGGTGGAGTAGAACATCAGATCCATGGATTCTGGACTGATGTCTCGGGCAGAGTTGTGGACAGTGAATGGCCAGTATCTGGGAGATTCGATGGCGTGTTCGTGCTAGAGGAGGGCCAACACGCTATTAAATAGGTATCTTTGATGTTTTGACCATTGAGTGTATATCCATGACAATAGTTAAAAGAGTTAAATAATTAACTACATTAGCATAGTACTTAATTAAACAACCTTATAAGTATATTCAACTTGATGGAGCTCAGGACATGCAATGGGTGTTCGAGCTCTTTTTATATATACACACACAGACACACACATACACAAATCTACAGTGCCAATTATACGTCAATTAACGTCCAAGCGATGATAGATTTTTAAAACTGGGTCGCATATAAAATTAAGCATATTTTAATTTTTTTATTTCCTTTTAACAGTTATATGTGTTTTAATTTTGGTCCCATGAAAGATGTATAATTAGACTACGCCTGTGTATACGCACACATTAAAAGAGAATACAGTGGCAGCGATTACGTGTCTTTTTTAAGTTTCATTGTTTTACACTATAGGATTTAGCGGTGACCTTGTGAGCAACTTAATGGGCTACAAGCAATAATTGCCAATCCTTAATTTGAGGCAGCTGGCTGTGGAGAAGGGAGAGAAACAGCACCTTACAATGAACGCGAAACCCATGCGTCATCTGGGACTCGTACAAGGGCCCATGTCGAGGGAATGAATGGGAAACGTCTCAGACCACTCGGCGACTGGTGCGGCTGTTACTGTTATCAATTATATCAATAACTTATTGGATGCTCCGCACTCATTGTTGAATTTCAATGGGTGCCCGGGCATAGGATCACACACGACGCAATCAACATCTATGTATTTATCACAACTTGAGGAACCTTTCAGACGGAGAATTCCTTGTCAAGCGGTCAGGACCGTAGTAAACTTTTCTTATCTGGGAGGGCGAGACTTGAAATTACCCTCATTCGAGTTCAAAATTACGCTCCACTCAAATGGTACGTGGGTTTATCTAGGAGGGCGAGACTTGAGATTACCCTCATTCGAGTTCAAAGTTACGCCTCTTCGAGTTAAAAATTACGCCCCACTCAAATAGTACGTGGGTTTATCTAGGACGGCGAGACTTGAAATTACCCTTATTCGAGTTCAATGCCTCTTCGAGTTCAAAGTTACGCCCCACTCAAATAGTACGTGGGTTTATCTGAGAGGGCGAGACTTGAAATTGCTCTCATTCGAGTTCAAAGTCACGCCTCTTCGAGTTCAAAATCACATCCCTCTCAAATACACTGGAGTGCAAAAATTAAGGACGAGACGGTTTTTCGAATGTAACGTCGTGCAGAAGTGCTTCACATCGACTCACAACATACCATAAGATCCTCAAGATGTAAGAATATGTGTCAAGTGAGCAAAACCGTCCAAACAAGGAATCCAAAGGATATAAAGGCACTTTATTGGAAAGGTAGCTTCGAGCGCAACTGGACAGAAGACAAAAACGTCCATGTGACAGGCGGCTGCCAAGAAACATCCAGTCTTTAGTAAGGGATATGATCACCCCTGACTGCGTTGCAAGATTTACAACGTCTGTCCATGCTGAGGACGAAGTTGTCAAGGAGCTGTTGAGGCATCGACCCCGTTGCTCTTGTAGCGCCAATCGCAGCTGCGGAATCGTTGCTGGCGGCTGGGGACGTGCTACCAAGCGTCTCCCGAGAAGGTTCCACACGTGTTCGATTGGATTTAGGTCCGAGGACCTTGTGGGCCAGTCCATGCGTTGAATATCTTCACTCTCCAACAGCTCTGCGACAGCCACTGTACGATGAGGTATAGCGTTGTCATCCATTAAGAGGAACTCAGGACCCACAGCACATCTAAACAGGCAGGAAAACCTCAGTACAATAGTGGACACCAGTGACTGAACCTCCTTGGAAGATGTGGAGGTTAGTACCGCTACCAAGCATGATACCGCCCCAAACGAGAACTCCGCTACCTCCAAACCGGTCCCTTTCGATTATGTTGGAGGTGTGATGGTGTGTTTCCTGCTCTCTCCAGATGTGTATACGTCCAAAATTGCTCGTCAGACTAAATCGGCTCTCATCCGTAAAGAGATCTCGACCCCATTGCTGATGTGTCCAGTTCTTGTGTTCCTGGCACCACAGAAACCGCAGTCTCCGATGAGCTGACGTTAATGGCACACACCGTACTGGTCGTCGTGCAAATAGACTACCTTTGCGCAGCCTCCTGGCCATGGTAAAACGCGATAACGGACGTCCAGTTGTCTGTTGCATGTGCCTTGCCATTTCTCCCGCTGTCTGCCGTCTGTCTCTTTTCGCCTGTAGGACAATATACCGGTCGTCCGCCGCCGTGGTTGCTCGTGGACGACCACTGCTGAACTCTCGGACAGCTGTTCCTGTCCTTTGAAATGCTCTCCAAGCTCGTGAAACCATACTGAGAGCGATCCCGAACTCCTCGGCCACACTATTCACACTTCGACCTTCTTCCAACTTCCCAATGACGCGACCTCGGATAAAGTCATCCGGATGTCGTCTCCTGGATTGCCTGTTGGCCATATCACACGGTGGCAGCAACTTGACGTCGTTCAAACCAACGTACACCGTGCAATAGCTTTCACCGAATTGCTGAGCGTACACCGCCCGTGTGCTTTATATCCTTCCACCCCCCCCCCTCCTTACGTTTTGCTGCATATATGCGCATTCCCTACCGTACTGGACCCTAGTTTATCTCCTGAATTGTGTTTTGGTCCGTTCTGCCTGCTGGTTCCGCTGTTTTGCTAATTTCTCCTCTTCGTCCTTAATTTTTGCACACCAGTGTAGTACGTGGGTTTATCTAGGAGGGCGAGACTTAAAATTACCCTCATTCGAGTTCAAAGTTACGCCTCTTCGAGTTCAAAATTACGCCCCAGTCAAATAGTACGGGGTTTTATCTGGGAGCGGATGACTTGAAATTACCCTCATTCGAGTTCAAGTTATGCCTCTTAGAGCTAAACATTACGCCCCACTCAAATAGTATGTGGGTTTATCTAGGAGGGCGAGAATTGAAATTACCCTAATTCGAGTTCAAAGTTACGCCCTTCGAGTTTAAAACTACGCCCCACTGAAATAGTGCGTGGGTTTATCTGAGAGGGCGAGACTTGAAATTAACCTCATTCGAATTCAAAATTACGCCCCTTTCAAATAGTACGTGGGTTTATCTAGGTGGGCGAAACTTAAAATTACCCTCATTGGAGTTCAAAGTTACGCCTCTTCGAGTTCAAAATTACGCCCTACTCAAATAGTACGTGAGTTTATCTGAGAGGGCGAGACTTGAAATTACCCTCATTCGAGTTCAAAGTTACGCCTCTTCGAGTTCAAAATTACGCCCCACTCAAATAGTAGGTGGGCTTATCTGAGAGGCGAGACTTGAAATTACCCTCATTCGAGTTCAAAATTACGCCCCGCTCAAATAGTACGTGGGTTTATCTGAGAAGGCGAGACTTGAAATTACCCTCATTCGAGTTCAAATTTATGCCTCTTCGAGTTCAAAATTACGCCCCACTCAAATAGTACGTGGGCTTATCTGAGGGGCGAGACTTAAAATTACCCTCATTCGAGTTCAAAGTTACGCCTCTTCGAGTTCAAAATTACGCCCCACTCAAATAGTAGGTGGGCTTATCTGAGAGGCGAGACTTGAAATTACCCTCATTCGAGTTCAAAACCACGCCCCGCTCAAATAGTACGTGGGTTTATCTGAGAAGGCGAGACTTGAAATTACCCTCATTCGAGTTCAAATTTATGCCTCTTCGAGTTCAAAATTACGCCCCACTCAAATAGTACGTGGGCTTATCTGAGGGGCGAGACTTAAAATTACCCTTATTCGAGTTCAAAGTTAGGCCTGTTCGAGTTCAAAATTACGCTCCGCTCAAATAGTACGTGGGTTTATCTGAGAGGGCGAGTCTTGAAATTACCCCCATTCGAGTTCAAAGTTACGCCTCTTGTAGTTCAAAATTACGCCCCACTCAAATAGTACATGGTTTTATTTGGGTGGGGGTAACTTGAAATTACCCTCATTCGAGTTCAAAGTTACGCTTCTTCGAGTCCAAAATTACGCCTCACTCAAATAGTACGTAGTTTTTTCCTATTTCACACACGGCCGTTGTAGGAAATCGCACTTGAGGTTTTTGACATAATTTTATAAAAATGTAAAAACTAGGTAAATACCCAAGAACCGTAGGTTGTAGATACCAAATAAAGCGTAAACGTTATGTGAACTCCGACAACACAACACTCCACAGAATGCAGAACGAAAAAACAAACCTTCCCAAAACGAATGAGTATTTGATAGTGAACGTAACAATAGGATGAAGCTTTAGGAATAGGGATTGGAAAAATTCTGTTTAAGCTTAAACGCTCGGAGAACTTTCTGCTACAGCAGAAATGATATTAACCCATTTTCCTGCCAGATCTTTTTTTTTTTTTGGAATTATATTTCCGAATAAAGGTATGTTTTAGCATGTAAACAAGCATGAGATATGAAATTTTAAAATAGACAGAGTAAATGTATAATTTTTATTGGTGTGAACAAAAAGCCCCATTCGGGGATCACGGTACAAGAAATGTAAATCACTGTATCATTATTTTAGGAGTGACATGGAATAACACATTCTACATGTACCCGACATCACACTTTACACATTGTTTCCCAACATTTTTCTTACAAAACGCACATTTTCCCTGTTTTCCATCTGATGTTCGCTCTAAATAATGCCCTGCAGTATTTTTTTCATATCTTCAGGTACATGCTTCTGTGAACTCACACTATACGGTGGCCTTCCACTATTTTTAGGGTCAGATAGTGAGTGTGTGTTCAAATAGGACATCGCAACCATCCTTTTGAAATTCAAGAGTGGCATTTTTCCTTTACCACTGCAGTATAGTACATGAGCATTGACTACAGCCACTGCATTAGTGAAAAGTGAAAAATACCACTTCTTGCTTCTAATTTTTATTCGATACTTTTCTATATTCCAGTCAAGCTTATCAACTCCATCCATGTAATTCGCAATAGCATTAGGCTGCGGAAGTAGCACTTGTTTCTTCTCAGGTATATACTATCTTGCCACTCGTCCTAATGGTAGAATTTCCAAATGATTCGATAACATTTAAACATTGTTGTTATCTTTCCAAACTAGGCCAAATATTTCTTTTTTGTTTTTGTCAAACCTGTAATCAAAAGCCCCACGAAATTCTTTCTTCATTTTCCCATCCGTTTTTATTGGGCAGTTATTCATCCTAATATATCTCACCTTTCTTCTCGCAGATATACACTGAGGAGCAATTGAATTACAGACAGCTGGCGCTATGCAAATGCGGCGCTGTGGGCGGCCCTGCAAACGGAAACGACATAACGTATGCAGCGATCCGACAATATACGGAGTGATACGACGGGAATTAGTAAGAGTCGGACGCGGTATGGGTAAGACGAAGGATCTAAGCGCATTTGTTCGTGGGCAAATTGTCGGGGCCGGACGAATGGCTCACTCCATCCCGGAAGTCGTTCAGGCACTGGGATTTTCACGAGCCACTGTGTCACGGGTGCACCGTGAGTACATAGAATCCGGTAAAACCATCTCTGTAAGGGCCAACTGCCGTGGACAACAGCGTGTAGATGAACGGGGTCGTCGTCAGCTAGCTCGCATTGTAACAGCGGATAGACTGGCCACAGTGCAAGAAATCACTCGGCAATTTAACGATGGTGCACGAAAACGTGTAAGCAGCCACACCATCCAGAACCTTCTACTCGCTATGGGGTACAGAAGCCATCGTCCCACGAGGGTACCGCTGCTGACCGCACATCACAGGGAGCAAAAATTAGCATGGTCACGGAAACATCGCCCCTGAACCCTAGACATCTGCAAAAATGTTGCCTGGACTGATGAGTCGAGATTCACATTGGTACATGCGGATGGCAGGATACGAGTACGGCGCAAACCACATGAAGCTATGGATCCTTCTTGCCAGCAGGGTACTCTTGAAGCTGGTGGGGGTGGCATTCTCGTCTGGGAACTGTTTACGTGGACTGAAATGGGACCCTGGTACGTGTGACATCGTCCCTCACAAGTCAACGTAACCGGGATATCCTGGACGACCATTTTCTCCCATTTGTGCGTCTTCAGCATCCCACTGGGGACCTCATCATGCATTATATCCGAATGGTTGGATGAACTCCCGAATTATATCCGAATGGTTGGATGAACACTCCACCGACATGACCTCGCTTCCTTGACCAGCTAGGTCACCTGACCTCAATCCCATCGAGCACATCTGGGATACCATTGAGATAGATATTCGAGGCTCTGCCCCCCCCCTCCATCAAATCTTCGTGAACTGTGGGAGCTTGTTCAGGGGTCGTGGATCCGTATGGCTTCCAACGTTTCCGGTGTCTTGTCGAGTCCATGCAGAGACGAATCCCCGCCGACATCAGGTCGAAATGTGGTGCTACACGTTACTAGACAGGTATCTCTAATTCAATTGCTCTTCAGTGTATATATTAGTTCTATAAGGTTTTTGCTGTAAGACCAGTTGTGAGAGAACGGCTGAACGTAAACATATAGTTGAGGTATCGAAAGAAAAGTCTTATCATGTAGATGTGCCAGTCGAAGATAAAAATGAGATTGGGGCAACGGTTCGCGTGCTGTGGGGCGGCAAAGTTCCCATGTAAAGTCTATGGGAGAAGCGTGAGGTTCACATGCAATCGCCTGTGGTTGACTCACGCGCTGTTGAAGACGGTTGTATGGAGGGACTCGGATAGTCCAAAGTCCGAAGTCTCTCTTCTCAACGATCCGTTGTGCAAAACAACGCGGAATTTTTTGAAAGTTCTTACCGGAACAGCGAACACTCGAAGACCTGATTACGTTGTGCCATTGGACTGTGTGATGTATATATACAATTTAACATTCATTCGAGCCAGTTTATTCACGTAGATAAGACGTTTCCCATTAAATAAACGCTTCATATGAGATTATTCCTTAAAAAAAAAAAAAAAACCTTATCGTCGATTCCAACGGGATTCGTCTACAGCCTGTAGCCTACTATGTAGCGGTCTATAACGTATGGCGGTATGAGTGATCGACAGGACAAAGCGTGAGAAGAAAGCATCGTTTCCGATGAACGGACAGATTAAAAGCACGGCAATGAGCTTTAAATCTTAGGAAGGGAAAGATTTATTCTCGAAGCTATTTTCGTAATTTTAATAATCGAAGGTGGGAAAAACATGCGTTCTCGAAGTTATTTTCGTAATTATAAAACTGCTGATCTAATCTGACAATCGGAGAGTGTTCAATAACATCAATAATGCGCGATAATTATACATATTACCATTGTCTTCCATTGGCTTACTGTCGGATGAATTTTGGTGTACTAACTCATATAAAAGTCTTTCTGCAACCAGACAGAAAGTGTAAGGTCATTCATTATCTCGTGTTATCATCACTTTTTCATTGCTATTTTCGTCCTTTCCGTAACTTATCGTTAGCCGGCAATAGGCCCCTCAAGCGCTTTGGCAGTAGTGCAACTGCGCCCTATGAAAACTATGGCACTAGTCTGTTAATAATCCGGCAATGAAGAAGGTTTGTTGAAAAGCGCTGTCGTATGTAAAATTAGGAACTGGGTTCGCTGAAATCCGAAGAATGTCAATGATGTGCGAGAGAGAATCAATAGATAACAGAACAGATTTCCAAGGAATACTTAAAGCATGTGCAAATGAGCGGTTAGCAATTTAATTACGAGGGTGATAACAAATGTTCTGCACACGTTAATATAAAACGGAAGCGGATGATGCAATCGGAAAAATGATTGCGTCATGTCAAGGTCAGACTCCCAGCAACGCAGTGGTGTTCGAACGACGCGCTATCATTTGCTGTGTGGAAGTGGGAGGGTTTGGAAATGGAAGCGTGCAGCTCCTCAGGTCGAGTCACTGCGTTACCCCAGCCCCCGTACGTGAAAATAGAAACTCTGTGGGGGAAAACTCCGACACAGATCCACACTGCCTTCCAAGAAGTTTGTGGGGAAGAAACTGTTGATCGAAGCACAATTTCTCCTGAGCATCGCGCTTTCGGGGGGGGGGGGGTTGAAGCAGCATGGAAGACGATCACCGCTCTGGCCGACCTCAAACGGCGACAGACAAAACATCTGTCACCATTGTTGCAACGCTTTGAAGAGAATCGCCGTTTGACAATCGAGGATACTGCTCATCAGGAAAATTTGTCCACCGTGCCTGTTCATCGGATTATGACCGACTCACTGGGAAAAAGAAAAATCTCCGCGCGCTGGGTGACCCAACAACTCACCTCTGAGCAGAAGGCAGCCAGAGTGAGCATCGCACAGGATCACCTCCACAGGTTGGAAAGGGAGGGCGACACCTACCTGAACAGAACTGTCGCAATTGATGAGGCTTGGACCCGGGATTTTGAGCTGGAACTGAAGTCACAATCAGAGGAATGGAGGCCCCCAAGTTCCTCACGCCCCTCAAAGTGTCATCGGCAACAATCCAAATTGAAACAAATCGTGATTTTTGCGTACGATGCCCGGGGTCTTGTGGTCTTTGATCGAATGCCAGTAGGGCCAAATGTCAACGCACAATATTATCGTGACTTTCTGAGGACAAAGTTGAGACCGAAGGTTGGTCTAAATCGCCCCCAACTTGTTGGAAGCGGGAGCGATCTTGCTGCGTGACAGCGCATCGTGTCATGGTGCAGCGTCGGTACGGAGATGTTTGTCGAAATATGGCTGGGAAAACTTTATTCCACCCACCATACAGCCCTGATCTCAATCCACCCGACTTTGATCTTTTCCCAAAGTTAAAAAATCGGCTCCGTGGCATCCGCTATGAATCGCTGGACGAATTGTCATTGGAGGTGAGCCAAGGAATATGGCAGTTGAACGAAGATGGAGTACTACGGGGCATCCAGAACCTACCTCACGCTGGCAGGCTGTCATTAGCAATCGGAGGGGAGTACATTGAACGGCAGAACTTTTGTTAGGACCCTTGTATGCTGAAAAGAAGTCAAAGAAACAATGACACAACGCAGAATCAAAACAATGTGATAACATTTCTGAAGAAATTCATTTGCCACCATTCGAGCTTCGTCCGTTTTACCCACATATGAAGGTTGATTTTACATAGATCGTTTAGAACCACTCTAATTGGACCCCCAAATCAGACAAATACCTCCGATTGTTTTCAGCGATCAGGTGAATCCTTTCCATAAGACAGATGGTTCTGCATATCTTAGTTGTTCAAAATAAAACACGATATGAAACTTCCAATAATAATAAACGCACTTCCATGGTTGGTTAATGTATATTATACGCGATCTGTTGTCAAGGTTTTTTTAAATATGCACGAAAATTTTGGACATACTGCAGATATACTTCAACCAAGCTAAACTGACGCTTTAATCAAGTTTTACACACTGGATGACCATCTTCCATTTTGAGTCCGTACAATTTTCTTGTTTTGCCGCTTCTTTTGTGTGTGCGTGCATTATGGTTCTCTTGTATGGTAAATAAAGTGTTCTGGGAATTTAAGAACTTAAGGATGGCAACAAAACAAACTCAGTGCCGTCTGTTTTCCAGCCAGTGTCGTCTGAATCGACGCAATCAAAATACCGTGACGTTATTTCGTTATAAGTGATTGCTGGAAAGAACAATAATACTAATAAAAAAAATGCCATGTCATTTTCTTGTCGAAGTGACGGGATGATAATGTAATCGGTAGCTGCTTTAGCCTCTCCGTTACAACAATCGTCTGTCTGGTTGCTATCACATTTGTCGGTGGATGGGGTCCTCTTTCAGATCTAAATGAATCAGCTGCTCTCGGTCGCTGACCTGCGATTGTCTCTGCATTCACAGCTGGGCAAATATCCAAGGCCTTCCCGATTCAACTTTTTGAACTCCATCTATAATAACGGAAAGACAAAAGGCCATCGAATAAGGGATTTCAGGAAGAGGAAAACGCTTTCAGATTTGACGAGACATTTTTTTCCCCTAGTTTATTTGATATTTTTTTTTTCGGGAAATCATTTCTCCTTAGAAAGAAATGTGAACACACACACATGCATCATGACGCAAAAGAAAAGAAAAGGAAAAAGTCGCTGCGTGAGTCCTGCATGAGTATTTCATGACTCTTGAGTATAGCTGCTTCCTTTTACCACGGCCCATTAACTCATTATGAACACGTGTCAAAACACCTGTGCTGACTCTCATTTAATTTTTATGAGCAACTCCCTTCTGTTAGATGAATTGTGTAGTTCATACCAAGTGTTTTGACGTCATTCTTCAAATGTCTTTTAAGAGGTTTCATTCATGAGCCGGTGCTGATTTCGTTTCGCAGTATTCCTGCAGTTCTCGATGAATAAGTGTTGTTTGTAAACAGCAAAGAACATACTAAACAGCTGCTAATTTGCTATTATACTGTTAAATGAGTGAAAGTCACTTCCTCCTAAATATACCACGTTGCATTTATTAACACGATGAAATTTTTCGTCCCACTTTTAGCGCACACATGTGAAAATATATGCACACATTTTATCTATAGATAAAAATCTCAGATTCTCACAGAAAATTTTTTCCTGCGGGTTTGAAGTTTTTCTATCTTTAACAACCTTACATGAGCAACGTGCAGTTTTCCATACTTCATTTAAGATTATTGATTCAGTGCAAGGGCGGTTTTAAATTTAGTCTTGCAATCCCAGTACAAAATGTAACGTACCAGGAGATGTGACGTACCTGCCAGAAGGACGCACACGACATAAAGGCAGATAGGAAACAGAATAAAACGTCCGCGTAGCTCAGTTGGTAGGGCAACTTATTCCGGAATGAGAGGATCCGGGTTCGAATCCTGGCGTGGACAGAAATGACGGAGATATTTACTTCGTTATAAAAACACCTGTACTTATATGGGAACACCGCAGTAATTTCCTCAAGAGAAAAGTTCTGTTAGCAGAACCGTAAAAATATGCTTTGCAAAATGCATTCAGTCACGAAGAAATTTTGTCAATTTAACAGTGAAAGAATTTAAAAAATCCACTCATAACTGAATGTAGCAATCAAACTACACTCAGAATGGAGTGTTGTACCAGATAATTATTTTCCTTTGAAAAATGTGGTTTTGTCAAAAATGAAGAAAATAAAAAACATAAAAGTCACCAGTGAGACCCATGAAGATCATTCTGAAATTTATTTGTTCACTGATCGCCTACTGCGCAATTGTATTGATACCTTCTACTTGAGTAGACAAATCGCTTAATCAGGATTTAAGCGATTTCGAAAGTGGTATGATAATGGCGCCCTGGAGATCGGTCTACTCCATCTCGGAAATTACCACGAAATTTAGATTTACACGGTCAGATATTTCAGGGGTGTACCTGCACTACCAGTGGCGCCCATATGGGTAATTTTAGGGGGGGGGGGGCTAAGGAAAATTCTTACCTCCTTCAAGGCTGTCAAACATTTTAGTAAATGCACACGATACTAAAATACAACAAAAATAATTGATACAATCAATCATTAATACCTTATTATTTTTAAAAATGCTTTAAAAAGAACGTTTCGTCTACTTTAGTGTTTTAAATTCATCAAACATTTGACTAAACCAACGGCTAGGGGAGGGGTCGAGCGCCCTTGTGGACAGCGGCGTCTCACACCCATTGTAACATCACCCGACATTGCCGCAAATTACAGCGCAGTACAATGATGAAACCCGTAGTAGCATCAGCGTGCAGACAGTGCAACGTTCCCTGTGTTCTACGGGAATTCCGGAGATAACGGCCCACCCAGGTGCTATTGATGACCCGACGACACAAGGCTGTGCCCCTCGCCTGGGCTCGAGAACACCACCGTCCGTTGGACGCGAGATGATTGGAAACATGTAGCCTGGTCCGACGAATCGCAGCACCAACTGTTTCGAGCAAATGGCCGACTCTGGGTGTGACGACAACCCCACGAAGTAATGAATCCCTCATGCCTACAAGGGAGAGTGCAGGTCTGCGGTGGCTCTGTTATGGTGTGGGGTGTTTTCATCCGGAAAGCACTAGGATCCTTCGTACGCCTGCAAACCGCTCTGACCGGTGGAGGCTACGTAATCATCCTTGGGCATCATTTGCACCCGTTCGTATCATGCGACCACTCCGATGAGTGCGACCTCTTTCAAAACGACAATGCGCCTGCGCACTCGTCCACAGTCGCCAGATTACGACTGGAGGAACATTCCACGGAGTTTCGCATCGTGACTTGGCCCCTCTCGTTCGCTGGATTTTCAAACAATATATCACATTTGGGACGTTGTTCAACGTGCCGTCAATGCCAGGAATCTTCCACCTGCAAATATTACGGAATTGTGGGACGCTCTTCAGGAAGCACGGTGTGCACGGTCTCCACAGTACTATAGATAGAGCTCGTGGAGTCCATGCCCTGTCGCGTTGCTGCCGATATCTGATCACGAGGTGGACCAACGCGGTATTAGAGAAGTATTCCAGTTTTTTAGGTACCTAAGAATCAGGAATCTCTAATGGATGTCAGCCCAGAACGCCGCAACGTTCTCCCAGCTAACCTGCGGCACAGTGCAATCAGTTGGCCACGCTTCAATGGCAATGTAGGGCCTACGCACGGCATCTGAAAATTCATTGTTCGGCACAGAAGCGAAACCCCACCTTTTTTTAGTTCTTCATTTGTTAGTTCGAACTTTCAAATTAATCGGAAACTTGAGACTTGGACGTTCTGGGTGGTGTAGTGGTTAGCATACCCGGGCGCCATCTGGGAGACGCGGGTTCGATTTCCGCTCCAGGACGACGAATTTTTCGAATTTTCGGTTATTTTCTGACTTACCATCCTTGTCACAATTACACCAAAAAACGGATTGTCATCTTCAAAATTTGTATAATAATTTCGGCTTTATTCTAAGAGTTGCGTAACATTGCTTTCTTAAATTCTGGAAAAAAAAAGCTCTCATAATGCATGCAATGCGAGACAAAAAGCAGATAGCGCCTCGTGACTTGCACCAATAGAATCCTTACAAAAATTAAAAAATAAATATATCGGAAAACAGTTATTTTTGTGCTTCTTTTATTTAAAATGAAGGAGATACTTACATTTTTCGCAAAAATGCGCCCAAATCTCTGCAGTTTTAAATATCCATATCTACTGATCTATCAAGAATGAAGAACTGAAACTTTGGAGTTTCCCATAAATTGGGAGTATTTACTTCTGAAAAAGAAATCTTAACAATGGGGCGTGCATTATGAGAGCTTTTTTCCAGAATTTAAGGCGGGAAAAGTTAATTCATTCTCGCAAGATATGACCTCACTTTGTTTTTAAATTGCATTTCAACGAAATTCGAGACTATATCTTTCCTTTCTTTCGTAAAATTACCAAATTGGTCAAAATTTTTAGGACGTCTTTGACTAAAAAAAAGCCGTATCTTCTATCTCTTTATCTGCCTGTTCGTCTGTTGGTTTATCTGACCTTTTAAAGAAATGGCACATTTTGTTTCCACGCAGGATGTGCCATTTCGTTAAAACGTCTAACTCCGCGGATAGTATGGAGCAATTTATGACGGACCGCCTGTGACAAAAATAGGTCCCAATTGAAATCAATATAGCGTTAAAAATACGTGCCGCACCCTAATCGTGTCAGCATATTCGCAAACAGCATGGAGTCCAATCCGCGTACTGCGCAATAACATCGTACGCGCGAAGCTCACCATTCCCAGTGCGCGGGGGAGATGAAATATTTCTGGGTGTACCGCCGCCTTTGACTCAGTCTATCACGACAACCGTAAGCGCAACACGACTGTGGGTGGTATCGTTTTAAAGCTCTCGATGAGATCTATTCAAATATACGAAGAACATTTCGCAGTGGTCTGAACTCAACATTTTAAAAATTGTTTTCTTGTGAACCGGGGAACAATTTTGAAAATATCGCGGCTTATCTGGACAACTGTGAGTGCCAAACTACTGTGCGTGGTATCGTTTTAAAGCTCTCGACAAGATCTATTCAAACATATAAATAAAATACCGCAGTGGTTTAAACTAAAATTTTAAAAATTGTTTTAGTGTGAACGGTTTAACATTTTCGACAATGCAGTGGAATCCGCAGAATGAACGCAAACAAAAGTGGAGAAAATTAAAACGAGAGGCAAGAGCAAGTGATGAGGAATGTAAGAACCCCAATAAGACAGAGCACCACGTTGGGCAATTCGTGTATCGATCTGCTTTGTGTTCGCAGTTTATCCAGCATTATTTGTAAAAATTATGTAAGCCGCTTTTCATATCATAGACCAGTGTTGACTATAACAAATTAAATGAACGCTTTAAAATCATACTCCACTAACTCATTTCAACTCTCCGATCTTCAAGCCGTAGTCGTCCGTTCAAAACTGACGGCTCAATCAGAATTGAGCCTACCCGCATTTTTATTTATTTATTTTTTTTTTTTTGTACCACATCGCAATCTATCTAGAATGAGATATAGGTTTTTCAGTTCCTTCAACTTTTTGTTTTCAGTACATCCACAACCAAATTAAACAGCAAAGCCGAGTAAATCTACACATAAATATCAATTTCTGTTTCTAGCAGATCAAATGAAAAACCGTTTATCTGTCTGCTTCATTAGAAACCTCACCATTTGCTCTATACACTGAAGAGCAATTGAATTAGAGATACCTGTCTAGTAACGTGTAGCACCACCTTTCTCCCTGACGACGGCGGCGATTCGTCTCGGCATGGACTCGACAAGACACCGGAAGCGTTGTTCCGGAAGCCATACGGATCTACGACCCCTGAAAAAGCTCCCACAGTTCACGAAGATTTAATGGAGGAGAGTCAGAACCTCGAACATCTCTCTCGATGGCATTCCAGATGTGCTCGATGGCATTGAGGTCAGGTGACCTAGCTGGCCAAGGAAGCGAAGTCACGTCGGTGGAATGACGTTTATGTGCACCAGCGTTAAATTGCCGAGTGATTTCTTGCACTGTGGCCCGTCTATCCGCTGTTACAATGCGAGTTAGCCGACGATGACCCCGTTCTTCTACACGCTGTTGTCCAAGACAGTTGGCCCTTGCAGAGATGGTTTTACCGGATTTGATGTACTCACGGTGCCCCCGTGACACAGTGGCTCGTGAAAATCCCAGTGCCTGCACGACTTCCGAGATGGAGGGACCCATTCGTCGGGGGCCGACAATTTGCCCACGATCAAATGCTCTTAGATCCTTCGTCTTACCCATACTGCGTCCGACTCTTAATGATTCTCGTCGCATCACTTCTTATATTGTCGGATCGCTGCATACGTCATGTGGTTTCCGTTTACAGGGCCGCTCACAGCGCCACATTTGCATAACGCCAGCTGTCTCTAATTCAATTGCTCTTCAGTGTATATTGCTATGATGAGCTCATGAGCAACATTTTCCCTCGAGACTTCTCCGCAGTTCTAGATATTTTGAAGTGGTTTTAGGATTTAGTGTTGTTTACTCTATTGGTTTGTTGGACCCATTCGATTGGTTCTAATGTAAACATTGGATTACTTGCTTTCTGAAAAGTTAAAAACTTATGTTTTGGCAACTTCACCCACTCTCTGTCTTCCTCGCAGTTTCGCAATCCTTTGAAAGCTTTTCCGGAAATTGCAGCTGCATCACAGAGCCTGTTTTATTTTTATTTTATTAGAGATTCATGTGTTCTGTTTCTGGAGAAATTTGTTTTCACGCTTATTTTTGTTAGTCAGTTTCCGTTCGTTGAGGAAGAGGCAATCGTGGAAAGAATTTAGATTTTCTCCTCAGCTCCCTCGCAGCGAAGTAAAGCTTGTTAAACCAAACATAGAAAAGAGACCTAGATACTTTATAACTTCGATTCTTCATTCAGGATAGTCTTGAGTTTAAATAAAATATTAATCCTAAAATAAGGAACTGGTTTACTAATACGTAAAAGCACGGAACGGTGGTGCCGAAACCCGCGGCACTTGAAGTATGATAAGTCCTCCCTCCCCATTTCCCAAGCAAACCATCGGAGGTATTGTCCGCAAACATTTTGAATTAAAAAGCGACAGTTGTCCTATTTCTGCTAAAAAATGCCTGGATGAACTTCAAAACTATTAAATCCTCGCAGTGATATCTCCCAAGAACTTTTTCTCTCGTGTTAACAGATCAGGAATTAACAATTGCTGTATTTGTGTAACATTTACGATTTTTTAACTTTTTTTTTCATGGTGAAAAATAAAAAAATCTGAGCAAAATGTACTAAAATAACGCTGTAAAATGAAAAATGTAGGTTTTAAATATCCCTCGCACTACGAACAACTTTTTGTTTTCCAGGGCTGAGCAATAAGTGTTTTGTCATTTTTGAAACCAAAATATTGAAAATGCCAAAATCTTAGTGCGTGCTCAGATTTTTCATATCTCACCATATTCTAAAAAACAAGAATAGAAAAACTATCCTTTTTTTTTAATAAAAATACTTTCCTTTACTAATGTCTACATATAATTAAAAAAAATTAAGCTAATTACTTTCAGAGTATTCGATTGGAAGTATTAGACAGAAGTAGAAATCCTCATGGATGAAGATGCGTCAACCACTTTCTACCTCGCATTTGTTAGTTTTACTGGCATTCATTATAAATTTTTCAATAAAATTAAATCTCAGTTGTAAATATTTACCAACTTGTGCGTGCTTTCATGGGTTAGATTGTTTCGTACGCTCTCTTCCGTAGTATATAAACAAGCACAGCGACTTCATGACTTTGTTGCTCCATAAAATCTTAATAACACTGTTCCACCTGCTTATAATAAATAAAATTATTTTGGGGCGTTCTGATATTTATCATATCGCTCACATAAATGCAACTGTATATCATCATCACCATCAAACATTCTCAATCCACTGTTGGATGAAAGTATTCCCAAGTTTCTTCTACAACTCACTGATATCAATAGTTATCTTTCATTTTACACCTCATCTCTGACGTGGTCTTCTTCGGGTCTTTTCCTGTATTTTGGCTTTCAGTCTACTGTTTTTGTAGTTCAACGGCGATCTGTTATTCTAGCAGTATGTGCAGCCCATTTCCAATTTCAGCGTCTTTACTTTGATCATGATATCATCAACTTTTGTCATTTTTTCATCTATTTGTCTCTGTTGTGGTCTTTCTTCTTCGGGTCTTTTCTTGTACCTCGGCTTTCAGTCTACTGTTTTTGTAGTTCAACGGCGATCTGTTATTCTAGCAGTATGTGCAGCCCATTTCCAATTTCAGCGTCTTTACTTTGATCATGATATCATTAACTCTTGTCATTATTGTGATCTTTGAGTTCCTTTTCTTGCGTTTCTTGTTTACACCAAACATGCATCTCTCTATTTTAATTTGAGATGTCCGCGGCCTCTGTTTAACATTTTTAGTTAAGGTCCATGTCTCTGATCCATAAGTAAAAACAAGAAGGATGAGTTGATTTGTTTTAAGACATAATGCTAAATTACTCTAGAAAACTGTACTCTTGCTTCCAAATGTACTCCACCTAAGTTTTATATGCTTATTAGTTTGGTCTTCGATGTGGCCCTGGCCCTTGCTTGGAATCTGCTGTCCAAGGCATTGGTTAGTCATATATTTGCCTCATCAACCTCTGTCTTCAGTTCCTGTATCTTAATTTTATTTTCTGTAAATTCACCTTTAATCCCACTTCTCTATTCTTGTCAGCTAGTTCTCGGATCACACGCTGTGGCTCTGAGTAGGTACTTGTAAAAGTGGCTATTTCGTTAGCAAAACTATCTCTATTAATATTTATGCCCTTATCTTTCCAGAGAAATTATTGCAGGATGTTCTACAATGTGGGAAGTGAACAGCTTGGGAGATATGGTGACAACTTGTCTCACTCGTTTTCCAATATTTTTACACACTGTTTCCTAGAACAGTCGAACCTTTGCACATGCGTTTTCATAGATGCTATTAATTATATTAAGGAAGGTATCTTCAATACCTCAGGAATTCAAAGACATTGTGACTGATGATGTTTTCACTGAATCAAAAGCCTTTTCATAATCAACAAAGGCCATACATAGTGGGGAGTTCCTATTCATTCGCTCTTTCGATTAGTTCTCTCAGTACATGAACGAGATCTATACAATTCTGCGGCCACTTCTAAATCCAGCTTATCCCATGGTTTATTCATGTCCAGCGCTTCCTTCAATCAGTACCTAAACCAAGATTTCGTAAACAACCAAGAAGTTGATGATTCCGTAGTTCCTGATATCTTCAAAGTCCCCCTTTTTATGTAGCAGGATCTGTAGAATTGTTCCATAAATATAATAACAGATGTATTCACAATATCAGCTAATCTCGTGGATGGATATGATCTCATCGGTAGCTTCCACGCCTAACACACACGTTCCGCTAAATTGTAATATTTTACCGAGTCTGCTTGACTTGAATGACTGCCAGTGCGTTCTAAAGAAATAAACTCCTTGGAGTACTGACATAAAGCTCAATGCAGAAGACATAATACGGGGTAATCAAAATTTACATATCAGAGTGTAAATAAAAACGAAAGTTTAAGAGGTTTTATTGTACATCAGAACCTCTGGACAGCTGCCAGTTTAAACTAACCCTAGCATAATAGACTACTTTGCTCAACAATTTAATTTGACTCAGATAAACAGTTAAGATCGTCATTTAAAACGGGTGGGAAAAGATGGGAAAAACTTGAAAAACGTATTCTGCATTAATTGTTTCCAGACAGTCAGACCTCTGGAACTAGTGGCCACTTGTTTTTACTGCTTTCCCGTCAACTTCAAACACAATTTTAGATCAAACGGAAAACGGAGGATGTAATCAGCTTTCAAGGGAAAAATCCGAATGTAACGCACGCAGCTTATGATTACTGACATTAACTTCTTCGCCTTTGTGCTGCACTGAGACAAAAACACACTGCTTTGTCCCATCGGAAGAGTGTCTTTTTTTTTTTTCAAAAAGTGTGCACAACTTGAGGCTTTTCAGATCACTGCGGCCAAAATCAAGGAACTTTTTCCTAAAAATACTGCAATCTACGTATTCCTCAAATCAAGCGCCATTGAGGTACCATTTCTGCAAATATTTGCAACATTACTTGATGCAAGTTTGGAGAAAGCCAAGGCAGAATTCATTACCAGATTGAATCAAAAATAAGAGAATTTTATAAACTGAGCATTCAAATTTTCGTGAAATGGTGGAATGGGATCATAAAGAAGTAAAAAAGTATGTAATTCATACTAGCTTAGTTTGATGGAACTATATTTTGAATTTCTATTTCAGCACTGCCCAGCATTTCTCTGCTTTTAGTTATCGTTAGAAATGTATTTTATGTTGCACATCTATCTTGCAATAGCTTTTATTATTAACACTATGGCCATGGGCGCCCATAGCCTAATTTTCAGAAGGGAGCAAATAGAAATTGGGGTTACGAATAACATACACAAACACCATATGCAAATTTCCACAGTGCCTTCTTGTTTTCTAACCGTTTTTACCATACTCTCAAAAACATAGATTCGTTTGGAAACCAGAAGATCCATCAACTACCCAAAAGAGATTACTATAAATGAAATAAGAACAGCATGTTAGGACAATAAAAAAATTTCTTTATCGTCCTTTTGATATTTTGGTCACTTATGTCCCATGCGCCACTAAACTCCATAGGCTACTGAAGTGGTCATCAAGAATGAACAAATACATGTACCTTCAAGACGAATTTCTGGGGACAATTTTCAGAGATATTTCTTTTGTCCAGCAGTGAATAGCTACTGCAGAGGATGATATATTTCATATCTCTTTGCCTTTATACTTTTCCACACTGTACGAATGTACGCTGATTTCCAACATTCAACAAGGAATTTCACTGCTGTAATTTTTAGTTTTTTATACTGAAAATTTCCAACTTTTTCTCGTTCTTACTGCAACACACGCATTCAAATATTCTACAGAAAAATTGACAATCACAATTAATGTTATCGCGAAATCTCTATAGCATGTTCCAAGAAGAGATACGGCATGGTACGATCTCCAAGGGGGGACAAATACCCCCTCTTGCCCACCTCTATGGGCGTCCATGACTATGCCTCGAATTTGCCAAACCATCGTTTAGAATCTTAAAAAATATTTTTTTCTCATTGAATATAACTGTAAACATTTAAGGCACATCTAAATAATCGAAAACCGCTTATTGTACAATTTCAGAGTTTTCGCAGTAAAAACAACTCTCCTGTTTTTCGTTGTAGAGCACAGGGAACAGCAGTTTCGCTTCAGTATGACTACAGACATGATACATAATACTACAGAGCATTCCCTGATTCCGAAAATCGTACACGCGTAAGTTTCCTGACGTTGGGATGAAAGACGCATGTGTTTGCACTCATTCCATATCCTCGAACAACGTGACGTTCGTTAACAACGACAAAGGAAAAAAAAACGAAAAAAAAATTGTTTCATGGGGATGACATCTTTGCTTGAAGAGGGAATTACCACCCGCAGCGATTCATTTTTTGTCCTTTTTTTTTTTTTTTTTTTTTGGACCGTGAATTCTTCCTTTCATAAAAAATGAAATTTAATTTAATTTTCCGTATCGTGTTCATTTCCAGTGCATCCATGTAGTAAACTGTTATCATTTTCTTCATATGCTATATTCCCCTAATACTCTGTAGGCTTCATGGCTTGGACCAACGTATTCCGCGGCTGGAATCAAATAATGTTAATATTTCTCCATTTGTACAAAAGATATTTAAAAATAGAATTTTGTATGTTTTAATTTTTATCTTCGTGTCTATACATAACAAATTCTTATCTGCGTTTTACCTAATATGTTTTTAAGCCAGAAAACTCAGCGAGGGCTAGGAAACAGAAGAAATGAACAAACAACTAATCATGATGGAACACGAGAGAACTGCTTTTAACAACAGCACAAGGCGACATCAATGTACCGTATTCTTCGGCTTATAAAAGTCCATATAGATTATAAGTCGAATATGTTAAATTTTTCAATTTCCTTATATTCATTCACAGATAAGTCGATCCTGAGTGTAAGTCGAGGTTAGAAAAAAAAACAAATAAACAAAACAGTTAGTGTTTCGCAATCTGTAAATATATTTTCAGTGTTTCAGTAAATATTAAAAGAAAGAGAAAATGAGATAACCAGCATTTTCTTTTAAGCAAAAAGTTGAATTTTGGAAGCTTATTATTATTATTTTTTTATTTTTTAAACGAACTAATGTTACTCATACTGAGCCACTATCGGATCGACCAGTCGGAGAAACCGCCGGGCAAACGTGGGAAAGAAAAAAAAATGTCACACACTCACACACACACACATGTATTAAATCTGTGATGCTTGCAGTGTGTGTTATCGTCCACTGCTTCTTCTCACAAAGTTCGGTTGAAATCAGAAACAAAAAGAGTTTTTCATTTCGATCGGGAACATTAAATAAATTAAGATACGCATAATAATTGGAAGCAACAGTTGATCTTAATTCTGCTGACCTATACAATTGAAAGATTGACAGAGCGAAAAACAAATGCCTTAGCTAGCCGCTGGTCATTGCTGTTCTTAAAGCCCTTATGCCGCCAGCTGTCAACACTATTATCACCAGCCTATCAACTGTGTCGCAGCAACGTAATTCAGAGGTTTGGTCATTGCAAGATAAATTTGGTGCATCCGTTGCAGTTCTGGAAGCTTTGCAAAATCAGAGGTGAATGCCACCGTCGGGGACTTGGAGGAAAAGCGATGGGGATGCTGTTAACATAAGACAACTACTACTACAAATCTGTCACGGTGATTTTAATCTGTCGAATCTAAATATCTGTTGCAACAGCTTTTTAAACAAGTTCTTAATGACGAAATTTTACACTTCGTATGCTTTCGAAATAAACGTAATATTACGTTTCGGGTGTTTGGATCACGACCGACCGAACTTAAGACACCATATGTGTGTATATATATACACAGTGGAGTCACATTATTGTGACCACCTCCTTCTTTTGACGTCAACAGCGCATAGCCAATGAAAGAAGGCACGTGTCGTGAGCTGGCTTGGAGGGTATATAACGTGTGCTGTAGGTATTCTGAAAACATATCACTCGTTTCTGTCATGGATAAAAGGAGCGATTTTTAAGATTTGCAAAGAGGGATGATTATCGGCTTTCGGGCCAAGGGTGGGAGTATTTCTGAAACAGCGCAGTTTGTGAACTGTTCGCGTGCTGCTGTGGTACCGAAAGTGTATCTAAAACAATAGTTCAGAGAAATCTGCTGTGTAATGTGTATGGGGCTTCGATGCAGACGGATGGTCACTGCACCTATGATAACGAAAGCGCCTCTGCAGAAAAGGCTTACTTTTGCACGGCAGTATCGGAATTGGATCTCCGCTGATTGATAAGCCATTGCCTTCTCCGATGAGTCACGTTTTCTGCTTAATCGAACGGATGGACGTTGGCGTATAAGGCGAGAAACATCGGAGAACAAACACTCTTCAACTATTGCTGGGAGAACACAAGCTGATGGGAGCATCGTTATGGTCTGGGGAATGTTTTCGTGGCATTCCCTGGATCCACTCATACCTGTGAAAGGCACTATGGATCGAATTCGTTATGAATCCATACTTGCAGACCACGTACACCCATACATGCTGATTGTCTTCCCGGGGGATATGGGATCTTCCAGAACGACAATGTGACGTGTCACACAGCTAGAAATGTCCGAGAGTGGTTGGAGGAGTACAACGAAAACTTCAAAGTACTTCCCTGGCCCCCTAATTCCCCAGACTTACTGTGAACCCAATTGAGCATCTGTGAGACCACCTCGATCGTGTGTTATGGATCCTCCACAACGCACCCTGTAGCAGCAGTCAGATGCACTGCAGTCAGCGTCGATCCACATACCTGTGAATACTTTCCAGCACGTTATTGAGTCACTCCCAGTCCGTCTAGCTGCTGTGAGCGGTGCACACTGTGGTTACTCTGGGTATCAGCTGGTGGTCACAATAGTGTGACTCGACCGTGTATATATAAATATACATGAAAATAAATATATAATCATCATCATCATCATTATCATTGTCTACCATTATCATTCCACTGCTGGACGAAGGTCTCCCCAAGTCTCCTCCACAACGGTCTGTCTTGTGCCAGTCTCCTCCATGTCACTCCCGCATACTTTCGAATTTCATCCACCCATCTCCCATGTGGTCTTCTTCTGGGTCTTTTCCTGTCCCTTGGAATCCAATCTAAAACTTCAGCTGTCCATCGATGGTCTGTCCTTCTGGCAGTATGCCCAGCCCATTGCTCGTTCGTGACAGACGTAGTGTTGGTGGCTCCAATATTTTATGCATTTTAGTGTGGAATACCTCGTCCCTCACTCACCTGTTGCGTAGCCCGGCTGTCTAAAGGTACTGTGTACGTTTTGAGCTACTTTTCTAGCGTTCTCATCCTCATATTAGTTCATATTCATCCGTTTTTTTATCGTTTGCTCGTTTGTTTACGTTTGGAAGCTGCCAACATGGCGGCTTCCGGTATTTCCTTATCATTTATGGGCGTGGCGGATGCACGTTACGTCACACTTCCCACGTCCATGGAAGTTAACATACTCTCGTCCTCAGATGTGTCTGCTCAGATGCCTTCCCAGCTTTCTAGTACGCCTGCACCGGTGCCTTCACTGGACTTGGCTGCGCTTTCTTCTTCAGCTCCTGCATCTGCCTCGGTGCCCTTCCTGGGTACTACTGATTCTACTGCCTTGCCTTCGGCGTGTGCTTCTCTTCCCTCACAGCCTTCTGTGCCTGCCGGATCCGAACAGACTTCTCTTCCGAGGATGTCATTTGCCTCTAAAATGCAACGAGGCGCTACTTCTACGTCCGATTCTTCTCAACCAGATGGTCTTTTGCAAGCAACACCTATTATTCAGGTATCCACGATAGAAGGTAACGATAGATGACAATTCGCAGATTGGCGGTGAGTTCCATAACCTTCTGGATAGAGGTGTGCTCTTTCATGCTTTACCAAATACTCCATTGCCGCGCTACATGGAAGCCCTCTCTGGACATATGTCGTCTGCTTCCATTGCAGGAATTTCCCGTACTCCTCGGGGTATTTCGCTACAATTCAATCACAAGGAGGATGCTGACTTTTTTCTTGCAAACGGACTTTCGATTGGGGCAAACCATCTTATCCGTCGCCTCTTTCCAAGCGACCGGTGAACATCACGTTCTATCCTGTTCCACGGGAAGTGTCTGATACTTCACTTTCTCTCCTTGTCAGTCATGTTTGTGAAATTGTTGGCAAGGTCCGTCGCCTTTCTGACGCTCCCCGCGGAACTCGATTTGCACATGCTACCGGACCTCGCCGTCAGTTATTGGTCGTCTTTCCCACCGAGAAAGCCTTGGCGGATTGCCCTACAGAAGCTACTGTTGAAATTGGCGCACGAACGTACAGTTTCAAGATTTTCACTGCTCACTATTGTACACACTGTTTAACACAGAATCACACCACTGCCTCCTGTGACCGCGTTCGACGTGGACGTTCATCAAGTTCGCATCCCACCGCTGACCACATTGGTCTTTCTACTATCCCCAGTACCGGTAGTTTGCCTGACGCGAATTCTTCGTTTCTCCGTCAGACGAACATTTTCGTCACGGACAATGCTGCCTTTCCTCCTCTCCCGACCCGTACGATTGGGCATCCACCTCCAAGATTGACAGAGTTGTCTTCGACTACAGATGTGTCTACAGCGGAGTGTTCCGATCCGGGTGTGTTGAGTGTTGGTTTGGCAGATCGGCAGTCTGGCTCTTCTCCTAGCCTCTCGGATATTGCATCTCCATTTACAACCTTGTCTACCATACCCTTGTTGCAACATCTTCCTGAAGCCTCGGCTGTTGTACCAGTCTCCACTAAAGCAGCTCAGCTACGTACTGCTTCTTCGGCGACGGTCGTTTCGTCGTCTTCTGACTTGGGAGGTGAGCCTGATCCACTAATGGATACATCCGCCTCAGCTTCTTCTTCGAAGCGGATTGGAACTTCCAAAGGCGCTGTAAAACAGAAAAAGTTAAAACAACTTTCTGTGCCACATTCTGAGGATACATCTAGTGTTCCCGAGGTTTCCGGTGTTTCTCCACCTGATGATCCTTCAAGCAGTATGCTTCTCCGCTCATGTCCTGTCAATCCTCTCTCTGATGCTGAGGTTCTACAGGCCGTTGATACGTTTCCTCCAGTTCCTGGACCACTGTCCAGACAGCAACATTTACGTCTTTTTCAACCTGCACGTACGATTGTTGGATCTGAAGAATTCCTTCACTCACCTGATCTGGACCTGTATGCAGCGGTAACGCAATTCGAAGCTTATGTGTCACTTTTTAAATCTCTGTGTGCCACCGATCCTCGGTATCAGCCTTTTTTGAGACGTTACACGCGCCATCTCGCCTCCATGAAGGAGCTCGTTGAGAAGCATATATGTGATACCTTCTATCCTTTTACCGATGACCTTTAGCTCTCTTCCTCACACCGATTACTTTTTGTTCTCTCAATGCTAGGGGATTTGCGAACCTGTTCGCAGATGCCCTGGTTTTGCAGACTTAATGCATGTTGATTCTGATGTTTTCATTGTGTGTTTTTACTGTGATTCACAAGTAATGAATTGTAAATTTGCTTTATTTGTGTGTAAATTTGCTTTATTTGCTTTATTTAATGTATTGTAAATTTGCTTTATTTTAAAGTTGCGATAATTGCGTGTTTTCGCTGTTTTCACAACTAATCGGTCTCGTTACTTGTGTGATCTCCTCATTATCTCAGTATCATTATCTTATCTGTTGTTTCCTGAATGTGTGCCTGTTTTTTAAATTACCTATAATTGTGAGTGTTTGCTGTGTTAGTGCTTTCCTCTATCGCGGATTATTATAGTGGTACGTTTGTTACCTTTGTTATTTTTATAAAGTTGCTGAGGTATTCAATGTTGTTTTGCGCTCTAACCACATTTCAGTTCTGTTCGGTTGATTTATCATAGCATAGTACATTTCATGCATTTGTGCACATGTGTTATAGTGTTTGACATGCCGTTCGGTCTTTCATTGTTCGTGTGCATATTCATTTCCTTTCTGTGTAACGTTGTGCTGCATCGTGGATATACTGACTTTCCGCACTGTTGTTTTCTGTACTGCAGCTTTTAATGAATCTCCTATGTCTGTATTTCGTTATAGCAATAAACTGGGTACCACTATGGTACCCACAGTTACCAATACCAATACCATTGCCATTTCAGGGATTTTACTCTGGTCGTGATGTCGTCCACTCTTGTCATTTTTCGGATCCACGAGTTCCTCTTCTTATCTCTCGTGGTTACACCAAGCATGCACCTCTCCATGCATCTTTGAGTTGTCTGCAGCCTTTGTATGTCTCTTTTAGTTAAGGTCAACGTCTCTACACCATACGTAAGCACTGGAAGGATGCATAGATCAAACACTTTTCTTTTAAGACATAATGGCATATTGCTCTTGAAAATTATGCTGTTTCTTCCAAAAGCTCTCCAGGCAAGTTTTGTACGCCACTTAATTTCTTCATCAATGTGACCCTCACTTGATATCTGCTGTCCAAGATAAAACGTACGTGTCTGTTTTCTCCAGCTTTTCTCCATCAATCGATAAATCTTCATTTCTTGTAAAAGCATTGAATATCACTTTTGTCTACTGAAAGTTCATTTTTAATCCCCCTTATTTATTCTTGTCACCAAGTTCCTGGATCATACCTTGCAGCTCTGATGGGGTAGTTGCAAAAATGACTACGTCACCAGCAAAGCGAAGGTGGGTTAGATAAACTCCATTAATCTTCCTCCCTTTGTTTTCCCAGTTCAGCGATTGAAAGACATTTTCCAATGTGGCATTAAAGAGCTTCGGAGATATGGTGTCACCTTGTCTCACTCCCTTTCCAACTTTTATGTGTGTTGTATTTTCAAACAGCCGAATCTTTGCACTTGCATTTTCATAGATGTTATTAATAATATTAATGTATGCATCTTCAATACCGCAGGATTTCAGAGCCATTGTAACTGCTGATGGAAGGGGTTTTAATCTTGAACTCCTTTTTCAAGAAAAAGCCACACAGGAAATGGACATGGAGACATCCAAATGGGACGACAAGTGAAATTGATTTTATTATGTGTAACAAAAAATTCGTCATAGAAGACTGCAGTGTGCTAAACAAGTTCAACACAGGTAGTGACCATAGATTGGTGAGACGTAAGATGCACCTCAACACTAAACTTGAACGTGGCAAGCTCATAAGACAAACAAAATCTATTGACATAACCAACCTTAAAAAACACTATAATACCTTCAAGTTGGAACTGAAGAACAGATTCTCCGCTTTAGAAGGCCTAACATCGGAAGAAGTGGATATTTCTGAAGTTAACAGAAAAGTAACCAAAGCTCTTATGGAAACAGCAACAAAATTAGCTGGGTCTAAGAAAAAGTTGCATGTGAACAAATTATCAGGAAAAACCAAAATGTTGATGCAAAAAAGAAGAGAGATGAGGACAACTAAAGAAGATGTGAATTCCAAAGTGGAATACATAGAGCTATGCAAGACAGTGAGAAAAAGTATCACTGAAGATGTAAGGAAATTCAACTGTGAACTAGTAAGGAAAGCAATTGAAAACAACCAAAGCCTAAAGATAGCAAAGGGACATCTCAGTAAGGGAAGAAAACAGATTATGGCACTGAGAAAAGAAGATGGTTCTGTAACAAGAAATAGAGGCGAAATTTTGACAAGAGTGAAAGATTTCTACTCCAAGTTATATGAAAGGGATGATGCATGTACTAAAGACATCATGGAAGGTACCAGTACCAGAGTTCTTCCAGTCCTTCCAGCAGACGTTGCACATGCAATCAAGAACATGAAGCGGGGAAAAGCTCCAGGAGAAGATGGAATTACTGTAGACATCATACAAGAAGCAAGTGGAGAAATCGAAACAGTACTCGCCCAAATTTTCACTCGATGCCTTAATGAAGGGAAGATTCCTGAGGATTGGAACAAGGCTATAATGATCCTGCCTCATAAAAAAGGGTACATTGAGGATCTCAGGAACTACAGACCTATCAGCCTCCTATCAGTGGTTTATAAAATCTTCATTAAAGTTCTTTCACACCGTTTGAAGGTAACAATGGACATGTCTCAACCGAGAGAACAAGCTGGATTCAGGAGTGGCTACAGCACAATAGATCATATCCACGTACTGAGAGAGCTAATTGAAAGAGCGATGGAATATGAACTTCCATTGTGCATGGCTTTTATCGATTATGAAAAAGACTTTGATTCGGTGAAACCATCAGCAGTTACATTGGCTCTGAAATCCTGCGGTATTGAAGATGCATACATTAATATTATTAATAACATCTATGAAAATGCGAGTGCAAAGATTCGGCTGTTTGAAAATACAACACACATAAAAATTGGAAAAGGAGTGAGACAAGGTGACACCATATCTCTGAAGCTCTTTAATGCTACATTGGAAAATGTCTTTCAATCACTGAACTGGGAAAACAAAGGGATAAAGATTAATGGAGATTATCTAACCCACCTTCGTTTTGCTGATGACGTAGTCATTTTTGCAACTACCCCATCAGAGCTGCAGAGTATGATCCAGGAACTTGCTGACAAGAGTAAAGAAGTGGGATTAGAAATGAACTTTCAGAAGACAAAAGTGATGTTCAATGCTTTTACAAGAAATGAAGATTTATCGATTGATGGAGAAAAGCTGGAGATAACAGACACGTACGTTTATCTTGGACAGCAGATATCAAGTGAGGGTCACATTGATGAAGAAATTAATCGGAGTACAAAACTTGCCTGGAGAGCTTTTGGAAGAAAGAGCATAATTTTTAAGAGCAATATGCCATTATGTCTGAAAAGAAAAGTGTTTGATCAATGCATCCTTCCAGTGCTTACGTATGGTGCAGAGACGTGGACCTTAACTCAAAGAGACATACAAAGGCTGCAGACAACTCAAAAAAGCATGGAGAGGTGCATGCTTGGTGTAAACAGGATTGGTGTAACCAGGAGAGATAAGAAGAGGAACACGTGGATCCGAAAAATGACAAGAGTGGAAGACATCATGATCAGAGTTAAATCCCTGAAATGGCAATGGGCTGGACATACTGCCAGAAGGACAGACCATAGATGGACAGCCGAAATTTTAGATTGGATTCCAAGGAAGAGGAAATGACCCAGAAGAAGACCACATGGGATATAGGTGGATGAAATTCGAAAGTATGCAGCAGTGACATGGAGGAGAGACTGGCACAAGACAGACCGTTGTGGAGGAAACTTGGGGAGACCTTCGTCCAGCAGTGGATTGATAATGGTTGACAATGATGATGATGATGATGATGATGCACTCACGGACAATTAAATGTGCGCACCAAGAAGAAAGCATTCGATTGAACTGGAATTTTATGGACGTAATGACACACATGATGGCAAAAACAGAGCTGCAGGATAATTGCAGCGGGATCTGTGGCATGCAGTCCAGTCATCTTCAGTAACGCGTCGCACCGCCTCGTGCGGCGATAATGTTGCAATACCGTGCGGTCCAGCATGGAGGCGAACAGACGCCTGATGTTGTTCTGTGGCAGACTGGCCCACACGTATTGGACGGTGTGCTCCAAATCCCGGATAGTGCGGCACGGCGGCAGCTGTTGTCTCAACTGGTCGCACACATGCTCGGTAGGGGACATGTCCGGGGAGTGGGCAGGCCATGGAAGTGTCTGGGCGATACGTAGGCAGTACAGGGCAACCCGAGCCGTCTACGGGCGGGCATTATCCTGCTGGTATAGCGCACCTGGAATCCTGGCCAGGAATGGGAGCACATGGGATGTAGGCCCGTCAATGATCCACATACCACTACTAGAGCTGATCGGCTATCGCAGGCAATGGTTCTCCTGTCCCCAGAACGAAGCGGCACTCTTCGCTAAATACCACACGTCGCCAGTCTGTGGCGTTCCATGTCGCTCTGGCCTCGCACCACTGCACACGGAGCCGGCAATGTTCCGGTGTTAATGGCAGCATACGTAAGCGGCGCTGGTTCCGCGAGATGTCGGGAAATGGTTTGTGGCACACAGGAGCCACTACATCAGCATGTATAGAGGACCTGGTCTCCCGTGGGATTCGTTCGCGCCTTGCGCACGATCCGTCGATTCACTCTACCAGTCGTCCTCCTGGTCCGTCCAGAACCGCTCCGCCTTGTGGCAGTGCCGTCACGTGTCCACTGCTGCCAACACAGTTGGACGGTATGGTCAGAACGATCCACGTGGCGGGCTATACGGCGCGTCGACTACCCTGCGGTTTTCAGTCCGATGATCAGGCCTCTCTCAAAGTCCGTAAGTTGCGTAAATCGACGGCTCTGACGACTACCCGGCATTCTTGTCACTCTGTAGTCTTGCTTGATTCGGCCGGTGCTTTTCGCTTTCATGGGGCATCGACTACGCGCCGGTTTATAAGGCTTCCTGTTCGTGTTTGAAGCGCCACCCCAGAGTGTGCGGTCATGCGCACTCGCCCCAAACGTGGATTATTTGCATAAACAGCATGCATTCTAGCTATTTACAAAGTTTGGCTGTTGTAGCATGTTTTCTTCTAGGTGCGCAAATTTTATTGTCCGTGAGTGCGTATATTCTCATTGAGAAATTTCAATGACGAATCAATAGATAAGTCGATGTGATAAGTCGGGGCGCTTACTTCGGAAGAAGGAAGGCTCGTCTTATACGCCGAAAAATATGGTAGGTACGGCCTTCTTTAGACTGAACCCGCATAGGAAGTTGCAATACGAGCACCATACCCAATTTTACTGTCAGCTGGTAGTACCAGTGTTGCCATAGACCTTTAACTGAAATCAGGAATCAAAAAATCAGTAGAAATCAGAAGGTCAGGTTTTTTGCTTGAAATATGTACCACCTGACTAATGTAGTGTAGTACTTGCAGGAAATCTCAGTATTAAGGAATACTTAAATCTACTGGTACTTCAAATAATACCATAAAAAAAAATAACGCTTCTGTTTAGAACGAGAATGAAAATTCTCACCAATACAATCCTGAATCCCTTTTTACAAGGTATTACTGATGATGAGCTTTATAAAATAATGCTCACCATTAAAACTAATACAAATTTTGAAGATGACAATCCGATTTCTTTCATGATTAAAACTAATGTTTGTGTAAATAATGATGGCATTGGCTTTTTAATGTAGTTACAGTTGTATCAGTCCCACAATGTATCAGTCACACCTTCCTAAAAGCAGATAGGTATACACTGATTGGCTACTTTATTATGACCACCCCCTCAGTACTTCGTCGGGCCACCTTTTGCCTTTAATAGTGCGTCGATTCTTCGTTGCATAGACTCCACGAGTGCTGATAGGTGGTTTGTGGAATCTGAGACCGTGCTTACTGAATAGCACTTTCCAGGAGTGTGAGATTGCAGGGTTGTGGATCCAGCTGTCTGATGGCTCGTTCAACTTCGTCCCACAAATTCTCAATGGGGTTGAGATCTGGAGATTGTGGGGGCCACCTAAGCAAAGTTAACTCACTGGCATGTTCCTGAAACCAATCCTGTACAACATGAGCACTATGGCAGGACGCATTATCTTATTGAAAGTAGCCATCGCCATTGGGATAAACCATCCACATGACAGGATGCACTTGGTCCGCAACGATGTTTAGATATGATGTGCCAGTCAAACGTTGATCAACACAAATTAAAGGGCCCAAAGCATGCCAGGAAAACATTCCCCAAACCATAACGTTGCTTCCACCAGCTCGAAGGGTTGTAGCAATGCATTTGGGGTACATTCTTTCGTGCTGTTTGGGGTACATTCTTTCGTGCTGTTTGGGGTACATTCTTTCGTGCTGTTTGGGGTACATTCTTTCGTGCTGTTTGGGGTACATTCTTTCGTGCTGTTTCCGTCAGATTCTCACTCGGCCATAGGCATAGTGCAACTGAAAATGTGATTCATCGGACCACATAATTTGTTTCCAATTATCGACTGTCCAATCCTTGTGCTCTTGTGCGAACTGGAGACGTTTTCTCTTGTTAACTGCAGACAGCAAAGGTGCTCGAACAGGCCTTCGGCTGCCATATCCCATCCGATGCAGTGTATGACGAACAGTGCGTGCAGAGATCATTTGAGGGGATCCTTGATTAAGATGGTCTGTAATTTGCTGCACTGTTGCCCCTCTGTTGTCTATTACCAGTTTGGACACTCTCCGTTCCGCCCGAGCAGTCACTAGTCGATGACGACCACACGTTGCACGTAGAGACCCAGTTTTTTGGCTGACAGTCCAGTCTTTAAACACTTTAACAACAGCTGCTCTGGAACATTTCACGAATGCGGCGGTTTCGGTGATACTCGCTCCATGGCTCCGAGCTCCTACAATCATCCCACGTTGAAAGTCCGTCAAATCGCACTTTTTACCCATCTCGTCACCCAAAATTCACTTCTACTACTGTCGCAAGCACTAATCTTTCCCTTTTTATACTAGCCTGGCCCTCTGGTGGCAACAGTGTGCAGCCATAACTCATTTGCTTAAAACTGTCAGGTGGTCATAATAAAGTGGCCACTCAGTGTATACTTACATTTCTTACTAAACGATACCCAGATGTTCCTAAAGTACGTGAATTAAGTACTATACTAAAAAAAATATCATTAACACAAATATCTGACTATAGACGTTTTCCTAATATTCCGTGTTTTAATAAAATACTAGGGAGAACTTTACGGATAAACACATATTTTTCTGTACTGCACTTCCACGTGTTTATCCTATCGGGCACCCTAGCCCAAGATTCTTAGCTTTCTACTTCTAAGAACTGTTTAAGATCTAAGGTCAGACATTACCTTCCTAAATTCCTCTACAACGGCATTCATTCATGGTTCATTTGTAATCAACTTTCACAAAAACTATAATTCCGCTGAAATAACACGTCGGCAAGGCATTTGATATAAGAAATCATAACCAAAGGTACATCGTACAAGTTATTTTACAGTTTATAAGATAAAAAAAAGACTGCCAAATGATAAAAAAATTATATATCAAGCCAAAAAAAAAAAAAAAAAAATAGGCCTAAAAGTAGAAAATTCAGAAGTGGCCTTAGAACAGAGAAAAATCAGTAGATTAAGAAAATCTATTAGTAGATCGGAGTCAAAATCAGTAGATCTACTGATAAATCAGTAGATCTACTGATAAATCAGTAGAATGGCAGCACTAACTGTTTCGTTTAGCCTGCTAGTCTAATCCTTTATGTAAATGTATTACTGGATACAGGAGGTAAAATAATGAATACAGTAGGTAAAGTTTCCAATGTGTTTTGTGTAATGACCTGTTATTCACTGGGCAAATGTACTTTCTGAAACTTAGCTCATATGTCTCTACTACTGCGATTCTGCTCGCTTATTTGAAAAGCAAAAAGGTAAATTTCAACTGAAGCTGTAATCTCTAGCAATCTTTCTGGATCTTTTTATTTTCGATTACTTCATTCTCTTTCTTTTTTGATAATCGGAAATCCGGAAAATCGCCCCTCAACTGCTATGAAAGAGGATTTTAATTAGGAGGAAAAGCCTCGAAATTAACAAGCCATTTGGAACAGTTTTAACGAAAATTTGTTACTTTTTATGCACATTTTATTCTGAATGGCCTGCAAGATGGTCATTAGTGGTGGTTCCCTGCATTTCCTTTGAGAGAAAATGGGTCATCATCGTCATCCCAAGCAAAACATAAAATTACTAGGTCAATGTTAAAAAACCTCCCCGCCGCGAAACAGGTTGAACGATCTCACTGTCTATTATATCCTTGGGTGTTATTTGTTTGGGTTCTTTTTTTCTGATGCTAATCTTTTTTTCCTTTTTATTTTTTCGCGTCAGTAATTCGAGCGGAGGCTATATCGGTGAGAATAAAAATCGCACAATTAGAGAGCGTATTCGTGAATTTGCGATCCATTCATCTTCTCCATTCAAGGTTCCTGATTCTATTCAGCTCGACAAACGCACCTGAGATCAGGCAGAACGCCAGCAGATTAAACAAATGAAAATAAATAAAATGGAATCCGGAGAACAAAGTGCCGCATTCATTCGAAGCTAATCGCATTCATTTAAAAACGCGCATTGTTCCTGTTTCGATTCTCAGATCTGTTTTCCAGTTCGTTTATACAACAAAGGTGGCCCTATTTCGATAATACTATCAGCACGATATTTAGTCGGTTTGATTACTGAGCACAGGGAAATAGAAGTAGCCGCTTAAAAAGCATTTCATTTAATATCAAACTGTTACCAAGGGTCACACGGATCAAAAGTTTTTATCCACGGTATTGAAATTGCGAAAAAACATACATCACATGAGTGAGTGTGTGTGTGCGAATGTGTCGGTTGCTCTTTCAGTGTATGCATGTATCTCTCTGTATCGCCATCTTTGTACATCTATGTGTCTCGCTTTCAACTTTCATCAGGGTCCCCTTTTTTCTCCGCTATTGCAGATTGAGTCAAAAGTTCGTCCCGTTTGCCGTTAAAAAGTTTAATAATGTAAGTCATTCACGCTCACCTCATTCCACAAATTAGAGGCCGTTGTTTTCTACAGTCCGTTGCCAACGTTCCACCAGTGCCGTTATCCCACGGCGGTACCACTCCGCAAGGTTCGAGGACACAGACTTTCTAATGCCATATTCCACATACACCACTGAAGAGAAGTGCCATCCTTGTAGGAAATGGCCATGTGGTAATCAGATGAGGCAAGATCCGGATTTTGTGGAGGGCAGGGAAAGATTTCAACCCTTTCCTATTCCTGTAGTTTTCGGCAAACCACTCTTTCGATTACTGTAGTTTTCGGCAAATCACTTGGGGCATTTTCTACTTACAGCAACGCCAACAAGGAAATGTTCAGTCTGGTAGAGACTCGGTTATGGTCTGGGGAGTGTTCATCTAACACACGTTGGGACCTATGGTATGTCTAGATGCATCTCTGAACGGTCCACGTTAAGTGTCCATCCTGGCAGACCATCTGCATCCTTTCATGGTCATTATGCACCCACAAGACAATGAATTCTTCCAGCAGAACAATGCGCCTCCTCACAGAACCGTGGTGACTAGAACATGATTAGAAGAGCACTCCGCAGAAGTTCCCAACCTGGAATGGCTTCTCCCGTTAATAGAACATGAACCCTGTGGAAAATCTTTGGGATGCTGTGGGAAGGCCCGTGCGAGCTTTGGAACCTCCACCCAGGAAAGGCACGGAATAATGGACAGCGGTGCAACAAGCATGGGCGGAGATACCTGTGGAGAGCTTTTGTGACCTAGCAGATTCAATGAATAACCGTGTGACTTCTCATTTCCCGGGGAAAAGCGGGTGGCCTACCTAAACTAGATAGGTACCCATGATTTCTGTCCACTCAGTGTATGTGTAGCTCAAAACGGGACGAGCTTTTGACCTACTTTGGAATAATCTACTTTTGTTCCCTTTCTCTCTGTTGTTCACTGTCTCCTCACGTCACTAACCCCCTCTCGGTTTTTCTCTCTTTAACTCATTCTCCCTTTCTATGCACGTGTACTTTCCTCTCGATCTGCCTGTCTTTATCTTTCTTTCTGTGTCCTCTTGTTTTTCCCAATTCCCCCAATTTCCTCCTCTCAACTCTGCCATTTTCTGTGCATCTGTATAAGTATTTGCCTTCTCTCTCTATCATCATCATCATTGTCAACCATTTTCAATCTACTGCTGGACGAAGGTCTCCCCAAGTTTCTTCCACAACGGTCTGTCTTGTGCCAGTCTCCTCCATGTTACTCCCGCATACTTTCGAATTTATACACCCCTATTCCTCTCTCTTCCACTCACACACTTTCTCTCTACTTTCTGTCCGTAACTTTCCCATCCTCTCTCTCTCTCTCTCTCTCTCTCAACCTTTCCGACCACTTTCTTTTTCCTCCTCTACCTGCCTGGATCTCTGCCCTCTGCGTCTCAATTTATCTATTTCTCTGCCTGTCTCTCTCCCTGTTTTTCATTTCTCTATATCTCAAACTGTCCCTCGGTCTTTCCTTTTCGCTCGTATTCTGTGGCTCTCTCCTTCTCTATCTTCATTTCTCACTCTTAGGCTGGCTACGTGTCTCGAGTTTTATTCGTGGAATTGACAAAACTTGGTAACACATCCCCACTTGAAATTCCAGTGTCTTGACTTTTTGATCCTTTAACCAGCTTGAATGAATTAACTTAGAGTTATATATTCACTGTTTAAGAAGTGGGCTGAACACGGCTTGAACAAGTGAACTAAAATAGAAAGTGAGCCGAACGCGGCTGGAACAAGTCAGCTGCAATGAATTAACTTTGAACGCATATATTCGCTGTTTAAGAAGTGGGCCGAATGCAGCTGGAACGAGTGAACCTGCGTATCAAAAAGCATTGGCTGTGTTATCCAAAGTGGTCATTTAGGGGGGCGATTAACGCTAATCCTTTCTGACTGATTTCTTGCCTTAAAGGGCTGTAATAATAGCGACGAATCCAAAAAAGGAGAGAGATGTTTGAGTTACTTTTCCCTTCCTAGTGGCATGATGTCCGTGTGAATGGACTAGTCCTTCTTCATCATCATGCCTTGAGGCATGGAGCAGAGAGTGAAAGACTAGAAGTAAATGCTAATCACCATTTACAGGTTTATGTTCGGTACTGCTGAGATGAGAGGGAGGAAGGGGTTGTGTTGCCGTAGCTTTCGTAAATCCCGGCCGCTATGTGAACATCTCCTTTTCTGGGTAGCGCAAAAAAAAAAAAAAAAAAAGTTGGGCTCCATTTTGTTCAGGTACATCGGTCGCTTGAAGAGTTAAACAAAAGTTATCAATTGACAAATTTAATCCGAGAAATGATTTTACTGATCAACAACGACGACATTTTTGGTCGGTGACTCTTGTATAAAATGCCCTTTCCGTGAACAGTATGCTTCCTATGTTTGGTTCGGTGCTTCGACCATAGGTACAGGTAGACTGCGCATGACGGCACGATCTCTGGCTCCAACATCGAAAGGCGTTAAGTCACATGACATTAGGCACAAAGTTAATCCCGTGTTGTGCTTGTGGCTACTCGAAGCGCTATATTAAAGGAAATTCAACGACTTTTCACAGGTGGGAAACGATTTCAATTATTAAACTGATTTTATGGATGGATAGCTATAACTTGAGTGCTGCATTTCGGTGTCATCTTCTTTATATTTAAGACGAAACGTTTAGTTTAGACTGTGAGAATCGCCGGAATAGGGAAAGACAGTTTTTGTTTTTGATACATTTCTTGTATGGATTTCATGATTTACTTTGTAATTTCTATTTTAACGGTTATCCTAAAGAAGAAGCGAAAAGAAAACTATGTCGTATTGTAACGTATACTCTAGATTCACTTTCCTTTTGATTTTTACTATCTCTGGTTATTTTATTTTACTATGTAAATTATCTTCTTACTGAACGAGATGTTATTTCTCCCGCTGAATGAGATCTGGCAATGAGTCTAAGTCATGACGTGGTGGTAGCCAGTATAAATAGGCGCGTTCAACGATACCTAGGAGAGCTGTTGTTATATGGTGAGAGCTTTTTGTGGATGTGCGTAGGGAGAGCTTCGTTATTTTGTGCCAAGAGCTTCGTTCTATGTGATTAGGTTTTTTTTTTCTTCATTATTGTGATACAATTAATGTGACCAGTGTGTGTGTGTGTTGGAGGATACCAGGACTTTACCTGAATAAAGCTTTTGTTGTAAGTACGTTTTTCTCAGTTCATAGTTTTGTCAGATCTCTCTCTGGCTGTTAGGTTTATTTCATTAGTTGTTATTATTAACAACCAGCATAAGACTTTATTCATCTTAATTACTACTACAACATTACTAGCAGTTAAAAGCTTGTTCATTATTATTACTACACTACTAGCAGGCAAGTTTATTCATGATATTATTAACACAACAACCATTAGAAGAAGTTGAATTCATTATAGTATCGCCTTGAGAAGGAAGGATTTCACTGCATTACTGCAGAGGGAAAAGTAGCTTACGGTATATTTTACTTTATAACAAGTATTCAAAGTATAATATTTCGCACAGCATTGATTTCTCTTCCATGTTTTGGATTCGCCATGCCATTAATTCGTCAGAAAACTTGCAAATGTGGATTATCATCATGTAACAAAAAAAAAATGTGATTCAAATTTTGCGTAAATTTTTATTACACTTAGTAATGGCGACCACTCTACCTGAGTCTCCCATATTTTCAGTAATTGTTATCATGCTTGGGCAAAAGTAGTAAAGTTCAAATCTCAATTTAGAAAATGTGTGCCTATTCAAAAAATATTATAGTCATTCGTGATAAAGAAAAATGAACGTATATTTTTTTAAACATTTTGCCACTATTCAACACAATATTGTAAACCCTATCTGTGCACATACATATCTTAAGGAAACTTACCCTGGTTAAAGTAATGTCATTGGCGTACATTTTTCTTTAACTATGCATATCGGGAACTTTCACATTGTAATACACTAAAAATGCTGTAGTTCTGTATCACAAGTTATTAATATGCCCACCAATATACATGACCCATAAAGTACAAACAAACGCAGCCGATTCACACAAGAACACACACAAAACTAATGACCTAATGACCTCTTTCGACATAACGATTCATTCTGTAACTTCAAAACGGTTGCAGTTAAATTTTGATAAATGGCAATTTCCTAACGAATATATCTTTAGGTGGATTATTCCTAAAAATCATACTTCTAACCTACATGATTTACTAAATGCTAATGTTTTTTTAAAAGTAGCTCGTCAGGCCAGAAGAAATCATTGAAATTGGAGACCACGCAAAACCACTTTTTCCTTATGTCACGTGATGTGACGGCTCTCATGTTGGGACCGATGGCAGTTGCAACCATTACCAGTGCGCAGTCTGTCATCATACAACGTACAGTACATGGCCGAAAGTTCGGTGAACAGAAAAAAGTACTACCAAATCAAAATAGGCTCCGATATTCACAACACAGTAGTGCGTCAGGAAATGATCACAGGAATGAGATGAAACGATGTGAAACTAATGTTGAGGCTTCCTTGGGCGAAATCGTTAATCATGATGAAAAATGTTTAAACTCTGTGACGTGCCTGCCCAGCAGAACGCACACGACATAAAGACAGATAGCAACGATAACGAACGTCCGCGTAGCTCAATTGGTAGAGCGACTTATTCCGGAATGAGGGGACCCGGGTTCGAGCCCCGGCGTGGACAAAAATGACGGAGAAATTTACTTCGTTATAGCTCTGAAAATGCTGTTAGAAAGACTAATGCTGGCTGATTGAAAAGTGAAAACATTTTCATTCATCTGGAAGAAACATTCCAGAATTATCAAATAAGAGCGTAGTGGTTTACTTAAAAGGATTATAAAATCGATTTTTTTAATTTTAATGTTTTTTTAATTAATTCTGAGAGTGCAACAAGTTAAAGAAATCGCAGAGGATTTTTATTATTATATTACCTACTAATGAACTGTGAAAAAGAGTCGTGTTTTTACTGTTATTACATTTAAAAAATGTTATAGAATTATAACACATGACTCATGCAAATGTAAAATCTCCTTTAATGGCGTAAATACAAACACTCAATATTTGCCGACTTTTTGCACTCCGCTGGGAAGCTTCGTCTGGGCTTATTTTTAAGAGCGTAGAATGGTCAACAATTAATTATTTCAGCGTTGTCTGAGTCCGTTTTAAGCTCTGAGAATCAAGGGTCAGACGAAGAATCCCAGCGGAGAGCGAAAGCTCGGCAAATATTGAGTGCGTGTATTTACGCCATTAAAGGAGAGTTTAGACTTGTATGAGTCGTATATTATAATATATAAATGGTGCAGAGTATTTGATAATTGAATGAGTATTTCGTTTGATGCCTGTTACGTAGAGTTAAATAAGGATTTAGTATATCCAATTTAGAAACTGAATTCACATTTACGTGATTCAACAAAATGGGGAATTGCAGTTATATCTTAAATAATCTTCCTATTTGTTAGTTTCTCTGCACTTCAACAATGCAGTGAACTGTCCTGTAAGTTGAGAAACCGAATTTGCAAAATTTTAGGAAGTATATTCCATGTTAATCTTAATTGGGTTATTTTAGGGAAGAAAGTCACACCAACTAGAATTTTTACATATTATTTTTTTCAGTAAAGACCAACTTTAATAGTAATAAAAGCATTAACAAGTTTAAAGTGGTATAATAATCAGCATTAGTCATAATAGGCAAATCTTATGTTAAAATCTTATTCTTATTTCGTTGATTCCATATACGAAATTTTCAGTGTAAGGTATATTTCGACCGTCAACCATACGAATTCCTTAAATAGAGGTTTCAATGTATTTTAATTCAAATATATATATATATATATATATTTTTTCCAGAATTAGGTTATGCACAAAAACCTCTTTTTGCAAGCACAGAAATTTATGCATATGTAATACGTGTTTTAAAATAAAATCAGGTTTGGAAGTTTACAGATATAAAAATTTATTTAAAAAAACGTTTCTCTCTACTTTACTTTTAATGAATAAAACTGCATATAAAGGCGTGTGTTGCTGTTGGACATATATCTGGTTTTCTTTCAAGAGAAAGTAAGTAGGTAAACGTTTTCTGTAAATACAATAAGTTATTCAAAGAATTTTACACATAACTTTGGGTGTAAAAATAAAAGAAATTTTCCCATAAATAGGAAAACATTATACTAAATTTACCTGTAATGAAAATTTTTGCATGCATAACTTTCTTTTACGTTTTATTTTTTAAACAATGAAAGAGCACTCTACGTACTGGATTGTGCTATTAAGGTTATGCAAAAGTTTCCGCCTTCCCCGCTAGCTGGCGCTATAGTGGTCTAACCGGCAGGCGACCCGTGCTGTCAGTTCATACATGAAGCTAAACATGCCGGTCGATAAAGTTCATTTGCGGCACCGTTTGTTATTCATGTTTAATTTAGGGAAAAGTGCGAGTGAAGCATACGGTTCAATATGTCAGGCGTATGGCGAAACGGCTATTCGTGAGCGGACGTGTCGGGAATAGTTTGCCAGGTTTAAGAAAAATTACCTCAGCTTGGGAGACAAGCCACGTGCATGTAGACAGCAAGAACTCGCAGACGAGGAGCTGGAATCGCTGTTGCAAGAGGATGCCACACAATCGACCACGCAACTGGAGAAACGTTTGAAAGTGGCTCAATCGACGGTGGTACGGCGTCTACAGGCCTTGGGGAAGATCCAGAAGATTGGTAAATGGGTTCCGCATACTTTAACGGAGCGTAATATTGGTCAATGATTGGTCATATACATGTCGTTGCTGAAGAGGTTTCAAGGGAAGAATTTCTCGTGGAATGTTGTCATAGGGGATAAAAAATGGATCTATTGCGACAATCCCGTACGCAATGTTGTCATAGGGGATAAAAAATGGTCTATTGCGACAATCCCGTATCCTGGGTTGGCCCAGGCCAGACATCAACATCCACTGCAAAACAGGATATCCACGGGAAAAAGGTGCTGTTGTGTGTGTGTGTGGTGGGATATGCATGGAGTGCTGTACTTCGAACTGTTGAAACCGGGCGAAACAATCACTGCACAACGATATAGCGATCAGTTGATGAAACTGAATGCTGCAATCAAGCAGTAACGCCCATGGACAGGTAAAGGACGCCACCCAGTCATCCTGTTACACGATAATGCCAGACCACATGTCGGTGCCAACACGAAATCAACCCTTGAGCAGTTACACTGGGAAGTTTTACCGCGTCCGGCTTACTTCCCGGACATTGCACCTTCAGATTTTTATCTGTTTCGCTCTCTGCAACATGCCCTAGCCCAACAGCAGTTCACCACAGTTCCAGAGGTGGAAAATTCCGTCAATGCGTTCTTCAGCTCAAAACCCGAGTCCTTCTATCACAGGGACATTCATTTGTTGCCTGAAAAATGGCAAAAGGCCATTGATACTAACGGCCAATATTTCGTTGAATAAATATGTACTGGTTTGCTGATTGTTCCTCCTGTCTCCATTCTCCTTAAAACGGCGGAAACTTTTGCCTACCCGTAATCATTTTCTCATAGGACATTTCTTTTTTCAAAAGTTATACACAGAAACATGTTCTTGAACAAATAAATTTAGTGCTGTTTTTTTTCTATAAACAGTGTTTTTTAATAGAAATATTTCCTTTAATTTTACACAGAAAGAATGTTACGCGTAAGACGTTTTTCAATATTTAGAAATTCATTTCTTTTTGCCGATGAAGTTGCGTATTACGTATTTTTTTCTCTCTCTCCTCATAATGAAGCTCTACGCAGAAAGGATGTGCAGTGGATTGGAGCGAAAGGTATACCTTTAAGAAATAAGGACGTCTTGCCTGAATAAATATCTAAACATTTAGAACCTCTCGTGTGAAAAATAAAGGAGCCACTACGTCACACCTCTTCAGAGCACTGCGAATCAATGATTTAATGTTTATGAAAGAAATACCGTATTTCTTTCATGATTAGTCTGCTTCTCCGGGAAAACGCGGGATAAGATTCTTAACCTCCAGATTCGCTAAACATGAATGCCGGTCGCTTCGACTAGCGAATCCTGTGATGGTTAAATTCAAATTGATCGGAAACTTGAAACTTGGTCGTTCTGGGTGGTGTAGTGGTTAGCATATCTGGGCGTTTTCTGGGAGACGCGGGTTCGAGTCCCGCTCCAGGACGATGAAAATTTTCAAGTTTTCGGATGTTATCTGACTTACCATCCTTGTCACATTTACGCCAAAAATCGGATTGTCATCTTCAAAATTTGTATTATATGGCGTAATCCCGTATTTCTTTCATGATTAGTCTGCTTCTCCGGGAAAACACGGGATAAAATTCTTAACCTCCAGATTCGCTAAACATGAATGCCGGTTGCTTCGACTAGTGAATCCTGTGATGGTTAAATTCAAATTGATCGGAAACTTGAAACTTGGTCGTTCTGGGTGGTGTAGTGGTTAGCATACCTGGGCGTTTTCTGGGAAACGCGGGTTCGAGTCCCGCTCCAGGACCATGAAAATTTTCAAGTTTTCGGATATTATCTGACTTACCATCCTTGTCACATTTACGCCAAAAATCGGATTGTCATCTTCAAAATTTGATTTAATGTTTGTTTGCAGCATGACAAATGTAATCCTCTACAGTGTTACAACAAGCGTTTCCCATATGATCGTAGGAGGTGATATGAAGACCCTAAAAGCATCATTAGAATATTTAATCGTGCGCGCTGTCAGGTAGATAGCCTTGCCAACTTGGTGGAAAAGTCGCTTAATTTAAGTAATCTTAGATTGGAGTTAGCAACAAAATGATTGTTTTAAAATTACCGACTTTTTCAAGTGGATTTAGTAATTTTTTTTTTTTATTTTTTTTTTTGCGATTTCATTTTTCTATTTAGGGTTTCAAACTTTTAAAATGCAGTTTTTGAATCACGCGAATGTCAATCTTCACTTTCCGTACTGTAGATGTTATAACCGTTACCGCATATCTCAATGCTTGTAGAATGTAATACCCTCATGCTTTTGTTTTTATCAGGCACAGTAAACTTGCCCCTGTCCAGGGATGACGACATGGGCACAAGACAAGATAGTGCCCCTCCCCCTCCCGCCTAATTTTTTCTTTTGCTAATGGTGCGGGTTCATGACGTGTATGTGTCTGTTTGTGTGGAGTGTGTTTTATTGCGTTAAGTAATTTCGCAATGATATTTATTATTAATGAAAAATACAGTCGGTCTATTTCATAGCGTAGCAGTGTACGTTTCAAATTATTGACCCTCAGGATTTTGTGAAAAATAAATACATTATGATAATAACATTTCTTATTATAAAACAATATAATGCACCAGAAAAGACACAATACTGTGGGAAAAGAAGCAAATATTAAAACAATCCTAATGAATTCTTACAATGCAAATGAAAATTTGATTTACACTTACATAATTTCCCACTTTTCCACCCAATGTCTGTCCATGCCTCACTGAGATTCGAACCCGGACTCTTTTCGGACGAATGGTCATAAGCCACGGCTTAGACCACGGCGCCACCGGGGCGGCGTTGGACTTACTTCAGTGTTTCCATCTGAGAAATATTTTATTATAAAACCCAAAGTTCTGTTTTTTCTAAAACAAAATATTTTATGTACATAACTGAATAAAAGACATGTTTTTGTTTGCTCGAAAAAATTCATCTTCAACCCTGTGATTTATTGGGTATTTTCCCCACCACATTGTGCATACTAGTTTCTTTTACTAATTTTTTGAGCCATTTAAATCTTTTTTCTATATCTACCCTATTCAAATATACGTAATTTTGAATCCATGTTACGCACAGAAGCCAAGGGACTGGAAACAATGGCATCACATTCACATCTGTTTACGATTTAAATTTGACGTATCAAATACACTGCTGGCCACACAAAACGCAACACCAAGAAGAACACGAGATGGCAAAGCCAGATTTACTGGACACATAACAACAGATACAAAGATGAAAAGATTGAGCTTACAGGCCCGTGCGACTTGCGGAACACGCAGACATGAATAGTTCGTATGGCCCCCATGGCTGGCAATAACGGCCGCTACACGCCGCGGCATCGAATGAAAGAGGCTTTGGATGTGGGCTTGGGGTATGTCGGTCCAGACTGCTTCCACACGTTGCCACAGTTCATCAGGCGTAGCCGCGGGTGGTGCTTGCCGGGCCGTATGGTTACCGATCAGCGACCAGACGTGTTCGATGGGCGGCATATCGGGAGAACAGGTGGGCCACGGCAGCTGTGACACCTGGTGGGCCGTGAAGAATTGATGCACGATGCGTGCCACGTGCGGGCGCGCATTGTCCTGTTGAAACGTGACAGCTGGCAGGTCCTGCAGGTAAGGGAAAGCTACAGGCTCCAAAACGTCGAAGATGTAGCGGTGGCTGTTGTGTGTACCGGCGATGCGTACCAGAGGGGTGCGGGTGTCATATCCAATTGCGCCCCAAACCATAACGCCAGGCGACGGACCAGTATGGCGATGCATAATGCAGTCGTCATACAGTCTCTCGCCGCGGTGCCGCCACACGCGGATCCGACCATCGTGGTGTTGCAGGCAGAAGCGGGATTCGTGGGAGAAGACAATGTCGTGCCATTCCGTTGTCCAGGTCTCGCCGGTGGTGTAACGTCAATGGTAATCGGAGCACACACGTCGAACGGTACGTGCTGACACAGGCTGTTGCAAAACACACCCTAATTCTGCCGCCAAAGTTCGTAATGTGGCGGTGCGAGCAGTCAATGCCCGCCGCACAACATGCCTGCCCTTTCGTTCGGTGGTGTGCCGCGGCTGCGGCAATCGCACACGTCGGTCCGTCCGTCCCTCTGCACCCACCGAATCCATACTCACCTCCCTGTGGCTGGATGTCGACCCACACGGGCGCCGATGTCTCGGTATGATAATTCGTCCTCTGTCGAGCTCCGAAACGTGCTGGAATGACTGCCGTATTCTGCGACGAGGCATCAGGAAGCTTCGCACGCACAGGTCCGGCAGCACAACACACTTCCACTACTTACACCCGGCCTTCTGTGCACCCTTCTTATAGTGCTTCTCGGTGGCGTGCCGGGCGCACATGATTTGCATATGCCCTGCAATGCTAATCGTTTGCATGTCCTCTCGCGGGCGACACATGCTGCGAATTTCAGGCCAATCGGATGCTTCCTTCTTGGTGTTGCATTTTGGGTGGTCAGCAGTGTAAATAATATTAAAAATGCATTATTAAATTTTAAATGGCCTGCAGATAAGTGCAAAAATTTAAATTATTGAAGAATGAATGATTTGTGAATGAATGATTTGGCAAAACTGGTGCCAGATCAACGACGGGAGACCACGATAGTCAAGGGTGAAGGGCGATGCCTTCATGATCAAACTCAGTGATTCCCATCCATTTGATTGCCATCCTGATATCTAAAGCCAAAGATGAAATACGGCGTAAATAATAAATAAATAAAATTCTAACGTCCAGCAAAGAGGCAACAAAAGTGCCTGAACTGTACATGCTACACTGTAAATCTGAAAATACGATTAACTTAAACTTTTATAATTTCTCAAGACTGAAACTTTTGCGATATATAAAGATAAACTTCTTATACAATTTGATTTGAAATTACTTCGTAAAAATAGTAACAACATATATACATTTTCTCAGGTACAGTGGAAGAAATGAAATGTATTAAAAAAAGTGATAACGCCGAAGAATTTTAGTTCGCCATTTTTCTTGGGGGGTGGCGGTAACGAACACCGTAAGTACCACCCCTGTGGCGTAGTGGCCTAAGCTATGGCTTCTGACCATTCGTCCGAGATGGGTATAGGTTCGAATCCCGGTGAGGCATGGATGTTGTGTTTGTCTTACGGCAATGGCGTTCTCTCCCTTCCCTGAAGACATTGTTCCTATGTTAGGGATGGGCGACTGCTTATAGCCCACTGAGTTGCTCACGGTGGTCGTTAAACCTCCAATAAAACAATTAAAAAAAAACCACCGTGAGCAACTCAGTATGCTATAAGAAGTCGCACGTTCCTAGGGCCAATAACTCCAGGGAAGGGAGGGAGCGCCTTTGCCGTAAGACAAACGCAATATCCATGCCTCACTGGAATTTGAACCCGGACCTATCTCGGACGGACGAACGGCGCTTAGACCACTGAGCCCCCTGGACGGCGCAGTGTAGCTAGTGAAAAGAACTTTCACAATAGATCTTGATGTTGCAAGATCAAATTAATTCATGATTCAACTAAGATCAAATTAATTACGGCTAATTCGATGCTTGTTTCACGTAGAAACAAATCGAAAAAAATATATGTACGCTGATTTGATGTATTTTTATCTGGAAAAATAAAAAATATATATAAGCATTTGAAATGATTTTCAGTTTCAGTTTTCAAATCACTCTATCACTACTGTTCAGGAATAGATTAACATCATGAAGGAAAAGTAAATCAGTTTCCGAATAAATCACATTTAGCACTATCGATGAACACGTACAAGAAAGGTGCTTTTTGATGCCTTCGATGTACATGATGCTGTTTGATGCCATCGACCTACAAGATGCTTTTTGATGCCATCGACCTACAAGATGCTTTTTGATGCCATCGGTGTACATGATGCTGTTCGATGCCATCGACCTACAAGATGCTTTTTGATGCCATCGACCTACAAGATGCTTTTTGATGCCATCGACCTACAAGATGCTTTTTGATGCTATCGACCTACAAGATGCTTTTTGATGCCATCGACCTACAAGATGCTTTTTGATGCCATCGATGTACTAGAGGCTTTTGGGTGCTTTTTCGCTCGTCGGAATAAATTTCTCGAACGCTCGAACGTATTGAAACATCCCTCCCGTTTTTTGAATTTCGTAATTGCAATTCCGAAAACGCTCCCTACTATGAGGACCGAGATATTTTTCCGTGTGAGTGTGATTTATTAATTCACACATTCAGATAAACAATCTCATTTTGATTTAATTTCCTGAAGCCGAGATCCCGGAAAATATGTATTAACACGATAAATGTGTTTATCAAAGGAGATTGTGGCATTGCTTTGCGTTTCGAAGCTGGGGCTCTCCACCATTTCTACTGAGATAAACAGAAATTTCGAAACACTGGAATGCAAGGGGGGGGGGGGGGGATGTGAAGACCCAAACCATGGCGGCAATTTTAGTCTTGCAATTTGCTGTGAAAGTACAAATATCTACAACAGAATGAATACCTCATAAAGTATGTCACGACAAACTTCTGTTATATCCTGGATGAAAGAGAACTGTTGAAATATACATTGTGAAACGAATTCTGTTGCAAACTAAATCTTAACAACAATTTAACAGTGAAAGAATTTTAGAAATCTCCTCATGATTGAATGCAGGGTCAAGTCACTCTCGGAACGATGTCTTGTACCATATATTTATTCTCCTTTGAAATTTTTGGTTTTGACGAAAACGAACAAAAAGAAAAGAAACACTGGTTTTTTGAAGACCCTATTTCCAACTAATTAGCCATGAAGATCATTCCGAAAGTTGAAATGTATGTGCACATACCACAGCAATTTTTCCACCCATTAATCTTTATATTTATTTGACCGCCTACTTCGCATTGGTATTTGTATCACCTCCTTTAATAAACACTTTATTTTTAAGTCTACCCATAATTTGATCAATGAATTTAGTCCTGATAAATCGCTGTAGTGAGAGACCTACTGCAATACACACATCAGCTTTTTTCTTATTTTTTGCGCGAGATATGTTACATTATATACAAAATATGTCAGGTGAGTTCACCATAGCAACATGCACGTAATCTTATTCGAAATACCTTCCTTAAATAGTAAAAGCATTACTACAGTATTTAGGGAACGAATTTCCTATTTTGTCTGTTCGGTTCCAATCTCCCGAGCTAGGAACAGATTTCAGCGGATAAAGAACACGCTCTGCAAAGGGGCTGCCGAATCCGATATTTAAGAATGTGCCCGAACTTCCAGATATCCGATATTTAACTGTATGTCCGAACTTCCACTAACCACCCTCACCTATTCTCATAACAATAGAAATAACAAAGTCGTAAATCAGGAGCAAATTATCCCATCGGGACACTTTTCGCTGGACCACTCAAGAAATAGCCCGCTTTTTCGTATTCTTTTTGTCTGGATTCTTTTGGGACGAACAGATATATATTTTTTTGGAACTTACTTATGAATAATAATCGTTAACTTCACTTAAGCTGTATTTATTTATTTTTTGGGAGGTAGGAGGATTTAACGGCCATCGTGAGTAACTCGATGGTCTATAAGCAGTCGGTCCATCCCTAATTTAGAGGAACTGACTTCAGGGAAGAGAGAGAGTCAGTGCCGTAAGACAAGCCCAACATCCACTGCTCGCCTGGATTCGAAACCGGACCCTTCTCGGAAGAATGGTAAGAAAACGACGCTTAAACCACTGCTTCACCGGAACGGCTAAGCTTTATTTCTGTCTGAAAAAATTACTTTCTTAACAACAACAACAATAATAACAACAATAATAATAATATACCAGGACAGCCTTCACTAAACATCGCCAGCACCACCCGAAGTCAGCAGTACAAAGGCTGACCATTGGACGGACAGAAGGAGGACGGAGAGTGATTGATCTCCTGGAACAAAAAGACAAAAAAAATCAGCAGCATCTGAAAATACTTCAATCAGAGCAAGGGACCCCATCACCAAGTGATAAACCATAGTGACCAGAAGTACACTGCCTTAGACCTCTCTACTCAGAACATCGAGATTGGAACAAGGGAGCCAAAAGAAAAAGCTTGGGGCAAGAGAGTCCTACACGGAAGGCACTACAACGATCTGCAATCCGACCATGTGGATAAGACTGCCTCCAATGCATGGCTAACAAACGGATCACTCTTCCACGAAACCGAAGGGTTCCTGATGGCTATGCAAGATCAAGTTGTAAACACCAGAAACTACCTGAAACATATCCTGAAAGATACGTCAGTGGAAAGCGACACATGTAGTCAATGCCATCAAGCGCCAGAGACCATCCAACATATCATAGCAGCATGCAGAGTCCTCACACAGACAGAGTACACGAACAGGCACAATCAATTCTCCAAGATCCTTCATCAGAAATTGGCAAAAAGGCACCACCTCATTACAACTGAGCCTGTCCCGTACTACAAGTATGAGCCAACAACGCTTCAACACCCACAAGATGTACTGGGAGAGATCGATCAGAACAGATAAGACCACCCCCACAATCGGCCCGACATTGTCCTGGTCGACAAGGAGAAGAAGTCAACATACCTCATTGACATAGCCGCACCCAACACATGCAACATCCAAAAGACGTACGGAGAGAAGCTGTCCAAGTATAACGACCTATGATACGAAGTCAAGGAAACTTCGTAAACTTCGTATCAAAAAGGCACCAACTCATTACAATACAACTGAGCCTGTCCCGTACTACAAGTATGAGCCAACAACGCTTCAACACTAACAAGATGTACTGGGAGAGATCGATCAGAACAGATAAGACCACCCCCACAATCGGCCCGACATTGTCCTGGTCGACAAGGAGAAGAAGTCAACATACCTCATTGACATAGCCGCACCCAACACATGCAACATCCAAAAGACGTACGGAGAGAAGCTGTCCAAGTATAACGACCTATGATACGAAGTCAAGGAAACTTCGTATCGTAGGAGAACGTCACCACCGTCCCCTAGTAATATCAGCCACAGGAGTTGTACCTAAGGCCATTCACAGTTCTATACAGACACTTGACCTTCAACCTAACAACTACATGGAACTACAGAAGGCAGCTATCCTGAACACTTGTAGGATAGTAAGGAAGTTCCTGGACAATTGAGAGAAAAGAAATACAACTTCCCAGACTTGGTACGTCGTAACCGTCCCAGAAGGAAGAGAAAACCCTCAGGAAGAATAAACAAAGACTCTTCCCACGTTTATCAACACATAGCAAACACATAGCAACCGAAAAATTGTTATCCGGCCACTGCTGAGATCTTACCTCTGATCTCTCGATATCTAGCCGAGTGCGTTCGCCTTACGCTACAATGACCAACAATCAACGGCGCTATGTGCGTTGCGTTCATACTTTTTAAACGGCGCTATGTTCTATGTGCTATGTGCGTTTATCACTTTTTTCCCATATTCAGCATTGCTTATTTAATAAGAAACTGGATTGCCAGCTCCTTATTGTGTTTGACATGTTCTCGTGATATGTATAATAGTAAACGGTTAAAACAATTATCAAAAATAAAATAAATAAATAAATAAATAAAAATACAGAAACGTATAATCTCCATAGATTCTCTTTTTTTTTTATTTATTTTTTCTGCTTCTTGTTCTTTGTTTGAGTTACTGCACTAATTTCTCATATTTTTTATAAACGTTTGGAAATAAAATCTCTTTGGATATTTTTATAAAGTCACAGGCTGAATTTTATTTTTTAAATATTAATTAATATTCAGCAAAAGAATATTTGTTCATTTGCTGACGAACAAATACAATTGCGTTTTAAAATACACGTCGAATCTCGTAGTTTTTTTTACTTTTCTTTTCACCTGACAATGGAAGAGACGCGCCGCGCCCCCTCCCACGGCTGATCTCTTCACGTCTGCCCTTTAATAATTTGGTGAAGTCAGCACCCTGCTTGAAGGAAACTCCAGCACCAATATTTATTGTGATCGCCCATACCAACCCCTTTTATCTACATACGTACAGACACAGGCGTAACTAGGTCGGGACAGGCAGGACCGGTCGCAGCTCAAGAAAGGACACAAAAGTAAATTTTTTTTTTTTGCATCATACTTTGTCATTTGTCCATTTACCAAATTTACTTCTAATATGCTTCGCCAGTTTCATGTACAATGGCAAATTAAAATTCACATTTCTTTGCTCAAAATGTTCAAGGGATACTAGTTTCTCACATTCAAAAATGGAGGCGCGGTTGTACGTACGTTTCAACAGAAGAATGTCGTTCGCATTGTTCAAGATTCTCCAATTTATCGTTGCTGCGACTGCGAGCCCGACTTCTATCTGCATTATGTTTCTGTAATGCGGTACTGGGGGTCCGAAGCAGAGGCGTAACTAGGGCGGGGTAGACGGGGCGGGCGGCTGCCCATTGTGCAGCTCAAAGAACGACGCAAGAATCACTGTTTCAATCTGATTAAAATTGGAATTGAAAGTTTTACATTAGTTTCTGGTTTACTTAAAATTCGAATTTCTTCCTTCTCAAAATATTCAGGGGATGCTAGTTACTCACATTCAGAAATAAAAGCGCGGCTCTGTAGTCCGTCCAACTAAAGAAGAACGACGGCCTTTGTCGCCAACAATGGAGGCCCCCGGTTTTCCATTAGTTGGATAAATAAAGACGTCGTTTTTCTTTAGTTGGTTAGACGCGATGAGGATGTCATTCGTATTGTTGAGATTCTCTGGGGGCTATTCAACCATTACTATGACTGTGAGCCACTACTGCCAGTTAAATTCGGTTCGTTTGATGGGGAACTGTAGGTCCGAACTAAAAGTGTGCAAACAGCCACAGTTTGATTGTGCCTCCCTCACAAGAATAGCATTAGGGTATGATGTTAGTCTTGCTTTGCCGATGCCGAGCAGTGTGTGTGTTCGTACGTACGTGCGTGTGTGTGTGTGTGTGTGTGTGTGTGTGTGTGTGTGTTAAAACTATTATGTTAAATCAGTAATTTATATGTAACTATTAAACTAGTAACACACTACTAAGTAGAGACAGTAAAAAATTATTTAACAAGAACTAAAACAATGTAGAAAACTTCAAAGCCCAACAGGCATGAGTAAACAATAAAATAAAGTAATAGCAAACCTGAATGTAGAAAGTGTCGAGAATGCCGAGCCTTGGCTTTATCAAGGACCAGCAAAACTCTTGCATTTTCTCACTTCCACAAAGACCTAGTTGGAAATGGGTTTCTGCAAAACCATAGATGCAAGTTTAAAGCCCACCAAATTTTTTTTTTAATTGGCAAAACCTCCTCAGAGTTGCATGAAGAATAATTTAGTCAAAGTTTTTGCATGCATCTATAACTTTCCTGGCCCAACCCACACTTATCATCTGCTACAAAAAACAGAGAAACGATTACAAAAATCACAAGTTGTGCGCAGAAATACCTTACTACGCCTCTGGTCCGAAGGCCGAAACAATTACAAAAAGGCCGTAGAAAACAATAATCTGACATGGAAGGGAGAAAGCTATGGAGCAAATTTTGGGAGACCTTCGTCCAGCAGTGGATTGATAATGGTTGATAATGATGATATTATATATAATAGGGGGTGCAATATTTTATGGTTTGCCCCGGGCGCAGAAATGCCTAGTCGCCTGTGCCGACAGAGTGTACAAAACGATTTTCCCGCAGAGATATTCCGTAATCTATGACCCACCCACATGTATCTTAAAAGAAGCAATGAATTATCAGTATTGGTTCGTGGGTCAAAATAATGGATGGACTAAAAAAGGCATATATTGAAGGAGGAAGGAATTCTTTCACCGTTAAATTGTTATTAGAATTTGCTCATGAATCAGTTCGTTTTGCGGTGCATGTTTCAACAGTTCCCTTGTGAAAACACAAATTTGTCCGTGTTGAAATCAAAGCCACGCCCCCTCACTCCGGAGTAAGTTGCTCTCCCAACTAAGGTACACGGATAGAATGTATCGCTGCGGATTTGTCGTCTTGACACGTGCTTTATCTCTATAGTACGTCACACCCTTTAATCCAGAATATAACATGATTCTTTTCATGAGAGAATTTGTCCTTGTAGGTACGTGTGCTTTTATACAGTAAGACTAAAATTCCCAGCCTGGTTTGGTCATTCCAATTCGCCGTTGATGTGCATATGTCATTTAGAATCTAAATAATTTCGCAAACAACTGAAGGCGCTCCGGTGCGCAGTGGTATAAGCGCTGGCTTCCAAGAATTAGTCCGCGATGGGTTCGAATTTCGGTGAGGCATGGATGGTGTGTTTTTCTCACGGCATTGCCTCTCTCCCTTCCCTGGAATCAGTGGTCGTTAATCCCCACCCCCATGAAAAAATAAATGATAATTAGCAGATGAATATTCAACAAAAATATACTCAAAAAGCACATTAAAATCTGCTTTTTTGGTGCAACTCCCGAGATATCCCCAGGCTACACTCGCTTCTAGCTGAGCACCAGTGTATTAAAGGATAGTAGTGAATTATTTTATTAAAAGATAGTGAGGCAATCGAGTGAAACTTCTGAATAATCGTTTATTGTGAGATATTTACTATCCCCCACCCCCAAGAAAAAAAGGAAAGAAAATAGGTTCCTAAAATTTCATTTTTCGTTCGCGTGCTCAAAACTTGGCATGAAAATGGCAGATTTAAGGCGGGCTTTCCCGATTCGTGATGCGGATGGTGAGTAAGAGCGACCTATTTCTTTGATTCCGAAGTAGGTCTTCGGAGATTTCGTGGCGAGCTAGCCAGTCAGGCAAAAGCATGTAACTACCTCGCTTTATCTACATCAGTTGTTTTGAAGAAGATGGCGCGCAGCTATTAAGGTCAAGTTTCTTATTACTTCGCCTGCCGACATTGAGATTACTCCGTCGATGCACTGAATCCGTTGACCTTTGCGACGTGAAACCATTCTGTGAGCATTGATGAGGATGCCGACTCATTGTCATCCAACCTTCCGAGACACCAACAGCTCCGTGTAAACTGTGTCGAAAGAGACATGCGTCACTTGAGAAATGTTATAGGCATTTATTTTATTTAATGAGAGATCACGACAGAAGTTAATAAGACTGACAGAGAACAACCGTTGGCAGGTTATTGGTGCGTGATGTAGATCCGCACGATGCCAAAACAAGGGTGGTGCTGCATAGAAACGTCTTCTGAGGCAAAAAGCGCATCTTTTGAACAAAAGTGGTGAAGACTCAGATTTAGAATGCCTCTGATATTACACTCGGTTAACTAGAGTAAAATAGTGGTAATAAAGAACTTCAATGTGTGACGTACACATTGAAAGGGACCTTCGTGTCTAGACCCCTCCAAGAATGCCTTTGTCTTTAATTCATCCTTCATTCATCATTTATTTTTGTAACTATAGTGGAATAAGGTATTTCAAAGGAACATTATTTGTTTCATTCAGAAGGAAACAAATGATGTTCCTTTAAAATACTTTGTTCCGACTACAGTTATAAAAATAAATCCCTTCACATGTTTTTATAATTTTAATATTTTCCTTAATTATTTTCCTGAATGTCTTAGTTCCAGTTTTCGTAATGAACTTTATTTTTCTGTACGTATTACGGTCTTATGATAAATATTAATGAATATAATAATACGTTAGTTGGAGAGCATTCGAAAAAAACCTGAATTTTTAAGAACAATTTGCCATTATGTTTTAAAAGAAAAGTAATTCGTAAGCATCCTTCCAGTTTTTACTTATGAATCAGAGACACGAACCTTAACTATAAAGGATATACACGGAGGCTTCAAACTACTGAAAGTAGCATGGAGAGTTACATGCTTGGTGTAACCAGGAGGCTGAGCACTACTGAAAGAATCAAGGAGAGGTACTGTATATGCTTGGTATAAGCAGGAGGCTGCAAAGTACTGAAAGAAGCACGGAAAGGTACATGTTTGGTATAACTAGGAAGGATAGGAAGAGCAACTCATGGAAGTACCGTCGTCACTGATCACTCCGCTCTTCGCTTGTCCACTAATGTCCCTTCAAGTTACGGCCAGGAAGAATCTCTTCGCGCTCGTCCTTAGACAAATCCAGATAATTGTTGTCTTTTTCACGTTTGCTGGAGGCCCTCTTTTGGGGCACTTCCCTCAGGAGAAGAGTTCTTACGTATGGGGCAAAGACACGAACCTTAAATATGAAATACATACAGAAGATGCAAAGTACTGTAAGAAGCGTGAAGAGGTATGCAAACTGCTATATGGTGCATGGAGAGCTACATATATGCTTGGCATAACCATGATAGAACGAGGAACTCTTGGATCAGGAAAATGACAGGAGGTGATGACATTACAATCAAGGTAAAATCTCTAAAACCGCAATGGGCTGGACATATTGCTAGAAGAATTGACAACCTTTGGGCAACTGCAGTACTAGATGGGATTCCAAGTGATAGGAAAAGTTCCACAAGAAGAGCATGGGAGATGGGTGGATGGAATTCGAAAGCATGTCGCAGTGACTGGTTCAAGACAAAAAGTTCTGTAAGAAACTTAGGGATATCTTCTTCCAGCAGTGGATTGATAATGGTAGCAGTTGATGATTAATGCAAATTTATCTTACTTATTTGAGTTTTTTTATTTGTTTGCACATAAATGATTATTTATGACAATATTCGCCTGTATGTATATAAAGTGTTTCATTTGTCCCGCGAATTTCCAATTGGACCACCCCGTTTGGAAAATTCTGTACACGCCACTAATAATAAGACACAGTTTATTTACAGCAAACGCCCTTTAGGCACGTACACCACTATGATGAACTTGCACACAAACGAAGTACGAAAACTGAACGACTAGATTAGTGGTTGAAAAAATTTAACTAACCTGAATGAATTAACAAAGGTTGTTGAATACAACATGAAGAAAAGAAAATAATGGCGTCCAGCGGAATTTCATTAAGCCTACTAATGTACATGTATTGCGCTATGTGTGTTTGATACTGTGTTAGTAGGCTAGTCTAACGTCGAAGACACCTAACACAACTCCTACCAACAGTCCTGTATTTTTAAAGTCTCCGAGACTGATTTGTCTGCCAGTGATGCCACAAGAAATACAAACTTGGGAGTTCCGACGTGACGTTAAGCACGGCATGTCTAACGAGTGATAACAAAAAATTTATGTATTTGACTGTGAACAAAAAAACAAAAACGGAAAGTTAAATAGGTAATATATATGTACGTTACATGCCCCATAATGCTTTAGAAATACATGAAATCAGAAGCATAACTGAAGACCCCTCAAACACCACGGCGTGAGGCAAACTTTGAAATAATACCAGCGTTTGGGTTTATACTACAGTTTGGAGATGATCCCTTTTTCGGTTTTCATTATTGCCAGTTGATTCATTTTCCCCGCTAAGAAATCGCAAATTAAATACAGAACTTTTTGAGAAAATGTCTTTTGTTTCCTGTAAACCATCTTTCGAGCAAACAAGTGAAACGTATTCCTTACTCTACTTACTTATTTCAGAAAGGAATCAAAGCGGAAACCAAATTTCATGTGAACGTTTTAAAGAGCAGATGGAGGTTCTTACATAACAAACTACCCACTCCCAGCGTTTTACGTGGGTTTCGCTTAATCTCTTCTCAGTTATCCAGGCACTACAATGTCATTACAGACTCTAAAAACATCGACGTTCATTAATCACTTATCCAGCCTCTTATAAAAACCGTTGCACAAATGATCGCAAGTTTCTGCACGAAATCTTGTACCTATTCTCACTATGAAACATTGGCGCTGGATTCAAATTCTGTCGGTCGACGCTATCAATTCTGCAACTATACTCTTAACAGGGCCCAGATGACTCTTCAGCCATTCCTGGTTCTGGGAACCAGGAATGGCTGAAGAGTCATCTGGGGGCCTGAAGATTCATCTGGAGGGGCTCTGTGTTCAACTACAAACTGAATTTCCCCTAATGCAGGCGCAAGTATTGCTTTGTTTTAAATCTCCTTTTGTTAATTTACTTCAGTAGCGAATAATTATGCAAAAAGTAAAAGCAATTAGATAACAACATACAAAATATGAAATAAAAAGGAGAAAGAAAACAAGCCTTTCTTGAATTACACTGGTGTGCAAAAATTAAGGACGAAGAGGAGAAATTAGCATAACAGCGGAACGAGCAGGCAGAACGGACCGAAAGACCACTCAGGGGATAGACTAGGGGGTCCGGTACGGTAGGGCATGTGCATATATGCAGCATGACGTAGGGGGGGGGAGTATCGGAAGGGTATAAATCACACGGGCGGTGTACACTCAGCAATTCGGTGAAAGCTATTGCACGGTGTACATCGGTTTGAACGACGTCGAGTTGCTGCCACCGTGTGATATGCCAACAGGCAATCCAGTAGACAATATCTGGATGACTTTACCCGAGGTCGCGTCATTGGGAAGTTGAAAGAAGGTCGAAGTGGGACTAGTGTGGCCGAGGAGTTCGGGATCGCTCACAGCATCGTTCCGCGAGCTTGGAGAGCATTTCAAACTACAGGAGTTTAGCAGTGGTCTCCGAGAGTTTAGCACTGGTCGTCCACGAGCAACCACAGCGGCGGACGACCGGTATATTGTCCTACAGGTGAGAAGAGACAGACGGCAGACAGCGGGAGAAATCACAAGGCACATGTAACAGACAACTGGACGTCCGTTATCGCGTTTTATCGTGGCCAGGAGGCTGCACAAATGAGGTCTATTTGTACGACGAGCAGTACGGTGTGTGCCATTAACGCCTGCTCATTGGAGACGGTGGTTTCTGTGGTGCCAGGAACACAAGAACTGGACACATCAGCAATGAGGTCGACTTCTTTTTACGGATGAGAGCCGATTTAGTCTGACGAGCGATTCTGAACGTATACACATCTAGAGAGAGCAGGGAACACACAATCACACCTCCAACATCATCGAGAGGGACCGGTTTGGAGGTGGCGGAGTTCTCGTTTGGGGCGGTATCATGCTTGGTAGCCGTACGGACCTCCACATCGTCCGAGAAGGTTCAGTCAATGGTGTCCGCTATTGTACCGAGGTTCTTCTGCCTCACGTGCGTCTGTTTAGAGGTGCTGCGGGACCTGAGTCCCTGTTCATGGACAACAACGCTACACCTCATCGTACAGTGGCTGTCAGAGAGCTGTTGGAGAGTGAAGATATTCAACGCATGGATTGGCCCGTAAGGTCCCCGTACCTAAATCCAATCGAACACGTGTGGGACCTTCTCGGGAGATGCTTGGCAGCACGTCACCAGCCGCCAGCAACGATTCAGCATCTGCGATTGGTGCTACAAGGGGAATGGGCCGCGATGCCTCAATAGCTCCTTGACAACCTCGTCCTCAGCATGGACAGACGTTGTAAATCCTGCATCGCAGTCAGCGGGGATCATATCCCTTACTAAAGACTAGATTTTTCTTGGTAGCCGCCTGACACATGGACGTTTCTGTCTTCCGTCCAGTTGTGCTCGAAGCTACCTTTTCAATAAAGTGTCTTTGTATCCTTTGGATTCCCGGTTTGGAAAGTTTTGCTCACTTGTCCCATATTCTTACATCATGGGGACCTTATGGTATGATTTGAGTCGATGTGGAGCACTTCTGTACGACGTTACATTCGAAAAACCGTCTCGTCCTTAATTTTTGCACGCCAATGTATAAAAGATAAATCACATTCTTTGAATTTGCTCGATGGTAGTAGAGCCGCGCGTTACTTTTCTTTGGAGTCAAAATAACTCTCAACTAGCGTGATTATCTTTTATTTTTTGTTTGTTTACTGTTCTGGTCTCTTTTCCGCGGATCCTCGTAATGGCATCGGAGATTTATGAATGTCACACTTCAATTTTCCTACTCCTCTTCTTCAGTTGCACATTTTTCGCCATCATTAATCGCGTATTCTCCTTCGCTGGTGCTCGGTGGTAGCTAATTCTTACCGTGGTCAATAGCAAAATCCTCCTTCCCTCTCAAAAAGCAAGAGCACCAGAATCCCGCCAAAAAACCCATTTTCTCCAGCACAAGCATCGTAAAACCACACACCTGTTGGACGAAAAACGATGAACCAGAAAGATGGTGTAAGCTGTTTCTCTCGCAAACACGCGCAAAGATTTCCCTTTAGCACTAATTTTCAATGTGTAGAGGGATGCATTTAGTCAAAATGTTCCCACTATAATGAATTAGTTTTTACTGGTTTGTTGTGTGGTAATTATTATATCATGAATAAAGTTTTACTGGTGGTACTTAATGAAGACACTTAATTTAAAGAGACCTAACTGCCAGACAGAGGTCTGACAATAATTGAACAGAGAAAAACGTACTTACTTAAAAACCTTTTATTAGAGAACTCCTGGTATTATCCAACACACTCTCTACTAGTCACACTAATCGTATCACAATAATGAAGAAGAACCTAATCACATAGAACGAAGCTCTCAGCACAAAATAACGTAGCTCTTTTCACATCGAACAAAACCTCTCCACATATGAACAAAAGCTCTCTCTACGCATATAAACAAAAGCTCTCCTAGGTATCGTTGAACACGCCTATTTATACTGCCAACCACCACGTCATGACTACACTCGTTGCCACATATCATTCAGCTGGAGAAATAACATCTCGTTAAGTGAGAAGATAATTTACATAGGAAAATAAAATAACCAGAGATAGTAAAATCAAAAGGAAACTGAATCTAGAGTATACGTTACACCACGACAGCACTTTTTTGTAAGATATGAACTACCTAGAAGCTTTTAAGCAGCAACTGAGCATCTCATTGACACTTAGCAAATGACGAACAGGGGTTTAGCCTTTTGCCCAACTACGCCTCAACTTCCATAACTCTTTCTTTCTATCTTTTTTTTGGGAGGGGGGGAGGGGTAATGTTCTTTAAAATTTTATTTCCCGGAAAAAAGACAAAAAGCAAAGAAAAAAGAAAAATCAGCATTTCTCTCTTCCCTGGCCCAAAACACCAACAAGCTCTGTCACCACATGGCAGAGAATCGTTGGTACAGCTGCTCCTACTGATTCACCTTTAAAAGTAATTTCTCTCTAGTTATTCATCGTTTGTTCTGTATCATTTCAATTTTTCTTGTTTTTTTAAAAATGTAATGCTGTTCTAGTGCCTGGTGGTGTGAGCACGTGGCAATATACGTATATATTATATATATGATAACCAAGGGGAGTCACTCGAATTTCAAAAACTATGTCTTCCCAGTAGTAGAGAAGACACAGGCTTGCTATTCGAGGACGGGGCGTTGTGTTTCGCCCAGCCAACGCTCCGTGTTTCGGCGGTCCGCTGAGTGCCGCAATGAAATAAAGATGATCGCCTGACTTTCCTGCAACATTTTATGATTTTGAAGGAATTCTAATTGGACCTTAAGCATAAGAAATTAATCTAATCAATTCAGGATTGATAACCCAAATACTTTCAAGGGAATAGGCATAATATATATTTAAACACAACAAAAAATTTATTCGTCACTTAGTTAGAATGAACACAGCACATATTATATTCAGGACCCTATTTCTCAGTTAAAGTGTATACTTTTTTCATAACTCAGATTACCTCGTGAGATAAATAATTTGCAACTTTTAAATTATTGCCATTCTTTAATAAGCATCAATGTCATGTAACGTACCAGGAGATGTGACGTACCTGCCAGAAGGACGCACACGACATAAAGGTAGATAGGAATCAGAATAAAACGTCCGCGTAGCTCAATTGGTAGAGCAACTTATACCGGAATGAGGGGACTCGGGTTCGAATCCTGGTGCGGATAAAAATGACGGAGAAATTTATTTACTTCGTTATAGTCAAAACAACAACAAAAAAAACTGCATTTCGTTACTGAATTGTAAGATCAAGAATTTTTGTATTTCGACCGACTTTTCTAACAGGAACATGCTGTGCAATATATAATACCTCTGCTTTCCTCAGTATAAAATAGCTAATATAACATTTTCAGCCTATCGCATATCATACACAATACCTGGTTAAAAAAAAAAAACTTGCCGCCCCGGTGGCGCAGTGGTCTAAGGCGTTGGCCTCTGATCATTCGTCCGTAAGGGGTCCGGGTTCTAATCCCGGTCAGGCATAGATGTTGTGTTTGTCTTACGGCATTGGCTCTCTCCCTTCGCTGGAACCAGTGACCCTAAATTAGGGACGGGCGACTGCTTATAGCCCATTGAGTTGCTCACGGTGGTCGTTAAACCTCCAATCAAAAATAAAAAAAAAAAAAACCTTCAGGGAATTAGATGAAACTCCTACCTTATAGTCTGGAGTAATGTAGACACGCTGGAGTAGTGCAGACACTGCATTTAGTAAAATATTCTCGTTGAACCTCATCCATCACAAAGTTGAGGTCGGGCCGTGCCAAGGGGTCCCTCTCTGTCCTCGTTGTTCGGGGCTCCCGTCAGTTCCCAATTTTGGCGATCACTAGTATTTCCCGCCTACCTGCTTCTCGGGCGTGATAGATAGGACGCCCACCGTGACCGAAGACATTTGTTTTGACAAAGTCAGGTAACCGGTGTTAAAGTGAAAGCACAAGTGATCTTCTTCTCTTCTCGAAATTTTCGACAACTTCCCCGGGATCCACCCACTACACTCAAAGTTATGTTATTTCCAATCCCGAGCCGGGGAACGCAGGTGTTCCCTGAATCAAACCTCCAAGCCCAAATTTTACTGGTCGGGAAATTAACATAGGATTCATCTATTTGTTACGGGGTCAAAACGGGCATCTGATCCAGTGCAAATTTCCAACCAATCGTCAACGTTGGGAAAAAGCTATTAAGTTGCAACTAACCCGTGTGACATAAGACATCAGGTCATAAATCCTGGTTCAATAACGGTGTTACTTTCGATTCCAATAAGTCTGCCGATCGCTGAATTCTTTGCAGATACACAGACTAGCTGACACTTTGACGACGCTCACGCGGGTCCCCATAGCGTTACTTAACTACCAAATGGGGGGGGGGGGAGTATGCCGCTGCCGGTTATCATCATCATCATGTGTAGAGGATTTTAGGAAGGGAGTGTCTGATCCCAGGTCTTAAGCAACCCTTAGAAATAGGAAACTAGGAGATTTGGGCTAGGGCGCCCGATAGGAAAGTGACACGGAAGCGAAGTAGAAAGGGGGAGGAAGACGGCCTTATTTATTACCGGGGAGGGGGGTCAGCACCCGAGGTCCGACGGCTTAACGTGCCCATCCGACGAGCGGCGGGTATTTAGTGGATCGAGCGTTCGCACCTGCCTGGGATCGAACCTGAGGCCCTCCCGTGGCAGTCACGAACGTTGCCCACTCGGCCACCCGCGGCCGCCGCTGCCGGTTAACGTGCTCATCCCACCATTGCTCGCTTTATGAAAGGACGGCTAGAAGAGGGGGGAGAAGGAATCATACGAAATTGGGCTAATGGCAAATTAAAAAAGAAAAGGAACACTTTGACGACGCTCACGCGGGTCACCATAGCGTTACTTAACTACCAAATGGGGGAACGTACTATTTCCACAAAAATTCATTACCCAAATTAAAAAAATTAATAAATAAATAAATAAATTCGGAAATTGGTTTTCCACCCGGATGTGCAGCCTCGCTGTCCAATGGGCTACAAAATACTTATTCTTAAAAATCATTTATGCGTATAAGGAAATACGAAAGTCATTTTTATAAATCAAGGAAAATAAAAGTTCAAAGAATTTGCACCGGAGGGCTTGTTGGCCTTGCAGGGGGAAGAGCGCCCTCCAGCCCTTTCTAGCTACGGCCCTGACATTTAATACTTCTAAAATATGTCACATGTACCCATTATATTTCGAAGGCATCCGCTTCGCTCAATTTGCTTTAAAACGCAAGTTTATAAAGCAAAGACTAGGGTTCAGTATGAATGTAAAGTTTATGTTATACATAATCCAATTAGTGCTTTACACTATGAATGGAACACTTTCTCAAAAATCTGCTCAATCACCAACCTCTTGTTTCTATTTTTGTTTTTTATTTAACAGAAATTTTGACCTTGTGCATGAAGGTTTTCCGCTACAACCTCACATAAATCTTTAAGTTCATTTTTTTTTGTCATGTTTTAAGCATTTGAAAAGCAATGAGCAAAGCAAAACGGATGAGATATAAGTATCAGATCTTTACGCAACGCATAACTTCCGGATAAAATATGTCTTACAGGTTCAAAATCTTCTGTGATCAATCCTAATGAGGAAGAATTTCCGCAAGCCAGAGTCATCATGACTACGCTAATCTAGGATTGTTGAAATACTAAAGATTTGTCGCAGTGTTGCACACTTTTCAGGCAGTTCTACCGCGACTAAATCTTCCCTCCAAATGCATTATTTTGGCGGGAAATGCGAATGATTCGGGTTGCCCGAAATCACACAAACGTTGCATCAGCTGGCTCAGATGCTGATTGCATACACAAAGACCTAAGTGTGTTAGGTTTACTTCCGCAATTATCATTTTTTCTTACTCGGCCGTTTCACCCTTCCGGGTCATGCTCCCTAATTGCTGAACCACACACACAACTCACTTTATTGCGGTAGATGATTTCTCTCTCCCCCTCTTCTCATTTTAATTTATCTCTCTCCCTCTCTTTTTTTAAAGTAATCCATTCCGCATAGCGAGAGTAAAGGTTTTTTCCTCGCATGACTGGATACAGCCGGACAGCTGCTGGAAAGAACCCCAGTTCACCATCTGTACGACTTCAACACTTCGCCGCACATCCTTCAAATGAGGAAATCACGTTTTCACATCTTTACACACACACACACACACACATGCACACCCCTTGTGTGACACAATCTTCCCCCTCTTCAACCCCATTCCGCATTATTACAGATACTTAATACTTTGTTTTCATTTACTTTGCAGTTATCTTACTTTTCCCGCGCCGACAGAACTGCCGCTCTCTTTTGTTATATATTATCGTTATTTTTACAAGCGTTTCATTGGTATAGAGAACACGAGCTACAAAGTATCAAGTCGCAGAAAGCAACTGTTTATTTCCTCTTAACAATTAGAAACAGGAGACAAAGCTCAACGGCTGGACTTTTTTTTTTTTTTACAGAACATCGTGAAGACATAAAAAGTCCCGAAACATAAAAATGAAGATGAAACGATTTGAACAAGAATTAATAACACAGGAAAGAAATAATTTCACACATAATTTCACACACATAGACAATTTCCTAAAATTGCAGAAATCCCTTCCTCAATTCATAAGATAGTTAAAGAAGGTACTTTATTTACGACACCGAGTTTTCATCAACATTCCTAACCCTTCAGACAACCTGAAAACTGTGTTATCACGCACGGTAAATTGAATCCGCAGTATCAATTTTTGTTTCCGGGATATTCTTCAATTATTTGGAAATGCAGTACCGTTGGGGTTACAAAGATTGCATACTGGGGTCGTTTGAAAATACCGAAATGTTTTTGATTGAATCGCTACAGTGCAGAAAAGTTGGCTCTGGTATAATAGCTAATGCAATAAAAAAAATTAAATCAGACAATATTTTCCGTTCGCGCATGACTATCAAAGTTGAAGAAATTTCCAAAATCTACGAAATTTTATTGATTAAATGGCAATCGAATCGCTATAGTTCGGAAAAATTGCCTCTGGTACAGCTAAATACAAAGGGTAAGTCAAAAGTTTTGAAATATTTGGATCACTTTATGTCTTCATACGTACTTTTACGACGAAAGCTGACTAGCATTCAAAGTACAGGCCATCGTGTTGCACCCACTTTAGCCATCTGTCTGCCAGTTCTTCGATTCTACAGAGGGTGAGTCGAAAGTTCTGCAATATTTGGATCACTTTATGTCTTCATCCGTACCTTTACGACGAAAGCTGACTAGCATTCAAAGTATAGGCCATCGTGTTGCACCGTCTTTAGCCATCTGTCTGCCAGTTCTTCGATTCTACAGAGGGTGAGTCGAAAGTTTTGCAATATTTGGATCACTTTATGTCTTCATACGTACCTTTACGACGAAAGCTGACTAGCATTCAAAGTATAGGCCATCGTGTTGCACCGTCTTTAGCCATCTGTCTGCCAGTTCTTCGATTCTACAGAGGGTGAGTCGAAAGTTCTGCAATATTTGGATCACTTTATGTCTTCATACGTACCTTTACGACGAAAGCTGACTAGCATTCAAAGTATAGGCCATCGTGTTGCACCGTCTTTAGCCATCTGTCTGCCAGTTCTTCGATTCTACAGAGGGTGAGTCGAAAGTTTTGCAAAATTTGGATCACTTTACCTTTACGACGAAATCTGACATACGTACCTTTACGACGAAAGCTGACTAGCATTCAAAGTATAGGCCATCGTGTTGCATCCACTTTAGCCATCTGTCTGCCAGTTCTTTGATTCTACAGAGGGTGAGTCGAAAGTTTTGCAATATTTGGATCACTTTATGTCTTCATACGTACCTTTACGACGAAATCTGACTATCATTCAAAGTATAGGCCATCGTGTTGCACCCACTTTAGCCATCTGTCTGCCAGTTCTTCGATTCTACAGAGGGTGAGTCGAAAGTTTTGCAATATTTGGATCACTTTATGTCTTCAAACGTACCTTTACGACGAAAGCTGACTATCATTCAAAGTATAGGCCATCGTGTTGCACCCACTTTAGCCATCTGTCTTCCAGTTCTTCGATTCTACAGAGGGTGAGTCGAAAGTTTTGCAATATTTGGATCACTTTATGTCTTCATACGTACCTTTACGACGAAAGCTGACTATCATTCAAAGTACAGGCCATCGTGTTGCACCCACTTTAGCCATCTGTCTGCCAGTTCTTCGATTCTACAGAGGGTGAGTCGAAAGTTTTGAAATATTTGGATCACTTTATGTCTTCAAACGTAACTTTACGACGAAAGCTGACTAGCATTCAAAGTATAGGCCATCGTGTTGCACCGTCTTTAGCCATCTGTCTTCCAGTTCTTCTGGTCCGCTGCGGTACCAGTTCTTGTCCTTTGAGGCAAAGAACTCCTTTCACCCAAGCTGCCACCTCCTCCTGGTTGTTGAAGTGCCGTCCGCGAAGGAAGTGAGTCATGGACCGGAACAAGTAATGAACTTGTGTGCAGTTCGATGCACACAAGTTCCTGGAGTTTTGCCCGGGTCGTTCCAGCGGTATGAGGTCGAGCGTTGTCCTGCTGTAGGAGAGCACGCTTTCTGTTCACCCCTGCAGGGTACTTCTCCTCCAAAACGGCATACATCAACTCCAGCTGTTCACAGTAGAGGTTGGTGTTGATGGTCCGACCATCTGGAACAAATTCGTAATGGATTATCCCCTCGAAATTCCACCAGGTGCAGAGCATGACGTTGTGCTCGAAGCGCCCACGTTTGGCAACAGGTTCCGGAAGCTGGTCCTGGCTCAACCACTTCCGTTGTCTGTTGAGATTACAGACATAGACCCACTTTTCATCGCCCATAACAATTCTCTTGATGAAACGTCTATCGCGTGGGTTTCTTATGAGTTTAGGGCACGCTTCCACTCTGCGGTTTGCTTCAGCTGGAGTCAGTTCGTGAGGGACAATGCGGCAGCTCGTGTAGGCCTTGCCGAGGACCTGAAGGGGACGAACCACGGTGGTCTGTGATATGCCCAGCTCGTATGATAATCTCCGAGTGCTGGTTGTCGGATTTGTCTCTACGACCTGGCGCACGGCCTCTGAATCCACGGTTCGCGGCCTACCTGACCTTGGCTGATCGTCGAGGTCTCCGTCACCTGAGCAGAATTTCTTGAACCATCCGGTTACGGTGATGTGGTCTACGGACTCTTCTCCTTTCGCATGACAAATGTTTCGTGTTGCTTGAGCAGCGTTATGGCTGAGTTCAAACTCGTAAAGCAAAAGTTCGCTAATCAGCCGGTTGTGACTGTTCAACTTTTAGGCGCCCCAACCACAGACAGAACGATGACATGCCATGCGTTTTGTGCTTGTTTGTTTTTTGTCACAGACACGTCTACGGCTTTATATCCCTTTCGACCTACTGCACTGCGCGACTTGAACTAGTTTAAACACGTGACATACCCGCTGCAGCACATTTACATGTGAGTCGAAAGTTTATGCAAATATTGCAAAACTTTCGACTCACCCTCCGCTTAACGTAAAAAAAAAAAAGTTTTTTGAATCAAAACAATATTTTCCGTTAGCGCATGACGATCAAAATGATAGAAATTTCACAAATTTACACATTTTTCAATTTCAGTTTCACTTCTTTTATCCATTTTCTTTTCCAGGAATCACGTTGAAGGCAGCCTTATGTGGGAATTCAGGCCCTATAGATTTTGATAGCAATGTAGCAGGGATGTACCCGTCTCTGGCCTGAGAACCTCAAACCTTGCTTGATGCCTCGTTTAACTAGTTTGACATATCGCTCTTCAGCTTGTGTGTGACACAGAAATCTTGTTATGTCCCAGTCAGGTACAGCCTCAGATCGTATAAGCGACGAATAGTGTCATCCCTTCCCTGATGTCATATAAAAATGGCGGGGGTGACAACTTCAGGCGATTGCAGCGGTCAGATACTCCATAACGGCCACCAGCTAATGCTGTAGCTCCCAATTGAATGCTCATCTGCCTTTGTGATGTTGAAGTTTTACTGTTAGATGTGCTTGCTCCAGTGTAAAGATTTTCCGGAAAATCATCTATTTCAGTTTGAGGTGATGTGCTTTGCTCAGTGCTCATAGTAAGAGGTTGAAGACAAACTTTTCATCATGCCCTCATGTTCAGTTGTTGTCTGTCCATTAGAAAGAAACTCAGAATTAGAAGTGGCAGCAATTTATATATAGTGGAGTTTTCGTTCAGATGAATCTTTGTCTCCTCTTTTTAATTTTTTGTGTTTCCTGTATATCTACTCATCCTATGCTTTCTTTGGAGATATAGGAACTTCAATTCAATCGATGGGACGTTTTTCGATTTCGCACAGCTGTATATGACTGGTATTGGATAAATACGGGAGTCATGTTTTTCCTTACAAACGCAATCCACCGTCATAGAACACCTGCATGCAGCAACATCAAAAAGTGCTTTGGATTCGTTTTTAAAACTATGAAGCGTATTTTAAAAGGGAGTGGTTTACTTCGTCGACAACTCATTTCGTCGACAGGTGCATTTCGTCGACACTATACAGTATATGATTTCGTAAAATCTACAGTTTACAATTTAGATCCACCAAATTTGGTATACTATCTGATTGTACTCTTAAACCAACTTAGACCACAGACGGAAGAGGTCGGGGCCCGGGGTCAAGGAACCCCCATACAACATTTTCGTAAAACCTACAGTTTTCAATTTTGAACAACCAAATTTGGTATACTATCTGATTGTACTCTTACACCAACTTAGTCCATAGGCGGAAGAGGTCGGGGCTCGGCGTGAAGGGGGCCCCATACAACATTTTCGTAAAATCTGCAGTTTTCAATTTAGAACCACCAAATTTGGTATACTATCTGATTGTACTCTTACACCAACTTAGTCCATAGACGGAAGAGGTCGGGGCTCGATGTGAAGGGGGCCCCATACAACATTTTCGTAAAATCTGCAGTTTTCAATTTAGAACCACCAAATTTGGTATACTATTTCATTGTACTCTTACACCAACTTAGTCCATAGACGGAAGAGGTCGGGGCTCGATGTGAAGGGGGCCCCATACAACATTTTCGTAAAATCTACAGTTTTCAATTTAGAACCACCAAATTTGGTATACTGTCTCATTTTACTCTAACTTAGCTCGCAGATAGGGTATTGGACTGCAGAATTGTGTTGCAACTCTTAAGTAAAAAGTGGAAATTTTTGAGAAAATTTTTTTCGTCGACAGGTGCATTTCGTCGACACTATACAGTACATGCTTTCGTAAAATCTACAGTTTACAATTTTGCATGAGGCTCCCTTTACCCCGAATCCCGACCCCTTCCAAAAACCGTGTACAGTCCCAGTACAATGAGATAGTATACCAAATTTGGTGGTTCTGAATTGAAAACTGCAGATTTTACGAAACTGTTGTATGGGGGCCCTTGACCCCGGACCCCGATCTCTTCCGTCTGTGGTCTAAGTTTTTGTAAGAGTACAATCAGATAGTATACCACATTTAGTGGTTCTAAATTGAAAACTGTAGATTTTACGAAAATGATGCATGGGCCCCCTTGACCCCGGGCCCAGGGCCCCGACCCCTTCGTCTGTGGTCTAAGTTGGTGTAAGAGTACAATGAGATAGTGTACCAAATATGGTGGTTCTAAATTGAAAGCTGTAGATTTTACGAAAATGATGCATGGGCCCCCTTGACCCCGGGCCCAGGGCCCCGACTTCTTCGTCTGTGGTCTAAGTTGGTGTAAGAGTACAATGAGATAGTGTACCAAATATGGTGGTTCTAAATTGAAAGCTGTAGATAGTATAGAATCATGTCTTGCCCTGTCTACAATACTGTAGGTAAACATTTTCGTTTGTATCGCTCGTGCTTTATTGTCTGCCTCTCCTTCGCCCTACGTGGCGAAATATTTTTTTATGATTTTAACAATATTTTGTTTTACGTTTCACTGGAACTTTCCAGCTGATGTATATACCGCTGTATTTATTGGCAGAATTCCATTGTCATGTACATAGAAATGTTATTTTACTGAAGAATAAAGGCAATTTTGAAATGTAGATTTCACGAAAATGTTGTATGGGCCCCCCTTGACCCCGGGCCCCGACCTCTTCCCTCTGTGGTCTAAGTTGGCGTAAGAGTACAATGAGATAGTATACCAAAATTGGTGGTTCTAAAGTGAAAACTGTAGATTTTACGAAAGCATATACTGTATAGTGTCGACGAAGTGAGTGTCGACGAAATGAGTTGTCGACGAAGTGATTGTCGACGAAGTGAACCAGTCCGTTTTAAAATGTGTTTTGCTTTTGTCCCGGTTATAGCGCTTCCTCAGTTTGTATATAATATTTATCATGGTAGCCCGTAATAAGCTGCACTATTCTGTACTCAGATACTGTAGGGATGCATGCTTTATCAAATACAGATTTTATTTTGTTTGCGACTGTCACCGCAACAGATGAAATGTTAACGTTCTTATTGTTACCTTCCACTGCAATCTTATTATTCCCTCTTCAAAACAGCACCGCATTATGTACATCCTCATGTGTAGACAGTTTACTTGGAACAAGACCTCTTGGATGAACAAATAAAGGTCAAATAAATTTTTGTCTCGTTATATGTTTATATGCTGCTTCCATAATTGTAAAACACACAATTAAAGTGTGATATCACAAGGTATAAGAAAAAAGATAAGTACTTACTTAAGTAGAGCCACTGGACCAAACACAAACTCTGATCCCCACTGGTTGCGAGCTAGCTCGTGATTGGGCGAAGGAACGGCGGGCTTTTCAAGCACGTGTCTCAAAGGAAAATACGGATTTATTGATCGGCGGCGACTTCAACTATCCAAAAAATATATTCAGCTCTGGATCATGTAAAATATGACCCGCGAACAAATTTTAAGCTCAGAAAGGAACAAAAGTTTATTTACTTACTGAAGTTAAAATACGTTTTTATTTATTTTCGTGTTTTTCGCGGGAAATATTTTTGCGACATCCGTGTTTAATGTATAATCAGTCAACCTCACCCGTGCAATTTTGTTATTATTTACGACGTTAATGCACTTTTGAAGAGTAATTCAAGTATTTATTTAGGATTTCTTAGTAATTCAAGTATTCAAGGTATTCAATTCCCAGTGGCAGGCCAATGAGAATTTTTCCGCGACTCACTTATTAACGTGCAAAGAGCGATGATTTCTATTTGGTGTTCCTGCTCCACGTCGAGTGTTTGAATTAATTATTTATTTAAGTATTTACGTACTTAGAATTTCTTGTTCACACGAGCCGGAGAAAGAGACCTGACTTTGAGAAAGGATAGATTGTTGGGTGTTATATTAGTGGGTTGTCCATAAGAGAAACCGAGAGGCGTTCAAACATACCCATGTCAACTGTTTTGGATGTACTGAATAAGTGGAAGACACACGGCATGCCTGAAGCAGCAAAACGTACCGGCAGAACAAAGAAAATCAGTGATAGAGGATATCGAAGCCTCAGGAGAGTCGTTACAGCTAATCGACGGAGTACTGCATAACACCTCAGTGTACAGGTGAGTAAAAATGCTCAAACCTCGGTATGTACACGTACTATTCGCGCAGAACTGCATTCCATGGGTTACAGTGGTCGTGCGGCTGCTCATAAGCTTTTCATCTCCACTCGGAATGTTACTCATCGCTTAGCATGATGTAAAGAACATTTATCGTGGACCGTAGATCAATGGAACCGGGTCTTATGTACTGATAAATCCAGACACGTGTGTGCGTATGGCGACAGCTGAGGGAATGCTATTTACCACAGTGTACTGTTCCTACGGTCAAGTTTGGAGCTGGCAGTGTACTCGTGTGGGGATGTTTTTCGTTTTATGGTCCCGGGCCATTGGTTATCGTAGACAAACCTGTTAACTACCTTCGATATTCTGAACAATTATGGTCTACCTTCGATATTCTGGACCTCGATATTCTGACAATTATGCTCTACGAACGCTATGGCAATACTATGGAACCGGGCCTTGTCGGTACCAGCAGGATAATGCACCGAGCCACAAAGCAAGGTTTCAACATCGCTTTAACAGTTCTCTTGGAGCGTTACATTGAAATAACGGGAAAAACAAGGCAATGCAATAAAACAGGGCAAAACATACAAAAAAAACCTGCGCATAACAAACCGTGACAGGGGAAACATTACAGTAACGTGAACACCCAATGATGAGCGTGGAGCACGAGGCAGGACTCAACCAGTAGAAGTTCAGTACAGAAATGTTCACTCGAGCCAGAAAGAAAGAAGACAGGGTCATCATTACAGTAACGTGGAGACACAATGATGAGCCTGGCGCACGAGGTAGAACGCAATCAGTAGAAGTTCAGTACGAAATGTTCATACGAGCTAGAGGAACACAACGAGAACAGGGCGGCAACACAAGCCTGAGTAGTACAGACGTGTCAAAGCAAACGATGAAGAAAAGTGGAAGCGGCGACAGCGGTCACTGCGTCTCATCAGAGAAGATCAGAGCGTTGACAGAAGGTAATACACGGCAACAGGTGGTGCAGGCTGACGGAAACTGGGATCGTCGGATGTAGAGGCAGATGGCTGCGGATGCGAAGACGCGCGTTGAAGAGTGGCTGGAACTGACTGTTGCAGAGAAGCGGGTCCAGAAGGCGGTGGAAGCGAAGACACGCATTGAGCAGAGGCTGTAAATGACTTGCAGGCCCAGAAGGCTCGGACAAAAGTCTGAAAGCGGGTGTACCACGAGGAACACTGCCAGAACTAAATACACAATGACAGACCGGGCTTTCTGGCCATGTGAGTGACGGCATTGGGGTGAGTATCGTCTTTAAAGCAGAACACTATTTCTTCAAAAGGGTGTCAGGCAAGGCCTCGAAGGAAACTTCGAGGTCGAGCGGTGTGCAGTTGTTAACCAGTGGGAGAGTCTTCAGGAAAATCTAGGAAAATGTCATGGCCATTGAGAGTAACATAGGAATCTACAGCACTTACCGAGGAAGACGAGGACTCCGAAGCAGGAACGAGGCAACAGATGAGTATGTGCAGGTGGTTGTTGCAGTCCTCGAAAAAGGTGATGCTGTTCTGAAAGATGGAACACTAGGTGAGGAAAGCGGAGCAACGTCCGGAGCAGCAGCTGGTAAAGCAGGCAGCGATGAGGCTATGCGCAGCCGGAGGGCACCGTATCAACGGCAGCAACAGGAGAAAAAGTAGTATCCATCACACCGTCTGACGTAGCCTGCGAAGGCAGGAAAGCAGAGGCCACAGCTGGGAAGAAGATGCATCCTTGGCGCTATCGGAGATAAGCGAAGGCAGGACGGCATTATGGAACGCAGTAGCGAAGTCAGTTGTAGGAAGGGCAGAAGGAGGAGGCTCAGAGAGATGGACCCCCTTAGCCAATCCAGGAGAAGACGCTATTTGCAATGGCGAAGAAAGTTCGTAGAACGACCAGCTTGGTTGAGAAGTAAAACGAGGATAATAGGAACAAATGAGCACTCACCGACTTCGGAGATATCTCAAGCGAAAGACGAGAACTTCATGAACATCACACGCCACAAGGCAGATGACGGGAATCACTGAAAAAGCGTATAAGGGCACAAAAACACGGAGCAAAGGCGCACACGTCCAGAGTGCCATAAAGCAAGGACTATTACGCCGTGGTTTGACGATAATTCCGTATCGTGTGTGGACTGGCCAGCACAGAGCCTTAGTCTAAATCCCATAGAGCACCTATGGGATGAATTAGAGCGCCGCATAAGAAGTTTGGAACCAAGGTCTACTACTAAGCAAGAGTTAGCGGCAGCATTATGTACTTCAATGGAAGCGCATACCTATCACTGTGTTCCAAAACCTTGTTGAAACCATGTCTCGAAGGGTCAGTGCATGCATTAAGGCTAAAGGTGGACCGACACCTTACCAATGTATGTTTCTCTTCTAGGTGTCCGGTGACTTTTGTCGATATAGTATACATGTTCACTGAAGTGCCAGAAAAACTGGTACAGACGAGCTTATGCAAAATACATAGCAACGTCACCTATGCGCGTACTCGGTTGCGTCCGTCAGTGCGTATATAAAGCGATAGACATCCTTGCCAGCTGTCACAGCTGTTTTTGGCGTGAGAATGACAAGTAATAACGATTTAAGCTATTTTCAACGCGGTGTCATAGCTGGCGCTCGTGAGATGGGCCATAGTATTTTGGAGGTAGAAACGAAGTTCGGATTTTCACGGACGACTATTGCAAGGGTGTACCGTGACTGCAAGAATTCCGGCATAACCTCCAACCTACGATACCAGTGTGGTAGTAAAAAGACATTGGGTGAACGTTACCATCATCGGCTATCAAGAATCGTTTCACGTGATAGGCGTGCAACATTCTCGCAGGTATCGTCGGAATTCAATGCTGGAGCCTCAACAAGCAACAGCGTCCGGACGGTGCAACGTACCTGCACGATATGGGCTTTGGGAGCCGACGTCCAACTCGAGTCCCCTTGATGGGTGCACGACACAGAGCTATGCGCCTCGCTTGGGCACGGCAATACCGCCACTGGACGCTTGATGACTGGAAACAAGTAGCCTGGTCTGAAGAGTCGCGTTTCCAACTGTATAGGGGAGATGGAAGGATTCGTGTGTGGCGCAAACCCCATGAAGCCATGGATCCCGCCTGTGAACAGGGAACTGTACCGGCTGGTGGGGTGTCCGTAACGGAATGGGATGTGTTTAGCTGGACTTCACTGGGACCCGTGGTATGTCTACAAACGTCTGAGTCCGGCCAACGCGTTGTGCGTATCCTTTCTGACAAGGTACACCCGTTTATGTCCTGCATTCATGCTGATGGGTTGGGCCTGTACCAACAGGACAATGCACCTCCACACAAGTGTCGGGACGCCACATTATGGTTAGAAGAGCATTCATCTGATCTTGGGGTGTTGCCAGTCCCACCCAAGTCCCCAGATCTGAACGTGAAAGAACACATTTTGGATGCCATGCAACGCGTTATTCAACACAGGAATCCGAGACCTCGGAATACACCCGAATTGTGGAACGCTCTGCAGGAAGTATGGTGTGCATTGCCTACAGCATATTTCCAGAAGCTAGTGTGCAGTGCTGCGCTCCCGTGGGGGACCTACCAAGTATTAGACTGGTGTACCAATTTTTCTGGCACTTCAGTGTATATGAATATGTATAATTATGAATTGAGTTTTGAATTTATAGTTCAAAGCAGATTTTTGTACGGGCCACGTCCAAGTCGGGTCCAGTTATGTGATGTCCGGGTCCGGATCGGGTCCAGGTCCAAATTTTTGACGCGTTTCCAACTCTGATCGTGATGTCATCCTCTCTTGTCATTTTCCTCAGCCATGAGTTCCTTTCCCGATCTTTCTTTGTCATACCAATCATGCCTCTCTCCATGTTTCTTTGAGTTTTAAGCAGCTTCTGTATGTCTTTTATAATTAAGGTCAATGTTCCTGATTCATAAGCAAGAACTGGAAGGACGATCACTGGTTAAACACTTTTATTTTAAGACATAATGGTGAATTACTCCTGAAAATCCTGCTGCTTCTTCCAAATGCGCTCAAGCCAAATCATTTTTATACATTTATTAATTTCTTCTTCGATTTGGCCATCGCTTGATAAATACTGTCCGAGGTAGATATGAACATCAGTTATTTATAAATTTTCCCAATCAGCCTCTAAGTCCTGAGTTGTTTTAAAAGCATTTTGCATCAAGTTTGCTTTCTGAAAGTCCATCTTTATTCCCATTTCTTTGCTCTTGTTAACAAGTTTCTGGATCATACTCAGTAGCATTCAAGGGGCACTTGCAAAAATTAATATTACGTCAGCAAAGCGAAGGTGGGTTGAACAATCTCCGTTAAATTTTATCCCTTTGCTTTCTCATTTTGAATGTTAAAAGAAACCCATCTTTTTGCGGGGAGGCACTGAATGGTTTGGAAGAAATGGTGTGACTATCTTTTACTCCTCTTACAATTTTTATATGCGCTGCGCCCTCGAACTATCGAGTTTTGTACCGGATGATCCAAAAGTCTTGCACATTTTGAAAACGTAATAACTCGCGGAGTTTTGAGAGTAGGACAACGCGGTTTCCGTACAAATGATCAGAATGACATCGGGGTTTTTTATGAAATCACATAAATTTTTACTCATTTTACTTACATTTTTCATCGCCAGATGGCGCAGCAACCACAGGTTGGAGGTGTAGAGAAAAATAGACACCTGATTGTACCAGGTTAGACCCCTCATTGTACCAGGTGTTCAATGTGATGGCCGTCCTGTTCCAGCACTGCCTGCAGACGAGAGAAAACACCATGGATGGCATTGAAGAGCATGTCCGGTGGTATAGCTGCCACATGGTGTCGAATGGCATCTTTCAGCATGGCCAATGAAGTGGGGCGACATCTGTACACTTGTGATTTCAGGTAACCCCAGAGCGAGAAATCGCAGGGTGTCAGGTCTGGTAACCGAGGAGTCATGCAGCAGTTGCTTAACGGAACGTGCGATGTGCAGATCCTGCATAAATGTGCACAGATTCACTGCATCCCGCTCCTCTTGCAAGCTATGGATAACGTACGTTCTTAACATGTTCGCATAACGTGCACCTGTCACTGAAACGGTTTCGAAGGAGGTGCCACGGATCTCTTCAAAAAGAAAAAAAGGACCGATAATGAAGGAAGCTGTGAATCCACACCACATTGTCACTTTCGGCTGATGAAGTGGCGCTTCAACGACTGCTCGGGGATGTTCCGTGGCCCAGATGTGTCAGTTGTGCGTGTTTACCGCTCCGTTTAGGGAAAAGTGTGCCTCATCAGTCCATAAAACGTTCATCAGCCAGTTCTCGTCGACATCCATTTGTCGAAAAAACCATGCTGCGAACTCCTGACGCTGCACGTAATCGCCAGCTTGCAGTTCGTGATGCCGTTGTAGTTTGTACGGGTATCTGTGCAGAATCCGTCGTAGTGTTCGTCGTACAGTCCCGTATGGAAAGCCTGTTTGCCGAGGAAAACATGGCGAGCACTGGAGTCGCCATGTGCGGATGACATTGCAATCACATAAATTTCCTGCGTAATCGTCTCTGCTGCAGCAGCACGTGTCCGTGGTCTACCGCTTCGCGGGCGTGTTGCCAAATATCCCGTTTCCTCGAATGTTTTCACCATTCGCCACAGCGCAGCACTTTCCATCGGTCCTTTCCCACTGCGATTACCTTTCAGTGACCGGTAGGCTCTCAACGCAGCACTCGCACATTCAGCGTTGCAACAGAACGATTTCACCAAGAGCGCTTTGTCCGGTAACGACAGCATACTGACACGGACCGCTGTGACTTGTGGTTACGTTAGTCATTTTCTTGTAGGACTTCTGTCCACAGTGAGTAGAGTTTAGGTCCCAGCCACCTACAGCGAGATCGCCTTTTGGGCAGGACACAGAAACGGAAGGAATGAGAGCAAGTCTACCGACTTTGACAGAACAGTTTGAAGTGAGACTAGAGTACAGTAGATGGCACCACCGTACAAGTACGATGTTGCACACAGAGGGGTGAGAGAATTTCAGGGGGGCATAGGAAAGGATACCCATTTAACCAGTGGGCCCAACCTGGGGGTCGTCACTTAACGTGCTCGTCCGATGCACGGCGGATATTCAGCGATTGTTAGTAAACCACACAATCTCTGAAAGATCAGCCCAGGTTCGAACCTGAGGACCTTGCATTGATAGTCTGACTCGCTAACCACTAAGCCATCCGCGGCTCGTGACTTGTGGTTGTGATCATGTTAAGAGGATTTTAGGAAGGGAGTATCTGACCCCAGGTCTTAAACAACCCTTAGAAATAGGAAGCTAGGAGATTTGGGCTATAGTGCCCGATAGGAAAGCGACACGGAAGCGAAGTAGAAAGAGGGAGGAAGACGCCCTTATTTATTACCGGGGGTACAGTACCCGAGGTCCGACGGCTTAACGTGTCCATCCGACGCACGGCGGATATTTAGTAGATCGAGCGTTCGTTCCTGCCTGGGATCAGACCTGAGGTCCTTTCCGTGGCAGTCACGAACGTTGCCCACTAAGCCATCCGCGGCCCATGACTTGTGGTTGCTTCCCAGCTGCTGCTTTCATACCCACTATCTCAGACCTGTTCACCTAGGCGACATCTGGCGATGAAAAATATAAGTAAAATGAGTAAAACTGTATGTGATTTCATTAAAAACCAGATGCCATTCTGATCATTTCAACGCAAACCGCGTTGCCCTACTCTCAAAACTCCGGGAGTTATTACGTTTTCAAAATGTGCAAGACTTTTGGATCACCCGGTACTTGCATCAATCATGCACTTTTAAATTATCAGCGAGCATTAGTGTTTATTTAACACATGATGTGGAGATATTTATGAAGTAAAATTCGGTTATAAAAACGCTATACGATCAGGTGAGGACGTGTAATATTTTACACCGAGCGCGAGACTTGAACGGCAGGATTCAGAGGGAAGCTGAAATTTTTGCCAATTTCAAAAAGTGTTTAGCGACGCAAAGAAAGGTGTTATAACATAGAAAAACAGTTAATTTTATGTCAAAATCCGCTTCTTTTTTCATTATATCGTGTTTAAATGAATAGAAATAGAAATAATGAGACTTGGATAATAAATGGTGCTTCCCACTTCCTTTGTCCATTGTTCTAAAAAGGTAAGTGGCCAAGAAAAACTGAGTGCACATGTCTTCAACAGCTGACAGAATGGTCTCACAACAATGAAATTTCTAATCATTAGAATTTTTTCCTATTGCAGCGCACACAGCGAGAGATTCCTAATGTAAATCGAAACTGAATGTTTTAGAAACATTTACTTTTTATCTTCTTTGCGTGTGCTGTAACGTATGACAAGAATTTTCACTGTATTTAAAATAGTCTTTGTAAGATACTCAATCAAAAATGCGAATGACATAAAGCGTTCCTAGTGGATACTTTAAGAAGAAAATGTAAAATACATTTCAATGGAAAAGCAGGAAAATATACGTGAATATATTGCATTTCAAGTACATTCCTCCTGCGTTAATACAGGAAGTGACGCAAACAATCAACGAAAGGAAGGAGTTGCGGAGGTCATCTTTTGGTATGGAGTGAAGGGAGATGTCACAGTTTTTTGTATGTCTTCAATGTCTTGAAAACTTTTCCTTTTAAAGGCAGCTTTAATTTAGGAAATAGAATGTAATCACACGGTGACAAATCTGGAGAATAGGGGGATGGTGGAGTACACACACGTGTTTTCGTAATAGAAATTTCTGTACACTAACTGCTAAGTATGCGGGTGCGTTGTCGTGAAGAAGAAACCACTGCCCGTTTTTTTTTACTGCCACGAATAATTCCCTTCCACAATCGTTCCAAAATGGATGTGTAAGCATTGCCAGTGACAGCTGTACCTTCAGGAATGAACTCGTGATGCACAATTCCCTTGCTGTCATAAAAGCTCGCAAAACATTTCTTGATTTTGGATTTCTGTGACCTGATTTTCTTTCCTTTCGGTGACTGTAGTGGCTTTCACTGAACATTCTGACGTTTCGTTTCAAGCTCATAACGAAAACGCCATGTCTCGTCACCTGCCACAATACTTTGGAGAAAACTTTTTGCGTTGTCTCTGCAATCTTCTTTTGAGTACTCCACTTGCGCATGTTTCTGGTCGTCTGATAAAGTATGCGAAACAAAACAAGCACAAACTTTTTTTAGCCCAAAATCTTGCACTAAATTTTGACGAATCGTCTCTTCATCACCGAGCTCACATTCCAGCATGTTCAAGGCCACACAACGATTACTTTTTATCCTTTCGCGAACTTTCTCAATGCGTTCAGGTGTGCGCACCGAAATCGAGCTTCCAGGACCGTCGTCATTTTCCAAATCTTCCCGCCCATTCCTGAAACGTGCATACCATCGGGATATTTTTGCACGAGACAGACAATTGGCCCAATACGCATACCGCAACAATTCAACTGTCTCAGATGGAGTTCTGCCGAGTTTCAAGCGGAACCGGATATTTGCTCTCTGCTCCACGACAGATCTGTGACAATGATCTTCCACGGAATGACATCATAGACAGCGTAAAGAAACATATACGCAATTCTCACGCAAACTTGGTTGCCACCGCTTAGCTGATAAATGACTTATCAAGGAACCGCTTAGTTGATAAATGACTTATCAAGAAACCATGACTTCCTTACACGCTGTTTCACCAGAATTAAAAAAAATCAGTCTCATTATTTAATTGCCGCACTTTGTAAAAACTCGCAAAATTTGACGGTTTTGAACGACCAAACAGGCAGACCCTTATTTTTTAGAGGGGCTGTAAATGAAATAATTTTTTCGAGGGGCTGTAACTGAAAAAATGAATTCTAACATAAATAACACTTCTAAGAAACAGAAAAGGCATTAAATCGTAATTTTTGTGATACTCTATCGTACCGAAAAAAAGTTTTTAATTAAAAACAATAGGCCGGAGCTCTAATATAATCGCTAAGCGGATTAGCGATCATATTAGAGCTTCTTTTTTATAAACCGAACAAAAGAAAAGAAAAAGCCTCAGTGTCAAATAGACTTATACTTAAAATCAGAACTGAATAGCGGTGCTTTTCGCAACGGGTAAAAAATTGAAAAAAATGTGTTCCAAAAACTTCTGCATCAAAGAGTTCCGTTTACGTTTCGTGAATGTGTAAGTATGTGTCCGATGCATCTTTGTACAAAGTATTTATGATATTCACAATGACGAAGCTCCGACAAAGATCACATGTAGCGCCTATGAATGAATAAAACACACAAAAATATACGGAAAAGAAATTCTTTTGATAGCACAATACACCAAAAAGATAGTTGAGAGATGATCATTAATTCCTCCTTTCTGCACAGACATCATTCATTACCTGTATCGATGATTATAATTAGCATATCTCACCGACTTATATTTGTTTCCGGAATACATTTAAAATACTGTAGAAGCTACCACTCCTTTCGAATTACTAAGCAACGTTTTTTACTTTTTCATCCAGTGGTGTCATCTTAATTTTTCCAACAACGGGCTAGCTCATTCAGTAACACCTCCACAGCTTATGTTAGAGTGGTTTAGGGTATTCATTTCGGCTGGAATTATTAGAAAGTTAAAGTTAGCGAAAAAGCATCAAATCAGGTGAATATTTTAAAAATAAACATTTTACGGAGCAAATTGTAGTTTAATAAAACAGAGCAGCTAACTTTGACTTGCGTGAAAATACGAGGGATGTAAATTCATAAGATACTAGTCATCTGATTTTTCGAATAGACTGAGTTCACCCATTTTCTGTGCAACCTCTGCTGTTTGATGTGCTTTCCTCAGCCACGATTTTGCAAATGATGTTGCATGACAGGCAGTAACTTCACTGCTCCTTGTGGAATGCCGGAAGTAAGCGACATTGCTGATAGTAAAGTGATATTTACAGTTTGTAGGTTCCATTGTGTAAGTGAAATACTAGACAAAGTACCTCTGACATGATCAGTGTGTATTCTGAAGGAAAGAGGAACTGTAGGAAGGGCCGAATTAAGGTGGGGGAAAGGGGGTCTGCAGGGGTTTATTACCTTGGACCTTATCAATGCCAAGGGCACAGGAGGTATACCTGGGCAAATAACAGAAAGATAAAGAGAGAGATTTATAAAATAGTTTTACTTTTGTCTCGTATGATTTCCACTTGATCAAAAGCAGAGGCTGGAAGAAGAATATTTTAAGGCAGCGACTCACCTATGTTTCATGGCGCTGTGTACAGCACGGTCGGCGAGATAGTTGGAGCTATTTTCACTACCATCCACCCACATTTCCCAATTTGTACTTGAAACCGTTAATGGTCAAAGTCCCTTGTGGCTTCACATTGCATAGAAGAAAAAAAAATGCATTAGGAAAGTATGCAGTGCTGAATCATTAGAATCATCATCATTGTCAACCATTATCAATCCACTGCTGGTCGAAGGTCTCCCCAAGTTTCTTCCACAACGGTCTGTCTTGTCAAGATATCAGGTCTGTCTTGTGCCAGTCTCTTTCATGTTACTCCCTCATACTTTCGAATTTCATTCGCCAATCTCCCATGTGGTCTTCTTTTTCTGAGTCTTTTCCTGTCTCTTAGAATCCAGTGTAAACTTTCAGCTGTCCATCGACGGTCTGCCCTTCTGGTAATATGTACAGCCCATTGCCATTTCAAGGATTTTACTCTGGTCATGATCTTCCACTCTTGTCATTTTTCTGATCCACGAGTTCCTCTTCTTACCTCTCCTGGTTACACCAAGCATGCATCTCTCCATGCTTATTTGTGTTGTCTGCAGTCTTTGTATGTCTTTTTTAGTTAAGGTCCACGTCTCTGCACCTATGTAAGCACTGGAAGGATGCATTGATCAAACACTTTTCTTTTAAGATATAATAGCATATTGCTCTTGAAAATTATACTGTTTCTTCCAAACACTCTCCAGGCAAGTTTTATACGCCGATTAATTTCTTCATCAATGTGACCCTCCCTTGATATCTGCTGTCCAAGATAAATGAAGGTATTGGCTATCTTCAGCTTTTCCCCATCAATCGATAAATCTTCATTTCTTGTAAAATAATTGTACATCACTTTTGTCTTCTGAAAGTTCATTTTTAATCCCACTTCTTTACTCTTGTCAGCAAGTTCCGAGATCATACTCTGCAGCTCTGATGGGGTAGTTGCAAAAATGACTACGTCATCAGCAAAACGAAGGTCACTTAGATAATCTCGTTTATCTTTATCCCTTTGTTTCCCAGTTCATTGATTGAAAGGCATTTTTCAATGTGGTATTAAAGAGTTTGGGATATATAGTGTAACTTGTCTCACTCCCTTTCCAATCTTTATGGGTGCTGTATTCTCAAATAGCTAAATCTTTGCACTTGCATTTTCATATATGTTATTAATAATATTAATGTATGCATCTTCAATACCGCAGGATTTCAAAGCCATTGTAACTGCTGATGGTTTCACCGAATCAAAGGCCTTTTCATAATCGATAAAAGCCATGCATAATGGAAGTTCATATTCCCTCGCTCTTTCAATTAGTTCTCTCAGTACGTGGATATGATCTATAGTGCTGTAGCCACTCCTGAATCCAGCTTGTTCTCTCGGTGAGCCATGTCCATTGTCACCTTCAAGCGGCGTGAAAGACCTTTAGTGAAGATTTTATACACTAATGATAGGTGGCTGATAGGTCCGTAGTTCCTGCGATCCTCAATGTCGCCATTTTTATGTTGCAGGATCATTGTAACATTGTTCCAATCCTCAGAAATCTTCCCTTCATTAAGGCATCGAGTGAAAACTTGGGCGAGTACTGTTTCAATTTCTCCACTTGCTTCTTGTATGATGTCTACGATAATTCCATCTTCTCCTGAAGCTTTGCCCCATTTCATGTTCTTGATTGCATGTGTAACTTCAACTGGGAGGACTGGAAGAACTCTGGTACTTTTCGTAATGTCTGGAGTACATGTATCATCCCTTTCGAATAGTTTTGAGTAGAAATCTTTCACTCTTTTTAAAATTTCACCTCTATTTCTTGTTACAGAAACATCTTCTTTTCTCAGAGCCATAATCTGTTTTATTCCCTTACTCAGATGTTCCTTTGCTCTCTTTATGCTTTGATTGTTTTCAATTGCTTTCCTCACTAGTTCACAGTTGAATTTCCTTACGTCTTCAGTCATACTTTTTCGTACCGTCTTGCAAAGCTCTATATATTCCACTTTGGAAGTCACATCTTCTTTCGTTGTCCTCATCTCTCTTCTTTTTTGCATCAGAATTTTGGTTTTTCCTAATAATTTGTTCGTATGCAACTTGTTCTTAGTACCAGCTATTTTTGAATATCCGAGACAAAATATATCGTTAGAATATTCAAGGACAAAATCTAGTAATCTTAAGTTTCTAACTCATATGCTTATGAGAACAATGGAAAATACAGTGACTTATGAAAACTCTGCAGATATATTATTTGTTTGAAGAATGCACGTACGTATTGATTATCACGAACATATTGCTGCAGTTTTATGTTTTAACGGATTTCAACAATGATTCCCCGTCATAAGTTCTTTGAGGGCCGACTCAGATGTCTTAGCCTAGGAGCCTACCAAGGCATTAATCCAGCCCTGACAGTGGCAAAAAGAATTGGTTTACTCGCGGTAAAACTTGGGGAGAGTGAATTGCATCAAGTATGTGTGTGTGTGTGTGTGTGTGTGTGTGTGTGTTTAACGACCTCCATGACCTTCAGAAACAAGAACTTTCAAAAAATTCAAAGAGCCTGTTTGGAGCATATAATATCATCAGGCTTCCTCAATCCTTATAGTCGAAGCTCAGGACTGTCGTCTCTTTCTAAGCCAACAAGCCTGAGCTGCTGCTGCAACCCCTGTGGTAGAGTGTTAGGTTTCCGGCTAGTCCTCCCAGCTAGGCCTAAGTTCTGCCTGTTTAGAGCGTATAACATCATCAAACTTCCTCATAGTCTCTTTCTTAATCGACATGCCTAAGTTGCTGCTGCAACCCCTGTGGTAGAGGGTTAGGTTTCTGGTTACTTGTTCGAGCTGGGCCTAAGTTCGGAGCGTGTTTGTCTTACGATGCTGGGCCCCTCCCCTCCCTGGAACGAGCGACCCAAAATTAGGGACGGGCAACTGCTATGGCCCTTCGAGTCGGTGATTGTGGACCGTTAGACCTCCTGTTTTTACAGTATTTAGATTAACGGAGGACGATAGGGCAAAAAGAAATGGTGCTATCCTGTTTTTAAAGGCACATCTTCAGTTACAGTATATTCTTGAGAAACAAAGTGTGTGTCATACGTAAATTATACACTGAAGTACCAAAAAAAAAAAAAACTGAAAAGGGCACTACGACTTCCTTTACATGTCCCAACATCCATGCTATAGTCCACAAATGACGCATATATAGACGCAAATATCTCCGCAAGCTCAAATAGTAAGCATTCGCAGTTCAGATGGCAGCTTATCAGGATTTACGCGATTTCGAAAGTGGTATGATTGTCAGTACCCGGAAGATGTGTCACTTTCTCAGAAATTACCAAGTATGTCAAGTATGTGAAATTACCACGAAATTTGGATTTACACGGTCAGCAATTTCAAGGGTGTACCTGGACTACACAAACTCAAGGCAAACATCCAGAGTGCGAGACCAGTGTGGCCGTAAAAAAGCCCTGAATGATGGTGGACAGCGGCGCCTGGAAAGCCTCGTAACATCCGCCTAGTAGGAACGTAACAAGTGTTTCTTATCTGGGAGGGCGAGCCTTGAAATTACGCCCCTTTGAGTTCAAAAGTTCCTTACTTCCACTCAAAAGCAATTCTTACTTTCTTATACCTTCGTTATAGGAAAGTATTGTGATCGATAAAAAAATCCCATTCACTCCTATGATACTCGTGGTGGGGTTGGCTTTTTTGTTCCGCGAGCTCGTGCAGGTTTAATTTTTAATATCAATGTGTTAGGATTGCGTGAGTGGAATAGATTACAGTTGATTATTAGATCAGAGGCACGTTATCCCTCATTTAAGTGAGTGCTAAGAAGTGTTTTGACGGAAAATTGAATATTGGAATTTATTGTTTTATGATTTGTAAAAAAGAAATGCATTGTAAAATATCTTTTCGTTGTCTTGACTGGACTGGAATAGTTTGTTTTTATTTAGAGGGGATCAGGTGCTTGTCAGGCAGTATTTCAGCCTTTTCCCCTGGCCCCTTGCTGTACATTTAATTATTACTATCATATAATATTTGATTCATGTTGACAATTGATATTATTGTCAATGGAATGAGTTTTTGTGCAGAATTTGTATTTATTGTGAAAGTTTTGGTGATTTGTCGTATTTTGTGAGTTTCATTGGTGAATTTGTTTACTTTATTTGTACAATCACAAACTAATTATATATATGATAATTAATTATATTATCAATTACAAACCAATTGTGACACATATACAGGGTGCATAGGAAAGTCCCTTTAGCCTGAAATAACTTGCAAACGGAGAGAGGTACAGTTATGCAAGTGAGATAACGGTATACTAAAGGGACTACGACTGATCTAATGCAATCAATAGCAGCGCTCCTAGTGGTGAAATGCGGAAGTTAGCCATTGCAAATCGAAAACGAAAAGAGATTTCCAAATACAAAGTTGTAGAACATCAATTAATTAGTACAAAACGACATTTTTTTTACACGGATAAGATAAATTGTCGCCTGAATACCCTAAAATGTCCGAAATCGATGCGCGATGATTCGAATCTGCATATTCACATTTCGCAAATGCAGCCGTATGCAAATGCAGATTGTTACGTTGTACCGTACCTATGATATAAAAACCAGTAGCAGGATGTACCCTAATCAGAAGTTTAGGTCTACGTACGCTGTGTGAGAATGGCGAACTTCACTCACTCCCAATATTACGAGATGGTGCTTATTTACGGCGAATGCCAACGAAATGCGGCGCTAGCTGCACGGGAATATGCCGTTCGTATTCCATCTGGGCCACATCCAAGTGCGGTTACCATTGCAAGTGTAGTGAGACGGCTCAGGGAGATAGGAAGCACTAAAAGTCGTTCTCGTTCTGGTAGAAGAGCAGTGGGTGCAGGTATGCGAATAATGGCAGAGGATATTTTTGCTTTATCTACAAAGCAATACAAGAGATATCAGCAGGGCGAGTGCCTTAACACGGGGACGTGTATGGAAAGTACTGCATGCTCAAGGTGCACATCCCTATCGTGTCACTCCGCAGCAAGAACTGTTACCATGGGACAATGAGTGTCGATTTGATTGGTGCAACTGGGCGTTGATTAATGCTGAAGGTGACTCAGACTTTTTATCCAACATTCTTTGGTCGGACGAGGCAGTGTTCGATCGTACCGGATTACTAAACCGACACAACGCCAACTACTGGGCGATGGAAAATCCCTCGTGGGGATGATCCACCAGATATCAAGTGCGTTGGTCCATTAACGTGTGGTGCGGTATTCGGAAGAACCACTTAGTGGGACCTGTGTTCTACGAAGGTCCATTAAACGGACAGAGGTACTTCCAACTAAAGATATCATATCTGACCTTTTAGATGACATTCCCCTGTCAGCATTACGTTCCTTGTGGTTCCACCATGACGGTGCCTCTGCACACCAGCCAGCAGCTTTCTCACAGATACGACGCTTCCTCACAGATTGTTTTGGGCAACGAATCATCGGGTATGGTGGTGCTGTTGAATGGCCTCTACGATCGCCGGACCTCGCTCCGTTGGATTTCTTCCTCTGGGGTTACGTAAAAAATCAGGTGTATGCAACAGCGCCAACAAGTCTGCTAAATCTACATCGTCGTGTTACAGATGCTTGCAATAGTGTGACACCTTCCATTCTGAGGAATGTGATGCAGAGTTACTTTCACGAATACAAATGTGTATCGTGAACAATGGAGAACTCTTCGAACATACCCGACATTAACTTTTTATCACTGTGCGCCAGTTTGCCTTTTTTGTTTTTGTTTTGTCTGACGTCATCAAACTATATCTACATAAGTACGCATGTATGCAATAAATTGTGTGTATTTGCTCATACCTATGCCGGTTTCCTTCAAACGTTCACACAAAAGGTCGCGCATCGATTTCGGACATTTTATGGTATTCAGGCGACAATTTTTCTTATCCGTGTGAAACGAATGTCGTTTTGTACTAATTAATTGATGCTCTACAACTTTGTAATTGAAAATTTTGCTCTATCTCTTTTCGTTTTAGATTTTCAATGGCTAACTTCCGCATTTCGCCACTAGGGGCGCTGCTATTAGTTGCATTCGATCGGCCGTAGTCGCTTTACTATACCTTTATCTCACTTGCATAACTGTACCTCTCTCCGTTAGCAAGTTATTTCAGGCTAAAGGGACTTCCTATGCACCCTGTATATAAATCAACATATGACATGAAGGCAGAGGGTGCTAAGAATCCCCGGAGAATCGGACTCGGCTGCCATCTGACGCTGACCTTAGCTACGTATAATGGACGCTCCCTATCTTCTGATTCAAGGCTTCTTGAATTGGAAGAGGAACTACAAAGGATCAAGTGGGACATCGTCGGGCTAAGTAAGGTAAGGAGAAAAGGAGAAGATCTCATTGAACTGAAAAGTGGACATCTCTTCTACTATCGTGGGACAGATACTGGCAGAACTAGTGGTGTTGGATTTATAATAAACAAGAAACTGAAGGATAAAGTTGTAGAAGTTGAAAGTTCCTCTGACAGAGCTGCACGACTCGTTATCCAACTCTCGAGAAGATACAAGGCTCAGATTATTGAAACTTATGCACCCACCACAAGTCAGCCTGAAGACGAAATTGAAGAATTTTATGAGGAAATTCGTCATCTAAATAATAAATGTAAGCAGCACTTGAAGATAATTATGGGAGATTTCAATGCAAAAATAGGGCAACGGCAACAGAATGAAACTTCAGTAGGTAAATTCGGTCACGGCAACAGAAACCAGCGTGGAAATATTCTTGTTGAGTTTGCAGAGGCAGAAGGGTTTTTCATCTTGAAATCCTTCTTCAAGAAAAAGCCACACAGGAAATGGGCATGGAGACATCCAAATGGGACGACAAGTGAAATTGATTTTATTATGTGTAACAAAAAATTCGTCATAGAAGATTGCAGTGTGCTAAACAAGTTCAACACAGGTAGTGACCATAGATTGGTGAGATGTAAGATACACCTCAACACTAAACTCGAACGTAGCACGCTCATAAGACAAACAAAATGTATTGACATAACCAACCTTAAAAAACACCATAATACCTTCAAGTTGGAACTGAAGAACAGATTCTCTGCTTTAGAAGGCCTAACATCGGAAGAAGTGGATATTTCTGAAGTTAACAGAAAAGTAACCAAAGCTCTAATGGAAACAGCAACAAAATTAGCTGGGTCTATAAACAAGTTGCATGTGAACAAATTATCAGGAAAAACCGAAATGTTGATGCAAAAAAGAAGAGACATAAGGACAACTAAAAAAGATGTGACTTCCAAAGTGGAATATATAAAGCTATGCAAGACAGTACGAAAAAGTATCAATGAAGACGTAAGGAAATTCAACTGTGAGCTAGTGAGGAAAGCAATTGAAAACAACCAAAGCCTAAAGATAGCAAAGGGACATCTCAGTAAGGGAAGAAAACAGATTATGGCACTGAGAAAAGAAGATGGTTCTGTAACAAGAAATAGAAGTGAAATTTTGACAAGCGTGAAAGATTTCTACTCCAAATTATATGAAAGGGATGATACATGTACTCCAGACAACATGAAAGGTACCAATACCAGACTTATTCCAGTCCTCCCAGCAGATGTTTCACATGCAATTAAGAACATGAAGCGGGGGAAATCTCCAGGAGAAGATGGAATTACTGTAGTCATCCTACAAGAAGCAAGTGGAGAAATCGAAACAATACTCGCCCAAATTTTCACTCTATGCCTTAATGAAGGGAAGATTCCTGAGGATTGGAACAACGCTACAATGATCTTGCTACATAACAAAAGGTGACATTCGGGATCTCAGGAACTACAGACCTATCAGCCTCCTATCAGTGGTTCATAAAATCTTCACTAAAGTTCTTTCACACCGCTTTAAGGTAACACTGGACATGGCTCAACCGAGAGAACAAGCTGTATTCAGGAGTGACAACAGCACAATAGATCGTATTCACGTACTGAGAGAACTAATTGAAAGAGCGAGGGAATATGAACTTCCATTGTGCATGGCTTTTATCGATTATGAAAAAGCCTTTGATTCGGTGATACCATCGGCAGTTACAATGGCTCTGAAATCCTACGGTATTGAAGATGCATACATTAATATTATTAATAACATCTATGAAAATGCAGGTGCAAAGATTCGGCTGTTTGAAAATACAACACACATAAAAATTGGAAAGGGAGTGAGGCAAGGTGATACCATATCCCTGAAGCTCTTTAATACCACATTGGAAAATGTCTTTCAATCACTGAACTGGGAAAAGAAAGGGATAAGGATTAATGGAGATTATCTAACCCGCATTCGTTTTGCTGATGATGTAGTCATTTTTGCAACTACCCCATCAGAGCTGCAGAGTATGATCCAGGAACTTGCTGACAAGAGTAAAGAAGTGGGATTAAAAATGAACTTTCAGAAGACAAAAGTGATGTTCAATGCTTTTACAAGAAATGAAGATTTATCGATTGATGGAGAAAAGCTGGAGATAACAGACACGTACGTTTATCTTGGACAGCAGATATCAAGTGAGGGTCACATTGATGAAGAAATTAATCGGCGAACAAAACTTGCCTGGAGATGTTTTGGAAGAAACAGCATAATTTTCAAGAGCAATATGCCAATATGTCTTAAAAGAAAAGTGTTTGATCAATGCATCCTTCCAGTGCTTTCGTATGGTGCAGAGACGTGGACCTTAACTAAAAGAGACATACAAAGGCTGCAGACAACTCAAACAAGCATGGAGAGGTGCATGCTTAGTGTAACCAGGAGAGATAAGAAGAGGAACTCGTGGATCCGAGAAATGACAAGAGTGGAAGACATCATGATCAGAGTTAAATCCCTGAAATGGCAATGGGCTGGACATACTGCCAGAAGGACAGACCATCGATGGACAGCCAAAATTTTAGATTTAATTCCAAGGGATAGGAAAAGGCCCAGAAGTAGACCACACGGGAGATGGGTGGATGAAATTTGAAAGTATGCGGTAGTGACACGGAGGAGACTGGCACAAGACAGACCGTTGTGGAGGAAACTTGGGGAGACCTTCGTCCATCAGTGGTTTGATAATGGTTGACAATGATGATGATGATGATGATGATGTGCCGCAATTACAAACTAATTACAATTAGTTTGTGATTGTGGCACATATGTATTGTTACTGAGTATTATATTACTTTTCTGTAATATTGTACAGCAGAAATTTTATAAAATAAATAAAAAATAAAAATAAATAATTTTACTCAAAATTGAAAAACTAGGTGAATACCCATAAGCCAACGGTTTTGATTATCAAGTGAAACGTAAAAGTTATGTGAGCACCGATAACACAACACGTACACAAATGCAGAATGAAAACAAACCAGCGCAGAACGAATGAGTATTAGATAGTAAACGTAACAATAGGAAGATGCTTTCGGAGCAGGGATTGGAAAAGTTCTGTTCAAGGTCACATGATGCTCAGAAGAACTTTCGGCGACAGAGCACAAATGACTAATTAACTCTTCATCCCTACGGAGGTTAGGGTTACACATATCAGCCTATTGTTTTACATACCTCCATCCACAGTTTCGGACAATTCCATGCATCCATATGAGGTGGTCCACAACGCACAGTGTAAGATCTGTACGCTGGTTAGCTGTATGCGGCTCACTAAGGTATTTACAAAAGAAGATATTTAAGTGTATAACTTTGTTTTTGAGTTAATATGTTCGTCAAATTTATTCACACTCTGTTCATTTCTATTTTTTATCCTTATCAGAGTATGGTATTACGCCACTAATATGACCACCCCGGGAGGGCGCCCTCCCGGTAGCTACGGCCCTACCTCCCAGCATGCAACATAGCCACAAATCACAGCACATACAATGCTGGAGCCAATAGTAGCATCAGCGTTCGGACAGTGCAACACTCCCTGAGTTCTATGGGGTTCAGAAGCCGACGGCCCACCCGGGTGTCTTTACTGACCCGACGACACAAGGCTGTTTGCCTCGCCTGAGCCCTGGAATACCACCATTGGACGAAAGACGACTGGGAAATGTGAAGCCTGGTCCGATGAATCGCGGTACCAACTGTTTCGGGCAAATGGGCGACAGCCCCTCGAGGCAATGGATCCTGCTGCCTACAATGGACAGTGCAGACCGGCGGTGGCTCTGTTATGGTGTGGGGTGTTTTCCGCTGGCCCGCATTTTTATTTATTTTTATTTTTTTATTTATTAGAACTCTTTTGATGCACAATATCATAATACAACACCCCAAAAAAAGAACGAACATTATATCACATAATCTGAGGTTAATAATAACAAGAATATACAAAATACAACAATGAAACCAATATAAGTAAGGCAATTTTCCAGTTTTTCACAATATAATTCCCATGTTACGAAGATAAATACTTTACAACACAAAATACAGGAACAAATTCTCACTTAAATGTTGTCAATATGACTAAAGCACCTTCAATATCAATTTAAAATGTACAGCAAGGAGCCAGGGATATGTTTGCAGACCGCTTTGACTGGTGGTGGCTACGTAACCATCCCTGGGGATCATTTGCAGCCGTTCATGTCACGCAACCTCTCCTGAGAGTGCGACCTACTTGAACTACAATGCGCCACCGCACATGCTCACAGTCGCCCGATTATCGCTAAAAGAACATTTCACCCCGTTTGGCATCGTGACTTGATCCCCTCGTTTGCCGGATTAAACGTCATCGTTTGGGATGCTGTTCAACGTGCCGTCAATGCCAAGAACCTTCCACCGGCGAACATTACAGGGCAGCCCCGGTGGTGCAGCGGTCCAAGCGATGGCTTATGACTATTCGTCCGTAAAGCTGCCGGGTTTGAACCCCGGTTAGGCATGGATGTTGTGCTTGTCTTACGGCACTGGCTTTCTCCCTTCCCTGTAATCAGTGGCCCTAAATTAGGGACGGGCGACTGCATACAGCCCATTGAGTTGCTCACGGCGGTCGTTAAACCTTTAATCTAAAAAAAATATATATTTATGTATATATATTACGGAATTGTGGGACGCTCTTCAGGAAGCATGGTGTGCACTGTCTCCACGATACTACAGAGACCTCGTGGAGTCCATGCCCCGTCACGTTGCTGCCGTTATCCGATCGCGAAGAGAACCAATGCTGTATTAGAGAGATGTCCCGGTTTTTTGGCACTCCAGTATACTGCAAAGCGTTAGATTTTTGTTCCTAATGGCAGAAATAAAAGTTACATTTCTTTCAGTTGCTATTTTTAAGCTCACGTCTTATGATTTCGGTATTTTTTATCACAGTTTATTGACGCTTCAATATACACTGAGGGAAAAAAATCCCAACACCACGAAAAAATAGTTGTAGAGGAATGAAGTGGCGGCAATACATTTGTATAGGTAACATGTTTAATCGATTAAGGTTTCAAGATCACAGCTTATTGTAAGCGCGAGAAGAGCCATTTTAAATGTGAAATGCTGGTACATTAATAACCGGTGTAACCGCCAGAATGTTGAATGCAAGAACGCAAACGTTCATGCATTGTGTCGTACAGGTGCTGGATGTCAGTTTGTGGGATGGAGTTCCATGCCTTTTGCCCTTGGTCGGTCAATACAGGGACGGTTAATGCTGGTTGTGGGTGTCGCTGGAGTTGTCGTCCAATGATGTCATATACGTGCTTGATTGGTGAAAGATCTGGTGATCTAGCAGGCCACGGCAACATGTCGACACTCTGTAGAGCATGTTGGGTTACAACGGTGGTATGCGGGCGAGCGTTATCCTTTTGGAAACACCCCTGAATGCTGTTCATGAATGGCAGCACAACAGGTTGAATCACCAGACCGACGTACAACTGTCCCGTCAGGGTGAGTGGGATAACCACGAGAGTGCTCCTGCTGTCATAGGAAATTGCTCCCCAGACCATAACTCCAGGTGTAGGTCCAGTGTGTCTCGGCCGCAGACAGGTTGGTTGCAGGCGCTCACCTGGCCTCCTTCTAACCAACACACGGCCATCACTGGCACCCAGGCAGAACCGGCTTTCATCAGAAAACACAACAGATCTCCACTCCGTCCTCCAATGAGCTCTAGCTTGACACCACTGACGTCGCAAACGGCAGTGGTTTGGAGTAAGTGGAATGCACGCTACAGGGCGTCTGGCTCGGAGCTGTCCTTCAAGTAACCGATTTGTAACAGTTCGTTGTGTCACTGTGGTGGCAACTGTAGCTCGAATTGCTGCCGCAGACGCGGTGCGATGCGCCACGGCCATAAGCCGTACACGGCGGTCTTCCCTTTCAGTAGTGCCACGTGGCCGGCCGGAACCCGGTCTTCTTGAGGCAGTACCTTCCCTTGACCATCGCTGCCAACAATCATGCACAGTGGCTACATTCCTGCCAAGTCGTTCTGCAATATTGCGGAAAGAAAATCCACCTTCTCGTAGCCCTATTACACGACCTCGTTCAAACTCCGTGGGCTGTTGATAATGGCTTCTTCGTCTTCTTAAAGGCATTCTTGACTAACATCAGCACCCTACGTCGAATCTCAACGATAACTAACGCTCGCGAACGTTACAGCGCGTATTTACAGCAAACCTGCTCTGCATGTTCCGAAGGGCGCTACTAGCGCCACACGTATGCGCCGAGCGTGAAATTTGCATAGACGTCATCTTACAGATGTACTCTCACCGCCTACCAACTGTAGTTTATCTAACAGAACCTTTCTTGGTGTTGGGTTTTTTTTCCGTCAGTGTAGATTTCAGCGAAGATATTACTATCAGAGCCTTATATACAGAGAACGGGCGAGTACCCATTTCATTCAGTACATGGTGCAAAAGTTTCAGAGCACCCTATAGGAAGGATACTTCGTAGTCAGTGATAACTTTCAAATAGTAGTTCCTCCGAAGGAAGTTAAGTGAAGGAAAGCGAGCTTGACATTATACGCATGAAAGTCATAGAAATATGTTATGTTTTCATTAACTTCAAGGGTATAGGAGGTCAAAGTGTTTTTTCAGAATAGCGATTTCCTCTCATGATTTCGGGTAAACTTACGAAACTGTTCTCAGAAGTCATATAAGTAGTGACTGGTGTTTTTTTTTCCATTTTCAACAAGATAATGTCTTTGTCTCATAATTTTGGGTAAAAAAAAAAGCTATAGATATCGCACTCTCGGAAGTCATGTGCGCAGTGATTTCGGTGTCTTTCCCACATTTTCCCCAGAGGAGCAACTTCCTCCTTTAATTTTCAGTAAGACTCTGAGACAGTATCCTAGGTAGTACACGCACAGAAATCAAACAAGCAGTACCTTCGGTACTTCTTCTCCATTTTCTCCAGGATAACGATTTCATCCCATGATTTTGAGTAAAAGTAAGAAACTGTTCTATTTCTCACACGCTTAGAAGTCATACAGGCATTGACTTGGATGTCTTTTCTCCATTTTAGTCAAATTTAAAAATACACTGCTGGACAATTGCTAAGGACGGATCATAAACGGCTATATAGCGCATAAAAAAGTAAGTGTGGTTGGATGCCAAGTGAAATAAAATAATGTCTGAATGCCAGGACATTACAAGAAAGACAATTTATTGTGCTCTGAAATCCAGAAGGCTTTGGAACGTGTTCAAGGGACAAACAGGCCATTTTGTGCAGAATACGTAAACGTGAAAAAAAAATGCAATTACCGTCCGCAGGCGTTCCGGCGTAAGATGTCAATACGGGATATGGCCACCATGGAGGGCGATGCAAGATTCCACACGTCGTGTCATGCTTTGCACAACATTATCAAGCAGCTGTTGGGGTAATTTATCTCATTCCTCTGTCAGTGCACGGATGAGGGTGTCCTTGTTTATTGGAGGGCATTGGCGACCAGCAAGACTCCTCCCCAAAGCATCCCACACATTTTCAATGGGATTCAGATCTGGAGAACGTGCTGGCCATACGAGGCGTTGGATATCCTCGCTCTCAAGACACTCCTGGACAGCGACTGTTCGATGACATGTTGCGTTGTCATCCATGAAAAATGAATCTATCACCGACAGCACCACGGAACATGCGAACATGAGGTAGCAGAACATCATTAATGTATCGTTGGCCAGTCATAGTCCCAGTTGTAAGAACATAGAGGGACGTACGGCCATTGATCATGATGCCAGCCCATTCCATGACACTACATGTCGGATATCGGTCCCTTTCCTGTATGTTTGCTGAACAATATGCAGGACCACTATCACGCCAGATCAGTTGTCGTCGACAATCAGACGATAGACTGTATCTACTCTCATCTGAGAAGATGAAAGCAGACCAGTCGTTATCAGTCCAATTGCGATGTTGATAGCACCATTGCAAACGGGCGGTACGGTGACGTCTGGACAATGGGATGCACACAACAGGACGGCGGGCGTATAGTCCTCCTTCATGCAAACGTCTGGCGACAGTTTTTCGAGAGATCCGCTTGCCAGTAGCAGCCATAAACTGATTTTCTACCTCACTAGCTGTGCTGCGCCGGTGTCTTTTTGTTGATAGCACTATGTACCGATCTTCTGCAGGTGTCGTACTGCGAACACGACCTCCCCCGTGACGTTTGCTACACTCTCCATTTGTTTGAAATGATTTCCAAAGCCTTGAAACAACACTGTGGCTGACGTCGAACTCCCTGGCAACATCTGTTATTTTTCGCCCTTCTTCAATCTTGCCAATAATACGGCCACGCGTAAAATCATCTAGGTGATGTCGGGAAGACATACTTAAACTTGCAAGTTCGTCAATTGATTCTTTCCTTTCAACTTTGCGTTTGAACAACAACGGTCAATACGCGTCAAATCCTTTATATCTCTTATCAGCGCTATGACGTCACGAACAAGTTCGGCAATCCAAAATTTGCATACGCACAACATGTCTTACTGTATCCCGCACTTATGCTAATTTCCACATTTTCCTGCCTTCCATTTTATGGTTGCTATTGTTGCTATTTTCATCCGTCCTTAGCAATTGTCCAGCAGTGTAGAATCTGTAAGATACTCTTAATATATTTTTTTTTTAAATATGAACAGGTGATGATAAATTTGGTAGCTTTATGTAGATTTTGTCGTTTGGTTTAACATTTCTTGAATGTGCCACTGTCATTTCAATAACTACTGCACCTGTGATTACTTCTTTTCGTGGACTTTTTGCTGGTGTGCCAAACAAAGTGGCTTTTTAGCGTAAGTGAATAAGAAATGCGGTTACGAATTATTAACACGTGGATCTCAGTGATGTAGTTGTAAGACAAAAGTGCCTTAGTAGTGAACGGGTTAGGTAAAAGCAACCCGGAAGGCAGGCCATCAAAATTTTGAAAGCAAATTTGAAGTTCATTTGTTTTTTTTATCCTTCACTATTTTTCATTCAATTTTTATACCGCATTATTTTATGTCAGTTTCCGTTAAAGTTGATTTATTCCACAGGCACTTGTTGATTTATTCCGTTCCCTTATCTAGCGAAACCACGGCCAAGGGAACGGGCTTGGCAGAATCAGCGGGGAAAACGTGAACCGTGCGGATATTTTTCAAATATCCGCAGGGTCCACGTTTAAATAAAGGAATGTTACGTAGGAGTCAGGTGCTAAAGATGTTGAGTCTTTAGTAAATACTTCTGTGTCATTACACACGATTCCAAATATTCAGTGTGAATAACATGGATACGTCTCATTCACTCTTAATACACGCGATTTATACGCCGCTGAAGCTAAGATTATGGGTTAGGGGCCGAAAGTATCTTCTACACTGCTGGCCACCCAAAATGCAACACCAAGAAGAAAGCATCCGATTGGCCTGAAATTCGCAGCATGCGTCGTCCGCGAGAGGACATGCAAACGATTAGCATTGCAGGGCATATGAAAATCATGTGCGACCGGCACGCCACCGAGAAGCACTATAAGAAGGGTGCACAGAAGGCGGGGTGTAAGTAGTGGAAGTCTATTGCGCTGCCGGACCTGTGCATGGGAAGCTTCCTGATGCCTCGTCGCAGAATACGGCAGTCATTCCAGCACGTTTCGGAGTTCGACAGAGGACGAATAGTGGCTTATCGCGAGAGCGGTTTATCGTACCGAGACATCGGCGCCCCTGTGGGACGACATCCAGCCACAGTGAGGCGAGTATGGATTCGGTAGGTGCAAGAGGGACGGACGCACCGACGTGAGTGATTACCGCAGACGCGGCACATCACCGAAAGAGACGACCAGCATGCTGTGCGGCGGACATTGACGGCTCGTACCGCCACATCACGAACGTTAGCACAGGAATTAGGGTGTGTTGCGCAACAACCTGTGTCAGCACGTACTGTTCGACGTCGTCTGCAGGAGCGAGGACATGTCGCACGGCACCTATTGCTCCGATTACCATTGACGCTATACCACCGGCGAGTGCGGCGGTAGTGGGCCGTTGAACGCAGCACCTGGACTACGGAATGGCACGACATTGTCTTCTCTGACGAATCCCGCTTCTGCCTGCAACACCACGATGGTCGGATCTGCGTGCGGCGGCACCGCGGCGAGAGACTCTATGACGCCTGCGTTATGCGTTGCCATACCGTCCGTCGCCTGGCGTTATGGTTTGGGGCGCAATTGGATATGACACCCGCACCTCTCTGGTACGCATCGCCGGTACACTCAACAGCCACCGCTACATCTCCGACGTTTTGGAACTTGTAGTCTTCCCTTACCTGCAGAACCTGCCAGCGGCCACGTTTCAACAAGAAAATGCGCACCCGCACGTGGCACGCATCGTGCGACAATTCTTCACCCACCCCCCACCCCCCAGGTGTTATTGCTGCCGTGGCCCGCCTGTTCTCCTAATATTTTTCGCCCATCGAACACGTCTGGCAGCTGATCGGCAACCGAGTGGCCCGGCAAGCACCACCCGCGGCTACGCCTGATGAACTGTGGCAACGTGTGGAAGCAGCCTGGACCGACATACCCCAAGCCCACATCCAAAGCCTCTTTCGTTCGATGCCGTGGCGTGTAGCGGCCGTTATTGTCAGCCATGGGGGCCACACGAACTGTTGATGTCTGCGTGTTCAGCAAGTCGCACGGGCCTGTAATCTCAATCGTTTCATCTTTGTATCTGTTGTTATATGTCCAGTAAATCTGGCTTTGCTATCCCGTGTCCATCTTGGTGTTGCATTTTGGGTTGCCAGCAGTGTATATTATTTTGGTTTGTTACTGATGATTTAATGACCACTGTGAGTATGATTTGAGCTTACCGACTGCGTGATTGTGGTATACCAGCCTCTGAGAGTTCGAGGGAGGGTTGGCCTCACCTCTCTTTTTGGGCTAGGTCCCAGCTAGAAAGATTAGCCAGCAGCTGATGCCTCTGATAACTTGGCGACAAGAGCAGGCCATTAGCTAGGAAAGTGCCGCCAGACCTGCGTTTCTTTTTGCCCGTTTCAACGATTCAAACTACAGTACTCGGCCCGACCTCTTTTAAATCTTTTGCCCGACCACTTTTACACCTTTTCCCCGACTTCAAGGATCAGCCTCTCCTCTCATCGTCTCTGTCTAGCTACTGAGTCTTTTTGTGTTAGCCATGAGGAATCAGATAATTTGTTTGGGGTATTATTACACTGCCGGACAATTGCTATGGACGGATGACAATAGCAACGATAGCAACCATAAAATGGAAGGCAGGAAAATGTGGAAATTAGCATAAGTGCGGGATACAGTAAGACGTGTTTTGCGTATGCAAATTTTGGACTGCCGAACTTGTTCGTGACGTCATAGCGCTGATAAGAGATATTAAGGATTTGACGCGTATTTACCGTTGTTGTTCAAACGCAAATTGAAAGGGAAAGAATCAATTGACGAACTTGCAATTTTCAGTATGTCTTCCCGATATCACCTAGATGATTTTACGCGTGGCCGTATTATTGGCAAGATTGAAGAAGGGCGAAAAATAACAGGTGTTGCCAAGGAGTTCGACGTCAGCCACAGTGTTGTTTCAAAGCTTTGGAAATCATTTCAAACAAATGGAGAGTGTAGCAAACGTCACGGGGGAGGTCGTGTTCGCAGTACGACACCTGCAGAAGATCGGTACATAGTGCTATCAACAAAAAGACACCGGCGCAGCACAGCTAGTGAGGTAGAAAATCAGTTTATGGCTGCTACTGGCAAGCGGATCTCTCGAAAAACTGTCGCCAGACGTTTGCATGAAGGAGGACTATATGCCCGCCGTCGTGTTGTGTGCATCCCATTGTCCAGACGTCACCGTACCGCCCGTTTGCAATGGTGCCATCAACATCGCAATTGGACTGATAACGACTGGTCTGCTGTCCTCTTCTCAGATGAGAGTAGATACAGTCTATCGTCTGATTGTCGACGACAACTGCTCTGGCGTGATAGTGGTACTGCATATTGTTCAGCAAACATACAGGAAAGGGACCGATATCTGACATGTAGTGTCATGGTATGGGCTGGCATCATGATCAATGGCCGTACGTCCCTCTATGTGCTTCCAACTGGGACTATGACTGGCCAATGATACATTAATGATGTTCTGCTACCTCATGTTCGCATGTTCCGTGGTGCTGTCAGTGATAGATTCATTTTCATGGATGACAACGGAACATGTCATCGAACAGTCGCTGTCCAGGAGTGTCTTGAGAGCGAGGATATCCAACGCCTCGTATGGCCAGCACGTTCTCCAGATCTGAATCCCATTGAAAATGTGTGGGATGCTTTGGGGAGGAGTCTTGCTGGTCGCCAATGCCCTCCAATAAACAAGGACACCCTCATCCGTGCACTGACAGAGGAATGAGATAAATTACCCCAACAGCTGCTTGATAATGTTGTGCAAAGCATGACACGACGTGTGGAATCTTGCATCGCCCTCCATGGTGGCCATATCCCGTATTGACATCTTACGCCGGAACGCCTGCGGACGGTAATTGCATTTTTTTCACGTTTACGTATTCTGCACAAAATGGCCTGTTTGTCCCTTGAACACGTTCCAAAGCCTTCTGGATTTCAGAGCACAATAAATTGTCTTTCTTGTAATGTTCTGGCATTCTGACATTATTTTATTTCACTTGGCATCCAACCACCCTTACTTTTTTTATGCGCTATATAGCCGTTTATGATCCGTCCTTAGCAATTGTCCAGCAGTGTATTACTTTTGTTGTAAGAGGTGGAGGATTTAGCAGAAATGTCCTTCGGAACCATTATGAGCTTGTCATTCATTCTACTTTTCTGTTTTGTTTTTCCGATTTGATTATCGTTCTAGCAGTGCAGTGAAGAAGAAGCTACCTCCTGTGACTTTACTTAAAGGACAGCCGACTTGTAAAAGGAGTTCCCATTCTTTTTTGAGGTAGAACCTGTGTGTTCTTGAGATCCCCAACAGTTTAATTTATTCCTCCAAAAACAAATATTTGGTTAAGATACGAGTACGTTCTCATATAAAACACAATATGCCTTATTACTATATACGTGACCTTATAAAAAAATTCCGTTGCCTTGCTTTTCTCCCCAGTTAGCCACAAAAAATGTCTTAGTGGTGCTAAGACAAGAAAGAAAGTGCTTTAACGCAGCTAAGGATATTATCCTCTATACCAGTGGTCTCAAACTGAGACCCTTGGAAGGGCCACTTTCCAGTTTTAAAGGAACTTATGGGGCCGCATGAATATTATTAAATTTCTGATGAATTAATATGAAATTTACAAAACTACACCAATGGCTTGGCACTAGAGTGGAATGTTATTTCTAATTATCAGTAAATAGTAAAAACAAATGCTTCATCAATCACTGTAAACAATCACCTTTATGTAACAATTGTTTCCACTTAAATCTTAAAACAATCACGTTTTACCAAGTGAACACGGCACACAGTCCAGAAGATATTATATGTTCTGGCCAGATACTTGGGTTCGCTTTTCTGTCACTAACTTATCGACATTTGTAATAATATTTTTGCTACTTTTAAAAGTGAGCATAAGTGACTGTCACTTAGCCTATTCCTTTCAAGACTTGGTTCATTCTTGAAAAACAACTGTTTACATGAGTTATGTTGTTCCGAACATAGACATAACACGTGCAGCTAGGTTATGAATGTTTACGTTCTTTTCTTTTGAAACTAACTGGTAAAACTCTGTTAGATTTGCAGCTGTTGAATATTTTTTTCAGGAAAGAATCACACTGAAACTCTGTTAATTTAAGTTCTTCAGGTGCGTTGTCAGCATTATAGGAAAATGGAGACTTGAATATATTTAAAATATGTATTTTGCTTAATACAGTTATGTTCTTCGTAAATAAAGTTGTTACTTATAAAGAAGATGGCTTTCCTAAGCATTACTGTGTTTATATGATATGTAATATGTTATAATACACTTGAAAAAATTGTGATTTATTTTTATTTTGTAATCATTCATGCGGGCCGCAAAACAGTTGACGCAGGGCCGCATGCGGGCCACGAGTTTGAGACCACTGCTCTACACCATCGTAGATCCTCGTAAGAGACGCTCGTGCGCTTTTTGGTGTAAGTGTGGAATCTGTTTCTCAGTTTCTGTTTGCTCCATCCTGGAAACAAAAACGAGGCGCCCGCGACGTTTATTCGGCCACGTTTTCGTGGATGAAAGGCGGTCCAGTAATGTTTTCAACACACACTACTATTGAACTGGGTCACGAATATTAAAAAAAAAATTTCCTCGTCTGTTCATTTGGACGAGGAAGACAACGTTTTCGATGCGTTTGTCTGCTTTGTGGAATTAGTTGCCTGGCGAAGAAATTTCCAGATTTGCGTGTAGATGAATGGACGTGCAACAAACCTGCGTGTTGCACGCTCAACTAAGTGAAACCGCCTCCCCCAACCTCCCTTCCTATCCTTTGTCTCCCTTCTCAGTGTGTGTGTACTATATTTAAAATGCGTGAGGGATGGAAAGCTGTTTTCTCTGTCAGAATTGCGTGGAGGAATAAAAAACTAGGTCGCACATTCACTTATTGATGAAGGTCGTCAAAGACTCGCTTCATGTAGCCAATAATATATCCAGACACAACAGGCAAGCAATGAAATCTTTTTCTTGTCAGCATTTCCTGAGGAACAGTCCTAAACACAATGAATCAAAGTTTTGCTTTTTTTTTTTTTTTTACCTTTCCAACCGCCGTACGAATATGGAAACTCTTAACGAAACAATGAGAATCAGCAACAAAACTGCATTTCAATCGCAGGAGCAATAATGTGCTAGACACGTTTCCAAATTGATAGTGTAGGTGTTTATCAGGTCAGCTAATCCTATGAATAATTGCTCATAGACTAACAGAAACCTATCACGATGGAACTGATTTACTTAATGCCTCACTTAATTTTTTATGAGAGTAAATTCAAAAAGTTTTGTAGTGAATTTGATGAGTTTTGAACAGCCATTTTTATTTGAAAAACCATATTGAGAGCTCGCATGGTTGAAAATGTCCAACAAATTTATCCGTTTTCTTTTTTGATTGGAGTTTTAACGACCACCGTGAGCAACTCAATGTGCTATAAGCAGTCACCCGTCCCTAATTTTGGGTCACTGGTTCCAGGGAAGGGAAAGAACCAGTGCCGTAAGACAAACACAACATCCATGCCTCACCGGGATTCGAACCCAGACCCCTTACGGACGAATGATCAGATGCCATCGCTTAGACCACTGCGCCACCGGGGGCGGCTTATCCGTTTCTGTCTTATATTCCATGATGATGTTTTTTTTTTTTCTTTTTTTTTTTTTTTTTGAGTTTTAACGACCACCGTGAGCAACTCAATGGGCTATAAGCAGTCGCCCGTCCCTAATTTAGGGTCACTGGTTCCAGGGAAGGGAGAGAGCCAGTGCCGTAAGACAAACACAACATCCATGCCTCACCGGGATTCGAACCCGGACCCCTTCCGACGAATGATCAGAGGCCAACGCCTTAGACCACTGCGCCACCGTGATGATGTTTGGTTCATCGCCTCTATTTTTAATTTTCTCACTTTTGTTTATTTATTTTTTTCAAACTTTGTTTAATGCCCCATTTACGAGCTCCAGTTATTAAATTTCGTACCATTTTTTTACTGTTTTTAACTTTTAAAATTACTTTTGCTCTGTTGCCACACGCATTGAAAGTTTTTTAAATTATAATAAAAAATTAAACATGAAAGGCTAAAACAAGAGAACAATTACGAACATGTAATAAATTAAATAATTCTGTTATATCCGTTATGACAACAATTTCGTGTTTATTTCTGATTTTAAAATTATGTTTCTTGCTTCTTGGCACATAAGATAAAATATTTATTCTTAATCAAAAGAAAAACAATCCACGTGACTATTGAACAAACAGCAACGTGACACTGCTCAGTTTTTTACGCTTTCCAGTCGTAGGTTGGAGAAGCGTATATGCTCCAGCTTTGTCTGTCTGTCTGTCCGCGAGATAACTCGCGTAAAAATGGTTCGATTTCGATGAAATTTTAGTATGTGGTAGGGGACAACCTAGGGACGAACCCTATTGAAAATGGACGAAATGGGGACAAAGGTCAGGACATAGGAGCGGAATCCATTCCATCTCCTTTATGCGTCATAACTTGCGTAAAAATGCTTCGATTGTGACAAAACTTTAGCGTGTTATTCCGGAGGTATACCGAACCGGTTCTGCTTAATATCATCGAAATGGGGTCAACGGTCAGGGCACAGGAGTGAGATTCATTCCACAGCCATTAACCTCATAACTTGACTAAAAATGCTTCTATTGCGACAGAACTTCAGTATGTTGTTCCGCATATATGCCGAACCGGTTTTGTTGAATATCATCGAAATGGGTCAAAGGTCAGGGCACGGGAGCAAGATTTATTCCACGGCCATTATCCTCATTACTTGAGTAAGGATTTCTGGTATGTTGGAAAGCGTATCATAATCAATACATTGCATGATTTTACTAACTTGTTTGATTTTGTTTTTATTCTCGACGTGGTTTTATAGTTGCTTTTGATTCATTTGGTAAAAAGTCTAAGGAAAGTCTGGGAAGTGACGTTCTGTACAGGAGGAAAATCTAACGGAGAAGTTCTATAATTTACATAAGAATTGGAACCCAAAAAAGAAAGATAAATTAGAAATACATGAACAGAATCTCATCTATTGCTGGTCTTCGTACTCCGATCTGTGACTACAAATCTACGCACATCCCTCATTTTTTTTAATTTTAGGGTATGGGAAACATGGCTCATTTTAAATGTGCTTGCTCACTCAAACAAAAGAAGATGACATCAAATCCACGATGTAACCCGAGCATTGGGCGCATCTATTAATTACTTTCCGAGGCATGAATAAAAGTAAATAAATAAATAAATTTTAAAGCTGATTTTTAGAAACGGAGTAAAACAGCGAAAAAGAAAATGCATTTACACCCGTAGCGGAAAAACTGTCCAGTTTTTAAAATGTTCAATGCTCGCAGTTCTTCACAGTCAATGGAAGCTGTAACAAAAATATTTTTTTCAGCAGGATTCCTAGAATCTAAGAAATATTTCCAAGTAGAAATAACCACTCACGATATGCGCTACGAAAAATATAAAATATACGCAAAATATTCCTCGTCGTAGAAGTGAAGAAGCTTTTATTGGTAAAGAAACTATGCACTATTTTAAGCAGAAGGTATTCACAAAAAGATTTCCAAGGTGAGAGGTATCAGTCCACGAAAGAATTTTTTCAATCGAGCTTTTAGAAGCTCAAATTTTTTCTTCAAATGCATCAGAAAGGGAAATAAACACTTATGCCTCCTGGTGGCCAAATTATTCTCCACAAAAAATTAGAAATTATATGTAAAACATTTCTCACCAGCAGCTGTATCCGCTGTAGGAAGAATTTTTTAAAATCGGATTTTTAGAAGCAGAGACATCAAGAAAATCGCGATTTGATTTTACGCACTCTAGCGGAAAAACCATGCACTACTTGAAAAAGAAACTGTGCCTAAAATAGTCCTCGTCATAAATGGCATCGAAAGGAAGAAAGTATTTTTTTTATCGGATATTTAAAAGCAAATATATGGAATAAAATGTATTTGAATTCGTTAACAACTGCATTCATGCCCTCCACCGGAAAGCAAGGATCGTAATTTTGTCATTTCAAGCTTTCCAGTGAAAACAGAGTTTTTCAAGAAGGACTGATATTCGCAGAGACATGGTGTCCACAGACTGACGGACGGACAGATGGACGCACGGACAGACAAAGTGTTACTGTAAAAGCACGTACTTTTTTTACAAAACATGTGCTAAAGACAAAGGATCTTTCGGAGTTCGATGAAGGGCTTATTGCCGATGCCCGTTTGGTTAGAGCGACGATTTTGAAAACAGCACGGCTGACTCTCAAGAGGTGAGATATCCCGGGTCTTTAATCAGTGGAAAAATAACCCAAAATTGCTTGCCTAAGAGGCATAACTGTGGCGCAATGGAAATCTTTCAGGAATGAGATCACCGCAGCCTGAGAAGGCTTGTACGGAGAAACAGGACTTCCTGTGTGAACCAGTTGACCGAAGCATTCAATGAAAGCTGTTCTGTATTGGCAGTTGCATATGTGGATCGGTATTGGCAGTCGCATGTTTATACAGAAACCACTGATTTCTGTAAAGCACCAGAAAGTTCATTTACAGTGGCCTCCAGAACAACGTGACTGGAGGCTGGGAAAAAGTCATGTAGTCCGACGAGCGGTACACCTTGTTTTGTACAGACGGCAGACAGAGAGTTTAGTGGGAACCCCATGAAGCAATGGACTCAGCTTGCCTTGAAAATACAACTCAAAATTCTGGAGGTTGTGTCACGGTGTGGGGCACATTTTGTTAGTACGGAACGGGTCTCCTGAAACTTCTGGATGGTCGGGCGTCTCCAAGGATAATTTGAATATTGTTACCGATCAAGTCCATCCTGCAATGTCGACTTTTAATCCATCAGGTGACGGCTGTTTCATGGACCACAATGCTACTAGTGGCCATTGCGTCCGTTCAGCAGTGGTTCAACGAGCATGACAGTGACTTATACGATCTTCCCTGGCCACCACAAAGCCCGGATCTGATCCCCATTGAGAATGTATCGGACATGTTAGAAAAACAGGTTTGAGAGCAAAGTTCTCTTCCATAAAATCTGAGTTAGTTAAAGGACTGTGTGGTGAACGCCTGGTAAGCTGTAGACGTAGATGCACTCTAACACCTTGTAGAATCTATGTCAAACCAGGTATTCGGGGGAAAGAGATCCGGCCCGGTACTGAATAAAGATATAATGATATACACATATGGACACTGAATAATAATTCAGTGTCCATATGTGTATATCATTATATCTTGTCAGCGGATGGCATAGAGATATACCATATAATTCAACAAGGCTGGAGATTCTGATTGAAATTGCAATGTCTTTTTAAATGTTAAGTCAATCTTTCAAATGTTTCATTAAAAATGATGGATGTTTTCATCCAACTAATTCCGATAACATAATCTGAAGGACTACGTTGGGTTAATGATCTATCTGCTAGCAACATTGTCTTCGAATGCAGATACTGTTGTCTGAGACTTTTTGATCAGGGAACCGGCAACGACAAATTTGGCGCAACGCCATTTCTACCTAAGCTGCAATAGTTTGGGCGAAAGCCAAGCAACCCACTCTACATTAATAACTTCGCACTTGCTGTTTCTTTTTTCTTTTTTTTTTTTTTTTTGGAATTCTCGTGAAATGAAAAAAGATTCGTTTGTTTAACTTTTTTCGATTTCTGAGAAAATATGATCTGGAGGTAAAACCGAGAGGAATAAAGCCGACAGAAGAGTGACGGAAATCGAAAAAAGTTTCGTTTAGTTCGTTCATTGTCGTTGGACGGCGTTGCATTCTGAATAAATACGGTAAAAGTACGTAGTATCTTAGTTACATAACGCAAGAAACAAACGACTTACAATTTACTGTCCGAGCAACATCGCAGAATTTACTTTGTAGTCAGTGTATTATTTGTCATAAGACAAAACTTTAACATCGTACCCATGATGGAAATGTCTCCAGAGGTATTGAGCGATTCGCAGTTTGCGCGTTTTCTTGCTCCGACATGACTTCGCAACAATTGTGACGTCTTATTTACCGAACTGAACAACGTAAAAAAATGCGAATTGTGGATTACCAAATCTGCATTCTCATGGTATCTATAGGAAGGATTCATTGTTCTGAGAACCAGTACTCGACACACAGACGAAGGCGCGAGTCGAAACCATGCAAAAAAACAACAACAGCTTATTGGTAACCGACAAGGACAGATAACCGTGTACTTGAGTGATGTGTAAAACCAGGGACGGATTGGGTCAACTAAACCAGGCCGAGAAATTCAGCCTCGCGGTCCACTAAACCCCCCCCCCCCCCCCCGTTAGATACTGAATGACAGAAGCTTATGATTGCATGTAGTAGCAAATCAGATTATTTCCTTTTTAAAAATTTGGTTTTGACCAAAAAAAAAATAAAAAATAAAAAACAGGAGTCTTTTGCAAACCCCATTTCCAACTAACTCACCATGAAGATCATTCTGAAAGTTGAAATGTGCAAAGTAGCAAATCTTCCTTCGCAAATAATTTTTGTTTTATTTTGTCACTGATTGCTTAACTGCGCAATGGTATTGGTATCTACACCTTGAGTAGACGCCTTTTTTAAGTCTACTCATAACTTGTAATCCACGAAACAGAATTCTGATCCATGAGCCTGTATTGGTAAATTGTTGTTTCTTTTAAGATAAATGTGGGTGGGACACTGATTTCAAAATACTTCTGCGGGAGAATGACTCTCTCTGCGTCAGTCTGTGGGAAAGGGAATTGGGATGATCGGCCATTACAATTGGTACTAGTGTCTCCAAGATTACAAAAGGTGGGTATAGCATACCAGTGACCCCGGACCTCCAAGTGCAATGACCTACGTCTAATACAGTTAGCTTTAGCGTAATTAATTTTAAATGGAGGGCTTGGACCGGTGGCACTTTTCTCTCACAAGTACGAAGAATTTTGACACTAAGAGCACAGTATAGATGGAAAGAAACTTTTCTTTTTTTACGGAAGTAACTTCTCTGGCAGAAATAAACTGAAATGAGGTTAACGATTGCTATTCAAAGGTGTCAAAAAATTATTCGTTCGTTTCAAAACAATCCAGGGATCCGGGTTCGAATCCCGGTGAGGCATGAACGCTACATTTGTCTTACAGCACTGGCTCCCTCCCTTCCCTAGAACCAGTGGCCCTAAATTAGAGACGGGAGACTGCTTATATCCCATCGAGTTTCTCATGGTGGTCGTTAAACCCCCAGACAAACAAACAAAATAATTCAGACAAAAAAAATCCGAGAAGTGGACCATTTCTTGAGTGGTCCACCTGGACATGTCCTGGCGTCCCGGTGGGTCAATCCACCCATGTGTAAAACAATATGCTGCTCGAACCGGTTTCTTCAATTCAAAACACAAATGCTCGATAGGATTCATGTCCAGCGAATCTGGGGGTCACGGCAATACATGGAATTCCTCTTCATGTTCTTGGAAACTTTACTGAAACTTCTTCGTAGTGTGACATGGAGCACTGTCTAGTTGAAAGACGCCCTCTCCGCCGGGAAATACGGTCACCATAAAGGGGTACACGTTATTAGTGTAGCACGTATCCGCCTCCGAGAAATTGTTTCCCCTTCAGTGTAGCACGTATCCACCAGTAAAAAAACCTATTCCCATCAGTGTAGAGCGTATCCATCTGTGAAAAGAACTACTTTTTTAATTTCTTATATAACGTTTTTGTATTTTTGGTGAAATTGTTTTATTTTTTTTATTTTTTTTTATTTTATTTTTATTTTTTCAATTCTAAATTATTATTTGGGGGGGGGGGGGGTTTAATACAATGAAAATAAAATTCTCATACGTACATTAACTTTCACACTAAAGGAAATTGTCGAACTATTTCAACTACAATACTATTAAATGGTGCCTGCTCAGGCTCAGTTTTCCACCAGTATTCGGCCAAATGTTGCTGCTGTAACTGCTGCAGCTGGTGTTTTGATAAAAGTAAACCATTCCACTGAGCAAATTCGGTTGCAAGTTCCTCAGTTGCTGTTAAGGCACAAAACTGGAACATATATGGATCCTGCGCAGCCATTATTTCAGTCAGAAAAAACAGTGTTGCACAGACTGCTGTAATAGCCTTGGAACCAGACTATTGCTCTAATAGCCTGGGAACCAGGCACAGGTTCTTGCAGCTCAATGTTTAGATGTAACAAAAAATGAAACATTAGGTCTACGGGTTCAAAAAACCCGTTTTCAAGGCTATAAAGTATAGTATGTCATTTATTTAAACAGGTAGATACGTGCTTTAATGACGGGGATAAGTTTTTTTATAGGTGGATACGGGCTACACTGAAGGGGAAACAATTTCTCGGAAGTGGATATGTGCTACACTAATACCGGTGTGCACTTGGTCAGCCACGTGACAGCTGTCAGAGTTCACTCTACAGAAATAATGGGTCCAAGGTTCCCTAAGAAAATATTTCCTAGACCACAGGCGGGGATCCTTTTCATGTTGCAAGGCTGCATTAAGTTAGCTGTAATCTAATAAGGATCGAGTAAGTCGCTCTCCCAACTGAGCTACGCGGACAGAATATCTCGCTGCAGATTTCTCGTCTTGTCACATGTTTTCACCTTTGTAGTACGTCACAGGGCGTCTTGGTTTGGGGTAGGTAGGGAAATGTAGATTCGTAGCAATAAGTTGGCGAAAAGCAAGAAAGCAGTTTTCGTGCACGTTGCCCAAGGCGTAGGCATTCGTATTTCAACTGGATCTTTCTTAGCGTCAAATAAGCACTTTAAAACGTCATCTTCTGAGAGCTCAATCAATTCTGTCTGTAGTTCTTTAGTAGCCAACGCGACATCAACTAGGTGAGGTTTTTTCTTTGTTGTTGTTGTTGGAGGTTTAACGACCACCGTGAGCAACTCAGTAGGCTATAAGCAGTCGCCCGACCCTAATTTAGGGTCACTGGTTCAAGGGATGAGGGAAAGCCAGTGTCGTAAGACAAACACAACATTCATGCCTCACCGGGATTCGAACCCGGACACCTTTCCGACGAAAGATGAGAGCCCACACTTAGACCACTGCGCTACCGGGGCAGCTAGGCGAGGTTGAAATGCTACAAGGAGTGTTCAAATGAAAAGGTACGAAACGACACTGTGGGTATAAATGAAGACTTTATTCAAAGTATACAAAATAGGCCGTAGCACAACGATCCCATTGATTAACGAGCCGAAGGATTCCTTGTTCCCAGAATTCCTGTGGCCGTGACGAGACCCAGTCCTGCACAGCGTCCTTGAGTTCGTCGTCCGAGTGGAAGCGCTTCCCTTTGAGATGTTTTTTCAGGGGACCAAATACATGGAAATCGCAGGGCGACATGTCCGGGCTGTAGGGCGGATGGTCAAGCTGCTTCCACTGGAACTTGGCCAGTTCCGCGTGTGTGACCCTGGAGACGTGGTGACGCGCGTTATCATGGAGCAGAACCACACCCTCCGCGATGAATAGCTGCCGGTTTAACACCTTCCGCTGTCAGAAATCGGATAACGCCTCGCTGCTCCTCAATCGTCGAATTTTGCAATGTGAACGCCATCCTGTCCTCACACGCACTGCCGCGTCAATTGGACGGCGCTCTTTATAAGTGCCTCTGCTCTCTCCTGCGCATGCGGCCGCCCGCGCATGCTCCGATCCACGCCGGTGACTCCAATCGCATCCCTAGATGTGTCGCTACGTTCTCCCATAGAGGCATAGGCAAATATGTTAACGGTTACGTTCTTATGACGTTTCGTACCTTTTCATTTGAACACCCCTAGTAATTTGAGTGTGATGTCATGATTCTCAAAATCAGTGAACCTTTCATTATACTATCCAATTAATAAATCTATAACAGCTGCGTATTCTTCAAATTATTCGCATAAATCCTACTGCTCATCAATGACCTTTGCTAACTGGGGAAAGTGTTAATCCAAAATTTTATTCTCATTGAGAAATTTCAATGACGAATCAATAGATAAGTCGATGTGATAAGTCAACGCCCTTACTTCGGAAGAAGGAAGGCTCGTCTTATACGCCGAAATATACGGTAGGTACGACCTTCTTTAGACTGAACCCGCATAGGAAGTTGCAATACGAGCACCATATCCCATTTTACTGTCAGCTGGCAGTAGTCCAGTGTTGCCATAAACCTTTACCTGATATCAGTGCCCAAAAATCAGTAGAAATCAGTAGATCTGGTTTTTTGCTTGAAATATATACCACCTGACTGATGTAGTGTAGCGCTTGCAGGAAATCTCAGTACTAAGGAATACTTAAATCTATCGGTACTTCAAATGATACCATAAAAAAAACCACTTCTGTTAAGTACGAGAATGAAAATTCACACCAATACAATCCTGAATCACTTTTTACAAGATATTACTGATGATGAGCTTTATAAAATAATGCTCACCATTAAAACTAATGTGTGCGTATATAATGATGGCATTGGATTTTTAAGTTTGACATATCGATGTGTGAAAGAATTATCAACATTTTGTTTTGGAACCTTTAATGAAATCGAGACGATGTGTGGAAGAATCATTAACATTTTGTTTTGGAACCTTTAATGAAATCGAGACGATGTGTGGAAGATTCATCAACATTTTGTTTTGGAACCTTTAATGAAATCGAGACGATGTGTGGAAGAATCATCAACATTTTGTTTTGGAACCTTTAATGAATTCGAGACGATGTGTGGAAGAATCATCAACATTTTGTTTTGGAAGCTTTAGTGAATTCGAGACGATGTGTGGAAGAATCATCAACATTTTGTTTTGGAAGCTTTAGTGAATTCGAGACGATGTGTGGAAGAATCATCAACATTTTGTTTTGGAACCTTTAACGAATTCGAGACGATGTGTGGAAGAATCATCAACATTTTGTTTTGGAACCTTTAACGAATTCGAGACGATGTGTGGAAGAATCATTACACATTTTTTCGAACCACATGGCCAGAGATTCATCATACGTTCGGGAGCCAATATAGCGAACGAGCCTTTTTCTGTCGGTAATGGTATTAGAACTCACGTCTTCCAGCTCCGGAGCGAAATATTCGCCCAACTGAACTACGCCGTTAAAGTTCTCGCTGCGACTTACCGTTTTGTCACATGCGTCACCTTAGCTGTACGTCACAACGGGCGATGATCCTTCGCCCGCTTAAAGCCTCATAGCTGTATGACGTTCTGTTTCCAGCACGTGATAGAGCGATGAGGGCGTTGGCTGTCATAGCCCATTCATGTCATCGTTCGTCCAATTGTCTTTTTACAAACCCTCGTAGCTGCCCCCGTTGTTGATACCGATATTACTCTCTCTACTCTGCGTTTACTTTTCGACGTAACTGCACAAGAGAGGCGTTGAGCGCCTCCTACATTATCGGCACGCTTACGGCCACCACATTTTCCCCAGTGGTTGCATGTTTCACCTGCTTCGATGTAATCCTGGTATCCATACGCGAGAGTGGCATCCTGACATCCCAGACATTCAGCAATCGCAGTGATGGAGCACGCCATCTTCCTCGCTGAGACTAGATAGGTAGCGACGATAAGCTATACAGCTGGTAATATGTGACCTACATACTTTAAGTGCTGTCGGCTGGCTGCATAATTGTGACGGGGAACGACAGGTTTATCGATGGGAGCAGCGTGCATACTGATTCTGATGCATAATGATTCAGTATGCATTTGATACTGCTTTCAGTCATCAAGAACCTTTCTCAAAACACCGGTGCATAAATTTCCGCCGTGGATTGAAAATGGTTATTTCCTTCCACAATGCCTCTCTCTCTCTCTCTCTCTCTCTCTTGAGATAATATCCTTTTTAGGTATCTTCAGCAAGCTTTCGAATTATATGCACCTATCTGTCACTTGGTCTTTTGCTGGGCTTTTTATGGCCCTTGGTTTCCAGTCTTGTACAATATTTCAGTTGTACAGTAGGGGTAATTTCTTCTAGAAATTTGTTCAGCCACTTTGCTCTTGTGGATCATGGTCAGGGCCTGATTTACGCCTAGTCCCGCAAGGCCCGGGCCTTGCGGGACTAGGCGATTCTAGGGCCCCACATTTTAGGGGCCCCCAGAATCGCAATGCAGAAAAAAAATTATGCGTTTTTTTATTAATTAATTATTGTGAACGAATAAAAGCATTTGAGGGAAAAAAGTCTTTTTTTTTTCCTGAAATGGATTAACACTGGTGTTTTTACTAGATTATTCACTACCACCTCATTTGAACTGCAGCTCAGTGTCAGAACAAGGGTAATCCACAGATCAGAACCTAGAAAACTTATAAAAACCAATTTACACTGCTGGCCGCCCAAAATGCAACACCAAGAAGGACAGGAGATAGCAAAGCCAGATTTACTGGATACATAACAACCGATACAAAGATGAAACTATTGAGCTTACAGGCCCGTGCGACTTGCGGAACAGACATCAATAGTTTGTGTGGCCCTATGGCTGGCAATAACGGCCGCTACACGGCGCGGCATCGAACGAAAGAGGCTTTGAATGTGGACTTAGGGTATGTCGATCCAGGCTGCTTCCACACGTTGCCACAGTTCATCAGACGTAGCCGCGGGTGGTGCTTTCCCGGCCACTCGGTTGCGAATCAGCGACCAGACGTGTTCGATGGATGACATATAGGAAGAACAGGTGGGCCACGGCAGCAGTGACACCTGGTGGGCCGTGAAGAATGGTTGCACGATGCATGCCACGTTCGGGCGCGCATCGTCCTGTTTAAACGTGGCTGCCGGCAGAACCTGCAGGTAAGGGCGGACTACAGGCTCCAAAACATCGGAGATGGTGCGGTGGCTGTTGAGTGTACCGGCGAGGCGTACCAGAGTGATGCGGGTGTCATATCCAACTGTGCCTCAAACCATAACGCCAGACGACGCACCGGTATGGCTATGCATAATGCAGGCGTCATACAGTCTCTCGCCGCAGTGACGCCACACGCGGATCCGACCATCGTGGTGTTGCAGGCAGAAGCGGGATTCGTTGGAGAAGACAATGTCGTACCATTCCGTAGTCCAGGTGCGGCGTTCAACGGCTCACTGCCGCCGCACTCGCCGGTGGTAAAATGTCAATGGTAACCGGAGCAATGGGCGCCGTGCGACAAGTCCCCGCTCCTGCAGACGAGATCGAACGGTACGTGCTGACACGGGTTGTTGCGCAACACACCGTAATTCCTGCTGTAACGTTCGTGATGTGGTGGTGCGAGCCGTCAATGTCCGCCGCACAACATGCCGGTCCTCTCGTTCGGTGGTGTGCCGCGGCTGAGGCAATCGCTCACGTCGGTACGTCCGTCCCTCCTGCACCCACCGAATCCATACTCGAATCACTGTGGCCGGATGTCGTCCCACACGGGCGCCGATGTCCCGGTACGGTAAACCGCTGTCGCGATAAGCCACTATTCGTCCTCTGTTGAACTCCGAAATGTGCTGGAATGACTGCCGTATTCAGCGACGAGGCATCAGGAAGCTTCCCATGCACAGGTTTGGCAGCACAACACACTTCCACTACTTAGACCCCGCCTTCTGTGCACCCTTCTTATGGTGCTTCTCGGTGGCGTGCCGGGTGGACATGATTTGCATATGCCTTGCAATGCTAATCGTTTGCATGTCCTCTCGCGGACGACGCATACTGCGAATTTCAGACCAATCGGATGCTTCCTTCTTGGTGTTGCAGTTTGGGTGGCCAGCAGTGTATATGGAGGACATTTAATTTCAGATGTGAGTAATGGATAAGGCAGGAAAATCGCAGTTTTTTTCTCTGAAACTTACTCATGAAATGTAACTGTACGAAACAGAGTTTGGAAAAATCGTAAATAAATTAATCGGTAATGCATTACAGCGTAATGGTAATGGTAACAAGAACTTAGCGTTACCTTTACATGGTAATGGTGAACTGGTCATTGTAATGACATGTAGCAGTTACCCATTATAATCGTAACTATATGTTGGGAATTAACTAATAACTTATGGGTAACAATACAACGTGAAGAAACCAGCAACCATTACACCCTTACACGTTGTGTAGGTTATTTGACAATTGTAACATCCCTCGGACCTCAAATGCGTGTATGTAGGTATTGGAGATTGAACGTGTATGATATTTTCCCCGTCTTCGCCGCAAGTAAGGTGATTTGAACGAAATGATGCATATGAAGTAAGTACGAAAGGGATGTTTATTTCGGTTAGAGATGCTCATTTCCTCCATCTCCAGTACAGTATTCTCGTCCATTACATCCACACTCACAGTTCAGCAACTCAGGGTGCACTGCCGAATATTACAGAAATTTGCGAACTCTTGACATTTGCCGTACTTCTCAAGAGTTGTTGTCCATTACTTGTACGATACGAACACTGGACTAGCGAGCGACTGACTCTTATATACACTGCTGGCCACCCAAAATGCAACACCAAGAAGGAAGCATTCGATTGGCCTGAAATTCACTGCATGCGTCGCCTGCGAGAGGACATGCAAACGATTAGCACTGCAGGGCATATGCAAATCATGTGCGCCCGGCACGCCACCAAAAAGTACTATAAGAAGGCTGCACAGAAGGTGGGGTGTAAGTAGTCGAAGTGTGTTGTGCTGCCGGACCTGTGCGTGGGAACCTTCCTGATGCCTCGTCGAAGAATACGGCAGTCATTCCAGCACGTTTCGGAGTTCGACAGAGGACAAATAGTGGCTTATCGCGACAGCGATTTATCGTACCAAGACATCGGCGCCCGTGTGGGACGGCATCCAGCCACAGTGAGGCGGGTATGGATTCGTTTGGTGCAGGAGGGACGGACGTACAGACGTGAGTGATTGCCTCAACCTCGGCACACCACCGAACTAGAGGACCGCATGTTGTGCAGCGGACATTGAGGGCTCACACCGCCACATCACGAACGTTAGCACAGGAATTAGGGTGTGTTGCGCAACAACCTGTCTCAGCACGATCCGTTCGACGTCGCCTGCAGGAGCGAGCGGGGATTTGTCGCACGGCGCCCATTGCTCTCATTACCATTGGCGTTACACCACCGACGAATGTGGCGGCAGTGGGCCGTTGAACGCCACACCTGGTTTACCGAATGGGACGACATTGCCTTCTCAGACGAATCCCGCTTCTGCCTGCAACACCATGATGGTCGGATCCGCGTGTGGCGGCACCGCGGCGAGAGACTGTATGACGCCTGCATTATGCATCGCCATACCGGTCCGTCGCCTGGCGTTATGGTTTGGGGCGCAATTGGATATGACAACCGCAACCCTCTGGTACGCATCGCCGATACACTCAACAGCCACCGCTATATCTCCGACGTTTTGTAGACTTCCCTTACCTGCAGGACCTGCCAGTGGCCTCGTTGCAACAGGAAGATGCGCGCCCGCACGTGGTACGCATCGTGCAACTATTCTTCACGGTCCACCAGGTGTCACTGCTGCCGTGGCCCTCCTGCTCTCCCGATATGTCGCCCACAGTACAGGTCAGGTCGCTGATCGGTAACCGAGTGGCCCGGCAACCACCACCCGCGGCTACGCCTGATGAACTGTGGCAACATGTGGAAGCAGCCTGGACCGACATGCACCAAGCCCACATCCAAAGCCTCTTTCGTTCGATGCCGCGGCGTGTAGCGGCCGTTATTGGCAGCCATGGGGGCCACACGAACTATTGATGTCTGCGTGTTCCGCAAGTCGCATGGGCCTGTAATCTCAATCGTTTCATCTTTGTATCTGTTGTTATGTGTCCAGTAAATCTGGCTTTGCTATCTCATATTTTTCTTGGTGTTGCATTTTGGGTGGCCAGCAGAGTATATACACTGGCGTGCAAAAATTAAGGTTCAGACGGTTTTTGAATATAACGTCGTGCAGAAGTGCTCCACATCGACTCAAATCGTACCATAAGATCCCCAAGAAGTAAGCATATGGGACAAGTGAGCAAAACCGTCCAAACAAGGAATCCAAAGGATACAAAGGCACTTTATTGAAAAGGTAGCTTCGAGCACAACTGGACAGAAGACAAAAACGTCCATGTGACAAGCGGCTGCCAAGAAAAATCCAGTCTTTAGTAGGGATATGATCCCCCTGACTGCGTTGCATGATTTATAACGTCTGTCCATGCTGAGGACGAGATTGTCAAGGAGCTGTTGTGCCATCGCGGCCCATTCCTCTCGTAGCGCCAATCGCAGCTGCGGAATCGTTGCTGGCGGCTGGTGACGTGCTGCCAAGCGTCTCCCGAGAATGTTCCACACGTGTTCGATTGGATTTAGGTCCGGGAACCTTGCGGGCCAATCCATGCGTTGAATATATATTCACTCTCCAACAGCTCTGCGACAGCCACTGTACGATGAGGTGTAGCGTTGTCGTCCATGAAGAGGAACTCAGGACCCACAGCACCTCTAAACAGACGCACGTGAGGCAGGAGAACCTCGGTACAATAGCGGACACCTGTGACTGAACCTTCTTGGAAGATGTGGAGGTCAGTACGGCTACCAAGCATGATACAGCCCCAAACGAGAACTCCGCCACCTCCAAACCGATCCCTTTCGATGATGTTGGAGGTGTGATTGCGTGTTCCCTGCTCTCTCCATATGTGTATACGTCCAGAATCGCTCGTCAGACTAAATCGGCTCTCATCCGTAAAGAGAACTCGACCCCATTGCGTATGTGTCTAGTTCTTGTGTTCCTGGCACCACAAAAACCGCCGTCTCCGATGAGCAGGCGTTAATGGCACACAGCGTACTGGTCGTCGTGCAAATAGACCACCTTTGTGCAGCCTCCTGGCCATGGTAAAACGCGATAACGGACGTCCAGTTGTCTGTTGCATGTGCCTTGCGATTTCTCCCGCTGTCTGCCGTCTGTCTCTTCTCGCCTGTCGGACAATATAGCGGTCGTCCGCCGCCGTGGTTGCTCATGGACGACCACTGCTAAACTCTCGAACAGCTGTTCCTGTCGTTTTAAATGCTCTCCAAGCTCGTGAAACGATGCTGTGAGGGATCCCGAACTCCTCCGCCACACTAGTCACACTTCAACCTTCTTTCAACTTCCCAATGACGCGACCTCGGGTAAAGTCTTCAAGATGTCGTCTACTGGACTGCCTGTTGGGCATATCACACGGTGGCAGCAACTCGACGTCGTTCAAACCGATGTACACCGTGCAATAGCTTTCACCGAATTGCTGAGCGTACATCGCCCGTGTGCTTTATACCCTTTCGACCCCCCCCCCCGTCATGCTGCAAATATGCGCATGCCTTACCGTACCGGACCCTAGTCTATCTCCTGAGTGGTCTTTCGGTCCATTCTGCCAGTTTCGTTCCGCTGTTATGCTAATTTCTCCTCTTCGTCCTTAATTTTTGCACACCAGTGTTCATGGCTAACTTTTCCAGACTTAGCTTTTTTTTTTTTTGGAGCTTTAACGACCACCGTGAGCAACTCAATGGGCTATAAGCAGTCGCCCGTCCCTAATTTAGGGTCACTGGTTCCAGGGAAGGGAGAGAGCCAGTGCCGTAAGACAAACACAACATCCATGCATGACCGGGATTCGAACCCGGACCCCTTTCGGACGAATGATCAGAGGCCATCGCTTAGACCACTGCGCCACCGGGGCGGCCATATATAAAGTATTAGTATGTAATTATTATTAGCAAATTGTGTAATTTCATTTTCAAATAATTGCATTGCCTTTGAATGGCATTATTAGGTAATTTAATTATATCCTTTCATTGTAATGCATTACAGATTAATTCCATTACCTTATGCTAACCATACTTGGGATTACCTTGTAATCCATTACCTGTTACTGCATTACACGTTAATTGTAATCTTTACTTCTATTACTTTGTAATGCATTCCTTCCCAACTCTGATATATGTATACTATACACCTCTTGAGAGTGGTTTTGCATTACAAATGCACTTTGTAGAAGCATTGAGTATTTCATATTGTAAGTATCAGATTTTACAATTGCTTGGGTCTAAATTAAGTGAATTAATGAGCTGAATAATGTGTTTTATGAGTGTGAGAATTATCCAGTTATGCATGTTTGCTCATATCTAAGTATCATTCCTCTGTTAATAGAATTATTCTATCCTAATATTGAACACACCACTGGTGATTGTTTAATCAGCTACATGGAAGTTAACCTTGCCCCCAAAAATCAGTCTATACCAAGTCTAAATAATGTTCATCGGTTAAAAATGAAATTAAAAAGGATGAATAACTTAACATCTGTGGATATTTGCATTTATTACGTAATTAAATGCAAAAATAGCAATATTAAACTGTTAAATAGTGTTTTACCTACCCGTCTACATTTTTAAGTGCGAATTCCCTTTCTAATATTAAGATTTAGTGAAAATAGATATTATTTCCTATTTTTTCCATAAATTGTCCCATTTATTAAATGAACTTTTAAATTAATTCATAATATTTGGTGGTGACAAATGTACTTACTCTTGAATGAAATACGGGACTACATCATTGTACGATACAAATTTGGAAGATGTGAATCCGTTCATTGGTGTAAATATGACAGGGATGTTAAGTCAGATAATATCCGAAAACTTATATTCAAATTAATCGGAAACTTGCAACTTGGTCGTTCTGGGTGGTGTAGTGGTTAGTATACTCGAACGATATCCGGGAGACGCGGATACAATTTCCGCTCCAGGACGACGAAATTTTCAAGTTTTCGGATTTTATCTGACTGAACATCCATGTCATATTTACACCAGCAAACGGATTCACATCTTCCAAATTTGTATTGTACTTACTCTTTCAAGAATGTGGACGGATGGGGAGCCGCTTCTTGTGTTGTGCCTAGGCCGACAAAATCGGGGCGGGCCTTGGTTACGGAATCATCCACTCTTGTGATTTTCCTGATCATGACTTGACTTTCCTATCTTTATATATATGCATGCTTCTTTTAGTTGTTCGCAGGCTCTGAATTTCGTTTTTAGTTTAGGTCCGTGTAATTGATCTGTAAGCAAGAACTGGATGAGTGCATTGATTAAGCACTTTTCTTTTAAGATACGATGGTAAAATTGTTCTTGAAAAGTGTACTATTTCTTCCAAATGCACTTCATCCAAGTTTTATACGCCTATTAATTTTCTATTTGATGTGGTGCTCCTTTAAAACTTTTTTTTTCCAATTTTGTCCGACTCCTTTTTTAATTTTCGTACGTGCTGTCAGCTCAAACAGTCAAACCTTTTCATTGTGTTTTCATAAAAAGTTATTAATTATGCTAGCATATATTCATCTTTAGAAGCTGAAAAATTGAATGGAATTGTGGTCGCTGATGGTTTCGCAGAATGAAAAGCTTTTTCACAATCAGTAAAAGCGTTACGTATCACGAGTTCATATTAACTCGACCATACGTGTCGACTGAAAGAAAAATTGCGGTGCGGGGTTCTGTTTCCCATCTTAGCTCTCTCGTAGAGTGGTGCCTGTCCCTTGTCCTTCCTCAGGAATTTACCATCGTGAAGGATCCCTAAATGCGAATAACTCGAAGATGTCGAATTTCTTGTGAATCTGCTCGTGGTTTTTCGGCAGGCATTGTAAAAACACAAGAAGCACAGTTTACTGATATTCTTCAAAAATGGGATGTCGTGTTCTTCCGTCTTATTAAATTTTAAAATTGGAAACAGTCAGTTAGTATAACTGAAATCAATATGCAGATCGAACTCCGGATTTTTAAATGATAAAGTTTTGTAACAATTTCAGTTTTTGATTTGAAGAGGAAAAGAGAAACAACTGCAGTTTTATAAAGCGGTGCAGCAAAAGATCGCTCTTGAACTTGGATTGCCTCTTTAAAACGTATTACGAACAAAGACCATTGTTTCTGCAAATAGGTTTTCGTGTGGAAGACAAGCTTTGCGTTCTGTTACGCAATATACTCCACTTTTCTTATCTAAGGAGGCTAAAAATAATATTGGGGATTCAATCTAGTGTTCTCTTGGGATTCACAATGCGCTCAATTGCTACTGACAGAGAGAGGTCAACCTTCGCCTATGACTTTGACCTTTCTTACAAATGTAGAGATTGATTCTTATGTGGAACAAAAGACAGATTGGAACTGATTTAGAAGAAGAACGTAGTAAAAGAAATAAAATTGTCGCTGGTGTTGGTGACCCATAAAAATTTCTCCTGTTTGAGTGGATGAAAAGAAAAAGGAAAACACAGGAGATTGAGTACTCGGGTATGAAAAGCACGTCTTTTGACAGAAGTGACTCAATTCAGAACGTCCCGGAACATTACAGAGTGAAGTGCAATTTAGAAAATTTCAAGACAATGAAGATATCGTCCTATATATAAATGATGACTGGTGATTTTCTTTTTCGTATATATTTTATAACGGTTAATTTAAAGAAATTTGCGATTAGAAAAACAGCAAAATCTTGTTTTTCCTTACCTGTACAAAAATAAATTTTCAGTTCGTCTTACAGAAAGCAAATACGTAATGAATGCAAGTGAACGTTTGCGCCATGGAAAGGGAAAATGTGCTCAAGAGAAACCTGCGAATAAATGAGAGACTTTACTTTGGCAACTTTTCTTCTGCGTGACCTGGAAAGAGTTTTTGTGCTCTTTGGCAGTCTTACCTCTATCTGATCAATAAAGAATATTTTAAAACCATCTCTTAGAAAATGAGATATGAAAAATACACCAAAGATATCAAAACATTATGACCACCTGTCTTATATATCGTTGGCCGTCCACGCACCACCAAATGAGATTTTATACGGCGAGGCGTCGACACTACAAGATTTCTTAAGCTGTGGTATGGTATCTGGTACCAATTCGTTACCAGCACATCCTTTAACTCTTGTAAGTTACGCGGTTCAGCTGCCGCAGATCAGATTTGCTGTTCTGACACAAACCACAAATGCTCGATTGGATTGATGTCCGGGGAATTTGGAGACCAAGGCAATATCCGGAAGTCGTCCTCGTGTTCGACAAACCATTCTGGAACACTCCGGGCAGTGTGGCATGACGCATTACTTTGTTGCAAGAAGGTACTACCAGAGGGGAATACCGTTTGCCATGAAATGGATGTACCTGGTCTGCAGTGATGTTTAAGTAAATGGTAAACGTCATAGTTTCCTACACATGAATGACTGAACCTAGGGTTTCCCAACAGAACATTACCAGCATTACACTTCCCCAACTGGCTTGTTTTCGTCCCACGATGCAGCCTCTTGCCAACACTTCCCCAGGGAAAGGACGCACGCGTACCCGGCTGTCCTCATGGTGCAAAAGAAAACGCGATTTATCGGACCAGACGATCTTCTTCCAATCATTGAAGGTCCAGTTTTGATGCTTGCATTGCCATTGCAGGGGCTGTCGACGGTAAACCGAGGTTAGCATGAGCACTCCGAGCAGCCCGCAGCCACGCAGACCCATTTTCAGCAGGGTTCGATGTACGACGGTGTGTTGTGACGCACTACTCTCGTCACCAGCATTCAAATTTCCGGCGAGTTGCGCCACAGTATCTCTTTTGTTGTCCCGTACAGTAAGGGATAGCATTCGCTCACCTCTATCATCGATGAGCCGTGGTCTTCCCACATCTTTCCGGCGGTTCATGGTTTTTTCCTCCTCGCACCACTTTCTGAAGATCCTAAACACGACTAACCGTGGGCACTCCACAAGCCTTGACGTCTCTCTGACCCAGGCGTCTGGCTATTGCATTTTGGGCTTTGTCCAACTCGCTTACGTCCGCTGCCTTTTCCATCTGGGGAACAAGAATAACACTACTTAATAGAGCTCATTATCAGGTAATTAAATAACAAGGAACTATACACCAACTGTGCTTAAATAATGTAACTATACTAGATATCCGAAATTTCTTGGTGTAGAATAGAAATATAAATTTCGAAGCTTTCGCACATCAACTAGATGGCTTTTTCAAGGAAGGTAGACAGCAAAAGCTATCTGGTTGATGCACGAAAGCTTGGAAATTTTTATTTCTATTCTACACCAAGAAATTTCGTATATCTAGTATAGTTATACTATTTAACTCATTACCAGGTGTTATTTATTCCATTCCACGACCTTCGCACCCTCCGTCGTTTACTTGCAGTTGATTCGATTTGCATAAATACGCGATGGTCATAATGTTTTAGCTCTTCGGTATATAAATCTATATTTTCCCCAACTCTACATTGAAAATTTAATCAGGAAAAGGAAAAAAAAAGTACGTAGGTGTTTCAAGGTTGGCCTGCACTTTTCTGTTGTACAAAAGAAACGAACGAAAATGCACTTAAATGATGGTAGCTTCTCTACATATTGCTTTCCAGGATTGGGTTTGCTGTCGTAACTGCACGACACGCAACTGCAGTCAGTCATCTGTAGTGAATTTCTTCCGTCCGAAGTGCTTGCTTAGGTGGCTCCAACTGGTGCAAATCAGAGTTGGAAACGGGTCAAAAATTTCGGACTCGGACCCGAACGCCCCATAACTGGACCCGACCCGGACCTGTAACTGACCCGGACAAATCTGCTTTGAACTATAAATTCGAAACTCAATTTATATATATATACACAATACTAAGTAGAGACAGTAAAAATAAATATTTAACAAGAACTAAAACAATATAGAAAACTTCAAAGCCCAACAGGCATGAGTAAACAATAAAATAAAATAAAGTAATAGCAACCTGAATGTAGAAAGTGTCGAGAATGCCGAGCCTTGACTTTACCAAGGACCAGCAAAACTCTGCATTTTCTCACTTCCACAAAGACCTAGTTGGAAATGGGTTTCTGCAAAGCCATAGATGCAAGTTTAAAGCCCACCAAATAATTTTAATTAGCAAAAACTCCTCAGAGTTGCATGAAGAATAATTTTTTCACCTCAAAGAATAAGACTTAGTAGTACTTTTAGTACTGCTCTTAAAATTTAAATTCTCTCTCAGACGGCTTGGTTGCTCAGCAACGTGTTTTAACTGAATAATTCTGATGATTTGTTCAAACATTCTCACAACTTGTGATTTTTGTAATCGTTTTTCTGTTTTTAGTGGCAGATGACGAGTGTGGGTTGGGCCAGGAAAGTTATAGATGCATGCAAAAACTTTGGCTAAATTATTCTTCATGCAACTCTGAGGAGTTTTTGCTAATTAAAATTTTTTGGTGGGCTTTAAACTTGCATCTATGGCTTTGCAGAAACCCATTTCCAACTAGGTCTTTGTGGAAGTGAGAAAATGCAGAGTTTTGCTGGTCCTTGATAAAGCCAAGGCTCGGCATTCTCGACACTTTCTACATTCAGGTTTGCTATTACTTTATTTTATTTTATTGTTTACTCATGCCTGTTGGGCTTTGACGTTTTCTATATTGTTTTAGTTCTTGTTAAATAATTTTTTTTACTGTCTCTACTTAGTACTGCGTGAGTTCTGAATATTCATAACTGCTGCGTTGCGCGTCATGATCTTCAGGTTGTCTTTTAAGCAAATTTAGTTTTAAATTCTTTGGTGTAAAATTAAGTCTTTGACGATCTTGGGTATATATATATATATATATATACATATAAACGTAATATATATATTCATCCCAATAACTGCTTGATATTTAATAACTGAAATATTTTTTTAATAATAAAATTTGATTACTTACTAAATTTTAGTGCCATTTTTAGTGCTACTATTTTGCGTAATCCAGAAGTAATGGCTGACTATGACCGTGACCATGGAGTATATTACAAATGGGAATCGTTATTTACGATTACGCAAATGTATTTTTTTTTTAATATATTTAGATTGTTCACTCTTTCTACGCTTTGATGGAGGTGCGCATACTTTCATATGGTCTGTTAGATTTTTGGTTCCATAATCTCTTATTGCGCCGTCGACATCTTTCTCTGTAATTATACACTTTCCACATTTTGAAAAACAAGCAAGACCAAACAGCACAGAATTATTCACCGGTTCCTTAATGAGACGAAACAATTTCCAGCATTCACTCTTCCCCTTGTGGTTTTGAACAAGCACGTGTTTGTTGGCCTAGACGCCTTTCTCAATCTCCTTAATATTAAATCCATCCATATTAAGGAGTTAATTTCGACATGACATGTCATGGGAACGGGATGTTCGCACATCAATCGAAAACTTCTGAATGCTCAATGTAAAAGATGCGATGTAAAAAGTAACTCTGTGTCATACAGTGAACTTCGCACGGAGAAAGTGAATCAGCTGAGAAGCAGGCGAATGGCGTTTGCCTGTAACTGGACAATCGCACTGTAATAGAACACAAAGGAAGTATCTTTTTGCGATATGGTGTCGGTGTGTCTGACGTCGGTCGGTGGAAATCTTCGTTGCCTTAAGAAAAAGACGACAATAATTTTGCATGGCAAATTATTATACACTCCATTGGCACCAGTATCGACTACAGAATTCCATAACGCGCATTTTTCTTTGGAATATATTTTCTCTTTTCAAAAATAAAACAGGAATGACCCGACCCGTTGGATCCGCAAGAAAATGTCGACCTGTTGAACCGTGCCCCGTTTCCATCTATGGTGGAAATCACTTGGAGCCGATTCAGGACTGTAAGGGAGATAGCTAACAATTTAACTACGTTAAAAAGGTTCTATTTCGATGAACTTTTAGTATGTGGTAGGGGACCACCTGGCGACAAACCTTATTGAAAATGGGAGAAATGGGGTCAAAGGTCAGGACATAGAAGCGGAATCACTTCCATCGCCATTATGCGTCATAACTTACGTAAAAATGTTTTTATTTGTATGAAATGTTCGTATGTTGTAGGGTCTTGCCTGGGGACGAATTCTATTGAAAATAGGCGAAATGGGATTAAAGCCATTTCTTAGGACACAGGAGCGGGATCTATTCCATAGCACTTACGCATCATAACTTACGTAAAAATGCTTTGATTGCGACAAAATTTTATCATGTTATTTCGGGGGTATACCAAACCAGTTCTGTTGAATATCATCAACATAGGATCAAAGGTCAGGGCACAGGACCGAGATTTATTCCACAGCCATTATTCTCATAACTTGAGTAATAACTTGAGTAATGATTTCTGGTATGTTGGAAAGCGTATTATAATCAATGCATTGCATGATTTTACTAACTTGTTTATTTAAAAACCGCTCTGTATTTTTACATAATTCTAAATATTCATTGTGAATGATACATATTAGTTACATTGAGCAGATGCAACTAAACAGTCATTCACTTCAATGTTACTAATGATCCGTTTTAGAAATGGCGCATTAGACCCATAAAAAATCAGACAATAAGCTCAGGGGAATATTTTTATTGGAGCCGATTGCTGGTGGCGAGTTATTTAGTAGCAATGCTCTTCTCTACGGAGGCTTTCTCCCGGAGCAGTGGAATCTTAATCCACGGGGTAGCCAAGTTTAATAACTTTATTTTGACTACCATCTAGACAAAGGTGTTCACATTTTTTTTTACACTAGAAAATTTATGATTCGTGAGACACCCTAGTGCGTGATCCGACTACACCGTCTTATAGAGTACAGAGAGTGATTCAAAAGTTTTGCAATATTTGCATAAATGCATGTGCTGCGGTGGGTATGTCACGTGTTTAAACTAGTTCAAGTCGCGCACTGCAGTCAGTCGAAAGGGATATAAAATGGTAGTCCTTGCTATGAACAGCATTGCATGTCGTCGTTCTGTCTGTGGTTGGGACGCCTAAAAGATGAAGAGCCACAACCGGCTAATTAGGGAACTTTTCCTTTACGAGTTTGAACTCGGCCATAACGCTGCACAAGCAACGAGAAACATTTGTCATGCGAAAGGGGAATGTTCCAAGGACCACAGCGCCGCAATCAGGTGACCGAAACCTCGACGATCAGCCAAGGTCAGGTAGGCCGCGAACCGTGGATTCGGAGGCCGTGCGCCAGGCCGCAAAGGCAAATCCGACAACCAGCACTCGGAGATTATCAGGAGAGCTGGGCATATCACAGACCGCCGTGGTTCGTCACCTTCAGGACGTCGGCGAGGTCTATAGGAACTGCCGCATTGTCCCTGATGAACTGACACCAGCTGAAGCAAACCACCGAGTGGAAGTGTGCACGAAACTCCTAGAAAACCCGCGCAATGTATGTTTCATCTAGAGAATTGTTATGTGCGATGAAAAGTGGGTTTATTTCTGTAATCCTAACACACAACGGCAGTGGTTGAGCCAGGGCCAGCTTGCTGAACCTTTAGCCAAACGTGGGCGCTTCGAATACAAGGTGATTCTCTGCGTCTGGTGGAATTTCGTGGGGATAATCCATTACAAATTTGTTTCAGGTGGTCGGACCATCAACGCCGACCTCTACTGTGAACAGCTCGAGCTCATGTATGTCGTTTTGGAGGAGAAGTACCCGGCACTGGTGGCCTCATACCGTGCGAACGATCCGGGCAAAACTCCAGAAACTTTAGGGCATCGAACTGATGCCACACCCAGCATATAGTCCGGATCTTGCCCCGTCGGATTATTACTTGTTCCGGTCCGTGGCCCACTTCCTTTGCGGGAGGCACTTCAACAACCAGGAGGAGGTGGCAGTTGGAGTGAAGGAGTTCTTCGCCTCGAAGGACACGAACTGGTACCGCCGCGGAATCGAAGAACTGGCAGACAAATGGCTAAAGACGGTGTAACACGATGGCCTATACTTTAAATGCTAGTCAGCTTTCGTCGTAAAGGTACGTATGAAGACATAACGTGATCCAGATATTGCAAAATGTTTGACTCACCTTCTGTATTAGTTTGTTTCTTTTGAATATTAATTCCCACCAGGAGGAAATATTACGGCTGTAAGCAGCCACCTGTCCTTATGTTTGGACCATTGGTCTCATGAATGCAACCTATGACTCATTAGATGTTTAAGACCGGGCCCATCTCGATTATATTCCAGAGCTTCAAACCACTCGACCACCGGGGCAGTCATCTCTGCAGTGTGAACATTCTGTTAAGATACGAATATGTAATCATACACGGTAATCTAAATCTTTTGACCAGCTCCTCTTACATCCAAACACGAAAAATGTCGTAGCGCCGCTAAGGCACGCTTAACCCCTTCCTTCTACATCAGTGGTGCGTTGTAATGCAACAAGATGACCTATTTTGACAATATTCCTAGCCTTTTCTTCTAAGTGGTAGATTTAAGCTTCTCTGTTATGAGGGAAGCGTAATAGCATCCATTCTTTGTTGCTCCCTGTCCAATAGAAACCTCCAGAAGTATGTACCCCATTTGCCTTCCAGAATACAGTAGCTATTGGCTTTCCAGAAGTTGGAATTTCTCCTACCGTGTGGAACCCTTGTGACGCCATTCACAGCTGGCTCGCTTGGTTTCTGGAGTAAAATAATTAAACTAAGTCTTGTCATTGGTCACGATCCGCTGCAGAAACGCACCTCCCTCAGCACGCAAAAGCTCTATGCAGAACATGATACGAAATGACTTCAGATGGAATGCTAACGCCTTTGATACCCAAAGGTTCACACGCTTTTCTGAACAGCTGGTGCTTATAAATAATTTTTTCTACACTATTATCTTCTGGAAAGCCAGTGTATAACGCTATTTTGCGCTCACTGACACCTCTACAGACTCCATTCTTCACACAATGAACCTCGCACGAGCCGCGTGGACAAAACCACTACCTGGCGTGAAGGCGAGGCTCACACGTATTTACCAGCACAAAACATGGAGAGTTACAATAGAGTGCAGGTGAAAGTAGCTTTTCTCGCTAACTTTCTAACAGCTAACAGCCCCATATGCCTTGTAAGTTTATAGAATCCCACTTAATTCTCGAGTATCGTGGATGACTCTTAATTTCAACTTTTCCTGTAAGAAGCTGTGTTCATTTTATCCGATATTTAGAAAATATGATCTTTTTTTTTTAATCATTATTATTGTCACCATAATACACAGGCCTGCAAAATTTGAGTCATTGAAAATTGTCTGCAAGTTTTTGGCTAATTCTAAAGGTATTTCGTGTCCTGATTTCAAAAATGACTACGATTTTTTTCTAAGACGTAAGGATTTTTCACAAAACGGATGTGAGTGTATGGGAAAATGGCCTCTTGACATTATTACAAAAGTTAAAAATAATTTTATGTGCAAAATGTGATGCAAAGAATCATTTTAAACTGCTGTTTACATTTACAAGTTGTTAGAATGCCTCCCCTACCCCTCTTCAAAGCTTTGTATGGTACTTTCTCGTCTTTGAGCAGCGTCCAACTGTAGTCCCTGGTATCGTCGTTCCTTCTCATTCATATCTTCGTGGAATTTTTCTCCTTGTTCCTCACTAAGGCTTCCAAGGTTTTCAGGAAAGTAATCCAAGTGAGCGTTCAGAAAGTATACCTTCAAGCTCATCGAACAACCCAATGCTTTGAATCTTTCTCCTTGTTCCTCACTAAGGCCTCCAAAATTTTCAGGAAGGTAATCCAAGTGAGCGTTCAGAAAGTATACCTTTAAGCTCATCGAACAACCCAATGCTTTGAATCTTTCTCCTTGTTCCTCACTAAGGCCTCCAAAGTTTTCAGGAAGGTAATCCAAGTGAGCGTTCAGAAAGTATACCTTCAAGCTCATCGAACAACCCAATGCTTTGAATCTTTCTCCTTGTTCCTCACTAAGGCCTCCAAAATTTTCAGGAAGGTAATCCAAGTGAGCGTTCAGAAAGTATACCTTCAAGCTCATCGAACAACCCAATGCTTTGAATCTTTCTCCTTGTTCCTCACTAAGGCCTCCAAAGTTTTCAGGAAGGTAATCCAAGTGAGCGTTCAGAAAGTATACCTTCAAGCTCATCGAACAACCCAATGCTTTGAATCTTTCTCCTTGTTCCTCACTAAGGCCTCCAAAATTTTCAGGAAGGTAATCCAAGTGAGCGTTCAGAAAGTATACCTTCAAGCTCATCGAACAACCCAATGCTTTGAATCTTTCTTCTTGTTCCTCACTAAGGCCTCCAAAGTTTTCAGGAAGGTAATCCAAGTGAGCGTTCAGAAAGTATACCTTCAAGCTCATCGAACAACCCAATGCTTTGAATCTTTCTTCTTGTTCCTCACTAAGGCCTCCAAAGTTTTCAGGAAGGTAATCCAAGTGAGCGTTCAGAAAGTATACCTTCAAGCTCATCGAACAACCCAATGCTTTGAATCTTTCTCCTTGTTCCTCACTAAGGCCTCCAAAATTTTCAGGAAGGTAATCCGAGTGAGCGTTCAGAAAGTATACCTTCAAGCTCATCGAACAACCCAATGCTTTGAATCTTTCTCCTTGTTCCTCACTAAGGCCTCCAAAGTTTTCAGGAAGGTAATCCAAGTGAGCGTTCAGAAAGTATACCTTCAAGCTCATCGAACAACCCAATGCTTTGAATCTTTCTTCTTGTTCCTCACTAAGGCCTCCAAAGTTTTCAGGAAGGTAATCCAAGTGAGCGTTCAGAAAGTATACCTTCAAGCTCATCGAACAACCCAATGCTTTGAATCTTTCTTCCTGTTCCTCACTAAGGCCTCCAAAGTTTTCAGGAAGGTAATCCAAGTGAGCGTTCAGAAAGTATACCTTCAAGCTCATCGAACAACCCAATGCTTTGAATCTTTCTTCTTGTTCCTCACTAAGGCCTCCAAAGTTTTCAAGAAGGTAATCCAAGTGAGCGTTCAGAAAGTATACCTTCAAGCTCATCGAACAACCCAATGCTTTGAATCTTTCTTCTTGTTCCTCACTAAGGCCTCCAAAGTTTTCAGGAAGGTAATCCAAGTGAGCGTTCAGAAAGTATACCTTCAAGCTCATCGAACAACCCAATGCTTTGAATGTTTCACCTTGTTCCTCACTAAAGCCTCCAAGATCTTCAGGAAAGTAATCCAAGTGAGCGTTCAGAAAGTATACTTTCAAGCTCATGGAACAACCCAATGCTTTGAATCTTTCTCCTTGTTCCTCACTAAGGCCTCCAAAGTTTTTCAGGAAGGTAATCCAAGTGAGCATTCAGAAAGTATACCTTCAAGCTTATCAACCAACCCAATGCTTTGAATTTTTCTAGCATGTTTTCTACTATTTGTTTGTTGTTGGAATCTCTGTAGTTCCCCAAGTACTTCTTCACAACTTCTTTAAAAGCATTCCAAGCCTCTCTTTTTTAAACAGCTTTCATTTTTGTTTCAAACGAACTATCTTTTACGAGTTTTTGAATGTGTGTGGTCCGACAAAAATGTCTTCTTTCAATTTGGCATCTGAAAACTCGGGAAACTTTTCAGACTGACACTTAATACACTCTCTTTCTCTTGGTAGCTCTTACGTATTGCTTCATAAGTCCAAATTTGATATGAAGTGGAGGTAGGAGGACTTTTTGGGATCAACCAAACTTTCACAGATAACATTTTAGTTTTTTGGTTTGAAAGCAGCCCTGCTTGGCCAATGTTTTTTGATCTAGTGTTGGCCCCTCGCACTGCTGTCTCATTCGCACAAAAAGCAAGGATATTATTTTGTGTATTCTCCTCACTGTCCAAGGAGCATGGACAGTACTTTAAGATCACTACATTTCATCCACCTGTGGTTGTAATTGAGCTTCGTGAGAACTACGGCTACATTTTTCATAGCGTTTTTTGTTCAAACTAGTTTACTTTTCGCAGTGTGAACAAGGTTACCCAAACGTCTTCTTTCAGCTTGAGTGGAGTTGATAGACTCGATTTTGTTGCAAACATAATCTTTTTAGATTAAATTAATCAAATGGTATTAAATTAAGTAAACAAAGGAGATGAAATTGAAAGTAAACTTTATAGACGAATTAATAGATGGCGAAATAAAATGTTTATTTTGTGGTAAAATGATATGCGATAGAATTTTTTTATTATATTATTTTTCTGAAAATCAGCAATTTTCCTGAAATCAGCACCTAAAAATTACGAAAAGGTGTGAACATTTTTTTCAGACAAATTTTCCATTGCTGACCTGTATTATTAATAGTAGTGCTGTTAGGAGTAGGAGTCACAGCAGTAATGCACATTTCAGCCATTAATTAATACCTCTAGGTAAAATACCCTGTCCGGTGATGACACTACATAAGATAGTGTACAATCAAGTCTGAACAAATTCCAAACTCTATAGTGATTACAACGGCATGGACTTTTATTATGATATTATTTGCTCCAATTTGAATAGTAGTAGTTTCTATGAAAAATCTATTCATGAACTATCCACCTAAGGCGCGTTGGGCCGCCTTTCGCCACCAGAACTGCCTGCACCGTGTGACGTATCATCTCCACTCAAGCTGAAAGGTGCTTTTAGATATTAAGTACCAACAGAATGACGCCCCGGAGATCGGTGATGAAAAGGTGCACTTGCGTGGACTGGGGACAGTCTCGATCCACCGCATCCCGAAATGTTCAAATGTTTGTTAAGTTGGAGGAATTCGGCTAAGCTTGGACACAATCCTCAAATCACTCCTGTATAATGCGGACCTTCTTACACGGGGATGGTCTTTCTGAAATAATTCAGTGCCATCAGGACAAACGGTCATCATACATTCAGGAGCGTCGTTAGACTTCGAAATCAGGGTTGGCGACGGATGGGCGAATATTATTTTTGCTGGGGCAAGTTTGATAGTAACTTTATTCATGAAACACTGAAAGAAAGAATTCTAATGCTTTTTACTACAGGCTGCAAAGGAATTCGTGCAGCCACCCATCCCCGGATACATATTCGTTTATTTTGGAACTGTCTTGAAATTTTTGCACTTTTGGGGGAACAAAAGAATCCAAAGTGTGTGTGTGTTTTTTTTTTTTTTTTTTTTTGTTAATGTTCCACCCATCTATTTCTAATGAAATTAGCAAAACCTTAGGAGTTACATACTCATATAACAAACATGATGCTCTGCTACCAGCACGAGTAGCACGAACTGGTTAAAAGGAAGTATTATCCCCAGAAGTGACTGAAAGCAAATGTTTTTGCGTGGATTAGGGTTCAGGTGGAAATAAGGACACGAAGACATTACTTTTCGAATCTCCAACTCCCTTCCTTCAATCCAACAACCTTGTCTTGCACTCAGCTCTTCCAAAGCAATCGTCTACCATGTCCTCCTCCCTCACTACCCTGGGGCAGGCTTAAGAGCGCTGGTATAGCTTTTGTTTGTATCCACATTCCGTGTTGGGCCGCCCCGTTGGCGCAGTGGTCTAAGGCGCTGGCCTCTGATCATTCGTCTGTAAGAGGTCCGGGTTCGAATCCCGGTCAGGCATGGATGTTGTGTTTGTCTTACGGCACTGGCTCTCTCCCTTCCCTGGAACCAGTGACCCTAAATTAGGGACGGGCGACTGCTTATAGCCCATTGAGTTGCTCACGGTGGTCGTTAAACCTCCAATCAAAAAAAAAAAAAATTCCGTGTTGGAAGCCGCCTGCTTAATAGCTCAAACAAACAGCAGAGCAATTAGTAATGACCACCCTCAGTGAATTACCATCCAACTTCCTCATTCGCCCCTGGCCATATCAATATGAAAAAAGCTTAAACTAAGGACTAGGAAGAGTGGAAAAAAATTGAATTTTCATGGCCCTGCGAAACCCAATTTGATATCCTTTCTACGGAAAAGTAAACAACACACTTTCTAGGGGGTAATACGTAGACACGAGGAAAAACACGACTCATCATTGCCTGGCAAGATCCAGATTATATTTCAAAGTTAAAAAATTGGAAAATGGCTCATCTTGAACTGGGTGGGGCGCAGCGTGGGCTGGGCGACGTTCCTGTATGTAGGCCAACACTTACACTGCTGTGCAAAAATTAAGGACGAAGAGGAGAATTTAGCATAACAGCGGAACGAGCAGGCAGAACGGACCGAAATACCAGTCAGGAGATAGACTAGGGCCCGGTACGGTACGGCATGCGCATATATACAGCATGACGTATGGAGGGTATAAAGCACACGGACGGTGTAAGCTTAACAATTCGGTGAAAGCTATTGCACGGTGTACATCGGTTTGAACGACGTCGAGTTGTTGTCACCATGTGATATGGCCAACAGGCAATCCAGTAGACGACATCTGGATGATTTTACCCGAGGTCGCGTCATTGGGAAGTTGGAAGAAGGTCGAAGTGTGACTAGTGTGGCCGAGGAGTTCGGGATTGCTCACAGCATCGTTTCACGAGCTTGGAGAGCATTTCAAACGAGAGGAACAGCTGTCCGAGAGTTTAGCAGTGGTCGTCCACGAGCCACCACGGCGGCGGACGACCGGTATATTGTCCTACAGTCGAGAAGACACAGACGGCAGACAGCGGGAGAAATCGCAAGGCACATGCAACAGGCAACTGGAAGTCCGTTATCGCGTTTTACCGTGGCCAGGAGGCTGCACAAGTTCATCTTTATTGCACGACGACCAATACGGTGTGTGCCATTAACGCCAGCTCATCAGAGACGGCGGTTTCTGTGGTGCCAGGAACACAAGAACTGGACACATCAGCAATGGGGTCGAGTTCTCTTTACGGATGAGAGCCGATTTTGTCTGACGAGCGATTCTGGACGTATACACATCTGGAGAGAGCAGGGAACACGCAATCACACCTCCAACATCATCGAAATGGCCCGGTTTGGAGGTGGCGGAGTTCTCGTTTGGGGCGGTATCATGCTTGGTAGCCGTACTGACCTCCACATCTTCCAAGGAGGTTCAGTCACTGGTGTCCGCTATTGTACCAAGGTTCTCCTGCCTCACGTGCGTCTGTTTAGAGGTGCTGTGTGTCCTGAGTTCCTCTTCATGGACGACAACGCTACACCTCATCGTACAGTGGCTGTTGCAGAGCTGTTGGAGAGTGAAAGTATTCAACGCATGGATTGGCCCGGAAGGTCCCCGGACTTAAATCCAATCGAACACGTGTGGGACCTTCTCAGGAGACACTTGGCAGCACGTCACCAGCCGCCAGCAACGATTCCGCAGCTGCGATTGGCGCTACAAGAGGAATGGGCCGCGATGCCTCAGCAGCTCATTGACAACCTCGTCCTCAGCACGGACAGACGTTGTAAATCCTGCAACGCAGTCGGGGTGACCATATCCCCTACTAAAGACTGAATTTTTCTTGGCAACCGCCTGTCACATGGACGTTTCTGTCTTCTGTCCAGTTGTGCTCGAAGCTACCTTTTCAATAAAGTGCCTTTGTATCCTTTGGATTCCTTGTTTGGACAGTTTTGCTCACTTGTTCCATATTCTTACATCTTGGGGATCTTATGGTATGATTTGAGTCGATGTGTCTCGTCCTTAACTTTTGCACGCCAGTGTAATTCGAAACAATGCCTAGGTAGAATCTGGTGGTGATGATGTTTTCAACAACAATGGTCATGAGAACAATCTCCATACCATGGTACCACCGCCATTGGCCTTTTTTCTTCCAACCGTGGAGTCTTGTTGCGACGTTTCATTCTTGAGGCGTGGAACACGGACTCGTTCATCTCCATGTTGGACCTCTGGACTCATGAGACCAGGCGACACTTTTTCTCTCGTCCTATGTCCAATGATCTTTGTTTTATGCCCATTGTCGATGCCAGTCGATAAAAATGGGCAGATAAATGAGCCACAAACTCTTTCTGTAAAAACGTCCGCGGTATCGTATAGTTGGAAACGTGCCTTTGTTCGCACTGGTTGTAATGTGCCGTTAACGAAGAGACCATGAGCTGTCTTGTCCAATACAGTAGCTGCCAAACGGTGTTCACCTCATCTGCAGTCAATGGTGTTCTTCTCCGTCCGGCATGTTGAATGAATGTGTGTCCCTCTTCGAATCATTCTTACCTCACGCTGGCCCTCGAACAACCAACAAACCTTGCGGTTGCTGATATGCTGATTTCGCTGAGATACCCACCTTTCTCGGGGCTAATAATAATGTCCCCATTTAATTTTCAAAAGTCCATCCCGTTCCCCATTGTACGGGATTCGTACTAGCAAACTGACACGCCCTGCCGGTGCCGTCTGTGTATATTTCGCACCGGTGCGTGACATTGCTGCTACGTGCTGTGGGACGCGTTCTTTTGGAAAGACAAGGGCGGTCATAAAATGATCTCGCTCATGAGTGCATATGCGATGTTACCGCTTTGTAAAACAGTAGCAGGATCATGTAATGCATACAAAAATTGGGTTCGGTATGTTACGATCTTCACGAGGTGGCTCAGTAGTTAGAAGACTGGTGTATCTTGCGAGTGAATCGTTCTATTCCTGTCTGCGGCATGGAGTAACAGCCAAATCAAGAACTAGTAACTTCAGCTTTTTATTTTTAATTAATAAACATGCTGAACTACAAAAAAAAAAAAAAAAATCCGGTATCCAAAACTATGAAAAAGTAAAAAAAAAAAGCGGGGGGCGGGGGTCATCCAAATCTTTCAAAAGAAAATCTAGGAGTCAAACCTATCAAAAAGAAGAAATAAAAATTCTAGATTCATCGGATACACTTATTGAGCACGACAACTTGTCACTGCAGCGAAACTCTCTCCAGCATAAATAAATAAATAAAATGGGGAATAAAAAATGAGAAAATAAAACGAATAGAATAAAACAAATGGAATGTATCACGCAGAAAAAAAAATGAAAAAAGAATCACGTTTTAAAAAATGATACTTGTGAGAGCAAAACAGCGATTTTTTTTGTTCTGGTACCCCTTTCCAAAATTATATCGGTCGCTTATTAATATGCTGCGCCAGAGTTTTCATCTATGCAAAAAGGCACTTTCGTTTTTTTTATTAGCTCAGAAGAAGTGCCTTCAGAAAGGAAAGGCGCTTTCTTTCTTTTGACAGTTCAAGGTTTCTTGTAAACCGAACCGGATACATACTTCGCGTCGATTTCAGTGAGTGTCTCCAGCTCGAAAATGACAGTCGCCCTTATGGCCTTAAGGGGATGATCCTTTTACTTGTCGCATTTAGTTTCACATACCTTTATGTCACCATGCTTCGTCCATCAACGATAGCAATCATGATCTCCCGTACGGGGCCAACAAACCAACAAAATTCACGACATGATTACACACTCGATTTTAGTACAAGAGGTATCATTTGTACTTCTGCAGTACACGCAATGGCGTATCTTGGGTCCTGGAAATGGATGGGCTATCTCACCCCCACCCCCAGTACTGGTATTTTTTATTGCGAAGTTTAATTTTCAGTTTTTAATTATAATAGAAGTAATTTTTTTTTCTAAATTTTAGGTACATGCTATTGCTAAAATAATTATGGGATTACGATCCAAATAATTATGGGATTAGGATTTGAACACTTATTTGTACATGAACTCCATTCTTCTTCTGAATACTTTATTTGTACATGAACTCCATTCTTCTTCTGAATACTTTATTTGTACGTGAACTCTATATTCTTCTTTCGTTTTGTGTGAATTTTAGTGTTATGTTTTCATAAAAAGTTTCTTCCCAGTACTTTTTCATATTTAAAAAGAATTGCTCGAATGTACATGTTCTTGTGTGTCTCTAAGATATATAATGATTTTTTTTTAATGCAGAAAAACTTCTTTCGGTAGTTGCAGTTGTTGGTGGAGAAAGTTCATTAGGTCTGCTAATTTGCACACCTCACTAAACACTATGTCCAATTTATTCAACGTTATGTAACAAGTAATGTCTCTTACTGAATTGTTTTTGTATTCATCAAGGGAATAAAACACCTTCAGTTCATTTTATAGTCGAGCTGTATCAAAATTTGAAGCATAGAGTTCTTTAAGCTCTGATAGTAGATGTTCAGGGAAGCTTTCACAAAATTTATCAAAACAGTTCGAATCCAACCAAGCCACGAATTTAAGATATAATATCACTGATTTTAATTCACTGACAATTCACACAAACTGAAACAATTCTCGCGAAACACGTGATCTAACGGACAGGAGCATGAGAGTGACTGAGGTAGTCTAAGTCTTCTCTTTTCTGAGCGAACCGGTGCCGAAAGCAATGACCCATCCCTCTCCGCTCGCTGATTCCTGTTGTCATGGAAACGCTAGCAGGCGATGGTATGGGAGGTCTTCGAATCAGAACAACGAAGACTTTGGTCGTACACCGTTGGTCGTCTCTCGCCAGACTGAGTCAAAGAAGCGAATCCGCACAGGCTTTTTTCGCAGCGGAAGCATCGACATATCATAATACCGTTGATAATAATTGACTTTTATTTGTGCACTCTCTGGGCGTCGCAGCTTGCCTCGAGTATACGCCACTGAGTACACGTCATGTGAGTCGAGAAAGATAATTAATAAATTCATTGTAAATATACAGTATGTGTACAAAAGTGATTGGACACTGTAAGTAAATAGAAAAACAGTATTGTATGTACATCAGCAGCGGGTTGGTCTTCCATTTGCAGAGATTACAGCAACCACCCGCGGAGGTAAACTGTCCACAAGACCATGGAGTAAGGAGAGCCGAATGTTCCTCCATTCCGCCTTGTTGCCATGGAAACATGACAAGTGGCATTGTCGTCCTGGAAGAAACAATCATCGTGCCCGTAGAATGCCACAACGTTGGGAGCATTGAGTTATTTAAGATATCTCTACACAGCACAGAGTTCATGGTGCCATAAATAACAAACAGGGCGCTTGCCCCTCCCAGAATGGTCATTTCAAGGGCGTAAATTCATGATCTGGGGAATGTATAAAATAGAAATTGTAACTAAAGAAGAAAGTTACATCCTTCAGTATTATCTTTTTAAGAACTTTGGCTAGTCTCATTCAGTATTCCATGCAGTTAACCAGGCTACAGAGTAGCATACACTGTGAGGTCTGAACATCTCACATCCATCAAGGGAATTTTCCGAAACAGTGAATGGAGACATAGAGAACAATATGTTGATATATCTAACTTCCATGACCATTCGGGACATGTTGAGATGAAGAGCTAATTAATAATCTGTGCTCTATGGCAAAAAGTTCTCTGAGCGTTTAACCTTGAAAGGAATTTTTCCAAGCCCTACCCTTAAAACTTCTTCCTATTGTTACGTTCACTATCCGACACTCATTCATTCTGCGCTGGTTTGTTTTTCGTTCTGCATTTCTGTGGAGTGTTGTGTTGTCGGCGTTCACATAATGTTTACACTTTACTTGGTATTTACAACCTGTGGCTCTTAGGTATTTACTTAGTTTTGAAATTTTGAATAAAATTATGTCAGAAACCTGAAATGCGATTTTTGAACGATCATAATACTTCCCTATAACGGCGGTGTGTGGGAAAGTAAAAACCCCGTATCATTTGATTGGAACTCGAAGTGACGTATTTTCAAGTCTCGCCCTCCTAGATAAGAAAAGCTTGCTACGGTCCTGCTTGTTGACGCAGTGATGTACACTATATTGACAAAAGTCTCCGGGCACCTAGAAGAGAAACACAATATAGCACTTATTGACATACATTACTACGGTGTTGGTCCACCTTTGGCCTTAATGCATGCACTGACCCTTCGAGACATGCTTCCGACAAGGTTTTGGAACACAGCGATAGGTATGCGCTTCCATTCAGTACATAATGCTGCCGCTAACTGTTGCTTAGTAGTAGGCCTTGGTTCCAAACTTCTTATGCGGCGCTCTAATTCATCCCATAAGTGTTCTATGGGATTAAGATCAGGGCTATGTGCTGGCCAGTCAACACACGATGCGGAATTATCGTTAAACCACGCCGTAACAGTCCTTGCTTTATGGTTCGGTACATTATCCTGCTGGTACCAACAAGGCTCGGTTCCATAGGATTGACACAGAATTGGTAGGACACAATTGTCCAGAATATCGAGGTAGACGTTCTAGTTAACAGGTTTGACCACGATAACCAATGGGCCGGGACCATGCCACGAAAAACACCACCACATGAGTACACTGCCAACTCCAAACTTGACCGTAGAAACAGTACACTGTAGTAAATAGCGTTCCTCAGGCTGCCTCCATACTCACACACGGCTATTAGACTGATGTGCATCTAGATTCATCAGTCCATACGACGCGTTTCCATTGATCTACGGTCCACGATAAATGTTCTTTACACCATGCTAAACGACGAGTAGCATTCCGAGTGGAGATGAAAGTCTTATGAGTAGCCGCACGTCCACGGTAACCCATGGAATGAAGTTCTCTGCGAATGGTACGTGTACATAACGAGGTTCCAGCATTTTTACTCACATGTACACTGAGGTCTTTCCGTCGATTAGCTGTAACGACTCTCTTGAGTCTTCGGCGTCCTCTATCACTTATTTTCTTTGGTCTGCCGGTACGTTTTGCTGTTTCAGGCACGCCATGTGTCTTCCACTTAGTCAGTGCATCCAAAACAGTGGACTTGGGTATGTTTAAACTCCTATCGGTTTCTCTTATGGACACCCCACTAATATAACACCTAACGATCTTTCCTCTCTGAAAGTCATTTCTCTCCACCCGCGACATTTTCACTCAACCTCAGAGTGCGATATGATCGCGGTCAGCTTCAGGCTTGTTTTTATAACGTTTGCAGAAGTACCGCGTATCTTAACAACGCAGCGGATCCGTTTATTTGATTTTTAAGGGGTGTCCGGCGACTTTTGTCAATATAGTGTAGTTCTAAGTAAAAAAGTGCCTTAGCGGTGAACGGACAAGGAAAAAAATATCCTCAAATTTTTCAAAATCTGATTCGTTGTTTTTATTGTTTATTATTATTTTTAAAAATCTTCATCACTAATGTCCAATGTCAATTTATATTAAAACTGCTTAAAACTATGTAATCTGTGAAATTTTAAATAGCAGGAAGAATGTAACGTGAGAGACATGCTAAGATTATAAAAAAAATTAATACTCTTTTGTGTCGTTCTATACAATTTTAAATATGCATTGGGAATATTTGTGAACTAACAGAGTAACATCGATTCAATATGACTAATACGCCGTTTCTACTAAGAGTATGTGGCACATGTGGAAGATTTTTGTATTGCCCGTAAGGAGTCAGAGAGCTAGCTCAGAGGATTACTTTTATTGAAGTCGATTAGTCGTTTAATTCAAATGTCCATCACTAGCGTTTAGAAGCTCACATTCTCTTTGTGATAAAATCTTATGATTTGTGAGACACCCTATTGCGTTATCCAACTATGCAGATTAGTCCACACAGTGTTGTTGTTTTTTTATGTGTTACTGGGTTTAATAACTACCATGGGCAACTCGTATGGCCGTAAGCAGTCGCCGGTCCCTAATTTCGGGTCACTTGTTCCAGGGAAGAGATAGATCCAGCACCTTTCTGGCCATGCACACCACCCATGACTAAACCGGGGTTGGGACTGAGTCTTAGCTCGGAAGAGTGGTCAGAAGCCTACGCCCCAGACCACTGCACCAGTGGGGCGGCCATTTCTGTGGTAGGAACATTCGGTGAAGCTACGAGTATGTTTGTATACAGGACACAGTTTTACTTATTTTTCCATACATGATCATTTAAAAAAGTTCCTTTGCCCACATTCTATTACCATGTAACCACGAAAAATGCCTTAGCGGCGCTAAGCCTAGAAAAATAGTGCCTTAGCGCCGTTAAGGCGCGCTAAGCCCCTTCTACATTATTGTTGTGACGCTATTCGCAGCTGGCACGCTTGGTTTCTGCAGTAAAATAATTAACCAGAGTCTCGTCACTGATCACGATCTGCTGCAGAAATGCATCTCCTTCCAACTTAAAGCGATGCAAAAGCTCTGTGCACAAGAAGTACTACACGAAAAGACTTTTGAACAATCATCAGTGCCCTTGGTACCCAAAAGCGCAGATACTTTTCTGAACAACAAGTGCTCGTGGATGATTTTGTACACACTACCAACATTAATGGTGACTGTTGTAATTATGTCACGTACCCTTCCTGCTTTCCGAAATAACCTGCTACACACGATCGATATTCACTTCGGTCACGGAAGTAGCCGACACATGTTCTTGCGCTTCATTTGCTACTCCTTTGCTCTGAGTAAACATTTTGTACCAACCGTAGACATTTATTTGCTTTCACAGTGTTTCAGCTCCATACTGTGCTTACGATCCTCGCAAAATTTCACAGTGTTTCACCTTCTTCACAAGAAATTTAATCTAATATATAGAACACAAAACGTCTGTTTTTGTTTGTCTGAAGCAGCAAAAACTCTCGAACGCCAAACTGTGACATCGGGAAATTTGCACAGCATATTAATACTGGAATTTCTAGGTCAACGCAACTATTTTTTAATCTCTAAGTTATTCCGTTCGCAAGTTATGAATTAATTAATAAGCTAATCAATAAAGTCAGCATTGTTTGCTACGTCATCGTTATCTGTTCCAAATCTGAAAAGCCGCCCCGGTGGCGCAGTGGTCTAAGGCGTTGGCCTCTGATCATTCGTCCGTAAGGGGTCCGGGTTCGAATCCCAGTCAGGCATGGATGTTGTGTTTGTCTTACGGCACTGGCTCTCTCCCTTCCCTGGAACCAGTGACCCTAAATTAGGGACGGGCGACTGCTTATAGCCCATTGAGTTGCTCACGGTGGTCGTTAAACCTCCAATCAAAAAAAAAAAAAAACAAATCTGAAAGCACGTGACTGCATTCGTCACCGCGGCACATCCACGGGTGTTTTTGAGAACTGTGCACAAAAAAATGCAAAAACCAACTTTGCGAAATCTTAACGAAACGGGCTGAAATTCTTTTCAGCACCATGAATTGGTAATAAGAGGAGTCCCTCAAAATTTCACCGGAATCCGGTCAAGACTTTTAAAAATAGGCATGGAATTTTTAATTCATCGGTAAACAGAAATATATACGCAGAAACGATTAATAAAATTTTCACGGCTAATTTAAAAAGTTATTTCCCGATCAGGCGAAATTTGGAGGCCATGTTGCTATCAACGATTTATGGTGTTCATTAAAATTTCAGCCAATTTCCTAAAATATTCGCAAAAATACGTTTACTATCAGCGTCATTTGCTACGTCATCGTTATCTGTTCTAAATCTGAAAGCACGTGACTGCATTCATCCACGGGTGTCTCTATTCTTTGAGAAATCATAAAAAAAATGCAAAAACGAACTTTGCGAAGTCTTAACAAAACGGGCTGGAATTTTTATCAACACCATGAAATTGGTAATAAGAGAAGTCCCTCAAAATTTCACCGGAATCCGGTCAAGACTTTATAAAATAGGCATGGAATTTTTAATTCATCGGTAAACAGAAATGCATACGCAGAAACGGTTAATAAAATTTTGACGGCTAATTTTGAAAAGTTATTAACTGATTCAGGTGAAATTTGGAGGTCATGATCCTATTAACGATTTATGGTGTTCATTAAAATTTCAGCCAGTTTCATAAAATATTCGCAAAGATACGCTTTTAATTTTTTTATCCCAGAGATTCGCCCCTCAAAGACGTCTGAAACGAAATCACGTGCTGCATTTGATCGTCGATAGCAAATTGTTAAAGAATTTTGTTCAGTCAGTGTTCCAATGCTGTGTCTCCTGGACGCGTGTTAAATAATTCGTAACGCTTTTAGTCCGTTTGATTCTACAGCTGTATGTTGGAATGTCAAGAGCAAAGGATCCAACAAAATTATATGTTGTCCGATGAAGGAGAAACCAAAAATGTTGTGTACGGCCAAGTGCAGAAATAATCACACTATGAATAAATAATTTGTAATGACCAAATTTGTGAAATGAGCTTTTTTCTTTCTTGCAAGCATCAATTTTTTTCCAGATTTTTTCTGTGACATATAAGGGAATATGAAATTAATAAGCCCAAATCCCGGGCAAAGCCGGGTAGTAAAGCTAGTTTATAAATGAGTATATTTATTAATATAATACAACGCCGTTCCACACTTAATCACCTCTACAGACTGCATGCTTCCCACAATGCACCTCGCACGCGCCGTGTGGATGGAACCACTACTAGAGTATGGGAAGGAAGGCTCATGCATATTTACCAAAACAGAACATGGAGAGTTCCAATGAAAATGTCCCGGTCAAACTTGAACCACCCGCGTATATTTTCACTTTCTTGAAATGAAAGAAATGTCTCGTAATGTATTTGACAGTAATATTTCCTCTATTATTATAAGTTTTTATTTTCCAGTCTCAGTTTTATTTAAAATAAACCGACTTCAATCCTGATTTGTTTGGGAGTGTTATTTTCCTTCACCAGTAGATTTATTTTCTTAACTTTTTTTTAACCTTTCGTTGTGAGTTTAACATTTTTTTTTTTTTTTTTTGGTGTTGTTATTGTTGTTTTTCAGCCGAGGTTCTAAAATTAATCGAAATCTCTTCTACGAAAACAACAAGACAAAGTAACTTGAGTTGTCTCCAAAACGGAGCTCCCACGCAATGAATATTCATTGATGGTAATATGCAAGTGGAGATCTTGTGACCGACTCGGTGTTGAAAAAAAAATAAACATGTAAAAAAAAAAAGAAATAGAAAAAAAAAGGCCTGTTTACTCGTGACGAAAATAAGTAGAAAAAAAGAAAGGAGAGCGGACATGTGGTTTGTGCAGATAGCTGTTATCTGTCATAAGTCATGGTGGGAAAAGAGGATTGAAAGAAATCGAAGAAGGAAGTGGACATTATTTATAAAGTGGTCGCTGACGTTTCTCACTCGCACCCAATGCAGAACAACTCCTCTGTTGGTTTTTTCTTTCTTAAGTGGACGTGTTTTGTTACTTTTATTTTGTAAGATAATAATAATTGACTTTTCAAAATTATAATAATTCTCTTTTTAGCAGTGGTTCGTGCCTTAGCATAGCTCCAGACTGTATTACGATAAGTTAGCACTACAGAGCAATCGAAAATGCACAGTGCGTCACGGTGAACCACACGCTGGCACGTTCTGATGCAGGGTGAAAGGCATTATTACCCTGTATGGCAGTGTTTCTCAAACTTTGGTCGCTCATGGACCATTTTAAGCATTTCTTTACTTATCGCGGACCACCAAGCCTGGAAAACTAACTTCCTTGGGAGAAATTTGAAATAAAAAATATATTTTCTGAAACTGAGGTTGCTAACCCTGGTTACTTAATGTTAGGACCTACCGGAGACCCTCATCGCCTGGTGAGTGATAACTCCCTCCTTCCACTCCAAGAAAAGGCACAACCAAATTGTACCCCCCTCCCCCGATGTATGTGATTTATAGATGAATTTATGAGCTCCGACTCGATCCCCCCCCCCTTGAAATGTGATTTTTAGTTAATTTTAGCTTCTTTTGGTACATTTTAAGATTTTTTCGGCAAAAATATTTTTTACTTGAAAATAATACCGTCCCCAAATAGGGTCAGTAAGCAATTGTCACCGGCCTTAGGCAGTAAATCGTCCACAAATTCTGACCAGGTGCTTAAAATACCGGTCGGCTGCCAACTCTATCTGAAACAAAGTAATTTTTTGAGTACCTAAAAAAGGAGTTTGGTGAGTTATGATTTTATTTTGTCAGTTGTACAGTGTAACTTGAATAATTCGAAGCTGAAGGGACCACAGAAATAATTCGATTTATAAATAATTAATTCGATTTATCGACAAAATCAAATTAGGCTTTATTTGTCGATAAATCGAATTAAAAATAATTCGATTTATCGACAAATTCGAATTAGGCAAGTTTGAATATGGGCACATTCAAGTACAGTAAAAAACAACATTCATAACATGCAGAAAAGTACAGTACGGTAAATTAAAAAACATTTGTTAAAAAAGCATGAAATTTTGGTCTGCTTCTTAGAATTTATGTTACGGGTAAGTGTAAATTAATTTCTCAAGTTTATCGAGTGAATGAAATAGAGAGTCACTTACATTCTGCTGTCCCTCAACAAACTTCCTTAACTGTTGGAGGTGAACCAAGGCCTCTACTGAATTTGGAAGGCACTCTTCAGGAACTTCTGGCAGTTCCAGTTTTTTATCCGAAGATACACAGCAGGTCTTCTTATTCATAACATCAGCCAAGATCTGATCATCTGTGAGCTAACCACGAACAGCTAAATTGTCATCAACGCTCACAAAAGCCTCATACGGTAGGTACATCACGGCCTACGCCTTCCCAGTACTCCACAGTATGTATGATTTCCTCCCCACCATACCTTGATGTAGTTCAGACTCATCATCTGAGTGCTGGGAGCCTGCTTTTCCGAAGCCGTTGGTTATAGTTTCAGGTTTAACTTGTTCCTTGATCCAGAACTCGGAACTTCATCCAGAACAGTACGTACCCATTTTAAAAGGTAATTGTTGAAAATACGAGAATACGAAAATGGGGGTTTCTTCGAATTAAACACAAAAAAGTTAGAATTCAAGGGGTTTTCTTAACATTATTTATGTAGAAAATTCAAAGGACCAAATGAAGAATTCGAATTAACCAAGAATTCGAATTAAAAACGTTCGAATTAGGCAAGTTACACTGTTTAACGAAAAAGAAATCATTCGCTTAATTAAGTGAGTGGCAATGTAGTCACCGCATGGGCGTAGTCAGGGGAGGCGGTTTTGGGGGTTCAAACCCTCCTCGAAAAGCCAAAACGTTAGATTTATAATAGGTAATATTTATGGAAAATTACTTAAACCTCCGAAAATCACAACCCCCTCAACCTAAATTCGAACCACGGCAAAAAAAATTCCCCATACAATTCAAGTTACATCATATGCAAAATGCTGTATGGACAATTACACTTTGATTTTCTCTTTTGATTTTAATACTTTTCTGAAAGTCCACGTGCAAAGGTTCAGTAATTAATAACAAAATTAATAACTACAATACTAATTATAGCATGTATGAGAAGTATGCTACTGCTTGAGATTTGTTATCAAGCTATCTATATCCGGTTCGATGACCGATAGTTTGAATAGTAGAATAGCTTTCACATCTAATCTATTTCTTTCCTTGCTCTTAATTTCAACTAAATCCGAAAATACAAACTCACAGTTGTAAGGAAAATGATTAATGGCTCTATCTGATACTGATAGCTCTGGATATTCGGGTCAAGCATGCACTCAAAATTTAAGAGGAGGGATTCTCACAATCTTCATCAATTTTTCTTCTGAAATGTCCTGCGGACCACTTGATGGGAAGCCGTGGACCACCAGTATTCCGTGGACCCCACTTTGAGAAACAATGCATGCATCACCCTGTAGGGTGAAGCATGAAGTGTTGGCAGGTTCTTTGTGAAATGAAAAACACCTTAAAACATCTCATTGGAATTTCGGAAAAAATACACTATGTAGAGAAAAGTGTTCGGACACTTACGCCGAAAGGAAACAAGAGCATTTATTAATCGAAATCAATACATAGTCGACCCACTTTTGCCCGTTATGACTTCAGCAGCCTTTTAAGGTATGCTTTCCACCAGACGCAGCCTTTTAAGGTATGCTTTCCACCAGACCTGTGTACCGGAATTTTCCTCCTGCAAATCTTCTCTACCAGATGTATCACGAGGAAGGTCTTACCAACCAAGATCGGATGTGACGTCCAGCTCGTCCCACAGATGTTCTGTTGAATTGAAATCGGAACTTCGGGCAGGCTAATCCAACACTTGGACATCTTGCTTCACAAGCCAGGCCTGGACAGAGCTAGCAGAGTAGCGCGGCTCTCGACGTTTTTGAAACAGGCACGTATATGTGCCGAAGTACTGACACAGTGTAGGTAGTGCCCAATCGTTCAGAATGTCTTCGTACCGGCAGATGTTCAGGTGGAATGCACCAAAGGACGGAGTCCGTCCCAGAAGAAATAGGCCCCCAGCATCACAGACCCACCTCCAAACTGGGCTGTAGGAACAACGCGGTCCGCCTGGCAGCGTGCTTCGGGGAAAAGCCACACCCAAATGCGTCTATCCGAACGAAAGAATGTGTAGCAGTTCGTCAGTCCAAATGATCCTGTTCCATTCTTCTGTTGTCCACGCACGACAAAAAGATAGGTGCTACTGCAGTCGTTGTCTGGCATTGCCTGGAATGATGTAGCTGCTTCGGCATAGCTGGCCTGGCATGGTAACGGTGGGGATGAAGTTCCCTACTGACAGCGTTTGCAGTTCCTAACTGACAGCAGTCCGCTTCACAGCGTTTTCCAGGTAAACGCCACACCCAAATACGTATACCCGAACAAAAGAATGTGTAACATGATTCATCAGTTCAAATGACCTTGTTCCACTTTTTTGTTGACCACGGACGATAAGCGAGGCGCCACTGCAGTCGTCGTCTGGCATTTCCGGGAGTGATGTAGGGACTTGTGAGCAACTGGCTTGGCACGGTAACTGCGGGCAAGTAATTCCCCACTAATCTGGGGCAAATACACTGACGGGAAAAAAATCCCAACACCACGAAAAATTAGTTGTAGAGGAATGAAATGGCGGCAATACATTTGTATAGGTAACATATTTAATCGATTTAGGTTTCAAGATCACAGCTTATTGTAACCGCGAGAAGAGCCATTTTAAATCTGAAATGCTGGTACATTAATAACCGGTGTAACCGCCAGAATGTTGAATGCAAGCACGCAAACGTTCATGCATTGTATCGTACAGGTGCTGGATGTCAGTTTGTGGGATGGAGTTCCATGCCTGTTGCACTTGGTCTGTCAATACAGGGACAGTTAATGCTGGTTTGTGGTGACGCTGGAGTTGTCGTCCAATGATGTCCCATACGTGCTCGATTGGTGAAAGATCTGGTGATCTAGCAGGCCACGGCAACATGTCGACACTCTGTAGAGCACGTTGGGTTACAACAGCGGTATGCGGGCGAGCGTTATCCTTTTGGAAAACATCCACTGGAATGCTGTTCATGAATGGCAGCACAACAGGTTGAATCACCAGACCGACGTACAACTGTGCCGTCAGGGTGCGTGGGATAACCACGAGAGTGTTCCTTCTGTTATAGGAAATTGCTCCCCAGACCATAACTCCAAGTGTAGGTCCTGTGTGTCTCGGCCGCACACAGGTTAGTTGCAGGCGCTCACCTGGCCTCCTTCTAACCAACACACGGCCATCACTGGCACCCAGGCAGAACCGGCTTTCATCAGTAAACACAACAGATCTCCACTCCGTCCTCCAATGAGCTCTACCTTGACACCACTGACGTCGCAAACGGCGGTGGTTTGGAGTAAGTGGAATGCACGCTACAGGGCGTCTGGCTCGGAGCTGTCCTTCAAGTAACCGATTTGTAACAGTTCGTTGTGTCACTGTGGTGGCAACTGCTGCTCGAATTACTGCCGCAGACGCGGTACGATGCGCCACGGCCATAAGCCGTACATGGCGGTCTTCCCTCTCAGTAGCGCCACGTGGCCGGCCGGAACCCGGTCTTCTTGAGGCAGTACCTTCCCTTGACCACTGCTGCCAACAATCATGCACAGTGGCTACATTCCTGCCAAGTCGTTCTGCAATATTGCGGAAAGAAAATCCACCTTATCGTAGCCCTATTATACGACCTCGTTCAAACTCCGTGAGCTGTTGATAATGGCTTCTTCGTTTTCTTAAAGGCATTCTTGACTAACATCAACACCCTACGTCGAATCTCAACGATAACTAACGCCCACAAACGTTACAGCGCGTATTTACAGCAAACCTGCTTGTCATGTTCCGAAGGGCGCTACTAGCGCCACACGTATGCGCCGAGCGCGAAATTTGCATAGACGTCATCTTACAGATGTACTCTCACCGCCTACCAACTGTCGTTTATCTAACACAACCCCTTCTTGGTGTTGGGATTTTTTCCGTCAGTGTAGATGATCTAGTAGCTTGCACGACGTCGCCGGCCAGGTCTGCAGAAGAGAACGTGCGTACGTGCGTGTTACCTTCACATTCCGCAGAAAGTGTTGTTTGGAACGATCACCCAGTCTGTGCCGCCTCCTAGAGCGCGGCTTCGTTGTAGTAGCACCATCTGCTTTCTATTGATGAAGGACATTGTCCTGTCATTAGATTTTTCCTTTCTTTCTTTCTTTTTTTATATAAATTTGTGGAAAGCTGATCACCTTTTTTGAATTTTACAGAACGAAAAAAAAAAAAAAAAGGAAAATCGTCTCTCCAGAACTACGCTTTCCTTCTGGGAAGAATAAACGGGAGAAACAATGCGCAGTTCTCTCGTTTACCTTTCCCGCACAACAAAATTTCTTTGAAAAAAATTAATAATTTATGATAGACTTTCAATTTTTTTCCTCCCAGAAAAGGGCAAGAAACATTTTCGTAAGTTTCTTTTCGTAATCTATATTACTGATTTTATTTTATTTTCAGCTGTTATTTTCCATCAGGGAACAGGGAAAATATTATTTCATGTGATCGTTCGGGGTGAATTCCTTTATTCCGCCATTGTAGCGAATTTGAGTTGTCAGTAAGAGCCCAAAGAGGTGCTTCTTTTTCAGGGCACGAAATACAATGGTGTTTTCTTTTTGGCCCAAAGGACAGAAAGTTGCTGCACCTCCAACTCCGCCCCCCCCCTCTCCCCACCAGAGGCCAAGGTTGGCAGCGAGGGAGAGGCAGAAATGCGGCTTTTCTCACAGATTTTGGCGCGAAAAATGCGAGCAACGAGATTGGATACTGGCTGTTGCTGGTGTCAGTGTTTGACCAATGGGACAGCAAGGTCAGAAGTCACGAGCAGTCCAGTGAGTTCCCAAACGAAAATTCTTCTTCTTCGGTGTGTTGCTGATCACGATGTAAGGTGGTATAAAGAACACGGCGTTGAAGGCCCAGCCGGCTTACCGGAGTTTTGGGATCGGGGAAAGAAAATACCCTCCAGCATAAAACGTGGAGCTCTGTGGCTCTCTCTCTCTCTCTCTCTTTGCTACCTTGTCCTCGTGGCATGGAGACACGTTTGGGTTGTAACTAGAATTAGAAGCTGGACTGATACTTTTGAAGGATCTCATGTCCGGCGATGAAATGTTCACTGATTCATCCAAATACAAAGTAGCGGACGACTGACCTTCGAGATGAAAAATGCCTGCGTGTGAGCTGGGAAACTGCCGATGTTACTTTGAAGGAGCCAACCCTTCTCAGGTGGAGCCTGACGATGAGCCGATGAAGCAACAGAATCGGGCCTAGACCTCGTCTTAAATCAGCGGTTGAGAGAGATTGGATTCTCCAATGATAACTGCAGAAGTTGCCCCAGGATCTATCTACAGGGTAAGTCAAAAGTCCTTAGACAGACTATATACAAACACAAGCCATTTTGACATAGGAACGTGTGGTCGCAAACGCAGGACGACCGCTAACCAAAAGAAAAGGATACCAGATAAAGTGTACAATACAGGTTTACAATTACACAACAACACAGGTACAACACAGGTTTACAGGTTCAAGTATGAATAACAACAGTACAATTACAAGTAGTACCTAGTATCACAGTTACATGTATCAATAACAAACCTTTTATAGTACCTTAATACTTAAAGTAAGTGTTCAAAGGACTTGCCGTCCGAAGCGATACACGCTCCGCAACGTCGACGCATGGGCCGTCGTACACTTTCAAAGATGCCAGGCCTCTCACGGATTCGTGCAGCTGCTTCAATGACTCTCGCGACGAGGTCTTCGTCGCTCGCCCCAGGGATTTCGTAAACAAGGTTCTTCATGTAGCCCCACAGGAAGAAATCAAGGGGGACAAATCAGGAGATCGTGGAGGTCACAGGACGGGGCTGCCCCGGCCGATCCATCTCGCTGGGTAAGTTGCATCGAGGTAGTGCCGCACAATCTGACTGAAATGTGCGGTCGCCTCGTCGTGCTGAAACCACATATTACGGCGAATGCCTGCCGGAACGTCATGGAGTAAGTCTGGTAACACATCCTCCAAAAATATCCAATACGTTCCCCCGTCGATCTGTGGTGGCAGAAGGTATGGGCCTAGCAAGCAATATCCCGCAATGCCTGCCCAAATATTTATGGTGAATCGTTGTTGTGCACCATGTCGCCTTGTTGCTCGTGGGTTTTCATACGCCCACACGTGCCAGTTATGCACATTCACCACACCGTCCCTTGAAAATGTAGCTTCGTCCGTGATACAAACCCAAACTGGAAAATCGGCCTGCGCTGCAGCTTCTTGCAAAAACCAAACTGCAAATGCGAATCACCGGGGGGTAATCTCCAACTCCGAGTGTCGAGACACGTTGAATGTAAACACTCATCGTACAGTACGCGCATCACACTGGATTGCGTAACGCCAAGGTTACGAGAAATGGTTCTTGTACTTGGGTCACGTTCCACTTCGCGTGTGATCACTTCTTCCGTGACAGGTGAACGCGTCGTTCGGTCTCGACCACAATGTCTGCTTTCTTCGAATGACCCTGTTGTACACAATCGTTGGTGCAAACGCCCAAACGTCTGAAGATGGGGCACCAGCCGATTTGGGTAGCGTTGACGATACAAACGCTGTGCTACACGGCCATTTCCTTTCGCTTTCCTATAAATTAAATGCATCTCTGCCATCTCCGTACGAGTGTACTCCTGCATCCTACTCTGGCAACGTCCGCGTCTCGAATGATCCTGCCACGCAGGTCCCAGCTAAAGCGAGTACAAGAGTAAGCGAGGGAACTTAACGTTAAAAACGAGAGCTTCGAGACTCAAGCATTCTGCGCTTGCAGCGCCAATTGAAGCAGCGGACAGGGGGGAAAACAGAATGCGCGCAATGCATTGTGGGAGCACATGCGTGCCGAGCCGGAGCTAGAGTCACGTGTGTATTACAATTATTATACTTCATTAATTATTATTTTTGATTCTGTAAAAATGTCTTGCGGACAAAACCTCTACAGCAACCTTTGCTTCTCGAAGTAAGCTCGCAGGATTCAATTTGGACTCAATACTATCAGCTTCACACGAGCTCCACGTGAGTTCGTCAACAATAACAAACACCTATTACTGAATAAAAAAAAATACCAAAGAAACCTCTGACGATCTTTTCGCTTAGGAAATCGAAAAAGGCTTAATTTGTCCTCATCCGTAATTGAACAGTCCTTAAAATGACAACGTTTTTTCGCCATACTGATATATTAGTTCACCAGATCGCATGCAAAACGTGCACCTCTAACCAAAGATCTGTAATCTGTTTCTACTGGTTTATGACTATCATGTGACCGTGTTGGTTTGCCCCCTCACCGCCAGATGGCGCTGAGGTTTCGAGGATCCACTATCTCCATTGGAGTTCCTACGCTTACCATGTACTCTCTTTGGTCCCAACTCACTCGCTTGCAAAGAGCTCCCTCTAGCAGTCGTCCGTTGCGTTTGCGACAACAAGTTCCTATGTAAAAAAGGCTTGTGTTTGTATGCCTGACCTACCCTTAAAGTTTGTCTAAGGAGTTTTGATTCACCCTGTATAAGTGATACCATTACCAACATGGCGAACCGTAGCTCCGGTGTGAGAGCGGCCGCAATGTTGGATCCATTTCCCTTTGTCACGTGGACAACTATGGACTTTTCCCTTTGTAATTGAACTTTTGTTTCAACCCTTAAAGAAACCTCTTCTTAGCAACATCAGTGACAGTAGGTTTTAGGAATCCCAGAAGAGCGGCGCCCTCAGTGCTAACTTAGGTGACAACCAATCACCATGTCCTATTCACAGGCCGTCAGTTCAGCTACTCGCTGCTTAGTCACTTCCATCGCTCCCCGTTATATACAGCATTCAACACACTCTGCGTGCATGTCTGGTTCTGCAAATGCACGCTTATTTGTATATGTGGAAGTGTTCGAATAGTTCTGTCAACAAAGTGTATATATCTCAAATGCTAAAAAAGGTTTCCGGTCATCATCATCGCAAACCATTCTCAATCCTCTGCTGAATGAAAGTCTCCTCAAGTCTCTTCCACCTAGTAGCTATATTTCTGTGACGACGTCCGACCTTGTACATGAAGTAAACACACCTCATCACAGGACATTATGTGTACAAATTCAAATAACTCGAGTACATCTAAACATGTTCTGCATTGTTAACTTTGTAAAACTGACATCGATTCTCATTTGCTTGGGATGTTTCATTTTCAGCAGCAGGTTTGTATTTATACAGATCATTATTGTACAGTAAAGATGGTTTAGCGAATAGTAGACATTCTTCGAATTTTTGTGAAACAAGGTCTTCATGAAATGCTGCATTAAAATCGTCGTGGAAATCTGGGGAACAAGGGTATAAGTACTCTGGAAAGGAAATGAGTTATCTTCCCTTCTGAAGATAAATTTAAAATTATCCCAGATAAATCAACAGAGAAAGTGTTAGCATAGGTTAGAGCAACACGTCGAGCTGATAATAAATGATTTACACGATGAGTCCAAAGAGATTCTCGACTAAGGGTCAGACAGTATTAAGTAGTTTGGATACTGAGGGTCCATCCAAGTCACCTGAGACCTTCGCTTACCGACTCGGCGATAGGATTACCATCTCCTTCACGGTTTTCCACTTTGTTTGTCATTGTTGTCTCAAAGGTTTCCAGGAGTCAAAGACCGTTGGTGCGCAGCTCAGAAGTGAAGCTGATAAGAAGATTAATGTGGCACGTGTAAAAGCTAGGTGAAATTCTGAGACAAGGTGCCCATCTGCAGCTGAAGACAGAAGTCTCCTCCATGCTGGTGCTCGTCCCCTTAATTAGGTCATGTGTGGCTTTCTGCCAGTTACATCAATTAAATCACAAAGGAAGATAGAAAGATACAGGTCCACAATTATTCCAGGTGCGTGCACGCCGACTCTGGCCTGTATCCTAAGATTGTGATTCCAGTACCACAGAGTGCAGCAATGATGTCAGTGTTAAGGGATTACCGCTAGTTCTTCAATGGATACGTATCTGATAAAGTTAATGAAGAATCTTCGTTAAGTATCCGACACTGTTGATTCAGCTAATTTGGAGGAGATACATTTAAAGTGTGTTGTGCTGCCGGACCTGCGCGTGGGAAGCTTCCTGATGCCTCGTCGCAGAATACGGCAGTCATTCCAGCACGTTTCGGAGTTCGACAGAGGACGAATAGTGGCTTATCGCGACAGCGGTTTGTCGTACCGAGACATCGGCGCCCGTGTGGGACGACGTCCAGCCACAGTGAGGCGAGTATGGATTCCGTGGGTGCAGGAGGGACGGACGGACGGACCGACATGAGGGATTGCCGCACAGACGCGGCACACCACCGAATCAGAGGAACGGAATGTTGTGCGGCGGACATTGACGGCTCGCACCGCCACATCGCGAACGTTAGCGCAGGAATTAGGGTGTGTTGCGCAACAACTTGTGTCAGCACGTACCGTTGGACGTCGTCTACAGGAGCGGGGATTTGTCGCACGGGGTCCATTGCTCCGATTGCCATTTACGTTATACCACCGGCGAGTGCAGTGGCAGTGGGCCATTGAACGCCTCACCCGGACTACGGAATAGCACAACATTGTCTTCTCCGACGAATCCCGCTTCTGCCTGCAGCACCATGATGGTCGGATCCATGTGTGGCGGCACCGCGGCGAGAGACTGTATGACGCCTGCATTATGCATCGCCATACCAGTCCGTCGCCTGGCGTTATGGTTTGGGGCGCAATTGGAAATTACACCCGTAGCCCTGTGATACGCATCGCCGGTACACTCAACAACCACCGCACCATCTCCGACGTTTTGGAGCCTGTAGTCCTCTCTTACCTGCAGGACCTGCCAGCGGCCACGTTTCAACAGGACATTGCGCGCTCGCACGTGGCACGCATCGTGCAACAATTCTTCACGGCCCACCAAGTGTCACTGCTGCCGTGGCCATGCGTGTTCTCCCGATATGTCGCCATCGAACACGTCTGGTCGCTGATCGGTAACCGAGTGGCCCGGCAAGCACCACCCGCGGCTACGCCTGATGAACTGTGGCAAAGCAGCCTGGACCGACATACCCCAAGCTTACATCCAAAGCCTCTTTCGTTCGATGCCGCGCCGTTCAGCGGCCGTTATTGCCAGCCATGGGGGCCACACGAACTATTGATGCCTGCGTGTTCCGCAAGTCGCACGGGTCTGTAAGCTCAATCGTTTCATCTCTGTATCTGTTGTTATGTTTCGAGTAAATCTGGCTTTGCTATCTCGTGTCCATCTTGGTGTTTGCATTTTGGGTGGCCAGCAGTGTATATCGTATTGAATTCGAGAAAGTGCAAAATATCTATGGAAAGAATCGAAGATTATGGTATGAGACCATTCTTGTTCCTATACAGCCCCTACCAGCGCGGATGAACCGTTCTTTTACTGGGGTGAAGTGTTTGGCACGGACTGTGTTATTTTTCCTGAAAATTTGTGTCATTAGTAAACGATGAGTCAATATCTCCCATCTATGAAAGACGTTTTCTGAATGTTTCCGTAGTAATTGAAATATTCGGTATTTGGGTCATATAACCTAACTGTGCTTACCGGATTTCCTGATATATTTAAAGTCACTATGGACGATATGTATACCTAACAGGAAAACACCACTGGGCATTGGTCATTATAGCCCAACAATAATAACTGGTCCCGTCCTAGTCTCTACCTTTCATAAGATATTGTTAGGAAGAGTCTAACCATTTATTGAACTGGATGTGCAACAAACATCTTCAAATCTCACTCGCTGTGTTAGCCCAGTGCTTGCGGTGTTACTTATCTCTGTGCAAGGCTTTTGATAACGTTCACATTAACCACAGAAATAGAGTAAATATTCAAGCATATGTGATCAGCGTCTCAGCAAAATCATATTGTGATAATGAATGTTTTGACATTACACTTTCATAATGAAGACCGCAATTAGATGAGGCAATTGCATTAGACATGGCGATCCACTGTACGGTGTTCTGTTTAGTCTTGTAGCGCATGGCCATCTGACATCACTGCAGTTTGAAATCGGATATGATATGGCTCAAGTTCGGTGCTATGGGGAGATCAAGTTCAGAGCTTTGGAGTTCACGGACTATCCAGTTTTTTGTGGGTCTCCTGCGGTGCCTGTTAAATCGCGCTATTCAATATCTGAAGATATTCAAGTTTTTGAACTGAAGTGTTGTTCTATTATTTTCTCACCATCCGGCAAAAAGAGCAAGATGAAAGGTTTCCCAGACGTACTTTTTTTATTAATGGTCAACCGATCTCTGCAATAGTACTCAAGATAACTGGAGATGCCTAGAAGGTCACATTGCAATCGGTCTAAAAATCAGCTGCCTCTGTTTCCAACCTTCGCTACTCGATTCATAGAGTGCTCATTAGTCTTGTCAGCGCTTTCAGGATTCCGATTCTTCTTACACAAGATGTATATCAAAATCAAGTTACATTGTATGTAAGAAGACGTAATGTTTCTTTCGACAACAGCTACTTGTTAATAAAATGTTTACATCATGGTGTAGAAAGGATGGCCTAGCAGCCATGTTGATGATTTCCGGGTTCCCTATCTTGGGAGCAGACCGGAACTTCCTCCTTGCTTCCATCTCCGCGTTATGAATTTATTGACTAAAGTTGTCTAAAATTTACGCCCTCTTACTACGTGCATCTGTTTCAAGTTGTAAGGAATACGACAGAAGTTGTACAGGAAGTTTCATGTTAAAGGTATTCGTGTAAATGAGTTTCTGAACAATATCTTGCATTTTTCCTACTTGACGGCTAAGTGAAATTGACCAATGTTTAACGAAACACATATAAAGCAAGACAAGTACATATTTTGTTAATGCAGAGCTAACTTAGAGGGTGAAAGAGGCAATGGACACAATTCCAGGAATTTTTATTTCTGTTTTCCCTCCAGCGACATCCTCATTCCATTACTCCCCTATAGCTCACTGCAATTCCCGTCCAGAAATCCGCTTACGTATGTGCCCCTTCCAACCTTTTTTTTTTTTTTTTTTTTTATGTGTGTAAGAGAGTAGGTGGCTCATTTTTAACTCTGCTATCGCGATACACCTTGGAGAGTGCGGCGGAGAGAGCATCTAGTACAACTCACTTATTGAGCATTTGATGTACTCCATCCCCATTACTTTTCTATCAACATGTTTCCTTTATCAGGGATCTTGCAATTTCATTATGTATGCCTTTGTTTCCATTCTAGGACAGTGCGCAGCAGGTTTTCTCTGTTTTCCTAATCATTTCATTAAATTTTTTTCGCTAAAATCGATCAAACTGGCTTCGAATTAAATTATATCATACAAAATCTCTTGTTTCGCTCGTTAATTCCGGGAACTTGCTAAATCCATCGTACGGGCTCGTTATAAGCGAGTTCTACTCTAGTTAATATACGACACAAATATTCATGTAGATAAATAATACATTTTATCACGCAACGAGTATGCCCTACTTGAATACCTTACAGCCCTTCCGAAGTCTATTTCAAAACTCGCTGTTTGATGTGTCCTTCCTACCATAAATAATTAATCAGAAACCTCTTTTTAAGTAAATAATGGAGTAGGCTTTCTTTAGTCTACTACCTGTTGCTCTCTCACACATAAAAAACCTTGTGTGCTGTATCTGATTGGACATACCGTAGAAGTCGATCCTAATATGCAGGTCTCCTGGTAAGGACCTTAAGGATTTCAAGAGAGATGTGATTTCCCCGTTTAATCCCTTTTGAGCCTTCCGAATACTAAGGATTTCGAGAGAGATGTGATTTTCCCCGTTTGGAATTTCCGAATACTAAGTATTTCGAGAGAAATGTGCTTTTCCCCGTTTGAACTTTCAGAATACTAAGGATTTCGAAAGAGATGTGATTTTCCCCGTTTAACACCATTTGAACCTTCTAGACCTTAAAGATTTCGAGAGAGAGGTGATTTCATCGTTTAACAACGTTTGAACCTTCCGAAAGCGAGGCTAAATGATACATTTTAAAGGATACGAATTACGAATGCTACTACCTTTGAAAATGGTCTAGGATAACAAGGAAACTAAACCAAACAGATAGACAAAGCGTGAAAGGAAACCCTTCAGGAAAGCAAGAGAAAGGATCACTTGTAGCTCTTGCCACGGAAAATTATAGCTGTACTCCACTAAACTACATACCATTGCGTAATTCTCAGAGTGAATGGTCCCTCATGCTGGATCAATGGCAGAGAGTTCTCTGGATGAAGAATCGTCATAAACTGAAGTGCCAAAAGTCATGGGATAGCAGTATGCAAATTTTTAACTGGCGCCGCCGTCGTATAAAGGCTTCGAGCACGCCACGATTTTTATCAGTTGCGAGGTGTAATCTCGTGAGTAAGGTTGAACAACTGCCAGTAATATTATGGCAAGCCGACGTGAATCATCGGAGTTTGAACGAGGCATGGTAGTGGGAGCCAGACGGATGGGACATTCACTTTCCGAAGTTGTGTGAACAATCAACATTTCTCGATCCACGGTGTCACGTGTGTACCGAGAACACCTCGTGGAAGGCATTACCACCCACCGTGGACAGCGCAGTGCCCGACCACGGGTGCTGAATAACCGTGACCAGCGGCGTCTGACCAGAACTGTCCATGCTAACAGACAAGAAACACTGGTTCAAATACCATCCTCATTCAAGTCAGGAGGTCAGAATGGTAACAGTAGACCCACCAGAGTGCCACACCACGACATCGAACACAGCGCCCCACCTGGGCTCGTGAACACGGTAATTTGACCCTGGAAGACTAGCAACATGTGGCGTGGTCCAATGGGCCACACTAGCAGTTGTTACGAGCTGATGATAGGGTTCTAGTTAGGCACAGACCCCATGAGTCTATGGACCCAAGCTGTCAACAAGGCACTGTGCAAGCTGGTGGTAGCTCCATACATGTGTGGGGTGTCTTTACGTGGCTCAGTTTGAGTCCTCTGGTCCTCGTAAAAACGTCATTAACCGGCAATCCCTTTGTTGCTCTGCTGGGTGACCATTTGTAGCCCTTCATAGACTTCATGTACCCCAAAAACTATGGGATTTTCCAGGCGGATAATGCACTATGTTATTGGGCCCAAGTTGTCCAAAATTGGTTCGAGGAGCAAGTTCCAACGGATGGTGTTGTCATCACGTTGGCATAACATGAACCCAATAGAGCACTTATGAGACGTGGTGGAAACTGCCGTCCATAGTTACTTTGTATTTGCACCTACAAATACCAAGTAACTATGGACGGCATGGCTCAACATCACTCCAAAAGACTTACGGCCACTTATGGAATCGATACTACGTCGAGTTGCTGCACTTCGCCGGGCCAGAGGATGTCATAAACGATACTAGGTATGTATCCCATGACTTTTTCCACTTCAGTGTATAAGTTGTACTGACTGTATGTTTCATGGCGAATGCCACATTGTCTCATACACATAGCGAAGTTTGTAGGAGGAAATGTAATAGACTGGAGCTTTTTTCATAGAACGAACCAGGCTCCTCATGATACCAAAAACCTCAATTCCGAATTTCCATCGATAATCAAAATAATTTTATTCTTTTCGCTTTGGCAATATTTTAGAAGTAGTCCGCGCATTTCTTTAACAGAGTAATGGTCCCTACCATAATGCAGCAACTGTGAACACAGGATTTGAAGGAAATGGTGTTCTACTTTAGACTAGCTTTTCCTAAACCCACATCTGAACTCCATCCACTAACTTTGAGATAGAGTGAATTAAGACGGTGTACTCAAGATGGACAATACTGGGTCAGTTGGAACCGCAGCTGATTGATTGGGAATTGGCGTTCCCAGATTCCAAACTGACTGTGCAGCCTATCTGTCAGTCCTAGCGCTCTATAATAAAACATGGATCTTGCGTCAAAAATTCTAATATTCACACAAACTGAAAGTGGGATATAATGGGAATAAATAAATATTAACTTTTTTATTGGAGGTCAAGCCATTAGTAATATAGTATATGCCGATGACACCACTCTTTAGGCAGAAACTAGAGAAGACTTAGAGGACCACATCAAGCAAGTAAACGTGGAGAGTGTGAAATAAGGTTTAATGTTAAATATTAAGAAGACACAAGTTAGACAGAAATCAAGTAAACTTCCAACCTTACAGACTGACGGGGAGGAAGTGAAGGTCGTGGACAGTTTTATTCTCTTGGGCTCCGAAATAGATAACGAGGAGCAGTGTGCTGGAGAAATAAGGGGAGGAGATTAATCCTAGGGGAAAATTAGAGAAAATTATGAAGGATAAAGGCACATCAATGACACCAAAGATCAGAATTGTTAAATTAATGGTCTTTCCTATGGCAATATATGGTTGTAAAAGCTGTATATTTTGAGGAAGAGTGAGGGTAAGAAGGTAGATGCTTTTGAATTATGAACCTGGATACCACTACTTAGAATTCCATGGACTGCAAGAAGAACTAATCAATCAGTACTTGTGCTGCGCCCTTAAGACAATGATCTGTAAGCAAAAACTCGCACATTTTGGAATGTGATGCGTGCCAATGATGGGTTGATGATCATGCTTGGCAAGGTTGGAGGAAACAGAAGAAGAGGAAGACGAAGAACAAGATGTCTGGATGGAATCAAAGACGCTTATAGAATGACGACAGAAGAGTTGCGAGATCTTGCTGAGAAACATATCGAGATGGTGGATTTTTGTTCATACAGTCACCAAGAGTCGAGCACGACTAGATGGGACTTAAAAACAATAGCAGCAAACTGTTTTTACCATCATGCCATCAAATGTGTTCTCAGATGGATGGGAACTGTTGTTCAGTAAGTGGGCGCATCCGATGAAGGTTATTCATTTAAGAGACGACTTTTCTGTAACAGGACTGGTGCTCGAAATTTGTTGATATAGTGCATATTAGTCAAATTCCTACCGAAACTTACTACCTCTACCTGTAAATGGACGTCAATAGACGAATTCCTGCAGCTTACGAACTTCTGCTACTCGTACTATGCATAAAAATTAAACTGCAGGCATTAAAGAGTTAACGTCGTACAAATGTCCTAATTTTGGCACTGCATATATTAAAGGGATAAAGCGATTCATAATGACTTCTAAAACGAAAGTTCAGACGATATAGGAAATATGTGCAAGTCTCGGCAGAGGTTTGGCTTTTCTTCGGCAGGTGCGACACTCAAAATTAACGATCAACTCCCCCCCTCCATTAGAAATTCCGCGTGCGTGTGAGAAGCAGATTTGAAACACACTTGCGCCACAATAGGTACATCGTCCTCGTGAACATTCGCTGCTCTTTTTATTTTAGCGATATATAAGCACACAATGACACAACGTGTGTGTTGAGGCCAGCCGCACTTGCAGGAAATCAGAAACAGAGTTCAACGCACCGATGCTGTCCGGCATATTTATTTATTTATTTATTGCTAAGAGTGCGCCATGGTAGACGTTGAGGGAAAATACCCTGTCTGCTTTCGGGATCCTCTTCCTGTCTGCTGACTGCAGTTTCACGTTATGAAGTGAATTAATTAATTATGACCGCAATAGGAGAAAGTGATGATGCTTAAAATCAGATGTTGCATAAAATAAGAAAAGATTCGCAGCTGCGATCGCTATGCTACGTCGTGCTTTACTTTTCTGTCATGTGACAGCATCGCATCGTACAACGTTTTGAAACGTCTACTAACTGATGTTAATCTGGCAGAGCTCGCGTTTGGTTTTGTTACATTAATGGTCGCGCCGGGACTGACGGAAACATTTTCATTATCAATGTAATTAATTGATTTGATGAATTGTTTCAATAATAAAGCCATTGCAGTAGTACTTCTCAATAAGGGACATCCGTGCGAACGGAAGTTTCGTCCCCTAAATAGAGGTGTTCCTTACTAGGAGGTTCCTAACGAAATACGTATTAAATAAATACATAATAGACATTTCATTTTAATAAGGAATATAAATTTTATAAGTAAATGACAGTAAATCTTAAATACGATAAACATATAAAATGCAGATGTATGAAACAGAAATACGGTACATGTATAAAAGTACATGTGTAATACGTATTTATTTATTTGAAATATTCCGACATAAGGGTTTGTTTTGAAGCTTTCAATTTGCAGGAAATTTTCTTCACACACACACAGGCACACATAATAAGAATAAATTATCAACGTTTATTCACAATTAAAAGCTTTATTAGCATCGATTATAGTTTCGCAGAGCTTCTGGCTCAGCGAAACAATAGTCGATGCTAATAAAGCTTTTAATTGTGAATAAACGTTGATAAAAATAATTCATTCTTAATCAACATCACAAGTGTGTGGTCTTGAATCATATACACACATAATAGTTTATAATCATCATCATTAATTAATAATCATTATCAATCAGCTGCTGGATAAAAGTCTCCCCAAGTTTCGTCCACAACTTTCCGTTTTGAGCCTGTCTCCGCCGGCATACTTTCGAATTTCATCCATCAGTCTCCCACGTGGTCTTCTTCTGGGCCTTTTTCTGTCCCTTGGAATCCAGTCCAAAATTTCGGTTGTCCATCGCTGGTCCATTCTTCTGGCAACATGTCCCGCCCATTGCCAGTTCAGGTATTTTACTCTGATCATGATGTCTTCCACTCTTGTCATTTTCCTTATCCACGAGTTCCTCATCTTATCTTTCCTGAATACACCAAGCATGCATCTCTCCATGCTTCTTTGCGTTGAAGAGTTTAGGAGATATGGTGTCACTTTGTCTCACTCACTTTCCAATTTTTTATTGGTGCTGTATTCTCAAATAGCCGAACTTTTACACTCGTGTTTTCATAGATGTTATTAATAATACTAATATATATCATCTTATCAATAATACGCAGGATTTTAAAGCCATTCTAACTGCTGATGTTTTCACGAAATCAAAGGCCTTTTCATAATCAATACAAGCCATGCACAATGGAAGTTCATATTCCCTCGTTGTTTCAAGTAGTTCTTTCAGTACATGGATATGATCTACGGTGCTGTAGCCACTCCTGAATCCAGCTTGTTCTCTCGGTTGAGCCATGTCTAATGTTACCTTCAAGCGATGCGAAGAACCTTAGTGGAGATTTCATAAACCTTTGAAAGGAGGCTGATGGGCCTGTATAGTTCCTGAGATCCTCAGTGTCACCTTTTTATATAGCAGGATCATTGTGGCATTGTCCCAATCCTCAGGAATCGTCCCTTCATTGAGGCATCTAGTAAAAACTAGGGCGAGTGTAGTTTCTATTTCCCTGCTTGCTTCTTGTGCAATGCCCGCGGTAATTTCATCATCTCCTGGAGCTCTTCCCCGTTTCATGTTCTTAATTGCATATGCAACTTCTGCCGGGACGACTGGAGAAAATTTGGTGCTGGTACCTTTCTTAATGGCTGGAATAGGTGTATCATCCCTTTCATATTGTTTTGTGCAGAAATCTTTCACTCTTGTCAAAATTTCACCTCTGTTTCTTGTTACAGAACTATCTTCTTTTCTCTGAACCATAATCTGATTTCTTCCCTTACTGAGATGTCCCTTTGCTTTCTTCAGGCTTTGATTATTTGCAGTTGCTTTTTTCATCAGTTTACAATTGAATTTCTTTATGTCTTCAGTGGCATTTTCCCGAATTGTCTTACATAACGCTATATTTTCTACTTTGGAAGTTAAATTTTCTTTATTTGTCCTCATCTCCTTTCTCTTTTGCATTAGCAGTTTTGTTTTTCCTGATATGTTCTTCATATGCAACTTGTTCTTAGTACCCCACTATTTTTGTTGCTGTTTCCATAAGAGCCTTGGTAAGTTCAGAAATGTTCACTTCTTCCGATGTGGGAGCAGAGAATCGGTTTCTCAGTTCAAACTTGAAGGCATTATGATGATTTTTCAGGTTGGCCATGCCAGTACATTTTGTTCGATTTATGAGCTTACCACGTTCCAGTTTAGCGTTGAGGTGCATCTTATATCTCACCATTCTGTGGTCAGTACCTGCGCTGAACCTGTTTAGTACACTGCAGTCTTCGATGACGAATTTCTTGTTGCACATAATAAAATCAATTTCACATGTCGTCCCATTGTGATGTCTCCATGTTCATTTCGTATGTTATGTTGCTTTTTCTTGAAAAAGAAGTTCATGATGAAAACCGTTTCTGCCTCTGCAAACTCTACAAGATTGTTCCCATGCTGGTTTGTTAACACAAACCAAACCACGTATGACCGAATTTACCTACCGTAGTTTATTTCTGATGCTGTTACCCCATCTTCCCATTGAAATCTCCCATAATGATCTTCAAGTGTTGCTTGCCTTTGTTTTTTAGATGCCGAATTTCCTCGTAAAATTCTTCAATTTCTTCCTCAGGATGACTTGTGGTGGGTGCGTAAGCTTGAATAATCTGAGTCTGGTATCTTTTTGAAAGTTGAATAACGAGTCGCGCACCTCTGTCCTAGAAACTTTTAACTTCTATAACTTTATCCTTCAGTTTCTTGTTTTTTATAAATCCAACACCAGTAGTTCCAGCAGTATCTGCCCTACGATAGTATTATAACGAAGCGAATTTCTCCGTCATTTTTATCCGCGCCAGGATTCGAACCCGGGTCCACTCATTCCGGAATAAATTGCTCTACCAATTGAGCTACGCGGACGTTTATTCTGATTCCTATCTGCCTTTATGTCGTGTGCGTCCTGCTGGCAGGTACGTCACATCTCCTGGTATACGTTACATCATCTCCCCCTTATTTTGTTTTTTTTTCGAAGTGCTGCTCTTATTTTTCCTATCTCGCGGTGTAGAAATAACATCACACCATTGCGAGATTGTGAACGGTCGGGTCATCCGGATAGTTCGGGCGCCATTATAACGAAGCGAATTTCTCCGTCATTTCTGTCCACGCCAGGATTCGAACCCGGATCCCCTCATTCCGGAATAAGTCACTCTACCAGTTGAGCTACGCGGACATTTTATTCTGATTCCTATCTGCCTTTATGTCGTGTGCGTCCTGCTGGTAGGTACGTCACATCTCCTGGTATACGTTACAGTATAAGAAATCCACTTTTCAGTTCAATGAGATTTTCCCCTCTTCTTACCTTACTTAGCTCTACGATGTTCCAATTGATTCTTTGTAGTTCCTCCGCGAGTTCAAAGGGCCTTGAATCAGAAGATAAAAATCGTTCATTGAACGTAGCCAAGGTAAACATCAGATGGCAACCTAGTCCTCTCCTCCGGTGATTCTTAGCACCCTCTGCCTTCATGTCGTACTGGCCGCTTCCTTGGCCACGTACGTTCTAGCTGTCGGAGACTGAAGGCCATGCTTTCAGCTTTGAAATCATCTTGGGGAGTTTGGCCATAACTCACCACGCTGGCCAAGCTGGTTGGTAAATGTGTGATAGCATTTTCTCTAATCACGGTGGCATAGTTATACTGCTTTGCGGCGGTCGTCAGAGCCCTTTTAATGGGAACAGGATGCACTATGAGAAGACGAAGTTGACATTTCTCAAGGAGAGGCTATGATATGTTTGCGCATTACGTTACCTTGAATCCCAATAGTTTATATATAAGGTGTACTAATTAAATTGGGCCCTTCACTGTCACCGACGTTTAAAAAAAAACTCATGCAGCTGCCCGGCGTATTTTAAGACTACCTTAAAGTTTTTCCTCCTCTTCTTTCCATCACTTTCCGGATCCTGCAAGCACTTATCTGTTATGCCTTCATTATCAACTACAGGAATAAAATCTCTGATATCTTCATTAATATAATCGCTACACAGCTGTTCATCGATCGCAATACATTCTTCTATTGCGACATTACTGCCACTGTCTTTGAGAAGTGCAAACAATTCTGTATTTTCTTCAGTGTACTCACTCAGTTCACTTACACTGGAAATTAAATAATGAAGCCTGCCTTCTTAAAAGACTGTTGACCACAACTTAGAGGTATAGATTTAACAGACGTAGTTATCTACTGCATTGCATTCAATGCATTAACAGACAGAAGCGTAACTACGGAGGGGCAGGTGGGGCAGCCACCCCGGGGGCATGTGGGACAGACCCCCCCTTCCGGGCGCAGCTCAACAGACGGCGCAAAACTCACTGCTTACAATCTGGTTAAAATTGGAGTTGAAGATCTTGCACCAGTTCGTGATACATATTTCTCGGGCCATACTTCCTCATTTGTTCATTTAAAAGCTGCTTATAACAATTTTTCGCCAATTTCGGTAGCCTTCAGAGCTTAAAATTCACACTTCTTCCTCAAAATATTCAGGGGATGCTAATTGTTCACGATTAGAAGTGAAGGAGCAGTGGGGTTATTCTATCATAACTACAGCTGCAAGCCACGACTGCCAGGTGCATTCGGCTCGTTTGATGTGGAATCGAAGGTCCTAACCAGTCAGAAAAAGCTGTACAAACGGTCATAATTTTGTTGTTTTTCTTTTTGTTTGTTTAGGGATATAATGACCTCTGTGAGAAACTCGTTGAGCTAAAAGCCTGTCCCTAATTTAGAGCGACTGGCTCCAGTGAAGAGAAAGAGTCACTGCCGTATAGGGGCAAACACATTATCCATTCTTCAAAAACAGCGCATGTTTAGAAGCTAGGACCCGGTAGCACTCGACCACCGGGACGGCACAGTTTGATTGTTTCTCTCACATAAAGGTGCCATTGGGGTATGTCGTTAATTTTGTTTTGTAGGTTTTCATGCGACTGGGTGCGGGTTTGAAACCCGTATGACTTTGTCTCTCACGAAACTGGTTGTTTCTCTTTCCCGGAATTATGGGGTCCTAAATAAGGACCGAGCGACTGCATGTATCCCTTGGAGTTGCTCGCGGTGGTCGTTGAATTTGGAAACAAAAAAATGGCAGATAGGGGCGCAACATTTTGGGGTTTGACCGGGGTGCAGAAATGTCTAGCTACGCCTCTGTTGACAGACTTGGCAAGTTGTTTGCGGTTTTTACCAAAAGAACTATCAGAAAGAATATACTGCATAAACAGTTTTCTCTAAGCAATATTCGAATTTCTTATGACACCTTGGTCCATAGCCTGCAATGCTGGTGTTGTATAAGTTATAGAGATCACCAATATCACAGATTTTAATTTTAAATTTCTGATTTTTGAGTGGAACAATTTCTTTTAAAGAAATGTCTGGTTTTTATAAGTGTCCCTGAAATAGAGTTTCCCTTATTCGGAGGTAAATACATTAGGATCCCTATACTAAGGGGCTGGGGCACTAGGAGAATTGCCCCTTAAATGGAGGTCTTCCTTATTTGGAGGTGTCCCTTAAAGGAGGTAGCATTGTTTGGGTATTTTTAAATATTTTTAATACAAATCTTGAATACTTGCTGCGTTATGATCAAGGTAATTAAAACATACATGATGAAACTTCACATGCATTTGCAGAGTTATACTAAAAAGGATGAGGCGAGCTGTAGCAGCATTTTCTCACTAAACTAAAAGTAGCACGGTAGACAGGCAAAATGTTACTTACAAACTGGCTTATTTTAATGTGTGTTTTAGTTGCTTTTAGTGGGTTTTCTGAAACAGTTCTTACATAGAGGTGAAATGCGTTCCAGACACAATAAGTTACAGCATTTATTGCAATAGTACTGAGTTTTTCAATCTTTCCCGTAGCATTCTCAGGATTTCCCACGTTTTCCACCATCTTTTTAGATGCAAAAACAGTGTTAAGAATACATAAAACAGAACTTACCTGCAAACAAAAAAGGTAACACGAATACTTACACTGGGTCTACAAGACCCGAACCACGTTCTACACTCGAGACTCACGAAGAAATAGTGCCGGCAGCTACACAACTTGAAATGGTGCACACACCTACGAAGATACTAAAAAGGTCACCTCTTTAAGACATTGCGATCTGTGTTAAAAATTAAAAACTGAAAGGGTTGGGTCTCACAGAACCGCCTCGAACTCTGCCGGGTTAGTGGAACAAGAACAAAACACACGAAGAGGTTTGACTTTTCACTGAGAAAACTGGACAATTATACTAGTACAATCAATAAATATTATTGGCAATATCTTTGCTCTATGAACAATGTTAAAAAAATAAGCTTTCGTTTGTTTGTGTGTGTGTGTGTGTGTGTGTGTGTGTGTGTGATATCTTGGCAGGTACGAACGCTCGAACCACTAAATATCCGCCGTGCGTCGGATGGGCACGTTAAGTCATCGGGCCCCGGGTAACCCCCCCCCCCCCGGCATAAAATAAGGGCCTCTTCCTCCCCCTTTCTACCTCGCTTTCGTGTCACTTTCCTATCGGGCACTCTAGCCGAAATCTTCTAGCTTCCTATTTCTAAAGGTTGTTCAAGACCTGGAGTCAGACACTCTCTTCCTAAAATCCTGTACTTATGATCTGATCAGATATAAGTGCATTTAAAGTGTCATGTTGCAAAATTTCTTTCAGGGTGACGACGAAACGAGCAGCCTAAGGGACTTCGAAAGAAGTCTAGTTGTTGGTGACCGGCTAGTTGGTGCCTACGTGACAACAGTCACGGGGTATCGAGAACTACTGTGTCTAACGTCATAACACCATACCGTGTTCGTGGCAAAAACTCGTCTGCGAAACACAAGAGCGGCCGGAAAACGACTCTGACTGACAGAGACAGAAGAGGCTTAAAGAGGATTGTTACCCGTAAAAAGGTGACCACGGTGGCGAAAATTAGTGCGGAGCTCAAGCTGCATCTCCAGACCCCAGTGTCAACGAAAACAGTGAGCAGGGAACTGCATGAACAACATATTCATGGCAGACTTGCTATTGCAAAATCTCTGGTGATCCTGGTGAATGCACAACGGTGAGGCAGTGGTGCCCAGAGCTGCTATTGAAAAACCTCTGGTGATCCTGGTGAATGCACAACGGCGAGGCAGTGGTGTCCAGAGCATACAACATGGACTGTCGATGCATGGAAGCGCGCAATGTGGTCGGATGAATCCACATTCACACTATTCCCCACCGCAGGACGTGTTTCCGTGTGGAGAACACCGTCAGAAGCGTACAACCCAGACTGTCTGCTCCCAACAGTGCAGGACGGGGGTGGTTCTGTCATGCTCCGGGCAGTCATGTCGTGCTTTTCAGCAGGTCTCCTGATCACCTTGAAAGGACGGATGACTGACAGGGCGTGTGAAACCATTTTGGCCGACCAATTTCATCCAATGCCTCAGGCATTGTTTCCTGCACGATATGCCATCTATCAGAATGATAACGCCCCAATTAAGAGCTCGGAATGTCCAATCATGGTTTGAGGCTTTCCCAATCACTATCTTCCTTGGCTTTCCCAATCACCAGATTTAAACATCATCGAGCTACTGTGGTCTGTATTGGAAAACAGAGTAAGATCCAGTTATCCACCTCTAGCATCTCTCAAGGACCTGGAGCAGTTTCTGCATGAAGAATGGTGTAACATCCCATTAACCACCATCCAGGTTTTGTGTACGTCCATTTCATGGAGGATTCGGGCGGTTTTGAATGCCAAAGGTAGGCCGACACCCTATTTAGTACGTAACACCTTCTTTTCCTAGGTGTTCACGTTAATCTCTCCAACCCTATATATCTCCTCTTGAGAAAGTGCTGAAACGGAATCATAGGTTTAAGACCCGGTCAGCCTGCAAACCATGCTTGAAGTATCTCGCTGAAGACAAAGGAATTCGGATTATTTCCAGACGATTTATAGAACGAACATCACAATTCTTTTTCGAAGCGAAGAAGGAATCCTCATTAATTCCAGACGATGTGTGGAAAGAACATCAGGTATTTTTCGAAGAACCTGAAGGCCAGCAGATCCATTTCCACAATCGCGCACCAATGTGAAAACACAAATTGTGGGTGGCGAGGATCATTATGCTCCGGAGTCGAATGCTTTCCCAATTAAGATCATCGACGGAATTTGTCGTTGCAACTTTGCCGTCTTCACATGTGCATCACCTCTGAGGTGATGCACAAACCAAATGTGAATATCACGTGTGGAAAAATGAGGTCATTAGAGAGGATGACTCGGGGCACGGACAGTGAGCAGCGTCATGTACAACCAGAGGTTTCTGCATTGGGGAAGTTGTTAGAATCGATGCCTAGAGCTTTTACTACTTGTAACGTTTTACCGCTTGTGAGAACTGATTCTTTAAATACCCTTTTAACTGGGTCGCCCGGAATATCTGTGTTACGCCATATTTCTCACACCGAGTCTCTGCCGCGACTCGGTGTTGCTTTTAGTATTTGCTTAATCATGGAGTTTATGCGTATTCCCGGCCCAAAATAGTATATACACTGTTACAGGGAGCAAATGTTCATATCTCTGATTGTAAAAGTCCGATTTGAAAAATTCTTTTAACACCGGATAACTTTCTCTTCACGGAATGTTTTGCATATACTCTTGAATTTTGTTTTTTATTTCTTTTTTTGCATAATTCAAGGAGTGTTATTCTCTATTTCTGTTTGCAAATTTATTACGCTTCCAGAAATCCTATTGAAAATTCTTAATTTTTGTACTACATTCCTTTCGCGATTCTAAAGGTTGCGATCATACTCTTTAAAAAAAAGGCACAGCTTCCAAGCTAGAGTACATATAAAAAATACTTTCTCGCTATCTAAGCTTCTAGGTGCCGCTTTGAAAAATTATTTCCCCATCTTATAGCATTTGCTATAAAGAATTTTTGGCCCATGTTTTCTTCTTTTTCATAGTTTACGGTTCTCCTGTCATGAAACGCCAGCGATCATATTTATTTGAAAGCCTATCTCCGTTTCTAAATATCATTTAGAAAAATCCTTTTTTGAATACCCTTCACTGTGAAGAATATTTTGTCCTAATTCTCTTCTGAAGAAATGCACAGGTCTCTCGCTAGGGGGCACTAAGTTATATTGCGTTTTATTCCATATTTCTTCTTCTAACTGTTTAATTTGAAAAATTACTTCATCCTAAAATATTTTCCACTATCAGTAGCATTTTGCGATTTTTCGTAGCACATACACTATTTGCAGAAAAATACAAAAAACTGGGTGTCCAGGACACACCCGCAGGTTTTATTTACGTGGATACGTGTTTGACAGTAAGGGGTTTGAGGTAGAAGTTGGTTGATAAATGAAAGGGGAATGCAGTTAGACTATAATTTTATTTATTAAAGGGCAATTATATGAGAAGTAACAAACATATGGCATACAATTCACATCTATGTTTCGTACAAAGGTTAAGTCAATGCAAGTATTGCCTAAGCTAGGTAGTTGGTGGAAAATTCATATGTCAAGCCGAAATTTTCTTTCATGAACTTGAGTAAGTTGGTGTTTTGTTGCACATCAATGTTGAGGCCACCAGTCAGAATGATAGGCAAAAAAATCATACCAAGTGGGTATCCAGTACCATACTTGGTATGATTTTCTTGATGTTTTCAGTGTAATCGCGTAGCATCCGGAACCTGAAGACCTCTAGTGATGTTTGTGAAACGTTGGGATGAATGTAAACCGAACCAAGTATGAAGCGAGTTTGAGCAGACACTGTCATATCAACTAGACAGAAGTCACCCACACAGTCATCTTCAATTCTCAATCAGTTGTTGACTGAGACATTTACGGGTTGGCAATCTGTTAGACTACTGATGTTTCTGCAAATGACAACTCCCCCCCCCCTCTCCCAGTTCGTTTTGTGGGCGAAGTAGTACGTTTGGAAGTGGGTGGCTTGTGTTGGGCTATTGCCCTATTTCTTTTCGCCTTCAATTGGAAATAGGGCAAATGTGTGGGAATAGAATCATCCATCCAAGTTTCACTCACGGATAAGTAGTCCATTTGTTCACACGCACGAGCTGTAGAAGTGTTTGGTTGTGGCTGCACGCGTCGCCGCTTCGGCTTTCTTCTTCTGTCTATAATCCCTACATCGCTCTGCATGCATTTGTCGTTTGGAGCTGATTCGATTCCTTTTGAGTTCTTCTTTCTTCTGTTATACGTTTGTAGTATTTTGAGTCGGACTTTTGCTTCAAATATTTAGACATTTTGATTTTCTCACACATATTTTTTCGTTTATCACTTATAACTTATAAATTACTTATTAAATGTTTATGAATTATTGGTTTTTAGATAGATCTCATCCAGACGAATCGTTTAAGACCAATATCACGATCCTACCTCTACTTAATCTCGAGTTATACTGATTTCAATGTGCTTGATCCAGCGTATTCGACCCCAAAATGGTGGACGTCCTCCCCTCTCCCCGCGCATGACCTTGAAGTTTATATTTTTAGAATCACTGGTTTTTGCTCTTTTTTATGTCAGTTATTAGATTTTAGCTATTTGTTATAATTTAGAAATTATAAGTATTTGATCAATCGTAAGAAATTATGTCGGTTAAGTTTTTCTAGAGAGTAGTACCCCATGGTATCGATTTTAAAGACGTATCCACGTCAAAAAACAAAAAAACGAAGCACCCAGAAGGATTCAACCAATCGAAATGAAAATTGGTACGTGCGGTGAACATGTACAGTAAAGGAAGTAATTGTAATTCCAGAGCAGCTGATCCATTTATGCGGGTAAAACAACTACACGAGTGGAAGGAGTCAGTACGTTGTAGCGCCACCTCTGGTTTGGATACAAGTGGTTACCCGGAGTGGCGTAGATGCATCCAGTTCACGGATACTGTCCTAAGGTAATAAATAGCATGCCAGACAGTGTCCAAATTGCGGGCCAGCTCGCCGGTATTCTAGGATGGGCATGGGTGGCGGTCCCATAATACGCCAAACATATTCGATCGGTGAGAGGTGAGGCTATCGCGCTGGCCTTGAACGGGTACCAACATTATGGAGGCAGGCCTGTGATAGCTATGAGGTTTGTGGCAGGACATTATCCTGTAGAAAAATTGCTCGGTGATGTTACGACAGGAATGGCGACACAACAGGTCGTAGAATGTCGTCGACGTACCGTTGAGCCGTAAGAATGGTGTGTCCATCTTAGGAAATGGCTCCCAAGACAAACTCTTCCGGTGTGCGCGCCGTGTGCTGTTCAACAGTATAGACAGAATCCATGCGCTGGCCGGCTCGTCTCCAGACAAGTATGGACTGGTTATCTGCGCCAAGTGCAAACCATGACTCATCACTGTAAACAACACGACGCCACTGGACACTATTCCACGTTGATTGGGCCCGGTATCACTGCAACCAGTGCCGGCGATGCTAGCAGGTCAATGGATGGCGGCGGAGTGGCCTCCTCGAATGTAGGCCCCGTGCCACAAGTCGTCTGGCAACAGTCCGGGTGGCCTCTTCCGTACCTGTAAACCACGCAACAGATGCTTGAGAGCGGTCTGGATGGCCACTTCCGTACGTGTAGACAAGGCAACAGGTGCTTGAGAGCGGTCCGGAGGGCCACTTTGGTACCTGTACACAACGCAACAGATGCTTGAGAGCGGTCCGGATGGCCATTTCGGTGCCTGTGCACAACGCAACAGGTGCTTGAGAGCGGTCCGAATGGCCATTTCGGTACGTGTAAACAACGCAACAGGTGCTTGAGAGCTGTCCGGATGGCCACTTCGGTACCTGTAAATAACGCAACAGGTGCTTGAGAGCGGTCCGGATGGCCACTTCGGTACCTGTACACAACGCAACAGATGCTTGAGAGCGGTCCGGATGGCCACTTCGGTACCTGTAAACAACGCAACAGGTGCTTGAGAGCGGTCCGGATGGCCACTTCGGTACCTGTACACAACGCAACAGATGCTTGAGAGCGGTCCGGATGGCCACTTCGGTACCTGTAAACAACGCAACAGGTGCTTGAGAGCGGTCCGGATGGCCACTTCGGTACCTGTAAACAACGCAACAGGTGCTTGAGAGCGGTCCGGATGGCCACTTCGGTACCTGTACACAACGCAACAGATGCTTGAGAGCTATCCGGATGGCCACTTCGGTACCTGTAAACAACGCAACAGATGCTTGAGAGCTGTCCGGATGGCCACTTCGGTACCTGTAGACAACGCCACGGATGCTCGAGACCCAAGTAATCCGCTCTGTTCGGGCGGCCCTCACAATCACTCGATCCACTCGTTCTGTCGTTGTCCTCGACCCCCCCCCCCCCCCGTCCCCGATCCGCTGGGTTGTGCTCTCCTCGATCCATTGGCGCCTACATCGTTCGCCTGCCGCGTTGCTCCGATCCAAATGCTTGGCGATACGGCGAAGTAACCAACAGACCATTCTGTGCCCAATTATACGTCCTCTCTGAAACTAGCTCAACTGCTCGTATTGTGCAGAGATCCAACGTCGAGATAATATCACAGTCTGTGGAGGTTAATACAATCGTCCCTGCGTGCGACCTCGATGCGCGGTTCCCATGTTCATCTGCATATTCGGCCCTGAGGTATTTGTATGCGGAGTTTGATCAGGATCGAACGCTTTCCTGGGGTGCTTCGTTTCCCCCCCTTTTTTTGCAAAGAGTGTATTTTTGTGAGGGTAGGTGTAAGCAGCTTTTATTACATTTCTGTTTGTGGATGTTTCACCGATTGTAAAAATCGCGATGACTTTATGTTCTTTCTTTTAAGTGGCTACATTGTTTATCAACAACACTTCTCAAACTGAGAATCTTAAATAATGCCCCGTTTTTCCACGAAGATCTAAAAAATGCATTCTTATTTTTCCTGACTATTTTCTTTTTCCCAAAATTTACTTGAAGCGTCCTTTTCGTAGTGGAAACGATTCAAGAAATGTGCTCGTTACATCTGAGAATTCGGTGTAATGTTTCTTGTTTCCTGATACTTAAATTTATTTTCACGTAGCTAGAAGACTTTTCAATTAATTAGCTACAGCTATACAAGAACTCCTTTATTTAATAGTTTTCGTTAAAAAACGGGAGCTTAGTTCTGGGGTCCAATACAACAATGAAGGAGATAAACCGACCAATGTAAGTGAACAAAGAACTGAGCAGAAGATTGGAAATTAAACATAAGTAGGTCATCCCAGCGTAAGACTAAACTGCTGCAGGACATGTTCTGCAAAGCTGCTCCGCCCATGTCTCTGTAACCATGACAGCTTAAAAGTAAGATGCACTAATGTTTGTGAAAGTTGCAACGCTGTAACGTATACTCTCGATTCACTTTCCTTTTGATTTTTACTATCTCTGGTTATTTTATTTTTCTATGTAAATTATCTTCTTACTGAACGAGATGGCCGCCCCGGTGGCGCAGTGGTCTAAGCGATGGCCTCTGATCATTCGTCCGAACGGGGTCCGGGTTCGAATCCCGGTGAGGCATGGATGTTGTGTTTGTCTTACGGCACTGGCTCTCTCCCTTCCCTGGAACCAGTGACCCTAAATTAGGGACGGGCGACTGCTTATGGCCCATTGAGTTGCTCACGGTGGTCGTTAAACCTACAATCAAAAAAAAAAAAAAAAACTGAACGAGATGTTATTTCTCCCGCTGAATGAGATGTGGCAATGAGTGTAAGTCATGACGTGGTGGTAGCCAGTATAAATAGGCGCGTTCAACGATACTTGGAGAGAGCTTTTTGTTGATGTGTGTAGGGAAGAGAGCTTTTTGTTGATGTGTGTAGAGAGAGCTTTTTGTTGATGTGTGTAGGGAAGAGAGCTTTTGTTGATGTGTGTAGAGAGAGCTTTTTGTTGATGTGTGTAGGGAAGAGAGCTGTTTGTTGATGTGTGTAGAGAGAGCTTTTTGTTGATGTGTGTAGGGAAGAGAGCTTTTGTTGATGTGTGTAGAGAGAGCATTTTGTTGATGTGTGTAGGGAAGAGAGCTGTTTGTTGATGTGTGTAGGGAAAGAGAGCTTTTTGTTGATGTGTGTAGGGAAGAGAGCTTTTTGTTGATGTGTGTAGAGAGAGCTTTTGTTGATGTGTGTAGGGAAGAGAGCTTTTGTTGATGTGTGTAGAGAGAGCATTTTGTTGATGTGTGTAGGGAAGAGAGCTGTTTGTTGATGTGTGTAGAGAGAGCTTTTTGTTGATGTGTGTAGGGAAGAGAGCTTTTTGTTGATGTGTGTAGGGAAGAGAGCTTTTGTTGATGTGTGTAGGGAAGAGAGCTTTTTGTTGATGTGTGTAGAGAGAGTCTTTTGTTGATGTGTGTAGGGAAGAGAGCTTTTGTTGATGTGTGTAGAGAGAGCTTTTTGTTGATGTGTGTAGAGAGAGCTTTTTGTTGATGTGTGTAGGGAAGAGAGCTGTTTGTTGATGTGTGTAGAGAGAGCTTTTTGTTGATGTGTGTAGGGAAGAGAGCTTTTTGTTGATGTGTGTAGGGAAGAGAGCTTTTTGTTGATGTGTATAGGGAAGAGAGCTTTTTGTTGATGTGTGTAGAGAGAGCTTTTTGTTGATGTGTGTAGGGAAGAGAGCTGTTTGTTGATGTGTGTAGGGAAGAGAGCTTTTTGTTGATGTGTGTAGAGAGAGCTTTTGTTGATGTGTGTAGGGAAGAGAGCTTTTTGTTGATGTGTGTAGGGAAGAGAGCTTTTGTTGATGTGTATAGGGAAGAGAGCTTTTTGTTGATGTGTGTAGAGAGAGCTTTTTGTTGATGTGTGTAGGGAAGAGAGCTTTTTGTTGATGTGTATAGGGAAGAGAGCTTTTTGTTGATGTGTGTAGAGAGAGCTTTTTGTTGATGTGTGTAGGGAAGAGAGCTGTTTGTTGATGTGTGTAGGGAAGAGAGCTTTTTGTTGATGTGTGTAGAGAGAAGCTTTTTGTTGATGTGTGTAGGGAGAGCTTTTTGTTGATGTGTGTAGGAAGAGCGTTTGTTGTTGCACGGAGAGAGCGTTGGTTTATGTGAAGGAGAGCGTTTGTTGTTGTACGGGAAGAGCGTTTGGTGCTGTATAAAGAGAGTTCGTTTATGTGAGAGCGAGAAGTCTCAATAATAAAGAATTTGTTGTAAGTACGTTTTTCTCAGTTCATAATTACTGTCAGACCTCTGTCTGGCTGTTAGGTTTATTTCATTTAGTGTTATTAGTAACAACCAGCATAAGACTTTATTCATCTTAATTACTACTACAACATTACTACCAGTTATAAGTTTGTTCATTACTATTACTACACTACTAGCAGGAGACTTTATTCATGATCTTAATTAACTACTAACAACAACCATTTGAATTCACTATTAGAAGCTCAGTACAAGCATTGAATTCATCATACTATTAGCTGAGTAGAAGCTTAGCTTAGCTTAGTAGTAGTGAAAGCTATATTCACGATAATTAGCTTAGTAGCAGAAAAGCGTTATTCATTATAACGCCGTAAAAAAAATCGCGCTATGCAAATGAAATTTACATCACAGATTCCTCCTGTTGTTACAGGAGATAACTGATTAAATTCGTAGAGCTAAACAATATTTTTTTCGCTTCAAAACTCACTATAGTGTGAAGTTACCTCGAGCAACAATAACAACCTCGACACGGCGTGGCATTGAATGGAAGAGGTTTTTGATATCGTCCAGGGGAATAGCTTTCCAGGCTGCTTCTATGCGAGGCAGAGTTCATTTGTGGTGACTGGTGGTGGCGCTCCACGGGCCAGTCGCTTAGCCACCATGTTCAAAATATGTTCGACCGGGGACATATCTGGCGAACGTGCTGGCCAGGAAAGAAACGGCATCTGCCGTACATGAAAGAGGTCTCGGACATTCTGGTCCACATGTAGCCGAGCACTGTCTTGCTGGAATATAGTGCCAAGACAAATCTGAATGAAAGGCATCGCCTCTTCCTCTAAAACATTCCTGATGTAGCGCTGACTGTTAAGCTTCCCTCAATTCGCATCAGGCGAGATTGCCAATTGAGCCCAATGGTGCTCCGAACCATGACGCTTGGTGTTGGGCCGGTATGACGCTGCATGGTGCCGTTCACCACGATGTCTTCGAACACGTATGCGACCATTATGGTGCATCAAGTTGAATCGTGACTCGTCAGAAAACACGACCTGTTGCCAATCAGCGCGCCAATGTCTGTGTTCGAGATCCCATTGCAGGCTGCTGCTGTGGTTAATGGTCAAAGGAGTGCGCAGCAATGGGCGCGACCGGTCTTCTGTTGAGCAGACGCCGACGAACTGTGTTGGAGGACAAAACCTGACCTGTGACAGCACTCCACTGCTTCGCTGACATCGCGGATGTCGCTGGGCGATCGGTCACTGCCATACAGTAGAGGTGTCTGCCATAACGCGCAGTTGTGTGATTTTGCTGTCCGTTTCCTGGATATCTATGCTCCCGAGTCTCATCTGTCCACCGACGCCACTTTCACATCAGTGTACTGGAGTTTAGTCCCGTACCAGTGGCAATTTCAAGGTAGTTAAATCTATCTTTTCTCACAACAATCTTTCCCCGCTCAAAGTCATAATGCGACCTTCTTCGGCGACGGGGACACAAGAAACACCCTTCGGGCTCAGTGTCGGCGCTTCACTGATTACAAGATCTCGTTTGAGTCAGCCGTTTAGATCCAAGACTGGACAGTTCAGAGGGCGTTGCTCCAAAACCGCATGTGCATTTTCACTGACAGTTTAATCATTTGCATGCAGTAGCATGTTGTACATACTAATATTCTGTAAGTTTCATGCATATTCAGCAGTCCTTCATAGTGTTGCAATTTTCACTGCACACAAGACTGCGAATAGAAGTTATTTTGAGTCACTACTATCAATCGCCACAGAATAAATTTGTCTATTAATAAGAACAGTTAACTGAGTCTAATTTAAATTATTTTCTTTATAATGTTAACAACAATAATTTAGATTGAATTTGGTGTTAATCTTTATTGTGCTGCTAATTCTTGCTTACAACTCAATATTGCTTATTTTAGTGCTTTTGTTGCTATTATTAAATTACATTAGAAAACAGTAAAACTATACTAGTGATCCGATTTATTAGCGTAGGAATATACACTATATTGACAAAATGTCACCGGACACCCCTTCAAAAGCTAATGAACAGATCCACTGCGTTGTTAAGATGCGCGGTACAGCTGCAAACGGTATAAAACCAAGAGTGCAGCTGACTGCGACCATATCGCACTGTGAGGTTGAATGAAAATGTCGCGGCGGGAGAGAACTGCCTTTAGAGAGGAAAGATTGTTGGGTGTTATATTAATGGGGTGTCCATAAGAGAAACCGAGAGGCGTTTAAACATACGCAAGTCAACTGTTTTGGATGTACTGAATGAGTAGAAGATACATGGCGTGCCTGAAGCAGCAAAACGTACCGGCAGACCAAAGAAAATCAGTGATAGAGGACGTCGAAGCCTTAGGAGAATCGTTACAGCTAATCGACAGAGTACTGCACAAGACCTCAGTGTACAGGTGAGTAAAAATGCTGGAACCTCGGTATGTACACGTACCATTCGGAAAGAACTTCATTCTATCGGTTACCGTGGTCGTGCGGCTGCTCATAAGCCTTTCATCTCCACTCGGAATACTACTCGTCGTTTTGCATGGTGGAAAGAACATTTATCGTGGACGGTAGATCAATGGAAACGGGTCCAATGGACTGATGAATCCAGATACACGATCCATCCGTCTGATGGCCGTGTGTGGTTATGGCGGCAGCCGGGGGAACGCTATTTACCACAGTGTACTGTTCCTACGGTCAAGTTTGGAGCTGGCAGTGTACTCGTGTAAGCGTGTTTTTCGTGGTATGGTCCCGGCCCATTGGTTATCGTGGTCAAACCTGTTAACCAGCACTTCTACCTCGATATTCTGAATAATTATTCCCTACCAACTCTGTGGCAATACTATGGAACTGAGCCTTGTTGGTACCAGCAGCATAATGCACCGAGCCATAAAGCAAAGACTGTTACGGCGTGGTTTGACAATAATTCCACATCGTGTGTGGACTAGCCAGCACAGAGCCCTGATCTTAATCCCATAGAGCACCTATGGGAGAAATTAGAGCGCCGCATAAGAAGTTTCGAACCAAGGCCTGCTACTAAGCAACAGTTAGCGGCAGCATTATGTACTGAATGGAAGCGCATACCCATCGCTGTGTTCTAAAACCTTGTCGAAAGCATGTCTCGAAGGGTCAGTGCATGCATTAAGGCCAAAGGTGGACCGACACCGTACTAATGTATGTCAATAAATGCTATGTTGTGTTTCTCTTCTAGGTGTCCAGTGACTTTTGTCAATATAGTGCATAAATGAACATTTCCAGATGGCTTTTTCAAGGAAGTTAGACAGAAACTGCAATCTGAATAATAGAACGCTTTAACAATTTGAACGCGGTGACTTTTCTTAACAATAAATAGATACCTCGTTGTATTCACGTTGGTTGTGTATTATCGTTCGGGTTCCGAATTGGGTTCACCCGGCGTAATATTGGGAACCAAGGGGGTGTCGAGTGGATTGTGATTCTGCGATTCCCTGATTTAGGGCTGATGCAGCTTCAGGATCCACTGACGGGGCGTTGTGATTCACACAGCAGATTTTTTTTTTTTTGGGAGTCAAAGGGTCCGCTGTGTGCCGCAACGTTTTCGTGAACGTCTAGTTTAAAAAAAAAGCATAAGTGAAGTAATTTTCTAAATCTCTGTCGTAAAATTATATATTCTCCAAAAATCCAGGATTGATCACACGTTTTGTAGTTAACGAAACAATCATGATAGAATGTAGACCAATTAACAAAGTAAACAATTTATTGGCTATGATTTGGCATAATATAATAAAGATACACTCATGATACTAGCAAAAAATGATTTACGACTCTCTGACAGGAACCTGTACTCAATTAACTACGCGCGTATAAAAAATTTAACTCTATCGGAAGACTTTCGTATGGACTGATCCGATAAACATATTATGAGGGGACACCAAAAGAAAGACTAGGATGGCTTTCCTACCTTAACATCCGAATCTGGCCTGGCGATCCCATGGCGGCTGTGGCTTCATCCAGGGAATGACGTCCTGGCGGTTACACATAAATGAAAAGTTCTTTGAACGATGTGGGCTATGCCTCTAGGTAGTAGCATCTGAAAGTCTCTGGGTTCGCGCCGCTGACCACTCCTGACCCGGGAGAATTCTCGTCCGGTGGGTCTTATCTTCCATCCGCAGCTTGGAAAATTTTGTATGCCGCTTACGGTAGCTTCAGTCGTGCCGTAATATTTGGCAGCTCCTAGGGGACAGTCATGGAGGAAAGTGCAAGTGATGCACGCCGTGGAAAAAACAAAAAGGGCAGTTTTCCGTGTTGAACGTAAAAGTTTACGTGACGAAGTTCTTTTCCCTTGTAAAAAGTTTCGACGACCCCCAAGAAGACCCACACTACCTCAAAACATCCCATTATCCAATCACTAGCTGGCAAACGCAAGCCTCCCTGAATTAAATTCCCCAGTGTAAATCCTACTGGTCAGAGAATTAACATTTTGATCATCAATTCGTTAATGGGTCAAAATTGCTATCCGTTCCCGTGAAAATTCTGAGAACCGCTCCAGTTGCGTTTGCCGCGTGATATAGCCACCGGCCATAAATCTTTACCCAATAAATCCATTAGCTCCGGTTCCAAAAAGTCTACGGTCTACCCAACACGCATTGTGGATGCTAGACACGGTGGACACTTCTATTGCCCCAATAAAACATACTACAAAGTCAGCTCGCCGATGGATGTCGCCAGCGTTGTCTCCTTACAATGTTGGTCCGTCCATGCTGACGCCAACGCTGTCTATCTACTCTTACGCTATGCGACGCCTTGCGCTGGGGAAGGGAGACGGAGAGAGAAAAAAAGAAAAGAATCACCCGAAAGTATATGTCAAAATAAATAAAAAGTAAATAAAACGTTCTCTTTCCTCAAAAATTGCACGAATTTGTAAAAATGAATAAATAAATAAATAAATAAATAAATAAATAAATAAATAAAATGATAATTAAATAAATAAATGAACTAGGGAATGTATTTTCGACCTAAATGTGCAGCGCTCGAGTCTGAGCGCTGTCACATGTGCACGCGGTATCCTGGTAGGAAGAAGGCGTTATTTCAAGAACTGGTTCCAAATTCGTGGCAACTCGAGTGAGACGCCATCATTGCAAGTATCACTGTTGGTAATGATCTCCAAGGTTTTCCGAATGGCTGTACATTTAGGGGTAGAGTAGGTAGCTAATTTCTTTATATCACTCCACATTGGAGTAGCGGACTTGAATTTGACTTCTCTGGATAGGGCCGAGGCTACTTTACCGTATTTTGTGTCCCTTTTATGCTCGTTGACCCGCGTTACACGTTCAAATTGTTAATGGCGTTGTATTATTCAGATTACAGTTTCTGTCTAACTTCCTTGAAAAAGCCATCTGGTTGACGTGACAAAGCTTGGAAACGCTGATGTATATATTCCTACGCCAATAAATCGGATCACTAGTATAGTTTTGCTATTTTCTACATAATTGGTGTACTGTTCCTCGTTATTAATTTACACTACATTAATTTGTTGCTCATGTACTGCATTAGTTAGTATAAGACACAGTCAAGTGCATCGTAGTATAAAGCAACCTTTCTCCCTTAGTTGTCTGTTAAATTGAGGATTGTAATTAATTCCAAAATTAAATATTTTCAATTAGCGCTTTTGTATTTCTCAGTAATTATATGTTGCCCATTAGTTTGATGGTTTGCATCCGCGAGTAAAAAAGGAAGAAAAAAGTTATTTGATATGGAGATGGCAGTGATAAATCTCCGTGTTCGGGAGCCCTAATCACTTCACAGCACAGAAAAACGACATCCGAGGATCTGTCTATCTAACTGTGATAAAACGAGATGAGTGACTGTCGCGATAAAAGCAGTATTTTAGGCAAGTTGTTGTTCGTTCGGAGAAGTTCTTTTGATATTTCCTTGAGTTGGCCTTCGCAAGTGGCCGATATCTATTGCAGTCCTATCACACGACACGTGTGGAGAGTGGCCTCGTCAAGTCGCAGCGCCCAGTGACGTCACACATCGCCCCACAGAAGTTGCTTCAGTTGATAATCAATCCAACATACGTGAAAGTAAACACCTCCGTTTAAGATTGGAGGTTTCTCGTGTTTTGTCTCACGTCCACTTCAACGTAAGACACATCAAGGACTTTGTTGACGCTTTTTGGGGGATAAAAAGTGGAGGAACAGAAAGAAAAAAACTGCCGGTATAGATAAAGTTAAAAATGACTGGGGTTATGAAATGTACTTTCTCGCGGAATTTTCAGTTCCCAAAATAAATTTCGTATTGAAAAAAATTATAAAAGCTACTATGACTCTAAATAAGAGATTTCCGGTGCATATGTTGAAATACGTACTGTAAAGTGAGAAATAACCAGATCACTTAATAATTGTGAGAGTATAGGAGTGAAGCAAAATAAGATCATAGCAAGGCGGGAAGCACAGTAGGCTTCTGGTGCAGGCACATCGCCAAAGGAATGCAAGGGGTGGTTGTAGTTCACTTTGAAATTTGCCGCACATTCAGCTCACTGTTTAAATGTTTTTTAACTTTAAAATATAATCTGTATTTTTTCCAATAATAATGGGTCACGTTCTTTTCGCCGGAGATCAAAATAACATCAACAGGATCATGAAAATTCATTTGTTCTTCAGATACAACAAAAACACTGCCATATTTGCAGGATATTAAACATAACACATACGTTCATGATAGTTAAAATTTAATCACTAGATATATAAATATGAAGGTTAAAAATACACAAGATCTTTCGGGTATGGAAATTGATCTTTTATACATAAGATCTTTCGGGCATTAAACATGGAATTATCGTGTTCCTTTGAAAGCTGTCGATCCGGATGGAATGCACCAAGTGTATATTGGTTCCACAACTCGTACACTAAAGACTAGAATAGAAGAACATAAATATAATGTAAAGACTGGTTCAGTGGCGACTGCCTTATCACGTTTGAACAAGTTTGGAACGAGGGCACTATTTTGGCAACTCCATCTTCAAAGCCAGGTTTACTATTAACTGAAAGTATGTATATATGGGATGTAATATATATATATGGGATGTAAGGTCAGGTGATGCGTAACATCACAGCCTCTCCTTGACAAATGTCAACCCCGCCTTCTCGTGGTGCATCCTGTTCCCACTAAAGGGGCTCTGACGACCGCAAATAGCGGTATAACTATACCATCGGGATCAGAGGAAATGCTATCCCACACTCACCAACGCGCTTGGCCAGCGTGGTGAGTTATGGCCAAACACCTCCAAAATGACTCTACAACTTAAATCTTGGCCCTCAGTCTCCGGCAGCTGGAATGTACCTGGCCAAGGCAGCGGCCAGTGCGACATGAAGGCAGAGGGTGCTAAGAATCCCCGGAGGACCGGACTAGGCTGCCATTTGATGCTGACCTTGGCTACCTACAACGGACGCTCCCTATCTTCTGATTCAAGGCTTCTTGAATTGGAAGAGGAACTACAAAGGATCAAGTGGGACATCGTCGGGCTGAGTGAGGTAAGGAGAAAAGGAGAAGATCTCATTGAACTGAAAAGTGGACATCTCTTCTATTATCGTGGGACAGATACTGGCAGAACTAGTGGTGTTGGATTTATAATAAACAAGAAACTGAAAGATAAAGTGGTAGAAGTTGAAAGTTCCTCTGACAGAGCTGCACGACTCGTTATCCAACTATCGAGAAGATACCAGGCTCAGATTATTCAAACTTATGCACCCACCACAAGTCATCCTCAAGAAGAAATTGAAGAATTTTATGAGGAAATTCGTCATCTAAATAATAAAGGTAAGCAGCACTTGAAGATAATTATGGGAGATTTCAATGCAAAAATAGGGCACCGGCAACAGAATGAAACTTCAGTAGGTAAATTCGGTCACGGCAACAGAAACCAGCGTGGAAATACTCTCGTTGAGTTTGCAGAGGCAGAAGGATTTTTCATCTTGAATTCCTTTTTCAAGAAAAAGCCACACAGGAAATGGACATGGAGACATCCAATTGGGACGACAAGTGAAATTGATTTTATTATGTGTAACAAAAAATTCGTCATCGAAGACTGCAGTGTGCTAAACAAGTTCAACACAGGTAGTGACCATAGATTGGTGAGATGTAAGATGCACCTCAACACTAAACTGGAACGTGGCAAGCTCATAAGACAAACAAAATCTATTGACATAACCAACCTTAAAAAACACCATAATACTTTCAAGTTGGAACTGAAGAACAGATTCTCTGCTTTAGAAGGCCTAACATCGGAAGAAGTGGATATTTCTGAAGTTAACAGAAAAGTAACCAAAGCTCTTATGGAAACAGCAACAAAATTAGCTGGGTCTAAGAACAAGTTGCATGTAAACAAATTATCAGGAAAAACCAAAATGTTGATGCAAAAAAGAAGAGAGATGAGGACAAGTAAAGAAGATGTGACTTCCAAAGTGGAATATATAGAGCTATGCAAGACAGCACGAAAAAGTATCACTGAAGACGTAAGGAAATTCAACTGTGAGCTAGTGAGGAAAGCAATTGAAAACAACCAAAGCCTAAAGATAGCAAAGGGACATCTCAGTAAGGGACGAAAACAGATTATGGCTCTGAGAAAGAAGATGGTTCTATAACAAGAAATAGAGGAGAAATTTTGACAAAAGTGAAATATTTCTACTCCAAACTATATGAAAGGGATGATACATGTACTCCAGACATCATGAAAGGTACCAGAGTTCTTCCAGTCCTCCCAGCAGAAGTTGCTCATGCAATCAAGAACATGAAGCGGGGGAAAGCTCCAGGAGAAGATGGAATTACTATAGACATCATACAAGAAGCAAGTGGAGAAATTGAAACAGTACTCGCCCAAATTTTCACTCGATGCCTTAATGAAGGGAAGATTCCTGAGGATTGGAACAATGCTACAATGATCCTGCTACATAAAAAAGGTGACATTGAGGATCTGAGGAACTACAGACCTATCAGCCTCCTATCAGTGGTTTATAAAATCTTCACTAAAGTTCTTTCACACCGCTTGAAAGGTAACACTGGACATGGCTCAACCGAGAGAACAAGCTGGATTCAGGAGTGGCTACAGCACAATAGATCATATCCACGTACTGAGAGAACTAATTGAAAGAGCGAGGGAATATGAACTTCCATTGTGCATGGCTTTTATCGATTATGAAAAAGCCTTTGATTCGGTGAAACCATCAGCAGTTACCACGGCTCTGAAATCCTGCGGTATTGAAGATGCATACATTAATATTATTAATAACATCTATCAAAATGCAAGTGCAAAGATTCGGCTGTTTGAAAATACAACACACATAAAAATTGGAAAGGGAGTGAGACAAGGTGACACCATATCTCCGAAGCTCTTTAATGCCACATTGGAAAATGTCTTTCAATCACTGAACTGGGAAAACAAAGGGATAAAGATTAATGGAGATTATCTAACCCACCTTCGTTTTGCTGATGACGTAGTCATTTTTGCAACTACCCCATCAGAGCTGCAGAGTATGATCCAGGAACTTGCTGACAAGAGTAAAAAAGTGGGATTAAAAATGAACTTTCAGAAGACAAAAGTGATGTTCAATGCTTTTACAAGAAATGAAGATTTATCGATTGATGGAGAAAAACTGGAGATAACAGATACGTATGTTTATCTTGGACAGCAGATATCAAGTGAGGGTCACATTGATGAAGAAATTAATCGGCGTACAAAACTTGCCTGGAGAGCTTTTGGAAGAAACAGCATAATTTTCAAGAGCAATATGCCATTATGTCTTAAAAGAAAAGTGTTTGATCAATGCATCCTTCCAGTGCTTACGTATGGTGCAGAGACGTGGACCTTAACTAAAAGAGACATACAAAGGCTGCAGACAACTCAAAGTAGCATGGAGAGGTGCATGCTTGGTATAACCAGGAGAGATAAGAAGAGGAACTCGTGGATCCGAAAAATGACGAGAGTGGAAGACATCATGATCAGAGTTAAATCCCTGAAATGGCAATGGGCTGGACATACTGCCAGAAGGAAAGACCATAGATGGACAGCCGAAATTTTAGATTGGATTCCAAGGGACAGGAAAAGACCCAGAAAAAGACCACATGGGAGATGGGTGGATGAAATTCGTAAATATGCGGGAGTGACATGGAGGAGACTGGCACAAGACAGACCGTTGTGGAGGAAACTTGGGGAGACCTTCGTCCAGCAGTGGATTGATAATGGTTGACAATGATGATGATGATGATGATGTATATTCATAAGTTTAGGGATGCAGGCTGTAATGACGACGAACCATATTGTTCACTTCAACCTTGGAAATTGATGATTACCGGGACTAATCGAGGTTTGACGAATAACATTATCAACATTCAACAAAACAAATAAAATTCAAAACTACACCTTACTCCCCTTACCTCATGCTGTGGTGTTGGTGAGCATGAGTCGTGATTGTGTCATGCGTCATGAACTGATATTTGACTCTGTATATACACTATATTAACAAAAGTCACCGTACACCCCTTCAAAAGCAAATGAACGGATCCGCTGCGTTGCTAACATGCGCGGTACAGCTGCAAACGGTGTAAAAACAAGCCTGAAGCTGACCGCGATCGCATCGCACTGTGAGGTTGAGTGAAAATGTCGCGGCGGGAGAGAACTGACTTTGAGAAAGGAAGATTGTTGGGTGTTATATCAGTGGGTTGTCCATAAGTGAAACCGAGAGGCGTTTAAACAAACCAAGTCAACTGTTTCGGATGTACTGAAAAGAGGGAAGACACATGGCGTGCCTGAAGCAGCAAAACGTACCGGCAGACCAAAGAAAATCAGTGATAGAGGACGTCGAAGCCTCAGGGGAGTTGTTACAGCTAATCAACGGAGTACTGCACAACACCTCAGTGTACAGGTGAGTAAAAATGCTGGAAACTCGGTATGTACACGTACCATACACAGAGAACTTCATTCCATGGGTTACCGTGGTCGTGCGGCTGGTCATAAGCTTTTCATCTCCATTCGGAATGTTAATCGTCGTTTAGGATGGTGTAAAGAACACTGTAAAGACCGTAGATCAATGGAAACGGGTCCTATGGACTGATGAATCCAGATACACGATCCATCAGTCTGATGGCCGTGTGTGGATATGGCGGCAGCCGGGGGAACAAAGCAACTTGGGAGGAGGGGGCATCCCCTAGCATGAATCGTACTCTTAATAAATTAACAATGGTACTTGCGTATTTTTTTATTTTTTTTTTGATTGGAGGTTTAACGACCACCGTGAGCAACTCAATGGGCTATAAGCAGTCGCCCGTCCCTAATTTAGGGTCACTGGTTCCAGGGAAGGGAGAGAGCCAGTGCCGTAAGACAAACACAACATCCATGCCTCACCGGGATTCGAACCCGGACCCCTTACGGACGAATGATCAGAGGCCAGCGCCTTAGACCACTGCGCCACCGGGGCGGCTCTTGCGTATTAAGGCAGCACCTCTGGTGCTTCGCGTATAATTGTATAAAACACAAGTACTATCTACTTTAATAAATGCAAGAAACAATAAATGTTCACAAAAATTGCCATCCAAATTTTCCGAATTCCGAATTGCCATCCAAATTTTCCGAATTCCGAATTGCCATCTTTCAAAAAAAAAAAAATTAAAAAAAAATAAAAAAAAATCGATTTTTAAATGGATAGTAATAATCGATTTTTTGAAGCAACATATCGATGCATATTTGCGCTCTGTGAAAATTAATTGGTGCATGCCGCCGTCGCCGTTTTTGCTGCCCATAATAATAAAAATTAAATGTTAGTGTTTAAATTGGGGGCCCCCAGTTCATGGGGGACCTGGTCACGGGGCCCGTGTGCCGTTGCGTAAATCAGGCTCTGCTCGGTGAACTGTTTCTACGGTAAAGTTTGGAGCTGGCAGTGTACTCGTGTGGGAGTGTTTTTCGTGGTATGGTCCCGGTCCATTGGTTATCGCGGACAAACCTGTTAACCAGCACGTCTACCTCGATATTCTGGACAGTTATGCCCTACCAACTCTGTGGCAATACTATGGAACTGAGCCTTGTTGGTACCAGCAGGATAATGCACCGAGCCATAAAGCAAAAACTGTTACGGTGTGTTTTGACGATAATTCCGTATCGTGTGTGGACTAGCCAGCACAAAGCCCTGATCTTAATCCTATATAGCACCTATGGGAGGAATTAGAGCGCCGCATAAGAAGTTTGGAACCAAGGCCTACTACTAAGCAACAGTTAGCGGCAGCATTATGTACTGAATGAATGCGCATACTTATCGCTGTGTTCCAAAACCTTGTCGAAAGCCTGTCTCGAAGGTTCAGTGCATGCATTAAGGCTGAAGGAGGACCGACACCGTACTAATGTATGTCAATAAATGCTATGTTGTGTTTCTCTTCTAGGTGTCCGGTGACCTTTGTCAACATAATGTATATAAGACTTCATACCATTTGCTTCCTTCCACCAGTCATTAAGTCTGATGGTGGGTCCTGGAGCAGGCCCGTAAGACCTTATGTACTTTTAACCTTCATATTTATATTTTTAGTGATTAAACTTTAACTATCTTAAACGTATTGTGTTATGTTTAATATTATGCAAAGACGGCAGTGTTTTTGTTGCGTCTACAATTCAGCACGAAGAAGAACCATCTTTAGTTTCATTTGCTCTTCACTCTTCCAAATTCTTAGTTTAAGCCATTGTTTCATGTTAGTATGGTTAGGGACCAATGAGGACTATGGATTGAACTGCTTTGGAAAAGGTGATTTCAAGACAATGTGACTTGAAGGAAGAGTACTAAGGCGGGAGAAAGGTGTTGTGCCTGCGTGATCTTATTTCCTCTGAACCACAATTAACGAAAGCATTTGGTTTGAGACCCTTCTCCTAGACATAGACTTTTTCGCCGCCCCTGTTGCGTAGTGTTCTAAGCTCTGGCTTCTGACCATTCGTCCCAGGGGGTTCGGGAATCGAACCCCTATGGAATCTGAATGTTGTGCTTTTCTTACACCACTGGCTCTCTCCCTTCCCTGGAGCCAGGGCCCTAAATTAAGGACGGGTGGCTGCTTATACCCCATCGAGTTGCTCACGGTGGTCATTGAATCCCCCCCCGATTTTTTTTTAAATCAGTGCGTCTTACTGGTGCTGGTGGCAGGGAGGTTGCCCATTTCCGCAAGAATGCCGATTTTTAATCCCCACCTCCCTCATCTGATAGCTCAACTCCGCACTTTCTCATTGACTGAATATACACAGTACGCACTTCCACAGAAACCTCTCCTTGACACAACATATACAGTACACAACAAATACTTTCTCATTGACACAACATATACAGTACACAACAAATACTTTCTCATTGACACAACATATACAGTACACACAGTACGCACTTCCACAGAAACGAATGTACATAAAAATTCAGGGATTTCAACTTCGACAACAACTGTACGATAATTTTTGTAAAATTATATTCTCAAGATTTGTGCACGATTAAATCCTTTGCTTTTGCAAATCCTTTGCTCATTGACTGAACGTATACAGTACGCACTTCCACGCAATTCCACATAAACTTCTGGCTATAAAACCCACACGGAATTGGGCTATAAAAACCATGGGGAATTATTCCGTAAAACTCGTGCGGTATTGGGCCATCAGTTTGGGGGAGTAAAAATCGGTGTTTTTGCGTAAATAAGAAACCTCGAGTGGCAGTGTGTGATGTTTTGCTATACAGGTAGTAGTAACTCTTGTTAGAGCCGGCTTTAGCTTCTGTGGCGCCCGGTGCAACAATTTTCGTTCACGCCTTCCACAAGCTTGTGTGTGTTTGTGCCAGATTGTATGGTTTTTCAGTCATGTATGAAAACCATATAATGTTAATTAATAGTCGTAAATTAATCTCAAGGTCAAAGCCACAAACGAATATTGTTTTGTGTGCTTAATTGTAACAGCACTCTATTGTAATGACTTGGATTGTTCCAGTTAGAGCGAGACTTTGCATCGTCTCTATTGGCGTGGCGACGGTGATTAGCGCCAGGTGCAAGATATACAATTTGCGCTACTTGTGAAACAACACCACACATACACCACTGGGAAAGTGGTTCGAGAAGAGATTTGAGTATTGGTAATGACCTACCAGAAAAAAGTTCGTTCTTTTTCTATGAGTTTATTCAAAATATTCTAAGAGTTTATTCAAACTAAATTTAATTTCAGATCATATATGATTAAAAACATCAACTTGAATTTTACAGCAAAAAACAAATACCCCATGAATCAGTGCCGGGTGATATAGAGGAGCACAAAAAACCCATAGCACCAAAAAAAAAATGGCAAATTAAAAACAAAATTAGAAAATTTATTGCCATCCCGGTGGCTGAGTGGTTTGACTCGCTGGCTTCTGACCACTCGTCCGAGATGAGCTGGGTGACGAATGGGTGGTATGGCGCTGGCTCTTTCTCCTCCCTGGAACTAATGCCCATAAATTTGGGACATGCGACTGCCTGCGACCCTTAGATTACGCCATGGTGGTCAAACTCTGAAACACAAAATAAACAAGAAAGATGACACCGAATTTTCAGTGGCAATGAGCACGTGTTTTAAATCCTTTCTGACACAAACACCATATTTTAAAGTTATTCATTGTCAATGGAACCCATTACAGAAAATACAAAAAACATAAACCGCATTTCTGCAATGAATAAAAGATCTAGGAACAGTTACTTTTCCCCACTAGCGGTTGAAAAGTCTGTTCGTTCCAGAAAATAACAAATTGTACCTAAAAAACATCTCTTAGTTACAAAGTGATGTTTGTATCAAAAGAACAGAGGAAAACATGATCTAATTTTACGCCCGGTAGCAGAAGAATTTTAAATAATGGAAAAGTAGAAAGTATGCGAAAGGTATTCTTCACAGTGAAAGCTATATCAAGAAAAAAGTATTTTTTCAAATACGTCTCTCGGAAGCAGAGATAGTGAGAAAAAGGTTTTGATCTTTCTGCCCCCTAGCGGGTAAATTGTACACTATTTTAAAAACATAGTATTCCTTATCTTTATTGAAACGAACGGCATAGAGTAAAAAAAATACTTTTTTTCAAAGGGATTTTTTAAAGCGGAGGTATAGCGTCAAACAGAAGTACACACTAACGCCACCTAGCGCCCGTAATTGTGAAGTACAAGAAGCAAAGTGCTCCACAAAGTAAATATGCGTAATAGTATACGGCGTTCAAGGAGTTTTTAAATCGGATTTTGTGACGTATATTCTAATTTAACTTTCATTTTTAGTTCCTTTTCCTATGCAAATCTGAGTTAGTTCTCTTTTGCACTTTCCAAAATTAAGGTGATATCTTCTCTCTCAGATGAATGAGGTTGGCAATACTTTTGAGGTCAGAGTGAGTGACGTATGAATGTCATAAGAACGTTAGATAAAAAGGACGATACAGCAGTTGCTTAGGGTGTGATCGGGCACTCTATACCAAATCTCCTAGCTTCCTATTTCGAAAGGTTGTTTAAGACCTGGGGTCAGACACTCCCTTCCTATATTCTTCTATATATGATCTGATCTGATCTGCTTATGGTGTGTGTGTGTGTGTGTGTGTGTGTGTGTGTGTGTGTAGATGTTCGATCGTTGTCAAGCTAGATTATACGACAGATATTTAAGGTATTATGTGTGAAGAGTAAACCTCTCAGTGCTATATTTTGGATTTCATCTACTGTGCTGGACCCATAAATGGTTATCGTAAGTTTGACTTCTGTATATGTTTCTTCTGGCCGTAAAACCTTAATTTGAACTATCCCGTGTAACTATTGCATCGTATTCTCATTTAGTTCAACATTTCCTCAGTCATGGTTTTAGACATAGCGTAACACCAATCACGCACACGAAAAAGGGTTACGTTAAACCTTTTAAAAGCAGAGATGTCAACAAGAACCGATAAGACATTTGCGCCTGTAGAGGGAAAATTGTGTACTATTTTTGGAAATAGAAGTACACAAAATGATTTGGCAGGTACTAGTATCTGATCGAAAGAGAATTTTTTCAGTCAAGTGTTTAGACGAGCAAATCTTACAAATATGCTGTAGACGGCAATGTGAATTTATGAACTCTTAGTGGCACACGTGTGCGTTAAGGAAATTTTAAAATTGTATGCAAAATATTTCGCACCCGTAACACTCTCCGACAAAGAAAAGATTTTTTTAAAATCGGACTGTTAGAACCAGAGATATTGACAAAAATGTGATATACATCTACGACCCCTGGCGGAAAAATTGTGCACTATTTTCAGCATAAGATATTCTCAAAAACCTGATCCTTCTGAGTGGCATCTGACCGTAAAAGATTTTTTTAATCGAGCTTTCAAATATTGCTGCAAATATATCAGAAGGAAAATTATACAGTTACGCCCCCTAGTGACCAAACCATTCTTTATAAAAAATTTGAACTTATATGCGGAGAATTTCCCACCGGGAGCTCTATTCGATGGAAAAGAATTTTTTCAAATCGGGCTTTTAGAAGCAGGGATATCGAGAAAATCGCAGTTTAACTTTATGGCCCCTAGCGGAAAAACTGTGCATTACTTGGAAAAAGAAAATGTATCCAATACAGTCTTCGTTGTAAATGGTATCGAGTGGAAGAAAGAATGTTTTTTAATTGGATGATGGGAAGCAGTTATATTGAATAAAATGTATTTTGAAGTCGCTAGCATCTGCATTTACGCCCTCTGGTGGCGAAGTTGTGCATCGTCAAAAGAAAAAAAAAAAAAAAAGCAAGGATCATTGTTCTCACATTTCAAGCTTTCCAATGTAAAAAGAATATTTCAAATTGAAGTAATAGTTGCCGAGATATGATGTCCACGGGTAGATGGACAAAGCGATAACATAAGCACGATCTTCATTATTTACAAAAGATGTGCTAAAAAAGTGGTGAACATTGAATTGTAAGGACATTTTCTCGTGCAAAAAGTGTGTATAAAGGTTTCACGGTCTAGCTGTGCCATTTTACGTGACCCTCCAGGCCGTGTTCGCGCTGTTGTTCCTCCTAGACGTTTCCTCTTAAAAATAACATCCCTTACAGTTGAGCAGGACGGTGTCGTGACACATCCGAACATGGCACTTCCGTACAATGAAAATATTGAGTCAGATCCGTACAAGCAAGCATTCCTCAACGGCACCCCGCAAATTCTTCCGCATGGATGAGGGATTAGAGGGAAGCAAACAAATCGTATGTTACTTCCGTACATAGGGTGAGGGGTCATTACTTTGTTAGTTGTACTTTTAAAATTCTGTCGCACAGTGCTCTTGTTGCACCTGGAAATTTTATTTAAGTAAAACGGATCTTACAGTGTTATCTGAAACTTCAAAAAACAAGCCTTTCGAAAAGCCGCAATACCAAAGTAGTGAGCTGGATATGCGTAAAACTAGGGCCGACTGGACCATAAGGGCAACCGGGGCGGAGGCCCCGGGCCCCGCGCCTTTAAGGGGCCCCTACGTTATCCCCCCTGTTCGTCGTACGGACACTGATTTGCAGATTCGAAATGATTTTTGTAACGACCTTAATCCTTTCCGCATTCATGAAATAGCAAATTAAATTTCATCATTTTGTGGTCCCCTACTTTTTATACATCCAACAATTTGTGTGGAAACCTGATACTTAAATTTAAGGAAGTAAAAAGAACAATATCCAAGTTACTTTCGGACTGTATATGGAGGCCATTTTTCCAACATTACAAGAAATTGAAAAAATAAAATAAAAAAGGCAACTTTCATACACTGAAGAGCAATTGAATTAGAGACAGCTGGCGTTATGCAAATGTGGCGCTGTGGACGGCCCTGTAAACGGAAAGGACATGACGTATGCAGCGATCCGACAATATAAGGAGTCATGCGACGGGAATCAGTAACAGTCGGACGCAGAATGGGTAAGACGAAGATCGTGGCCAAATTGTCGGGGCCCGACGAATGGGTCACTCCATCTCGGAAGTCGTGCAGGCACTGGGATTTTCACGAGCCACTGTGTCACGGGTGCACCGTGAGTACATCGAATGCGGTAAAACCATCTCTGCAAGGGCCAACTGCCGTGGATAACAGCGTGTGGATGAGCGGGGTCATCGTCGGCTAGCTCGCATTATAACAGCGATTAGACGGGCCACAATGCAAGAAATCACTCGGCAATTTAACGCTGGTGCACAAAAACGTGTAAGCAGCCACACCATCCAGAACCATTTCCTCGCTATGGGGTACAGAAGCCATCGTTCCACGAGGGTACCGCTGCTGACCGCACATCACAGGGTGCAAAGATTAGCATGGGAGCGGGAACATCGCCACTGGACCCTAGACATGTCGAAAAATATTGCCTGGACTGATGATTCGAGATTCACGTTGGTACATGAGGATGGCAGGATACGAGTACGGCGCAAACCACATGAAGCTATGGATCCTTCTTGCAAGCAGGGTACTCTTCAAGCTGGTGGGGGTGGCATTCTCTTCTGGGGACTGTTTACTTGGACTGAAATGGGACCCCTGGTACGTGTGACATCGTCCCTCACAGGTCAACGTTACCGGGATATCCTGGACGACCATTTGCTCCCCTTTGTGCGTCTTCAACATCCCACTGGGCACCTCATCCTGCAACAAGACAATGCACCGTGCCATCGCTCCCGAATTGTATCCGAATGGTTGGATGAACACTCCACCGATGTGACCTTGCTTCCTTGGCCAGCTAGGTCACCGGACGTCAATCCCATCGAGCACATCTGGAATGCCATCGAGAGACATGTTCGAGGCTCTGACCCCCCTCCATCAAATCTTCGTGAACTGCGGGAGCTTGTTCAGGGGTCGTGGATCCGTATGGCTTCCCAACGCTTCCGGTATCTTGTCGAGCCCATGCCGAGACGAATCGCCGCCGTCATCAGGGCGAATGGTGGTGCTACACGTTACTAGACAGGTATCTCTAATTCAATTGCTCTACAGTGTATATGAACGCGCATAAAAGTTTAGAATGTTACTAGTTTGTCAGTTACTCCACTGTGCATTAAAAATCAATCACTAAACATGTATCTGGGGAAAAAACTGTTTATACCAATTTATTTTAGAGGGATCCTTATTATATTTCCTGTACAAAAATATTTGGAATGAGAAAATATTCGCTAAGCAGGTATCTTTTTATCATATTGTGAATAAGCTATTATAAGAGTCACAACGCAACCTAAACCTCTTCTCCCGGGAAAGAAAATCGTAGATTTTAACACTTTCTACTTTCTCTCTCTCTCTGTCTGTCTCTTTCTCTCTCTCTCTCTCTCTCTCTCTCTCTCTCTCTATATATATATATATATATATATATATATATATATATATACTGAAGAGCAAAACTGAAGACTAAGGAAAAACTTTAGAATTTAAAACGAAAGTTGCAAAATAACCTGAAGATCAAAACGCGCAACGCATATATATATATATATATCCCTCTCTCTTTCTCTCTCTCTCTCTCTCTCTGTTTCTCTTTCTCTCCCTCTCTCCCTCTCTCTCTGTTTCTCTTTCTCTCCCTCTCTCCCTCTCTCTCACTGTTTCTCTTTCTCTCCCTCTCTCTCTGTTTCTCTTTCTCTCCCTCTCTCCCTCTCTCTCACTGTTTCTCTTTCTCTCCCTCTCTCTCTGTTTCTCTTTCTCTCCCTCTCTCCCTCTCTCCCTCTCTCTCTGTTTCTCTTTCTCTCCCTCTCTCCCTCTCTCTCACTGTTTCTCTTTCTTTCCCTCTCTCTCTGTTTCTCTTTCTCTCCCTCTCTCCCTCTCTCTGTGTTTCTCTTTCTCTCCCTCTCTCCCTCTCTCTCACTGTTTCTCTTTCTCTCCCTCTCTTCTATCTCTCTCTCTCTGTTTGTCTTTCTCTCCCTCTCTTCTATCTCTCTCTCTCTCTCTCTCTCTGAACTTTCAGTCCGTATTATGTTTTTTCTTAAGCTCAAAGCAAATACTTCTTTGAGATAATCGTTTTGTCTTTACGGTAGTGTTCGTGTGTCTTTTTCACGAACGACAATTTTTAGAAACGACTTTATTAAAATATGAGATTTATTTTTTAGTGCCCACAGTGAAATTTTGCTCTGGGCCCCGCCATGAAATTTCGCCCAGGGCCCAGCAAGAGCTCCATCCGGCCCTGCATAAAACAAAGAACAGAAAACTGCAGAGGTTCAATGAAGGCAATCGACCAGACTGTTCTGAATGCTACATATCATACATGCAAACCAGATGTAGCCGAAACTGAAGTTCGGTTACGCCTAACGTTAATAAATATACTATGTTTGAGCTAAAACTGATTAAGTCCCGTAGGGGTAAGGATATTTTGAATAATTCGGATTATTTGGTACAGAAATAAGTATTTTCGAATTGAGATAGAGCCTATTATAACGTACAAGGCTGTCCTCGCCGGACAACGAAACCGGCTCCCCTCACTCCGGAGTAAGTCGCTCTCCCAACTGAGCTACGCGGACATGTGCTCTCACTGCCATCTGCCTTTATCTGTTTCTCGTGACACGTTGAAAGTTATTGAGCTCTGCCCATTCTACTGTTCATGCTTCTCTATGATGTATGCCTTTTTTTTTTTTTTACCGGTATGGGCAGGTATAAATATGCATCAAATCAGGGACGAGGCCAAAGGGGTGCGCCCTGCAATTTTTCTTGCCCAGCATTCTGCCCATCCAGTTCAAGACGTTTTTCAATTTTTTAACAGTAAAATATAATCTGGACTTTGCCAGTAATAATGAGTCTGGTGTTTTTCGTCGTGTAGCTCTACGTAATTCCTCCTAGGAAGTGAGTTGTTTACTTCTCAGTAGAAAGGTTATCAAATAGCATCCGCAGGGCAATGAAATTCAGTTCTTCCAAATCCTTAGTTTAAGCCACTTTTCATGTTAGCCAGGAGCGAATAAAGAGGGTGGATAGGAATTCACTGAGGAATTCATTACTAATTGCTGTGCTGTTTATTCAAATAAGTAAAAGATTCCAACACGGAAAGTGAAGTTTAAAGCTATGCAAGAGCTCTTAAGTGGGCCTTGGGACAGTGAGGGAGTGGGACGAGTCAGACGGCTGCTTTGGGGGAGAGGAGTGCAAGGTAAGACCGCTGGTTTGAAGGAAAAGAGGAGAGGAGTACAAAGCAATGCCACTCACTGCCTTTCAGTAAGGGGGTTAAGGAGTAGCGAGCTGTTGTGTCTGCGTGTCACGACGTTTAAATTTAAGTAAGCAAATACACTATCTACCAACAAATAATTGGACACCTGTGATAGCAAAGGAAAACGAAGTTTATTCACCTCCAATAGCTGGTGGAGCCTCCACAAGCGGCGATTACAGCTGCGACCCTCCTGGGCATACTCTCAACCAGGCGTTGCACGACGGCTAGCGGTATTTTTCCCACTCGGCTTGAAGAAGACAGGTCAGTTCCTTCACCGATTTCGGACGGTGGGGGCACCCCTTTAAGTCGACGTTCCAACTCGTCCCAGAGGTGCTAGATAGAGTTAAGGTCCGGGCTCTGCGCAGGCCAATCCATTCGATTAACCATATTGTCACCATACCAAGTCATGGTGGACCTCGCAACATGACAGGTGGCATTGTCATCCTGAAAGTAACATGGGTCCACCCCGTAAAACTGCCACAACGTAGGAAGCGCATGGTCATCCAAAATGCTGCAGTAGGTCTCGGCGTTGAGTCTACCTGGAACTGCGACCAAGGGTCCCGTGCCATACCAGGAGAAACACCCCATAGCATAATTCCACAGCCGCCGAACTTCACAGTTGGCACAATACATTCCGGTAGGAGGCGTTCTCCAGGCAGACGCCAAACTTAGACCCTGCCATCCGAACGGTAAAGGGTGAACCTTGATTCGTCTCTCCAGAGAACCTGTTTCCATTGTTCAACGGTCCACTGTCGACGTTCTTTGCACCACGTTAGCCGAGCAGCGCTATTGGACTTGGTGATCAAAGGCTTGTGGGCGGCAGCACGTCCATGATAACCAAGCAGATGGGCTTCCTTACGGATGGTATTCATCGAAAGAACACTCCCGGATGCCTGTTGAAACTCCTCGCGGATGTGGCCCATCGATTTGGTGCGGTTCTTCCGAATTTCTCTGGCTAGCACCCGTCGGTCTCTAACTCCCAGTTTTGTGGGTCTGCCGGGTTGGGGCACATTCCGACAGTCACCTTTCATCTTCCACTTGCCAATCACGTAGGCCACTGTCGATTTTGGGTACTTTAACTTGCTGGATAATTCACGTATGGATCGGCCATTTCTGTGATACCCGACGGTTACACCTTTCTCGAAATCAGAGAGCCCCGAACTGCGTGGCATCTTGCATGCGACTGGTTGCGTTGTTGTTTCCCACATGATATTTAACGGCGGCGGCCGTAACGTGTATCATGACCGCAGATATCGTCGATTGCTGGGGTGTCCAATTACTTGTTGGTAGATAGTGTAGAACGTTTTCCTTTAAAGGCATTGCTCAAGTACAGAACTGTTTTCCTAAGCGAAAATGCAAAATTGTGGAAAGCAAGTAAGGCAAAGCATTCACAACAAGAAAACAGTTGAAGAAGACATTGTACCATTACTTACATGATCGTATCAGAATAATATGACCACCCCCAGAATCACACTGAACACGTCTAGCAGCGTCACAAAATGCAAGTGACAAAGTCGACCACACGGAGATATAACCAGCCGGCCAGAACAGATGAGCCATAGTGCGTAACGTAAGCACGATGGGCAGATGTAGTGGTTCGACGAACGTTCAAAAAGGAATGATCATCAGCTACGGCGCCTAGGGTGGAATCATCTCAGAAATAGCAGACTTCATGAGGTGTTCGCGAGGTACTGTACTAAAGATTTACCAAGAATGGACCGCTGGCAAACGGAGTACCACCCGACGTCATAACTGCGGAGCTCCAAAGGCCATCGACACCAGAGGAGAACGTCACTTCCGTCTACTGGTAAAGGGCATTCGACGCGCAACAGTTCAGCAATTGACCACGCAAATAAACGCTGGCGCACCCAGGTACGTGTCCCCGATAACAGTAGAGCGAACCCTGTTACGCAGTCGACGCTGCGTCAAGGCGCCCATGTTAACCCAGATCCATCGGCAACGACGCCTGCAGTTCGTATGGAACTACTGTCATTGGTCAGTGGAAGAGTGTAAAAACGTTGCCTTCTCCGACGAATCGAGGTTTATACTCCACACAAGACACGGGCGGTGGCGGATACGGCCTCAGACACACGAGAACCAACACCCTAACACGCTTCTTGGTCAAGTATAGGCGTTCGGTGGGAGTGTGCATGTCTGGGGGATGTTTTCCTGGTATGACTTGGGACAGCTGGTACCACTGGATGGGTCACTAAACGCCAATGGCCACCTGTCCTTCCTCGCTGACCACATGCATCCCTTCATATTGGACGTTCACCCTGGTGGTGATGGTGTCTACCAACAGAACAATGCGCCGTGCCACGTCGCTAAGGGGTGCGTGACTGATTCCAGGAACACGACAGCGCTGCCTCCAGTCTCCCTTGGCTGGCGAAATCGCCCGTCCTCAATCCCATAGAGCACTTGTGGGACTATTTGGGTCGAAAGGTTCGACGTGCCGACCACAACCACGTCACCTCCGGGACCTTTGTGCTTTGCTGCAGTCCGAATGGGATTGTGTGCATCAGGCGATCTCCCAGAGCCTCACTACGTCGACACCACGCCGTCTCGCCGCTGTCGTCCGAGCCAAGGGTGGTTTTTCCCATTATTTGGTAGGTGGTCATATTATTCTGATACGACTGTGTATATCTTACACTACTAACACACTAGTCATTGTCATGCTATCTTGTTGGTTTACCAGTGGCATAACTAGTCTGATCCAGGTGTGTGAGAGTGTATCTTGGCAGGGGAAACGGCATCGAATTCCGTTGTAGCAGGTATTAAAAAGCTTTAAAAGTTTCTTTCTTTCAGTGTTTTGTAAATAATTGCTATCAGACCTGTCCCAGCAGAAATAATACCCGTTCACCCTGATTTCGAAGTCTAGCGACGTCCCGGCGTCGAATGGCTATGAAGAATGTGAGCAAATCTTCTACTCAAAAGGGGTGTTACGATACTTTTTATCATTTAGTGTACTTGGAATACGGAACCAGTCAGAAACCCGCAGGATGTAATTCTAAACTCTTTTTGTTTGTTTCTTTGTTTTTTTCAGGTTTTAACGACCACCATGAGTTGCTCGAAGGCTGTGACCGGTCCATTGCTGGGTTGGGGGTTCCAAGAGATGGGAGACACAAGAGTCTCATCCAGGACTCTAGCCTAGGTCCAGCTGGGACGACTAGTCTGCTCCTCTGACCACTAAAAAGGCAGCAAACTTTTGTTCAGTGGTCATCTCAAAGTTACGAATGCGTCAAAAAACTGTGGGTTTAACCACCACTCTGAGCAACTCGATGGGCTGTAAGTAGGCTAGTAATTGTTTCGCGGCGCGAATTTACGCCAAAAATATTACCCAAAGTAATCCTGCTCGAAAGTCCAAACTAGAACTTTAAAGTTCAATTAACTCTCAAGATTGTTCGTTACGAAGAGACTTATCGAACAAGCTTGACGAGTAATTCCAGTCCACATGCACTCTGCTGAATAATGCACGTGTGGTCTTTCGTGAATTCCACCAACCCGCTGCAGTTGAATGACCTTGGAGACTTGACAACTAGTAAACCGTATGTCGCAACTGTATTAGTAGTTTTAGCTGGGAAAAGCAGCTCACAGAAAAGAATGTGAGTTTCGCAGACGCTTAACTTTCGAAATGTTTGTGTTCTCGTGAGAGTATTTAGTTTATAAAGTTTCTAGACATTATTTGTTAATTTTGAGAATGAGCCACGTGAGTAAAATGAGTGCATCTGAAAGATGCAAGCAGTACAACAAGGGAACGTTTCATGTGAACAAAAATCTATTGTTCGGTTCGTGTTGCAACATACCAGTGAGTTTTTCAAGAAAGGACAGTTGTGAAAATTATTTAGCAAGCAAGCTGCATAAACAAATTTGTGTCCGAACAGTCAACCGAAAATAAGGCAGAAATGCGTTGATGAATTAAATGAGAAAAAAACTAAACAAGAACAGCGTCGCTCAACTGAACTTTCGAAATTAACTGGTGCCTTTTGTGTAGCTAACATCCCACTTTCCAAACTGGATAACTCTACATTAAAAAATTACTTGGAAAATTCGTTGAAAGATATTGGTGTTATTCCAAATGCAAATTGGATGTAGAAATGTTATTTGCCGAAAATATATGATATTCACAAACAGCAGGTGAAATATTTTTTTAACGTGCACCTATCTTCTCATTCAGAAGATAGGTGCATGTTGAATATTCCTGCTGTTTCATCAGCTGAAACGAATGTTGAAAGCTGTAATGAAACCTCTCTGAATGCAATCTTCCTTGAGTGCATCACTTTGGTATCGGAAGATTTTAAAGCCGTCAGAGAGGCAATATTTCAGTGTATAAGTATGAGATACCTTATACAACCGTTTCTGTGACAGACAACGCATCTTGCATATCCAAAGCGTGAGAAAAAAGCCTGAAACCCGAATTTTTGATAAAATACATTTCGCGAAATTTCGGGCTAAAACCCGACAGTTTGCGAAAAGCTGCGAAACTTTCCCGAAATTTCTAGATTTACCCCGCGACAGCCCCGCGAATTTTGTCCTTTTTTCCCGCTATAAATTTATACACTACCCTAGTTGTAAGCAGTCGCCTGTGAATAAATTAGGGTCACTGACTCCAGGTAAGGGAGAGAGCCAGTGCCGTAAGACAAATACAACATCCATGCCTCACTGGGATTCAAACCTTTTTAGCACGTCTTTTGTAAAAAAAGATCGTGCTTATGTTATCGGTTTGTCCGTCCGTCCGTCCGCCTGTACCCACGGTATCTCTGCAACTATTAGTCCGATTTCAAAAATTCTTTTTGCATTCGAAAGCTTGAAATATGAGAATGATGATCCTTTATTTCGTTTTTTTTTTTTACGATGTACAATTTCGCCGCTAGAGGGCGTAAATGCAGATGATGTCCGATTCAAAACTACGTTTTATTCCACATATTTGCTTCTAAACATCCGATTGAGAAAAAAATCTTTTATCTTTCGATTCCATTTATGTCGAAGAGTATTTTGGATGTAGTTTATTTTTCAAATTACGCATAGATTTTCCGCTAGGGGGCGTAAAAGTAAATTGCATTTTTTCCCGATAACTCTTCTTCTAAAACTCGGATTTGAAAAAAAAATTTCAGCGGATACATCTCCTGATGCGCAATCTTTTGCATATAATTTCGAATTTTTGGTAAAGAATACTTTGGCCACCACGGGGCGTAAGTGTTAATTTTCGCTTCTGTTGTATTTGCCATAACATCTGAGCTTCTAAAGTATCGATTGAAAAAATTCTTTCGTGGACTGATGCCACTCACATCGATAAACCTGTTCGGGATATTTTCTTCCTAAAATATTCCACAGTTTCTCCGCCAGGGGGCGTAGATGTATATCATATTTTTGTCAATATCTCTACTTCTAGGAGTCCGATTTGAAAAATTCCTTCTTTGTTGGATAGTGTTTTCCGTGTGACATGTTTTTCATATAATTTTAAAATTTTCAAGTAATTCATAGACTTTCCGTTAGGGGGCGTAAAGGTAAATTGCGTTTTCCCTTATATCTCTGCTTCTAAATCTCCGATCTAAAAAACTCTTTCTGCACCGGATACAGCTCCTGATGGGAAATCGTTTGCACATAATTTTTAATTTTTGGAAAAAATGGTTTGGCCACCAGGGGGCGTAAACCTTAATTTCCGCTTCTGATGTATTTGCAGCAAAATATGAGCTTCTAAATTCTCGTTTGAAAATAACGTCGTTTGTAGACCGATGCTACTCATGCCGACAAACCTTTTAGAAGCATTTTCTTCTTATAATAGTGCACGGTTTCTACGCCAGGGGCGTAGACGTATATCTTATTTTTGTCAATATCTCTACGTCTAGGTGTCCGATTTGAAAAATTCCTTCTTTGTTGGATAGTGTTTTCCGTGTCGCATGTTTTTCCTATAAATTCAAAATTTTCACGTAATTCATAGACTTTCCGCTAGGGGGCGTAAAGGTAAATCCGTTTTCCCCTATATCTCTGCTTCTAAATCTCCGATCTGAAAAATTCTTTCTGCACCGGATACAGCTCCTGGTGGGAAATCGTTTGCACGTGATTTCAAATATTTGTAAAAAATTGTTTGGCCACCAGGTGGCGTAAGTCTTAATTTCCGCTTTTGATGTATTTGCAGCAAAATATGAGCTTCTAAATTCTCGATTGAAAATAACATCGTTTGTAGACCGTTACTACTCATGCCGACAAACCTTTTAGAAACATTTTCTTCTTAAAATAGTGCACGGTTTCTACGCCAGGGAGCGCAGATATCTTATTTTTGCAATATGTCGACTTCTAAGAGTCCGATTTGAATAATTCCTTCTTTGTTTGATAGTGTTTCCGATGCGAAATGTTTTTCCTATAAATTCAAAATTTTAAAGTAAATCATAGACTTTCCGCTAGACCGCACAATGGTAAATTGCGTTTACTGCTCCTAAAACTCCGATTGATTTGAAAAATTCTTCCCGTATCGCATACAAGACCTGACTGAAAATATTTTTCACGTAATTTCTAATGTTTGGTAAAGAATGGTTTGGCCACCATTGGTCATAAGTGTTAATTTCTACTTCTGATGTATTTGTAGCAAAATCTGGGCTCCTGAAAACTCGACTAAATTTTTTTTTCTTGGACCGATACCGCTCATATGGATAAACCTTTTGTGAATACTTTCTTCCTAAAATAATGCATGGTTTTCCCATCAAGGGACGTAAAGTCACATCTTATTTTTGTCGATAACTCTGTTTCTAAGAGTTCGTAAGCTCACGATTCCGTTTACAGCAATATCTGAGGGATTAAAAACCCGATTGAAAAGCTTTTTCTTCCGTCAGATACCATTGTTTTCCATACCGGTTCCATTGACTTTGAATAGCTTTGATAAATTTAATTTGCGTCAGAACGGATTTAAAAAGACGTGCTTATTACACCCGAAAATTCGGTGTCATCTTTCTTGTTTTTTGTTTTTTTTTATTTTTGTTTTTTTGCCACACTACACCATTTACCTAACACAATCAAATCACAGATACAATTTCTGTTTAAAAAAACATGCAAATACAAATATTATACAATAATATTATACATATATTACAAAAACACGTATGATAACATGAATAATTTTGTTTTCAAGGGAACCAGGGAAAAAGGCTAACAATAGGCTGACGGGCCCCTAGTCCCCCTCCAATCTAAATAGTCAAGCCAAAGAACAATTTAACCATTATGCATGCAGTAAATTAAAGTAATAATACGTAATATATAACCAAACGTTAATCAATCATTAATTTTGAAGGTCTTTAGTTGTTTTTTGAATACCGAAAAGTGTGTAATCGTCTTGATTCGAAGCAGCAACCCATTCCAGGACCTAGGGCAGGCCAAGTTAATATTATTAAATAATAAATTAGTACGCGCTCTAGGTATTAAAAAACTAGTATTTCCACGAGTGTCATTATAATGGGAACGGAAATGCAAGGTGATTAGATCTGAATATTTATTAGCATATATACGTTCATGCATAAACAGTAATAATCGAAAACTGTATAATTTATCAAATGACATTATTTGATAACTGAGAAAACGAGAATGTACCTGTAAAGACGGATTCGCCAAACGTAAAAAAAAATTTTGTAAAACATAAATTCTATTAACATTCGTAATAGTTTTGCGATCCCAAGCCAAGAGACAATAACATAGAAATGGATAAATAAATGAAAAATACTATAGCAACTTAACCTGGACCCCATATCGGACAAATGGTCAGAAGCCAGTGCTTTGCGCCATTGGGACGGCCAAAAACGAGATGCTTTCTGCGATATGAAAACGCTTTGATTAACTTTGAAAACGCTTTGATTACTCTCAGCAATTGACCCGGGCTGGTCAATTGCTGACAGTAAAAAAAAAAAGAAAAAAACCAAAAACGAACAGGAAGACGCACCTTTGAGGATAATCTTCCAGTGCGTATCAAAAACGTTTTTCTAATGTATGCGGTTTTCACCAGTGTTGAATGCATCTTTCCCAAGCAGCCGGTATCAACGATGTCACACGACGTGAATGGAACTTTTTTATATATATATATAATTTCGCAATTTTGAATTCAGTATCCGGAAAAGCAGCAATTCCACCAGTTCTTCTATTCTAACCCGCAGGAAATGGAGTAACAGGCCTAGAAAGAATAAAGAAGGAAAATAAAAATAAAATCAATTTGTTTGAGATTCAGGTAAAGAAGAATAAAAGAAAAAAAGTAGGTCCTCTTTGACTTGAAGTGATTACCTAAATTCACTCTCAGCTTAGAACGATAAGTATCTTTCACCAGCTGAATCAAGGTCAAACATTGCCATAAATAATAATGCCGGCAAGAAAGAAAGAAAAGTATTTAGGTAACTCATCCGTTACTTGTCGTCCCTCCCCATTATATATTTTCATTTTGTTTTTTTTTCAAGTTAGTTACGTGTGTCTCTCTCTCTCTCTCTCTTGCCTATGACTGGACCTGCTTTGCAATGGGCTGGATCTACATCGAACAAACAGGTTTCCTTCCTCCTTGCCAAATCTTCAGTGAAATCTTCTGCGCCTGACTGAATGGAGAAGTTTGGCTACTCTGCTCAGAAGAGCAATTACTACTTTAAAGCCGATTGTTAGTCGCGATTGCTTTCTACACAGGCAATCATTTCGCGGTTGTTGTCAACATTTTTCTCCCCCTTCCCTTATGGAGAGACTAACTTAAGTATGGGAAAATGTTGGCATTGAGCAACTAGTATTAACTAATAACTTGTGTCGCTATCTCTGGCTGCAATCGACGCTAGAGAAATGGGCAGACCTTCAGTTTCTCTTTACTCACAATCTTAACACAATTAGTTTCGTATCTCCTTCTCTCTGTTTCTCAGACACGGAAGTAAATACTAATCAGTTTCACTACTGATAGATAGATGCACGGAGTGGAATTACCGTCCTTGGAGTAAAGGAAAAAGACGGAACCATAGATATTATGATTTCGCACACTATCAAAAAACACGCATCAAGCAAATTACTATTTGCGGAGACCACACTTTGCTTTCTGTAGTGATAATTACTGAAGCTCACTTGAATAAACATACTTATTGCTAAAATGGATAATAATAATAATCATGTTTTCCCAATTGCTAAAGAAAGATTTGAATATTTGCGAAATCAGTCCTCTCCTCGATAAGTAATTCGGAATATACTTTGTTTCTTTTCGATGATTTCAACTACAGTAAAACTCGGATATTACGAGTACGGCTTATAGCGAGAATCCCGCTGTTACGAAAGATTCAAAATGTACCGTCAATTGGTTAATGTTAAAAATAGGAAAGATCTTCGTGTATTACGAATTGTAAATCTAAAGAGCTCCCGCTGTCACGAGAGGCTTTCACGGCCGATCTCTCTTCTTTCAATATTTCCAACAAATTCTTTTCCTATAATTCCAGGAAATGGTGGGGAAATAAACACGTACAACTGCACACAGAGATGAGTCGCCAGTGGTTAGTCTGCTTGGCTTCTGGAGTTCTGTCTTCCCGCTTTCTTCCATCCCTCTGCACAACAAAAATCCAGTGGCGTAGCTACCACATTCGCAGCCCCCGCAGCTGTAGGGGGGGGGCGCAGGTAACGAAGGGGCGTACTGCAACTGCCAGTTATAGTTTGTTTTTTGTTTTTTTATTGGAGGTTTAACGACCACCGTGAGCAACTCAATGGGCTATAAGCAGTCGCCAGTCCCTAATTTAGGGTCACTGGTTCCAGGGAAGGGAGAGAGCCAGTACCGTAAGACAAACACAACATCCATGCCTCACCGGGATCCAGTTATACTTTTATGTAAAAATTAGAACACGCACAATAATTAACCCAAAGATTCATATTTTCCTTTAAGATATATTTAGCTTTGCCTAAGTAAATGCCTAGTTTCACTTTGAAAACACTGAATGTCCTACAGATTGAAAGTGTTCGATTCTTTGACTTTGGGTTGTAATACGATTACTCTGCGATGAGTTGTAAATAATACGATCGCTCTCCAATCGCCCTCTCGCTGCGCTGCTGATGAGGAAAAGCGCCAGGCCACAGTGTGTTTCCCCGTGGAGGATGTCGGAAAACAGTCAGTTCCCTAGAATTACGTGCAGGACAGGCGCCAACATTTATTCACAGCAGCCGCAGATCTGCAATGTGTAAGAGGGTGATTTCTTCAAGTGATTTCTTTTAGTTTGGGACAAAGCAATTACACGCATTGTTAAATCTATTACTTAAAAAGTTAAAACTGCAGGGCGTCCCTGTAAGGTACGTCCCTTACTTTTCCGGACACTCTCCCTAACTTCCTAATCTCCCTCCCCACTCCAAACCACCACCACAACATACACACCGCAAATAATGCATCCTCCCTCATGTTCGAAATCCTGGGAAAATTACTGTGCTTAGGGGTGCTGAAGTAAATCTTTATTTTATAGTACTTTTATTTTTATGCGTTATGTAGTACGTACATGTACATAGTATTTGTATGATTCGGCTATGACAGAAGTCCGTTATAACAATATTTTTTTCGATTTTTGTCAGCTCTCGTAAATCGGACTTTTTCTGTAGTTCGTTACTCTAGGTGTAGTAGATGTAGACTTAGTTGTAGTTCTCTGTGATGCACCTTAGCAGCAAAAGGTGGTGCAGATGGTGTAGCACACTTTTGGTGCAACCTACCACAGAATATTTTCAATAGTGCAAGTTGGCTGTGAAATGAGATTTAAGACTTTGCCATCTCTCCAACAATCTGGCTCTGATGTCATCGAAGCAGCATTAGCAAATCCCCCCCCCTCAGGAGAAAAAAAAAAGGATTCCTCTAAAGGGCACACACTCTTGCACTCACAAAAATAGTAAACTGCACCGAAATGTCTACAACTTCTAATATGAGGTATATATATTTTTGTATTACCGGAAGAATATGCTATCTTTCTGATGACGTAAGGTTATCATAAGTGCACAAGGAAACTACACTATTCGAAACTGAAATTACCCCACACAGAGAGAGTCGACGTGTAGGCATGCCAATTAGCAGGTGTGTGCAGGAACATGAAATATGCAAATCATTCGAGTATGCAACCAATCACGTGATAAAGAGATAAAAGGGGGCAAACAAGGGCAGTCGAAGCTGTGTCGTATCCCGAGTTCCAGATCATACGGATCAAGCAAAGGCGTGTAGAGGACTGCTGAAGTACATCTGAGGGCCGAAAATGCCTCGTAAACCTCGTCGCCAACCCTATCACCAGCTGTACGCGTTTGAGAAAAGAAGGATCTTAGAAATCAGTCAAGTTCGTTGGTCGATTCGCAAATCTGCGGCCATTTGCATCGGGATGCCGGAATAGTTGCACGTTTTTAGCAGCAGTGGTTGCGTGAAGGCACCTCCAGTCTTCGTAGCTGGGCCAGTGCAGTCAAGAGAACGTCAGCATGCATCGATCTGTGTATTCGTCGTCATGCAATTGCGGAGCCACAAGCCATTTCAGAGAGCATCCGACGTGCTGTACGGAGATTATGCACAATTGCACATTTCCGTCATGTCTCGGACAGTGAACCAAAGTTTGGCGAAATCAAGATCTGTGCTGAAGCTTTTGGGTGGACTGAAATTGAGCGTAGGGCCTCGCTGAGATCCGCTGGAGTGGTATTGCATCCAATTATTAGCGGGGGTTTTCTATCCTTCTTTGAGTTACCCTATGTATAAAAAAGGCTCCGGACACTGCGGCCAAGCTCCTCAGACGTAGTATATCGTTAACCAGCGAGACGTGACCATGCGTGTTGAGCTTACAGCCTTCCAACGAAGTGTTATTATAGGGTGACATATCAGCAACTGTTCGTGCGTGCAGTTGAAGAACAATTGCAATGCTCACTGTCAACTGTTCCAGGCGTTATTTGTAAATGGAAACGTGAGGGACTTACGACTGCCAAGAAACGTTCGGGGAAGGCCAAGTAAATTGATGGAAAGGGACAAGAGCACTCTGAAACGTGTCGCCTGTGGGCACCGTCATTCGTCTGCACAAATCATCACCAAATAATTTCACGATTCAGCAGGGGTGAGTGTGTGTGCACTAAAACAATTCGTAAGGAATTGCACAAGTGAAATTTCCGTGGTCGAGCTGCTGCATACAAGCCTTTCAGCTCGTAAGCATGCAAGGCCAGCATGCAATCATAAAGAATGCAAGTAAGTGACTTGCTTGGTACAAAGCATATCGTCCATGGACCCTAGACCAGCGGAAACGAGTGTGATGGAGTGAAGAGTCACGCTGCACCCCCATTTTTGAATTCGATAGTCGCTCCTGCGTCTACTTACCAGAATCTCAAAGACACATCCAACTTCTGTGTCTGAACTGACCACTGCTTTGAGGGAGGAATGGAACAATATACCTGCAACTACTTACAAAAATCTCATTGAAAGACACGTCCAACTTCTGTGTCTGAACTAACCACTGCTTTGAGGGAGAAATGGAACAATGTGCCTGCGGCTACTTACGAGAATCTCACTAAAAGACACATCCAACTTCTTTGTCTGAACTAACCACTGCTTTGAAGAAGGAATGGAGCAATATACCTGCGACTACTTACCAAATCTTGTTGAAAGACACGTCCAACTTCTGTGTCTCACCTGACAACTGCTTTGAGGGAGGAATGGAACGATATATCTGCGACTACTTACCACAATTTCATTGAGAGACACGTCCAACTTCTGTGTTTGAACTAACCGCTGCTTTGAGGGAGGAATGGAACAATGTACCTGCGACTACTTACGAGAATCTCATTAAAAGACACATCCGACTTCTTTGTCTGAACTAACCACTGCTTTGAGGGAGGAATGGAACAATATACCTGCGAATACTTACCAGATTCTCATTGAAAGACACGTCCAACTTCTGTGTCTCACCTGACAACTGCTTTGAGGAAGGAATGGAACAATATACCTGCGGCTACTTACCAGAATCTCATTGAAAGACATGTCCAACTTCTGTGTCTGAACTAACCACTGTTTTGAGGTACAAATGGAACATATGCACCTGCGACTACTTACGAGAATTCTCATTGAAAGACATATCCAACTTCTGTGTCTGAACTAACCACTGTTTTGAGGTACAAATGGAACAATATATCTGCGACTACTTACCACAATCTCATTGAAAGACATATCCAACTTCTTGTGTCTGAACTAACCACTGCTTTGAGGGAAGAATGGAACAATGCACCTGCGACTACTTACGAGAATTTCATTAAAAGACACATCCAGCTTCTTTGTCTGAACTAACCACTGCTTTGAGAGAGGAATGGAACAATGCACCTACGACTACTTACCAAATCTCATTAAAAGACACATCCGACTTCTGTGTCTCACCTGACAACTGCTTTGAGGAGAGGAATGGAACAATATACCTGCGACTACTTACCACAATTTCATTGAAAGACACGTCCAACTTTTGTGTCTGAACTAACCACTGCTTTGAGGGAAGGAATGGAACAATATATCTGCGACTACTTACCAGAATTTCATTGAAAGACACATCCAACTTTTTTGTCTGAACTAACTACTGCTTTGAGGGAGGAATGGAACAATGTACCTGCGACTACTTACGAGAATCTCACTAAAAGACACATCCAACTTCTTTGTCTGAACTAACCACTGCTTTGAGGGAGGAATGGAACAATATACCTGCGACTACTTACCAGAATCTCATTGAAAGGTCCAACTTCTGGGTCTCACCTGACAACTTCTTTGGGGGAGGAATGTAACAATATACCTGCGACTACTTACCACAATCTCATTGAAAGACACGTCCAGCTTCTGCGTCTGAACTAACCACTGCTTTGAGGGAGGAATAGAACAATATACCTGCGACCATTTACCAGAATCTCATTGAAAGTGTGCCAAGGAGAGCTCACAATGTAATTGTCGCCATAGGTTGGCCAACTTCTTAGTGATTTTGCCATAAATGCAGTACTGCATAAACAGCACTGCTGTCCGCATGCTTTCCCCCCGCATAGTGTATAATTAATTGCAACCTTTAGCTTCGCAAAAGAATACATCATGAAGAAACAAATGAACAATTGCATTTTCAATTAGTTCATTGTCAGCCAAAAATTATTATACGATTTATGGGATACCTTGGGATTATTTTGTTAATTATTTGCATTTTCTTTTACATCGTTACTCATCCATTTCCCTGTTCCCCCTGACACCATTTCATTCTCTTTCGTGTTACGAATCCTTTAGGCTCCTCGTGTCGCGTCGTCCGCTCTCTCTCTCTCGTTCGTTCACACCCTATGTTTTCTCAATTCGGACACCCGGCTATTCCCTGTTCTGAAAGAAACAGATAGTAGATCGTTTGTGTTGTAAGCTAATCACATAGTCTGGGATCACTTTCGCTCACCGCGTTGCTATCTGCTGTGAACTTAGTTGAAAATGACTGCAATGAAGTAACAACACTCTACAGAGGTTCCTCTAATATCCAATGCTCGACTGCTCTGGGAAAATCTTTCTGAACGGTCACTAATGATTATTATTGACCTTGCTGAGATGCCCTTGAAGGTGCTATTGTGAATTCCCCCCCCTACTGACTGCAAAATGGTGACAAAGAGACCTACTGTTCAGCATTATATTCTCCATAGCGAAAGTTTCTTAAGCTCTACGTAACAGCCGAGTTGTTACAGGAATGGTGCATTGTGTTCAGAAATCAGTCCCGATTCTGCCTCAGTTCCGACATTCGTTAAATCCACGTCCGACGTTGTTGTGGCCACAGAGAGGATCAGATGGGATTACAGCTCATTTCCAACAGAAACGTCGTCAAATGGTGGGTTGAAACCCACCCTGAAATTTCTCTTACCCTTCGCACATCGAGTTCCAGATGTGCTATATAAATTTTTTTTTAACTTTAAAATCTAATCTGTATTTTTGTTTCAAATAACAACGAGTTTTCCTTTTCTTCGGGTGGCCTTATTTCTCCCTAGAAAGTACGTTACTCACTTCTCCGTAGAAAGGAGATCAAAATCGCATCAGCAGGGACTAAAAATGCATTTGTTCTCCACCCTTCCAAATCTTTAGATTAAGTCCTTTTTTTCATAATAAGACGCATCAAGGATTTCTCTATGGGGGCGGTCCAATATGGCTGTTAAAGGTGCAAAACGAAATCTTGGCCATATAGATATATATATAGTATATATATAACTTATGCCTGGAGAGCTTTTGGAAGAAACAATATAATTTTCAAGAGCAATATGCCATTATGTCTTAAAAGAAAAGTGTTTGATCAATGCATCCTTCCAGTGCTTACGTATGGTGCAGAGACGTGGACCTTAACTAAAAGAGACATACTAAGGCTGCAGACAACTCAAAGCAGCATGGAGACGTGATTTTTGGGTGACGAGATGGGTAAAAAATTGGATTTGACGGACTTTCAACGTTGGATGATTCTAGGAGCTCGGAGCCATGGAGCGAGTATCACCGAAACCGCCGCATTCGTGAAATGTTCCAGAGCAGCTGTTGCTAAAGTGTTTAAAGACTGGACTGTCAGCCAAAAAACTGGGTCTCTTCGTGCAACGTGTGGTCGTCATATACTAGTGACTGCTCGGGCGGAACGGAGAGTGTCCAGACTGGTAATAGACAACAGATGGGCAAATTACAGACCATCTTAATCAAGGATCGCTCAAATGATCTGTGCACGCACTGTTCACCGTACACTGCACGGATGGGATATGGCAGACGAAGGCCTGTTCGAACACCTTTGCTGTCTGCAGTTAACAAGAGAAAACGTCTCCAGTTCGCACAGGAGCACAAGGATAGGACAGTCGATAATTGGAAACACATTATGTGGTCCGATGAATCACGTTTTCAGTTGCACCATGCCGATGGCTGAGTGAGAATTTGGCGGAAACAGCACGAAAGCATGAATCCCAAATGCATTGCTACAACCCTTCAAGCTGGTGGAGGCAACGTTATGGTTTGGGGAATATTTTTCTAGCATGCTTAGGGCCCTTTAATTCGTGTTGATAAACGTTTGACTGGCACATCATATCTAAACATCGTTGCAGACCAAGTGCATCCTGTCATGTGGATGGTTTATCCCAATGGCGATGGCTACTTTCAACAAGATAATGCGTCCTGCCATAGTGCTCGTATTGTACAGGATTGGTTTCAGGAACATGCCGGTGAGTTTACTTTGCTTAGGTGGCCCCCACAATCTCCAGATCTCAACCCCATTGAGAATTTGTGGGATGAAGTTGAACGAGCCATCAGACAGCTGGATCCACAACCCTGCAATCTCACACTCCTGGAAAGTGCTATTCATCAAGCATGGTCTCAGATTCCACAAACCACCTATCAACATCTGGTGGAGTCCATGCCACGAAGAATCGACGCAGTATTAAAGGCAAAAGGTGGCCCAACGAAGTATTGAGGGGTGGTCATAATAAAGTGGCCACTCAGTGTATAACTTAAACCAAACTTAAGCCAATAACAGAAAAAAATAAAAAAATTTTTTTTTTTTGCAAACTTACATTCTGAAGACTAAAACGCGCAAAACCAGCAGTTAAGAATTCTCAGGAACAACATCTTACAAAGCGGAAAGTACAACAACAAAAAACCAAAAATAAAAATAAAAATAAAAAACTTCAAAGCCAACAAGCATGGAGTAAGAAACAAAAACGGGACGCAGAAAGTGTGGAAAATGCTGAGCCTTGGCTTTTTCAAGGAGCAGAAAAACTCTGCATTTACTCATTTCCACAAAGACCTGGTTGAAAATGGTTTTCTGCTATCATACATGCAAGTATAAGTCCCCAAAAATTACCAAATTAACTAAACGGCCCACAAAGATACGGAAACTTTACAATTAAGCATAAAATTTATTAGAATTTAGCATACATCTATGATAGAACTGGCCCGACCCATAACTCATCATCGCCCATAAAAACCAGAAAAACTTCAGTGACCCGAAGAAGTAATCAACTGCACGCTGAACCTCGTTGTCTGTCGTGAACTGTTTCCCTGACAGGAAGTGATCCAGGCGACGAAACAGATGATACTCTGTCTGGAACAAGTCCGGGAAATAGGTAGGATGAGACAGTGTTTCATAGCCCAAGGCACTATCGTTCGTTGTGTGACATGAGGGAGGGCGTTGTCTTGGAGCAGAAGAACACCATGTCTGCTGACCAAAGCCGGTTGTTTCTGCAGCAATTTCCGGTGCATCTGGTGTAATTCAGCCCAATAACGTTCTCCATTGATGGTTTGGCCTCTTGCGAAGAAACTCCGAAGAATTATCCCTGCTGTGGACCACCAGACAAGGAGCATAATCTTCTTGGCGTTTAGGGGTGGCTTAGGATGTGTCCAGCAGGCTATGCCTTGCTTAACCATAGTGCAGATTGCTTCCGATTATCATAAATGACTCACTTCTCGTCGCTGGTGACGATTCGATGCAGTAGAGGTTCCTGTTTATTCTTGGCAAACAGCCACGTGCAGACTTCGAAACGCCTAGTCTTGTTGGCGACAGTTGTCAACCCATGCGGCAGCCACATGTCCAGCTTTTTGACCTTACCCAACGCAGCCAGACGCCGAACAACTGTCGTGTGGTGAACACCTACCTCATCCGCTATCTCACGACACGTTTTTCGAGGGTCCTCTTCAACCACACGTAACAGAAGAACGTTAGAAACAGCAATGGGTCAGTGACCACGTGCTTCGTTTTGGAGGTCCGTATGTCCACTTCGAAACTTCACAAACCATCGCCGAATGGTTCGTTCGTTGGCTGTATTCTCCCCAAACGCTTTGTTAACGTTTCGAGCGGCAATTCCTGCAGAATGGCTCAGTTTAAATTTATAAAGGAAGATGACTCTAAAATCCGGCGTCTGCATGTTTCCTCTGCAAGCCACGTTACGTCCAAACAAACCACGTCTGAACCTTGTTCTTCACACACGTGGTAGCTATTTATAGTAACTCTGTGACGTAATACCCGCAACACCTGTGGGTGGTTCCATTCCGCTGGGGGGGGGGCTGTCTCCACTGCTCGTTCGCGCCGGGCATTTCATTCGTACCAACCCAATACATACTGTACACTATATTGATAAAAGTAATCGGACACCTAGAAGAGAAACACAACATAGCATTTATTGACATACATTATTAGTAGGGTGTCGGTCCACCTTTGGCCTTAATGCATGCACCGACCCTTCGAGACATGCTTCCGACAAGATTTTGGAATACAGCGATAGGTATACGCTTCTATTCAGTACATAATGCTGCCGCTAACTGTTGATTAGTAGTAGGCCTTGGTTCCAAACTTCTTATGCGGCGCTCTAATTGATCCCATAGGTGCTCTATAGGATTCAGATCAGGGCTCTGTACTGGCCAGTCCACACACGATACGGAATTGTCGTCAAACCGCGCCGTAACAATCTTGGCTCGGTGCATTATGCTGCTGGTATCAACAAGACTCGGTTACATAGTATTGCCACAGAGTTGGTAGGGCATAATTGTCCAGAATATCGAGGTGGACGTGTTGATTAACAGGTTTGTCCACTATAACACTGGTAAGCACGTGTTTTGTCCAAGACATATATATATATATTTTTTTATTCTTTAGTAATTTTATACGAGTAATCCAGATTTGCTGTCGAAATTGTGCTATCACGTATAGTTTCAGAGATTTAAGAATATGTTTCTTTTTTCAATTTTTTACGTTAAAAATAGTTTTTTTTTTTTTTTGTGAGAAATAATTCCAGTATTGACTTGGAGCACATAGCATCGTTTATTCATATGAGAAAATAAAATAAAATAAAAAGTTGCAGCTGACATACAGACTGTTGCGACGTGTGAATGAGTCATAGATATGGCGCCACCTGCACCCTTCCCGGCAGCTCCATCGACTGCTCGACTACGTCTTACGTCTCAGTTCTTTGTATACAGTCGAAGTGAACGCTGCGCTATTGCTCTTTATTAGTAGCTTTTGTTTGTGTGTGTGAAAAATGGCACTCAAGTGCCTCAACCATCCGGATACGTTTAGTTATATATGCAATGAATTGACATTCAAACCTCAAAGGCGGAACTTTACCCCGTTAATACGAAAGTGTCATTAGCTTTACTTTGGTTGCAAAATAGGAGATCAGGATAACAGTTGGGCCCCACATATTTGTTGTGTTACATGTTCAAGACTTTTAACGATTAGGCAAACGGTTCTTCCCATATGCCATTTGAAGTTCCCATGGTGTAAAGAGAGCCGAAAGATCCATTCTTTGGACTATTATTTTTGTATAACAAATACAAAGGAAATCACAAATAAGTCGAAACACAGTTTAAAATATCCCAATTTACCTCCAGCGATGCGACCTGTTCCCACAGTGATCATAAGCCAATACCACCTCACCCGGTATCAACCGATATAAATGAAAATTCAAGCTCTGAAGAAGATCAGAATGAAGATCACGCTGATCGACAAGAAGCATGTTTCGACATTTCTAATGAGCATCATTTATTGACACAAGAAGACCTAAATGATTTAGTGCGTGATTTAAATTTATCTAAAAAACAGGCAGAACTTTTGGGATCAAGACTAAAAGGGTGGAACCTTCTTGATTGCGAAACTTAGGGTATGCTACTTTCGAAATCGTCAAGAAGATTTCAAACAGTTTTTCCCGCTAGAAGGAGATATAGTGTACTGTAATGATATTTCATTAGTGATGGACACCATAGGACATGCTCATAACGCACAGGAATGTCGTTTGTTTATTGATTCATCAAAAGTTAGCCTAAAAGCTGTCCTTTTGCACAATGGAAACAAATTCCCATCAGTTCCACTAGCACATGCTATTAATATGAAAGAAATCTGTGAAAATATGACGATTATTCTAGACAAGATACAGTATGAAAAATTCATTTGGAACATGTGTGGAGACCTCAAGGTGATCGCTATGCTGCTCGGGTTATAGTCTGGATACACAAAATGTTGCTGTTTTATGTGCGAGTGGGACAGCAAGGATTGTAAAAGTCATTTCAAAAGGAAGACATGGCTTTCACGTAAATCTCTTACACCTGGTGAAAAAACTGCAATGAATGCTTCTTTAGTTGATCCCAAAAACATCTGTCTCCCACCTCTTAATATCAAATTAGGTTTGATAAAAAATTTTGTGAAAGCCACGGACAGAAATGGAAGTGGTTTTTTGTACTTGAAGGAGAAGTTCCCCAAAATTAGCTATGCAAAAATTAAAGAAAGAATTTTCGTAGGACCCAAAATTCGAGAACTAATGAGAGATGAAACTTTTGAAGGACGTTTGAATGACTTAGAAAAACGCGCATGGGTTTCTTTCAAGAATTTAGTGAAAACCTTTCTAAGCAACAAAAAGTCTGACAACTATACGGATGTAGTCATTAGATACTGTAAGCATATGAAGACTTAGGCTGCAATATGTCTCTGAAGATCCACTTCCTTCACTCTCACTTAGATTTCTTTCCCAAAAACCTGGGCGCCGTAAGTGATGAACACGGCGAACGCTTTCATCAGGACATTTCAAGCATCGAAAAAAGTTATAAAGGAAAGCGAAGTTCACGTATCTTAGCAGATTACTGCTGGACTCTCAAAAGGGACCTTCCTGAGGCAAAGTATTCCAGGAAATCTTCAACTTAGACCGTTTAGGTACGTTGAACATTAATTAATTTCCTTAGTGTACATGTTATTAATGTAAAATATTTACGTAGCTATCACACAAAAACCTTACGTGATGGAGAAAAATCGTTTTCATTCTTGAATTCATCGCGACAAATTATATAAAGATTGGCCAATAACATCTTTGGGACAGAAAAAAAAAGGTTGTTGTTTTTTTGTCGACCAGTGATAACCAATGGGTCGAGACCATACCACTAAATACACCCCCACACGAATACACTGCCAGCTCCAAACTTGACCGTAGGAACAGTACACTGTGGTAAATAGCGTTCCCCCGGCTGCCGCCATAACCACACACGGCCATCAGACTGATGGATCGTTTATCTGGATTCATCAGTCCATAGGATCCGTTTCCATTGATCTACGGTCCACGGTAAATGTTCTTTACACCATGCTAAACGATGAGTAGCATTCCGAGTGGAGATGAAAGGCTTATGAGCAGCTGCACGACCACGGTAACCCATAGAATGAAATTCTCTTCGAAATTTACGTGTACATAACTAGGTTCCAGGCTTCGACGTCCTCTATCACTGATTTTCTTTGGTCTACCGGTACGTTTTGCTGCTTCATGCACGCCGTGTGTTTTCCACTTATTCAGTACATCCAAAACAGTGGACTTGGGTATGTTTAAACACTTCTCGGTTTCTCTTATGAGCAACCCACTAATATAACACCCAACAATCTTTCCTTTCTCAAAGTTAGTTCTCTCCCGCGGCGACATTTTCACTCAACCTCACAGTGCGATATAATCGCGGTTAGCTGCGGGATTGTTTTATACCGTCTGTACAGCGCATCTTAACAACGCAGTGGTTCCGTTCATTTGCTTTCGAAAGGGTGTCCGCTGACTTTTGTCAATATAGTGTATATGCATTCGGTTCGGCACGACGTAGCAATCGATTGATGTTGGCGCCAATTGGTCGAGGCGAGGAATAACCCAGCGGCACGCCGGCAGTGGACGGCAGAGGGCAACTACAGAACGCGAGGATCAAGCAATTGTGGGAGCTGCACGAACAGAACCAAATTCTTCGCTCTCAACCATTCGTGGCCATGCTGCGTCGTCTACAGGTACGGAAGTGGACATCCGGACCGTTGCCAGTCGACCTCCGGCGCGGAAACCACATTCGAGGATGCCACTCCGCCATCTACCACTGACCAGCGAGCATCACCGGCACCGGTTGCAGTGGTGTCGGGCCCAATCAACGTGAGGATAGTGCCCAGTAGTGTCGTGTTGTCGTCAGTGATGAGTCGCGGCTTGCACTTGTCGCCGATAACCAGCGCATACGTTTCTGGACCTAAACCGGTCAGCGCACGGCTTCTGCATTTGCCGTGGAACGGCACATTGTTCGCACACCAGGATTGACTGTCTGGCGAGCCATTTTCTACGATATTCGGACACCCTTGGTAGTCCTCCGTACCACCCTTGCGGCCCACCGGTACGTCGACGACATTCTACGACCTGTTGACGACATTCTACGACCTGTTGTGTTACCATTTCTGTCACAGCATCACCAAGCAATTTTTTAGCAGGATGATGCCCGGCTACACACGGCACTGCTCTCCCAGGCCTGCCTCCGTAATATCAAAACCCTTCCATGGCCAGTCCGAACGACCTACCTGTCATCGATCGAAGATGTTTGGGACTTGATGGAAAGCTTCGAACGCCCAACCCGGAACGTCGGCGAACTGGCCCGTAATTTGGGCAACAACTGGTATGTTAATCACCGGACAGTATCAACGAACTGAATGAGTCTATGCTACCCGGATAAGCGTTTGCATGCCGCCCCGGTGGCGCAGTGGTCTAAGGCGCTGGCCTCTGATGATTCGTCTGTAAGGGGTCCGGGTTCGAATCCCGGTGAGGCATGGATGTTGTGTTTGTCTTACGGCACTGGCTCTCTCCCTTCCCTGGAACCAGTGACCCTAAATTAGGGACGGGCGACTGCTTATAGCCCATTGAGTTGCTCACGGTGGTCGTTAAACCTCCAATCAAAAAAAAAAAAAAAAAAAAAGCGTTTGCATCCGAGCCAGAGGTGGAGCTACTGACTTGTTCCACTCGTACAGTTGATTTATTCGAATAAATGGCCCATCTGCTTTGGAATTGCAGTCATTTCCTTTCCTATACATATACTTTGCACATATCAATTTTCATTTCGATAGGATGGATAGGACTGCTTTGGAAAAGATGAATACCAGCCAATATTATTGGCTTGAAGGAAGGGTGCTAACTGCTAAGGCTGGAGGAAGCTGATGTGTCTGCGTGATCTTACACTGCTTGACAGAGAAAAATCCACACCATGAAGAAATGCTCGAAAACAGACCAAACTGCACACACAGATAGCCAAGTAGGTCCTAAAAAAATGATTTAATTGCCACATACAGACTAAGCTCCAATGGCCGAATATACAGGATGACCAATAAGGAGCGTGGCCCCCATTTTGGGCGATAGAGCGTTGAATCCGACGTGGCACCGAGGCAATGAGAGTCCGAAAAGAGTCCTGGGGTATGGTGGACCACGTGAGGTTAATCTGAGTCCACAGTTGATCTTCATTTTACGGGGGTGGGAAGGTACTCAACCGACGTCCAATCGTGTCCTACAGATGCTCGATGGGCGAGAAGTCCGGGGATCGTGCTGGCCACGAAAGCATCCGCACACCATGTAAAGCATTCAGGCTGATGCGAGCGGTATTCGACCGGGAGTTATCCTGTTGAAAAACGGCGTTTGGGATGCCCTGCAGATACGGTAGTGCCACGTGCCGCAGCACCTCGTCAACATAGCGGCTTGTCGTCAATGTACCCGTAATGCATACCAGCGGTGAGAGACTGCTGGCGTTGATAGCTCCCCACACCATGATTCCACGTTGCCGGGCCGGGTGGCCCTCCACAATGGCGGAGAAATCCGTCCGTTGGCCACGTCGCCTCCAGACTCTCACACGGCGATCATCCGTGGTGAGACAGAACCGCGATTCGTCGCTGAACACCACACTGTTCAATTCGGCAGCCCACGCAGCTCTGGAGCGACACCGCGTCAAACGGTGACGACGATGGCTCGCTTTACACTACGGTACAGTACCCATTTCTCATCACCCGTACAATTCGTCCCAAAAACGGTTCATTTCTGTGACGGGAAGCAAAGAAACAAAGGTACGAATCCTCTCCTCTCGTTGCTTTGCAGAAAGCTGGTGCAGAACCCACTTATTAAACTTGGTGATAAACCCAAACGCATGCATCCGTCTTTCGACTGTTGTTCTGTGTACCGACAACGTTTCCGCTAATTTCTGAACGGTTGGATTCGAGTCATTCGTTATGGCTTGGTCCATATCCTCGTCAGAAACAACGGATGGACGTCCAGGACGTGGTTGATCTTTACAGCTTCTGTCTCCGTCCCGGAATTTCCGAAACCAACGGCGACATGTGCTATCATCAACTGCATCCTCTCCATATACTTGACAGATGTTGCAGCAAGTCGCGGCTGCAGTGCTGACTTTATCAAACTTGTAGAGTAAATAATGTCTAATGTGCTCCTTATCGCATGCCATGTTACACCGTCCGTGATTTCCGTTACGAATGACTTCCACGGACATATACAGGGTGTATAGGAAATTCCTTAAACAGGGAAATAACTTTTGAACGCAAAATGCTAGAATTGTGGAAGTAGTGTGTACATATAGTAAAGTGACTATGTTCCATCAGATGATATCGATTTCAGCACCCCTATCGGTGAATTTTGGAAGTTAGCGATTTTATCGCGAGAACCAAGAGATACATACGAAAAAAAGTCACAAGCAAACGTGTGGAGCGTCACCAATTTAGTATGAAACGACGCCCTACATTCACCAAGAACTCCAATAGAAGTCCGGAAATGCAGATCTCTTGTTATCCGATCACCGGCATAAATACGTCACGAATGACATCTCAAAGCGTAAAATCTGTAAACAAATTTTGCCTGCAAAACAGCGAAGGATGGATGAAAGTATGAAAATGGAAACGCTACGTCATATTTCATCGGGAAACATAAATTGACGGTCAGGGAATGTATGTCAGACAGTGCGTGGACTGGATCTTCGAGTCTACACATGGCTAGTTATTCCAGCGAGGAGTACTGCGAGATGGTTATGTTGTACGGGGAATGCGGTCGTCGGGCACGAGAGGCAGCAAGCCAATATGCATTACGTTTCCTTAATCGTTCTCATCCTACTGCGGCTACTATCATCAATGTCATTTGCCGGCTGAGAGAAACCGGGCGCATTACAAGTCGTTCCCGTTCAGGTAGGCCGACACTTGCAGGTGTGCACGTGCAGCCACTGGACGTCCTGGCCTATGCTCTAACCCACCCACACTGCAGTGCGAGAGACATCAGTGCGACGTGTGGTCGTACATTTGGTCGTGTATGGCAAATTTCTACAACCCCGAATTATCCAAGCATGCAGTAACGTAACACCTGAAATGCTGCAGAACGTCCAACAAGAAATTCCAGCTCGAATACAGATGTGTATTGCTACCGATGATGGATACATCGCAAATGCTTAAGTATTAGTACTGACATTTTGTATTTCTAGAACATTATTTTGTGTTTTTCTTCTTCATAATATCCTACTGCTGTATGAATTTCCTACTACTTTACTGTACAGCACATAATAAATTGTACCTTGCTGACACGTACATGTGTTAATTTTATTAGTAAAGTTGCATCACCTTATAATGTCACACTTCTGCACGCGATGAGTGACGTATTTATGCCGGTGATCGGATATCGAGAGATCTGCATTTCCGGACTTCTGTTGGAGTTTTTGGTGAATGTAGGGCATCATTTCATACTAAATCGGTGAAGCTCTACAAGTTTGCTAATGACTTTTTTTCGCTATCTCTCTTGGTTCTCGCGATAGGATCGTTAGCTTCCAAAATTCGCCGCTAGGGGTGCTGCAATCGGTCTTATCTGATAGAACACTTTACTATATGTATACACTACTTCCACAACTCCAGCATTTTGCGTTCAAAAGTTATTTCCCTGTTTAAGGACTTTCCTATACACCCTGTATATGCTCTACAGTACCTCTATATTCTCTACTGCTCCACGCTTTATTGGCCGAAAATTCGGCATCGCAACGTCATCTGTGACGTAACTACTCCGATCGCAATTTGCATCTATTGCAAGAACGGGTAGAACTTTTGCACACACCCAATAAGAAAAAAAGATGCACTATCACATTACAGCACTACAAGCGAATCTAGTTGAGAGGAAAAGGCCGTAAATCAGCAGATTCAAGGTCATTGTCCGTCGAGCCGTCAGCATGAAGTTTAGAAGTTCTAAAACACTGAATTGTTTTCACGGGGGCTTGTTCAACACAGTTTCTAGGTCAGTTTGTAGCGTTGACTTCCACAATAAACAATAACAATCATACATTGTATCCCTGTCCGTTTCCCTGTACTCATTACGATTACTCATTTTTAGCACGTCTTTTGTAAAAATGATCGTGCTTATGTTATCGGTCTGTTCGTCTTCCGCCCGTCTGCGGACGAGACCATACGTTTGCAATTATTAGCCCGATTTGAAAAATCCTTTTTGCATTGAGAAGTCAGTATGATGATCCTTGAACTCCGGTTTTTTTTTTTTTTTTTCGATACACAACTTCTCCGCTAGAGGGCGGAAATGCAGATGATATCGGTTTTAAAATACATTTTTGTTGCATATATTTGCTTCTAAATATCCGATTGAAAAAAATTCTTCCTTCCTTTCGATGCCATCTATAACAAGGACCATTTTAGGCGCAATTTCTTTTTGAAGTAACGTATAGATTTTTCGCTATGGGCGTAAAGATAAATTGCTTTTCCCCCGATACTTCTGCTTCAAAAAGTCCGATTTCCAAAATTCTTCCTGTATCGGAACAGCTCCTCATGGGAAAAATGTTTCGCACAACATAAGTTTTAGTAAGGAATGGTTTGGTCATCAGGCGGCGTGCTTGTTTTATTGTTTTTTTGCTTCTGATGTATTTGCAGCAAAATCTAAGCTTCCGAAAACTCGATTGGAAAAATTCTTTCATGAACTGATACCGCTCACTTTGGAAAACCTATTGTGAATATCTCCTGCTTAAAAAAGCGCATAGATTTCCCACCAAAGGGCGTAGGTGTATATCTTATTTTTGTCGATACCTTTGCTTCTAAGAGTCCGATTAAAAAAGTTATTTCTTTATTGGAAAGCGTTTCCGCTGCGAAATGTTTCTCATATAATTTAAAATTTTTCTTAGCTCACAAGTGTGCCACTAGAGGGCAGAAGTTAACGTTTCCGTTTACAGCAATATCTGCGGAACTTCAAACCCTATATAAAAAAATATTTTTCGGTCAGATACGATTAACTATGAAAGCTTTTTGTGTTTACTTTCTTCCCAAAATAATGCACAATTTCGCCACTAGTGGTGCCAATATTTAATCTGTTTCTCTTAATATCTCTTTTTCTAAACGTGCGATTTAGAGAATTCTTTCAACATCGGACGCCATTAACCTTGTGGAAAACTTTAGGTTTGTATTTGAGGAGTTTTACAGTTCGGAGTTGTGTCGCTAGGTGGTGTTTGGTTACTTCTGTTTGCAGCTATATTCCTGCTTCTAAAAACCCTTTAGTTATTTTTTTTTTATTGTATGCCATTCGCTACAATAGAGAAGTGGAGCATTATTCTCTTTAAATAATGCACAGATTTCCCGCTAGGAAGGGGGTGTAAAGGTCAAAAAATTTTTGTCGCTATCTGTGCTTCCGGGTGACGTATTTGAGAAGTTGTATTTCCTTAGCATAATGTTTTCCATGAAGAGTTATTTTCCGCCTATTTCCAATTTCCCCATTATGCAAAATTTTTCCGCTAGAAGGCGTAGTTATATCATGTTTCCTTCTATACTTTGTGTGCGCCATTTGTTAATCTTCGTAACATACTTTTTAGCCGCAGGTGGGAAAAAGTAGCTGTTTCTATTTCTGGATGTTTTATCGATTGTAGAAATCCGGTTGATTTTTTTTTTTTTTCTAACCGGTTGCATTGACTTTGACTAACTTTTATAAATTTAATTTGCATCAGATCAGAACGGATTCAAAAGACGTGCTCATTATAACCGAGAATTCTGTGTTATTTATCTTTCTTGTTTAAAATACTTTTGCGTTCAGTAGAATTTATAAAGGTCTAATCTCACCTTTGTTTTCCAATAGCTGCAGTTGATAAATTCCTACTCAGAGCATTGTAAAGCTAACCGAGCCACAGCTACAAAATTGCCTGTTCCTGGAGGCGGGAGATTTCTTTACGTTATGCTGTTGCTATCGAAAAATGCCCATTTGAAGCGATATTTCGACGGAAAAGAACGAATCGGAATAAAGGTCAAAAGTAAAGACGCAGGAACACCCGGCACCCGGAGAAAATACTAGTAAGAAACATTACGGCGCCAGGAACACATTGCTAATTGACATCGTACGATTATACAGTATTTCTCCCAGTGGTGCAACACTGATATAGTGCTAGCCCGGCTATTTTTATGAATTTCAGTTCTTTGTAAATCGTGTGATGCAATTTCTTTTCGACAATCCAAAAGTCACTTTGATTAATTCCAAGATCCATAATTTTCTATTTGTTCTTGCAGTAATGGATAGATTTCGAATTAAAGTCAGAAAAATAACGACAACTAAATCTACGGAGGTAACATAACTCTACTCCTAATTCTTCTCATAAATGTAATATGTTCAGTTTTGGATGTGACAAAGATTATTTTCGCTAATTATTAAAAAAAAATCGTTGATGCTCTCCACATGGTGAAAATCAAAAACAACTCAATGGCGAACACTTTGGAGAAAGCGTCAGGCAGGGCTTTATTGTGGCAACATGAATTTTCTGATTTTTAAGACAGTGTAAAAACGGTAACACGAAATTTATAAGGTTATGTAGGCATACAACGCTAAGAGAGGAGCACCAGGATATTGCACAGCAATTTGGTTTTGCTTGAGAGAAAGCGCAACAGAATTGTGGGTGGAGCCGGAGTGATCGAAAACCGCCGGCAAACCCAAGAGGGGTGAACTCCGTAGCGACTAGACGTGAAGTGGATATCTGTTGTAGCGAGCGAGACAGCATGCGTCAACGACGAATGGCGTGCTAACTGAAATAATATTATATGATATGAAAAATATCATATTATTTATTATATAATAATATGTTGCATAAGTTGGGTACAGTTTAATGAATTTGATCTCATGCTCGGTTTCGATTTACTTTTTGTCTCCCGGAAATGATAAATAAATACCGTTTCCGGAAGACAACAAACCTCGTCCGTTCTCCCTAAGGACGAGAAGGACGACCTTGCCGTTCTCGTCCGTTTGGAGACCTGACGAGGTCGAACCTACTAGGAAATATGGAAATCAAATTCCCCTACACAACAGTTTAAAGTCGTATGAAGCGATGAACTTTATTTTTGCACATTATTTATGAAAAAGTTGCTGGAAAATATTTCACCTGCTGGCAAATTACTTCCTTGTAGGGAATCAAGTTCAAGAGATTATTTAGTGATTGCGGACTGTGTTGTGGATACTGTGAAAACTTAGAGGAATGATTCAGCTCCTGCAGAAATTATCAATAAAATGTGTGCTAAATTTGACGTTGAGCAAGACAAATTTACTCAATTATAAGATAAAGAAGGAAAATTAATGAAACTTACGGGTTCCTGATTACAGATAGCACAAAGGAGATATCAAAAGTGGGTCGTGAACCAAACCAACATTTAAAAGTAATATTCTATTAAATCATTGATATTGTTTTATCTGAAATGAAACAAATATTTTATGATAATGATGATTTTCTAGTTTCTACATCTCTAGTGCAGAAGCTGAAATGGGCTACGAAAAAATGAAATATTTGGAATTTTCCCAACATGAAATTACAAAATGAAACAAAAAGAAATGTACGAAAAACATTACAAACAGAAAAATGTACGAAAAACTTTACAAAAAAAAAAAATGTGCGTTGCCAAAAGCTTTTAAAAAAATCAAGCCAAACAGAAAACAGGCATGCGGTTTTACGTGATTTTTTTTAACCATTTGGATGCGACGCTGATGCAAATAAATCAACGTTTTCAGCTTTAACTGGAATAAATCGTCCACAAAGACTGGCAATGAATAACCAACGAATGGTAATTTTGACTCAACTAGCATTTGAGAAAGAACATAAAAAAAACAGTCAGTATGGACATTCTTTGAGGTAAGTTTAATAATCTGAAGAACAGAAGATTGCAACTGTTTTGAGATATTTTAGCTTTCTCATATTATTGCATTCATTTGATCGTTGGATACTAGAAGTGCCAAAAATGAAATTTCAAATTAATACATTTTTAATCAACTACTCATTGTATAAGAAAGTAATCGGAATGTTGTCTTTGAACATCCTCGAGTGGTTTTCCTTAATTACATTTAAATTAATGTAACAAAGTAGCTAAAATTGTTCTAGCCTCCCCTATAATACTAGCAGCCTACCCTATAAATTGTTTCTAGCGACAGCCCTGGTTAACCCCCTGTTCGTCTTTTGGTAAGTGCCTATAAGATGCTAAGCTGCTGTTTAAAAGCTTCTAGGTAGTTCATTGCCTACAAAGATGTGCTGCCGTGGGGACAGTTTGACTAAATGTATCCCCTAAGCTTTGGAAAATAGTGCTAAGGGGAAATCCTTGCACATGCGCGTGCGAGAGAGAGAGAGAGCTTTCAACATCTTCTCGTTCATTGTTTTTCGTCCAGTAGGAGTGGTTTTACGATGCTTGTGCTGGAGAAAAGATTTTTTTTTTTTTTTCTGGATTCTGGTGCTCTTGGTTTTTGAGAAGGAAAAGGGATCTGGCTGTTGAAAACAATAAGAAGTGGCTATCACCAAGCACCAACGATGGGGAAGACACGATTGAATATGGAGAAAAAAGTAGAACCGAAGGAGAGGAGTAAAAAACGTTGATGTATGACATCCGTAAATCCCTGATCCCATTGCGTGGACCCACGGAAAAGAGACCAGAACAATAAACAAAACAAACAAAAAAACGCTATATAGTTGGGAGTTTTGTTGACTCTCCAACGATAAGGAACGCGTAGATCAACCACCATCAAGTAAATTCAAAGACTGTGATTTATCTTTTATACGTATTTCAAGAGAGTTCTGGTTTCTTTCTCCTTATTATTTCACGTTTTGTATTTTATCTGATTGTTTTACTTTTTGTCACAATTATTCGCTAATGAAGTAAATTAACAGAAGGAGATTAAAAACAAAGCTAAACTTCTGTAATCGTGGGAAAATGCAGTTTGTAGTTGAACACATAGCTCCCCGCCCCCTGGTTCTGGGACCTAGCAACGAGTGCTGAGACGGGCCGAGCCCGAGCCCGAAAGCCCGAAGTTGAACCGGAGCCCGAACCGGGCTCTGGCTACGTAATATTTACTGCAGTTCGAGCTCGGTCTCTGAGGGTGAGAACATTTTATTATTTTCTTTTTAAATGTGATTTCGAAAGATTTAGCATATTCTTGCACTTGAAGTTAGTAAAAAGAATTCTTCGGCTACTAAGTCCGGGTGAGGACTGGAGACTCGGAAGGGCTACATATTTTGGATTCGCATAGCAAATCTCATAGGGCACGCATTAGTGGATTTCCGCTGCGTAGGAAAAGCTTCCTCAAGAATTATAGACACTAGATAGCAGATAGTAACCCGAAGAAATTTTACTCTCTGCCTCCACGCGAGAGCTCCCTGCTAATTCTATTAAGCAATGTACGTAGACTGCAGAGCAGCCTAATCTTTCCGCATATCCCCATCTCCAGAGTTTTCTGAATGCTTGGCAGCCTGAAGCGTTTCAGTAGGAAACGAATTCGTCAAAGAAAATCTAAGACTATACTATAGAAACACATAGATATCCTTTCTCCACTCCCGAGTTGAGAAAAAAACATCGCTTAATTGCAGGGGGAAGACGAAAGGAAATATGGAAGAGGAGAGTTTTTGAATCAACGCCCAAACGGATTAGTCATAGTTTTCGGGCACGTTTGGGCCCGGTCTTACAACATAAAATTCGGGCTCAGGCTGACTTGCTTCAGGCTCGGGCTCAATTTTATCAGCACTCCTAGCTACAAACCTGCCCTGATTTCCAATTATTCATAAAATATACACTGCTGGCCACCCAAAATGCAACACCAAGAAGGACACGAGATAGCAAAGCCAGATTTACTGGACACATAACAACAGATACAAAGATGAAACTATTGAGCTTACAGGCCTGTGCTACTTGCGGAACACGCAGACATCAATAGTTCGTGTGGCCCTCATGGCTGACAATAACGGCCGCTACACGCCGCGGCATCGAATGAAAGAGGCTTTGGATGTGGGCTTGGGGTATGTCGGTCCAGGCTGCTTCCACACGTTGCCACAGTTCGTCAGGCGTAGCCACGGGTGGTGCTTGCCCGGCCACTCGGTTGCCGATCAGCGACCAGACGTGTTCGATGGGCGACATATCGGGTGAACAGGTGGGCCACGGCAGCAGTGATACCTGGTTGGCCGTGAAGAATTGTCGCACGATGCGTGCGCGCATTGTCCTGTTGAAACGTGGCCACTGGCAGGTCCTGCAGTTAAGGGAGGACTACAGGCTCCAAAACGTCCGTGATGTAGCGGTGGCTGTTGAGTGTACCGGCGATGCGTACCAGAGGGGTGCGAGTGTCATATCCAATTGCACCCCAAATCATAACACCAGGCGACGGACCGGTATGGCGTTGCATAATGCAGGCGTCATACAGTCTCTCGCCGCGGTGCTGCCACACGCGGATCCGACCATCGTGGTGTTGCAGGCAGAAGTGGGATTCGTCGGAAAAGCAATATCGTGCCATTCCGTAGTCCAGGTGCGGCGTTCAACAGCCCACTGCCGCCGCACTCGCCGGTGGTGTAACGTCAATGGTAATCGGAGCAATGGCCGCCGTGCGACAAGTCCCCGCTCCTGCAGACGACGTCGAACGGTACGTGCTGACACAGGCTGTTGCGCAACACACCCTAATTCCTGCGCTAACTTTCGTGATGTGGCGATGCGAGCCGTCAATGCCCGCCGCACAACATGCCAGTCCTCTCGTCCGGTGGCGTGCCGCGGCTGCGGCAATCGCTTATGTCGGTCCGTCCGTACCTCCTGCACCCACCGAACCCATACTCACCTCACTGTGGCTGGATGTCGTCGCACACTGGCGCCGATGTCTCGGTACGATAAACCGCTGTCGCGATAAGCCACTATTCGTCCTCTATCGAACTCCGAAACGTGCTGGAATGACTGCCGTATTTTGCGGCGAGGCATCAGGAAGCTTCCCACCCACAGGTCCGGCAGCACAACACACTTTCACTACTTAGACCCCGCCTTCTGTGCACCCTTCTTGTAGTGCTTCTCGGTGGCGTGCCGGGCTCACATGATTTGCAAATGCCCTACAATGCAATTCGTTTGCATGTCCTCTCGCGGGCGACGCATGCTTCGAATTTCAGGCCAATCGGACGCTTCCTTCTTGGTGTTGCATTTTGGGTGGGTAGCAGGGTACATTTAAAAACATAAAAAATATGCTTGAAAATGAGCAGTCAATAACAAAGGATTAATACCAAATAAAGAGAGCTAGGGCCCTTAGACCGCCCGCCCTAAGTACGACACTGTTCCAACCTCTTTATTTTCCGTTACCAATGTTTGTGTTGTTGGTGGTAGAGATGAGTTCGGGCTCAATTTTAGAGCCCGGCACGCTTTCTTTGATTACATGATTTTGCTAAGCCCGGACCCGCCCGGGCCCGGATGCTTGGAAAATTTTGCTTATCAATTTATTTATGCTTTATACACTGGCCAAAAATATGGCCCAAGCAATGATTAGTTTAAAAATCATTAGTTTAAAAAGTTTAGTTCAGTTAATCTACTTCACAATATTAATATGCTTTTAGAAATACTACGCATAAAGCCAAATGTTCTAAAATGCGGATTTGAAAATAAATAAATAATCAACGTGCCCTTCGACCGTATCACGGGAATCAGTAATTTTGGTAAAAGCTGAGGAAAAGAAAATCGTTTAGAAACAAGAAATTCCATTCGTTTTTTCTTTTTGATTTCTAAATTTACTTTTATTTTGAATAAATTGCATTATAAAACGTACAACGTCGTACAGACAGTTGCAAGTGTTTGAAAATTTGACTCTAGAAAAGTAACTTTTGCAATATAATTTACATATATGCTAATTGGTAAAGGTAGTTTAGAGTGATGTATAATATAGTAGAATATAAAAAAAACATGTAGGGAAATTTCGAAAATTAAAAAAAAGAACGTAAAAGCAGCATTCCTGACCAAACTATTCTGCATTTTGTAACATTTATAAAGCTTTGCGCTTAATAGTATAACAATCACAATATTATCATATGTGTGTGCACTAAAAACCAACGTCACCCAAAAAATCGCGGGAGTGAGGAAATTTTAAAAAATAAATAACAATACTTCTAACTGCACAATTTTGGAAATGAATACACCATTTTAAAGATAAGATTCTTGATTTTTAATAAAATACAAAAAATGGGAATGTGTTTTATTCCCAGTTTTTCGATACCAGACTTCCTTAAACTAATCCTTGTTGGGCCATAGCTTTGGACAATGCATAATGCAAGTCTTGCTAAGCAAAATTTGTCTTGCAATGGCAGCTAGCTTAAGAAATTGAAAATCCTTCCACCATGGTAACAAATCCAGAATGAAATTCAACACGTGTAATTCAACCGGGCTCGGAATTACACGTGTTGAATTAATTACAGTAATGAAATTTAAGACGTGTAATTCCGAGCCCGGGCCCGGATTTTTCGGTAGTTAATGAATTCTGAGCCCGTCCGAGCCCGAGCTCATCTCTAGTTCGTGGTGTTGCTCTTTGAAGAATTCTTGGATGCGATCAAGAATAACTGAATATATATCCTCTTTCTGATAAGTACCTAAACGATTAAAAAGAAAAATAGTAAATCCAAACCCAAGTACGGACTGCACAAGCGCAAAAAAACGTGACAGCTCAACAAAGAAAGATGGTGTAACAAGTGAGTTACTGAGCGGAGGCGGGAGGGAGAAGGGAGGTCTCCTAATTAGGACAACAACCGACCAACAATCGCCTCGGTTGAAGGTCAGCCGGGCACTCAGCTTTTGGAACCACGGCGGAAGTGTTATCAGGGCACAACACTAACTTCAAGTGTAAACAAAATGGCTCACCAATCTTTCTTCGGCTCACACAGCTGATAAAAGCAGGAGCGACGAATCCTTTAGTATATTTATTGCAAGATTCCTGACACGGTCTGCAGCTTTATCCGTGCCGAATTATAACCTTGGTACCTCAGTTATCGCAGAACGTTTAGAACACGGTATCTTGTGCTGCATATAAATTCGTCGGTACTTCTGTTTCTTCCGCTAAATTCAATGCAATCGCATGACTCCTATGGACTGATAACAAATGTTTTGGCACTCAACAACATGGCTCATGTAAAATATTGCTGCATTTAAACTCCAACGATATCAGCCAAATAAACTTATGTTGAACTCTTAACAGTTAACGATTTTTTTTTTAATTCCTAGGCCTAGGCCTTTTTAACAGTTTTCATTATAACCATGTTATATTCATATCGTCTACCTATCAACTCACTGCTCTTTTACTTAATAATAATAAATAATATTGCGTTTTAAAAACTACAATAAAAATATAAAATAGAATATAATAAATAATAATATTGCGATTAATGATAATTAATAACATTGAGCTTTTAAAATCGCAATATTATTAACTTGAGTTGATAGGTAATAGTTATAAATATGACATCGGTTGAATAAAAACTGTTAAAAGGGCCTAGGCCTGTGAAATAATATTTAGTGCCTAAGTAAAAGTGCAGCGTTATTAAAAAATCCCACCTTGTCGTCCTTTTCCGAACATAGTATGAGTTCTGCTGTAATTCACGAATGTACTTTTGTTTTCTCAAATTCAATTATAATTGAATTTGAGAAAAATTCAATTATAATTGGTGGCCTAGTGGGCAACGTTCGTGACTGCCGCGGAAAGGACCTCGGGTTCGATCCCACGCGGGTACGAATGCTCGATCCACTAAATAACAAATGTTTTGGCACTCAACAACATGGCTCATGTAAAATATTGCTGCATTTAAACTCCAACGATATCAGCCAAATAAACTTATGTTGAACTCTTAACAGTTAACGATTTTTTTTTTTTTAATTCCTAGGCCTAGGCCTTTTTAACAGTTTTCATTATAACCATGTTATATTCATATCGTCTACCTATCAACTCACTGCTCTTTTACTTAATAATAATAAATAATATTGCGTTTTAAAAACTACAATAAAAATATAAAATAGAATATAATAAATAATAATATTGCGATTAATGATAATTAATAACATTGAGCTTTTAAAATCGCAATATTATTAACTTGAGTTGATAGGTAATAGTTATAAATATGACATCGGTTGAATAAAAACTGTTAAAAGGGCCTAGGCCTGTGAAATAATATTTAGTGCCTAAGTAAAAGTGCAGCGTTATTAAAAAAATCCCACCTTGTCGTCCTTTTCCGAACATAGTATGAGTTCTGCTGTAATTCACGAATGTACTTTTGTTTTCTCAAATTCAATTATAATTGAATTTGAGAAAAATTCAATTATAATTGGTGGCCTAGTGGGCAACGTTCGTGACTGCCGCGGAAAGGACCTCGGGTTCGATCCCACGCGGGTACGAATGCTCGATCCACTAAATATCTGCCGTGCGTCGGATGGGCAAGTTAAGCCGTTGGACCCCGGGTACTGGCCCCCGGTAATAAATAAGGGCGTCTTCCTCTCCCCTTTCTACTTCGCTTCCGTGTCATCTTCCAATCGGACATTCTAGCCCAAATCTCCTAGCTTCCTATTACTAAGGGTTGTTTAAGACCTGGGGGTCAGACACTCTCTTCCTAAAATCCTAGATCATATGATCATGATCAATTATAATTGTCGTTTGTCTTACTGGGTACGTTTTCTTGATTCAATTCTGTAACTTTTTTCTAATTATTATTTTATGGTGTCCGAATATTTTTCAAGCTATACCGTCACCAGGGTTGGGAAGTTACGAGATAAAAAACTTTTCTACGTGATGCGTAAAATACGCGTAAAAATGCGTAATTTATGTCATACATGTAAAAAATGTAATAAATTCAAAACTTGGTTTAAATACAATAGAAAAAAATAAAAGTGTTGTTTCGAAAGTGTTTTTAAAATAAAATTTTGTAAATATATGCAATATTTGTTTATATGAACTACTACTACAGTACACATTAAAACATGTTTATTTTAATTTCTTTTTAATTTAATTTTACTTCAATTTAAAAAAAAATTTGACCTTGAAACTCCGATCATAATTTTGACATAATACTACCACTGTTTATTTGCAACAACATATCACTGATGTGCGGAGGGGAGAATATGAAAAATTATCCACCACTAAAAAAAAAGATTAAAGAGTTGCAACCGGTCGGGTCAACGGGAAGTAGGCGAATGGTTGGGAGGGGGGGGGGGCGTGAGGAAACAGAAATATGGATTATGTGGTTAGTGGAGAAGCCAAGGTGGGGGGCCACCAGATTTTATTGCACTGGGGCCCGAGCTCGCTCTCCACGGCCCTACCTAAATGTCCTGGGGTCCGGGTGCCCAGTTGTCTGATCCCCTTAATTTCAGTAGTGCAAAATTCTAAATTTGAAGAAATGCGTTGAGCAATTCCAGTTCCGTACATCGGGAAGTAACGAGCTGCAGAGATGAACATGTTACAAGTGTTCTGTTCAATTGGACAGAAGTAGCTCAGGGCAGAACGGTTAAGATTCTGCCTTTTAGCACCTAGTCTAGTGTAAGGCATTGTTCTTGTTTAGTTTTGTTCGTTTTTCTGGAGCTAGATTCAAACACAGTAAAAAAAATGAATAAAAAGAAAAGCACATTATGCACCGTAGGTCCTGTATTTTCTGCAGTGCCGTGGGAAACCACAGTAGCAGATGATGGAAGCACATTTCTACAACAGTGCCCAAATAAACAGTATATTGAATCCTTGCTTAATTAACTTGGACGAGAACGTACAGATGGAAATGCTGTTCATGCGGTTACAAAGTAAAGGAGTTTATCAAAATAATGGAAGCACTGTTTGTGGAGAATTTTTTATTAATAAGGTGTAGGCCTTCCTCAGGCATTCAGAACAGAAGCAATCTGACTTGGGGTAGACTTATACAAGTCCTGCATACGCGATAACGAAATTTAAGACCATTCTTCCTGTTGTGCAAGTGATGTAGGAGGTGGAAAGTGTGATCTCACCTTTCGCTCTATATTTTTCCACAAATGTTCAATAATATTGAGATCTGGAGATCGAGTTGGCCAGAGTAGCTGCTGTTCCTCATTGTAACGCTCTGCAAACCATGGTTTGCACAATGCACGGATGCGTTATCTGTTTTAAACCAGGACAGTCAGTAGGGGACAGTGCCTGCAACACTGGGTGCCGAAGAATTGATTCGTACCTTGCACATGTGACACGAACCTGTAAAATAGCCAACGAAATACCATGATGTGGCATTCCATTGGTTTCCGTAAAGAATGCCATGATGTGGCACCCCACAGCATCAAGGATCCACCTCCATGCTTCACAATTGGAACCAAACAGTCGGAGGTGCTACGTTTCTGCAGGTTTTCGCCAGACGTTCACTCTACTAGTGATATGAAAGAATATGAAGCACTATTCATCAGACCAGATGACACGTTGCCAGTCTTCAGCATCTGTGCTTTAATGTGCTTTGCACCACCTCACACGTTTCTGCTACATCGATGTTGGTAATCAGAGGTTGCAGCACGGCCATTAATACCGACATGATGCAGTTCCCGACGAACTGTTGTGACGAAAATGGGATCATTCGGACTGGTGTTCAACTCTGCTGCTATTTGTGGTGCTGTGGTTGTGCAATCCGTGCCAACGTTCACCTATCCCTATCCGACATCTTCGTATGGCGTCTACAAATTGCATGTTTGGAGGTAACGCCGTGTCCTTTTTGTTACGTATTAAAATTTTCCGGTACAGTTCCTCGTGTCACACCTAATAATTCTGCCGTTCTAGTTACTGAACTTCCTGCAAGACGCTCGCCAGTGATCATAGCCTTCTTAGGTCATTGAGATCCGACTTTGTCAACAGTTACCCCAAAACACCTGTTTCACCTGCGACTGCGGCACTGCTACGTGATAGCCGACATCATACTGAACCCCTTTATACACCTTACATCGCGGGTGACGTCGTCGCTGTGATTTGCATGTGGCGCATTGCGTTATACTCCAGTCGCACTCGGTGTTTCCATTATTTTAATAAACCCCTGTAACTACGAAGGATGCTTTCCAGCACGTCGCTTCCATTGCTTGTGAGGCATTTCGAAAGCTTTTAGGATATGAACACAATGGCCACATAACCACAAATTCAAAAGATAAGACAGTCACTGATAATAAACGCCAAAGTATGCAAATGCAACAGCCACAGGGGTTAAGGATATTTTGCCTTGTACTTATAAACAGCGAATAGATAACACATGCAAACATGGGGAAAAGCTCAGAATCTGTCGGAATTCGAAGAATGTCTTTCGCATGAGCAATTCAGCTGGAGCCACAGTTAACAACAAAACAAAGGAAATTACTGGTTTCTCAAAAGTAACCATTGCAAAGATGTTTAGTAACTGAAGAGTAAGCGGATCTTCCATATGCAAAGGAAGAAACGTGGCCGGAAAGCTTGACTTAAACAGCTTGACCGTCGTGCAAGCTGTTAAGACAAGTTTTCCACTGCTGTACTAAGAAGAAGGGGTTTGCAGTGTACAGTCCGTCATTCTTTAAGCTCATCTCCCGCCATGCACTCCAGTGCCGAGTAGTTAGAAGAGGAGAGGTTCTGCGCCTTGCCCAGACATTAGTATTACCCGAATCTCTTTAGCACTCAGACAAGCAAGCACTTATTGACTAGACATTCCCTCATGCATTCAAACATTCGTAAGGCAGTGGCGTTACTAGCACAACGTGCGTCCCCCCCTGTAAGATATACATCAGCGCCCCTAAGTGCAGTAATTTTCCCAGGATTTCAGGCACGAGGGGGATGCGCTCTTCGCGGGGGAGGGAGGGGGGAGTCAGGGAGAATGTCTGGAAGAGTAATGCTGGTACTTAGAGCTCTGTAATTTTAACTTTTTAAGTAATAGACAGTAATATATGTACAAAACTGAAAAAAATCACTTGGAGAAATCACCCTCTTGTACATGGCCGATCCGCGGCTGCTGTGAATTAACGTTGGCGCCTGTCGTGTACGTAATCCTAGATGACTGACTGACTGTTTCCCGACATCCTCCACGGGGTATCCCCATGTGACCTCGAGCTTTTCCTCAGCAGCACAGAAAGTTGGCGATTGGAGAACGATCGTATGACAACCCGGAGCCAAAGGGCCGAATAGCTCCAATCTGTAGGACATCCAATCTTCAGAGGTTTCCATTTTTTCTTTTAAGGTACATTTAGGCAAAGCTAAATGTACCTTAAAAGAAAATATGAACCTCTGGGTTAATTACTTGTTTGTTTGTCTTTGTGCGTGTTCGAATTTTTTCAAAAGACTGCAACTGGGAGCTGCAGTACGCCCCTTGGTAATCCCCCCTCCCCGCAGCTGCGAGGCTGGTATTTACGCCACTGTCATAAGGCCTAACCCTTTTGCTTCCGTAACTCATCCAAACTGACTCCTATTATAAATGAACATTAAGGTTGTTCTTTGATTCTTCACCTTTCTTCGTACTTGGATACGTCTGGAACTGATATCGTATTTTGAAAAGCTTGCGAGAACCTAACACGGCAGCAAAATTCTGCACTTTTAGGATCAAAGGATGAATGTGATCCGGAAAGTATGATCTCGCCAGCAAGGTAAAAGGAAATTTACAAGCCGAGAAAATACGGGCAATGCGAGTGATGGTATGAGGTGAAGACAGCGAAGGGACGCGACACTATGTAATTCAGTCCGCTAACTTAAGAGATCTTTGTGGAGTAAGGTAGGAATTTGACATACTGCAATTTCCTATCTTTCGTTCTTTCTGTCGAACTTCTTAAGCCTTGGAACAGTCTTGCGACTACCCATACTAAAAAAATAATTTGTAGTGCGGCTTAGTTCAGAGAGAAACATCTGTACCAACAAATGAAGGAGGAAAGACAGGATAAAGTTGCAGAAATTTCCCTTTTTGTACAGCATCAAGACCTTTCGGAGCCACTAGCTCACCAAATTGAGTTCTAGTTGGCACACTATAGTCTGCAAAGTTTTTTAATGATATATATATATATATATCACCTCAACACTAAACTTGAACGTGGCAAGCTCATAAGACAAACAAAATCTATTGACATAACCAACCTTAAAAAACACCATAATACCTTCAAGTTAGAACTGAAGAACAGGTTCTCTGCTTTAGAAGGCCTAACATCGGAAGAAGTGGACATCTCTGAAGTTAACAGAAAAGTAACCAAAGCTCTTATGGAAACAGCAACAAAATTAGCTGGGTCTAAGAACAAGTTGCATGTGAAAAAATTATCAGGAAAAACCAAAATGTTGATGCAAAAAAGAAGAGAGATGAGGACAACTAAAGAAGATGTGACTTCCAAAGTGGAATATATAGAGCTATGCAAGACAGTAAGAAAAAGTATCACTGAAGACGTAAGAAAATTCAACTGTGAACTAGTGAGGAAAGCAATTGAAAACAACCAAAGCCTAAAGATAGCAAAGGGACATCTCAGTAAGGGAAGAAAACAGATTATGGCACTGAGAAAAGAAGATGGTTCTGTAACAAGAAATAGAGGCGAAATTTTGACAAGAGTGAAAGATTTCTACTCCAAATTATATGAAAGGGATGATATATGCACTCCAGACATCATGAAAGATACCAGTACCAGAGTTCCTCCAGTCCTTCCAGCAGAAGTTGCACATGCAATCAAGAACATGAAGCGAGGAAAAGCTCCAGGAGAAGATGGAATTACTGTAGACATCATACAAGAAGCAAGTGGAGAAATCGAAACAGTACTCGCCCAAATTTTCACTCGATGCCTTAATGAAGGAAAGATTCCTGAGGATTGGAACACCGCTACAATGATCCTGCTACATAAGAAAGGTGACATTGAGGATCTCGGAAACTACAGACCTATCAGCCTCCTATCAGTAGTTTATAAAATCTTCACTAAAGTTCTTTCACACCGCTTGAAGGTAGCACTAGACATGGCTCAACCGAGAGAACAAGCTGGATTCAGGAGTGGCTACAGCACAATAGATCATATCCACGTGCTGAGAGAACTAATTGAAAGAGCGAGGGAATATGAACTTCCATTGTGCATGGCTTTTATCGATTATGAAAAAGCCTTTGATTCGGTGAAACCATCAGCAGTTACAATGGCTCTGAAAACCTGCGGTATTGAAGATGCATACATTAATATTATTAATAACATCTATGAAAATGCAAGTGCAAAGATTAGGCTGTTTGAAAATACAACACACGTAAAAATTGGAAAGGGAGTGAGACAAGGTGACACTATATCTCCGAAGCTCTTTAATGCCACATTGGAGGGTGTTTTTCAGTCGCTGAGCTGGGAAAACAAGGGGATAAAGATTAATGGAGATTATCTAACCCACCTTCGTTTTGCTGATGACGTAGTCATTTTTGCAACTACCCCATCAGAGCTGCAGAGTATGATCCAGGAACTTGCTGACAAGAGTAAAGAAGTGGGATTAAAAATGAACTTTCAGAAGACAAAAGTGATGTTCAATGCTTTTACAAGAAATGAAGATTTATCGATTGATGGAGGAAAGCTGGAGATAACAGACACGTACGTTTATCTTGGACAGCAGATATCAAGTGAGGGTCACATTGATGAAGAAATTAATCGGCGTACAAAACTTGCCTGGAGAGCTTTTGGAAGAAACAGCATAATTTTCAAGAGCAATATGCCATTATGTCTTAAAAGAAAAGTGTTTGATCAATGCATCCTTCCAGTGCTTACGTATGGTGCAGAGACTTGGACCTTAACTAAAAGAGACATACAAAGGCTGCAGACAACTCAAAGTAGCATGGAGAGGTGCATGCTTGGTGTAACCAGGAGAGATAAGAAGAGGAACTCGTGGATCCGAAAAATGACAAGAGTGGAAGACATCATGATCAGAGTTAAATCCCTGAAATGGCAATGGGCTGGACATACTGCCAGAAGGACAGATCATCGATGGACAGCCGAAATTTTAGATTGGATTCCAAGGGACAGGAAAAGACCCAGAAGAAGACCACATAGGAGATGGGTGGATGAAATTCGAAAGTATGCAGGGGTGACATGGAGGAGACTGGCACAAGACAGACCGTTGTGGAGGAAACTTGGGGAGACCTTCGTCCAGCAGTGGATTGATAATGGTTGACAATGATGATGATGATGATATATATATTCTATAAAGAAGATACCTAAGCAAAAAAATACATATATAATTTTGACTCACACCTAGTACAACATAGAAAAGGTTATGTATCTACCTGTGTGAGTAAAAGGAGAAAGGATAAAAAAAATAAAACAACTGAATGTAGAAGGTGTCGAGAATACTGAGCCTTGGCTTTATCAAGGACCAGCAAAAACTCTGCATTTTCTCACTTCCACAAAGACCTAGTTGGAAATGGGTTTCTGCAAGGCCATAGATGCAAGTAACATTCCCACCTAAAATAGTTTAAAAAATATATATAAGTCATGTCCTCCGTAGAGTTGCATGACCTAGCACTAGTTAACAATTTCGCTTGCATCCAATAAACCTTCCTGGCCCGACCCATGCTCTTCATCTGTTACTATTAAACAGAGAGAAGAAGATTAAAGAGAACTCAAGCTGTGAGAGTGACATAATAATTAGAAATGATTGCAATTAAAAAAGGAAATGTTAATTTTTAACGAACAGATTTTTGAAAGAAAACTTGAGTCTAAAACCCCCTACTCTACAGCTTATGACAGCACGAAAACGAGAATAAGTTAAAGATAATAATTAACTAAAGAAAACTTTGTGAAAGTTATATACCTTAAACAGTTAGTTGCAATATGTACAAAGTATTTCAGCAATGCTTTAAGTGCATAATTAATTAGTTATTAAGAACTTAACTACTTTGAAAAAACAGCGCATAGACAGCGCATAGCAAAGGAACAAGCTTAGCCATCTTCTGTTCCTAGGTACCCCAAAAGACGCTCAAAGTTACAAAGAAAAGAAAGAGTTAAAACCCGCAAAAATGTTAACAGACAAACCAATGCCTAAAAGCTGAAAAGCTAAAAAACGACAGAGAAAAAGTACATGAAGTACAAACATTGAACTTATAAAACCTAGAACCCAAAAACAAGGAAGAGAGCTTACCTCTTGTGTGACAGAAACTTTTCTCCTCACAAGAGAAGAACATGGCTGACCTCTTCCGCCACTCCCTAGACGCTGGGGGGCAGTGAGGGTGGGGCTGATGGCCTCCTCATACAGCAAGAAACCAACGCGCGGAGATTTTAACCAGAGAAAAAAATATATAAACTTAAGACTGTGGATCTGTATGATCAGAAAGAGCAGAATTAACTCTCCAGAATACATGAGAAATATTATAAAATACACGAGCAGTTTATTTAATAATCTTTGCATGTATTAAATCACCTTAGTGAGCTTCTATAGATTAATCAGAATCTTATTAATTTTAATGTTGGTTTTACTATTTTTAGTATAGCTATCCTAGTGATGAATAACTAGTTTTCTTTTTTATTTGTTTTTATTTTCTTTTATAAACAGATTTTTTAAGCTTTTTTTGTGATTTTGTTTATATTATTTAATTTTTTGTTTTAATAGGACCGTCATATCCATAGCACTAAGGTTCCTTTAGGTAGTTAATAGGCATCCTCTAGCCAACTTCCTTACGGCTTTAATTGGTCAGAATCATATTATTAACTGTGTAGAAAATTAAAGCAGATCTGCCAACTTTACTCTATTATTCAGAATAATTTTTCTTAAAGTTCTTTTGATGAAAGAAGAAGGAATTTCGTTCTCTAGAAAACTTTCTAATAGTATATTAATGTGGTAATTGATGTCCAAATTGTTGCTGCAAATTCTTGAAATTCTTAGGACCTGAGAAATTAGTACATTCTCAATTACTTTGGTTGAAATGTTATTATTCCAGTGTAGATATTTAATTACTTTGAAAGGAAAATTAACTCTTTTATCAAAGAGGCTAATAGATGGGTTACCTCTGTTGAGCTTAATGCTTAAGTCTAGGAACTCAAGTTCCTGATTACTGTGGTTGGTTTTACATAAGTTAAGAGAGCTAGGATAGATATTATCAAAATCACTCTCTCTCTCTATATATATATATCCTAACAATTAACCGCAAAGAGTCAAAGTGTCTGGTGACAAAGGTTCTTCTTCAATGTCTGCCTGAGATAAGTTTCACTAAGTTGATAAGTTTTACTATCTTCTGAGATAAATTTAACTACGTCGCCTTGTATCGAGTGAGCTTAGGCATGGGCTGTCGAATTCTTAGTATATGACATGTACACGATGTAGAGAAAAGCATTTAGACACTTCCACCCATGCAAATAAACGTGCATTTGCGGAAACAGATGCGCACTCGATAAAGGGGACTGCTGGCATACCTGCCAGACATAATTAGAAGCGACTTTACCGCACGGAGGTGAACTGATGGATTTTTAAAGGGGCATGGTGGTTGAATGCCACTTGAGTAAGCAATCAGTGCGTGTATTGCCGCTCTTCTGGGATTCCCAAGATCCACTATCGCTGATATTCTTCATCGATGGAAAACAAATGGTACCATTACAGTAAAGCTGCGCTGTGGCATGCTGAACAAACTGAGTGATCACGACAAACAAAGTTTCCTGCACAATGTGAAGAAGGCACGCACGTCCTTACCCACGAACCTGGTAGGCGACGTCACACAAGCCACTGGAATAGTGTTTTTACACCAGAACAATCAGTCCTGAACTGAATGCCCGCATACCACGCTAGGTCATCTACGCACAAGCCCCTTATTGCTTCAGGCAAGGCCAGACGACAAATGCAGTGGTGTCTCACTCACCGTTCATGGACAAAAGAATGGAAGAGGGTCGTGTAAAGTGACGAATCACGCTACTCACTCTTTCATTCCTGAGGGCGCATTTGGTTCTGGCGTCTGCCAGAGAACGCTGTCAGGCGGACTTCATTGTCCTTACTAGGTATATCGATGGTAGACGTCGGTGGTTACTTATTTCCGATGCATCCATAGTATCGGTGGAAATTTTCAATGTATCGGTGAAAACTTCAATGTTCGATGTTTTTGCTAATAAACCGAAGAATTTGTACTTTTCAATCTGCAACAGTAATTGGGAAATCGATGGTAAAATCTCTATTCAATGTAATAGTGATTACTCATCAATTCAGCATTGAGAACTGATCATATTTGCTAAAATTCTTGATATATCGGTGGAAACATCAACGTTTCTTTGATGCATTGGTGCGAACCTCGATGTTTTGCTAATAAGCCGAAGAATTCCCACTTTTCCATCTCAGCAATAAATGGGCACATCAGTGGGTAAAATCTCTGTTCAATATAACGGTGATTAATCACCAATTCAACAACGAGTAACTAATAATATTTGTTAAAATGCTCGATTTATTGGTGGAAACGTCGATGTTTTGTTTATGTACTGGCTCCCGTATAGCATCTAGGAATAGAACTCGATTGATTTTCGCCAAAGAACCATAGCTCAAAACAGCCAATACAAAGATGATATTCCTTTCCTTTTTATAATAATGCAACAAAAAGAAATTCAATTACTTTTAGTAGAAAATATTCTTTACCACTTTCAAACATCGGCCATGAACCTCGATGTTTCTTAATGTATCTGATTCTGCAACAACAAGGTGCAGCCTGTTTCAGCAAGATTGAGGACCGTACTATTTTACTACTCACATCGGTCTTCAGTGGCAAAACATCCCTAGTCCCTACAGTCAAGTTTGGAGGGCATTTCCAATAGTGTGGGGGCTGTTTCTGCTGGGAAGGATTAGGGTTGTAGTGATCTCTAGGCTTACGGCCGCTAGGTACGAAGACATTTTGAACAATTCCAGACCACTTACGCTGTGACAGTTCTTCGGACATATCCCTGTCCGTTTCAGAAAAATTGAGCGCATTACTACTATGCAAGGTCTGTCCAGGCCTGGTTTGGGGTGCAGAACGCCCAAGTGTTGGATTGGCCAGCCCAAAGTCCTGATCTAAATCCAACAGAGCAATTTTGTGGCACGAGCATGAAGCGGATCTCGACCAGTAAGACCTTTCGCTGTTACAGCTCTGGCAGTAGCTTTGCAGAAGGGAGGACGGAAAATGACCACCTTACTACTCGCAAGGTCTGTCGAGGCTTGGTTTGGGAAGCAGGACGCCCAAGTTTTGGATTGGCCAGCCCAAAGTCCCGATCTAAACCAACAGAGCATTTTTGAGGGACGAGCATGAATTCGATCATCGGCCAGGAAGACCTTCCGCTACTACATCTCTGGTAGAAGCTTTGCAAAAGGAAGGGCTGAAAATTTCGTCACAAACCTACAGGCATCTCGTGGAAAGCACACTTAGAAGGGTCACTGCTTTAATAACATATATACCGGGTGTTTCATTGGGTAGTGACAAAACAAAGAGATAATAAAGTTAACTTACTTTATTGGAAGAGGAAAAAGACGTTTGCAGGAGTAAGAGTATGCAAAAGGTAATCAATGGATGACATGTTCCACATGATGACCATTCGCTGTCACGACGTCGCGAATACGTGCTTCGAAGTACTGTAATACCGACAGGAAGATGTTCTACACGTCGTAGGTCAGGCAGTGTTCGCGGGTTGTCCTGGTACACCCGATCTTTCAGATAGCCCCACAAGAAGAAGTCGAACGGCGTTAAATCGGGACTGTACGGAGGCCAAGAGAGACCAGCTGAAAAACGTTGTGGGAATCGTCTGGCGATGACCCGTGAGCCCTACTGGTGGTAGAGCAAATCAAGAACAGCATTTGTGGAGTGTGGCGGTGCTCCGTCCTGTTGAAACGTGCGGTTGTGAATCCAGTTTTTCTGGATTGCAGCGGGTGAAAAACGATTCTTCAAAAGGTCACTGTAGGTGGCAGCGGTAACTGTGGACTCCAGGAAAAATGGCCCAATGAGGCCATCACCACTCATTGCACACCAAACGGTTAGCTTCAGTGGATGATGAGGCTTCACAACACAGACCGCCGGCTTCTCGCTTCCCCAGATGCGGTAATTTTGTCGGCTAACTTAGCCATCCAACCAGAAATGCGCCTCGTTGCTGAAGACAATGCTCTTCACATCAGAGTTGTACTCATCGATCAGTGAACACATGTCATTCGCAAACTAATAACGCTGTTGGACGGCAGTGGTGCTCAAATGCTGATGCACCTGGATTTTGTAGGGAAACATGTCCAAACCAGACATCACCATGCGCCATGAGGACGCTGCGCTAACGCCTAGTTGCTGTGCAAGTATTCGTCTTGATGTACCGGCTTCTTCGTGCAGGAGTTCTCGTGCGGCTTTCGATGTTTTCCACCGTCCGCGCTGCTCTTCTCTTTGTCGTCATGCTTGCCATGTCATCTGTGACACTGCCGGTTCATTCGAATTTCACTACCAATTTCGTCAGGTACGCACGGGATGGCTTACGACGATTCTTAAACGCTTTACCCCACTTTTGTAGCACCTGGTATTCCGGCCTCCGCATACCAATTTTTCACCAAAAAAACTCTTTCTTCGGTGGTATATCGCTGCATGTCCGAAATCGCATGTCCACCGTCCCATTACTTCCTCACGAATGCGTCTCGCCCGCTGATCGACGTCTCGGACTTACGGCGCCATCTCGTTATTCTTTAACGATTTATTCCACGTGAATGTTGTCATTACTCAGTAGAACACTCGGTACACACACACACACACACAAACACATATATATATATATATATATATATATATATGGATGTAAGGTCAGGTGATGCGTAACATCACAGCCTCTCCTTCACAAATGTCAACCCCACCTTCTCGTGGTACATCCTGTTCCCACTAAAGAGGCTCTGACGACCGCCAATAGCGGTATAACTATACCATCGGGATTAGAGGAAATGCTATCCCACACTCACCAACCCGCTTGGCCAGCGTGGTGAGTTATGGCCAAACCCGTCCAAAATGACTCCACAACTTAAATCTTGGCCCTCAGTCTCCGGCAGCTGGAATGTACCTGGCCAAGGCAGAGGCCAGTGCGACATGAAGGCAGAGGGTGCTAAGAATCCCCGGAGGACCGGACTAGGCTGCCATCTGATGCTGACCTTGGCTACGTATAACGGACGCTCCCTATCTTCTGATTCAAGGCTTCTTGAATTGGAAGAGGAACTACAAAGGATCAAGTGGGACATCGTCGGGCTAAGTGAGGTAAGGAGAAAAGGAGATCTCATTGAACTGAAAAGTGGACATCTCTTCTACTATCGTGGGACAGATACTGGCAGAACTAGTGGTGTTGGATTTATAATAAACAAGAAACTGAAGGATAAAGTTGTAGAAGTTGAAAGTTCCTCTGACAGAGCTGCACGACTCGTTATCCAACTCTCGAAAAGATACCAGGCTCAGATTATTCAAACTTATGCACCCACCACAAGTCATCCTGAAGAAGAAATTGAAGAATTTTATGAGGAAATTCGTGATCTAAATAATAAAGGTAAGCAGCACTTGAAGATAATTATGGGAGATTTCAATGCAAAAATAGGGCAACGGCAGTAGGGGGGGGGGTTCCGGCGCATGCTTAGTTTTTAGGCGGTGGCAACACTTTGGGTCACGTGGTAAGAAGAAACCGTCATGATCTGGGAGGGACGTCACATGTGGGCGTGGTCCTTTTTTTCTGCATGACGTCACCTACCACGTTCTTCTCGTCAAAGCAACTTTTAATTCTCAGATTATCTTTTTTTGTCCGCCATTTTTTATTTTGAAAAAATCGAATGAATTTATTTTCGACAAAGCAATGAATACATGTGGAACTGGGTAGATACGAACCCGGGCCGTTCATGTGGAAGTCAAATGCTCTACCAATTCGGCCACCAAATCGTTGGTAGGGTTGGTCGAAAGGATTAAGACATGTGGTTGCGTATGGGGGAAGACTGCCTGAGGGGATTTGCAGTTGGCCGTCTTACGATGAATACAGGAAGGAGGGCGTATGACTCACTCAAACAAGTACGGACAAGATTTTTACAAACACACGTGGTTCACCACAATGACGGAGGATGATTGCAGCGCCATCTGTTGGTCGTTTTAGGAATGAGCACATGAGGAGGGCGTATGAATCATGCTAACAAATATGTACATGTTTTGCACATGAACGAACTTGCATTTTGAACTTACTGTTTTCTTAGTGGCCATTTTATGAAATGGAAAGAAGGTTCTCTTGTCTTATTGGTTGACGAGAGCACTCGATAGGAACCTGAACTCGATATTCTTCACTTCCGTGTCGGATCCTTAGTGCTTAGGACGTCTCTCTTTGCTATTGGTGACCTGAGTGGATACTTCCCACTAAGATTTCATCATTTACAAGTCTTCAGGACCATTTAAGTCAATCAGGTAAGGGATAATATTTTTACTTTTTCCAAATGGTGCAAATTTTTTCCTACATTTGCAAAAATATTCTCTGTCGAAACACATGTTTATTTGTCCGAATAGAATTAATACTTGTGATTATGATTTCTTTTTTTCACTGAAATTTTAACGTTTTACGAAAAATAATCTGAAAGACATGAATTTAGTTTTTCAATTAGAAATTTTAATTCTTTTTGTCTCTCCGTTGCCTAATTAACCATTCTAACTTACAATATTCTGTTTGATAGGAAATTAATGAGCAGAAGTGCTGTACTTAGCGATAAAAAGATTTTTTGGAAAGAAATTACTATTCGTTTGTTTTTATTTTTATTTTATTTGGAAATAACGGAAGTGTCAGAGAAATATTCATTTTTTGTTCAGTCAGACTAGTGACGTTTTTTCGAAACATAATTTTTTCTTTGTTGGGCGACAGAACATAGGAAACCTGTTAACGTTTACTTTTTAAGATAAGAAATTAAAGCTTTGTTCAAGTTATTAGTTTATTTGTTCAAACTTTTCTGTATACAAAATTTTTTTTACGTTAGCTATAATCAACTGTGATAAAATTAATTTACCTACGATATTTTTTTTACGGAAATATGCTTCGGCTTGTAGGGATTACGATTTTACAAAAACTTGCTCTTTTTTCCCTCAACTACTTTATACACCGTGTTTGAATTGAATTTATTAATGATTATATTTCGTACCTTTGACCTGTAGGGAAAAAATCTAAGCTGCATTTTTTTATTTTATATATCACAATGATATTTCAAAATGAAAAAAAAATTCAACTTTCATATTCGTAGTTTTAGAGTTATTTTTTTAAACTAAATATATTTTCCAAACCATAATTTTTATTTTTGATATTTTATCAGAAGGATATTTGAAAGAGATTTTTTAAAATTACACTTCCCGCAAATAAGTTTTACCTTAAAGTAAAAAAAAATCTAAAATGTTGACTTTTGTTTTTAGAGTTTTCATCAAAGTGATTTTCGAAAGCAAAAAAAAAAAAAAAAACACTTTTCCTGTTTATTTAACTTCCTTTTGCGTAATTTTTGAACTAAATTTTAAACTAAATAGGTTTTCTGTAAATAACTCAGCACTGAATGTAAAAAAAAATTCTAAACCGTAATTTGTTTTTTGGTTATGCATTGGTACGATTTTTGAAAGGGATAATTCTTCAACTCCTTATGAGTAATTTCTTCACTTAATTTTTTAAACTTAAATATTTTTAGCAAATCACTTTGACCTACACGTAAACATTTTTTTAACCTCGTTTTTGCTTTTGAGTATCACTGTGCTCCAGTGAAATTTTGAAAAAGTGAATGAAAGTCATATGTTATTTTGAATTGATACTATTTCGCATGAAGTGAATGTTCTTACACTGGCAATTAATTGTATTTAAGGCTTACAAAGGGTACACAACGCCGAATTTATTGTTTTTTCACAGAAGAGTACAGCTATGGGTAAAAACTGCCAGAGACCGGTCAATGAAGACATGTTTCCGGATCATTCCCAGGTTAGAATTTTTTAATCACTTACTAATTCTGAAAAAAAACTTGCACATAAGCTATTTACCATTCCATTAGTCATATATAGCATTTTCGCGTATGTGAATTAGGATGTGTAACATTTTCATTAATATATCTGTCTCCTACTCTTTATTTGTTTACATAGTTCCCTTACATGGACGAAGATGAGATCATATTCGCCGAAAATCCTTTTCCTGAAGACCTGATTGAAGTTCTAGACCCATCACTGTTTCCTTATGTGGATGAAGCAGAGCTAATCTTCGCAGAAATTTCTATGCCTAACCAGGTTGGCGAAGGCCTCACTGAAGGGCTCGAAAACCAACAGCTTGATCACTCACGCGACGATGATCTAGCTGAGCCAGGCCCTAGTGGACTGCAACCACCACAGAATGCAAACGCAAGGGTGATTACTTTATATTTTTACCTTATTGTTTAGAATATGATATATACCCGTACGTGTAATAATAGGATTTTGTTTATTCAAAACATTTTTTTTATCTTTACAGAAACGGTTTCTAGATGATGAAGGTCCTGAAAAGGACGACAGACTATCTGATGAAGGTCCTGAAGAGGACGACAGACTACGCTATATCCTGGTTGAAAAACATCGAAGGATGAACAAAAAATTCAATGCCCAGGAAAGTACATTTGAAGCTCGTGTTTCTGGAACTAATAATTCTTGCTGGGGTGACTTTCTTCTTAATATTATGGCTCAACTCAACAGGTTAATATCTGAATTAATTAGTCAGACAACTGCGGGACTGAACTCAAATGATTTAATCCGATTTTGTTTTTTCTCGCAGTGGCTAGATAAACCAATCAGCACCTGTTTGATGAAAGTCTCTGATGTTTCAGTGGAAGCCATCTTAGCAAAAATCATGCAAGTCCTTCAAAGCAAAGATGAGATACCACTGGATGAGACTTTTAAGGTACCTAGTTATTGTTTTTATTGTCTCTTTTACAGATGATTAAACATATCACTCTTCTTTTTTAACTACTGCCACTTTAGGCTTTTTTACGAATATGACTTTTCAGTTGCTGCTGGTAATAATCCATACGTATATTTAATTCTCATATCCGTGTACTCACTTACTTTTCACATGTTAGCGCTAAGCATTTTTATTCATTGAATCTAGTAAATGTTACTTTGAAAAAAAAACTATATTTTTGATGGTTATTTTTAATGTTGTTTCAGGTAGATATTATTACTCTTCGTTTGCCGAGAGGTGATGGTCGAACTAATAAATCTGTGGTCAACATAAAGGTAGATCGCAAAAGAAAACAATCCATCTTTGCTATTCCCGAAGGTCTCTGCTGTGCAAGAGCCATTGTCTTAGGCAAAGCTATTTTGGAGTGCCACCCCAGTCTGAAAGCAATCAAAGATGGAAGAAGGGACCTTCAACGATTTTTGGCTCAAGAACTTCACGAAAAGTCTGGAGTTCCAATGGGACCTTGTGGTTTTTCTGAAATCACACAGTTTGAGCGGTATCTGGATGTACAAGTCTTCGTAGTATCAGCTGAAAATTTCGACAAGGTGAGTTATATGTTATTTTTTGAAGTAATCACGGGGAAATAATTTTATGATGGATTTGAGTTATGGAGTACTTTCAGCTTCCTGAGGTTTTGCTCTAAAGTGTTCACCAGTTAACGTTGGTTTACAAAAATTAGTTTCAACCAAGATGAAATTTTTTCCGAATACGATTATTTCTCATTTTACTATTAGAGTTTATATTGATTTAATTTACAAATTAATTTCCTAAAAAAATGTTGCATCTTACTAGGTTGTTTACAAGGGACTTCCCAGGCAGAAGAAAATTTTCCTGTGGCTGCATGGAGGGCATTACGATTTGATAAAGTCGATGACTGGATTTTGGGGGCATAGCTATTTTTGTGATGCATGTGACAAGAGTTTTAACGAAAAACAGAAACACAGTTGTGATTCATATTGTGGAGTGTGTTATTCCACCAGTTGCTCTTCAACACTATCAGGCCGAACCTGTAGTTTTTGCAACAGGTATTGTCGATCATTGAACTGCTATGAAAGGCACAGATCAGTCATGGGTAAACAACAACTGTCACCTTGTGATCGGCTTTATGAATGCCTGTCTTGCCACAAATTGTTAGAGAGGAAGAAACGTCATCCGAATTTTCATCAATGCGGGGAGGTAGAGTGTGTATCGTGCAAGAAATATGTGATTGCAAATGAACATCGATGTTATTTACAGCGCAAAGCTGTTCAAAAACCCATTGACAAATACATTTTCTTCGATTTTGAATGCGACCAAGATAGCGGTGAGCATGTGGTAAATTTGGCAATTGCTCAAGATTTTCTTGGTCGTGAATCCATATTTCAAGGATACGATGCACTGGACCGTTTTTGCGAGTTCCTCTTCTCCTCCAAGCACCATGGATATACAGCCATTGCTCATAACATGAAGGGTTATGACGGGCAGTTTGTCTTAGGATACCTTCTCAAACAAGGAATGAAACCCCATGTTATTCCAAACGGGTCAATGATAATGTTAATAGAAGTGCCACCCCTCAAGATCCGTGTCATCGACTCTTACAATTTTCTACCGATGGCTCTCTCAAGATTGCCGAAAACTTTTGGGATGGAGGAGTTAAAGAAGGGATACTTCCCCCACCTCTTCAACATAAGGTAGGTAAAATCAGATTTTTTCTTTGTCTTGGAAACTTACTTAACGTAAAAATAAAAAAAGAAATTCTAATATGTTGTGGGAAAAAAAAAAGGATGTGATATAACAGATATTTTTGCGGGAAAAAAATTTCTGAAAAGAAAAAGCAATAGTATTTAACTTTTTCTTAGAAAAAAAAAAAAAAAAACATTTTTTCTGCATAAGTACATAAAAATCGTTGCATACTTATTTAAAACCAATATTATTTGCGGAAATCAAATTTTATCATTTTGTGCAAGTAATATGTAACGAAAGTATATTGGTATCTATTATTTTTATGCAATTTGTTTTTCAGAGGTAATCAAGACTATGTGGGTGCCTTACCTGATCGTTATTTTTATTGCCCAGACTCCATGTCTCCTGAAGGTCGAGAAACTTTTTTAGCGTGGTATGAGGAACGAAAAAAACATCCTTTCGATTTCAGGAAAGAAATTGTCGAATATTGCAGGTGAATTTTACAATTTAAGATTAAACGTGTATATAATGCTTCTTTCTTCCAATGTTTTTTATTTGATCAGGGTCATTGGTTATAGCAGTGTCTTAGTGTGATTTTGTTTATTTCAGATCTGATGTTGACATACTGCGAAGGTGTTGCATCGATTTCCGAAAGGAGTTTCTCCAAGTGAACAATGCAGATCCCTTTCTGTACACCACCATTGCCTCAGCGTGCATGGCTACCTACAGGGCTAACCACATACCAGAAAAATCCATAGCCCTTGTTCCTGCTAGAGGTTATATTCGCAGGGTGAACCATAGTCAATCTAGTATTGAATGGCTATCATTCACTGCTCATTCTGAGAATGTAACCATCGATCATGCTCTTACTGGGAAGGAGAGCGGTTAGTCCTTGGGTGCTATGTTGATGGATACTGTCCTGAGACCAACACCGTCTATGAATTCCAGGGTTGTTTTCATCACGGATGCAAGAAGTGTTTCGACCCAGAGACTGTGAACCCTTTGTCCAACATTCCAATGTGGGCGTTGTACAAGAAAGCTCAAGAAAAAAGCAAAAATTCATAGATGCTGGATATAGATATGTAGAGTTATGGGAGCATGAATTCAACGACATGAAGAGATCCAATGACAGTTTGAAAGAATTCCTGGAAGCTCATCCAGTGATATCACGACTGAATCCAAGAGATGCTTTTTTCGGTGGAAGAACCAATGCTTCACGTTTGTACTACGAAGGACAAGCAAAATACGTAGATTTCACCAGCCTATACCCTTGGGTGAACAAATACTGTGAATATCCCCTGGGTCACCCTGAAATAATAACGGACAATTTCTGCGCTCTTGAGTCATATTTTGGTCTAATAAAGTGTAAAATTCTCCCTCCCCGCAGTCTTTTTCACCCTGTGCTACCTTACCGGTCCAAAGGAAAATTAACATTTCCTCTGTGTGCCACGTGTACTGACCTCCGTCTGAGTGAGTCATGTACTCACACTGATGAAGAAAGATCTTTAATTGGTACTTGGGTGACAGAAGAAGTAAAAAAGGCATTGAATGTTGGATATGAAGTCTTGGACACTTACGAAGTGTATAATTTTCGGCAGAGGTCAACTGAGTTGTTTAAATCATACATCAACACATTTTTAAAACTAAAACAAGAGGCATCTGGATGGCCAACGACCTGCATATCAGATGACCTAAAACATCAGTATGTGGAAGAATACAAAGTTCATGAAGGATTCACACTGGATCCATCTAACATCAGCTTCAACCCTGGGAAGAGACAGGTGGCTAAGTTATGTCTCAACAGTTTCTGGGGGCGATGGGGAATGCAGGAAAACAAGCCTCAGCTGTCCTACTTTGCAGAATTGAAAGAGTTCAACAAAATGTTATTGGATGAGTCCATAGAGGTAAGTGCTATTATTTTACGAATTCGTTTTCATAACAACGCATTGTAATGAATATCTCTGGTCATTGAAGAATATTAATGCTTTTTCACTAATTTCCGTTTCACTTTCCCCCCCCCCCCTTTTTTTAAGGTAAAGGACATGTATTTACCGACAGAAGAAGTTGCAGCTCTCCACTGGTGTTATAAAACAGAATTTTCCCCACAGACAGACAAGACCAACATCTTCGTGGCAGCGTTTACAACAGCTCATGCCCGTCTGAAGCTTTATTCATGGTTAGAAAAACTAGGTGAAGCCGTGCTGTATTACGACACTGACTCCATAATATACGCTTCTGATGAGTTGAATGATCCGCCGACTGGTCCTCATCTGGGAGATTTCACAGATGAACTAGGAGGTGAAACAATCAGAACTTTTGCATCTGGTTAGTATTTCCTCTCACGTAGTTTTTGCTTTCATTGTTTTTACAGCCATATATATTTTTATTTTTTGTGTGGTTCTTTTACAAGCACGTATATTTTCTGTTGTTAATTTTTCGAATGTGTGGGTGAGAGAGAGAGAGACACAGAGGGAATGAATGAATATTTTTTTAAGCATGTGCATTTGATAAAGTTTCCTCATTGTCTTTTCTTTTCAACTCTTAGGAGGCCCTAAAAATTATGCTTACCATACCAGTGGAGGGAGCACTGTGTGTAAAATTCGTGGATTCTCTCTCAATTACAAGTCATCTTTGTTTCTCAACTTCGAAACTATAAGAACATTTGTGAACCGGATGATTGGTCCACTAGAAAATGAAGAAGAAAGTTGTGTAGTGTTGCACAATACAAAAATTACACGAGATGCTAAAAAACGAAAAATTTTGACAGTTCTTGAAAAGAAAAAATACAGATTAGTATATGACAAAAGGGTCATAAAGAATGATTTTATAACATACCCATATGGATATTAAATGGGTATGCTTTATGTAATTATTTAAATCAGAATAAATAATGTCTATTTTCTCTTTACGTGTTGTGTTTTTTTCTCTAGAATTAATTTACATGATACTGAATTTTAGTTTGAAACATGTTTTATTTAATAGGAAATCCACTGAATACATTTTTTTGGTTTTGACAGAGATTGACCAACTTGCAATTTTTCTTTTTTAACAAGAAAATGTTTATTTTTTACATATTTCGATGGTAAATTGACTTCTTTAATAGCGTGAATAAATTCAAGAGCTGCAGGAATGGGTCTTTGCAATTTTTTTATTTCTCAGTAAATTGTCCACGAGATCAACAATGTTTGAGTTGGGAAGAACTTTGTCTTTATACACGAATTCTCCATTAGAAGTCCATGAAATAATTTTTGAATTTTTTTTGAAAACGTCTAAAATATTATGAGCATATCTCCTTAAATTTTTAGGTACAGTCTGTAACACCAGATCTTCAACATCACTATCTTTTGTTGGTGAAACATCAGTTTTAACTTTTTCAGGAGGTCCCCTTACATCAGCCGATACATCCAAGAGTTCTTCAGATGAATGATCTTTCGTTGAAGAGTTTGTCATAGGTGGATTTAAGAGGGGCACTTGGATTCTTTTATTAAGCACTTGATTATATAATTTAATTTTAACATCGACAGGTTCTTTACTCAGTAAGATTTTCTTCATTTCTTTATCGAGGTCAGATAAAACTTCGTTCGTAGGCACATGTCTTGAAACTCTCTCCTCCGGGACGAGCACCATTTTTCTGGCGTATTCCATCTTATTTGTTTAACAGAGTTGTTAAAACACTCAGAGCTGCAGGTATTAGCACACCTAAGAATCCACCTTTCTGAACCAAAATTCTTCTTTTCTTGAACAAGGGAAATTTTTTATCAGCTAACTTCCGTAGCGTGTGTTTATGTCCAAGCAATTTTCCCTTCTGATGAGGTGAAAGGGGGACATTGCCTTTTAAAGTGTTCAAAGCACATTCACATATGGCTTTGATTCCACTATTTGGCAGTTTCCTTAAAAAATCTTTCAAGTGTTTTTTAGGACAAATCTTAATCAGACGCAGCTGCTGAATGTGTTGCTCCGATAATGCCATGACGAAGAATAACGAACTTTATAACACACTAAAGCTTTTAACCACTCCGCGTATGTGACTGCTATATGGAGAGCACAATGGTTTTTATCAGTTCGATGATGAACTTGACACCGCACTTGGACATCAAGGAGGTATGTCACATTAAGACAACACAGAGCATCTAAGTCGTAAAAGATGATACCTGTTAACTTTTCCAAGTACTTGCATTTACTTAGTCCTTTGGCACAGAAAATATCAGTTTCAGTACAAAAGGAGCAGAAAAACTGTAAAAAGACATTGTACTCTTCGTTTCCGCTAACCCATGGAATGTGATGTATATTTCTAGCCGTCCAAAGGCACTGAGCGTTTTCCCTTGGATGCAGTTCGTAGAAGGGGGAACGGTGGCAAAGGAGAAACATGAGATACTTACCCCGTCTGCAAACAACCTGCAGCGAGCTCTTTCATTACGAATTCTCCATTGTGAAGGAGAAATCTTTCTACGTCGACGACGACCGTCTTCATGGTAAATGAGGTGTTAATGCCGTGGTTGATAAACATATTGAGTTTCTCCCGGCAGTATATTGGTGCGCAAGCGCATTTCTTCCGGGGTGTTCGGTTTGAGGTCTATCATTAAGTAGCTGAATGGACATTTCGTAGCATCCAGATACACCTCTTGAAAAAATTTCACTTTGTTAGGGTACAGCTGTCTTCCTAAATGAGTGATTTGATTCACATCTCTACGTGACTTAAACAAAAACAAATAATGAGCATTAAGGGAAATTTCTCTCATTTCTTTGCCTTTATGGAAAATATTTTGGGTAATGAAAATAACGGATACATTATAGTGATGACTACCCCTTGTAAATAAATGGGTTAGCTTTTTATCATTCCCACATTCTGCCATCAAATCATCTATAATAAAAAGCGTGTTTCCTTTCAAATAATCCTTGAAATTTGTAGGGATACCGTCGACAAAAGTAACATCAGGTATTTCATCATATAATGTTTGATGAACGCCGTAGAACCAAACCACGTGTTGCGGTGATGGGTAGATAACTTCCACTTGATGTTGTAGCAAACGTTTCACAAAGTGAGTTTTTCCACAACCCGTGGGACCCGCTATCAGAGCTGTGAAAGGATGATGTAGCTTAGGCACTTCCATATTGACAACTAAATGAAATAACAGGAGTCGACACAATTTAAAGACATGACGCATAAAATAGTGGTAAATCAATTTTTATTATTCATATTCTAAATTTTGGTACAATTCCAAATTTTTTTAACAAAATGATAAACACGTACATCGTTTTGTTTCACTTTTATAATTAAATTTGTTTACAATGGAATATAAGCTTTTTTCGCGACATCTAGAATATAAGTAAAAAATACAAAATTGGCCACACACAGCCGTAAATGAACTTTGGAGAGGTACATCATTAAAATTCACATAGGTAAACTTGGAAACGAATCGGAAAATAGGTCCGTCAAAATATTCTGGGGGGTGTCCATAGGAATCGAAAAAATTCCACAGTTATCGGATTTGGCATAAACATGGCCAGCCAGTGTTTCCCGGGACTCCCATACTGATCGGTATTCACAATGAGGCAGGCTGGGAATTTGGAAATTCTCCTAGGAAGTCTGTTGCAGGCAAACACACCGACGAAGGAACGACGCGTCACATGATCTTGCTTTAGAATCCTCGTAATTTGCACGCTGTTCATTCCTTTTAATTAGCAAAATCACAAAGAATGCTTCTGGACTTGGAAATTTCGATAATATTCTGGAACTCGGCGTAAATCAGCACAGAAATGGTTTTTGACAAAGCTTTTCTAAATTTGATTTCCACTCTTAAATTTCCTTGCTGGATCAAGTTCATATGTCCACCATCACATAAATCGGGACTAAGATCAAAAGCATACAGCGTGTAACCCTTGGAAAATTCTTCACGGTCGATGAAAATTCCTCTGTCTTGCCCCAATTTCTCTGTTCCTTGAAATAGGCTATGGTAAGAACGAACTGTATTTCCCGTTTTGAAGTTGGGTTCTAGCGGTTTATGGGGAACGGGTTGACCGTCGACGTACACGGCGATAAAGTTTACGTCATAATGCTTGAACTCGAAGGGGTTTGACTCATATGTACCATTAAAGGCATCGTTGTCCACACAGCCGATGACCAATCTCTTTGGCATTTGTCCAAGGAATACGTTGTCTTGCACGAAGGACATGCTTCCTTGAGAGACGGAATACACTTTGCATAACACACGATCAATGGTATACTTGGCAGGAGATTTTTCTAAAGCTTTAGCATGACCGATTGAAACACCTGGACTGACTTTTACTTTCCTCACAAAAATCGAAGCATGTTCAATCATGACTCTATAACTGGGCGACTCAGATGACGAAACGAGGCAGAAATCAGGTTTGCTTCGAATCAGTTTGATTTTCACGTCCACCAAATTCAGTAACAGTTTGTTTTGATAAAACAAGTCACAGTGCAAGGTTCCAATCATGTCCAACGTCTTGCTGTCTTTTATAAGTTCGTAGCGTTGATATAATCCTTTATTCGTTGCAGCACTCGTGGGGTTAACTTCGTTCAGATGCCCAGCCGTATCCTTATAAAAACATTCGCAAGACAAGTAGGTTTTCTTTGCTTCTTCTCCATAATTCAGTAGAGTTTCAATATAAGCTCTGTACGGATATGTGTTGCTTGACGACGAAATCACTCTTTCGTTTAAACTGACGTCGACTTGAGAAAACAGAGAATGAAGGAAGCAGTTGATCGGACCAACAGGCTCTTTGTCGGGCAGAACGGAATTGTCGGATTTCACGATTTTTACTTTCACGTATAGCTGAGACGAAGATAAGTCCATGTATTCTTCACCACTCCCAGAAATATTGAATTCCAAAGGGCCTCCATCCCTAATGTTGGCTAAAGGATGGTATTCAACCCATTGTCCTTTTTCTATGCTCGTTTGCGTAGGCGGTAAAGCAAATAAATCCAGTTCCGACTTTAAACATACGGATGAATGACTGTGAATGAGAGCCATGGTTCAGAGATCAAAAATGTCATGTGTTGCCCTCTTGGCTTTCTTTGAAGAAATGATGTGTTTCTTTGCCTTTCTCTTCCTTTTAACGCTTCCACCCAACATTTTCTTCACTTTGTTAGCGGCTTTGTCGCTGAGTAGTTGTCCTGCTTCTTTAGCTCGTTGTTTGGCTGCTGTCTTCACGTCCTTGCCTTGGATTATGTCATTGGCGATATCCACACCCGTGCGTAGAACTTGTTTTCCAAGAGTTTTAGCGCCTTGCTTGAATAACGGCACAGCAGCTCTAAATAACGACCTAAACAATCCTCCAAGTCCGTAACCTTTCTGTAGTGGTACACCTTGGTAGTAAGATAAACCTTTTCCAGTTTGAGTTACGTAATAATCCTCGAAGGATTTCGTACAACAATGGTACCGCTCGTACATGATCACAGATGCTTGAGACGAAAATGAAGTTTCACGATCGCTCTCCCGCGTTCAAATGGCACTAATTGGCCTGTGTGATTCCTTATAACGATTTCGATGGTTTGGAAACTTTTTCTTGCGAGAGGCAAATAATGAGGGCGGTCGTACAAAGCGCTTGCCAAGTCTCCATCTTCTCCGGTCACTTTAACAATACGAAGGAGAGGTGCATACATGTCTCCCACGGGCTGAGGTTCTACAATATCGCTGTATACGTATAATAGGGAAAGCGACGAGTTGAGGTCGGCTACAAAATTTCCATGAATCGTGAGATCACTCCCTTCTGTTGCTGAATATAATCCGGGTTGGAAACCTAGAATTTCAGCAATTCCGGGGTATAACTCCAGTTGAGTACCACTCATTAAAGCTGTTTTGACACGTCTCGTTGTTTTATTGTAATACATGGTAATTTTTTTCGTCCAGTGATGAGACATGGCTTTCACTACGTCGCTCACAGAATCATAATATCCTGCAGGGATTTTTCCCGCTTTCAACTGACCTGAACCAACATCGTAAGCAAAGGAATTCGAGTTAACATTCACATTGAACCAGGAATGGGGGTAGATGAGTTCGACGAGTCCCACTTCCCAGTCTCCATTCAGTTCGATAGGTGAAGGAAGACGAGTAATGAAATGGGATATTTTATTGTCAGAAAAGTAACCTAGGGAGCTGTCGCTGGGTAACGTTAAATAGAAACTCATCTTTCATACTGAACGTCTGAGGTAAGTACTTGAACTTTTATATGCTCACTAAATCGTTCGATGGTATCCATGAATTAAACTTATCCGGGTAGCCTCTAAATTTAACAAAATATTCATATTTGTTTTTCCGTTTCCGTTTCTTCAGAACCATTTCGATTGGGAAGTGGTCATTTTTCTTAACTTTTTGCAGTTCTTCGGCGTAAAAGGTGCCACCAATGTCTTCTCCCAGTAAATCTTTAACTTTATACACTGGAGGTGATCTAGCGATGCGCCGGGAAACATTAAATACCTCCTCTGACCAATTCGTTTCATACCCCTTTTCAAACTGTAATTTGGTTTTAGATAACCTTACAGTATCACCTATATCGAATTTATAAACTGGCTGAGTTTCAGTTATGTCGCCATATAAGTTATTCCACACAACCTTTTGGTTTTCTAGATTGACATTCACTGGTTCCATCTTAATACTTCGATGATACGTTGCATTGTAACTATGCATCAATTTCTGTAAGATGTTAATATATGTGTACGTGTTTCGACTTGTAAAGTACTTCCACATTTTTGCTTTTAGAGTTCGATTAAACCTTTCTATTACACTCGCTTTTGTCTCATTACTGGTAGTAAAGAAATGGACGTCGTTTTGCTTCAAGAAATTCTGAAATTCTCGATTTTTAAATTCAGAACCTTGGTCAGTTTGCAGGTTTAATGGTTTGCGTTCTTTAAATATCTTCTGGAACACTTTGATCATGGATGACCCAGTCTTTTGCAACATAGGAACACACCATGCATATTTTGAAAATACGTCAATGCATGTTAATAAATATTTATATCCGTTATTATGTTGTTTCAGATTGGTCAAGTCAACTAAATCAGCCTGCCACTGTTCATCGATTCCCCCACAATGACTCGATTTCTCTGAAATTGTCTTCTCGCAGGTTTATGAAGGGTGTAAGGTTTCTCCCCCTCAGCCATTCCTCGATCTCTGTTTTCTTTATTTTTCCGTTTACAGCACGGTACAAAGCATTTACTCCACCAAAACTTCCGGGCTGACCTGGATCTAGATAAGTCTTTTTCAAGAGGTCGTGATTCTCCATTACAACAACTGATTTCAATACTTTCAACGGAAACATTAAAACTCATGCTTACAGTAAAATGCACATAGCACAAATGACACAAATGGGTACTTACATGTGATTTTATTGATACATAGGGTCTTCCAAAATGTACAGATTTTTAGCACTTTCTAATACATCGCAAATATTTAAGTGATTAAAAAAATTCAAATAAGTGTTTTTCGACATGAAAAATGAGTCGTTCACAAATTCATGGCCAATCCATTTTAGATCCAACTTGGCTACAGCTTTATTGAACAATGCATACACTTTACCTTTTCGAGTTGAAAATTCGCAGGCATGTCCTAATCCATAGCGATCTTCAATTTTGCACATAAGACAGTCAATCAGTCCATCGATGGTTGAAGTAATGTTTTTTAACACAAGCCTCAGCGTCTTTTTTAACACAAATTCGCCATCTACGGACTCAACACTGCTATGTCCAGTTTTTTCAGCCTCGTCGAAAACGATCTTCTGAAAGGACGGTCCAAACATTAGTTGGTGAATGCTTGTCCTAATATCATCACTATATTCATTGAGTTTTTTCCCATTGGTCTTCAGTCAGGGGTATCCGGTTACGATATGCTGATAGGAATCCGTTGTTCACACCAATGCATTGAATATGCAGATGATTCACGTTGTTTTCTTTGTACGTTGTCAGAAACAGTTGCTTGATAATGCAGTGAGTCAAGTCTGAGTCAGCGGGATTGATGAACAACATCGTTTCAACGAAGTGTTCCCACAGATACGGCGTCATCACCAGTCCCCGTGTAGTCGGGTAAAAATGCAAGTTATCGCATTTGTACACACGAAGATGCACTTTGACACGGTCTTTAAAATCGGTAACAACAGCAAACACATCAGCTCCGAGATGGAAGTGATGATTAGGTATGTTACTCAAGGTAAAGCCCTTAGAGGAGTTTTTGTTTGAAGAGGATGCCACACTTTCTACAGAATTCATCTTTCCAGAAATATCGTCGTTACTACGCTTCATAATGGATAGACACAACAGACGGAGTAGAGAGTAGAGACGTCTTAAGCGCTAAGAATCCTACAACGAAGTGAAGAATATCCAGTTCAGGTTCCTATCGTGTGCTTTCGTCAACCAATAAGACAAGAGACTCCTCCTCCCACGTCATAAAATGGCCACTAAGAAAACAGTAAGTTCAAAATGCAAGTTCGTTCATGTGCAAAACATGTACATATTTGTTAGCATGATTCATACGCCCTCCTCATGTGCTCATTCCTAAAACGACCAACAGATGGCGCTGCAATCATCCTCCGTCATTGTGGTGAACCACGTGTGTTTGTAAAAATCTTGTCCGTACTTGTTTGAGTGAGTCATACGCCCTCCTTCCTGTATTCATCGTAAGACGGCCAACTGCAAATCCCCTCAGGCAGTCTTCCCCCATACGCAACCACATGTCTTAATCCTTTCGACCAATCCTACCAACGATTTGGTGGCCGAATTGGGAGAGCATTTGACTTCCACATGAACGGCCCGGGTTCGTATCTACCCAGTTCCACATGTATTCATTGCTTTGTCGAAAATAAATTCATTCGATTTTTTCAAAATAAAAAATGGCGGACAAAAAAAGATAATCTGAGAATTAAAAGTTGCTTTGACGAGAAGAACGTGGTAGGTGACGTCATGCAGAAAAAGGACCACGCCCACATGTGACGTCCCTCCCAGATCATGACGGTTTCTTCTTACCACGTGACCCAAAGTGTTGCCACCGCCTAAAAACTAAGCATGCGCCGGAAACCCCCCCCCTACTACTAACGGCAACATAATGAAACTTCAGTAGGTAAATTCGGTCACGGCAACAGAAACCAGCGTGGAAATACTCTCGTAGAGTTTGCAGAGGCAGAAGGGTTTTTCATCTTGAACTCCTTTTTCAAGAAAAAGCCACACAGGAAATGGACATGGAGACATCCAAATGGGACGACAAGTGAAATTGATTTTATTATGTGTAACAAAAAATTCGTCATAGAAGACTGCAGTGTGCTAAACAAGTTCAACACAGGCAGTGACCATAGATTGGTGAGATGTAAGATGCACCTCAACACTAAACTCGAACGTAGCAAGCTCATAAGACAAACAAAATGTATTGACATAACCAACCTTAAAAAACACCATAATACCTTCAAATTGGAACTGAAGAACAGATTCTCTGCTTTAGAAGGCCTAACATTGGAAGAAGTGGATATTTCTGAAGTTAACAGAAAAGTAACCAAAGCTCTTATGGAAACAGCAACAAAATTAGCTGGGTCTAAGAACAAATTGTATGTGAACAAATTATCAGGAAAAACCAAAATGTTGATGCAAAAAAGAAGAGAGATGAGAACAACTAAAGAAGATGTGACTTCCAAAGTGGAATATATAGAGCTATGCAAGACAGTACGAAAAAGTATCACTGAAGACGTAAGGAAATTCAACTGTGAACTAGTAAGGAAAGCAATTGAAAACAACCAAAGCCTAAAGATAGCAAAGGGACATCTCAGTAAGGGAAAAAAACAGATTATGGCACTGAGAAAAGAAGATGGTTCTGTAACAAGAAATAGAGGCGAAATTTTGACAAGAGTGAAAGATTTCTACTCCACATTATATGAAAGGGATGATACATGTACTCCAGACATCATGAAAGGTACCAGTACCAGAGTTCTTCCAGTCCTTCCAGCAGAAGTTGCACATGCAATCAAGAACATGAAGCGAGGAAAAGCTCCAGGAGAAGATGGAATTACTGTAGACATCATACAAGAAGCAAGTGGAGAAATCGAAACAGTACTCGCCCAAATTTTCACTCGATGCCTTAATGAAGGGAAAATTCCTGAGGATTGGACAACGCTACAATGATCTTGCTACATAAAAAAGGTGACATTGAGGATCTCAGGAACTACAGACCTATCAGCCTCCTATCAGTGGTTTATAAAATCTTCACTAAAGTTCTTTCACACCGCTTGAAGGTGACACTGGACATGGCTCAACCGAGAGAACAAGCTGGATTCAGGAGTGGCTACAGCACAATAGATCATATCCACGTACTGAGAGAACTAATTGAAAGAGCGAGGGAATATGAACTTCCATTGTGCATGGCTTTTATCGATTATGAAAAAGCCTTTGATTCGGTGAAACCATCAGCAGTTGCAATGGCTCTGAAATCCTGCGGTATTGAAGATGCATACATTAATATTATTAATAACATCTATGAAAATGCAAGTGCAAAGATTCGGCTGTTTGAAAATACAACACACATAAAAATTGGAAAAGGAGTGAGACAAGGTGACACCATATCTCCGAAGCTCTTTAATGCCACATTGGAAAATGTCTTTCAATCACTGAACTGGGAAAACAAAGGGATAAAGATTAATGGAGATTATCTAACCCACCTTCGTTTTGCTGATGACATAGTCATTTTTGCAACTACCCCATCAGAGCTACAGAGTATGATCCAGGAACTTGCTGACAAGAGTAAAGAAGTGGGATTAAAAATGAACTTTCAGAAGACAAAAGTGATGTTCAATGCTTTTACAAGAAATGAAGATTTATCGATTGATGGAGAAAAGCTGGAGATAACAGACACATACGTTTATCTTGGACAGCAGATATCAAGTGAGGGTCACATTGGTGAAGAAATTAATCGGCGTACAAAGCTTGCCTGGAGAGCTTTTGGAAGAAACAGCATAATTTTCAAGAGCAACATGCCATTATGTCTTAAAAGAAAAGTGTTTGATCAATGCATCCTTCCAGCGCTTACGTATGGTGCAGAGACGTGGACCTTAGCTAAAAGAGACATACAAAGGCTGCAGACAACTCAAAGTAGCATGGAGAGGTGCATGCTTGGTGTAACCAGGAGAGATAAGAAGAGGAACTCGTGGATCCGAAAAATGACAAGAGTGGAAGACATCATGATCAGAGTTAAATCCCTGAAATGGCAATGGGCTGGACATACTGCCAGAAGAACAGACCATCGATGGACAGCCGAAATTTTAGATTGGATTCCAAGGGACAGGAAAAGACCCAGAAGAAGACCACATGGGAGATGGGTGGACGAAATTCGAAAGTATGCAGGGGTGACATGGAGGAGACTGGCACAAGACAGACCGTTGTGGAGGAAACTTGGGGAGACCTTCGTCCAGCAGTGGATTGATAATGGTTGACAATGATGATGATGATGATGATATATATACGAAAGAAGCATGGAGAGATGTATGCTTGCTGAAACCAGGAGAAATAAGAAGAGGAACTCGTGGATCATAAAAATTACAAGAGTGAAAGACATCATGATCAGAGTAAAATCCCTGAAATGGCAATGGGCTGGACATATTGCCAGAAGGACAGACCATCGATGGACAGCAGAAATTTTACACTGGAATCCAAGGGACAGGAAAAGACCCAGAAGAAGACCACATGTGAGATGGGTGGATGAAATTCGAAAGTATGCGGGAGTAACGTGGAGGAAACTGGCCCAAGACAGACCGTTGTGGAAGAAACTTGGGGAGACCTTCGTCCAGCAGGGGATTAATGGTTGACAATGATGATATATAGCAAACATGTGATACCCTATGCCGGTTTATTAAATAACAGGGTGGGCCAGTGCCAAAAGGCAAACACAATATCCATGCCTCACCGGGATTCGAACCCGGACCCTTCTCCAACGAATGATCATGAGACAGCGCTTAGACCACTGCGCCCCCCCCCCCAATATTTTTGTCTTCAGTTCTCTGGAAATGATGATCCTAAATCAAGAACGGTCGGCTCCTACAGCCTGTTATGCTCATGGCGGTCGTTAAACTCCAAATAAATAAACTGAGCTAAGCATGTTGTACTACTGATTTGTGTATATGACATGGCAAAAAAAAAAAGAAAAAAAAACTCTCATCTTTTGATGTATGCTGCTGAAAGTTTTACTTCTGTTTTGTTTTCATAGCCCCCCCCCCCCCTTTTTTTTTTACTATTTATGTGGAAAAGGCAAGGGCAACGCTCCAATAACAGCGCTCACTAAAACACTAATAAATTCAAAGATATGCAGTACGGGTGATAGCGGATTCTGAATTTCATGTTTTCAAGATTGCGAAGGGCGGAAGGAAGGGGTGAAACATTCTCGTCGACAAAGTATAACTGATTATCTCGCTCCGTGTCTGCGTTGATAGTGGTTTATTTGCAGTTTGTTTCCTCGGATGTGCAAGTGACCGACAAAGATCAAGTGAACAAAGTTCTAGAACCTGTAGCACAGACCTTGGACATTTTACATAAATAATGAGAAACCAAGCACCATTTATTTAATTTCCTCTGTGACTAAAACTGAGAATATGTTCGATGAAAGTCATTTCATACACAGATACCAAAAGCGTCACGAGAGTTAGACTCAAATACGGCAAAATATGCAAAAGGAAAATGTATTCTTATTCGTCTTCCTCGAATATAGTACTTATTACAGCGCTCATAAAAATGTTGGAAAGGAAAACTCGTGTGCTGTGATGGCACTGAGTTCTGCTGTCACATTCCTATGTAAATCATACATACATTAAAACAACGTTCTTTTAAGTTTTAGTTTCCACTAAAGAAACAAAAAGTCTGCTGGAGTCCGGGCGAGCGTTTTTTTCTCCATGGTTTAACGACCAATATGAAGAGTAGCAGAATTTTGGAAAACATTTCACTGGTCTTGCGGATCAGTAGAACCAGAAGTTTGTGGTCTGCGCACAGTCTTACTGTTCCGCGAATGACTTAAATACTAATTCATTCAATGTGCACAGTGTATTAATTTTATTGCCGCTATTCAAGCTGGAGAGTACATTGAGCCATAAAATTTAATTTCAAATTATACAGCATGAATATTAAGAAATGTTTTCACATTTATTACAATTAGAGTGCAGCTAAAAGTAGAGGAATGGGGGGGCAGCTGGGGAGAATGCCCCCACAAAGCAGATTCCTTATTAAATGGCCAAATTCGTAAACAACTAATGTACTTATTTAAAAAAAACAGGAAAAATTTTGTAAAAGGTCTTATAACAACTGAAATTTGCTGTGAATTTGAGGATAAAATGCCATGTTGTAGCTCCATCAGGTAGAAAAATCTAGAGGTTAGTAAACAGGAAAATCTCATAACGGGAGTGAAAAGAGATTTTGTCTGATCATTAAAAGTAATGCATGTGCTTTGTTCTGTTCTTTAGCATTGTCTGGTATTATTAGTACTTGGGAACAAGGAAGGTCACCATGTGGAAGGTCACTTTGGAGTGTGTGTGTCAGATGTGAGTGACAAAGCCCAAGTACCAGTGGTGTATAATCTAGGCTAGCTGCGAAGCCCAGAGATTGCACAAATAAAAGTCAATTAAATATACACAAATAAAAGACAATTATCGACGGTATTAAGATATGTCAATTCTTTCAGTGCGAAAAAAACACGAGCGTATTCGCTTCTTTCGATTATGAGAATCAGTCTAGCCAGCGAGGATCAACGGTGTAACGCAAGTACGTCTTTGAGAGACCGCTGTTCTGATGCGAAGAGCTTCAATACCATCCCCTGCTAGCGCTTCCATGACAACATGAATGAGCTACGGAGCTCGTGAGTGGCTATTGCTTTGGCCAAGAGTTCGCTCCGAAAAAAACGAAGACTTCGGACTACCTCATTCCCTCCAATTTCCCAGCGCGCGTTTCGCGAAAGTTGTTTCAGTTTGTGTGAAGTGTCAATGAATTAAAATCAGTGATATTATATCTTAAATTCAAGGCTTTGTTGGATTCGAACTGTTTCGATAAATTTTGTGAAAGCTTCCCTGAACATCTACTATCAGAGCTTAAAGAACTCTATGCTTCAAATTTTGATACAGGTCGATTAAAAAATGAACTGAAGGTGTTTTATTCCCTTGATGAATATAAAAGAAGTCAGTAAAAGACATTACTTGTTACTTAAAGGTGAATAATTGGACATAGTGTTTATTGAGGTGTACAAATTAGCAGATCTAATATTTAACTTTTCATAACAATTGCAACTGCCGAAAGACGTTTTTCCTTATTAAAAAGAATCAAGATATAACTTAGAGCCACACAAGGTTGGCTGGTTTGTTAAGAGAGAAAAACATAATTTTTAAACATGAAAAAGTACTCGGAAGAAATTTTTTTATGAAAACGTGACACTTAAGTTGACACAAAAGGAAAGAAGAATGGAGTTAATGTACAAATAAGTCTTCAAATCCTAATAGTCATGATTATTTGGTATCATGTTAGGAATAGCATGTACCTACAACTTAGAAAAAATTTTACTTCTATTACTTAACAATTAAAAAATAAACTTCGCAATTTTTAAAAAACAGTATTGTGTGTGTGTTGAACCCAACATACACCCCTGCCAAGTACAGATCTCGATTGTGCCATGAACAAAAACACCTGTTCATATTTCCCAAGTGTTCTTCCTTCTGTCTTGTTTTTAGGGGTTTTGGGGGTCTTTTCACCCCTTCCCGTTTTTCCTCACGTAAGCCATACAAGATATATAAAAATATGCGTGTTATCTTTCCACAAAGTCTTTCTCTCTCTTTTCGTTTAGACCAAAGCAACCCCGCCACCGCCAAGATTAGCTTCTGGATCCGCCCTTGACAACTAAACTAATAAGCATGTACATTACATTTACTTTAGTTAGTACTTTGACCGGTGTAAGGTTAGAAGGTATTTTTTTTTCTTTTCAGTTGATTGGATCCCTAAGTGCTACTACCGGAACTGGATCAAATGGTGACAATATCTGGGATATCTGGTAGTACCCTCATTATGTCTGAAACGGTTTCAGCGGTCTGTTCGTTTCGCCAATCTATTTTGATTTCTCCCATGTTTCTGAGCCCCTGTTCACACTAGAATAACGCAAAAAAAAAAACGCATTTCTCTGTTACCAGAATAATTCACTGGGTTCTACATTGCAAGAGTACAGTGATTTATGCTTTTTAAGGAAATCCAATAAACTTCCATTCTAGTTGTTTGAAATTTGAATATCATTATATTCACCAGTCAGTGCCCTCCTTTCTTCCTTCTCATAGTTCACTAGGCTGGGTTTCAGTGGCCATTCCTGCACTTTCCTTTTCGTATTACAATTTAAATGTGGCCTCAGAATACACATTCCTTTCCTTCAGGTCATTAAGTGCTTTCATAACTGATCATACGGAAGTGTATGCGAGAAACATGTGGTATGTCGGTGTGGTAAGGTCAGAGTAACTTTTTGTATACAGCAGGCCTCTACAGCGCACAAACGAATGTACTTCGAGTCATGGATTACAGCAATCTGTGAGCAACACATCCAGATAGTGTTTTGAATGACAAAGAGCAGTTTTCCAAGTTGTGATTTCAAAACATAAAAAATGGCCCAAAAAGTTATTCAGTGATTTATTTCAAATGCGTGGTTGTCATCAGTAGAGGTCCGCACGGGCCTTAATTTAGAAAGCCCGGCCCTGCTCAAAATTTCCAGTTTCCTGCCCGACCCAGAAGTTCCAGTTTACAGCCCAGCTCGATTTAGAATTTCCAGTTTACGGCCCGGCCTGAATCAGAAGTTCCAGGTTAGGGGCCGGCCTGCCTTAGAAGTTCCAGTTTACGTCCCGCTCCGGCTCGACCCGTTTTTATACTTTCATCAAGCGTTCTCTGCCATTTTTGAGAAATAACGCAGTTCTTCCTTCAGAGTGACCGTATTCAGTCCGTGTCCAGCGTAGCATTTTCAATGACCAGGGAGACGTCCACTAAGGAAGTTCTAAAATGGAAGAAAATATACATTTTTGGTATGGAGAAATTAATATCCACACACACAGAGAAATTTTTAAAAAGCCCTGAAAAACGTAGGCGTATTAGGTACCTATTTCGGAATTCATTGAAACATACAGGGGTTGGACAGAATAATGTGAACACCACGCTCAGAGAAGTTACTTTTAATGCAGCTGCGTACGTCGCAATACTCAAAGGTATTCACCACTTTTTGGTTGTAACAGCTTTGTTTAGAATCTCAAGGTCATGTTTAAGTGCATTTAAAATGTCTTGTTGCAAAATTTCTTTCAGGGTGACGACGAAAAAAGCGCCCTAACGGACTTCGAAGGACGGCTAGTTGTGGATGGCTGGCTATTTAGTACCTCCGTGACAACAGTTGCCAGGGTAGTCGGGGTATCGAGAGCTACTGTGTCTAGCGTCATGACAGCATACAGTGTTCAGCCGGAAAACACAAAAGCGGCCGGAAAACGACCCTGATTGGTAGAGCCAGGATAGCATTAAAGAGAATTGTTACCCGTAATAAGAAGACCACGGCGCCGAAAATTAGTGCGGAGCTCAATCTGCATCTCCAGACTCAACGAAAACAGTGCACAGGAAACTGCATAAATAAGATATTCATGACAGGGCTGCTATTGCAAAACCTCTGGTGACCCGGATGAATCCACGACGGCGACGGCAGTGGTTCCAGGAACATACAACGTGGATTTCCGATGCATGGAAGTGTGTAATGTGGTCAGATGAATCCACATTCACAATATTCCCCATCGCACGACGTGTTGACGTGTGGAGAACACCGTCAGAAACGTACAACCCAGACTGCCTGCTCCCAACTGAGCAGCATGGTGGTTGTTCTGTCATATCATGTTTTTTTAGCAGATCCTCTGATCACCTTGAAAGGGCGGATGACTGGCAGAGCGTATGAAACCATTTTAGCCGACCAAGTCCATCCAATGGATCAGGCATTGTTTCCTGCAGGGGATGCCATCTATCAAGATGATAACGCCCCAATTCACAGAGCTCGGAATGTCTAATCATGGCTTGGGGAACGTGAGGACGAACTTTCACACCTTCCTTGGCCTCCCCTATCACTAGACTTAAACATCATCGAGCCACTGTGGTCTGTGTTGGAAAACAGAGTAACATCCCGTTATCCTCCTCCTGCATCTCTCAAGAACCTGGATCAGTTTCTGCGTGAAGAATGGTGTAATATCCCACTAACCACCACCCAGAATTTGTATGCATCCATTCTAAGGAGGATTCAGGCGGTTTTGAATGCCTATTAGGTACATAAAACCTTCTTTTCCTAGGTGTTCACATTTTGCTGTCCAACCCCTGTAGATATCGTGTTTACTGCATCGTTTCTGTTTGCGAAAGTTTAGTTTTAGTATTAGAAACCAGTTTCTGTACTTAAACGCAAACAAGGTAGTCCTCGTCCCTCAAGTATGCAAACAAATATTTCGAACTTCCTCATATTCGCCGTAACACCGAATGGCGCCAGAAGTGTGTTTTGGTTTTGGTTTCGAAAAATGATAACTCTGTTCGTGTAAACATTTATCCGAAAAGAAAAAAAAACTGCCACGTGTTTTAGTCGCTAAAGCCAAGCACGTGAAAGTGGAACTTGAAAGAAATAAACCGCCCAGCCCGACTTGCCGGCTTAAGCTGTAATTAATCAATGCATCCGGTGGCAGATTCGTTTCACTCAGTGAACTTCGACGTCTGATTTTTTTTTTTTTTTAGCAAATCAGTATTCGTTTTGTGCGACGAAAAGATTTTTTTAATGCGGGAACAAAATGTTAAACTTTCCACTACAGGCACGCCCCGAGCCCGGAATTTTTTACTCGACGGCTGGGTCTGGCTAGCGCTTGCCGGGCCGGAACTGGCATGTGCTGACCTCTAGTCTTCGTGTTCAATGACGTTACCCGCAAAAAAAGTAATTATTTCGTCAAACCACCGTCATTTTGATTTTGGTGGTCAGGCTCGATTTTTAGCAGTCTCGAACCAGCAGACCACCAAAGAATTCGAAAACTTATCGTCGGCAACTCTAAGAGCTATCGGCGGTCATCCGTCCATATTGAAGGACACCGGCCCCGGGAAAAGAACAGCGTCAACGCCGTAAGACAAACACTCCACCGATGGTTCATCCAGAACTCGGTTGTTCTGTCATCTCGGACGAGTAGGCACAGCACACTACGCGTGTGATCATTCGTTCACCGTGGCGGTGGAAGAAGGAATACGGTTGAACAGTGCAAGCTATTTGTGAAGCGTCTTCACGTTGATCGCTGTGTGAGCAGGCTCGTTGTCATGCAACGGCCGACAACCAAGTACGTATTTGATAATCATGAACCTCGTCGATTTCTTATTCCCTTTCTCCGCCATTAGCAGTGTCAATAGGAGGTCACTTAGTACAGTGTGCGGGCGCAGGTCGTTTCGATTATCTCCTTGTAAGATCGTCTGCTACATCCTCTGTGCCTTCTTTAAAACGCTTAAACCACGGAAATATTTGAGCCCGGAATGTAGTTGTGTATAAGCTGTGTAGCATTTCGTGCGTTTCAGTGGGACCTTTCCACAGCTTTGCACAAAAATCTGATGACAATCCATTGTTCCATTTGTTGATTTCTGATGTCTTTTGACCCGACGTACAAAGTACGAATACGTCAATACAAAAACGCAGCTAAGTCGTTTCGGTTGGCTTGAATGACAAGGGTACATTACTATGGCTCTCCATCTCCTGGAACGATATAGTGTTACAGATTTTTTTTTAAATTTAATATCATTACTTTCTTATATCACTCTGCCTTTTGTATAAAAAAACATTGTTGAATACAGGGGCAGCAGAAGGTAAAATTGTTTGACCGGGCCCGAGATGTCGAATAGTAATGTAAGTCGTAGTAAAAACAAAGCTTTATTAATGCTTTATTTTTATTTCATTGCAGTAATTGTTTGTTATTACTGCGGAGGTTTACGTTATTATATGTGTTCATGAGTCATTGCAAGCAGTGGCGATTTGCCATTAAAGAAAAATAAATAGATTAAAAGTTTTTAAGATAAAACAAAGCGGTACTAATTTCTTAAACTGCATTGGTTTACTAAAGGATTCTATAAGTTTTTTAAACATTCTTTGAGTTCACAATGGCTTTATTTTATTCTATTCTGATCTGTGATTGTAGTTTGGTTGAAATTAGGATAAAATTAAAAAAAAATCTGATCACTTACCCCGCCCGCTTCCGGTCTTTCACTTTCATGCCCTGCTCTTATATTGACTTGGAAAAGTCTAGACGTGAGTGTGTTATTACATCAGAGAAGTTTGAACGACACTTCCAAAATATCTGAGAAATGTATGCCCCTTTCTAAGCCACACGAGTAGCACACACGCACAAAAAATGAAAAATGACTACATGTGAAATGCACACAATAACAACCATGCCATATTTAAAAATAAATTAAAAAGGATAAAAGAGTTTTAAACTGGCCCGGGAGGTTCCGCAGCTTATGCTTGAGTATTCACATAATGTACTTTGAAAAGATATATTTCTTTCCACGATTTATGTGTATGCGCCCGACGTCACTGCTCGTGTAAGGCAATTTTTGCCTCGATTCTTCATCTAGATTTAGAACATGTTATTACTGGGACGAAATTATTATAAAACCAGTACCGTATATTATCATGTTACTAATTCTGCGTTATGCCGAAGGAAACCAATTTTAAAATTAGTAATGAAACTTTGGGCTCATCCTCCACGCAACGCACATTCTGGTAGTTATTAATCAAGGCTTTTGGACCATCAAACTGTCACAATTTTTTCTTTTTCAGGAATCAGCCTTAAGGCAGAATAAGAACAACTTTGAGGGAGCTAGAGTCAGCAAATTTATCATCATTAAGGGAATTTGCCCAAACGAATGCAACTCTCATTTATCCCTGACAAGCTCCGACCTGCGTTACTCGTCAGTCATTAGTTAGAACAGGATAGGACTTAAAAAGTTGCTGCCACCATTTCTCGTCTTCGATAATTTTTAAATACCACGTAAAGTATTCTGTTGTGGTGCTGCAGTCGGAAGAGAGTAGTTATCATAATTATTCTCTTCACCTCACTAAACAAACTAATTATATCAGTCTTGTGTAACTTTTTCTTGCGTCCCCGTGAATAGTACTGTCACAGCAAGATTTGTATTCGTATCTTGCATATAATTTCTGAAGTGCATCATATCACACAGATAGGTTTTACTCCTGCTGCATCAAAACTTGCCAATATTTAAGATATTTCTAAACACTTACTGAAATCAAAATCTCATGATACTTCCAACCATGCCAGTTTCAAGGAGAAATCAAGATCTCATGACCCTTCGCTTCTTTTCTTTGAAATCTGGTGGGCAATACCAACAGTATTTTTTTTTCTCGGATGCACGTATTTCTGATATTCCCTTCCAGTTCCAGTGATCCTTTATCAATGCTGGATCGATGGAAGGGGTGTAGAGGGCACCCTTACGCAAAACGTTTTCTTTATCTGATTTTTATTAGAACTGACTTTTTCTGGTGCTGCCCCTTTTTCTTCTTTTCCCTCCTCCTTTAAAGTCTATGCCATCGTAGACATCTTCCACATCTTGCGGATAACCAGAGAGAAAAAGAGTTGTGCTTAGCCTTACACTTAATAAACTTTTAGAAGGTTATATTGGCTTCAGGAGCAATTTTTAATGAGTCTTCTTTACTTAACACAGCTTTGTCTTCATCAGGATCCATATCCTTACTGAAGTTGAATCCCGCTTTCTGGTAACTTTTCTATGCCATCTTAGTAAACACTAAGTAAATGATACCAGAATTGTTTAAGTGAGTGGGAGAGGGCTAGGGATTAAATAATAATATTTCTTTCACCATTTTGATTTTGTATCATATAGATAAAGTACATAATTAAAATGGAATTTTTTATTATGTATACTCATTACTGAATGAAGTAACATATCGTCCAGTGATGAACATGCATAATCAAAATGGTAAAAATACAACTTCACTAAATTCTTGGAGAGCTCCCTGTTCGACGATGCCGATGGTACAGCAGTAATTTACTCTTCGCTTTTCTTTCCGCTGTGGTACTGATCTGGTACTGACAGCCAGGGGCGGATTGGGACGACCAAATCAGGCCAGAAATAGCCATTTTCCTAAGCAATAAATTTTTGTACTCTTTTGGCCATATGATCATCTATTGCTGAATGGTATTGATAACTCTTTCTTAAATAGACACATTTTTAAAGTCTGCCAATTAATATGACCCCATGAATAAACCATTTTGATACGTGAACTAGTACTGAGAAATCTTTGTTTCTTTTAAGATAAATGCGGGTGGGATACGGATTTAGCAACATCTCTGCGGAAGAATCGCTTTGTGCTCTGTGTCAGCTTGTGGATGAAGGGGTGGAGATGATGGATCCTCACAATCGGTGTTAGTGTCTCTTTCGAGATTCAAAAACAAGAGGAGGGTCAGCCAATGACCCTGAGCTCCAAGTCTAGGACCTACGCATAACTGTTGTTAGCTACTGCTTAATTAACCACACCGGGAGTCTACAAGAAGGACTGCCGCACCTTCTTGTAGACTCCCGGTGTGGTGTTGATCTTGTCCGCAGCAACAGCGATTTCCGCGACGAGATCTTTCAAGGAGTTCACAGGTGTCTCGAACACCAATGTTTTTATGTGCCCCTAGAAGAAGAAGTCCAGTGGATTATGGTCCGGGGACTGGAGGCCAAGCCACAGGTCCACCGCGTCCAATCCATGGCCCGGGATATGTCGTATGTGTAGTCCTCCATGCCCTTCACGAATACGTCAATTCTCATGTGATGTTCGCACGATAATATCGCTAAACGGGTTCGGCTGCGTTTTCAAATGTTTGCTCCTCATCGTCTGCGCACGTGTTCAGCGCACCTGATTTGCATCTTGGGTTTTTCATGCACTGTTTGGAACTCTGTGTTCCTGCTGGACGTTTTAAGGACGTGCTCTTTTCTGGCAGTTGGAGTGGAATGCGGCCCTAGGTTCCACTGCAAATATTGTTGAAGGAGTTTACAATCACCCTGTATAGGCACAAAAGGAACTCTTCTTTTTAAGAGAAATTATTTCTTAGACAGACATAGAGCTTATATTAAGTTAACGATTATTATTAAAAAAAAATTCCCAAAAATTCAGACAAAAAAAGTACGAGAAAGTGGGCTATTTCTCCAGTGCTCCACCGGAAAATGTCTCGGTGTCCCGGTGATAGCCTCTGAATGGAAGAAAGAAGGTTAAAGAAAATCCCATTCTTGTGTGCATTAAAATTTTGTTGTGCGTTTACTTTTCTAAATGCCTTAACAACGATAAAGTATCCTAGTAATCAACTGCGTCTTCATCAACACCAGAGCTATCCCCAGAGCAACGCCCAGTGCTTCTTAAAAATGTACAACACATTCGTTGAAGTTTACAATTTCTAATCTAGCAGACACGCTGATAGTTTTAAACTTTATCGAGGAAACATTCATTGGTCGGGAAGTTTGTGCAACGCATTCCCTCAAACCATTCTTTTAGTACTTTTCCTGTTTCATCTAGGCCGGATTAAGGAGGTGGGAGTCTAATGGGGATATAGCCCAGGGGCCCACCATTACCAAGGGCCCAAAAAGTATGCCGCTACACCGCATATCATTAATACACAGCTTATAAACTGAGCAGCCACTTTATTATGACCACCCCCTCAGTACTTCGTTGGGCCACCTTTTGCCTTTAATACTGCGTCGATTCTTCGTGGCATGGACTCCACGAGATGTTGATAGGTGGTTTGTGGAATCTGAAACCATGCTTGATGAATAGCACTTTCCAGGAGTGTGAGATTGCAGGGTTGTGGATCCAGCTGTCTGATGGCTCGTTCAACTTCATCCCACAAATTCTCAATGGAGTTGAGATCTGGAGATTGTGGGGGCCACCTAAGCAAGGTAAACTCCCCGGCATGTTCCTGAAACCAATCCTGTACAATACGAGCACTATGGTAGGACGCATTAACTTTTTGAAAGTAGCCATCGCCATTGGGATAAACCATCCACATGACAGGATGCACTTAGTCCGCAACGATGTTTAGATTTGATGTGCCAGTCAGACGTTGATCAACACGAATTAAAGGGCCCAAAGCATGCCAAGAAAACATTACCCAAACCATAACGTTGCCACCACTAGCTTGAAGGTTTGTAGCGATGTATTTGGGGTCCATGCTTTCGTGCTGTTTCCGCCAAATTCTCACTCGGCCATCGGCATGGTGCAACTGAAAACGTGATTCATCGGACCGCATAATTTGTTTCCAATTATCGACTGTCCAATCCTTGTGCTCCTGTGCGAACTGGAGACGTTTTCTCTTGTTAACTGCAGACAGCAAAGGTATTCGAACTGGCCTTCGGCTGCCATATCCCGTGCGATGCAGTGTACAGCGAACAGTGCGTGCAGAGATCATTTGAGGGGATCCTTGATTAAGATGGTTTGTAATTTGCTGCACTGTTGCCTTCTGTTCTCTGTTACCAGTCTGGACACTCTCCGTTCCGCCCGAGCAATAACTAGTCGATGACGACCACACGTTGCACGTAGAGACCCTGTTGTTTGGCTGACAGTCCAGTCTTTAAACACTTTAGCAGCAGTTGCTCTGGAACATTTCACGAATGCGGCGGTTTCGGTGATACTCGCTCCCTGGCTTCGAGCTCCTACAACCATCCCACGTTGAAAGTCCGTCAAATCGCATTTTTTACCCATTTCGTCACCCAAAAATCACTTGGACTACTGTCGCAAGCACTAAGCTTTCCCTTTTTATACTAGCCTCGCCCTCTGGCGGCAACAGCGTGGAGCCGTAGCTCATTTGCTTAAAACTGTTAGGTGGTCATAATAAAGTGGCCACTCAGTGTATATTTATACATAAAGAGAAGTAAAATAGTTTTAGTTTTGTTTCGTGTGATTCCCACTCGATCACGAACAGTGGCTAGAAGACGAACAGATTTCAAGGCAGTAACTCACTAAGGGAAAACGTTTCATGTCGCTTGTGTAAAGCGAGGTCGGCAAGACAGTTTCAGCTTTTCCTCTACCATCCACCCACACCTCACTGATTGCGCTTGAAACCGTTAATGGACAAAATCCACTGTGATTTCATATTCCATGACAAAAAAGATGCGCCAAGAAAAATATACAATGATAAATTACAAAAATTTACAAAACAAAATCTAGCAATCTTAAGCGTTTAAACTCATGCTTTTGTGAGAACAGTGGAAAAATGCAGTGACTTTTTATGAGAACCTTGCAGTTTTCATAAAAGGTTACTATTAGTTTGAAGAATGCAATACGTATTAATTATCACAAGCATATTGCTACTGTTTCGCGTTTTAACGGACTTCATAATGATTCTTCGTCATAAGTTCTTAGGGTGGGCCACTCAGATATGCCTTAGCCTTGAAGCCCACTCAGATGTCTTAGCCTAGGGGCCCACTAAGACCTTAATCCGGCCCTGTGTTTAATCCGATAGAGATCTTATGTTGTTTTCTTATTTGATTCAGTACCACATTTTGCTTTTGTATCTGTAATGGTTTGTTTACTTTGCGTAACTGGTAATAAAGGTAATAGTGCAAGATTAAATCCTTGCGCAATCTCTATTATCAGCGTGTTGGAATTATTATTTTACACTTCATGAATAAATTGCCACATTTTCCATTATCGTCAGCTACCTCCTTTTACTAGCCATATACCAATAACGACAAATAAAAAAATACAAACATAAAACTATCTTTGAAAAACGCACTAGACGCGTAAAAAAACAGAACGGGCAGAAATGTAAAGCATCGGATGACCACGATGCGCGACAGTCACCTGCCAGACTTATTCTTTAAGGGCCAATCTGATGCAATAATGGTGATGTCATCTTTCTTGTGCGCAATTAGACGAAAATCGTCCTTGTCAACAGCGGTAGGTCCAAAAGATGTGGAAATCATTTGGGAGAGGGCTGGGGGGACTTGTCTTGAAGCTGAATTTACATAGTAAGCAGATTTATTTGCTTAGATTGTATTATATAGGGTAATTCAAAATGATTCATCTGATTCCAAAAGAGCATAATTCCATACCTATCGACTATGTATGGCCTGAGCATACACCAAATGAAAGAGGACAGCTCCGAATTTTAGTAGGCCAGCATGAGAGGACTCCACTGTCCCCGTGGGGCCGCCTCATAGGCATTGTGCTGTTCACCGTTTCCTCAAAGTCTCCCTTGCCATTGGATTGGTCACAGTGGACCCCATGACTTGGTGCTCAACAGCTGGCCACTTAGGTCACCGGAACTTACACCGTGTAACTTCTTCTTTTGGGGGTATGTTAAGGATACTGTGTACATGCCACCACCCTGGATGAGCTCAAAAAACGCATTGTTACTGCCGTGGAGTCAGTGACAATGGACATGCTGGAAAAAGTGAACCTGCGCATTAGAAAGGTTGCCTACAATCCTACAGCTTATCCAGGTTTGTAGGCAATGGTGGCGTGTACGCAGTATGCTTAACATATAACCAAAAGAAGTTGCATGGTGTACATTTCGGTAACCTAAGTGGCCAGCTGTAGAGCACCAAGGCATAAGGTTCGCTACGACCAACCCAATGGCAAGGGAGACGTTGAGGAAACGGTGAACAGCACAATGCCAATGAGGCGGCTCCACGGTGACAGTGGAGCCCTCTCATGGTGACCTACTAAAACTCGGAGATTTCCTCTTTCTATTAACCGTGAATGCCCAGGCCATACACGGTTAATAGGTATGGAATTATGCTTTTCTGAAATCAGATTAATCATTTTGAATAACCCTGTAGATAAAGATATAAAAAATAGCAGAGTATTCTCCAGTGATACCACCATCCTGAGAACTTTAAAATATTTCACTAAATGTTCCATCATTTTTTACGCTTTCCAACCGTAGGTTGAAGAAGCGTATATGCTCCAGCTTTGTCCGTCCGTCCGCACGTAACTGGCGTAAAAATGGTTCGATTTCGATGAAATTTTAGTATGTGGTAGCGGACCACCTGATGACGAACCCTATTGAAAATGGGACAAATGGGGTCAAAGGTCACGACGTAGGAGCGGGATCCTTCCATTTCCCTTATGCGTCATAACTTGCGTAAATATGGTTCGATTTCAATGAAAGTTTACTATGTGGTAGGGGACCGCCTGGGGACGAATCTTATTCAAAATGGGTGAAGTGGGGTCAAAGGTCAGGACATAAGAGCGGGATGCATTCCATTGCCCTTATGCCTCATAACGTGCGTAAAAATGGTTCGATTTCGATGAAATTTCAGTATGTGGTAGGGGATCACCTGGGGACGAACCCTATTGAATGTGGACGAAATGGGATCAAAGGTCAGGACATAGGATTGCGATCCATTCCATCGCTCTTATCCCATATTATTAAGGTGGACGTCAAGTAATTTTGCTTCCTATACTTCCAATGGAAAAACTTTTGTACACATTTCCTTCACAATTAATGTGTTCCCAAGGACGAAAATTTGAACATCGATTAAAATAACTTTATTATAACTTGGAATATTTAATATTTTCTAAAACATAACCATAATTATATTAAAAATCAATAACTTTTCCTGTGGTGGTGTTGAAACCAGAAAAAGAATGGCGCGACCTGTACTTTGATGACGTCAGTATACAAACAAATGTTGGATTGCATAATTATGGTTATGTTTTAGAAAATATTAAGTATTCCAAGTTATAAAATGAAGATATTTTAATCGATGTTCAAATTTTCATCCTTGTGAATACATTAATTGTCCAGAAAAAAGATGGCGCGACCTGTATTTTCATGACGTCAGTAGACAAACAAATGTTGGATTGCATAATTATGGTTATGTTTTAGAAAATATTAAGCACTCCAAGTTATAAAATGGAGCTATTTTAATCGATGTTCAAATTTTCATCCTTGTGAACACATTAATTGTCCAGAAAAAAGATGGCGCGGCCTGTATTTTCATGACGTCAGCAGACAAAAAAATGTTGGATTGCATAATTATGGTTATGTTTTAGAAAATATTAAGTATTCCAAGTGTGGTGTCATGGCGTCGCCCCATTAGATGTTGGCGCGCGTTCATGCCGTCTATCTCATTACGTCACGTGTTGTTTGTTGATACTATTAAAGTTTTATGACGTCACACTTTGCTAGCAGATGGTCGCGATTCCCATCTGCCTCATTACGTCACGCGTTGAGTGCGTATGTTCGTCCACGCGATAACTCGCGTAAAAATTGTTCGATTTCGATATAATTTTAGTATGTGGTAGGGGAACACCTGCGAAGGAACCCTATTGAAAGTGAACGAAATGGGGTCAAAGGTCAGGACATAAGAGCAGGATCTATTCCACTGCTCTTATGCGTCATAACTAACGTAAAACAAGTTCGATTTCGATTAAATTTTAGTATGTGGTAGGAGACCACCTGGGGACAAACCCTATGGAAAATTGGCGAAATGGGGGTCAAAGTTCAGGACATAGGAATGGAATCACTTCCATCGCCATTATGAGTCATAACTTACGTAAAAATGTTTCGATTTGGATGAAATGTTGGTATGTTGTAGGGACCTGTCTGGGGACGAATCCTATTCAAAATGGGCGAAATCGGGTAAAGGTTAGGACATAGGAGCGGGATCTATTCCATAGCGCTTATGCATCATAACTTCCGTAAAATTGCTTCGATTGCGATAAAACTTTATCATGTTATTTCGGAGATATACTGAACCAGTTCTGTTGTATATCATCCAAATGGATCAAAGGTCAGGGCACAGGGGTGAGATTTATTCCACAGCCATTTTCCTCATAACTTGAGTAATAGCTTGAGTAATGATTTCTAGTATATTGGAAAGCGTATCATAATCAATTCATTGCATGATTTTACTAACTTGTTACTTTAAATCGAGGTTTGTAGTTGTAGGAGAACAATTTACTTTTTCACTAAATGTTGGTTATTCATTAAATCGAGATTCACTATATACGAGGAAAATATTACGTTGTTTGTACAGGGCTCAGAAACAATAGTCACTAAAAACGAGAATTCATTAAATGCAGGGACTTTAAATTGGGGTTTTACGGTCGGTGTATAGTTTCGAAAATAAATTTTTCCATCCGACAGACATGAGCGTGACCCAGATTTTAAAATTTCACCTAACGTACTTTCCCTCCTGATAGCAAACATTTTGTCTGATTACGGCGAACCTGAATTACGAAAGGGTAGTTAATCCACACGCTTCATGAAATGGAAAAACATGAGCGCACGTGTGAAGCAGATAACAATGTAAGCTCCCTAATCGATCATCATAGGTGTCGACTAGAAACAGTTCACAGAACAATCAAATTTGCGGTCTGTGATAATGCAGCTGCGACGTACAAACTTTCTTTGCGATTCGTATACAAATTATCAGATGGGAAAGCTAAGTCGCATTGGCGTAACTACCACCCCCGCAGGTACGGGTGAGGTGGGGGGGGGGGGGCGCAGGCAACGAAGGGGTGAACTGCCAGCCATAGTTTTATGAAAAATCCGAACACGCATAAAAACAAATAATTAACCCAAAGTTTCATATTTTCGTAAATAAATGTGCCGCCCCGGTGGCGCAGGGGTCTAAGCGATGGCCTCTGATCATTCGTCCGTAAGGGGTCCGGGTTCGAATCCCGGTGAGGCGTGGATGTTGTGTTTGTCTTACGGCACTGGCTCTGTCCCTTCCCTGGAACCATTGACCGTAAATCAGGGACGGGCGACTGCTTATAGCCCATTGAGTTGCTCACGGTGGTCGTTAAACCTCCAAAAAAAAAAAAAAAAAATGTTAAGTTTCACTTTTATGCAGCAGTAGACATTTTGATTGCCCAGCTCATTTAACATACGAGAGGTATTGCCCTGCGATACTTTGTTCTTTCTGTTTTTTCTTGCTGCATTGTGTTGTATCTTTTAATTTATACCTTATTTCTGTCTTGCATTTTCACATTCTTTGACGTCATGCATTTTTTGCTCGTCCCATGTCATTGTTTTTGGACCGATGCAATACTGCACGGCTTGCTGTTTGTATTTTGTGTATCCTTGTGTTTCACTTGGGGAGTTTGCCCAAGTTTCCACTATGTTCTGTAATACTTATCATGTTTTTGTCACATATCGTGTGGTTTCCTGGATTGTGGGAACTTCTGTACCTTTATCGTAGTATATGCTTTTGTTGTGTTTTACATGTTCCCTTCTTTTTGTGCACTGCGTTGTACAGATATGTTCTTGTAAATATATTTACCTGTTGTTTTGTGCTCTGCTTTCACTCTGCACGTCATCACATGCTTTATTAATCAATCATTACTTTTGCTTGTGCATCATCTTCCTCAAGCATATATTGTTCCTTATTATCGATTTTAACATTTTGTCATCCTTAGTTGACTGCCGTGTCACATTCACCTGTAATATTTCATCAGTATCGCTCATTGTTTTGTTGTTTATTTTGCCATATGTGGTACGCCTGTATTCCCTATGTTTTTGCCAATAAAGTATATTTTGAAATAACAGGTTTGAGGGAATGCATGCTGTAGCTGACAGATTTGAACTTCTTATGGCTTCTACCTCGGTAGGAGCTAAGGACGAAGATCTTGTGATGTGTGCAAACCGATTAGCCAAGTGATGTGACAAGCAAGTTAGGAGAGGGACGTCCATATTTCAGAACGACACTTTACAACCACATAACTGAGAAAACGACCATTCTGGACATAAAAACCTTGTAAAAATCCTACAATTGTCAGTGGGTTGCACTAACCTATTAACAGCCTTAATGCTTTTCTTAACACACCAGTCACAGTAGTATTCGCAGGAGAGATCGTTTTCCAAATTAAAAGCTATTTGCGAAGCACTGTGTCACAAGACAGACTGCAGGGATTGTCACTGTTAAGCATAGAAAAGACTCGATGATGCGCTTGATGAGTTCGTCAACTAGAAAGAAAGGCTTAGGCCTAGAAACATTAAAATTTTCCCTTATCGTATAAAATAATATTTTTCTATTTGTATTGTTATCATGTAATTATAATTTATATATCATGTGTATCGTCAGTTATTATGCCGTATAGGATATTGGTACACATCACGTACATGCACATTGTATTTCCACAGTCACCATTTTTTCCTGGCCTGCACTGCTGAAGTTTTGCACTGAATTGTCTATTTGTATACAACAATATCTGGTAACAATCACGAAAGTCATATGATCATTAAACCTTAACATTTAAATACACTGCTGGCCACCCAAAATGCAACACCAAGAAGGAAGCATCCGATTGGCCTAAAATTCGCAGCACGCGTCGCCCGCGAGAGGACATGCAAACGATTAGCATTTCAGGGCATGTGTAAATCATGTGCGCCCGGCTAGCCACTGAGAAGCACTGTAAGAAGGGTGCACAGAAGGCGGGGTGTAAGTAATGGAAGTGTGTTGCGCTGCCGGACCTGTGCGTGGGAAGCTTCCTGATGCCTCGTCGCAGAATACGACAGTCATTCCAGCACGTTTCGGAGTTCGTCAGAGGACGAGTAGTGGCTTATCGCGACAGCGGTTTATCGTACCGAGACATCGGCGCCCGTGTGGGACGACATCCAGCCACAGTGAGGCGAGTATGGATTCGGTGGGTGCAGGAGGGACGGACGGACCGACGTGAGCGATTGCCGCAGCAGCGGCACACCACCGAACGAGAGGACCGGCATGTTGTGCGGCGGGCATCGACCGCTCGCACCGCCACATCGCGAACGCTAGCGCAGGAATTAGGGTGTGTTGCGCAACAACCTGTGTCAGTGCGAAGTCGTCTGCAGGAGCGGGAACTTGTCGCACGGCGCCTATTGCTCCGCTCCGATTACCATTGACGTTACACCACCGGCGAGTGCGGCGGCAGTGGGCCGTTGAACGCTGCACCCGGACTACGGAATGGCACGACATTTTCTTCTCCGATGAATCCCGCTTCTGCCTGCAGCCCCACGATGGTCGGATCCGCGTGTGGCGGCACCGCGGCTAGAGACTGTATGACGCCTGCATTATGCATCGCCATACCGGTCCGTCGCCTGACGTTACGGTTTGGGGCGCAATTGGATATCACACCTGCACGCCTCTTGTACGCGTCGCCGGTACGCTGAACAGCCACCGCTACATCTCCGATGTTTTGGAGCCAGTAGTTCTTCCTCACCTGCAGGACATTCCAACGGCCTCGTTTCAACAGGACAACGCGCGCCTGCACGTCGCACGCAGCGTGCAACAATTCTTCACGGCCCACCAGGTGTCACTGCTGACGTGGCCCGCCTGTTCTCCCGATATGTCACCCATCGAACACGTCTGGTCGCTGATTTGCAACCGAGTGACCCGGCAAGCACCACCCGTGGCTACGCCTGATGAACTGTGGCAACGTGTGGAAGCAGCCTGGACCGACATACCCCAAGCCTCCATCCAAAGCCTCTTTCGTTCGTTCGATGCCGCGGCGTGTAGCGGCCGTTATTGCCAGCCATGGGGGCCACACGAACTATTGATGTCTGCGTGTTCCGCAAGTCGCACGGGCCAGTAAGCTCAATCGTTTCATCTTTGTATCTGTTGTTATGCGTCCAGTAAATCTGGCTTTGCTATCTCGTGTACTTCTTGGTGTTATATTTTGGGTGGCCAGCAGTGTATATCTTAGCGCATTCTTTCTTGCGCTAAAAGGTATATTAATGCCCTCGCACAGGTCAACGATCCGTGTTAATATTGATTGATAACCTTGCATTAAGTACTTCTGCCCCAAAAGTTACTTAAATGTTAAAAATACAGGGCTCTAGGTAACCCTCTTATTTTTGTTGACACTCTCTCCGACTTGCTGCCCCCCACCACCACCACCATCCACATGCACACCATGAAAAACACATCCTCTCTCGTGTTCGAAATCCTGAAGAAATTATTGTGTTAAGGGATGCTGAAGCAAATCTTGGTGGGGGACGTACGTTGTGCTAGTTACGCCACTGCGAAGTCGGGTATTAGAATGATTTCAATACCAAGCCAATTCTTCAGCGACGGTGGTCAATATAATCGTGTGCGCGTTAAACCTGTTCAATAAAACATTAAGAGGTTGCTAGTTTTGTGGCTGATAACAGTCTACTAGTTTCCTGTAACATATGCTGAAATAAATCTTGCTGGGGGGACGCACGTTGTGCTAGTTACGCCACTGCGAAGCCGGGTATTAGAATGGTTTCAATACCAAGCCAATTCTTCAGCGACGGTGGTCAATATAATCGTGTGCGCGTTAAACCTGTCCAATAAAACATTAAGAGGTTGCTAGTTTTGTGGCTGATAACAGTCTACTAGTTTCCTGTAACATATGCTGAAATAAATCTTGCTGGGGGGACGCACGTTGTGCTAGTTACGCCACTGCGAAGTCAGGTATTAGAATGATTTCAATACCAAGCCAATTCTTCAGCGACGGTGGTCAATATAATCGTGTGCGCGTTAAACCTGTCCAATAAAACATTAAGAGGTTGCTAGTTTTGTGGCTGATAACAGTCTACTAGTTTCCTGTAACATATGCTGAAATAAATCTTGCTGGGGGGACGCACGTTGTGCTAGTTACGCCACTGCGAAGTCGGGTATTAGAATGATTTCAATACCAAGCCAATTCTTCAGCGACGGTGGTCAATATAATCGTGTGCGCGTTAAACCTGTTCAATAAAACATTAAGAGGTTGCTAGTTTTGTGGCTGATAACAGTCTACTAGCTTCCTGTAACATATGCACGGAGAAACGACAACTTGTACAGAATCCCGAGATGACACGTTCACTTGTCACCTGGTCAGCAAAGCAAGTTCGAGGGTATCCATTGCTCTCTGAAAAGGCGGATGGTGGGCTTGCCCTTGCCGTATAACAAAACGTCGAGTGCGACAATACACAAATAAGTTGATGTTGGCAATGTAGCGCACCACAGACAGAGGTGACGCACTTTTCAAGACGGCATGTAACAGTGACAAGCATTTGCCAGCCTAGCTTAATTGGAGAAGCATTCGGCTCCAGAGCAGAAGAATGTCGATTCGGGGGTGCCATCGGCAAATTTGGGTTTCACATTGGCGACCGAATGTAAAATTGAATCTACTGGCCCAGAGAGGAGACGAGACAGCGGTTTAACTCTCGTGTTTAAGACAGCACCCCAGTGGTCGGATATGAAACTACGATAGCGTCTGTCTATATAAGTAGCACCGCGGAAAGAGTTTAAGCTCTTGAAAAAAAAGGGGGCGGGGCGGGCGGTTACGGTTCGACGTTTTAGTTCCATGTTCGTCCACTAGTGCGTTGTTCTATTGAGATCTTCGGGTCAAATTGTCGCCACAAGTCTCTACGGAAGATTAACCTTTCCTGCTCTGTGCTACTGCCCGTTAGGTTGTTCGGAAACAGTGTAATGTCCCTTCCACATATCGTCTGGAATTAACGAGAATTCCTCCTTCGCGTCGAACAGTGTGTGTTACTCCACACATTTTCTGTAATTAGTAAGAATTCCTTCTACTGAGTTACTTCAAGCATGGTTTGCGGCTGACCCCACACCTGCGATTTCGTGCCCCCGCCTTACTCAAGGAGGTATACAGGGTGTTCGTAAACTGTTTTGACAAAAGAAGAGGGGTGATAGTACCCATCAAGACGAACAATATTTACAATGGAACCTAGGGTCGCATTCCACTCTGAGTGTCAGAAAAGAGTAACTTCGAAATACGTCCAACAAGCACAAGTCGTCACCTCAGACGTCATTTCTTTCGTGCCGGAGAAGACAGAACATCACCGTTAAGCATTTACCGTATGCAAATTGCCAGAGAAAAGACGCAGCATCGACAGTTGCAGGTGATTGGCTTATCAAGGTGCAGTAGACTCTTCCTGAATGCCACATATCCCGCACGATGGATTGGACGTGGCGGACCTGTGGCATGGCCTCCACGCTCACCGGACTTAAACCCACTGGACTTCTTCTTCTGGGGGCACATGAAATCATTGGTGTACGAGACGCCTGTGGACTCCGTGTAAGATCTCGTCGCGAGAATCGTTGTTGCAGCGGACAGGATAAACACGACACCAGGAGTGAATTGTGCCGGTGTGAATTGCAACGGCACCCGTTGCCGCCACTTTGAGCATCTACTTTGAGTCTGTCCCTGATCTCCATAAACGGGATTGTGCAACTTATGATGTCGTTAATTCTCTTTCTTTGCACTGTTGAAAGTTCAACTTGGACATCTAACTTTACTCTTTTCTGAACTCAGAGTGGAATGCGAGCCTAGTTTCCATTGTAAATATTGTTCGTCTTGATGGGTACTATCACCCCTCTTCTTTTATCAAAACAGTTTACGAACACCCTATATATGTTACATCATACAGAGGTGACGCACATGTCAAGACGTCAGGTAGCAGTGATTAGCTTTTGCCTGCGTAGCTTAACTGGGAAAACATTCGGTTTCGGAGCAGAAAGATGTAGGTTCACCACTGGCAAATTTGGGTTTCGCAGCAATAGTAGTTGTTAAAAGTCATGTACACTTGTCGAGTTGTAACTGCTGAACACAGAACCAGACACTGCGTGGCGAATCGCTTCTCATTAACTGGCGGAGGCAGTTTCGCATCCGTAACATCCATTGCGTCGCCAGCTACTGACATACGCCCAATGTCACCAACGCCTTAAAGGTGCCGTTCACGAGTGAACCAGGATACAAAATGACGTCGAGCGATCTATGGAGATAAATCGCTCTTCTTGCTAGGGCTCTATGATCGCGAAATACACGTGAAAGCGACGCGATAATACATCGACCATCGTCGAATGGCAAGCGTCATAGAATGGCAAGAGATAGTCACAATTGCCGAATATAACTGCTCCTTTCACCCATTTTGACTGTAGCTCTGCGCTGTGTCATATACATCAAGCCGCAGCTATTACTTTAATGATAGGAAGACGTGGACAATTGTTTCAGAAAGACAGCGACCTTCCAAATGCAGGAAACCTCTCCCCAGAATGTCTATGCGGTCGAAAAATCCAGGGAATAGCCATGTTCCCCGATTTGTCGGCAATGAAATCTGTGTGAGACAAGCTGGACCTTATTTCCATGGTCACCCACAACCAGCACCAGAGCCGGTTTAAGGATCCGCGGGACCTGTAGCACTAGTAACATCGAGGCCTCTCTCCAGGGATATATATACACAGTGCGTCAAAGAATTTTTAAGACTGGCGCTAGATTTCAGCCTATGGTGGCTCCACCAGTGTAATCGCTAATGCATTATAACCCGTGACCATCTGCTTGCTTTCTGCTAAAAGTACTGCGCAGTTGTTAAAGTAACTCAAACGAAACGGGCGTTCATTAGAGAAGTAAAATTTTTTTCATGTTGAATTATTAAGATGGAACAAAGGGCTGTTATTGAAGTTAACGCAAAACTTGGTAAAAGTGCCTCGGAAACGTACCAAATGATGAAATAAGTTTACGGTGAGTTTTGTTTAAGTAGATCAAATGTTTTCCTGTGGCACAAACGTTTTTTTGGACAGAAGAGATACGCTAGAAGATGATAAGCATACCGGAAGACCAAGTTCATCTAGGACACCTGAGATTATTGAAAAAGTGCGTGATTTCGTGGCAAACAATCATTGTGCGTCACTAAGAATGATGGAAGAGTCTTTAAACATCAACAAAGAAACGATTCGAACCATCCTGCATGAAGATTTGGGCAAAACAAAAGTCTGTGCTAAATTTTTTCCACACACGTTAACCAATGAACAAAAATCAAGGAGAAGTGCTCATTGCAGAGACATCATTTCAGCCGCTGAAAATGATCCAAACTTCTTAAAATCGTTTATTACTGGTGATGAAATATGATGTTTTCAATATGATCCTTAAACAAAGCGACAAAGTGCGGAATTGAAGTCAAAAAACTCGCCACAAGCCAAAAAAACAAGAAAAGTTCCATCGAAAATCAAAACAATGCTCATTACATTCTTCGATAGTAAAGGTATTATCCACAAAGAATTTGTTGCAAGTGGACAAACAATTACTGGCGAGTTTTATTTAAATGTTTTTGAGGCGTTTGATGGGCAGAATTCGTCGCATTCGTCCAGAATATCGAGATGAAAACAGTTGGTGTTTGTTGCACGATAATGCACCCAGTCACACCTCACTTCTTGTTCGTAGATTTTTGGCAAAAAATAACGTCTGTGTGTTGAATCATCCACCGTATTCACCTGATTTAGCACCCAGCGACTTTTCTTTATTCCCAAAACTTAAAATGACGTTAAAAGGGTGTTTTTTTATGATATTTCGACCATACAAACAGCTTCGACGCGTGCTTTGGAGGCAATTCCGCAAAGTGAACTAGAAGAGGCATTCGAATCATTATTAAATCGCTGTAACAAGTGTATTGAAGCCGGAGGGACTTATTTTGAATAACAAACCAAAACAAATTATAATTTCTTGTTTCTATTTCATTTTACAGACCCAATCTTAAAATTTTTTTGACGCACTGTGTATGTACCTTGCAAATTCCTCGGAGAGAGGGGGAAAATGATTGAATGTTGATAACCTTGGGTATATATCTGAAGGGGAAAATGGTAATATTTGATAAATGTTTATTCATGTAATTCATGGAACAACAGATATGTAGATGCTTGCATGTTCCATTACTTGACTAGTATGCAGTTGATCTCTAAAGCAACTTTCAGCATGACTGTGGTGAAAACATCTGCTAATATTATCCTGAAAGTAATTAAGCCACTTCCTGAGCTTAACAAAAACAAGAAAGATGACACCGAATTTTCGGGTGTAATAAGCACGTCTTTTGAATCCGTTCTGACGCAAATTTAATTTATCAAAACTATTCAAAGTCAATGAAACCGGTATGGAAAACAATAGTATCTGACGGAAGAAAGAAGTTTTTCAATCGAATTTTTAATCCCTCAGATATTGCTGTGAACGTAATTGTGAGCTTACGAACTCTTAGAAACAGAGATATCGACAAAAATAAGATATGACTTTACGTCCCCTGGTGGGAAAATCATGCATTATTTTATGAAGAAAGTATTCTCAAAAGGTTTATCCATATGAGCGGTATCGGTCCAAGAAAAAAAAAATTTATCGAGTTTTCAGGAGCCCAGATTTTGCTACAAATACATCAGAAGCAGAAATTAACCCTTATGACCCCTGGTGGCCAAACCATTCTTTACCAAACATTGGAAATTATGTGGAAAATATTTTCCACGAGGTCTCGTATGCGATACAGGAAGAATTTTTCAAATTGGAGTTTTAGAAGCAGAAATAACGCAGAAAACGCAATTTATCTTTGTGCCCCCTAACGGAAAATCCATGATTTACTTGAAAATTTTGAATTTGTAGGAAAAACATTTCGCATCGGAAACACTATCCAACAATGAAGGAATTTTTCAAATCGGACTCCTAGAAGTAGAGATATTGACAAAAATTCTATTAAGAAGAGACCTAAGCAAAAAAAATATATTTTTTTTGACTCATACCAAGTACAACATAGAAAAGGTTATGTATCTACCGGTGTGAGTAAAAGGAGAAAAGATAAAAAAATAAAATAATAAGATATACATCTACGCCTCCTGGCGGAGAAACTGTGGAAATTTTAAGAAGAAAATATTCCGAAAAGTCTAATTGATGTCAGTCCACGAAATAATTTTTTCAATCGATATTTTAGAAGCTCAGATTTTATGGCAAATACATCAGAAGCAAAAATTAACACTTACGCCACCTGGAGGCCAAAGTATTCTTTACCAAAAATTAGAAGTTATATGCAAAAGATTTTCCATCAGGAGATATATCCTCTGAATAATTTTTTTTTTTTTTCAAATCAGAGGTTTAGAAGAAGAGTTATCGGGAAAAATGTAATTTACTTTTACGCCCCCTAGCGGAAATTCTATGCGCAATTTGAAAAAGTAACTATATCTAAACTACATTTCGACATAAACGGAATCGAAAGATAAAAGCATTTTTGAATCGGATCGTTAGAAGCAAATATGTGGAATAAAACGTTTTTCTGAATTCGACATCATCTGCGTTTACGCTCTCTAGCGGCGAAGTTGTACATCGTAAAAAAACGAAATAAAGGATCATCATTCGCATAATTCAAGCTACCCAATGCAAAACGAATTTTTCAAATCGGACTAATAGTTGCAGTTATCGTGGGTACAGACGGACGGACGGACGGAAATACCGATAACATAAGCACGATCTTTTTTTACAAAAGACGTGCTAAAAAGTGAACCTATAAATTGTAAGTTGAATACATTTTTTATTAAACTTCCGTTAGTGAAATGTTTCAGATGAAGCGTTATGAGGCTTGACAACATAAAATTCATCAATCATTCTCGACGTGTTCATTTCTCTCAGTAACTCATGCTGAATACCCATCAAAGAGTGGTAGTTCAGTCTTGTTTGGCCCATATTGATGATGTTCAGTCTTGTTTGCCCATACTTCGTTTCAATTTTGAAAAAGAGCGTTCTCTACTGCAGTTGGTAACCATCAGAGTGAGGTAAATCTTTAACACAATCTCGATAACATACCTATAGAAGAACAATTTCTAACAACCAGCGTACCAGTGTACACATCAGCGCTGGCCCCGTAGCACGTGCAACATGCATGTGCTACTAGGATAAACCGGCCCCATAGTACGTTCTACATGTGTTACTAGAATAAACCGGCCCCGTAGCGCGTGCTACATGTGCTACTATGATAAACCGGGCCCCATAGCACGTGCTACATGTGCTACTAGGATAAACCGTCCCCGTAGCACGTGCTGCATATGCTACTAGGATAAACCGGTTCCCGTAGCACATGTTACATGTGCTACTAGGATGAACCCGCCCCGCAGCACGTGCTACATGTGCTACTTGGATAAACCGGGCCCCGTAGCACGTTCTACATGAGCTACTAGGATAAGCCGAATCCGTAGTACGTGCTACATATGCTACTAGGATAAACCAGCCCTGACCAGCACAGAGAACAAACGCCCTTTAGAAGCAGGTTCGGGAAGCAGATCTTGTAAGGCAGCCGTATGTCTGCGCGTAGTGCCATCTGTACGCATATCTGGTTGGTTTTTTTTTTTTTTTTTGAATTGGAGGTTTAACGACCACCGTGAGCAACTCAATGGGCTATAAGTAGTCGCCCGTCCTTAATTTAGGGTCACTGGTTCCAGGGAAGGGAGAGAGCCAGTGCCGTAAGACAAACACAACATCCATGCCTCACCGGGATTCAAACCCGGACCCCGTTCGGACGAATGATCAGAGGCCATCGCTTAGACCACTGCGCCACCGGGGCGGCGCATATCTGGTTGTAGACACTAGAGATGAGCACGAGCCCGGGCTATGACAAAAAACCAGGAAACTGACTCAGGACTTGGGCGGGTTCCTAGATCAAATTTTTGACTAAAACCCCGGGCTCAATTCAATTTTCGCTTTCACTTTTTAAATTAATGTTATTTAACACTGAGAATCGAATTAGCTAACGCAATGGGAAACGCACAACTGAATGGTTAGGCTATTATAGTCTCTGTTTTGTTTTTTGCCTTAAAATTCTTAATTATTGTTTATTGCGTATTCTTCTCTCTCTCTCTTTTGGCGGGGTAAATCTTTAACGTCTCTCTCTCTTTTGGCGGGGTAAATCTTTAACACAATCTCGATAACATCGACATTGACGCGAAGCACTAACATTCTTATCTGATAATGAAAACATAAATAGGAGTAAAACAATTTGGTTAATTTTTTTATTAATCACATAAGGAAAATTTGCACAAATGTTCAAACCGGGCCGCGCCCGGGCGAGTCATAAATGATGATACAACGTGCCCGGGCCGGACCCCGGCTGGATCTGGGCCTTAAAAAAGGAGCCCGTGCTCATCTCTAGTGGACCTGGTACCAACATATCTAGAATAAAAAAATATTTCGCATGAGTTAGTGACAAGGTGCACGATTTTCCAAGTGTATGACTTTCCCGCTAAGTAAGGCAACAAGATGCGTAGAAATATGTTTGCGTTTGGTACAAATTCACTTATAACACGGATAAAACTATAATAACTTTATGTATAAGTACGTACAAACAAATACGATATTTACAGAAAACAGCAAGCAAGTAACATTAATCATAAATGGGGTCACAATGGGAAGAAAAAAAACCCACGTACTGTGGTGCGAAACCCGTGCGTTTACAGTTCACGTGATGTACATTAGGGTGTCAGTTTATTAGGTATATTAAGTAAACCTGCCCTCGCCGCATAAATGGTTGCCACGTACTGTGGTGCGAAACTCAAGTGTGTACAACACAATACAATATTAACATGTTACCATAATTATGCGTACGTAGGTTGCCACAGCGTGGCTACACAGAAAAAAAAATAAAAACACAGAGCACTCTTGGCACGGTGAAACAAATATCTAACGAAAGACACACTGGACGAATTAGTGCAACCAAACACAAAAAAAAACCACACAACATATACTCAAATGGCGAGACGGACAGAATTCCCTATCCATCGTAAACCATCCTGAGTGCTCGGCCCAGGTGGTGTGAAATGTTGTGAGAGTGACGAAATGGCGGTGTTATATTCAAGTCGAAGGCGTGCAACTATTCGGCCTCGAAAGCAAGAATATAAAACAATGCCCTTCTCCTCAATAATATTTTTTTTTTTTTTTGGAAAATATAGCTTCTTTTTTCATAAAACATATGTTATTTACAGTGGAGGATTTAGAGTTACCGGGACCCTCCTCACAGCGTCGGTTTTGGGGACCCTGACTTTGCCGGGCAACCTTAAAATACAACCAGCGTGTTTTTGCTCTGCCACTAATGAATAAAAAGTATTGTTATCGCAAAAACAAATTTACTTCCAGATTTCAACAAAAATACTAATTTTGGCCTCTCCAGAACATGATTTGACTATTTTCATGGTGGTGTGTGTGTGGTTTGTTGTTGCAATAACTCAAAAACTGCTATGGCTATCAAGACGAAGTTTAATTCTGAGTGCTTTTGTGATACCTTGATGGGGAGGAAACGGCCGATATTAAAAGTTGTGACGTACTACAGAGATAAAGCACGTGTCAAGATGACAAATACGCAGCAATACATTCCGTCCGTGTAGCTTAGTTGGGAGAGCAACTTACTCCGGAGTAACGGGGCGCGAGTTGGATTGGCGTCACAGACAAACTTGTGTTTTCACAAAGTGGAAAATCAGTGGAACTTTTATGAAGACAACCGCTGAACCACAGTACTTTTACATGTTACGTAAGGTTAGTTTATAGTACTGCTTTAATTGACAATTATGTTACATGCGGTGTAGATATATCTGCTGTCTTATATCATCAAATTCTACTCCACTGACAATTAATTCCTTTACCAAAGTCCGAACATGGATGAAATCAGTGGAGTGTATTTGAGGCTAGCTGCGAGGCCCAGAGATAAAACTGAATTAAATATACACAAATAAAAGTCAATTATCAACGGTATTAAAATATGTCGATGCTTTCGCTGCGAAAAAAAAAACGCGTGCGGATTCGCTTCTTTGACTCAGTCTGGCGAGCGAAAACCAACGACATAACGCAAGCAGCTCTTCCAGAGTCTTCGCAGTTCTGATGCAAAAACCTTCCGTACAATTGCCTGCTAGCGTTTCCATGACAACATCAATCAGCTGGTGGAGGGGATTGGCTAATTGCTTTGGGAAACGGTTCGCTCAGAAAAAAGAAGAGTTAGACTATCTCAGTCACTCGCATACTCCCGCCCATAAGAGTGTTTCGCGAGAGTTGTTCCAGTTTTTGTGAAGTTTCAATGAAATAAAATCAGAGACATTATATCTTAAATTCGTGGCTTGGTTGGATTCGAACTGTTTCGATAAATTTTGTGAAAGCTTCCCTGAACATCTACTGTCAGAACTTAAAGAACTCTATGGCCGCCCCGGTGGCGCAGTGGCCTAAGCGATGGCCTCTGATCATTCGTCCGTAAGGGGCCCGGGTTCGAATCCCGGTCAGGCATGGATGTTGTGTTTGCCTTACGGCACTGGCCTGGAACCAGTGACCCTAAATTAGGGACGGGCGACTGCTTATAGCCCATTGAGTTGCTCACGGTGGTCGTTAAACCTCCAATCAAAAAAAAAAAAAAAAAAAAAGAACTCTATGCTTCAAATTTTGATACAGCTTGACTAAAAAATGAACTGAAGGTGTTTTATTTCTCTGATGAATACAAAAACAAATCAGTCAGAGACATTACGTGTTACATAAAGTTGAATAAATTGGACATAGTGTTTAGTGAGGTGTACAAATTAGCAGACCTCATATTAAACTTTCCATCATCAACTGCAACTGCCGAAAGACGTTTTTCAGCATTAAAAAAGAATCAAGATATATCTTAGAGCCACACAAGGACGTGCACATTCGAAAAACTTGGCTGTTTTGTCAGTAGAAAAAAACATTCTTTTTATATATGAAAAAGTGATCGGAAGAAACATTTCATGAAAACGTAGCAGTCAAGTTCACACAAAAGGAGAAGAATTGGAGTTCATGTACAAATAAGCGTTCAAATCCTAATTCTCATAATTATTTGTTATCATGTTAGCAATGGCATGTACCTAAAATTTAGAAAAAAGTTACTTCTATTACTTAACAATTAAAAATTAAACTTCGCAATTTCAAAAAAAAACAGTACTGGGGGGGGGGGGGGGGAAGCTCAGGTCTCGGACCCAAGATACGCCACTGGATGAAATCTATTCCTGTGTCTCGTAAAAACATGTTTTCCAACGCCATTTTACTCGTACGATAACAGTCTCCTGATTACCTTTTAAACGAAACTTAATGAGAGAGGGGGTGATTTTAAGGGAAAGATAGGGAATCATATAAAACACCTAACTAAAGAGCTAATTTTTCATTCCATTCAAAGAAAATTGGCTAAAAATAACACCCCAATTTCTAAGCTTAGTTGTAATGTATAATATAAAGTAATTGTCACTCTCAAAATTACATTTAGTGAGCCTGCATTTAAGCTAGCAAATTCATACTTGTAGGTGACGTATTTCGATCTCGAACGGAATCATGCCTCCCAAATCTTCCCAAACGCAGACCAACGAATTTATCCCTCGCTCTATGACTTTTTTCTTTTTTTAGAGCAAAATTAAGAAAAAAATACAAATCATTATTTCTTGAGGCCCTCCAACATCGCGGGGCCCCGCGCCTGGGCTTTCTTGGCTTCCCTGTAAATCCTCCCCTTGTTATTTATGTTAACAGTAATGAGTTTATTAACGTTGTATCTAATTTTAAGTATTTTTTTTTCCAATTTCTCAATTTTCATTTTTAATACGGTAAATATCGTTAGACATAACCCTCATAAACAGAAGGCTCTTCAAAAACTTTCTAGAATGTAAAGAGACCAAAAAGTTTGAGAACCGCTGGTTTAAAATGTAAACTATTTAATAAAAAAAATCAACTTATTCTCTTATCCAAACTTTTATCTCAGTGTGTCTTTCTTTGCATTCAAAATGTTTTACAGAGGAACTTGGAGGAAAGAAAGTATTACGTGGAAAGCAGGTATTTATGGAGAAAGTAAACTCCCGGGACGAATTCAGAAGGACACTAATAGTATGCAGAATAGATGAAGTTAAGATACGCTCCCCACGCTTCCACAATAAACATCCAAGCATGAAGCACCGAAGGGAGTTTTGTTGCGTCAAATATGACGTCAATGGTAATAAGAAACTCCCAAGGACGGGATGTCTCTGGAACCGGTCTTGCAGCAGGTAAATAGGAAGAACAGCAACAGTGAATTATGTTTTTTTCCCCTCCTTTTTTTGATGGCAGACATGTCAATAGCGCTAGAGACGCACGCATGCACACACACACACATACGTGCAAACATACCCACTGACACTGAGAGATGCAGTACTTCTTTGGAGCACTAGTAAGTCCTGTTCTGGTCTGAGGCCTTTCGGGATGGAGGTGCTTAACAGAGCAATTCGAGACTGAAATGTGGGTCAGTAGTAGAGATTTATTCTGAAACAAGGCGAGAATACAGTGCTTACCGTCTTCTACTAAACTATTGCCTGTGGCTATATTGGGAAGATGTTCCATTTTTTTTCTTTATTTCTGTTGTGCTTCTGAGACATGAAGCGCAATTTAACATGACAAGAACTGATTCTCAAGATTCAATTTCACTTTATACTTTTCAAGACGTACTTTGTTCGTCAAGTGTTTTATTATTAAATCATCTCCAAATATCTTAGACATGTCATTCTCACCCCTTTTAACTAACTTCAGGGCAATGGCAAAAAACTTTCCTAATTCGGGGGAAAATGTATACTAAAAATAGCGCTTAAGGACCCTCAATTATGTAATAATAGCAAATCCTTAAAGTAACGGTCCCGGAAGTTTTCTTCACCACCCAAAGTTTCTAAATGGTTCTTTACCTATTTCTCTCTCTCTCTCTCTCTCTCTCTCTAATGTGTGCTGCTAAATCACAATAACAATAAAATAATACTTATCTGTAAGGGGTTGAACAACTGGGTGTTGTCAACAGCAGGTTAATTCCTTGTTTTCTAGTGAAACGAGGAGGTTTAAAAACCGGATGAATGCCTTTTTATTTTGTTTGCTGATAACCGTGCTTGTACTTCGATATATGCGATTTCTCCAAAAAAAAAAAAAAATTTAGTGATGTGCGGGTAAAACACCGAGACAGTGTATTACGAAGTTCAAGTGGTCTATAAAAACTTTGGTTCATGCAGAACTTCGAATTGTGCAAGCTCGTTAAATGCTTAAAGTTGGGGGGGGGTGTTAATGACCACCGTGAGCAACTCAGTGGGTCATAAACAGTCGCCAAACTCTACTTTAGGGAAACTGGTTCCAGAGAAGAGAGACAACCACTGCACAAGACAAATCCAATATTCATACCTCAGTATGTTTCGAACCCGGCCACATCTCAGACGAATGGTTATATAAGCCAGCGGTTAGAGCACTGGGCCACTGTGACTGCGTAAGGCATAGATACTTCAGCCTTCGAACTTATTTGACTCTCTTCGTGTATATCTCGTATTGGCAAACACATACAAATTTGAGAGGAAATCCATCATAATTATACAGAGCAGCCAGGGGACTGAAACCGCACCATTGTATCTGAACCCTCCCCTAGCAATAATCTTACAATAATTTTTAAAATAAGTTTTTCCTTTAATTAAAATATAGATTTCAAAACTTTCCTAACTTCGGAATATTATCATTTATACAAATTTTGAAGATGACAATCCGATTTTTAGCGTAAATGTGACAAGGATGGTAAGTCAGATAATATCCGAAAACTTGAAAATTTTCATCGTCCTGGAGCGGGACTCGAACCCGCGTCTCCCAGAAAACGCCTAGGTATGCAAACCATTACACCACCCAGAACGGCCATGTTTCAAGTTTCCGATCAATTTGAATTTAACCATCACAGGATTCGCTCGTCGAAGCAACCGGCATTCATGTTTAGCGAATCTGGAGGTTAAGAATCCAGTCCCGTGATTGCCCGGAGAAGCAGATAAACATGAAAGAAATACGGGATTACGCCATATAATACAAATTTTGAAGATGACAATCCGATTTTTGGCGTAAATGTGACAAAAATCGGATTGTCATCTTCAAAATCGGATTGTCATCTTCTGGGTGGTGTAGTGGTTAGCATACCTCGGCGTTTTCTGGGAGACGCGGTTTCGAGTCCCGCTCCAGGACGATGAAAATTTTCAAGTTTTCGGATATTATCTGACTTACCATCCTTGTCACATTTACGCCAAAAATCGGATTGTCATCTTCAAAATTTGTATTATATGGCGTAATCCCGTATTTCTTTCATGATTATCATTTATTTTAAATCAATCATTAATAATAAAAAAATAAAGAAACAAACAAAAAAAGTCAATGACAAATGTACACTTGATCATTATATGCTACTGAAGCACACACGTAAGGAACCGCCTCTTTCTTCAAGAATCCCCCGGATCGTCGGGTGCGTAACGTGGTTCGCATTTTTATTTTTTGGCTATAGCTTCTTTTAAAGAGTTGGCAACACTGTATGCACCTGTTCGACGTGGTTACATCAGTTGGACGCTTTGATATTCTGGGTTGTGTGCGCCAAATTTCGTGCAATATAAAAATAATATATACATACAGTATTATTAATGCTTTGCTAAAATTACAGTACTAAAACTGAAGATGTCGAGATTACATTGGTTGTAAATTAAATTTAATTAATTAATTAAATTAAGAGTGACAAATAGCAATTTTAAATTTCTGACGTTTCATTTATTTTTCATTCCGGAAGGAGGATAGAGTGAATACGAGGTAGGGAAATCAAGATTTGTTCAGCCCGTGTGTATGATACAGATAGAGGGCGAGAGAATGTCAGAAAGGGAGTTACATTTTGTTCTAGCCGTGTTTCCATTAACCTAAACCACATTGTTTCTTTGAGCCGCCCCGGTGGCGCAGTGGTCTAAGGCGATGGCCTCTGATCATTCGTCCGAAAGGGGTCCGGGTTCGAATCCCGGTGAGGCATGGATGTTGTGTTTGTCTTACGGCACTGGCTCTCTCCCTTCCCTGGAACCAGTGACCCTAAATTAGGGACGGGCGACTACTTATAGCCCATTGAGTTGCTCACGGTGGTCGTTACACCTCCAATCAAAAAAAAAAAAAAAAAAAAACATTGTTTCTTTGTGTGTGTGTTGCACCTTATGTTGGTATGCTATTAATTTGTATGAACTTTCGTCTTTGACAAGGTTATTCTGCTTCTGGAAATTCTGATTGGCAAACTTTTTCTTTCAGGTAAAAGGTTGAAAAGAAAGATCAAGGTCAATAGATGTTTTTTCTGCTTTTCCCGCTATGCAATTCCCCTCTCGACAGAATAAATATGTGCGTGCATTTGTCACGATATTTCATACGGTTCTTTGGAAAGGCTGTTCAATCAGGGTGAAGTAAACATGGCCGTTGCTTATCATTCACTCCCCAACTTTTCGAGCACCAAAGTTTTTCTACTACGTGACGAGACCGTGTGTTTCTGTTTGCTCACGATATCTTTGTTTCTAGAAAACGGATTGGAAAAAATTCCTTCAGGATTGGTAAAGGGTGAATACGTGGAAGGTTACTCAGTTACTTATTGCATAGAATTTTCTCGCTAAGAAGTCCCAATGTAACTGAAAACCATGGCTGTAACTGCCGGACCGGCGAGGGAAAAGCAGGCGGTTGCATTCCCAGAACGGTATACTAGGGCGTAAATACATACACCGCGGGGCGTACAAATGAAAATGCACTGCGTGTGAATAAATTTGCTGAAAATTGCAACTAACAAAGTTATGAGTATGCATTTTCCGTTTGAAGACTTCAGTTATCCGCATGCAATGTTCCACATAGCTAACCAGGGTACAGAGCAACTTCTGTACGGTGTGAATCCTTCATACGTACGAAATGAATTGTTCTAAACAGCGGAGAGAGGCATATAGGAGCAGGAATTTGTATACCGTCCCTCTAACGCTCCTCCAACACACCCCTCAAATTTCCTGAGACACCCACAAGAAAAAATGATCATATGTAGAGGATTTTAGGAAGGGAGTGTCTGACCCCAGGTCTTAAACAACCCTTAGAAATAGGAAGCTAGGAGATTTGGGTTAGAGTGCCCGATAGGAAAGTGACACGGAAGCGAAGTAGAAAGGGGGAGGAAGACGCCCTTATTTATTACCGGGGGCCAGTACCCGGGGTCTGACGGCTTAACGTGCCCGTCCGACGCACGGCGGATATTTAGTGGATCGAGCGTTCGTACCTGCCTGGGATCGAACCTGAGGTCCTGTCCGTGGCAGTCACGAACGTTGCCCACTCGGCCACCCGCGGCCAAGAAAAAAACCGGAACACTCCTTCATTTAAAGGTGTGAACACACACACACACACACACACACGCGCGCGCGCAGATATATTTAATTTTTAAACATCAGTCCGTTTTAGCATGCCTTTGGCGAAACAAATCGTGCTTATCACTTTGTCTGTCTGTGGACATCATATCTCTGAACTTTTAGTCCGATTTGAAAAATTCTTTTTACATTGGAAAGCTTGAAATGTGAGAATGTATAACGAAGTAAATTTCTCCGTCATTTTTATCCACGCCGGGGCTCGAACCCGGATCCCCTCATTCCGGAATAAGTCACTCTACCAATTGAGCTACGCGGACGTTTTATTCTGATTCCTATCTGCCTTTATGTCGTGTGCGTCCTTCGGGCAGGTACGTCACATCTCCTGGTACGTTACATCATCTCCCCCTTATTTTTATTTTTATTATTTTTTTTTTTTTTTTTCGTAGTGCTGGAGAAGGGATTCTCTTATTTTTCCTATCTCGCGGTGTGGAAAGAACATCACACCAATGCGGGATTTTGAACGGTCGGGTCATCCGGATAGTTCGGGCGCCATTATAACGAAGTAAATTTCTCCGTCATTTCTGGTCTACGCCAGGATTCGAACCCGGATCCCCTCATTCCGGAATAAGTTGCTCTACCAATTGAGCTACGCGGACGTTTTATTCTGATTCCTATCTGCCTTTATGTCGTGTGCGTCCTTCGGGCAGGTACGTCACATCTCCTGGTACGTTACATCATCTCCCTCTTATTTTTTTTTTTTTTTTTTTTTTTTTTTTTTCGTAGTGCTGGAGAAGGGATTCTCTTATTTTTCCTATCTCGCGGTGTGGAAATAACATCACACCAATGCGGGATTTTGAACGGTCGGGTCATCCGGATAGTTCGGGCGCCATTATAACGAAGTAAATTTCTCCGTCATTTCTGGTCTACGCCAGGATTCGAACCCGGATCCCCTCATTCCGGAACAAGTCACTCTACCAATTGAGCTACGCGGACATTTTATTCTGATTCCTATCTGCCTCTATGTCGTGTGCGTCCTTCTGGCAGGTACGTCACATCTCCTAGTACGTTACATCATCTCCCCCTTATTTTTATTTTTATTATTTTTTTTTCTTTCGAAGTGCTGGAGAAGGGATTCTCTTATTTTTCCTATCTCGCGGTGTGGAAATAACATCACACCATTGCGAGATTTTGAACGGTCGGGTCATCCGGATAGGCTGGCCTCTGATCATTCGTCCGTAAGGGGTCCGGGTTCGAATCCCGGTCAGGCATGGGTGTTGTGTTTGTGTTACGGTGCTGGCTCTCTCCCTTCCCTGGAGCCAGTGACCCTAAATTAGGGACGGGCGACTGCTTATAGCCCATTGAGTTGCTCACGGTGGTCGTTAAACCTCCAATCCAATCCAATCCAATCCATCCGGATAGTTCGGGCGCCATTATAACGAAGTAAATTTCTCCGTCATTTCTACCCACGCCAGGATTCGAACCCGGATCCCCTCATTCCGGAATAAGTTGCTCTACCAATTGAGCTACGCGGACGTTTTATTCTGACTACTATCTGCCTTTATGTCGTGTGCGTCCTGCTGGCAGGTACGTCACATCCCCCCCAACGAAAGAGGGCCGGGGACATGGCCCGCGGGTCAGCCGTGACCATGAATCGTTGCAGGCAGCCATCCACTGTAGAACGTGCACTTGAGAACTCTCAGTCAATCTGGTGTGTGGAATGCAACGTCACACACATTTATTTTTCGAAGCGCTGGAGAAGGGATTCTCTGATTTTTTCTATCTCGCGGTGTTTAAATAACATCACACCATTGCGAGATTTTGAACGGTTGGGTCATCCGGATAGTTCGGGCGCCATTATAACGAAGTAAATTTCTCCGTCATTTCTGTCCACGCCAGGATTCGAACAAGGATCCCCTCATTCCGGAATAAGTCACTCTACCAATTGAGCTACGCGGACGTTTTTTATTTTGATTCCTATCTGCCTCTATGTCGTGTGCGTCCTTCTGGCAGGTACGTCACATCTCCTAGTACGTTACAAATGATGATACTTGCATTCCGTTTTTTTTTTTTCTTCAGATGCAGGACTTCGCCACTAAAAGGCGTAAATGCAGATCATGTCGAATTTAAAACACATTTTATTTCATGTGTTTGCTCTTTAATATCCGGTTGAAAGAATTCGTTTTCCTTTCGGTGCCATTTATCTCGAAGACTATTTTAAGTACAGCCCCCTTTTCAAGTAATGCATAGAGTTTCCGCTGGGGGGCGTAAAGGTAAATTGCGTTTACCTTGATATCTCAGCTTCTAAAACTCCGCTTAGGAAAATTCTTTCCGCATCGGATACAGCCCCCATAATTTGCAAATAATTTCTAATTTTTGGTTAAGAACGGTTTGACCACCAAGGGGCGTAAGTGTTTATTTCTGCTTCTGATGTATTTGCAGTAAACTCTGAGCTTCTGAAAACTCGACTGAAAAATATCCTTCGTGAACCGATGCTGCTCACCTCGAAAAACCTTTTCAGAATACTTTCTTCTAAAATTAATGCATATTTTTTCCGCCAGGAGGCGTAGATGTAGATCTTATTTTTGTCGATACCTCTGCTTCTAAAAGTCGGATTTGAAAAATTCTTTTTTTGTTGGAGAGCGTTTCCTGTTCGAAATGTTTCTCATATAATTTAATTTTTATTTTTAACTAACAAGTCTGCCACCAGACTTTATGCTGCTAACCTCGAAAAACCTTTTCAGAATACTTTCTTCTTAAATTAATGCATATTTTTTTCCGCCAGGAGGCGTAGATGTAGATCTTATTTTTGTCGATACCTCTGCTTCTAAAAGTCGGATTTTAAAAATTATTTTTTTGTTGGAGAGCGTTTCTTGTTCGAAATGTTTCTCATATAATTTAATTTTTATTTTTAACTAACAAGTCTGCCACCAGACTTTATGCTGCTCACCTCGAAAAACCTTTTCAGAATACTTTCTTCTTAAATTAATGCATATTTTTTCCGCCAGGAGGCGTAGATGTAGATCTTATTTTTGTCGATACCTCTGCTTCTAAAAGTCGGATTGGAAAAATCTTTTTTGTTTGAGAGCGTTTCCTGTTCGAAATGTTTCTCATATAATTTATTTTTTATTTTTAACTAACAAGTCTGCCACCAGACTTTTTACTTAACTCACAAGTGTGCAATTACAAAAATTATCCCAACACCGGATATCATTTACCATGTAGAACACTTTAGGCTTGTATTTGAGGAGTTTTATAGTTTACAGTTCTGTCACTAGGTGGTGTTTGTGTACTTTTCTATTTACAGCAGAATCTCCACTTCTAAAAACCCTATTAAGAAATTTCTTCTTTATTGTATTCCATTTGCTACTACAGAAATGTCGAGCTATATATCCTCTTTTAAAAATATGCAGATTTTCCGCTTAGGCCGGAAAGTTGAAAACCTTTTTCTCGCTATATCTGCTTCGGGGAGACGTGTTTGCAAAGCTCTTTTCGCTTCGCATAGCTTTTCCCATGAAGAACATGTTTCGCCTACTTTCAACTTTTTGATTATGCAAAATTCTTCCGCTAGCAGAGGTAGACTTATATCATGTATCCTTTTGTATTTCTTCTTTCAACTGTTCGATTTGAAAATTTATTTTCCGCTGATACCTTCCTACTGCTATGAGACACTTTTTGCGCGCCATTTGTTCATTTTTGTAATTTTTAGCAGCTGCTATAGCGTTTAGCGTTCACCGTGACATTCGTTTCTTGAAGTCTGAGGTTCGAAAGATATCTTACAAGTATGATTTACTGGAATCGGTAGGGTGGTTAGCTTTTGGCAGTCTGGAAGCAGATCGGACACAGCGGGCGATAGTAGAAGCCATTGGAGTGCCACGTAGTATTATTTCTTCTCTGTGGGCATGATTCCAGGAAACGGGAAGTGTTCTAGATAGGCAAGGTCAAGGCCATCCACGAGCAACAACGGCAAGGGACGACCGTAATCTATTGTTAAGAGCCCGTCGAAACAGGCGGCAAAATGCTACTCAATTCCAGCGAGAGCTGTTCGTGTCAACTGGAGGGAAGTTGTCAACTCAAACTATCCACAGTCACCTTCTTCAAGGTAACTTTTATGCACGTAGACCAGTGATATGTGTCTATTTAACAGCACGACGCCGTACGGTCTCATACGAAATAAGCCGGCTTTTTTGCAGGAAATATCACATCGCAGTGGACATGGATTGTTGGTCTCGACAGGCATAAGATCGGTGGGCATGCGGATCTGTACGTGCTCCTAAACGGAAATCTGACGGTCCATAGGTAGACGAGATTCTCAGACCTATTGTCATGCCGTATGCTGCGGCCGTTGGTGACTCGGGCGGTAATACTTGACCTAGTAGAGCTGAGCTAGTGTACAACATGCTTCAAGAGGAGAGGATCGAGCATATGGAGTGGTCAGCATGTTCCCCTGATTTAAATCTAATTGAGCATTGCCTGGGACTCAATTGGCAGGCGCATTGCAGCTGAGCCAGCACCTCCGTTGACTCTGACCATGCAGACTGCCCATTTCGATAATTTATTAATGCAGTCGTAAACATTTTGAGACACAATTTGTGTAAAGTTTTATTTTTTGAATACCCTTTCGGTATATGATAGTGCGCGATTTTCTTTTCTGGTTGCATTTTCTGTTTATAAGAAGTACTGGTCCCTCATAATAAGCCACGTTTGAGAGAGTTTGGGGCCAGAGCGGCCAATGTTTGGGAGGGAGAGCGTTGTAATGTTCAGAGTTACAGAGGTTTGTCAAAATAATGGAAACACTAACTGCACCTGGAGCACACGCATTGTGCCGTATGCAAATTACAGAGGCAACATCACCGGCGATGTGAGATATGCATGTTATAAAGAGGCACAGTACGATGTCGGATTTCACGTAACAGTACCACAATTGCAGATGAAGCAGCTGTTGTGGAGTAATTGCAGACAATGCCGAATCTCAGTGAGCTCAAAAGAGGCATAATCATTGGGGTGCGTCAGGCATGTGTCCAAGATTTCTGTTTGCGGGGGTGTAGAAAAATTGAACACACATTCTGTAGACAAAAGATCGGGTGATGGGCACTTTACATGGGCATCCCCCGCACAGAGTTCAACCGACTCAAACCGAACGCAGTCCATAAATACGCAGCCAGCAGGGCTTCCAAACTGTGTATCGCAATCAACGACGAACATGAGTAAATGTGGTGACCTGAGCGACTTTGATCGTGGACGTATTGTCGGCGCAAGACAGATAGGTCAATCTATCGCCCAAGTGGAAAGAACTCTAAGGTTCCCGAGGACAACCGTATCAAGGAAGAACTGCAAGTATACCATAGACGGACGTACCAACTACCAGAGAGCAAGTGATGGCCGACCACACGCCATTCATGACAGGGTTCGGCGTAGACTATTCAGACAAACCGTTTGGCAACTGCGGTGCAAATCACATCCAGGTTGAATGTTGGGGGCCCAAGCAGCGTCAGCTTGCGGACGATACGGCACACTTTGCATACCATGGACTGCGGAAGCCGAGGCCCTACTCCTCTACCCCTGTTGCTGCTCGTCATCGGAAATTACGCCTAACCTGGTGCCGGGAACACCAAAACAGGACCTCTGTAGAGTGGCACAAAGTAGGTCACCTGCAGCATGAAGACATGGCCGGTCGTGCCATTTCTGCTCTGTTCAAGGCGGTGGTGGCTCTGCGATGATTCGGGGAGCCTTCTCAGAGGAACACATTAAGTCCCTTAGTGTGTCTGGAGAGGTCCTTAACCGCTGCGCGCTACCAGCATGTGCTGGCTGGTCACCTACACGCTTTTATGACCGTAGCGCATCTTGCTGCTGATGGTCTGTGTCAGCTGGATAATACGCCGCCTCACCGGGCCGCGACCAAACCAGGCATGGCTCGAGGAACACTAACTGAGCTTTGAACCAACCAGTGGGTCCCCAAGGTCCCCGGATTGAAGCTCTGTGGAAGCTCTCTGGGATGCTGTGGAGCTGAACATCACATCCATGGATGCTGGACCGATGTCCCGGGCGGAGTTGTGACAATTCTGTAACAGGCACGGCTTGCATTACCTCCGTAAACCCTCAGGCTTCTGGTGGAGTCAATGCCTTGGCGTGTACAGACTGTTATTCCCGGTAGAAGAAAACCAACATGCTATTAAATACTTATGTATATACTGTATAATGTTTCGTCCATTCAGTGTGTGTATGTGCCACTTGTGTGTGCAATAAATTGTTTGTCTAAACACAGAGAAAAAAAGCGCTACTTCTTCACGCCTTTTAAGAGTTGTTTAAAATTTTACAAAACGACTTTGATAGTAACCAATCATTACATATAAATTTTTTACACTGCTCTTCTACAAGTCTTGTAGGTAATTCAATTAATGCTAAAAATTTTGTATAGACTATTTAAGAACATACCCATTACCTGCTTGAAAGCAGGGGAAAGTATTTTTGGGTTTGTGATGGGATGCTTGTGTATATTCACTACCAAGAGAGGGGTGTCCAGATATTATTCATAGGGCGGTGTATATTATACAGTGTTCTATGACGCTAGATTATATCTGTAACAAAAAAACGTGACTCTTGTATTTGCCTAAACTGCCACCTCTGAAAAATCGAAAAATGTCCTTTTGATTGAACTGAAGTTCCTATATCTCCAAAGACAGCATAGGATAGGAAGGATTGAACCAGTAGATATACAGGAAACCCAAAAAAATTAAAAAGTGGAAGCAAAGAAAAGGACTTAAACTCCTATATGTCAATCGCTGCCACTTCTAACTGTGAGTTTCTTTCTAGTCGACAGATTGCAACTGAGCCCGAGGACACGAGGAAAAGTTACTGTCTTCAACCTCTTGCTGCTGTCTGCACTGAACAAATCCCATCACCTCGAACTGAAATAGATGATTTCCCAGTTCCTTACAGAAAATCAATTTTGTCTAAATTTGTGGAATTGCTATAAATTTGATCGTCATGCGCGAACAGAAAATATTGTCTTAATTCAAAACACTTTTTTACATTATACACTATCTACCAACAAGTAATTGGACACCCCTGCAATCGACGATATTTGGGGTCCTGATACACGTCACGGCCGCCGCCGTTAAATATCGTGTGGGAAACAAAAACGCAACCAGTCGCATGCAAGATGCCACTCAGTTCGGAGCTCTCTGATTTCGAGAAAGGTGTAATCGTCGGGTTTTACAGAAATGGCCGATCTATACGTGACGTATCCAGCTAGTTGAAGTACCCAAAATCGACAGTGGCCTACGTGATTGGCAAGTGGAAGATGAGAGGTGACTGTCGGAATGTGCCCCGACCCGGCAGACCCACAAAACTGGGAGTCAGAGACTGACGAGTGCTGGCCAGAGAAATTCGGAAGAACCGCACCAAATCGATGGGCCACATCCGCGAGGAGTTTCAACAGGCATCCGGGAGTGTTCTTTTGATGAATACCATCCGTAAGAAAGCCCATCTGCTCGGTTATCATGGACGTGCTGCTGCCCACAAGCCTTTGATCACCAAGTCCAATAGCGCTGCTCGGCTAACGTGGTGCAAAGAACGTCGACAGTGGACCGTTGAACAGTGGAGACAGGTTCTCTGGAGCGACGAATCAAGGTTCACCCTTTACCGTTCGGATGGCAGGGTCTGGGTTTGGCGTCTGCCGGAATGTATTGTGCCAACTGTGAAGTTTCGCGGCGGTGGAATTATGCTATGGGGGTGTTTCTTCTGGTATGGCACGGGACCCTTGGTCGCAATTTCTGATAGACTCAACGCCGAGACCTACTGCACCATTTTAGATGACCATGCGCTTCCTATGTTTTAGCAGTTTTACGGGGTGGACCCATGTTACTTTCACGATGACGATGCCACCTGTCATGTTGCGAGGTCCACCATGGCTTGGTATGGTGACAATAGGGTTAATCGAATGGACTGGCCTGCGCAGAGCCCGGGCCTTAACGCTATTGAGCACCTCTGAGAAGAGTTGGAGCGTCGATTTAAGGGGTGCCCCCACCGTCCGAAATCGGTGAAGGAACTGACCTGTCTTCTCCAAGCCGAGTGGAAGAAAATACCGCTAGCCGTCGTACAACGCCTGGTTGAGAATATGCCCCGGAGGGTTGCAGCTGTAATCGCCGCTTGTGGAGGCTCCACCAACTATTGAAGGTGAATAAACTTCGTTTTCCTTTGCTATCACAGGTGTCCAATTACTTGTTGGTAGATAGTGTATTTAGCTATACTAAAGGCAACTTTTTCGCACTACAGCAATTCAAGTTGAATTGATTTGGTACTTAGAAAAAAATCTACAACATTTTTGAAATTTCTATAATTTCGATAGTCATATGCGAATGGAAAATATTGTCTGATTTATCTTTTTAGATTATATTTAGCCGTACCAAAGACACATTTTCCGCACTATATCGATTCGATTTCGGTATTTTCCACCCACCCTAGTGAATATAGCCATGTGCGTTTCGTTATCACTTTTCGGGTCCGGTTGTCTGTAAACACTATTCCTACACTTCTGAAAATCAAATTTGAAATACTTTCTTCTTGTAAAGTACCTCAAGGTTTTTTTCGTTTCTCCTGAATGTTTCGTATGTAATAAAATATCCCTGATTCTGGACATCAGGGTGAAAATTTTGTTTTCTGTAGCATGCATTAGGCATGTTCAACAAGTTGTTTTCTTTTTTGCAGTTTCCGTCTTTCTCTCTGCTACTGCTTGCCCAAGGAGCTCTGCATCTGAGAGTCAAACTGCCAAAATTCGGTTTTTATACAGGAGAGAAGTAGGCATGCCAAGATTTTCAATTATTCTTCCTACACCTGAATTGTCTTAAACGATGACACATATCCACTCGCAAACTCATTGGATGACCAACCCAACATCTTCGTTCGGTTGGAAGCAATCCTTTCCGCTCACACCATGTGATACATGTTCCTTCATCCTTCCCAACTTCGTCGAAGAAACGCCTCCAGTTCCACATGGCGACTGACAGAGCGACAACGTACGCTGGAAAAAACACAAGCCACGTATCGCTTAGAACAGGGCGAACAGAAGTACACGGGATTCACGCCTCACGCACTCAGCAAACAGCGATTACGAAACATACACAGCGCAGGAGGAAACGCCGACGCAGCTGCAGCGTCACCTATCGCGAAACGTTTCTCCCGTCATTCCAGCGGCGCGTTGGCTGAAGCAGACGACAGGGGCCGAAGTTTAAAGTGTAGACTTTTTTACCTAGCAATGTTTCAAAATTCTAGGAGACATGAATGTAAATTTGAAGTCTTCCGGGATTTCTGTTTCTGGAAAGCGGACGGATGTAATACAGTACACTGCCGTTATAAGAAACTTGGATATCAGAAAGAAATTTATAACTTCGGTTGCCCCAGTGTTAAAGTATAGAAACGTTTCATGTTTATAAGAAAGCAAAGAAGTGTCAAATTTCAGTTATAAGAAAGTTCCAAAAATGTATTTCCAAAATAAAAAAAATTCGACCTGTTTTGCAATGTTTCTTCTCTTTATCTCCCGTGGAATTTGAACGCCATTTTCGGAGCGACTTACACTAGATAATGCACGTCGTTTTGTCCCCCTTCGCCCATCCCCACAACGCATGATATACGTTTTCTTGGAAGGGGAAAATCCCGTTTTGACTTACCCCTTCGAAGAATTCTAGGTCTTCACCTGCGCGTTCATAGATGAAGATCGGTACATTGCTACATACAGTACATATGTATTCTTTGTTCTCATCTTTTCATTTTGCGCTGTCTTTGAGTTCTATTTCTTCCTGTTTGCACTAACGAGCGAACTAGCGATCTGACTGTTTTAAATGAAAGGACGGGCCTAAAATTGCGCGCCAAAGATTGGAATGACCTTGGTAGAAGCCATGTTTGAATGGCGTACACCTAGAGCGAGTGTAAGCGGAGAGAGCTCGTTGGGGACATTTACCGGTGTGCATTTGCAGGGTCGGTGGGCAGTTAACAAGGCCCCGGATTGCCATGTTGTCCAGCCCGATCAGACGTCACATGAAGCGTTTGAGTTGCTGCAATTCTGAGTTATTAGATTTATTCAGTTGCTCGTGTACAATGGAGTCAAAGCGTACAATTGTGTCAATCGAGGAAAAGGTAAAAGTCATCGAAGCTGTTGATAGCGGAAGAAAGAAGATGGATATTGTCGCAGAATTCGGAATTCCAGCCTTCACACTTTCCAACATTCTAAGCGCGCTGGAAAAAAACCTGTTCGGGAACCATAAACCAAGATCGGAAAAGGATTCGAGCTCCCACATATCCTGACGTCAAAAGTGCACTACTCTCGTAGTTCAAAGACATGAGGTGCCGCAATCTACGTATTAGCGGTGCTATTTCGGAAGAGAAGGCCAAAGTTTTGGCCGTTGGATTTGGACATACCAAATTCAAGACCAGCAGCTGTTGGATTTGCAGATTCAAAGATCGATACGATATTGTTTGCCATCAGCTGTGTGGTGAGTCCGCCTCAGTTTCCAAAACCACTGCAGAGGAATGGATGACCAAGTTGATATCGATCACTGCTAAATATGATGCACGAGATGTCTACAATGCAGATGAGACCGGATTATTTTCCCGAATGATGCCGGATAAAAGTTTTCATTCAAAACGAAAAATGTCATTGTGGTAAAAAAGTAAGGAGCGCATGACACTTCTTCTTGTGTGCAATATGGATGGTTCAGACAAGAGAAAAATCGTTGTGAATGGTAAATCAAAGAAGCCTCGGTGTTTTGCAGGGATTCCATATTTACCAGTGAAATATCTGTCTAATAAGAAAGCTTGGGTGACTTCTTCTGTCTTCGAAGCCTGGTTAAAGGAATAAATCAATAAAATGCAGACACAGAAGAGGGAAATTCTGCTTGTTTTGGACAACTGTTCCGCCCATAGATGTTGCATAAAGCTGGGTTCAATTCAGAAGTTGTATTTCCCTCCAAATACCATTTCTCAACTACAGCCCCTTGATCAGGGGATCATCCGATGCTTAAAAGGGCATTATCGGAAGAAGTTAGTAATGCTGATGGTTTTGAGAATGAAGGCAAGAAAGGAGACGAATATTGATAATGAAAATTGCCATTAATTTTGTACACACAGCTTGGAATTCAGTGGACTCTACAGTAATAAAGAACTGCTTTCGGAAAGCTGGATTTTATAATGAAGAAAATTCTGAACTGGAACAATATTTTGAGGATGAAGTTTCCCTTTATAAGTGGGTTCAATTGGATGTGGAAAGTGTTTCTTTTGGGGATTTTGTCACCGCAGATAATGGTGTGTGCAACAAGCTGGCAGACGCCGAAATTTTGGCCCAAGTGAATCCTGTTTGAAGAAACTGGAAGCTGCAGTGAAGAAGCGGATGACAACTTTTCTGAGCCGCAGCTACCGACGAGGGTGGAAGTCATGGATACGATTCAGAAGGTGAAGGACTATGTGAGTAAGATTCCAAGTGCTCAAGAATCACAGAAGAGCAATGTTTGATTGGACTCCAAAGAGATGAGGCGATTGTCATGGTAAATGCAAAAAGCCAGACTTCTATAATCGATTTTTTTAAATAGAATGAATGTATGTATGTACACTTGTTTATTCATAAAATACATGCACTGTACGTTATGTATCTCTTTACTTTCGAAGTTTTAACCATTTTAATCCAAATTCGGTTATAAGAAACTGATTTTCAATCACCTAGAACTTTCTTATAACGAGAGTTGACTATATATTGGGTTGATGCATAAGTTCATGCCGTTTTATTTCACGAGTGTTTACCAGGTCAATAGTGACGGTGCAGCTGGCCAGTTGTATATCAAAATGTAGCCAGTAATATCGTGTATCTAAATCATATTGCTTTGTGTGATGGTGGCTAATGGTTTTTTGGTTTTCAGGTCCGGAAGTATGGAGTGTCAAATAGAGAGGAATGAACATTTCCGACATCTGCTCCTCTACGAGTTTAACAAGGGATCCATAGCCGACGAGGTCACTCGTCAAATTTGTGCTGTGTACGGTGAGGATGCTATTGCTCCGAGGACAGCCCGCAAACGGTTTGAGCAGTTCAGAGGTGACAATTTTGACCTTAACGACTCTCCACGCTCAGGTCGTCCATCTCACTTTGATGAGGATCGTTTGAACCATCTCATCCACTTGGATTCGCGTCAAAACGCACGTGAATTGGCCACTGAGATGGACTGTGATCGGTCCACAGTGGTGCGACCCTGGAACGTATGGGAAAGATCCAGAAATCGGGGTCTTGGGTGCCTCACACTCTCACCGAGGACAACAAGAATCAGCGTGTTTCCATATGTGGTTCCTTGCTCGCCTGTGATCGCGAATATTATCAGCAACACAAACCTTTTCTGTCACGTATTGTTACTGGAGATGAAAAGTGGTGCCTGTACGTAAATTTCAGGCATCGCAGGGAATGGTTAAGCCCAAACAAGACGCCCACACCGCGTCCAAAACATGACCTTCATCCTGCGAAGATCATGTTGTGTGTCTGGTGGGACATGGAAAGCATTATGCACTCAATTGTGAGCTACTGCGTCGCGTGGAAGGAGCAATTCAGCAGAAATGGCTACATCGGCGCCATGATGTCTTTCTCCAACATGATAACGCATACCCTCACAGTGCAAACATTACCAAAATCGCCATTCAGGACATAAAATGGAAGATCCATCCACATCCGGCCAATTCCCCAGATGTCGCTCCTTTAGACTACACCGTGTTCCGATCTCTGTTGAATCCACTCCGTGGCAGAACGTTCAACAATGATGACGATCTCTAGAATTTCCTTGATGATTTCTTCGCAGCAAAACCTTCACCTTTCTTCAAGAACGGCATTCCAGGCCTATCCAACGTTGGGACATCATCGTAAACAATGGATGAGGGGGGGGGGAATACATAGTTGATTGATTCCGTTTTCTCTTCTGATGTAATACACTCCTGTAGTGCTGTGAAAAAAATCCGGCATGAACTTTTGAATCAACCCAATATTTTGATAATTCCGCGGATAGTATGGGGCGACTTACGGCCGACCACCTGTGACAAAAATAGGTCCCAATTGAAATCATTATAGCGTTAAAAATACGTGACGCACACCAATCGTGTTAGCATATTCATAAACAGCATGGAGTCTAATTCACGTACTGCGCAATACATCGTGCGCGCGATGCTTCCTCTCTCCCTTTGCGCGGGGGAGATGATGCAATATTTATGGGTGTGCCGCCGCGTTTGGCTCAGCCTTTCTCGGCAACCGTGAGCGCGACGCGACTGTGCGTGGTATCGTTTTAAATCTCTCGACGAGACCTATTCAAATATACGAGGAACATTTCGTAGTGGTTTGAACTCAACATTTAAAAAATTGTTTTCTTGTGAACTGGTGAACACTTTTGACAATATCGCAGTTTATCTGTACAACCGTGAGTGCAAAGCGACTGTGCGTGGTATCCTTTTAAAACTCTCGACGAGATCTTTTCAAATATATAAAGAACATTATAGCCGTGGTTTAAACTAATTTTTTTTGTAAATTGTTTTCGTGTGAACGAGTTAACATTTTCGACAATGCCGCGAAATTCGCAGAATGAACGCAAACGAAAGTGGAGAAAATCAGAACGAGAGGCAAGAGCAAGTGATGAGGAACGTAAGCCCAAGAAGACAGAGCACCACGTTGGGTAATTCGTATCCGCATCTGCTTTGTGTTCGCAATGTATCCAGCATTATTTGTAAAAATTATGTAAGCTACTTTTCATATGTGTTGACTATAACAAATTAAATAAATTCTTTGAAACCATACTCGACTATCTCATTTCAACTTTTCTCCGATCTGCAAGTCGTAGTCCTATGCTGAAAAATGACGGCTCAATCAAAACTAACCCTACCTGCATTTTTTTGCATCGATAAAAATAAGTGTCGTCAAGACATTTCAGTGTATATAATAAAGATTTTTATGATTGATGGCATTGAGTAATAACGTTAAAATATGTACATATAACCACATTCACATGCGCCAGCTAGCGCAAGCGCGCACTCTTTCAGCTGTTTCTGGACTAATCTCTGGGCTCTGGAATTCTAGAAAGTTCCATCTACTTTTGCATAATACTCTGGAGCATTCAGAATTTAGCTTTTCTATCTTTTCCCCGAAGACATGGTTACTCCTCAGATTAAAACGGAATAACTCTGACTTCGAATCCGCATCCGTATTCGTTGGTTAGACGAAAGTGCGTGTGTGTGTTTGTGTTTGTGTGAATACCAGATTTTCCTTCCTCCATCCTTCGGCTTGACTTCTGCATCAAGTTCCGTTTGGCTTATCTGGGCTTTGCCTTCCTCTTCCGTTCTGCTTCTCATTCCCTAAACCAGCTGCAGTGTTGTTATTTTGGGTTTAATTGGCGATCCGATTTAATTTCTTGATGATGATGTAGGGCTGATTTTATCATTTTTCCGTTGCTTCCCATCTTTCAGATTTCCTGACATTATCTTCCGCTTTGTTACTCCTCGGCATGTATTTGGCCTTTTTATAAACAGAATGACAAGGTTATGGAAATGTTATTCTAAGAAATCCTCTCTTTTATGTTGTGCAGTTGTTTCTATCCACAAGTAGCAATTATTATCTTTAAAATTGACGTAGTGATATAAGATATTTAATTTTAAGCTGTGGTATTTGTATTAAATGATAACTAATAATTTTTATAAAGGACGCAATTTAATTTTACCACTAAAACGTGGTTCGGAAAATCTAACGCTAGCATAAAAACCAAAAATGACGAAATCTTTTGGCTCCAAGAAAAGATCTCAAAACTCGGTAAATATAACACATGAAACAAAGTGTAAAAATATTCTAATACAGGGCGTTTCTAAAATATTTGACCAAACTTTGGAAACTTGTTCTACTACCGCTTTCTATGAGGAAAATAAGTATCATAAAAAATGGGCGGAAAGCGCTTTACTGCAAAGATAGATATACAGGGTTTACGGTAAAGTCTCACCGGTAGAGTGCAGTTGGTTAAGTCGCTATGCGCTGTGTGTGGAGGCGGATGTTTCGGACGGCTGTTCGGATCCCGGTCCTGCCGGCCATCTAGTCTGCGGCTTTTCCGGGGTTTTCCGCAGCCTCCCTGTGTTTGGGGACGCGAATGCGTAGATAGTTTCCTGTGCAATCGGCTCCGGATACACTTTATCCCTTTCCTGTATGCAGCAGAGGAATGGCAAGCCGGTTGCATTAATTTGCCAGTAATCCTCAAAGGCGCATTGTCGTCTTTGCGGAACTCAACCCGCCATGGGCGGACGAAATATATATATAGAGAGAGATGGTAAAGTCGCGCACTAGCCGCTTCACAGACATAAGAAGGCTTATAACGAAGTGAATTTCTCCGCCATTTTTATCCGCGCCGGGGCTCGAACCCGGGTCCACTCATTCCGGAATAAGTTGCTCTACCAATTAAGCTACGCGGACATTGATTCTAATTGCTATCTGCCTTTATGTCGTGTGCGTCCTTCTGGCAGGTACGTCACATCTCCTGGTACGTTACATCATCTTCCCCTTCTTTTTCTTTTTTTTTTTCTTTCGAAGTGCTGCTCATATTTTTCCTATCTCGCGGTGTGGAAATAACATCACACCAATGCGAGATTTTGAACGGTCGGGTCATCCGGATAGTTCGGGCGCCATTATAACGAAGTGAATTTCTCCGCCATTTTTATCCGCGCCGGGGCTCGAACCCGGGTCCACTCATTCCGGAATAAGTTGCTCTACCAATTAAGCTACGCGGACATTGATTCTAATTGCTATCTGCCTTTATGTCGTGTGCGTCCTTCTGGCAGGTACGTCACATTTCCTGGTACGTTACAGGCTTGACGATGTGGAATCAACGGGATTGATATTTCAGCTCGATTTCAGCACTTCTAACGGCGGCTTCGCGAACTTTGCCGTCCGAATTCTGAAAACATGATTCAGCAAAAATGTCAGTTGTATAGTTGGGAAGTATCATTCGCTTGCTACGAATCAGTCATAAAAAGTATGAGTCAAAGGTCGAATTTAAGCCAGAGATCATTACTCAGTTCCTTGCTTGCACAACGACAAAACCTAAAAATCTTCCTTTCCCTCGGATGGGACGCTGAGAAAGTCTGAACCGTGCCCACTGACCAGCGCATCGGAATGGCAGGAAAAGCGCTAATGAGAGGGAAGGTTATTCCAATTCACTATCCTTAAAATGGTTACCTAAGTTTCCTCCTGACAAACACTCATGCCCAGGTTACAGAAAAAGGAGGGAGATTCCAGTGTCTCGATGAGTCCCTTTTTCACCCCCGTTTGGGGTCCTTGTCATATCTACACAATAGTCCAATAATACTTCGACGTTTGGAAATGGTCTTGGGTAATTTTGCCTTCTCCGTGTACAGCCTTAATTCTCCTGGTGACCCCAACTTTTTATGACTGATTTTTAGCAAACGAATGAAACTCTCCAACTTTGCAGTTGACATTTTTTTGTAATATTTTTGGAATTCGAAAGGCTAAATTCGTGAATTCGCAGCTAGAGGCGCTGTAGGCCTCTGGGCCAAGTGCCGTATAGCTCGATATGAGCCCTTTGACAAATACACCAAGCTCGCTGGTTCCACATCGTTTTGAGTGTCCGTACTCCTGTGAAGCGTCTGGTGTGCGACTTTATTACGCACTCTGCAGGAATGCTTTTCAGGAAGTTTGTTTATAAATCTTTTCATCAGAATCGGTGATAGAACAAATTCCCAAGGTTTAGCCAAACATTTTAGAAACACCACTCTATATACACATTAGATTAAAGGAGTGGGAATTCTCGAAGAAAAGGTAAATGAATAAGAGAAAGAAACTCAGTGGCGTAGGGTGACCTAAAATTTGTCCAGGGCTAAATACACTGCTAGCCACCCAAAATGCAACACCAAGAAGGACACGAGATAGCAAAGCCAGATTTACTGGACACATAACAACAGATACAAAGATGAAACCATTGAGCTTACAGGCCCGTGCGACTTGCGGAACACGTAGACATCAATAGTTCGTGTGGCCCGCATGGCTGGCAATAACAACCGCTACACACCGCGGCATCGAACGAAAGAGGCTTTGGATGTGGGCTTGGGGTATGTCGGTCCAGCCTGCTTCCACACGTTGCCACAGTTCATCAGGCGTAGCCGCGGGTGGTGCTTGCCGGGCCACTCGGTTGCCGATCAGCGACCAGACGTGTTCGATGGGCGACATATCGGGAGAACAGGCGGGCCACGGCAGCAGTGACACCTGGAGGGCCGTGAAGAATTGTTGCACGATGCGTGTCACGTGCGTGCGCGCATTGTCCTGTTAAAACGTGGCAGCTGGCAGGTCCTGCAGGTAAAGGAGGACTACAAGCTCCATAACGTTGCAGATGTATCGATGGCTGTTGAGTGTACTGACGATGCGTACCAGAGGGGTGCGGGTGTCATATCCAATTGCGCCCCAAACCATAACGCCAGGCGACGGACCGGTATGGTGAAGCATAATGCAGGCGTCATACAGACTCTCACCGAGGTGCCGCCACACGTGGATCCGACCCTCGTGGTGTTGCAGGCAGAAGCGGGATTTGTCGGAGAAGACAATGTCGTGTCATTCCGTAGTCCAGGTGCGACGTTCAACGGCCCAATGCCGCCGCACTCACCGGTGGTGCAACGTCAATGGTAATCGGAGCAATGGTCGCCGTGCGACAAGTTCCCGCTCCTGCAGACGACGTCGAACGTTACGTGCTGACGCAGGTTGATGCGCAACACACCCTAATTCCTGCGCTAACGTTCGTGATGTGGCGGTGCGAGCCGCCAATGCCCGCCGCACAACATGCCTTTCCTCTCGTTCGGTGGTGTGCCGCGGCTGCAGCAATCGCTCACGTTGGTTCGTCCGTCCCTCCTGCACCCACCGAATCCATCCTCGCCTCACTGTGGCTGGATGTCGTCCCACACGGGCGCCGATGTCTCGGTACGATAAACCGCTGTCGCGATAAACCACTATTCGTCCTCTGTCGAACTCCGAAACGTGCTGGAATGACTGCCGTATTCTGCGACGAGGCATCAGGAAGCTTCCCACGCACAGGTCCAGCAACACAACACACTTCCACTACTTACACCCCGCCTTCTGTGCACCCTTCTTACAGTGCTTCTCGGTGGCGTACCGGGCGCACATGATTTGCATATGCCCTGCAATGCAATTCGTTTGCATGTCCTCTCGCGGGCGACGCATGATGCGAATTTCAACCCAATCGGATGCTTCCTTCTTGGTGTTGCATTTTGGGTGGCCAGCAGTGTATTTTTAAAATTGTTCTCAACCTTCTTCCTTACTATGAAATATAATTTCAGTAGATTGTGTGAGGTTTATAAACGCAACCTGCTGAAATCATTCTTAACTACATAGAATTAGGTTTCAATTTTATTTATATATATGCGGTGCTGTATAACATGAAATAAAATTGTAGGTTTTTGCCTTACTTCACTTATAAAATAACTGAGCTCTGTTTTTTTGCTCGGCAAACTTCTGGGTAACTTTTTTCTTAAATTGGCAATTTCTGGAATCAACTTTTCCTGAGCAGGTAAAACAATTAAGGCATTTAACGGTTCTTGCCCCATTGTACACTGCCGGACAATTGCTAAGGACGGATGACAATAGCAACGATAGCACCCATAAAATGGAAGGCAGGAAAATGTGGAAATTAGCATAAGGGCGGGATACAGTAAGACGTGTTGTGCGTATTCAAATTTTGGATTGCCGAACTTGTTCGTGACGTCATAGCGCTGATAAGAGATATAAGGGATTTGACGCGTATTGACCGTTGTTGTTCAAACGCAAAGTTGGAAGGGAAAGAATCAATTAACGAACTTGCAATTTTCAGTATGTCTTCCCGACATCACCTAGATGATTTTATGCGTGGCCGTATTATTGGCAAGATTGAAGAAGGGCGAAAAATAACGGATGTTGCCAGGGAGTTCGACGTCAGCCACAGTGTTGTTTCAAGGCTTTGGAAATCATTTCAAACAAATGGAGAGTGTAGCAAACGTCACGGGGGAGGTCGTGTTCGCAGTACGACACCTGCAGAAGATCGGTACATAGTGCTATCAACAAAAAGACACCGGCGCAGCACAGCTAGTACATACATACATACATATCACTAAGCTGTTCTCTGATATTCAGAGGTTACCTCCAAAAAGAAATACAAACTTCCAGATATTTTACTTATTGTTGTCGTATCAAACTTCGCCATTTACAGCGATCTTGACATACAACTCGTGCTTCACTGATATCCATTACACGCCTTACACAAGATATTTTATACTTCATACTCATAATCTTTTTCTCATGCAGACACTCCTGAATCTGATCCACCCATGTCTTCCTTGGCCTTCCTCTGCCTTTCCTTCCTGCCACTTGGGTTGAAAATATTTTCTTAGTAAGCATTTCATCACTCATTCTTTCAACATGGCCAAAACACCGAAGCATATTGGTCTCCACCTTGCTAGCAACATTTTGCTTTACATCACACAACTGCAATACATCTTCATTCCTCACACAATCAGATCGTGTCTTACCCCAAACCCCACGTAAGTAACGCATTTCTCCAGCACACAAACGACTCCTATGCTTCTTCTGCAGTACCCAGGTTTCACTGCCATACATCAGAGTAGGAACAATTACTGTTTTATACACAGCCATGCGGAACTCTCTAGAGAACCCATCATTCCTGTGAAAACCTCCCAGAGCAGCTATGACTTTCAAAGAAGAATTCACTCGCCTACTGATTTCACCATCCAACTTGTTCTCTCTGTCAAACATGCTTCCTAAATACACAAACTCACTCACCTGTTCAATCACAGTGTCATTTATACTTACATTACATTCAGTGCTACCCATTCCTCTCTCAAACACCATTACTTTGGTTTTTCCTTATTTATACTAAGTTTGAATTTCATGCAAACTTCGAGCATCCGAGTCAACAGGACAGTGTCATCAGCATACAGCAATCTGCACACACGGATATCACCAAGACATAAACCACTATTATCTGTTTTGGCATCACGCATGCATGCGTCCATAAATATATAAACAGCCATGGTGACATTACACAACCTTATCTAACTACTGCACCAATGGAAAACCATTTTGATAAAACACCATTCACTCGTACACAAGCTCTACTACCAGCATACATGGCTTTTACACTATTAAGTAGATTCCCAGTAACGCCATATTCATTCAATACCTTCCACAAAAGTGTCCTATTCACTCGGTCGTAAGCTTTCTCTAAATCTATGAAGGCAGTAAAAACTTTCTTTCCAACAGTCAGATACTTTTCAATCATCATGCGTAATGCAAAAATCTGGTTAGTGCAGCCTTTACCAGGCATAAAACCACTCTGAACATCCCACACTTTCAATGATGTAAGACCCCGTACTTTTTCAATAACAACCTTACCAAACACTTTCCCTGGCACACTCAGTAGGCTATAGTTCTTGCATTCAGATTTCATCCACGATAGTTCTTGCATTCAGTCTGATCACCTTTTCCCTTATACAAAGGAACAATAATAGCATCCTTCCAATCCAGAGGGACCATTCCTAACTCCCAGCACAACTGGCAAATTTCAGTTAACCAGTCAATTATAGAGTCACCACCATACTTCAACATTTCTGCAGTTATGCCATCAACTCCTGGAGCCTTACCATTCTGAAGAGATTTTAGAGCTTTACACACTTCTTCTTTTGAGATCCCTCCTGTGCTTTCATCCCTCATTGTGACATCATCTGCATCTGTCTGAGAATCATTTTTGCTCTCCTGATCTAATACTCACAGAAGTATTCACCCCATCTTTCACTTAACTCATTGGGCTCCCATATCATTTCCCCGATCATATTCTTCACACAACTTACAACTTTGTTTCCCCTATTTTTCCTGAGTCTCATGTATTTCCAGAAGGACTTTCTATCTTTCCAAAAAGCCAGTTCATGCCTTTCCACTTTCTCCTTACTATCTTTTGCCTTACTGTGGCGAACCAGCTTAGCAGCTTTACGCTTCTTACAGCGATATTCATCCACAGAGACTCTACCTTGCAACATCCCCAAATAGGCTTCCTTCTTTTTCTTTACTGCCTCATCAATCTCACTATTCCACCAAGCATCACATCTATTGTTACCCACTATTGTGGTGCCACAGACCTCTTTAGCAGCAGTGACAACACAGTTCTTAAAACATTCCCACTTCTTTTCTACATCCCTCGATTTCAGATCCTTCAGTCGTTCTCTGAGTAAGTCAGAGTACCGCTGATGATCTTCAAGGAGCCTATCAACCTTTATTCTTTCTATCCTGGGTCTCTTCCTATTCCTTTTCCTCCAACCAACATTAAGTTTCACTCGTGACACTACCAAGTAATGATCAGAACCAACATCCGCACCTCTCATCACACGGGTGTCAACAACTAAGTGTTTCAAACGCTGATCGTAAACAATAAAATCTATCACACTCTTTTGACCAAGAGTACGATTTTCCCAAGTATATGTGTGTATATACTTGTGGTTGAAAAATGTATTAGATACAAACAAACCATTCTCAATGCAGAGTTCAATTAATCTTTCACCATTATCATTCACACAAGGATCATTAAACTTACCCAGAACCTACTCTAGCATTGAAATACTCTGCTATTAAAACTTTTTCTTTAGCACCAAACTGGCTCAAAACAGCTTTTAGCTCATTCCAGAAATCTTCTTTCTTATCAGAAGGTTCCGAGTCACAAGGAGCATACACTACAACAATTACAATTCTCTGAAGTTTCACTTTCAAACGAATCCAGAGAATTCTCTCACTTATACAACTATAATGAATTAAGTTGTTCTTCATCTTTTCACTTAAAATCACACCTACACCAGCCTGTCCTCTCATATTATCCAATACTCCAGACCACACACTCACCGTGCCATTCACTTCTTCTACCCCAATTTCCTTCTTTTTGGTTTCACTTACACACAGCACATCCAGTCTATACTTATTCATCTCCTCAATCACCTCACTGATCTTACCATTTATACCTGTAGTATTCCATACACCAATCTTACATTCACTCAGCCGAGATCTCTTTCTCATACGCCGTTTAGAAGGTGCAGGTCGATTCCGTGGTGTACCGTCCTTCTCAAGTGTGGGTAGGTCCACCATACCCCACACTTGAGTCATTCTTAATATTTATTTTTGTCTTTTTAATCAGGTAAGTACATCAGTGTGGGGGATTAGCCCACAGCTGAGGATTCCAGTTGGTCATTCAAACTAAGGATTCTGGAACAAAACCCAGTGAGTTGGGGTCTTTTTGCCAATGTCACACAGAACTAGCTTGCACCTCTCCAAGATTCACAGAGGCCTACTTGCTGTTGTGTGTACCATTGTTACCACGGAGCGCCCCGAGGAGGCAAACCCATCGCTCACTACGACCGCCCGCGCAGCACAGCTGGTGAGGTAGCAAATCAGTTTATGGCTGCTACCGGCAAGCGGATCTCCCGAAAAACTGTCGCCAGACGTTTGCATGAAGGAGGACTATATGCCCGCCGTCCTGTTGTGTGCATCCCATTGTCCAGACGTCACCGTACCGCCCGTTTGCAATGGTGCCGTCAACATCGCAATTGGACTGATAACGACTGGTCTGCTGTCCTCTTCTCAGATGAGAGTAGATACAGTCTATCGTCTGATTGTCGACGGCAACTGATCTGGCGTGATAGTGGTACTGCATATTGTCCAGCAAACATACAGGAAAGGGACCGATATCCGACATGTAGTGTCATGGTGTGGGCTGGCATCATGATCAATGACCGCACGTCCCTCTACGTGCTTCTAACTGGGACTATGACTGGCCAACGATACATTAATGATGTTCTGCTACCTCATGTTCGCATGTTCCGTGGTGCTGTCGGTGATAGATTCATTTTCATGGACGACAACGCAACATGTCATCGAACAGTCGCTGTCCAGGAGTGTCTTGAGAGCGAGGATATTCAACGCCTCGTATGGCCAGCAAGTTCTCCAGATCTGAATCCCATTGAAAATGTGTGGGATGCTTTGGGGAGGAGTGTTGCTGGTCGCCAATGCCCTCCAATAAACAAGGACACCCTCATCCGTGCACTGACAGAGGAATGGGATAAATTACCCCAACAGCTGCTTGATAATGTTGTGCAAAGCATGACACGACGTGCGGAATCTTGCATCGCCCTCCATGGTGGCCATATCCCGTATTGACATCTTACGCCGGAACGCCTACGGACGGTAATTGCATTTTTTTCACGTTTACGTATTCTGCACAAAATGGCCTGTTTGTCCCTTGAACACGTTCCAAAGCCTTCTGGATTTCAGAGCACAATAAATTGTCTTTCTTGTAATGTCCTGGCATTCTGACATTATTTTATTTCACTTGGCATCCAACCACACTTACTTTTTTATGCGCTATATAACCGTTTATGATCCGTCCTTAGCAATTTTCCAGCAATGTATTACGTAAGCAAGTTTTTATACGCTTCAAAATAGAGTTTTAGACTGATTCTTATGTTTTTACTCCAAGCAGATATTTGGTCGACGTGGATTGAAGTCTTCAACGATTTTTTCTTTTGTTTTTTTTCCCACCCCTTAATAAACTAAAAGGGTGTTCCACTAAAAAGTCCACTTTGTTCATTGGACTACACGAGAGAACCTAACAACAAATCAGCTGATCACACTTTGGGACTACGCGAAAGCAAAGTTGATGCTGTTAAACAGAAAAGCAACCAGCGTAGAAAAACGGTTTTACGCATGCGCAGTTCAGCGCACATCTCATTCGTTACTGTTCTCTGAAGCTTCGATAAGGCGACGAGTTGGCTAGAGTCGCCTCTCCCAAGCACGCTGTATTCAGCCGTGGATATGGAAGGCTGTAATGTGTTACCCAACTACTCAACGATTGTAATGGCTCAAATTTGCATTCATAAAATCTGGGGAATGGCTACTAATACTGATTTTCTTCCGGAATTTTTCCAGTTAAAAAAAAGAAATGATTTTCGCCTTTTCAAGTGGGCCTTAGCCTCGGATGTCCACAATGACCCGACGCCACTGAAGAAACTGTTAAAAACTTACCAGAGAAGAACATGAGAAAAAAGTCTTAAAGATTTTAATGCCCTTTGCTATTTATTTATAACACAAAATACTGATATTTTAAGTTGCTGAACTTTGGAAACTGCCTTCACTGAGTGAACGAATGACCTCGCAATCGCGGCTGAAGATTTAGCAGCATTACAGTTCAGTAGCTGATGCTGGTAGCTCAGTGTAAACGATCGAAGTCAATCAAGTCATTATATGCAGGAAGGATATTATCAGGAAAACTATGATTTGAACTATTTGTAGTGGAGATAAAAAAACTAATCTGCAAGAGTAAAAGAGAAGGCGTGATGACTTATTTCCGACGTTCATCTGCGTTAAGGAGAATTGAGTGTAGTAGAGCATGCGCCAACAATAACAACACATAATATGCTACGACACAAAACAAAGCTAAAGAGCCAGTTGCCGCCCCGGTGGCGCAGTGGTCTAAGGCGCTGTCCTCTGATCATTCGTACGTAAGGGGTCCGGGTTCGAATCCCGGTCAGGCATGGATGTTGTGTTTGTCTTTCGGCACTGGCTCTCTCCCTTCCCTGGAACCAGTGACCCTAAATTAGGGACGGGCGACTACTTATAGCCCATTGAGTTGCTCACGGTGGTCGTTAAAGCTCCAATCAAAAAAAAAAAAAAGAGCCAGTTGCCGAAGTAAGATAAAGACCACGTGATTGGAGTTCCATAGAAACTTAAAGTAGGGTCCGGCAGGGAAATCTGACGGTTTTTGAAACGATAATACAAGGTTGTAATTTGATAAAAAACGAAATTTATTTTTTTTACTTACAGAGAACTAGATGCCATTTATAAATAATAATGGAAAAAACTGGATGAAGAAAGTCCAAGTTTTTTTTAAATGACGTCATCCAAATGACCCCTTCTTGCGAACCCACCCTCGCAATCTGTCGCTGAAATTAAAATCTGGCGTTTTTAGGTTGGCAATAACTGCCGCTCTGAGGGTGAATACCCGTTTCCCCTAATCCGTTTCCCCTAATTCACGTTTGCCCTAAACACGTTTACCCCAATGGCGTTTCCCCTAAATCGCTTTTACCCGAATTCCCATTTCCCCTAATTTCGTTTGCCCTAATCTCGTTTCCCCTAAATCGCGTTTCCTTTAATTCACGTTTGCCCTTAACACGTTTGTCCGTGTCAAAGTTTACCCTAAAAACATTTACTGTATCAAGTTTGTTCTAATTCTCCTTTGCCTTGATTCGCGTTTTCCCAAATTCATGTTTTCCGTAATTCATGTTTGTCCTGATTTTCGTTGAGCGAAATAAAACGTTTCTTCTATCGCCAAAATTCAGGGGAAAATATCGGATTTATCGTCAAATTCAGGAAAAAATCGTTGTAATTTTTATCGTCAAATTCAGGAAAATATATGTGTAGTTAATCATCATCATCAACCATTATCAATGTACTGCTGGATGAATGAAGATCTTACCATGTTTCTTCCACTACGGTCTGTCTGGCCCCAGTCTCCACCATCTCACTCACGCATGCTTTCGAATTTCATCCACCCATCTCCAATGTGGTCTTCTTCTGGGTCTTTTCCTGTCCCTTGGAATCCAGTCCAGAATTTCAGTTGTCCGTCGGAGGTCCGTTCTTCTGGAACATGTCCAGCCGATTACCTTTTTAAAGATTTTACTCTGATCATGTCCTCCACTCTTGTCATTTTCCTTATTCATGAGTTCCTTTTCTCATCTCTCCTGGTTGCAACAAGCATGTATCTCTCCATGCTGCTTTCAGTTGACTGCAGCCTTTCTATGTCTTTTTTAGTTAAGATCCATGTCTCCCATCCATATGTAAGAACTCGGAGGATACATTGATTAAACACTTTTCTTTTTGAGACATAATGGCGTATTGCTCTTTAAAATTGTATTGTTTCTTCCAAAAGCCCTCCTTCCATTCATCCAAACAAGGCCGAGCGAAGGACATTTGCCGCGCCGTGTAAGAGAATATTTGTAGCACGTAGTTTGTAAAACAGATCGTGTTTATGTTATCTGTTTGTCAGTCCGTCCGTCCGTCTGTGGACACAATATCTCTGCAACTATTAGTCCGATTTCAAATATTCTTTTTGCGTTGGAAAGCTTGAAATGTGCGAATGATGTCCTGCACAATTTCGCTGCTAGAGGGCGTAAATGCAGGTGATGTTGAATTAGAAATGCATTTTATTCCATATATTTGCTTCTAAACATCCAATTGAAAAAAAAATACTTTTAACTTTCGATTCCGTTTATGTCAAAGACTATTTTTTAGGTATAGTCACTTTTCATGTTTCGCATAGATTTTTGGCTAAAAAACCTAAAATACAGCTCCTGATGTGAAATCGTTTGGATTATAGTTTAAAATTTTTTGATTAAAAATGGTTTGGCCACCAGGGGACGAAAGGTGGGGAGAGGGGAGGGGTCTAGTACGCTAAGAACTCTTAAAAACTGGAAAAGTGGGCCTTCTGCGTTCACAATTCTATTTCTTGCTTTAATAAAAGTTTAGTGCGATGTAGTACTTTATCTGTGGGGGCGTGACGGATGCAATGGCTGCGTTAAGGACAAACCGTATAATGGTCCTCACCATGTGCACTTCTTTACACTTTTGTTGGCATGATTATCGAAGTCATCAACAAGAAAGGAAATAATAATTCTCTTGCGATATCAAGACCCACCGTTTTATTTCGGTTAATAAAAATTAGGACAAATATAAATTAGGGCAAACGCGAAATAAGACAAACGCGAATTAGGAAAAACTTGATCCGGCAAACGTGAAATAGGGGAAACGCAATTTAAGATTTAAGGAAAACGAGATTAGGGCAAACGAAATTAGGGAAAATGGGAATTCAGGTAAAAGCGATTTCGGGGAAACGCCATTGGGGTAAACGTGTTTAGGGCAAAAGTGAATTAGGGGAAATGAGATTTAGTGGAAACGAGATTAGGGGAAACGAAATTAGGGGAAATGGGAATTCGGGTAAAAGCGATTTCAGGGAAACGCCATTGGGGTAAACGGGTTTAGGGCAAACGTGAATTAAGGTAAACGAGATTTAGGGGAAACGAGATTAGGGCAAACGAAATTAGGGGAAATGGGAATTCGGGGTAAAAGCGATTTCGGGGAAACGCTACTGGGGTAAACGGGATTAGGGCAAACGGGAATTAGGGGAAAAGGATTAGGGGAAGTGACGCTACGCGGCTCTGAGCATATCGAATCGAAGTGTAAGGGGAATTCTGCATTTAGATTTGAATTGCCATCCTACAAAATCATGGTCGTTCAACAGCTAAAGCCAAAGGACACGGAAAACGTAAAACTTTTTCACAAGACATTCTCGAACTGTTACATGACGACGTGGTTATTTGTTTAGTAACGAAGCACATTTTCACCTGTCTGGCTGTGTTAGCAAACAGAATTTTTGATATTGGTCGCCTAACAATCCACGACAACACCATGAACGACCCCTTCATTCTCAACGTGTTACCGTATGGTGTGGAGTAGCCAATTTCGGCGTAATTGCACCGTACTTTTTTGAACAAAATGGAAATTCAGTTACTTTTAATTCTGAGCGTTACGTTATCATGTTGCGAGACTTTCTCTTGCCAGAACTTCGCAGACGACGAATTAACTCCACGAAAATTTGGTTTCACCAAGACGGAGCAACTGCCCATACACATCAATGGAGGTTCTCAGACAAATCTTTCCCGAGCACCTCATTTACTCAACGAGGAAACATGCCGTGGCCACCTCGCTCGCCGGATCTGTCGCCATGCGGTTATTTTCTCTGGGGTTACCTCAAAGGGAAAGTTTTCATTAACAAGCCGCGCACTCCACAAGAACTGAAGGACGCAATTCGTGAGGAAACAGCGGCAATTCCACGAGATATGGTTCAACGTGCTGGGCGAAATTTCAGTGACAGATTGCGAGGGTGCGTTCGCAAGAATGGGGGTCATTTGAATGACGTCATTTTTAAAACTTGGACTTTCTTCATCCAGTTTTTTCCCATTATTATTTATAAATGGCATCTAATTCTCCGTAAGTGCAAAATATAAATTTCGTTTTTTATCAAATCAGAACCTTGTACTATCGTTTCAAAAACCGTCAGATTTCCCTGCCGGACCCTACAAATCCCACAACTTCGGCATCCCCAAGTCCGAGCATGTTTCTGTGGGCCAAAACATCTCCCATGGATCTATTTGAGATAATTTTTTTTTCTTTTTTTTTTTTTTTTTGATAGGAGGTTTAACGACCACCGTGAGCAACTCAATGGGCTATAAGCAGTCGCCCGTCCCTAATTTAGGGTCACTGGTTCCAGGGAAGGGAGAGAGCCAGTGCCGTTAGACAAACACAACATCCATGCCTCACCGGGATTCGAACCCGGACCCCGTTCGGACGAATGATCAGTGGCCATCGCTTAGACCACTGCGCCACCGTGGCGGCCTATTTGAGATAAATCGATACATCAGGTAACCACATAAGTTTTTGCCGTTTTTTGGTAAATACATACTAGCAGTTCAATAGTCTTGTAGAAGAAAAGCAAGTAATGCAAGAACGATAAAGTTTATATAGTACTTTGACGACTTCGAAGAAAAGAAACTTACCTCGCAAAGGGTACGTACACCCCTTCCCGTTTCTCGAATTCCTAATTTAACGCCCGTCCCTTTGGGCGTTAAAGTAGGAATTACCTCAGTCCGCTGTTGACAATTGCAGTTGAATTATCAATACAAGCTAATCAAATATGCCATCAACGGTCTGGGATAGGTATTCGAAATTCACTGCGTACGTTAATGTATTGAGCCGTAGCCAGGGAAGGTTCCAAAACGGGGCGGAGCCCGACCAGCGCTTTTTTGACCGACCAGCGACTCACACTACAGTCCAGTGCCAGACATGCTTTATATCCTTTGCTCGACATGCTTTATATCCTTTGCCCGACATGCTTTATATCCTTTGCCTGGCATGCTTTATATCCTTTGCCCGACATGCTTTATATCCTTTGCCCGACATGCTTCATATCCTTTGCCCGGCATGCTTTATATCCTTTGCCTGGCATGCTTTATTTACTTTGCCCGACATGCTTTATATCCTTTGCCAGGCATGCTTTATTTACTTTGCCCGACATGCTTTATATCCTTTGCCCGACATGCTTCATATCCTTTGGCCGGCATGCTTTATAGCCTTTGCCTGGCATGCTTTATATCCTTTGCCCGACATGCTTTATATCCTTTGCCCGGCATGCTTTATATCCTTTGCCTGGCATGCTTTATATCCTTTGCCCGACATGCTTTATATCCTTTGCCTGGCATGCTTTATATACTTTGCCCGGCATGCTTTATAGCCTTTTCCCGACATACTTTATATCCTTTGCCCGACATGCTTTATATCCTTTGCCCGACATGCTTTATATCCTTTGCCTGGCATGCTTTATATCCTTTGCCCGACATGCTTTATATCCTTTGCCTGGCATACTTTATATCCTTTGCCTGGCATGCTATATATCCTTTGCCCGACATGCTTTATATCCTTTGCCCGGCATGTTTTATATCCTTTGCCCGACATGCTTCATATCCTTTGCCCGACATGCTTCATATCCTTTGCCCGGCATGCTTTATAGCCTTTGCCCGACATGCTTTATATCCTTTGCCCGACCTGCTTTATATCCTTTGCCCGACATGCTTTATATCCTTTGCTCGGCATGCTTTATATCCTTTGCCCGACATGCTTTATATCATGGCCCGACCACAAGCACCAGCCGCTCATCCCAACTTCTCTGTCTGGCCTGGGTTCACGTACGAGAATATTTTTCGGTTTCAGCTTTTTTATATGTACATTCTTCTTTCTTTTTTTTTTTTTTTTTTTTTGTACGAGATCTCTATCTGCGTACTGCTTTTTGGGTTTTGTAGTTATATGAATTCTTGAACTGCAGTTTTGAGAAGTCTGTTTAGCTGCAGCAAAAAGACTTTTTTCCAGTTGAAAGTAATTAAATAAAAATGAATTTTCACATTCTTTAATTTCCGTCACTTTATAAATTTTACTGAAATTCTGGACATTTTTAATTTTCTCAAGAGATTTCTTGTAATTGTTTTATTAATGATAGGTAGTCTTGAAAACGCAATTGATTTTTGGCACATTTGGATTTCCGTTCTCATTAAAACCGAAGAAAATGTTAAAAATTCCGAATTCAGTGTCGCAGTAAAATTCATAAGAATGGAATAAATGAGTCTTCTACAGCATTTCTCAGAGAACGTCTGTTGTTTCTCAGCAACGGCAGTAATTTTTTTCTTGCATTAAATTTTAATAAAGAGCTGCTGTGTGACCAGGAAAATGGGTAAAATGATAAATGTGTTTGCCGCAGTACGAAAACCTCAATGATTAGTAGACTTCTATTGAAAATATGCTTTAACAGTAAAAAGTTATATTGGCATAACTTTTGGGGGAGGAGGTGGGGATGGGGTATCTTCATGCTGAAAGTCAACTTCCAGGGGCTATTTTTGAATAGCCAAACCACCACTGGTATCAAAAGTATACCTTTATGATACATACTGGGAAAATTATGCACCAGAAAAAGCTTGAAAATATGTATAAAATCTTGTCTACGGTTTCGTTTATTCGATACAAATGCAGTTCACTTACAGAAACAAGGCAAACATGCAGTCGAATAAACGCTGCATGCCTGCCTGCTGGCATAGAAAAACGGCATCGTACGCACAGCACGCATTCCACAAAAAGTGCTAAAAATTACGCAAACTGCACTTTTGTGAAAAAATCTCGAAATAGGAAATACGTTAGTCACAGAATTCCATTTCTGCACGAACGTAATTTATTCCTCCCTTCCCTGGAACCCAAGTTGCGCGAGACAAATAATCTGCAGACGTCAGATAAAATTGATCCGAATACCCTTTTACCCAGCCGTGCTGATAAATCTGATATGAGCCAAGGTTAATGACCACCAGATGAATGATTGGAGCAAGTTGCAATGTTTCGCGGTGGTCATAACTGCAGAAGGACAAAGTCCAGCCCACTTCCTCCACGTGCAGTCAGGAAGCGCTAATTACGTCACACCGATAAGGGAAAGCCGTGCGGACATATCTCGTGTACGTAAGCAACGTACTTTCCGTTGGCTTCCTTTCATGGCTTCAAGACGAAGGAAAACCAACGGAAAGATAACAGTAATACTGTGTTGCACTCAAAGTTATCTTGAAAATTATTTACGTCATTTTATGATGTGACTTAATTCGTGAGCCTTAATTATACTGAGAAATTCAATTTGATTTTTAGATAAGGAATATGTTAATATCAACGTTATCCTTCTATCTGTGTGCATTCACTTTTTCACTTTCAATTTTATTGAGAGATCTTCCCCGAATAAAAAAAATTTCCAATTTACATCGTTTCGGATAAATTTTGAAGAAGCGCGAGCCCAAGTTTCCCATAGATTTTTGTTTGTAGATTTTTTATTAGACTCGCCTGATGCTGAGACAAAATTATGTTTGCTTTGAAAATTCTCGTGAAAATTATCGAAGTACGAAGGAGATGACTGCTGCTGAAGAGAGGTCTGTGGCACCACAATAAGTTTTGATCACAACGATCTCTCTCATCCTTTTCGATTTCTAGTTTCTCTAATGAATTTACTGTGACTATTAATTTTAGATGAAACCCGCCCTCCTCCCCTCTTTAAAAAAATTTGGCTACGATACTGGTGAGCACTGATCCCTCTACTTGTACTCGTTTATTTCTATTCATCCGTATTTTGCTTGTTCATTCGTAACCTATTATTTTAACGTAAAATGACTTAAAAGTTGGTTTATTTCAGAATTTGATTTTTTTTTTTTTTTTAGGCTATCATGGAAGACAAGCCTCTGGAAAAACAGAGGTCAGGCCGGGATTTAAGGAAAGAGAAAGATGCTCAGCAGAGAGGAGAAGGTGCCGTGTCATGTGCAAAAACCACAACTTTCTGTGTGTCACAATCACAAAGTTCTAAAAGCACTGTTACACCTCCATATCTTCTGCACAAGATGAAAAAATGAGTATTGAAAGTGTTGAGACTTTGGAACGCAACGCTGAGCAGGAACAAATTTTGATGAACAAGAGAAAAACAAGATGAAATTTTGCAGCAAATGGATGTCGATAAGGACTCAAACTCAAAGGAGCAGGACATGCAAGGGGCCTGGTTGATTTTTCTAATTTTTTAAAAAGGCCTGGACAGAACAGCTTGGACTTATTTTTTTCATTCCATCCAGTACAACAGCAGGACGTTTGTCCCCTGTAATTTTATGACAAAGATTTTCATGTCGAACATAGCGATGATTAAATTTTCATACGAAACTGGCTAAGTTACAATGTAATAACCTAAAGCTGTATTGTAGTCATGAATGAAATACGGGATTATACCATATAATACAAATTTTGAAGATGTCAATCCGTTTTTTGGTGTAAATATGACAAGGGTGGTAAGTCAGATAATATCCGAAAACTCGAAAATTGCATCGTCCTGGAGCGGGAATCGAACCCGCGTCTCACAGATAGCGTCCGGGTATGCTAACTACTACACCACCCAGAATGACCAAGTCTCAAGTTTCCGATTAATTTGAGTATAACCATCACAGGATTCGCTAGTCGAAGCAACTGGCATTCATGTTTAGCGAATCTGGAGGTTAAGAATCCGAGGTTATAGCATACCGGGGCGCTATCTGGGAGACGCGGATTCGATTCCCGCTCCCGGACGAGGAAATTTTCAAGTTTTCGGATATTATCTGACTTCCATCCTTGTCATGTTTGCGCCAAAAACCGGATTGTCATCTTCAAAATTTGTGTTATATTGTAGTGTTTGCCTTGCTTTTTAAGTGATGGACCCTCAGTATTTAGTCAAAGATTTGACCGATATAGGGATTTCTGCCAAACGCTATTGGGAACATAAGAAATCAGATGCTCACATAAAGGCATTGAAAAACAATTGAAATCATGCTTTTTTTGAAAAACAACTTGAAAAAAATAATAATAATGGAACGCAGAAAAGTTTTGTCTGGTGTTATTGATGTAATCAAGTTGATTGGGAAGCAGGGTCTTGCTTTTTGAGGGAAGGAAGAAGATGCTTACAACCTTCATGATCCTTCTGTCAATCACAGAAACTTTTTGGAAATTTTTCTCCTGCTCTCTAATTCTGATGAGAATATAACCAATCATGTGAGAAGTGTGACTGAGAGGAGTAAATCTGTTTAGAGAGCAGTTGAAAGCGAGAAGGAAATCTGTAAAAAAGAGAAGAGGCAGTCAGGTTACATTCCATAACAAGACGACTGTTACAAAAACAATAAACATTATCAAGCTTGTAAACAACGTTTACCAGCAAACGCCCTCGACAAAATTCGTGATTTAGTACCCAATATTGACCAGAGGCAACCTAACTAAAGAGCTACGATCTTTCACGAAAAATAGGCCCCAGATGTTATCAACGTTGCGAGAAGAATATACTAAGGACATGGACATGGACATGGATTCTGAAAGCGAAATGTCAGAGGCAACCGAAAAAAATGAAACAAGAAAATGACGCCGAATTTTCGGATGCAAATTCAATTTATCAAAGGTATTCAAAATCAATGGACCAGTTTGGAAAATAATGAACTGGTTCCAACAATCGATAAAACATCCATAAATAGAAACATCTTTTTAGCTCCACCAGAGACTAAACCGCATAATACGGAAATCAACAAATGGCGAACAAAAAGTTTCTCATACTGCAAAGAACGTACAGAGACAAAGAGATTTTTAAATCGAACAGTTAATAGAAGAAATATAACAAGAAAGATGACACCGAATTTTCGGGTGAAATAAGCACGTCTTTTTGAATCCGTTCTGACGCAAAATAAATTTATCAAAGCTATTCGAAGTCAATGGAACCGGTATGGAAAACAATAGTATCTGACGGAAGAAAGAAGTTTTTCAATCGGGGTTTTAATCCCTCAGATATTGCTGTAAACAAAATCGTGAGCTTACGCCCTCTGGCCTCTGGTTGCAGACTTGTGCTTTAAAAAACATGAATTTATATGAGAAACATTTCGCACCGAAAACGCTCTCAACACCGAAATAATTTTTCAAATCGGACTCTTAGAAACAGAGATATCGACAAAAATAAAATGTGACTTTACGTCACCTGGTGGGAAAACCATGCATTATTTTAGGAAGAAAGTATTCTCAAAAGGTTTTTCCATATGAGTGGTATCGGTCCAAGAAAAAAAAAATTTGTCGACTTTTCTGGAGCCCGGATTTTGCTACAAATGCATCAGAAGCAGAAATTAACACTTATGCCCCCTGGTGGCCAAACCATTCTTTACTAAACATTGGAAATTATGTGAAAAATGTTTTCTATCAGGTCTTGTATCCGATACAGGAAACATTTTTCAAATCGGAGTTTTAGGAGCAGAAATAACGCAGAAAACGCAGTTTACCCTTGTGCCCCCTAGTGGAAAGTCTATGGTTTACTTGAAATTTTTTAATTTGTAGGCAAAACATTTCGCATCGGAAACACTATCCAGCAAAGAAGGAATTTTTCAAATTGGACTCTTAGAAGTAGAGATATTGACAAAAATATGATATACATCTACGCCCCCTGGCGTAGAAACCATGCATTATTTCAAGAAGGAAGTGTTCCTAAAAGGTATGTTGACATGAGTAGTATCGGTCAACAAACGACTTTTTTTGCAATCGAGACTTTACGAGCTCATATTTTACTGCAAATACATAAGAAGCGGAAATTAAGATTTACGCCACGTGATGACCAAACCATTTTTTGCAAAAATTAGAAATTATGTGCAAAGGATTTCCCATCAGGAGCTGTTTCCGGTGCAGAAAGAATTTTTTAAATCGGAGGTTTAGAAGCAGAGATATCGGGGGAAACGCAATTTACCTTTACTCCCCCTTTGCCACCAAGGGGGCGTAAGTGTTAAGCAAAAATTAACTTTAAAAAAAATTTGAAATTATATGCAAAATATTTTCCATCAGGAGGTGTATCCGCTGAAGACAAAAATTTTCAAATCGGAGTTTTAGAAGAAGAGTTATCGGGAAAAATGCAATTAACTTTTACGCCCCTAGCGAAAAAACTATAAAAAAAAAACCTATGCGTAATTTGGAAAAAGTAACTATATCTAAAATTCTCTTCGACATAAATGGAATCGAAAGAAAAAATATTTTTTTTAATTAGATGTTTAGAAGCAAATATGTGGAATAAAACGTATTTTTGAATTCGGCATCATCTGCATTTACGCCCTCTAGCGGCGAAATTGTACATCATAAAAAAACGAAATAAAGGATAATCATTTGCATATTTAAAGCTTCCCAATACAATTTTTTTTTTTTTCAAATCGGTCTAATAGTTGCAGAGATATATTGGGTACAGACGGACGGACGGACAAACCAGTAACATAAGCACGATCTGTTTTTTTACAAAAGACGTGCTAAAAAAGGAAACATGATATAAGTTTAAGTCTGCTAGCTGAAGAATTTTGCATAGCGGAAAAGTTGAAAATAGGCGAAAATTATTCTTCATGGAAATGAACTGCAAAATTCCTCAAAATACTAGCCTTAAATGTTGTACAAGGTAAATGGCATCCGGTATTGAAATATTTTTTAAATCGTACACGTGAAAGCAGTGACATTGAGAAAAACAGAATATGCGTATGCGCACCTAGCGGCGAAATTGCGCACTGTTTTGGAAAGAAAATACACACACAGTTTGCATAGTTAATAGTATCTGACCGAAGAAAGAAGTTTTTCAATCAGGTTTTTAGTCCCGCAGATATTGCTGTAACCGGAAACGTGAACTTCGCCCTCTGGTGGCAGACTCGTTTGCTACGAAAAATTTGAAATTATATGAGAAACATTTCCCCACGGAAACGCTTTCCAACAAAGAACGAATTTTTCAAATCGGAGTCTTAGAAGCAGATATATCAATAAAAATAAGGTATGCCTTTACGCCCCCTAGCGGAAAAAACATGCATTATTTTAAGAAGAAGGTATTCTCAAAAGGTCTTTCGATGTGAGCGGTATCGGTCAACGAAAGAATTTTTTCAATCGAGTTTTCAGGAGCTCAGATTTTGCTACAAATACACCAGACGCAGAAATTAACACTTACGTTCCCTGGTGGCTAAACCATTCTTTATCAAATATTAGAAATTATAGGCAAAGCATCTCCTATCAGCAGCTGTATCCGGTGCAGAAAGAAGTTTTCAAATCGGAGTTTTAGAAGCAGAGATATCAAGTAAAACGCAATTTACCTTAACGCCCCTTAGCGGAAACTCTATGTATTACTTCAAAAATTTGAAATTATATGAGAGCATTTTACACTGTAACCACTATCTAACAAAGAAGGAATTTTTCAAATCTGACTCTTAGAAGCAGAGATGTTGACAGAAATAGGATAGACATCTGCGCCCCTGGTGAAAAAACCATACATGATTTTAAGAAGAAAATGTTCTCAAATGTTTACCGACATGAGCGGTATCGGTCCATGAAAGACTTTTCTCAATCGACATTTTAGAAGCTCAGATTTTTATGGAAATACTTGCGAAGCAAAAACTAACGCTTATGCCCCCTGGTGGCCAAGCCATATCTTATAAAAAAATAGAAATTACAATCAAAACATTTCCCGCCGGGAGTTGTATCCGGTGCAGAAAGAATTTTTCAAATCGCAGGTTTAGATACAGAGATATCGGGGAAAGAGCAATTTATCGTTACTCCCCTAACGGAAAGTCAATGAATTATTTGAAAATCTTGAAATTATGTTAGAAACATGTCGCACCAGCAACTCTGCCCAAAAAAGAAGAATTTTTTTTCAAATCGGATCATTAGAAGCAGAGGTATTGACAAAAACAAGATACACATCTACGCCCCTGGCGGAGAAACCATACATTAAATTTTAAGAAGAAAATATTCCTCAAAGGTTTGTCTACGTGAGTAGTATCGGTGTACGAAAGAATTTTTTTTCAAACAAGATTTTAGAAGCTCAGATTTTGCTGCAAATACATTAGAAGCTCAGATTTTGCTGCAAATACATTAGAAGCCGAAATCAACACTTACGCCCCCTGGTAGCCAAACCATTTTATACCAAAAAATTGGAAATTACATGCAAAATATTTCCCATCACGAGCTGTATCCACTGGATGAAACATTTTTGAAATCGGAGTTTTAGAAGCAGAGATATCGAGGAAGAGCAGTTTACTTTTACGTCCCCTAGCGGAGAATCTATGCGTAACTTGAAAAAAGTGACTATGCCTAAAATAATCTTCGCCAAGAGTAGAATCGAAAGACAAAAGAATTGTTTGAATTGGATGTCAAATGTATGGAATAAAATGTATTTCGATTTCGATATCATCTGCGTTTACGCTCTCTAGCGGCGAAATTGTGTATCGTAAAAAAATAAATAAATAAAGGGCCATAATTCGCACATTTCAAGCTTCCTAATGCAAAAAAAAAAAAAAAAAAAAATTCAAATCGGACTACTGTATTAGTTGCAGAGATATCGTTTCTACAGACGGACGGACATACCGTATGCATAAACCATGTGTATAAAGTTATGTACGACTACAACATGTACTGTATCTTGTACACAGAGCTTAGTTAAGTTTACAGACATCTGCTCACAATGCTTCTAACCCAAGTAAGTTGTGAGCGAGCTTTTTCTAAGCTTAAATTTATAGAAACAAGGCTGCGTGTCCACCTGACAAATGACAACATGGAAGCATTGCTCATAATACAATGTGAAAGGCACAAGCTTGTGGCGGTTGACAATGATATATGGTTATCAATAGACTGCGAACACAGTGAAGAAATGAAACGACTTTTAGCATTATAGAAAATTCAGACTATCTATCCGAGTCCCCATATTAATCTTTTTCAGTGGAATTTGCATTCCAGGAGGGGAAGAAATAAAAATTGAAGTCTGCTTTTTGACACATTATGTTTTGAAGGAAGTATTTTATGAGAAATATTTTGTTTTCCGGGTAAATGCCTTTGTATTGGTACAATAGGTTATTTCGTTGTGTGATGTTTAAGTGTCTTTGGATTTTCCAATTTTGTACGGCCAAAGATTTCATAAACAAAAGTGGAAAATCTGGGAAATGGAGTTCAAGCGCAAGGTCCAGGAAAATATTGTTTATATAAAAATTCAGTATAATACAGTATCTTGTACAATTTGTTCCTTAAATGCTAGAGGTTTTTCCAATTTTGTGAAAAAAAATTCACTTATCTATGAATTTTTCTTTGTTGGCAGATCAATATTTATGGAAAAAAACAGTAATTCACAATATTCAACAATACTTTGAGCCACTTAAGGAAAATAAAAATAATGTTATTTTGTAAGTCCTTGCAGCGATATGGGAGTTTGTACTAATAGGAGGGTGCGACTCGTAACGCGTGTGTATAATTGTAAAAAAATTGAAATAGGTAAATTATTTTGAGTTCATCAAAATATTTTACGCTCTCTAAAAATCAAGGTCTGCGCCTTTCTGGAGGGGGAAGACCGATCCTGATGTTACCATTTTATACTAACTGGAAAGTGATTTATCGGATTTGACAAGCGTAGATAATTCTGAGGAAGAAGTTGATGAAATCATTGTGAGTACTCATAGCAGCATTTCAGAACAGTCAGCAGAAGAAACCAGAGAAACGCATCACGAACAAGAGAGTTCACCTAATAAAGCAAATTTCTATGGCGAAAATACACTTATGTGCCAAAAGTCATGGCATAGCAGTATGCAAATATTTAACTGGCGCTGCCGTCGTATAAAGGCTTCGACGCACGCCACGATATTTATCAGTTGCGAGGTGTAATCTCGTGAGTCAGGGTGAACATCTGCCAGTAGGATTATGGCAAGCCGATGTGAATTATCGGAATTTGAACGAGGCATGGTACTAGGAGCCAGATGGATGGGGCATTCAATTTCCGAAACTGTGCGAACATTCAACATCTATCTACGGTGTCACATGTGTACCGATAATACCTCATAGAAAGCATTACCACCCACCGTGGACAGCGCAGTGACCAATCACGGGTGCTGAATGATCGTGACCAGCGGCATCTGTGAGCAGGATTGTCTGTGCTAACAGACAAGCGACACTGGCTCAAACAACATCCACATTCAATGCAGGAGGTTGTGACGTACCTGCCAGCAGGACGCACACGACATAAAGGCAGATAGGAATCAGAATAAACGTCTGCGTAGCTCAGTTGGTAGAGCGACTTGTTCCGGAATAAGCGGCCTCGGGTTCGAATCCCGGCGTAGACCAAAAATGACGGAGAAATTTACTTCGTTATAATGGCGCCCGAACTATCCGGATGACCCGTCCGTTCAAAATATCGCAATGGTGTGATGTTATTTCCACACCGCGAGACAGGAAAAATCAGAGAATTCCTTCTCCAGCGCTTCGAAAAATAAAAATGTGTGATGTTGCATTCCACACAGCAGATTGACTGGGAGTTCTCAAGTGCACGTTCTACAGTGGATGGCTGCCTGCAACGATTCATGGTCACGGCTGACCCGTGGGCCATGCCCCCGGCCCTCTTTCGGGGGAGGGGGGAGATGTGACGTACCTGCCAGCAGGACGCACACGACATAAAGGCAGATAGGAATCAGAATAAACGTCTGCGTAGCTCAGTTGGTAGAGCGACTTGTTCCGGAATAAGCGGCCTCGGGTTCGAATCCCGGCTTAGACCAAAAATGACGGAGAAATTTACTTCGTTATAAGGTACCAGAGACATATTCATCAGGTCAGTGCAGCGTAATTTAGCGTCCGTGGGGTTTGGGAGCAGAAGACCCACCAGAGTGCCTTTGTTAACACCACGACATCGGGCACAGTGTCTCACCTGGGTCCGTGGACACGGTAATTGAACCCTGAAATACTGGCGACATGTGACGTGGTCCGATGAGTCACGCTACCAGTTGTTACGAGCTGCTGGTAGGGTTCGAGTGTGGCTCAAACCCCATGAGGCCATGGACCTAAGCTGTGAACATGGCACTGTGCAAGTTGGTGGTGGTTCCAAACATATGTGGGGTGTCTTTACGTGACATGGTTTTGGGTCCTCATAAACACGACATTAACCAGTAATTTCTTTGTTGCTCTGCTGGGTGACCAGTTGCAGCCCTTCATAGACTTCATGTACCCCAACAACGATGGAATTTCCCTGTCGGACAATGTACCATGTCATCGGACCCTAGTTGTCCAAAATTGGTTCCAGAAGCATTCTGGACAGTTGATGGTATGGCCCGACATGAACTCAATAGAGCACGTGGTGGAAAGGTTTATTCACACCCAAGATCCTGCACCTACAAATACCAGAGAACTGTGGACGTCTATTCAGATGGCATGGCTCAACATCTCTACAGACGTCTTCCGGTTACTTGTGGAATCGATGTCACGTCAAGCTGCTGTACTTCGCCGGGCTAGAGGAGGTCCTACACGACACTAGGTACGTATCCCATGACTTTTGGCGCTTCAGTGTAAATACAAATGGATTTAAGAAAAATAGGAATTTATTTTACACAGGGTGTATACAAACCGGAAATAATTACGTTTTATAACTGCACATACGGATGTGTCGATGCTTTAGATTTAAAAATGCAATATTTGTAGCTGTAGTCGTCACACCAGACATTGGCCGATGGTTGTATTTTTTCGAATATTACATATGAGTACAGTGAAAGCACATATTCTGTATCAGTCTTATAGTAACCCGGATCCGTTATCACGGTTGAAATTCATGAAATCTCTGGCCAAGCATTTTACAGATCCAAATATAAAAGAGAGATTGAGTAACAACACGAGGCTGTCAATGGAATTACGTTTGTCCGTGAAACGCACTCTTGGTATCAGGAAAGAGCAGGTTAGGAAGAGGAAAAAAGGGCGAAGAGTTAACAAGAGAAAATAAGTAGAAAAACATGCTTTCTAATTGCAGCGGCAAAGATGCGCAAAACTTCTTTTTATTTTTCTTGCAACTATACGTCGAGTATGTAAAGTTCAATTTCGAAAGTTGAACGTGGTGTCAGTTAAACGCCTGCAATTTTCTAGAAATTCTCGTTGGTGGGACCTAATACTTAATTTTTATCAAGAATATTTCATCACATACGCACAACAGGACAGAGAAGAGTGCGTGTATTATATTTTTTAAAAGATTTTAAAACTTTATATACAATCCAAATTAAAACTACTGTGTTCCAACAAAATGTTCGTGATTTTTGACGTTTTGTTCGCGAGAGTATTACTAAAACGCAAAACAGTAGTTAATGTGCTTCTTTCTGTAACAGGTCTTCATATAGGGTACGACGCTCTTTGCACAACGCCACTTGCGGGTTAATATGGCTGATGTATTTTTTTTTCGCCTTCCAGTTTTTGGGAGATGTTTCCTCCGGTGTAATTTTATTTGCATCTTTAATATTTTGGTCCACCCCCATACAGAAATCCTCAGTGCGGCACTGATGTTACACAACAACATACAGTAATAAAGCCCGCTTATAACGAGGAACCTCGTTAAATCAGGGAGCTCGCTAATTCCGATTTGAGGTGAAAGATCCCACGAATGTAAAAATATGCATACTTGATAATATGCATATACATTTATATTACATACGATAACGATTGGATATGCTTGAAAGATTTAATTAATTAACTACATAGTACTATAGATTCTTGATCTCAAAAACTTCAGTCTTGTGACACTTATATATACACTGAGTGGCCACTTTATTATGACCACCCGACAGTTTTAAGCAAATTAGCTATGGCTGCACGCTGTTGCCGCCAGAGGGCAAGGCTAGTATAAAAAGGGAAAGCTTAGTGCTTGCGACAGTAGTAGAAGGGATTTTTGGGTGACGTGATGGGTAAAAAATGCGATTTGACGGACTTTCAACGTGGGATGATTGTAGGAGCTCGGAGCCATGGAGCGAGTATCACCGAAACCGCCGCATTCGTGAAATGTTCCAGAGCAGCTGTTGTTACAGTGTTTAGAGACCGGACTGTCAGCCAAAAAACTGGGTCTCTACGTACAACGTGTGGTCGTCATCAACTAGTGACTGCTCGGGCGGAACGGAGAGTGTTCAGACTGGTAACAGACAACAGAAGGGCAACAGTGCAGCAAATTACAGACCATCTTAATCAAGGATCCCCTCAAATGATCTCTGCACGCACTGTTCGCTGTACACTGCATCGCACGGGATATGGCAGCCGAAGGCCAGTTCGAACACCTTTGCTGTCTGCAGTTAACAAGAGAAAACGTCTCCAGTTCTCACACGAGCACAAGGATTGGACAGTCGATTATTGGAAACAAATTACGTGGTCCGATGAATCACGTTTTCAGTTGCACCATGCCGATGGCCGAGAGAGAATTTAGCGGAAACAGCACGAAAGCATGGGCCCCAAATGCATTGCTACAACCCTTCAAGCTGGTGGAGGCAACGTTGTTTTGGGGAATGTTTTCCTGGCATGCTTTGGGCCCTTTAATTCGTGTTGATCAACGTCTGACTGGTACATTATATCTAAACATCGTTGCGGACCCAATGGTTTATCCCAATGGCGATGGCTACTTTCAACAAGATAATGCGTCCTGCCATAGTGCTCGTATTGTACAGGATTGGTTTCAGGAACATGCCGGTGAGTTTACTTTGCTTAGGTGGCCCCCATAAGCTCCAGATCTCAACCCCATTGAGAATTTGTGGGATGAAGTTGAACAAGCCATCAGACAGCTGGATCCACAACCGTGCAATCTCACACTCCTGGGAAGTGTTATTCATTAAGCATGGTCTCAGATTCTACACACCACCTATCAACATATCGTGGAGTCCATGCCACGAAGATTCGACGCAGTATTAAAGGCAAAAGGTGGCCCAACGAAGTACTGAGGGGATGGTCATAATAAAGTGGCCACTCAGTGTATATTAAGGTAGTACAACGTAGTTTGAGAATTACAAAAGTTCTCAAACCTTTAATTTTAAGGTGATTTTTAAACCCATCAACAAAATCAGATTTTTAGGATCAAAGGACTATGTTGAAGACAAAAACTCGTGGGGAATTTATCAAATTCCGTGTGAATGTGGCGCTTCGTATATAGGACAGACCCGTAGAGTAGAGCCTTGCGTTTTCGATTGAAGGAGAACAAGACCTTTATTCGTAATTGTAACCTAAAGAAGTCATCGATGGCTGAACACTGTTACGAAAAGACCACTCTTTGAAGAAGCAAAACTAATTGACAAGCCAGATTCAACCACCAAACTTGATATTTTGGAAGCTTTCCATATATATCAGTAGTTTTCGCAACTTGTTAATGACATGGCATCCATGCCATTTATATCATGCGCGTGGAAGTATCTAACCAAAACACGTGACTGTAAACACCATTTATGATGTCATATACAATTTGAATATTTACGTGCCATTCGTTCTGATGAAGCTAGGTCAATACCCAGCGAAACCATGGTCGGCTTGAAAAATAAATAATTGTGACAAACTACGTTGTATTACCTTAATATATATACATAGTACTATAGTTAATTATGAAGCCTTTCAAGTATATTCATTATTCAAGTTCGCGGTCACGTGAGACTGGCCGCACTGTAACTACACAACACACATGAAGCAAAGGCAATACCGATCCTTCCAATGCAAAGCTCACTTGGAGGGTGAAAGGAGCAATAGACACTATTCGGGGAATTATAATCTCCGGCGACATCCTAGTTCCATTACTATCCTTCTCTGCAATTGTCGCCCAGAAATCCACTTTGATGTGCGTGAGCCTTACCAATCCTCTTTTTCCTTAGGAGTAGATAGCCTGCTTTCATTTCTGCTAACGCGGCGCGTCTAAGTCATAGTCCCTTGAAAAAGGTGGGTGGCAGAGAGTCTCTTGTGCAACTCGCTTGTTGAGTATTCTTTTTACATCAGCCCTCTTCCACTAGCACACCATTGCTTTTTCATCAATGTTCTTCCTCTCACATGCCAGAATTCCCCTGCGTTATTGAAATTTCGTACTGTATTCCACCATTTCTATCCCTCCATTCCAGATTTTCTCTGCATTGTTAAATATGGAACAGTGTGTAGAAGATTTTCTTTCCGTCATTAAATATGGAATTTCATTAAATTTTCTTTGTTACTTTGCTTGTTAAAAGTGATCAACTTAGCTTTTTTTTTAATCCCTCGTTAAATCCGGGGACTTCATTAAATTTCGTTCTTTAAAAACGAACAAACTTTAATGAAGTACTTTGAATTAACATTATACCGAACAAGAGATCTTGTTTTGCTCGTTAAATCCGGGATCTCGCATAATATGGGCTCGTTATAAGCGGGTTACATTGCATTACAATATGTTACATCTCCCTTTCCTGAGAGTATCAGACTCAATACATAACAAAATCTTTGAACTGCGATAGAGGCTTTATAATTCAATCATATCAGTTTACAACACCGTGAAAGGAATTGTTCCACGTTACATGTTCATTACTAAAGTCATTTAATGGAGTCAGTTCAATTTATAGCTGAAACAGGAGCATCACCAGATGCAGTGTTAAGCTAAGCCGGCCGTCATCTTAGAACCAAGCTTCTAGTTTCAAGTAAAAAGCTACAACCTACTTTCCTGAAGTGCAAGTTAATAAGATGGCAAAATAAACAAGGTTATTACTATAATAGAATTGCACATCCGAGAACAAGCCAAAGTATGGATAAAAAATAACAAAGCGTAGGAACCAAGTCACATCATTGTTAAGCGTCAAGTACAGAGTTCTATTTTGTAAGGTTTGCTAGAGGTAAATCATTTAGTCAAAACAAGCACTACCTTCGAAAGCTAGGGTTGTCGCCCCCCCCCCCCGGTGGCGCAGTGGTCTAAGGCGCTGGCCTCTGATCATTCGTCCGTAACGGGTCCGGGTTCGAATCCCGGTGAGGCATGGATGTTGTGTTTGTCTTACGGCACTGGCTCTCTCCCTTCCCTGGAACCAGTGACCCTAAATTAGGGACGGGCGACTGCTTATAGCCCATTGAGTTGCTCACGGTGGTCGTTAAACCTCCAATCAAAAAAAAAAAACAGCTAGGGTCCTTGAAAAAACAACTGATGATTACTTCCCATATGGTGTAAATAACTGTAATAAAGAACTAAGTGAACTAACTCGGCCGCCCCGGTGGCGCAGTGGTTTAAACGATGGCCTCTGATCATTGGTCCAAAAGGGGTCCGGGTTCGAATCCCGTGAGGCATGGATGTTGTGTTTGTCTTACGGCACTGGCTCTCTCCTTTCCCTGGAACCAGTGGCCCTAAATTAGGGACGGGCGACTGCCTATAGCCCATTGCGTTGCTCACGGAGGTGGTTAAACCTCCAATCAAAAAAATAAATAAAAGTAAAATAAAGAACTAACTGGACTTATCAAAAACACTATGTTACATGTAAATTAGTCATGGAACGTTCCTTTCCCAACGAATGACTCGTCTCTGTGAATAGTGAATGGTTCACTCTCACCGTTGTGAATGGTATTCAATCTGCCACTACTGCGACACTCACTGAAATGTCAGCACGTTTAACTTTCTTTCTTTCCATGGATTGGGAAACGAAATCCCACTGAGAAAAGCAATGTCGAGAATTAATAAGTGTCAAATGTTACGTCTGTAAGCAGTCAGCTAGGTAATAATGGCGAAACGTAAGAACGGGAATAATATGTGAATGACAATAACTTTATGGACCAAGGCTTACTACATATAAAGAGGATAACATAAGCCTAACGTTATTATTCTTTTGGGGTACAAACTACAAAATCTTAACATTTAACAAAGTAGTAAAATTTCATTCTTTGGAAAGGTGAAAATTACTTCAGAAGTCTCTCTTCCCCTGGGCGCCCACATGGGAGAGGGGACAAGAGGGGACATCGACATTTGCCCTCCCCTGGAAATTCGACCATGCATTTTCTATTCTTGGAAAGTAAATACATCACAGATTTTTTGCGATAATACTCATTCTCATTCACGTTTTTTTTCTGTAGAACTTCTGGATGGGTGTGTGTGTGCAGTAAAGATAAGAAAAACGTTGAGAATTTCCAGGGGGAAAAAAGCGGAATTTGTAGTGGAAATTAATAATGAAATTCCCCATGGCGTGTTGTTTCGCATACATCTCCAGCGTACATACGTACAGCGTGGAGATGTATACGAAAAGCGAAAAAATGAAAAATATACCATCCTCTTCAGCAGTTATTCACTGCTGGACAGAGGCCTCTGGAAGTTTTTCCCAGAAATTTGTTTTGAAGATATATTTCCGTTCTTGGCTCGGGAGCCGCCAGAGAGTGGCAAGGATGGGCGAATGTCCACCCAAGGAAATCATAATAATAAAAAAAAAAATACCTGTAGGAAGGGCCGTAGCCAGAAAGAATTTTCGGGGAGGGTTTCTGAATTTGAAAATTAATTTCCACCGTACGTTGTACATATGTTAAATTTTTTCTCTGTCACATTTTTTACTTGCGTATGAAATTCTTCTATTTAACATTCTCCATTTTTCAAATACTGACTTACATGCTATATTACTTACAAAAGTATATGGATCTATCTAACTCTCTTTAGTTAAGTGCGGCATTTCGGGGAGGGTTTAAACCCCCAAAACCCATCTCTGCGTGTAAGGAAGAGTGGGGTAAAACGTTACAAGTTTAAGTTTTACAAGTGCTTTAACGTATCTAAAAAAAATTCTTCAGAGGGCGCTAACTATAGGCAAAGTTAGAAAGATATCCTTAACTATAGCGAACGTTTATTTTCAGAATACTGGCTTTTGCCTTATACTGAAAATTCCTTGTGCACCTTACTTTTTGGGGTTTTGCATTTTTATTTATATTTGGAGCATTTTTTTGTGTATTGCTTTAGTAAAATTATTTCTTTTAAGAAATAATTTGATTTTTTATATGATATAGAATTAAATAATATCTAAATAAAAATAGAAAAGGGAAAGGCTTTGAGTATTTATTTAAGCGTGCGTACTGCATATTGTCTTTCGCGTTACAGAAACAAACTTTTTCCAATTGATCCAAAGCAAATGCCAAACAGTGGGAATTATTTAATGTTAACCGGCCGATTAGTACGAAATTTTTATGAGAGGTGTAACTGAATTTTTTATTACGCGAAGATATTGCGATTAGTTAAAGTTTTTTTGCAGAAACAGGAAATTATTTTACAATTCATTTTTTTTTTTTTTTTTTTTTTTTTTATGGGCAGAAACGGGAAATTACTTTATGGGCGTAAGATTAAGCGTATGTCTCTTTCAGTTTTTTGCAAAAACGGGAAAGTCCACGGGACGATTTCAGAACCCGCAGATTCTAAATGCCAGCGTTTTACGCCGTAGGCGGCAAGGTAGAGGGTTGCATAAGGGCGACGCCGGAAAAAATTCCTGGGGCTCCCAGACAATCGCGCCATGCCGCCACCTAGATACGCCCTGGCAGTTCCCAGTCTTATGAAAAGTTCTGGCGGCGCCCCTGATTCTTGGTGACCAGTTGAGTGATCTCTTGAGTTTCGTGCAGCATGTGACACAAGTAGCCAAAAGGATCAAAGAATGACAAAGGAACTTCTTTATTCTCCTAACATGCTGCCAAATTACATTTGTTAATTTTTTTTCGCGTAGTTTTTGATATGGTTTCCAATTAAATTTGTGTTGAATGTGTGGTGAAAATGGTTAGATAACAAGAACTCATAGTGAAAATTTGTGTATGGTATTTGTGTATGTAATTCATAGTTACAACTTGTGTTTGCCTCCCTCCTGAAAACTAAGTTATGGGCAAATTAAACCACAGAGGGTAAAATTCTTCTAAAATGTGTCGTACAGATAACATCCGGTCAATTCCTTTTTTGATCCGTTTCGCGATAAAGTAGATGAAAAGTTCCTAAAGAATTTGTGTATTGTGGATCAATAGGAGTTTACATTCATGTTCAATTTTTGTGTAAGTATATTTTTCGGCACTCAGCATTTTATAGGGATTCTAAGTAAGTTGCAGTTTTATTAAACAAAACCATAATTAATGCAATGAACCCCAATTTTTTTCATTTTTGAGAATGTAATTAGCTCAGGGTCAGCGAAACGAGCTGAAACAGAGTCGAACGAATATATTCGCTGCCTGAGAATTGTGACGAATGCGTCTGGAACGAGTGAGCCTGAACACCTGAAAGCGCTGCTTTCTCCTTAGCTTTATTATTCAAAATGGTCGTTTAAGGAGATGACTGACACTAATCTTTTCTGTCTGATCACATGTTATAACAGTGCGAAGAATCTAAGAAAGGAGAGAGATGTTCCAGTCTGTTGTCTCTACCCAGTGGCATGATGCTTGAATCGATAGGGGTCTAGCCCTTCCCATCATGACCTGGGTCTTGGAGCCGAGAATGAAAGACTAGAGGGGAGCTCTTATTATTCATGACAGCTTTATGGTCAGTACTGCTGAAATGAGAGTGGAAAAGTAACTGTTTTCCCAAAGCTTTCGTGAAACCTGGCCGCTATGTGAAAAGTTCTGTTTGGGAAACGCAGAAAATTTTGAGCACCATTTGTTTTAAGTATATCGGCCGCCTAAAGAGTTAACGCATCTTCAGAATGATGCGTTTATCAAACAACAACTCAAGCAGTACCACAATCTTATTTTTTCATTCGACTTCAAGTGGCACATTCTAGCATACACACACACATTGTAGCACTGTGCAAGTTTCTAGTTTTCATAACGTTAAAATCGAAGAATTGCTGGAAGGCTATTTTCATCTCGGAGAAAAATTTGTTTGCTAACGTAATATCTGTTCATTTATCAGTACTATATATTCATAACAGGAGGTCCTACGGGGAAACAATTTACCCAGCAGAACTATTGCAGGTTAAATCCTGGGTAAAACTGAAAAATAATTTGCCATTCTGAATGCATCTCATCAGCCGATTGTTCCCTTGAAAGGATATTTAAAAACTAAAGATCTCTCTCGAAAATATTAAATCTACTTTTGCCGTGAAATAAGGCTCTACGAGACCCGCCATCTTGTATTTGCACATTTTGGAACACCGTTTGTGGCTAACGCAAGATATATGATAAATAAAGAGTTCCCTGGTTTCAGAATTTTTATTGACCTTACCCTTCATGTTTTATCTGCAGCGAAAGTCGTACCAAGGCGTGTTCCATAGTTTTATTAATTAATAAAAAATACTTAAAGGGTCCAAAATGAAAATCTGAAACCAGGGAACTCTTTATTTATCATATATCTTGCGTTCGCCACAATCAGTGTTCTAAAATGTGCAAAATTGCCCGAGCAATTTGTGAAATACGCTTGCCCGTTGGTTAATAAGAGAAGGCAGCAATACAAGATGGCGGGCCTCGTAGAGCCTTAAGATTACCTTCAAAGGACAATCATGTAAAAATTCGCATCACTTAAAACTTGCACTTCTCACGGAGTATCAAATCAAGTGGTTACAAAATTCTTCAAGAATATATTTCAAAAACACGGTCTATATCTAGCACATTAATTTTGTTTGGCCTTTTGCATTCTAAAGATCGCTCTTAAAAATGACCCTTCGCATTTGAATGAAACAATGACTCAAGTCCTTGCATTCCCTCGAATTCGTGTTTAAGAATGAATATTTTTACAGAGCCAGCTATAAATTTTAATAAGACTTCGGCAATAATTTTGGTTCCCCAGAAATACGGTATTTAATAAAATGTGCAAATGCTGTGAATGAAGCTTTACCCAACTTAGTCAAACTGGAAAGCATATTTTGCCTCATTAAAACGGAAGCTTGTCAGTGCTAAGCATATTTTGAGTAAAACAAACAGTTGGAAGAAGGAAAAGGCTTTTCAATGGTAAACATCAGTTTTATCAAAATATAGATATCAGGACAGTACAACTTATTTCTAAGCTTATACATCTGGGAGTATCATACGATTACTCAGCCTAGTGTTCATGGTTGAGGTGCTATCAATTTCAACATCCGCTCAACCACTCGTATGGTAACGTATACTCTAGATTCAGTTTCCTTTTGATTTTACTATCTCTTGTTATTTTATTTTCCTATGCAAATTATCTTCTCACTTAACGAGATGTTATTTCTCCCGCTGAATGATATGTGGCAACGAGTGTAAGTCATGACGTGGTGGTATGCAGTATATATAGGCGCGCTCAACTATACCAAAGAAGCTTCGTTTTATGTGATAGGTTCTTCTTAATTATTGTTATGCGATTCTACGAAAGTTCGGATATTCAGTAGTCGTGTGATTTGTTGAGTGTGTGTTTGATAATACCAGGAGCTCTCCAATAAAAGGTTTAAAGTGAGTACGTTTTCTCAGTTCATATTGTTGTCAGGCCTCTGTCTGGCCGTTAAGTCTCTTTCATTAAGTGTCTTCATTAAGTCCAGGGTATATTGTGTTTACCGCTCTAATAAGGAGCCTTCAAGGTACTAATGTACTAAAACCGAAGTTATAGTACTGATATTCAAGATAATGAGGAACGCTGAGTAAAAAGAAGTTATATATTCAATGAATTTATTGCACGTGCGAGTCTTACCTAAACAAACTCTAGCACTTTGAAGATTAGGTACACTTTCGCTACGTCAAGTAACCTTCCAATAACCCGAACGTGACTTAACGTAAGCTTCCCTGCACTACACGTCCAGCGGAGGACCTTATTCATTATAATTGGCGCCCGAACATTTCTTGAACACGAGGTATTGACACCTATTGACTATGTCTTCATTACCTGAGAAAACTTCACTATTTCCACCTGAATCCAGTTTCGGTGGAGGTGGGGTTATTTTCGACAATTCGCAGGAAGCCTGTGGGTCTAACTTTGATGTCAATGATTTGCAAGTACCCGGGCAATCCTCACAATTTCGTCATTCACCAGCTTCATATCACTCTGAGTCGCGGGTCGTACCTGAGGTATTTCAATCCTCTCACGGAAGCAAAATGCTTGCACATTTCGTGCCGCATGAGGGAACAATTACTTTCAATGGTTTGGAGGGGTCCTTGAAATTTCTCGAGGATTTGGAGGATCATTTCGACTTATACAATATTCCTCAAGATTGCAAAGTGCAAATAGCAGGCACTTGCTTGAAAGATACCGCTAAGACCTGGTATAGGCAGTGGAGAGTATCGAACCCGGATTCTCGTTATGAGAATTTCCGAGCGGAATTTTTGGAAGTCTTTCCTTTCGGATTCAGTCGAGCTGGCCTTGCACAACAACTTTTTTCTCGTAAGTAAAGGACCCAACGATAGCCCTGTTGCGTTTGCTTTAGAAACAACACGCTTGTATAAATTATGGGATCCACATGCCAGTCATGTCGACATGTTTGACACCCTATTGCAACAGCTCGATCCATTTCTACAGGATTTTCTTGAGGTCCGACACCCTGCTACAATACATGAATGCCTTCGCCTCATACGAACGTATGAGGAGCGACACGGCAAACATGAACCAACTAAACTTGCTCAAGAACCCCGGGAGGCTTATCACGAAAATCCTCAGCGGCATAATAGGCCTAATGACTTTCAACACGAGCGTACACAGGTGCAAGACCAAGCATCATTCGTACCACCGCATAGAAGAGTGGTCCACCAACCGCTAGTTTCTAAACAATTTTCTGGGTACAGTACAAATGCACAGTATGCTCGACCCCGTTCCAATCCGCAGAATTCGGAACATTTTTATGCTAAGGGCAATAATGATTTTTCTGCCCGTGCTGAGGGAAGATGTAATAGAAATGGAAATTTTAACAGACATGCGGAGTTCCCGCAGCAGTTTTCACGAAGTTTTCCTAAGCGTGAAAACTTTCCCGATACCCGGCAGGGCCGTGGTTTCAGACCGCATGAAAATACAACCAGGAATCCTTTAAACTTCCAAAGGAAGTAGACCAAGGGTTGGCACTGCTTCCTGATACCAAGAATTCTGACCCTAAAATAGTATTATTGACTGTCCAAACTCCTCAGTTGCCTGATGTATTATTGACAATTGAAGATATTATTGTTGAGACAAAGTTCGACACTGGTTCTGAAATATCAGCCCTAAATACGAGGTTTTGCACTGAAAGTTTTCCTGCAATACACGTCCAGCCTGCGACGCAGTATTTGCGAGGTGCAAATAATGAAATATTCAGTATCACAGGAACTGTCACATTATCTCTAGGGCTGGGAAAAGCTCGTTTTACGCATTCTTTCCTGCTCATAGACGACCTACCTGTTAAATGTCCAATGGGCATGGACTTTATCAATACTTTTCAAGTTACCCTGAATTTCGTACAACATGTTATTTCCTTTCCGGAACCTGTCGAAGTGATTCCTATGGATCCTATAGACATAACGAGTTTGTTACTGAGTAACCAATTGAATGAGAGGCAACGAAACCAGCTTTCTCTACTTTTGCAGGAAAGCCCTGGTTTATTTTCTGATCAACCTGGTTTCACACAGGTGGTTTATCATGTCATTGACACTGATGGTTCGAAACCGATAGCGACGAAACCTTACCCTTATGCTCCCCATAAGAAACAGGAAATGCAATGTCAAATTTCTGAGATGATTAAACAGGGCATAATAAGGGAATCAACAAGCGCCTGGGCCGCACCTGCTTTTCTTGTTCCAAATAAACAACCCAACGAATTTCGTTTCGTGACAGATTTCCGCAAGCTAAACCAAGTCACGAAAGCGATAAATTATCCACTACCTGTCATGTCGCATATTTTGCATGACCTATCGTCAACTAAATGGATGTCAACCTTGGATTTGGCGAGTGGATATTGGCAGGTTGCGGTACATCCAGACTCCGTCGATAAAACCGGCTTTGTGACTCCTTTTGGGGCTTATGAATACCTGCGTATGCCCTTTGGAATAGCCTCTGCACCTGCTACTTTTCAAAAGCTTATGGATACGGTTCTCAGACCTGTTCTAGGTCCCCATGTGCATGTATATTTGGATGACATTATTATTACATCCGAGACTTTTGAAGAGCACCTTTCTCTGCTCAAACAGGTGTTCCAACTCATATACAATGCTGGCTTGACGTTAAAACCTAGTAAATGCCAGGTAGCGAGGGACGAGATTGCATATCTGGGGTTGAAAATCACTCCCCACGGCTTATTTACGGATGATGAAAAAATCAGGCCTATTGTTGACTTTCCGCTGCCAAAAACAGCCAAAGAACTATCACGCTTTCTGGGAATGACCGGATGGTATCAGCATTTCGTCCCCGCTTATGCTACAATCTGTGAGCCATTGTATGCTTTGAAACGTAAATACAAGAAGTTTGTTTGGACACCTGAGGCTAACGCAGCGTTTGAAGCACTAAAATCTGCGTTGACTCAGCCTCCTGTATTAGCTTTCCCAGATCATACTAAGGAATTTGATATTTACACTGACGCATCCGGAGTTGGTCTTGGTTGCGTTTTGTCACAAGCTGGGCATCCAATAGCTTTTGCGTCCCGTACTTTAGCCAAAGCTGAACGCAATTATTCAGCTACGGAACGCGAATGTCTTGCTGCAGTGTATGCTCTTGACAAATTTCAATGTTATCTCAACGAATTGACAGTTAATATAATTACGGATCATTCTGCCCTTCAGTATTTGAGTTCTGCTAAGCACCTCTCTCAAAGACTTATGAAGTTACAAGAGAGCAATATCAAAATTTCGTACCAGCCAGGTCATAAGAATCAATTACCGGATGCATTGTCTCGCGTCCCGATTAGTGGGGTTCCCACAGAAACTACTCCTGGATGTCAGCCTTTACTTTTAATAGCTGATATAACATCCAGAGAGCAGATAATGGCAGAATTAGTAAATGATCCAGATTTTGGGGATATCTATAATTTTTTGCTTGCGGGTTCACCACTACAAAGTGACCCTTCTCTGGCTGGGAGGTCACAGCATTTTGAAGTCATAGAGGGTCTTCTTTACTATACGAAATCTAGGACTACTAGGGCAGAGTTTCGCCCATGTATTCCGCGAACCCTTAAAATGTCCCTTTTAAACGAATTTCATGACAATCCTATTGCAGGCCATTTAGGTATTCGCAAGACCCGTTGTAAATTGCGGGATGTTGCCTATTGGCCTGGCATGTACCAAAGTGTGCTCGCATACGTTCAATCATGTCACTTGTGTCAGATTTATAATTACCGTAATGTAAGACCGGCCGGTCACTTGAAATCTAGTTTAAGTTTTCATGTTTTTGACATTATTTCAATAGATTTATTGGGACCTTATCCTTTATCTGTTAAAAACAAAGCTCGTTACGTTTTAGTATTAACTGATAATTTCTCTAAATGGGTCGAAGTTTTTCCCATTAAAGCCGCTACGGCGGAAGTTATTTGTAATGTATTAATTAGTGAAGTATTCTCTAGATATGGTGCACGTAATCAAGTAGTTTCGGATAATGGTCCCCAATTTATTTCTGACATTTTTGAAAGAATGTGTGCGAGACTACGCATAAAGCATAAATTCATTTCCCCATATCATCCCCAGAGTAATCCCGCGGAACGAGTAAACCGCACGCTAGTTAAAATGATCGCTACATTTGTCATGGATCATCACGAGCGGTGGGACGAACATCTTGAGCTTTTTTCGTTCGCCCTCCGCTCGTCTGTTCACGAATCTACTAAATTTACTCCCGCAGAACTTTTTTTGGGTCGAAAAATTAAGATCGCTTTTGAAAACTTAACGGGGATTATCGACGAACTAAACCACCGACCAACTCCGCAATCAGTACGAATCATGGCAGAGAAAGCTCGTGTTGCTATGATAGGAGCACAAGCGGCTCAAGCAAGATACTATAATACTAGGCGTAGGGAGCCAGATCTTGTCGTTGGAGATCTAACTCTCGTGGAGATACACTTCCAGTCTTCTGTTTCTCATACTTTAGTAAAGAAATTTGCACCCAGCTACGAAGGTCCATATCGGGTGGCAAATGTGTTTGAAAATAACATTATCCTTGAAAAACCTGACAATCAATTTCAATACGTACACGTTGCTCAGTGTCGCAAGTATCATGAACGAAATACAGATTTTATAATCAATCCCACTCAACTTTCTGTTCCACAGACTCAAGAGTCTATATCACACGATCAACCTCCAGAAATAATGGACGAACCGACAAACCTTTTTGAAGAATCTCCAGTGATTTTTTCTTCACCCTCCCCTCCACAAGACTGGCTTCCAAGAACGCAACCTGATTCTTCCATAAGACGAAGGCTCGAATCAAGTTCTTCAAATTCTAGTATCATTCCCTTCCCTCCAACCATTACCGAGACTATTGCTGCACCATTGCCTAATTACTCTGCACCAACACAAGCTCTTACTTCCTTGAATACCTCGTCAGAGAGTATTCCTATAGGCAGAAATAAACATCGCCCTGCACGACCACTGACTTACAGCAGCGACTCAGAGTCATCACATATTTCTGATTTATCAGATATAGACACTAGTTTGACGATTCCTTAACGTCAGACACAAATTACAAACCGTCCAACAACACCAAAAGCTGGTCGAAAACGCAACTTGTCTCCCCAATCTGCTTCGCCGCAACAGCGACGAAGGCAGAGATCCTTGCATCCGCCCGGGTTTCGCCCCTGGAACCTACGCTCAGGGCAAACAGGGCCGATGCCTGCTTCTACTCTCATGCCACGAGGTAGAAAGCGAAAACAAACGATGTGGCCGGAGCCACGTCCCTCCAAAAGGATGCTGGAAGGACAACACGGGCCCCAGCACAAAGGGACAACATATCGAAAGCCTGGGGGAGCCCGTTCCTGTCAGACGCAGGGATTTCCTGACCGACAGACTTCAGCCGTTCCTGAGCGACAGACTTCAGCCGTTCCTGACCGACAGACTTCAGCCATTCCTGACCGACGGACTTCAGCCGTTCCTGACCGTTCCTGTCAGACGCAGGGATTTCCTGACCGACAGACTTCAGCCGTTCCTGACCGTTCCTGTCAGCCGCAGGGATTTCTTGACCGACAGACTACAGATGTTCCAGATCCCTTCAAGTCGCAGAAAAGATCGACTCCACCAGAATTTACCAGTCCGATTAGGCCTGGAAAACGATATCGTACTAGGGTTTTTTATGCGTCCTCGAGATAAGTAAATTCTCGTGGACAGGTTATTTTCTCATTATGTTGTTTTTTCTGCACGACCAGTTGGCGTGACAGAATTTTTTTTTTTTTTCGTGTGGGCCTACGCATTCTTTTTGTGTATATATGTAGTTTTTATATCATCATCATCATCATCATTGTCAACCATTATCAATCCACTGCTGGACGAAGGTCTCCCCAAGTTTCCTCCACAACGGTCTGTCTTGTGCCAGTCTCCTCCATACTTTGTACATATTGCAACTAACTGTTTAAGGTATATAACTTTCACAAAGTTTTCTTTAGTTAATTATTATCTTTAACTTATTCTCGTTTTCGTGCTGTCATAAGTTGTAGAGTAGGGGGTTTTAGACTCAAGTTTTCTTTCAAAAATCTGTTCGTTAAAAATTAACATTTCCTTTTTTAATTGCAATGTAAAATTTGGATTTCTTTTGCATTGATTTTCAGGTTTAAATTCTCTCTCAAACGAACTTGGAATTTCGTTATGGCTGAAAATCATTTCTAATTATTATGTCACTCTCACAGCTTGAGTTCTCTTTAATCTTCTTCTCTCTGTTTAATAGTAACAGATGAAGAGCATGGGTCGGGCCAGGAAGGTTAATGGATGCAAGCGAAATTGTTAACTAGTGCTAGGTCATGCAACTCTACGGAGGACATGACTTATATATATATATTTTTAAACTATTTTAGGTGGGAATGTTACTTGCATCTATGGCCTTGCAGAAACCCATTTCCAACTAGGTCTTTGTGGAAGTGAGAAAATGCACAGAGTTTTTGCTGGTCCTTGATAAAGCCAAGGCTCAGTATTCTCGACACCTTCTACATTCAGTTGTTTTATTTTATTTTTTTATCTTTTCTCCTTTTACTCACACAGGTAGATACATAACCTTTTCTATGTTGTACTAGGTGTGAGTCAAAATTATATATGTATTTTTTTGCTTAGGTATCTTCTTCTTTATAGAATATATATATATATATATATATATATATATATATGTGTATAGGGATGCAAGGTCAGGTGATGCGTAACATCACAGCCTCTCCTTGACAAATGTCAACCCCGCCTTCTCGTGGTGCATCCTGTTCCCACTAAAGGGGCTCTGACGACCGCCCATAGCGGTATAACTATACCATCGGGATCAGAGGAAATTCTATCCCACACTCACCAACCCGCTTGGCCAGCGTGGTGAGTTATGGCCAAACCCCTCCAAAATGATTCCACAACTTAAATCTTGGCCCTCAGTCTCCGGCAGCTGGAATGTACCTGGCCAAGGCAGCGGCCAGTGCGACATGAAGGCAGAGGGTGCTAAGAATCCCCGGAGGACCGGACTAGGCTGCCATCTGATGCTGACCTTGGCTACTTACAATGGACGCTCCCTATCTTCTGATTCAAGGCTTCTTGAATTGGAAGAGGAACTACAAAGGATCAAGTGGGACATCGTGGGGCTAAGTGAGGTAAGGAGAAAAGGAGAAGATCTCATCGAACTGAAAAGTGGACATCTCTTCTACTATCGTGGGACAGATACTGGCAGAACTAGTGGTGTTGGATTTATAATAAACAAGAAACTGAAGGATAAAGTTGTAGAAGTTGAAAGTTCCTCTGACAGAGCTGCACGACTTGTTATCCAACTCTCGAAAAGATACCAGGCTCAGATTATTCAAACTTATGCACCCACCACAAGTCATCCTGAAGAAGAAATTGAAGAATTTTATGAGGAAATTTGTCATCTAAATAATAAAGGTAAGCAGCACTTGAAAATAATTATGGGAGATTTCAATGCAAAAATAGGGCAACGGCAACAGAATGAAACTTCAGTAGGTAAATTCGGTCATGGCAACAGAAACCAGCGTGGAAATACTCTCGTTGAGTTTGCAGAGGCAGAAGGGTTTTTCATCTTGAACTCCTTCTTCAAGAAAAAGCCACACAGGAAATGGACATGGAGACATCCAAATGGGACGACAAGTGAAATTGATTTTATTATGTGTAACAAAAAATTCGTCATAGAAGACTGCAGTGTGCTAAACAAGTTCAACACAGGTAGTGACCATAGATTGGTGAGATGTAAGATGCACCTCAACACTAAACTTGAACGTGGCAAGCTCATAAGACAAACAAAATCTATTGACATAACCAACCTTAAAAAACACCATAATACCTTCAAGTTAGAACTGAAGAACAGGTTCTCTGCTTTAAAAGGCCTAACATCGGAAGAAGTGGACATCTCTGAAGTTAACAGAAAAGTAACCAAAGCTCTTATGGAAACAGCAACAAAATTAGCTGGGTCTAAGAACAAGTTGCATGTGAACAAATTATCAGGAAAAACCAAAATGTTGATGCAAAAAAGAAGAGAGATGAGGACAACTAAAGAAGATGTGACTTCCAAAGTGGAATATATAGAGCTATGCAAGACAGTAAGAAAAAGTATCACTGAAGACGTAAGGAAATTCAACTGTGAACTAGTGAGGAAAGCAATTGAAAACAACCAAAGCCTAAAGATAGCAAAGGGACATCTCAGTAAGGGAAGAAAACAGATTATGGCACTGAGAAAAGAAGATGGTTCTGTAACAAGAAATAGAGGCGAAATTTTGACAAGAGTGAAAGATTTCTACTCCAAATTATATGAAAGGGATGATATATGCACTCCAGACATCATGAAAGATACCAGTACCAGAGTTCCTCCAGTCCTTCCAGCAGAAGTTGCACATGCAATCAAGAACATGAAGCGAGGAAAAGCTCCAGGAGAAGATGGAATTACTGTAGACATCATAAAAGAAGCAAGTGGAGAAATCGAAACAGTACTCGCCCAAATTTTCACTCGATGCCTTAATGAAGGAAAGATTCCTGAGGATTGGAACACCGCTACAATGATCCTGCTACATAAGAAAGGTGACATTGAGGATCTCGGAAACTACAGACCTATCAGCCTCCTATCAGTAGTTTATAAAATCTTCACTAAAGTTCTTTCACACCGCTTGAAGGTAGCACTAGACATGGCTCAACCGAGAGAACAAGCTGGATTCAGGAGTGGCTACAGCACAATAGATCATATCCACGTGCTGAGAGAACTAATTGAAAGAGCGAGGGAATATGAACTTCCATTGTGCATGGCTTTTATCGATTATGAAAAAGCCTTTGATTCGGTGAAACCATCAGCAGTTACAATGGCTCTGAAAACCTGCGGTATTGAAGATGCATACATTAATATTATTAATAACATCTATGAAAATGCAAGTGCAAAGATTAGGCTGTTTGAAAATACAACACACGTAAAAATTGGGAAGGGAGTGAGACAAGGTGACACCATATCTCCGAAGCTCTTTAATGCCACATTGGAGGGTGTTTTTCAGTCACTGAGCTGGGAAAACAAGGGGATAAAGATTAATGGAGATTATCTAACCCATCTTCGTTTTGCTGATGACGTAGTCATTTTTGCAACTACCCCATCAGAGCTGCAGAGTATGATCCAGGAACTTGCTGACAAGAGTAAAGAAGTGGGATTAAAAATGAACTTTCAGAAGACAAAAGTGATGTTCAATGCTTTTACAAGAAATGAAGATTTATCGATTGATGGAGAAAAGCTGGAGATAACAGACACGTACGTTTATCTTGGACAGCAGATATCAAGTGAGGGTCACATTGATGAAGAAATTAATCGGCGTACAAAACTTGCCTGGAGAGCTTTTGGAAGAAACAGCATAATTTTCAAGAGCAATATGCCATTATGTCTTAAAAGAAAAAGTGTTTGATCAATGCATCCTTCCAGTGCTTACGTATGGTGCAGAGACGTGGACCTTAACTAAAAGAGACATACAAAGGCTGCAGACAACTCAAAGTAGCATGGAGAGATGCATGCTTGGTGTAACCAGGAGAGATAAGAAGAGGAACTCGTATATCAGAAAAATGACAAGAGTGGAAGACATGATGATCAGAGTTAAATCCCTGAAATGGCAATGGGCTGGACATACTGCCAGAAGGACAGATCATCGATGGACAGCCGAAATTTTAGATTGGATTCCAAGGGACAGGAAAAGACCCAGAAGAAGACCACATAGGAGATGGGTTTATGAAATTCGAAAGTATGCAGGGGTGACATGGAGGAGACTGGCACAAGACAGACCGTTGTGGAGGAAACTTGGGGAGACCTTCGTCCAGCAGTGGATTGATAATGGTTGACAATGATGATGATATGTGTATATATATATATATTCTATGTCCGTCTACTAATCCAATTTGTTTTTATATATATATGTGTGTTAGGGGTAAAATAGTGAAAATTGTTACTGTTAGGCAGCTACAGGCAATCTTCGCTGCTGATACAGTTGGTTTGTAATCAACGATAATATGAGGAAGTAAATTGAAATAAAAAAAGTGATTCCTGCTAGGCAGAATAAAAATAAGGTATGCCGATGCAGGTTTGTTCTGTTCCAGTATAATAAGTGTTTCCTGCTTCACAGACGACAATAGCTGCGGACACAGGTTGACTGAATTTGTTATGCCAAGTTTGAAGTTGTAAATACTGCTGCCACCAAAAAAAAAGTTGGACGATAAACGTCAGTCAGCGAAATGTAAGACTACACTCCAAATTTGATAGGTTTTTCGAAAAAAAAAAAAAAAAAAAATTAAGGGGGAGATGATGTAACGTATACTCTAGATTCAGTTTCCTTTTGATTTTACTATCTCTTGTTATTTTATTTTCCTATGCAAATTATCTTCTCACCCAACGAGATGTTATTTCTCCCGCTGAATGATATGTGGCAACGAGTGTAAGTCATGACGTGGTGGTATGCAGTATATATAGGCGCGCTCAACTATACCAAAGAAGCTTCGTTTTATGTGATAGGTTCTTCTTAATTATTGTTATGCGATTCTACGAAATTCGGATATTCAGTAGTCGTGTGATTTGTTGAGTGTGTGTTTGATAATACCAGGAGCTCTCCAATAAAAGGTTTAAAGTGAGTACGTTTTCTCAGTTCATATTATTGTCAGACCTCTGTCTGGCCGTTAAGTCTCTTTCATTAAGTGTCTCCATTAAGCCCAGGGAATATTGTGTTTACCGCTCTAATAAGGAGCCTCCAAGGCACTAATGTACTAAAACCGAAGTTATAGTACTGATATTCAAGATAATGAGGAACGCTGAGTAAAAAGAAGTTATATATTCAATGAATTTATTGCACGTGCGAGTCTTACCTAAACAAACTCTAGCACTTTGAAGATTAGGTACACTTTAGCTACGTCAAGTAATCTTCCAATAACCCGAACGTGACTTAACGTAACCTTCCCTGCACTACACGTCCAGCGGAGAACCTTATTCATTATAGTACGCATAAGGGGGTACAGTGACAGCACACGATGCGTCAATAAAGTGGTACAGATCGTTTGTTGTCGTATTTCCGTGGCATCCCTGATGCCCAGTTTCAACAAGATAATGCCCGCACGCACACTGCTAACATCGGCAGTCAGTGCCTACATGGCGTCGAGGTGCTGCCCTGGCCAGCGCGATCCCCATACTCCTCTCTAATAGAGAATAATATATGGTGCGTCATAGGTAGACGAAATTTTGTGCTCAAGAAGGAAAAACCGCTTTACACGACCCCTTCGCTATGTCGATGAACTGTCAACGATACCTCCGGACATCATCTGGGAACTTTTTCCACTCGACGACCCGCCATGTTGTCGAATGTATAGTCCAGCATGGCGGGCATACGATCTACTGACTCATGCCACATTTATACTACAGTAAAACCTGTTTGAGACGGAACCTGAATAAAACGGAAACCTTTCCAAAACGGAATTGTTTTCTTTGGTCCCGAAATGAAAGATAGAAAATTGCGTAATATTTAACCTTCTAAAACGGAACCTGCCTAAAGCGGAAACGGAACTGATAAGAGAGCAAATGAATCTCATAACAACGGAAAGTTTCCTGATGTTCCTGTGCCATCAAGTGTTTTAACTTTTTAAGTGAATACAAAACGTTACACGATGAACCGTAATAATTAATTCACACAGACAAATTTGCTTGAAGTTAAAGACAGCATAATTAAACGAAGAGAAATTAATTTTGGGTTGTCTACACAAACGCACACTGTAGCAGATCCATTGTTTGGCTTCTTCTGAAGCACGGATTGGGACTCAGGTTTAGGTCATGTGACCAACAGCTCTCTCTTTGTTGAATGTAAAGTCCAAAGTCTTCGCAGCTGACTGTTTCTCACGGATTTTAAGGAGACGCTCCGATTTAATTCTCTAACACTTATTCATTGAGATAATCATTCACTGTCTTTGCTTGTTGTGAGTTGCGTTCGTTCGTTTGCCTCTTTCCATGACGCCAAAGAAGAATGTTCTCGATCTGGATACAAAGTTATTGAAAGCACGAAACAGAAAATGTGAGTGTCGTGTAGAATCTGTTGTCAGCATAACAAAATTTCAATTGTTCACATTTCAATGTCTTCCATAAGTGCACCTGTATAACACGGAAATCTGTTTAAAACGAAAAATAATTCCGTCCCTTAGATTGCGTCGTAGACATGTTTCACTGTATATTCTCACCCATCGCACTCATGTAATCCTCAGAAATTAAATCCCTTCTTTCCCATCTACTTGTTTAGACGTGTGGTAATTTTCGTCTCATTTCGTGCATTCCTTTATGGTGCGGCATTTTCTGTATTGCGCAGTGTAGTTGATTTTATGTTGATTTGTATTGGAAAGCGCATGTGTGTGTGATGAAGAGGTGAAAGCAGAGGTGCTATATGGCTTCAGTGACGTCCAAAGAAACCTTCTCTGATTGCATCAAGATGCCTGCGGATCGTTACAAAATAGCATGTGGAACTGAAGGGGTTATACACTGAAAAATGCTAATTGCATGAATTTAACGAGACTGCCTTTACTTTTTGGTTTGCACTTGTATATACATTGAAGAGCAATTGAATTAGAGATACCTGTCTAGTAACGTGTAGCTCCACCTGTCGCCCTGATGACGGCGCCGATTCGTCTCGGCATGGACTCGACAAGACACCGAAAGCGTTGGGAAGCCATACGGATCCACGACCCCTGTACAAGCTCCCACAGTTCACGAAGATTTGATAGAGGGGGATCAGAGCCTCGAACATCTCTCTCGATTGCATCCCAGATGTGCTCGATGGGATTGAGGTCAGGTGACCTAGCTGGCCAAGGAAGCGAGGTCACGTCGGTGGAGTGTTCATCCAACCATTCGGATACAATTCGGGAGCAATGGCACGGTGCATTGTCTTGTTGCAGGATGAGGTCCCCAGTGGGATGTTGAACACGCACAAACGGGAGCAAATGGTCGTCCAGAATATCCCGGTAGCGTTGACTTGTGAGGGACGATGTCACACGTACCAGGGATCCCATTTCAGTCAACGTAAACAGTCCCCAGACGAGAATGCCACCCCCACCAGCTTGAAGAGTACCCTGCTGGCAAGAAGAATGCGTCGTTTTATGTGGTTTGCGCCGTACTCGTATCCTGCCATCCGCATGTACCAACGTGAATCTCGACTCATCAGTCCAGGCAACATTTTTCCACATGTCTAGGATCCAGTGGCGATGTTCCCGCGCCAATGTTAATCTTTGCACCCTGTGATGTGCGGTCAGCTGCGGTACCCTCGTGGGACGATGGCTTCTGTACCCCATAGCGAGGAGATCGTTCTGGATGGTGTGGCTGCTTACACGTTTTTGTGCACCGGCGTTAAATTGCCGAGTGATTTCTTGCACTGTGGCCCGTCTATCCGCTGTTACAATGCGAGGTAGCCAACGATGACCCCGCTCATCCATATGCTGTTGTCCACGGCAGTTGGCCCTTGCAGGGATGGTTTTACCGGATTCGATGTACTCGCGGTGCACCCGTGACACAGTGGCTCTTGAAAATCCCAGTGCCTGCACGACTTCCGAGATGGAGTGACTCATTCGTCGGGCCCCGACAATTTGCCCACGATCAAATGCTCTTAGGTCCTTCGTCTTACCCATACTGCGATCACTCCTTATATTGTCGGATCGCTGCATACGTCATGTCGTTTCCGTTTACAGGGCCGCCCACAGCGCCACATTTGAATAGCGCCAGCTGTCTATAATTCAATTGCTCTTCAGTACGTATACCGTACATGGCTAGCAATCGTTCTTAATTTAACTTCACAAGATTTCATTCCTACACAGAGATGCTTGATCACGTTAAACTGAGTAGTGTCGGAAACTTGGACTTGGCAGAGTGCCAAGTAGAAGATCGTGAGAGCGTGACAGATTATGTACGTCTCTTGTGTAGCGTTTTGAAACGAAACCGAAACAAAAAGGATTTCTGCATTGAAAAGGACTAGAACGTAAAGAATAGAAGAATCGTGATGTGTGCTCACTATTCATGACTTTTTTACTCCTTGCTTTATGTGGTTGTGTCGCACGTATTCGTCTGTGTTTGTGTGTAATAATGAAAGAAAAGACTTCACTGAGTGTGTTCCTTCTCCTGGATGTAAATTGGAATTTTCCTTCAGACCCGGGGAGAAAGATGACTCTGGTAAAGGTAAGATTTTGCACCTTCTACATACACGGGATTGTAGAAGTTGTGCTAATAATTTTGGAACAGCTGGCATAGGGCGAAAACATCCCAAATAAAATACTATGATGAATATTTAACTTTCCAAATTTGTTTCCTATTTGTAATGAAAACTTCGGCTATCTCTCGCTATACTTTCCAAAAGTAACGTCATGCCTGAATTCCTAAGATTTCTTCTGAATGTGATAACACTGGCAGGAAGTCAGCTATGGCAACGCAGATAAAAGCAAACGGCGGGATCAAAAATGTGGGAGGTGATTTCGCCTGTTAAATGTTTTCGACCCTAACTAAGTTTGTGAGATTTTTTTTCTACCTCAGCGTTATTAACCAGCGATATTGTGTTAATACGAAGTTTCGTCGTTAAATATAATAACCAACGTTCAACTGTTTTTGATCTTCGACTAATCTGCTCATGTATGTTTTGTGGAAATTCATTGTTCATGATTCGTGAGTTTACCTGAACTGGTGCTCTTGCAACCAGTGCCAACAAAGGCGTTATTCTTCAAACTGTAAGTGATTATTTCAATTACAATCTCTTTTCCCCAGTGTGAAACTCCTGGATAGTTAGAATATAGTTGAACATTATGATGCATTCATCTTATTCATTGTCCGGTATATTTATGCATAATGTACGTACCCAGTGATTGGAAAGCTACCTTTTAAAAGTAGCTAGCTACTGCTACAACTACGTTCTTGACAAAGTAGTTTGCTGTAGCAACAACTACTTTTCCTGAAAACTATTTAGTTTTTAACTATTTTTTTTACTCTTGCCCTAAAATTTAAAGTGCAACATCTGAAGATGATCTTAATGACTACATTCATAAAAATCACCCTTTGAATTTTTTTTATGACATTCAGAGGTAAATATGAAAGTACAGTATATACAGGTTTCCTTATTTTTTTACTACAGTTAATTTCTTAATACAAATAAAGAATTATTTACAAAATACAGTATTTAAGATACGGATTCGGTGGGTGAAGGAGGGACGGACGGACCGACGTGAGCGACTGCCGCAGCCGCGGCACACTACCGAACGAGAGGACCGGCATGTTGTGTGGCGGGCATTGCCGGCTCGCACCCCACATCACGAACGTTACCGCAGGAATTAGGGTGTGTTGTGCAACAACCTGTGCCAGCACGTACCGTTCGACGCCGTCTGCTGGAGCGGGGACTTGTCTCACGGCGCCCGTTACTCCGATTACCATTGACGTTACACGCCGCACCTGGACTACAGAATGGCACGACATTGTCTTCTCTGGCGAAACCCGCTTCTGCCTGCAACACCACGATGGTCGGATCGGCGTGTGGCGGCACCGCGGCGAAAGACTGTATGACGCCTGCATTATGCGTCGCCATACCGGCCCGTCGCCTGTCGTTATGGTTTGGGGCGCAATTGGATATGACACCCGCACCTCTCTGGTACGTATGGCCGGTACACTCAACAACCACCGCTACATCTCCGACGTTTTGGAGCCTGTAGTCCTCAGGACCTGCCAGCGGCCAAGTTTCAACAGGACAATGCGCGCCCGCACGTGGCACGCATCGTGCTACAATTCTTCACGACCCACCCGGTGTCACTTCTGCCGTCGCCTGCCTGTTCTCTCGATATGTCGCCCATCGAACGCGTCTGGTCGTTGATCGGCAACCGAGTGGCCCGGCAAACACCACCCGCGGCTACACCTGATGAATTGTGGCGACGTGTGGAAGCAGCCTGGACCGACATAGCCCAAGCCCACATCCAAAGCCTCTTTCGTTCGATGCCGCGGCGTGTAGCGGCCGTTACTGCCAGCCGTGGGGGCCACACGAACTATTGATGTCTGCGTGTTCCGCAAGTCGCACGGGCCTGTAGGCTCAATCGTTTCATCTTTGTATCTGTTGTTATGTGTCCAGTAAATCTGGCTTTGCTATCTCGTGTCCTTCTTGGTGTTGCGTTTTGGGTGGCCAGTAGTGTATTATAGTACACGTTGCTTTGAAGTAAATAAAGTAAAGCATTTCTTTCGTTTTATTTCTTAAACAAATTATAACTGAAAAAGATCAAAGGGGCACAGTAGCAACTGTGCTGCAACCTACAACCTAGGACTACGTCGACTGTTCTTCGCTGAATACTTAAAAGGCCGTAGAACTAGTGAGATAATGCCATGAAATGGTAACAACTGACGTAGTTCTACGTTGTAGATTGCGGCACCCTTGCTACTGTATCCAGTACCCAAAATCGACAGTGGCCTACGTGATTGGCAAATGGAAGATGAGAGGTGACTGTCGGAATGTGCCCCGACCCGGCAGACCCACAAAACTGGGAGTTAGAGACCAACTGGTGCTGGCCAGAGAAATTCGGAAGAACCGCACCAAATCGATGGGCCACATCTGCGAGGAGTTTCAACAGGCATCCGGGAGTGTTCTTTCGATGAATACCATCCGTAAGGAAGTCCATCTGCTCGGTTATCATGGACGTGCTGCCGCCCACAAGCCTTTGATCACCAAGTCTAATAGCGCTGCTCGGCTAACGTGGTGCAAAGAACGTCGACAGTGGACCGTTGAACAGTGAAAACAGGTTCTCTGGAGCGACGAATCAAGGTTCACCCTCTACCGTTCTGATGGCAGGGTCTGGGTTTGCCGTCTGCCTGGAGAACGCTTCCTGCCGGAATGTATTGTGCCAACTGTGAAGTTCGGCGGCGGTGGAATTATGCTATGGGAGTGATTCTCCTGGTATGGCACTGGACCCTTGGTCGCAATTCCTGGTAGACTCAACGCCGAGACCTACTGCACCATTTTGGATTACCATACGCTTCCTACGTGGTGGCAGTTTTACGAGGTGGACCCATGTTACTTTCAGGATGACAATGCCACCTGTTATGTTGCGAGGTCCACCATGGCTTGGTATGGTGACAATGGGGTTAATCGAATGGACTAGCCTGCGCAGAGCCCGGTCCTTAACCCTATCGAACACCTCTGGGACGAGTTGGAGCGACAACTTAAGGGGTGCCCCCACCGTCCGGAATCGGTGAAGGAACTGACCTTTCTTCTCCAAGCCAAGTGGAAGAAAATACCGCTAGCCGTCGTACAACGCCTGGTTGAGAGTATGCCCCGGAGGTTCGCAGCTGTAATCGCCGCTCGTGGAGGCTCCACCAACTATTGAAGCTGAATAAACTTCGTTTTCCTTTGCTATCACAGTTGTCCAATTAGTTGTTGGTAGATAGTGTATATTGGATCAGCTATGATAAAAAAAGGGAGTAGGTAATGGGACCGATGCCTATTTGGATAAAAAAATGAATCTGATGAACTCTGTACAGCTACGCTATGTCAAAACCATATGGCTGAAATGTATGTGGAAATTTGCAGACTTTACCAAAAGTCTGAACTTTCACAAGCTAAGTACTATCTTCTCCGACATTGTTTAGGTAGATATTTTTCAGTAAATGTTTTAATAGTCCAGTTAATTCTCATTTAAAGCTCATTACAATGTAATTCGGATAGCACGGCACGTGATGTGAAATTTCAACAACATGTGACGGAAGTGAATGTACGAAGCAGGTGGTCTTTTTTTTAATACGCATTCGGAAGCGGCATGCATTGCAAATAGAATTTGTTATTCAGATTTGTTGTTCCATTTCTTTACCTGGATGTCTATACTTTGAGCACCACGTACTTGACATGTTTTTAGTCACTTGACAGTGATTTTTCAGCAACGGTGACGTGATTCCCGACCCATCAGTAGTCTCTTCACTAGGAGAACAAAGCGGATGTTAAATGCCTTGTGGGTTCGATTCAGCCAGTGGCGTAGCCAAGAGGGGGGCTAAACCCCCTTGAGGGGAGATTAAGCACGAATTTAAAGCGATATACTCTTACATATATATACGAGGCTTTTAGCAATGAACCAAAACCCTGCCCCCCCCCCCCAATTTCTGGCTACGCCACTGGATTCAGTCTCTGTAAGTGTGTAACATACTCCTCATTAGCACGTTTTTTGTAAAAAAGATCGTGCTTCTGTTATCAGTTTGTCCGTCCGTCCGTCTGTACCCACGGTATCTCTGCAAGTATTAGTCCGATTTGAAAAATTCTTTTTGCATTCGGAAGCTTGAAATATGCGAATGATGATCCTTTATTTCGTTTTTTCTTACGATGAACAATTTTGCCGCTAGAGGGCGTAAATGCAGATGATGTCGAATTCAAAATTACGTTTTAATACACATCTTTGATCCTAAACATCCGATTGAAAAAATGTTTTTATCTTTCGATTCCATTTATGTCGAAGAGTGTTTTAGATATAGTTTCCTTTTCAAATTACGCATAGATTTTCCGCTAGAGGGCGTAAAAGTAAATTACATTTTTCCAGATAACTCTTCTCCTAAAACTCCGATTTGAAATTTTTTTTTCTTTCAGCGGATACATCTCCTGATGGAAAATCTTTTGCATATAATTTCAAATTTTTGGTAAGGAATACTTTGGCCACCAGGGGGCGTAAGTGTTAATTTTTGCTTCTGATGTATTTTCCATAAAATCTGAGCTTCTAAAATATCGATTGAAAAAATTCTTTCGTGGACTGATGCCACTCACATCGATAAACCTTTTCGGAATATTTTCTTCCTAAAATATCCCACAGTTTCTCCGCCAGGGAGCGTAGATGTATATATTATTTTTGTCAATATCTCTACTTCTAGGAGTCCGATTTGAAAAATTCCTTCTTTGTTGGATAGTGTTTTCCGTGTGACATGTTTCTCATATACCTTCAAAATTTGCAAGTAATTCCTAGACTTGGTAGCGTAAAGGTAAATTGCGTTTCTCCCTATATTTCTGCTTCTAAAACTCCGATTTGAAAACTTTTTCCTGCACCGGATACAGCTCCTGGTGAGAAATCCTATGCACATAATTTCTAATTTTTGTAAAGAAAATGGTTTGGCCACTAGAGGGCGTAAATCTTAATTTCCGCTTTTGATGTATGTGCAGCAAAATATGACCTTCTAAATTCTCGATTAAAAAAAACGTCGTTTGTAGACCGATACTACTCGACAAACCTTTTAGGAGCATATTTTTCTTAAAATAGTGCATGGTTTCTACACCAGGGGGCGTAGTTTTTTATCTTAGTTTTCTCAATATCACTACTTCTAGGGGTTCGATTTGAAAAAATCCTTCTTTGTTGGATAGTGTTTCCAGTGTGACATGTGCTGCATATAATTTCAAAAGTTTCAAGTAATTCATAGACTTTCCGCTAGGGGTCGTAAAGCTAAATTGGGTTTCTCCCTATATCTCTGCTTCTAAACTCCGATTTGAAAAATTCTTTCTGCACCGGATACAGCTCCTGATGGGAAATCGTTTGCACATAATTTCTAATTTTTGTTTTAAAAAATGGTTTCGCCACCAGGGGGCTTAAACCTTAATTTCCGCTTCTGATGTATTTGCAGCAAAATATGAGCTTCTAAATTCTCAATTGAAAAAAAAAACGTCGTTTGTAGACGAAAGTACTCGTGTCGACAAACTTTTTAGAAACATTTTTTTCTTAAAATAGTGCATGGTTTCTGCGTCAGGGAGCGTAGACGTATATCTTATTTTTGTCAATATCTCGACTTCAAGGAGTCCGATTTAAAAAATTCCTTTATTTGTTGCATAGTGTAACATGTTTCTCCCATAAATTCAAAATTTTCAAGTAATTCTTAGACTTTCCGCTAGGGTGCGTAAAGGTAAATTGCGTTTCCCACTATTTCTCTGCTTCTAAACCTCCGAGTTGAAAAATTCTTTCTGCACCGGATACAGCTCTTGATGGGAAACCGTTTGTTCTGATCATTCGTCCGTAAGGGGTCCGGGTTCGAATCCCGGTGAGGCATGGATGTTGTGTTTGTCTTACGGCACTGGCTCTCTCCCTTCCCTGGAACCAGTGACCCTAAATTAGGGACGGGCGACTGCTTATAGCCCATTGAGTTGCTCACGGTGGTCGTTAAACCTCTAATAACAAAAAAAAAAAAAAAAAAAAGAAACCGTTTGCACATAATTTCTAATTTCTGTAAAACAATGGTATGGCCACCAGGTGGCGTAAGTCTTAATTTCCACTTCTGATGTATTTGCAGCAAAATATGAGCTTCTAAAATCTCGATTGAAAAAAGTCTTTTGTTGACCGATGCTACTCATGTCGACAAACCTTTTAGGAACACTTTCTTCTTGAAATAATGCATGGTTTCTACGCCAGGGGAAACCAATATCTCTACTTCTAAAAGTCCGATTTGAAAAATTCCTTCTTTGTTGGATAGTGTTTCCGATGCGAAATGTTTTTCCTATAAATTAAAATTTTTCACGTAAATCATTTGACTTTCCGCTAGGGCGTATAAAGGTAAATTACGTTTCTGCTCCTAAAACTCCGATTTGAAAAATTCTTCCTGTATCGCATACAAGACCTGATGGAAAATATTTTTCACATAATTTCTAATGTTTTGTAAAGAATGGTTTAGCCACCAGGGGTCATAAGTGTTAATTTCTGCTTCTGTTGTATTTGTAGCAAAATCTGGACTCCTGAAAACTCGACTAATTTTTTTTTCTTGGACCGATACCGCTCATGTGGATAAACCTTTTGCGAATACTTTCTTCCTAAAATAATGAATGGTTTTCCCACCAAGGGACGTAAAGTCACATCTTGTTTTTGTCGATATCTCTGTTTCTAAGCCTTCGTAAGCTCAAGATTCCGTTTGCAGCAATATCTGAGGGATTAAAAACCTGATTGAAAAGCTTCTTTCTTCCGTCAGATACTATTGTTTTCCATACCGGTTCCATTGACTTTGAATAGCTTTGATAAATTTAATTTGCGTCAGAACGGATTCAAAAGACGTGCTTATTACACCCGAAAATTTGGTGTCATCTTTCTTGTTTTTTGGCTGGTTCCAGATTTACTTACCATTAGTTGTAAATCGAAAGAGTATGATTCGTCGAGTTACATGCACTGTACGCACATACACAAGAAACAAATTTTCGGAGAAGTCAGATGAATTGAGACTGGCTTTCCTGGATTATTTTGCATCCAGAATCGTTTACTGTTCCGGGGAGCCGAAATAAAACTTACGTTGTTATAAAATTACAGCAGAACACCAATTATCCGGACTCCAGATATCCGGAACTCCAATTATCCGGATCGCTTGTTCATTTTTCAAGGCCAAGTAAAATTAAGTTTTTTTGTTGATTTACTTGTTTTTAGTTTTTTCGTTTATTTAAATAATACAGAATGATAATGCAAGTACAATAGATATTTTTTTTAACTGTATAACATTTGTTATTATAAAATACGATAAACTAAAAAATTAAATTTCCTCACTTCAATCAATAAATACATATTTGGCCATCAGAAAAAAGACCACCCAATTATCCAGAATTTCCGAATATCCGGATGGGCTGTTGTCCGAGTTAATCCGGTTAATTTGGGTTCTACTGTACTTGGAAACTTCACCATTAGAAGTCTTTGTCTTGTACTTTACAAACTAGATGAGGAATTAACGTTTTTCTCTTTCTATTTTTTTTTCTTTTTACCGTGGGCTTTATCTTCCAACTAAAATGCGCGTGATTGCTTGAAATAAAATGCATTAGATGAGCCAACGGTACTGTGGAAAGTAATTATTGCAAACGTTGTTGAAAGCAAAACACTGGTGAATCTGCGAAGACACAAGAAAATAAAAACAAAAGAGAATAACTACCTAACTAATATTGAATCCTCATGAACAAAAATCGACAATCTTTCCGTGTCTGCATTTCGTTACATTCCACACGTACGGTTACATCAGGCAATGTTCATGACGAAGCAGCAACAAAAGCACGCAGCCGCAGGATGGTGCAGAAATGCTCAGAACGAACTGTTGTATTTCAACACAGAACGGCGATCATAAAAATAGAAATTGAAATTCTCTTTGTAGCTGAATGAACTTTCCTTGCGTTCCTCTTATTCACTTCTAAAAGGCTGGTCAAAATTAACTCCACTTTTGCAATAAAATGAAATTACTAAAGTGTTCGCTATTGCAAAAAGAAAAATTCGCTGACGCACTGTTGAAATAGTTGGACAATTGTTTTTATAAGGACAACTCATCTCTGAAGAAAGTTGCTCAGCGGCGCAGAAATTCGAAAACTTAACTACATTATCAATACTGACATAACCATAAGTTAAGAAAACTATTACTGATTCACAATCCTGAGGGCAAATAGGAAGAAAAACGTTTTTCACTGAATTAAGAAAGAAGACAAAGAAAAGTAACTGACGCACGGTTATCTAATAAAGCAGTAATATGCAACGTCAGCAATATAGTTTCACTCTTGCATTTCAGGAATATGTACCTTCTCTCTGAACATTAATTTCAGTTCTGAACTTCAGTCTAAATGTATTTTTCCAATTACCAACAATATCCTTTTCCGGAATGTCAGCAATGACAACAAATTCATGACTTACAGGAATACTCATTTACTTACAATCGTGCCCATAAGTCCTGCACCAGTAGACCGAAAGCCAATTTTTGATGTTTGAAGTCAACTTATACAGCGTAATAGTAAAGTCAGGAATACATATTATACTTTATTTTAAAGGAAATGTTATGCTGAATTAAAATATTTTTACAGAATGTTATTACCATTAATAGAAGTAAAGTTACAAGCAAAGGTACAGCGTCTAGTCATAAAAAGCAAAAAATAGTGGAATTTGTGAAATTAGTGTACAATGCATTTAACGTAAAATTGCTGTGCAGTACATTATTGAAACTTGCAGGACACTTGAAATAACTTACCAACAAGCAAAATACGCTTCAATATTTAATTGGATAACCACGGTTTCTTAGTAACAAAGTGCACCTTCTTGGCATGGAACTAATGAGCTTCTCTAGTTGTCCGTTGGTGATTACACGGTGCCATGCGGCCCTTACAGACTCAATTAATGCTGTTTTTGTTGTGGGTCCTTGATGACGGATCTTTTGCTTCAATATCACCCATATAGTCTCTATGAGATTAGGATCTGGTGACTGTGCCGGCAACTAAAATTTTCTTATAACTTTTCGATTAAACCACTCGTCAACCAACTTTGACCGATGACATGGCGTGTTATCGTTCTGAAAGATAAAATTCCGCAAACCCATGTCTTGTGCAGGTGGTAGCAGTTTGGACTACAAAATATCCACATATTTCGATCCATTCAATGTGCCATCAAAAATGCGCAGACGGCCGACACCACTGGCTGACATGCAGGACCATAACATCACCGAATGTGGGTGCTTGATTGTTGGCTTGGTGCAGCATGCCTTATATCTTTCACCAGCCAGACGGCGTACATAATTATTTCCACTATTAGTGGAAATAGTAACAGTTGCTTCATCACTGAAAACAACATTTTCCCATTCATCAACAGTCCAATTCTTGTGTGCCTTGGCCCAAGCAATTCTTTTGAGCCATTGTTGTTCAGTAAGGAAAGGTTTTCGTGCAGACAGTTCATTTTCTTGTAGCATACGATGAACTGTACGTACAAATGCAATAATGCCTATTTCATTCCCCCACTCATTTCTTAAATCAGAGGCTGTTTTAAACCTTGATTTTAAGGGACGACGAATCAACATGCGATCATCACGTTCAGTATACAGCCTTGGTCGACCTGTTCTTTTTCTGTTTCTCACACATCCAGTTTCTGCAACTCTTTTAATGGTGCGCAAGACAGTGGAATGATCACAGACACATTTAACATCAATTTTACGACTAGTGAATCCAAGTTCATGCAAAGTAATAATTTTTGCCCTGGTTTGATGAGGCAGGACCAATTTTCGGGTCTTTGACATTCCGAAATTCAAATATCATCAGGAGGTCTGCATTAAACTTCCGTCAACTGACTACAAGCAGCTGCGTTCTAAGTCGGCAGACGATTCTACGTCATTTTATATCTCACTAGCGGACGTCGGAGAAAGCTACAGAGGATTAGAAGGGCGCAAACGCTTTTTCAGAACTGGATTTGTGCTTCCTCACTTGCACATTTTTGCTTGTAACTTCACTTCTATTACTTGTAATAACATTCTGTCAAAATATTTGAATTCAGCATAAAATTTCCTTTAAAATGATATATAAAACATATTCCCGGCTTTACCATTACGCTGTTTAAGTTGACTTCAAACATCAAAAATTGATTTTCGGTCTACTGGTGTAGGACTTTTGGCCACGATTGTATGTTCTAGAACACAGCATAGATAAAAAAATCCCGGGTGTACAAGAATTAAAAATTTTAAAAATAAGCAAACATTTATGAACAAAAAAATCAGGAAATTTCCGCTAAGATAGAAAAATACGTATGCATTCAACATACCTAAAAGTTTTACTGTAGGATACATAAATTTACATGATGTAGATTTACGCATATTTTACTCCTGAATATCTTCAAGATTGCACATGATAGCTAAATGCTTTTTTATATTTCCCAAAGAAAAATGGTGCCTTCTGTCCGTGAAAAACTCTTATACATGTAGGAAAAGTCTTTCCAAGCATTCACAGAGGTTATCGGTGCACATTTAAAGTGCGCAATATAAGTGAAGGACATATTTCTGTTAACAATATTTTCTCCTTGAAGAATGTCATAATTTTTTTTTAATTTTCCCCTCAAACCAGCATTATTAGAGAGCAACACTTTGGAGATGTTTTCGTGCAGCTTGTCCTTGTAAGCCAGATATATTTTCGATGTCTTTCTTGATATCTTCTGTGACTTTGAAAAAGTTTAATAAATTTTCATCCCTTTTTTTCCAGAGTAGACATAGCTGTCGGGAATTTGGAAAAATAAACATTAATAAATGCCAGTTCACTGATGACTGTTGGTTTTCTTAAGAGTTTTCCGGCTCTTGCAATCCTCATTCGGAAAGTTCATTCAGGATATCTGAAATTCGTTCCATGTGCGAAGCATATGTGACGTATATTCTAAATTAACTTTTCTTTTTAGTTTCTTTCCCTATGTAAATCTTGAGTTTATTCTGTTATTCTTCACTCTTAACGTACTAACTTTTCTCTCAAACGAATACGCATGGCAACACAATTGAGGTTGAATGCACGTGACGTATGCCTGATATTGATAAGAACAAGAGATAAAAGCGACGACTAAATTGTTGCTTGAAGAGCTTTGGGTTGTAAACTGATTATTGAAAGGAGCGTTGTGAAAAGAGCGTTGTGTTAAAGAGTTGTGTAGTGTAGTGTGTGGAGAGTTTAGTGCAATATGCTATGCTACGATGTGTTTGCTACATCCTGAATAAATGAACTTTTTCCGTAAGTTTGACTTCTGTTGTTCACACGTTTCGTCTGGCCGTTAAGGTTTGCTTTCATTTAAGGAACTATTTCTTAGTATGTTGATGTTTTAAATTAACGTAGAAGTAAGACAAGACTTCTTCGTTATACATAATAAACTGGAGAAGAAATCCATGTTCCCCACCTCGTTAAAACTGGCAGTGGAAGAAGATTCAATTGCGGAACCATTTCCTTAAATAATTGAATTCGAGAGGGAGCTCTAAAAAACTTCCTATACATTTGATATCCGTCCGTCAACGTCTGGAAATAGGGGCACACCTGGTATTTTTTTTATGGGGATGGCCCAAAGTATTGAAGATGCAGATAAAAATACCCCGGAGAAATCATCTCCCAAAATATTGTGAAACAATAAAAATAACTCAGCCGTATTCAAGGACGTTTCAAATTACAGTAGATCCCGGTTAAATAGGACACATCGGGACTAGAAGAACACTTTGTCCTAATTAAGCGGCTGCTCCAATTATGCGAAGCTTTATCTCAAAGAGCTAATTTGGGATATTATTCAAAAATTGTCCCAAATAAACTGTTTCCCCGATTAACCGATGGCTCAATTAATATTCGTAACATACAAAAAAGTTGTATATATTTAAAAACGTGTACAAATATATTTTAAATAAGCAGCCAATAACAACGAAAGAGTAATTAAGGGATGTCTCACGCAGAAGGTCCGGGCCCCTAGACCAACCCTACTGAGTGCGTCACTGTCAGGAAATAATATCCTCATTTCTTCTGATTCCCTGTGTAACAATGCATGAGCCAAAACACGTATTTGGAAACAAAACTTGTAAAGCTTTACTAAAAAATTTCTGTGATTTTTTTTAATGGGGTTTTGACGACCACTGTGTGCTACTCAATGGGCTATAAGCAGTCGCTCGACCCTAATTTAGGGCCACTGGTTGCAGGGAAGGGAGAGAGACAGCGCCGTATCCATCCATGCCTCACTGTGGTTCGAACCTGGGCTCAACTCGGCCGAATGATCAGAAGCCAGTGCTTAGACCACTACGCCACTGGAGCGGCCTCTTCTGATTGGAAGCGGACTCGTTTGAGGTTCTGTAATGGGGCAGAATTTTTTGACAAGTGGTTTCGCTACTGTACCACAATGATGTCAAAAGTTAAGCCTAAAAAGCGATGGTTTCATTTTTCAAAAGTGCTTTTCCAGAAAATTATTAGGATATATGCAAAAATATGCACTAAATGTGGAAATATTCTTTTATTCCTCAAAGTGGCTAAATATGCAAAATAAGTATTTTGCTTGTTATAAGATGGAAGAAATCAGTGACAATTAATTTTATTTTCTTGTCGACCACAGTTTCGTTTCACAGCCTACCATGAAAGTAGTAGAATCTATCAAGACAACAAAAAGTTATAGTTATTCAATTCAATAATACAGTGCTACTGTATCTATGTAAACTTAAAATTATGTTAAAAGATCTACAGCTGAATGAAGTTAATTTAACTGTATTACAAAAAGTAACATTATGATTCGAAAAAATGCTCTTTTAATTCAATTTATTTGTAACGGAAGTCCTCCAGAATTATTGGCTGGCGGTAGGCAGAGCTAGGAATCCGGGGGGGGTCTGAAAAATTTTGTTTTGCAGGAAGAACGTTCGAATTTATAAGTCAGGAGATTCCCGCGAAATTCGTGTTTACGCAACTTTCAGAAGCGTGTGTAAATAAGTATATTCGAAATTAAACATGTGATCACGTTGTGCCAGGTTACAACAAATTCTGAAATGAAAACTCATTGAGTGACAAGGCAGGGCGTGTTATCTTTTTCAACACAAGGAGGAGAGCGCAACAAACTGGAATTTGCCAGCAATGAATGTGATCGGAACTCAGTCGCCTTCTTTTAATTCAGCCTTGCCGTCCGGTGAAACCAGTCGTTCCACCCTGAGAGATAGAAATCAGCCATGACTACTGACACATTCAGCCGAAACAATGAAGGAGGAACGTGGCTGAATAATCGATGTATTTACAATAACGAATGCTCGTAAACTTTCTCTGTAACGACAACAGCAGTGGTGAAATTTACATTCAAATCTAAAAATGCAAATTATGAGGAAGTCCTGGAGAGCAGAGAATTGGTAATGGTATTCCATCCGGAAAAATTAAGGAGCAACTGCTGAAGGAATGAATGTATTAAAAAAAAAACACACACAAGAAAAAAAACAGGAATTCCTTTACAAAAAAACAGAGGGGGGGGGGCAAGCCGGCACTTATTATGAACTATAGTGGTGGGCACATAGTAAAAGATAATTTGTTAAAGAATATTTTAAGGCGTTTGAAGACTCTATGAATATTTAGGTTGCCCGTCCCTATAATTTAGGGTCATTGGCTCCAGGAAAGGGAGAAAACAGGCGCCATAAGTACAACGACGGCTGCCTTACCAGTGCACAGACCGGCCGAGCCCGGAAACCTTAAGAAAGCCCGGAACCGAGTCGGGCTCGGGCTTTGAAAGACAGAGAGATAATTTTCTTCGTATTGTTTGTTTTGTTTTTTAATATGATTTTGCATGATTTAGTATACGAGACTTTGCTTACACTTTCTAGTTTGTAAAGTGAATTCTTCGGTCCCTCTGAGTCGGAAGAGGGAACTCTGGAGGGCTATTTTTTTTCCAAGATTAGTTAGCAATGCATTTTTTTCCAAGATTAGTTAGCAATGCATTAGTATCCCACTCATTAGTAGATTTCCGCAGAAAAGAAAAGCTTCTTCAAGAACTACAGATACCAGATCGTAGACAGCACGCCGACGAAATTTGTCGCCGATCTCCACGCGGTAGTTTCCTTCTAATTCTATCGAACAAAGTACGTAGATTGCAGTGCCGCTCGATCTTTCCGGATGTCAGGCCGCCCGAAGCATTTCAGGTGTAAACGAATGCACAAAGGAAATTGCGCGGCTATAATATAGAAACAGAGTTCCCTTCCCCAGTTGAGAAACACATCGGTTAAGTGCAAGAGTACAAAAAAGTGAAATTTAAGTGCAAGAGTACAAAAAAGTGAAGATTTTTTTTTTTTCATGCTTAAGCAGGTCAGTAATAGTTTTCGGGCTCGTTTCGACCCTGGCTCTATTTTACAATATAAAATTGGGCTCGGACGGGCTTGGGCTCCTAAAACTGAGTCCGAACTCAGCGCTGTTCTTTACGCATGTTCAGGACCGTAGCTAGCAGGGATCAAGAGGAGGCTCAGCTCCCCTTTAAGGCAAGTAAGCCCGTCCCCCTTGGAAAATATACGTTGTTGTAAATAATTTGAATTTGTTTTTCGTTGGTTTATGAAAATGACTTGTATTTCATTATCAGCATAAATACAGCACAACCGATGAATAATTACAGATAAAATGCTTTTAAAGATGAATCAATAGGAGCAGCTGCACCAATGATTCTGTGCCATATGGTACGTTCGTTTGGTGTTTTGAGCCAGGAAAGAAAGTAGGAGGCATACTTAGGCAGAATGCTAAACCCGTGTTCGTGATTTGGTAAGTGACTATGAGATGCTAAGCTGCGGTTTAAAAACTTCCTCGTAGTTCGTTGCCTACAAAGAAGTGCCGTGGTGGGGACATTTCAACTGCATATATCTCTCTACGCGTTGGAAAACAGTGCTAAAGGGAAATCCTATGAACGTGCGCGCGAGGGAAAGAGCTTTCAACATCTTCTCGTTCATTGATTTTCGTCCAGTAGGAAAGAATTTACGATGCTTGTGCTGGAGAAAAGGTTTTTTTTTTTGTTTTTTTGTTTTTTGCGGGATTCTGGTGCTTTTGGTTTTTGAGAGGGAAAGGGGGTATGGTTATTGACCACGGTAAGAGGTGGCTATCACCCAGCGCCAGCGGAAGAGAATACGCGATTAAAGATGGAGAAAAAAGTGGAACCGGAAAAGAGGAGTAGAAAACGTTGAATTGTGACATCAGTAAATCACCGATGCCATTGCGTGGACCCACGAAAAAGAGACCAAAACAGCTAACTGAAAGAAAAGAAACAAGTTAGTAAAACCATGCAATGCATTGATTATGATACGCTTTCCAACATACCAGAAATCATTACTCAAGTTATGTGGAATAAATCTGGCTCCTGTGTCCCGACTTTTGACCCCATTTTGTTGATATTCAACAGAACTGGTTCACTATACCTCCGGAACAACATGATAAAGTTTTGTCGCAATCCAAGCATTTTAGGTAAGATTTGATGCACAAGGGCAGTGGAATGGATCCCACTCCAGTGTCCTGACCTTGGACCCCATTTCGCCCATTTTCAATAGAGTTCATCCCCAGTGGCTCCCTACCACATACTAAAATTTCATCGAAATCGAACCATTTTTACGCTAGTTATGACGCATAAAGGCAATGGAATAAATCCCGCTCTTATGCCCTGCCTGACCTTTGACCCCATTCCGCCCATTTTCAATAGAGCTCGTGCCCAGATGGTTTCTTACCACATACTAAAATTTCATCGAAATCGAGCCATTTTTACGCAAGTTGTGACGCATAAAGGCAATGGAATGGATCCAGCTCCCATGTCCTGACCTTTGACCCTATTTCACCCATTTTCAATAGGGTTCGTCCCCAGGTGGTCCCCTACTATATACTAAAATTTTTCGTCGAAATCGAACCATTTTCACGTGAGTTATCGTGCGGACGGACGGACGGACGGGCAAAGCTGGAGCATATACGCTTCTTCAACCTACGGTTGGAAAGCGTAAAAAACGTCAGGCTATTTGACTCTAGAGATAAGGAATTCGATAAGGAAGTCATTTGATTTTAGAGATAAGGAACGAGGTAAGGAAGTCATTTCACAGAGATAAAAAAAGGAGATAAGAAGTCATATATAACGAGATAACGAAGTTATAAGAAGTCATAAACACTGCTGGCCATCCAAAATGCAACACCAAGAAGGACACGAGATAGCAAAGCCAGATTTACTGGACACATAACAACAGAACACGCAGACATCAATAGTTCGTGTGGCCCCCATGGCTGGCAATAACGGCCGCTACACGCCGCGGCATCGAATGAAAGAGGCTTTGGATGTAAGCTTGGGGTATGTCGGTCCAGGCTGCTTCCATACGTTGCCACAGCTCATCAGGCGTAGCCGCGGGTGGTGCTAGCTGGGCCATTCGGTTGCCGCTTAGCAACCAGACATGTTCTATGGGCGACATATCGGAAGAACAGCCAGGCCACGGCAGCAGTGACACCTGGTGGTCCGTGAAGAATTGTTGCACGATGTGTGCCACGTGCGGGCGCGCATTGTCCTGTTGAAACGTGCCGCTGGAAGGTCCTGAAGGTAAGGGAGGACTACAGGCTCCAAAACGTCGGAAATGTAGCGGTGGCTGTTGAGTGCACCGGCGATGCGTACGAGAGGGGTGCGAGTGTCATATCCAATTGCGACCCAAATCATAACGCCAGGCGACGGACCGGTATGGCGATGCATAATGCAGGCGTCATGCAGTCTCTTGCCACAGTCCCGCCACACGTGGATGCGACCATCGTGGTGTCGCAGGCAAAAGCGGGATTCGTCGGAGAAGACAATGTCGTGCCATTCCGTAGTCCAGGTGCGGCGTTCAACGGCCCATTGCCGCCGCACTCGCCGGTGGTGTAATGTCAATGGTAATCGTAACAATGGGCGCCGTGTGACAACTCCCCGCTTCTGCCTGCAGAGGACGTCGAACAATACGTGCTGACACAGGTTGTTGCGCAACACACCCTAATTTCTACGCTAACGTTCGTCATGTGGCGGGGCGAGCCGTCAATGCCCGCCGTACAACATGCCGGTCCTCTCGTTCGGTACTGTGCCGCGGCTGCGGCAATCGCTCACGTTGGTCCGTCCGTTCCTCCTGCACCCACCTAATCCATACTCGCCTCACTGTGGCTGGATGTCGTCCCACACGGGCGCCGATGTCTCTGTACGATAAACCGCTGTCGCGATAAGCCACTGTTCGTGCTCTGTCGAACTCCGAATAATGTTGAAATGACTGCCGTATTCTGCGACGAGGCATCAGGAAGCTTCCCACGCACAGGTCCGGCAGCACAACACACTTCCACTACTTACACCCCGCCTTCTGTGCACCCTTCTTATATTGCTTCTCGGGGGCGTGCCGGGCGCACGTGATTTGCATATGCCCTGCAATGCTATTCGTTTGCATGTCCTCTCGCGGGTGACGCATGCTGCGAATTTCAGGCTAATCGGATGCTTCCTTCTTGGTGTTGCATTTTGGGTGGCCAGCAGTGTATATTCATCAACTATTGTATTCGTTCGTCGATCATATCGATATCAATGGCTTTCTAACAATCAACCCTCCAACAACAACAATGTTCGTAAATAAATCTTGTGACGTACCTGCCAGCAGGACGCACACGACATAAAGGCAGATAGTAGTCAGAACAAACGTCCGCGTAGCTCAATTGGTAGAGTGACTTATTCCGGAATGAGGGGTCCGGGTTCGAATCCTGGCGTGGACAGAAATGACGGAGAAATTTACTTCGTTATAATGGCGCCCGAACTATCCGGATGACCCGACTGTTCAAAATCTCGCATTGGTGTGATGTTATTTCCACACCGCGAGATAGGAAAAATCAGAGAATCCCTTCTCCTGCGCTTCGAAAAATAAATGTGTGTGACGTTTGCATTCCACACACCAGATTGACTGGGCGTTCTCAAGTGCACGTTCTGCAGTGGATGGCTGCCTGCAACGATTCATGGTCACGGCTGACCCGTGGGCCATGCCCCCGGCCCTCTTTCGGGGGGAGATGTGACGTACCTGCCAGCAGGACGCACACGACATAAAGGCAGATAGTAATCAGAACAAACGTCCGCGTAGCTCAGTTGGTAGAGTGACTTATTCCGGAATGAGGGGATCCGGGTTCGAATCCTGGCGTGGACAGAAATGACGGAGAAATTTACTTCGTTGTAATCTCGACATATATATACAGTAAATCGCTATATCTCTATCGTATATAAACCATCAACTACTACGCTCAACTCTCTGTCCGTTAAACTGTTGCTATATTCTTCCATATTCATTCAGTGCTGGCATAAGCCGCGCTGACTCACTGTCAGTGTTGCCAAATTGTAAAAGCTCTCAGGGAAATAATATATCGTTCAGTGTGGAAACGTTTAACGAGAAGTTACTGAATTCACAAGAGAACAGAAATTCCTGAGGAAGGCTAAGGCTATTCGTCGCACAATTTCATTTCTGAAACAGCTTACGCAATAAGAGGAATTTAACAAGAGTTTGTCAAGTTCCAAAATGTCTTTCTTGATCGCTATTTATTGTTTCATCGTTCTTCGCTCATTTTCTGAAATCGCAAACTTTCTATCCCTAATGCTTTGGATCGAATTCATAAACACAGCGTGTAAAAACAATAGTAAAATTCTCCTCATTCAATATTTCCTGTTTCCAAGTTTTTCCTCAATTACGATTTTCATTTCTTAGCAAAGGTTAAAATTGCCTGTTTCAAGGTTTATCCCGCATTCAGCGACACCAAGGATTATAATTATTCCGCTTCAAATTTGACGTTTGCTTTAAAGGCTTAACTTCTTCTGTAGATTTAAATTCTTCTGTAGTGCAGAATAAGTGAAATACAATGCTCGACATAGAAAATACCACACCATGAACGAACGCACGAAACGAGATGAAACCTACCACACATGTAAACCAGTAGGTGGGAAGAAGTAATTTAATTTCTATGGATTACATGAATATGATGGGTGAGGAGACGGTAAAACGTGGTATGCGTAAGTAGGTCGTTTGTCTGCCATGCTGGACTATACACTCGACAATACGGCGTGGCACTGAGTGGAAAAACGGGGTGTTCAGAGGCGATAAGTTAACGTTTCACACGTTCTCTACTGTTGAGAAGTCTTGGAATCGCGCTGACTAGGGCAGCACCTAAACACCTTACAGGCACTGAATGCTGATGTTGGTAGTACGCGGACGGACGTTATCTTGTTGAAACTGGACATCAAACGGACTGCAGGACTTCGTCAACGTATCATCGTGCTATCATTGTACCCACTATGTGTATGAATGTAGAACGTCTGTTGAAACTGATAGCACCCCAAATTACGACACCAGGCTGAGAAGTCTTATGGCGCACACTGATGGTAGCAAGATCAGCCCGGCGACTATGTCGTCCCAGACTCTCAATTTGCGATTGTCAGTGCTGTGATGAAGAACCGAGACCCCATAGCTGAATACGAAATGGTTCTATTCGTTCTGCCACGCATGATTGGCACAAATCATCCACATCATCGCGCAAAGTTACAATGACGGCATCATTGTAACTTTGCGCGACGATGTGCTGTGGTGAGTAGAAGTCGTCGCAATGGCTGGCGAGAGCTCAAGCCTGCCCCAGCTAATCTGCGATTCACACACAGTCCGTATCGATGCCCGGATGTCTATAGCTGCCATACGCCTAATATCGTCCCATGCGGATCATGGGGCTGCTACGGTTTGCCACCGAATGCGGCGATCGGGGCATTCGGATATCCACCAAGGTGCCCAGTCCCCCCACGGAGACGCGCGTTACCTTCCTCTAAACACTATTGCCACATTCGGCTGTCAGTTGTAGCATCGCGACGCGATTCAGTGACCATTCCTGGATTTCAACAAAAGACGCCAAAACGAAAGATTCTCTTGTTTCCATTTTGCAAAACTACTGCTATTAGCTATCATCGATAGTCAACGGTTACTATTTCTAAGGGAACCTGAAGAATAATTACATAAATTAAGCAAATCTCCATTTCAGTGTATTCTCTTTACTTTTGGATAGCAACTCGAGGAGTGAGCAAAAGCTAATTTTTCCGTTAATTATTAAATTTTCAGTTGAACCAGTTTTATCGTTCAGATACCGCACATTTTGCAATGCGCTCTAAACAATATATTTTTCCATTGTGTTTCAGTTAACCTTCTCACCAGAAATAACGACTGAGTGATTTAGAAATATCATCTTGTGACACTCAAGTTCACTCTTACATTGCAACAGTTATGACAGATGTTTTTTTTAATGAAACACAAACAGAATAAGAGTTTTGTGATTTACCAGTTCAAATTACCATTATTTCGTAATCTTACACGGATTTTCATCCACGTTTCTACTTCATCCATTACGTCTTGTCTAATTAATGAACTGTCTTTTTCGGTTTCCAGATTGTCAGTGCGATTTTCTAATCTCGAGCAACATTCGCAATTCGTCTGATTCTAATTCCGATAAGACTGTCAGTCAGTCAGTTCTCTTAGAAGGGAGTCGCTACCGTAATCCCTTCTTAACCTCAATAATCTACGACAGAGAAAGAGAGAAAGACTTACTTACTTCCAATACTTTCCAGATAACCTCAAAGATTTGGGCTCTTATTGATGGCACGGAAAGTTACGGTAAATTTGAACATTGTGACGGAAATATTATCAGATTTCTCCTACAGATTTTCTGCTGTTTTAAATCGATCATGTTATTCTGTGTGGCTGAACAAAATTGATTCCTTTAGGGAAAAAAATCTAAAGTGTGTTTCTTAGCAATTTAGGAAATTGTTATTTGTTGAAAAAGTTTTAAATGATGCCTTTTTCAATATACGGATAAACGTTTTTGTTAAACAGATTTAACATGCCGAAAGTTTTCAAAATATGTGACACTTTTTTTATTTGGGGTTAAACGACCGCCGTGAGCGGCTCAGCGGGTTGTTAGCAGGCACCCGTCCCTAATTTAGGGTCACGGCTTCCAGGGAAGGGAGAGTCCAGTGTCGTAAGACAAACACAGCATCCATGCCTCAACGGTGTTCGAACCCGGGACCCATCTCGGACGAATGATCAGAAGACCACTGCGCCACCTGAGCGGCTATAAATGACACTTCAACCACTTGAAATAATGGGTCTTAATCTTTTTGTATATAAAGTCCACCGCACCGAGTTGTCTTCGAGAAGGCCTACATTTCAGATCTGCGAGTACCAGAAGGTTTGAGCTCAATTTGTGTAAACAGATACGTTTTAACACTACAAAAAATACATCAGGGATTTTTCTCGAAAAACAGCATTGCTACATACAAATTTGGTGCAAAATAATATAAAACCTCCTCTCATCTGACGTTTGAACGTTTCAGGCACAGGGTTGCACACTTGTGAATTTCAAGCCATATGGTGCTCTAGCTGTGACACGTATTTGCAATACCAGGTAGAGCTGAAATGGTGGTTGTAATGGGTAAGGGACGACATTTGATCCAATTGGAAAAGGAAAGGATTATGGGGTACAGAGCAAAGAGTGTCATTATCCGGGGAAACGGCGAACTTTGTCGGCTATTCACGGGCTTCTGAAATTTAAATTTCAGTGAGAGTGGATGGAAAGAGGATCAATCCATAAGCGGAGGGTGGATGTTGGACGGACGCAGGCAGCTGCTTAATACTCGGGAAGAGAGACGGATTGGCCGTACTATCCGGAACAATAGACTGCACAAGGAACCACGTATCACAACAAAAGGGCGAACGTCAATAGGGCGACACGACAAATGAGTGACACGACAAATGGGTGACACGACAAAAGGGCACAAGACAAAACAGCGATGCGCCAAAAGGGCGAAGCAACAAATTGGCACCAAGACAAAAGGGCGACAACTGCAAGATTTCAACATATATATTTCCAAAAACGGCACCAGGGTCCCTTTGAGCAAATTACATATTTCTTTATACAGTATATTCAAATCCCAACTAAAATCAGACGTCTCATCCTATATGGAAGGTTTTCTAAACGATGTTATTTTCAAAAAGGCCCCGGGCCCCTTTGAATAAGTTCAGTATTTCTTTGTGTATTCAAATAACCCCAATGAAATAAGCAATTTGGAAATTTATATCTTTTTAACGTTTCTTGCAAATTGGTTAAATAGTTCTCCGAGTTTAGTGAATCGTTAGTCTGGTAATCGTGTGCTCTTCTGTCGCAGCGCCCTTTTGTGGTATCGCACTTTTGTCGCATTGCCCCTTTTCTCGGATCGCACTTTTGTCGCATTGCCCCTTTTGTCAGATCGCCCTTTTGCCGTTCGTCTTTTTGTCGTGCGCCTTTTCGTCGCGTTGCCTTTTTGTCGCATGGCCTTTTTGTGGTGCGCCTTTCTGTCGCTCGCTCTTACGCCACGTTGCCATTTTTCGTATCGCCTTTTTGTCGCGCGCTCTTTTGTCGTATCACCCTTTTGTCGTGTCCCCCTTTTGTCGTTCGGCCTTTTGTCGTGCGCCTTTTTCTTGCTCACTGTTTCGTCGCGTTGCCCTTTTGTCACGTTGCCCTTTTGGCGTGCGCTCTTTCGTCGCGTTGCCCTCTTGTCGTGCGCTCTTTCGTCACGTTGCCCTTTTGTCGTATAATCATCTGACCATGGTCTGCAACTAGGGAGTAACTACAAAGCACAGCTACAGTTGATCGACGTGAACGCATGACCAGAGCCCCCTCGCCACATGACGTCATCAGCGACTACTGGAGTTTGCCACAAAACATATCGAGAGTGGACCGTGGAAGAGCCGAAGAAAGTTGTTTTCTCTGATGAATGCCGTTTCCCACTGCATCTGCTGGATGAACATTGGCGAGTAAGGTGAAGAGCTGGGAGAAGATGATACAAGATGACCTAACCCCCTCGGGTACAGGAAAATAGCGGAGATGTAATGCTCCCGCGGGTGTTTTCCTGTGACACTCTCCGTCCTCTTACTGCGGCTGATTTCCCCAAACGCCACCTCGTACCTGTCGATCATTGCAGACTAGGTTCATCCGTTTATGCTGACAGTATTTCCAAACACAGATGACGGTGCTGCAACAGACAACGCGCCGGGTCAGAAGGCCCGTATCGTTCAGGTCTGGTTCGAGGAACTCGAGGATGACTTCCATATTCTCCCATGGCCGCCCATGTAGCCCGATACGAAACCGAAAGAACATGTTTTGGGGCCATATAGATCGGCAATTGCGGCGTATGGACCATCCACTACCGACCCTCGATGAGCAAGGGGTACTTTTATGGATGTATTACGGCATACCAGTGGACAGTTTCCAGTGATTTGTGGAATCCGTGTCTCGTCGCATGGTCGCAGTGGTGGCAGCACACGGAGATCTCACACAATACCAGATAGGTGGTCATAATGTTTTGCGCTATAGTGTATTACTAGAAAAGATCAAGAAAATAAAACTACGAAATATTTCTTCCCCGTGTATGTGATCTTTATGTTATTTATTATCCATTGTTTTGTTTGTTTGCTTTTTCTCGGGGGTTGGCAACCACCACAAGTAGCTTTTAGGGCAACAAACAGTAGCTCGTCCCTAATTTGTGGTCAGTGGCTCCAGAAAAGGACAGAGCCGACACCATCGGGCAAACGCACCAGCTATGTCTCGAACCCACGCCATCTTGTACGAGTAATCAGAAATTAAATAATCAGACCACTCGGCCACTGGTGCGGCTATAGTATCTATGATTACATTAATATTAGAGTTGGTACTAAACGCATGCAATCCTGAAACGTTACACAAACACTTGTCAGCTAATCTTGACTTCACAATGTTCTTTCTTGGTATAGTTTGTTATTATACAGGGTGATTCATAAAGAAGTGTACAGTTTAAACGCACTATAAAACAAGAACAATGTAAGATATTTTATGTTACCTGTAACAGAATTGTAGAGGAATGTTTCAAGTTTTTTTAGAGACAATCACAGATGTTCTATGTGTGTACCCTTAGTCACACGACACACATCGAGCCGGTAATCCATTTCCGCAAAAAACGCGAAGTAAGATATCTGAATCAAGTGCAGTGATAGTGGCTGTGATACGCTGTTTCAGCTCCGCTAGATCAACAGGAAGGGGAGGGGCGAGTACTTGTCCTTCACGTACCCCACAGGAAAAAGTCACAAGGTGTTAAGTCAGGACTTCTGGGTGGCCATTTGGTCAGTGGTCACGTGACTAGTCACGTGACACGCGCGCTGTCGCCTACGTCAATTCCCTTAGTAGCGGGACACAAAATTTATGAGTACATCTACCTAACGGTTCTCAGTTGTGGTCCGGGTCTCTTCAACTGTTACTGTTTTACAGCATCTGGAAACTGTATACTTCTTTATGAATCACCCTGTATACACTGAGTGGCCACCAGGAGCACCGACTTCTCCAAATTATTGGGGGAGGGAGGGCAGGCGCGAAGAGATCAGACGTGTGAGGGGCATGTCTCTTCCATTGTCAGGAGGGTAATACAGGGGGAGGGCAAAAAGATAAACTACGAGATTCGACGTATATTTTAAAACGCAACTGTAATTGTTCTTCAGCTAATGAACAAGGAAACAGAAATATTATTTCGCTGAATATTAATATTTTAAAAAATAAAATTCAACCTGCGAATTTATAAAAATATCCAGAGAGATTTTATTTCTAAAGTGTAGTAAAAAACATGAGAAATTAGCTGAATTACCCAAACAAAGAACAAGAAGGGCAAAAAATAAATGGTTACATAAAGGCGCCAGATTATACGTTCCTGTATTTTATTTATGATAAAGTTGTTTTAATCATTTACCACATATCACGAGAACATGTTAAACACTATTAATACTGGCCTGGCAATCTAGTTTCTTATCAAATGAGCAATGCTGAGAATGGGAAAAATGTTTTTTTTATTATTTTGTTATTTATTAATATTTGGGAAATAAATCGCTTTGGCCGCCTCATAAGGTGTAACTTGGTCCGCCTTATGCTAAAGCGATTATTTAATTAAACGGAACCACAAATATTGGGTGGGCACTGCCCTCCAATAAAATTATTGTAGGGGCAAGATTCTTCACTTTGCCCCCTATAGTCGGCGCCTATTGTGGCCACTTTGTAAATTGTCCCTTAGAATGAACACTCACAAAGCCTGCCTGGTGAAACAGTGATTTAAGCGCCGGCCTGTGACGGTTCGTCCGAGATGGGCTCGAGCTCGCATTCTGGATGAGGTTATGGGTGGTACGTTTGTCTTATGGCTCTGTCTGTTTTCTGGAACCAGTGCTCCAAATTAGGAACAGGCGACTCTCTTATTGCCCTTAGAGATGTTTATATGATGGTCTTTAAATCCCCCTCCCCCGAAAAAAGAACATTCAGAGTCCATGAAATGTTTTAATCGATATCAAAAGTTATGTTGGTTATCATTTCATAAGGGAAACGTCGGACCAGAGTTTTAGAAATTTATGACGTAGTATTTTATAGAAATTTATTTGAAAAAAAGAACGCTATTGAAAACATGTCAAATCGCGCTGGTTGGGTATATTTGCTCAGGAAAAAATTTGACCCAGTGATTTGTGGCCTATTTCTGTCGTACGTAATTTAGTGTAAGCTGGATAAACTAAACAAATCTCCTTCGGACATTTCTCCAAACTTGGGACACAACGATTTTCTATGACATTTCGGGAAAAATACAAGAACACTAAGTTTTAAGTGGTTTCAAAATATTCTTCTGAAATCATCATCATCATCATTGTCAACCATTATCAATCCATTGCTGGACGAAGGTCCCCCCAAGTTTCTTCCACAACGGTCTGTCTTGTGCCAGTCTCCTCTATGTTACTCCCGCATACTTTCGAATTTCATCCACCCATATCACATGTGGTCATCTTCTGGGTCTTTTCCTGTACCTTGGAATCCAGTCTAAAATTTCAGCTGTCCATCGATGGTCTGTCCTTCTGGCAATATGTCCAGCCCATTGCCATTTCAGGGATTTTACTCTGATCATCATGTCTTCCACTCTTGTCATTTTTCTGATATACGAGTTCCTCTTCTTATCTCTCCTGGTTACACCAAGCATGCATCTCTCCATGCTACTTTGAGTTGCCTGCAGTCTTTGTATGTTTCTTTTAGTTAAGGTCCACGTCTCTGCACCATACGTAAGCACTGGAAGGATGCATTGATCAAACACTTTTCTTTTAAGACATAATGGCATAGGGCTCTTGAAAATTATACTGTTTCTTCCAAAAGCTCTCCAGGCAAGTTTTATACGCCGATTAATTTCTTCTTCAATGTGACTTTCACTTGATATCTGCTGTCCAAGATAAATGTAGGTATTGGTTATCTCCAGCTTTTCCCCATCAATCGATAAATCTTCATTTCTTGTAAAAGCATTGTACATCACTTTTGTCTTCTGAAAGTTCATTTTTAATCCCACTTCTTTACTCTTGTGAGAAAGTTCCTGGATCATACTCTGCAGCTCTGGTGGGGTAGTTACAAAAGTGACTACCTCATCAGCAAATGGAAGGTGAGTTAGATAATCTCAATTAATCTTCATCCCTTTGTTTTCCCAGTTCAGTGATTGAAAGACATTTTCCAATGTGGCATTAAAGAGCTTGGGAGATATGGTGTCACCTTGACTCACTCCCTTTCCAATTTTTATGTGTGTTGTATTTTCAAACAGCTGAATCTTTGCACTTGCATTTTCATAGATGTTATTAATAATATTAATGTATGCATCTTCAATACCGCGGGATTTCAAAGCCATTGTAACTGCTGATGGTTTCACCGAATCAAAGGCCTTTTTATAATCGATAAAAGCCATGCACAATGGAAGTTCATATTCCTTCGCTCTTTCAATTAGTTCTCTCAGTACGTGGATATGATCTATTGTGCTGTAGCCACTCCTGGATCTAGCTTGTTCTCTCGGTTGAGCCATGGCCAGTGTCACCTTCAAGCGGTGTGAAAGAAATTAACTGAAGATTTTATAAACCACTGAAAGGAGGCTGATAGGTCTGTAGTTCCTGAGATTCTCAGTGTCACCTTTTTTATGTAGCAAGATCATTGTAGCGTTGTTCCAATCTTCAGGAATCTTCCCTTTATTAAGGCATCGAGTGAAAACTTGGGCGAGTACTGTTTCAATTTCTCCACTTGCTTCATGTATGATGTCAACGGTAATTCCATGTTCTCCTGGAGCTTTCCCCCGTTTCATGTTCTTGATTGCATGTGCAACTTCTGCTGGGAGGACTGGAAGAACTCTGGTACTGGTACCTTTCGTAATGTCTGGAGTACATGTATCATCCTTTTCATATAGTTTTGAGTAGAAATCTTTCACTCTTGTCAAAATTTCACCTCTATTTCTTGTTACAGAACCATCTTCTTTTCTCAGAGCCATAATCTGTTTTCTTCCCTTACTCAGATGTCACTTTGCTCTCTTCAGGCTTTGGTTGTTTTCAATTGCTTTCCTCACTAGTTCACAGTTGAATTTCCTTACGTCTTCAGTGATACTTTTTCGTACCGTCTTGCATAGCCTTATATATTCCACTTTGGAAGTTACATCTCCTTAAGTTGTCGTCATCTCTCTTCTTTTTTTCATTAGAATTTTGTTTTTTTCTGATAATTTGTTGGTATGCAACTTGTTCTTAGTACCAGCTACTTTTTGTTGCTGTTTCCATAAGAGCCTTGGTCAGTTTTCTGTTAACTTCAGAGATGTCCACATCTTCTGAAATATTCGAGACTATTTAAAAATAAATTTTTCTCTGCGGTAAACATATTTTCTGTAACGATATGAAACCGCTTTAGCATGCACGGTGGTCATGGTACTTTATACATTTGGGAAAAGTGTTCTAAATATTTATTTAATTCAGAAAACTCCTTTCCAGGGGTCACGTTGCCGATCGCCATCTTCACAATTTGCAAAAAAAAATCGGTTTGGCGATGGAAAAAGAGCTTTGGCGATTACATTTTTTTACTGTTATAACACTTTGGCGATCAAAAATTGAATTTGGCGAATAAATTGTCGAAAACTTTAAAAGAGACAGCTCAACCCCTGCCTTTCTCTAAGTTTTTAGTGCAAAAGGCATGTCTTTTGAGATTTCGTACTGAAAGAAAGAATATTAATGAATTAGTAATTCATTCATTGTAGAAGTTTCTCAAGTTAGCAAATTTTGCATTATCTAATAGAGAAACGTTTAAACATTAAACACTCTTGTCGCATCGTTCAAAAGATATGCGAACCAATTTTATGAACTATTTAAAAGAAGCGACACAGTCGTAATTCTTCCCATACACTTTTTTTATACGGTTTTCTATTGAGTTTCACAGTCTGGAAACACATTTTGGCGTCTCACTCCAAACTTAAACATTTAAACCTGACAGAAATTACCGCAAAGTGTTGTGCCAACACAGTGCGTCATTTAAATTCGAATGCAAAGGTCAGTGGCCCTTACAAAAGGCTTTTTGTTTAAATGCATTAACAAAATCATTATTACTGAACAATCGGACGTCGAATAATTCTCATTCTCCAGTTTGGTTATTCTTTTGACGAAAAGAGATTTCTACAGTTTCGCTGCTTATTTCACCTTAACAATCGAAGTTCTCCCAAACGTCTGTAGGGTCAAGGCCCTCTTTTTCCTTTAGATTCTCACGCGATGTTCGTCCCACTTTCCAGTCACTAAACGAATTCAGAAAACTTCTTTTGTTCTCCACTTACCTACTGCACTCCAAAACTCATCTGCTGCTGTTTTTGTTTTCTTAAAACCTGGTTTAAAAACTCTTCGATCATAAATATAGATTGCTGTAACGTACATTCTACAGACACTTTGCTGCATTATCTTCAAATTACCTTATTTTCCCAGCTTACGTCAGTAACATTGTTTCCAAATACTTCAGAACAGCTGCGAATCATTTTCTATACAGTGGAAAACTAGTTCTGGTGATGATGTACCATTTTCTCAGCTGCAAACAAAACAGCATTTGTGTGACAGTATTTCATGTGAAGTGATACTCAGGTTTCATAACTCTTGGTGTAGAACCCATGTTAGTACAGAATTTGCAAAAGAAACATACAGTTGACGTCACCCTCATGTGGAAAGGGGATCGTCAACCTGTTCTACATAAAGTTTCAAGGTTGACTTGCGTGCGCTACACAAATGCGAGAAGGAATTGTCCAGGTTTCGACAAACCAGAAGCTTCATCATTCAGCTCCAAAGAGAAACCCGTGCTTTTTGAGATAGATTTAGCAAGGAAGAAATGTTGGCAGGGTAGCGGCAAACTGTACGAAACAAACTAAGAAGAGACAGAGAGATGTTCCAGAAAAAAGAAGGGCCTCTGCTGGAACAAGAGAAACATTTGACCTATTTTGCTGCTCGTTATAGGGAAACAGATTTGACAAGAGTTAAACTCAACCAAATTATCTTCAGCAAACATACAAATGAGTTCTTTTTTTTTTTTTTGATTGAAGGTTTAACGACCACCGTGAGCAACTCAATGGGCTATAAGCAGTCGCCCGTGCCTAATTTAGGATCCCTGGCTCCAGGGAAGGGAGAGAGCCAGTGCCGTAAGACAAACACAACATCCATGCCTCACGGGATTCGAACCCGGACCCCTTTCGGACGAATGATCAGAGGCCATCGCTTAGACCACTGCGCCACCGGGGCGGCACAAATGAGTTCAACAGCACTATTCTTGATGAAGGCAACAACTCAATAGCTGACATTCATTGGCATTTACTGATAGCAACAAGAGTAAAATGCACGAAAATAATAGCCATCTGTACGACTGTGAATTAAATTAGTTGTGATAGTCAAAGAGATCAGCGACAAAGTGAGACAGCCGATCGTCGACGTAATAAATCTTCGCTGAAACAAATGTCTCACAGCCTGCGCTCTTTTTGAGGAGGTACGGGGGATTTTTTTATTTTTTTTATTGGAGGTTTAACGACCACCGTGAGCAACTCAATGGGCTATAAGCAGTCGCCCGTCCCTAACTTAGGGTCACTGGTTCCAGGGAAGGGAGAGAACCACTGCCGTAAGACAAACACAACATCCATGCCTCACGGGATTCGAACCCGGACCCCGTTCGGACGAATGATCAGAGGCCACCACTGCGCCACCGGGGCGGCTACGGGGATTACGACCACCGTGTGCGATACAATTTGCGACGGGTGACTGTCTTTAGCCCATTTACTGTAGACAGTCGGCTGCTCTTAATTTGGTGCCACTGATTCCAGGGAAGGGAGAGAGCCAGTGCCGTAACAGAGACACATCATTCATGCTTCACTCGGGATTCGAACCCAACTCCTACTAATGATTAGAGGCTAGTTAGTGCCTGGTACCATTGGACCAGCTCGCACTTTTTTTGTTAAAGATTTTTTTTTTTTCTGGAAGGTTTAACGACCGCCGTGAGCAACTCAATGGGCTATTATAAGCAATTTCCCGTCTCTAATTTAGGGCCACTGATTTCAGGTAAGGAAGAGAGCCAGTGCCGTACGACCAGAGTTGTATAAAAGTAAAATGTATCTGCGTACACAATCATTGAAACAGAAAACTTTCTGCAAACCAGCGAATCACACACAATAACAATAGAATGATAAATTTAAAGAAAAATTAATAAGACAATAAATAATTATTAGAACTTTACAGATTCCAGTGAGGATAAAATAAGTACATGACAATTGAATATGCAGCAATGAGTGTAAAATGGACCTTTATGGTAAAATATATTGGACCGTGAACCTCATAAAAACAAGACATTTAAAGAAAGTTTTTATATCTAGCAAAACAGTTACATTAATAAACCTTCAAAAATTATAAAAAGCATTTTCAATAACTTAATTCAAAAATAGTAGACTTACAAAATGCATAAGAAAGAGATTTTAATTTAATAACTGGCAACTGCAGGAGGAACCTGGCAATTAAATTTAAAATTTTTCTGGGTAAACGAAACTTTAGATACAGTTCTTATACAGTGAGAACAAGCCTTGATAAAATCTAGAGGCCAGAAACGTCTGTAAAAACAAAAGAACTCAGAAGATGTGAAAAATAATTGAACATTCTTACGTTAAAATGGAATTAAATATATTAATCTGAGTAGAGTTTCCAAATCAGATTAAATATATTAATCTGATTTGGAAACTATCCGCGTACGGAGTACTCGCGTTCTGCTACTCTGCGTACGACAAACACAACATCCATGTTTCACTAGGATTCGAACCCGGACCCAATTTTGGCGAATGGTCGGAAGCCAGCGCTTAGACCACTGCGCCACCGGGCGGCTCTTGCACTCTTAAGAGCGCCATTTATTTTACGCGGCAAAAAGAAACTTGAGCCAATGGCATAAAGCAGGATCAAACCAACAGTTTGATCCTGCATTATGCCATTTTGTTGGTGCGTTTTTAGCACGTCTTTTGTAAGAAAAGATCGTGCTTATGTTATCGGTTTGTCCGTCCGTCTGTACCCACGATATCTCTGCAACTATAAGTCTGATTTGAAAAATCCTTTTTGAATTGGGAAGCTTGAAATATGCGAATGATGATCCTTCATTTAGCTTTTTTTTTTTTTTACGATGTACAATTTCGCCCGTAGAGGGCGTATATGCAGATGATGTCGAATTCAAAATTACGTTTTATTCCACATATTTGCTTCTAAACATCCGATTGAAAAAATTATTTTTTCTCTCGATTCCATTTATGTCGAAGAGTATTTTAGATATAGTTACTTTTTCAAATTACGCATAGATTTCCCGCTAGGGGGCGTAAAAGTAAATTGCATTTTCCCCGATAACTCTTCTTCTAAAACTCCAATTTGAAAAAAATTTCTTCAGCGGATACACCACCTGATGAAAAATCGTTTGCATATAATTTAAAATTTTTGGTAAAGAATACTTTGGCCACTAGGGGGCTTTAGAGTTAATTTTTTCTTCTAATGTATTTGCCATAAAATCTGAGCTTCGAAAATATCGATTGAAAAAATTCTTTCGTGGACTGATGCCACTCACATTGATAAACCTTTTCGTATTATTTTCTTCTTAAAATATTCCACAGTTTCTGCGCCAGGGGGCGTAAATGTATATCTTATTTTTGTCAATATCTCTGCTTCTAGGAATCCGATTTGAAAAATTCCTTCTTTGTTGGATAGTGTTTTCAGTGTGACATGTTTTTCATATAATTTCAAAATTTTCAAGCAAATCATAGACTTTCCGCTAGGGGGCACAAAGGTAAATTGCCTTTTCTGCGTTATTTCTGCTTCTAAAACTCCGATTTGAAAAATTCTTCCTGTATCGCATACAAGACCTGATGGAAAATATTTTTGACATAATTTCTAATGTTTGGTAAAGAATGGTTTGGCCACCAGCTGGCATAAGTGTTAATTTCTGCTTCTGATGTATTTGTAGCAAAATCTGGGCTCCTGAAAACTCGACTAAATCTTTTTCTTGGACTGACACCGCTCATATGGAAAAACCTTTCGAGAATACTTTCTTCCTAAAATAATGCATGGTTTTCCCACCAGGGGACGTAAAGTCACATCTTATTTTTGTCGATATCTCTGTTTCTAAGAGTCCGATTTGAAAAATTATTTCGGTGTTGGAGAGCGTTTCCGCTGCGAAATGTTTCTCATATAAATTCATGTTTTTCTTAAAGCACAAGTCTGCAACCAGAGGCTAGAGGGCGTAAGCTCACGATTTTGTTTACAGCAGTATCTGAGGGATTAAAACCCCGATTGAAAAATTTCTTTCTTCCGTCCGATACTATTGTTTTCCATACCGGTTCCATTGACTTTGAATAACTTTGATAAATTTAATTTGCGTCAGAACGGATTCAAAAGACGTGCTGATTACGCCCGAAAATTTGGTATCATCTTTCTTGTTTATACTGTTCTCGAAACGTCCGATTTGACTCCTGCAACAATATCGCAATGTTGTTCCTATTTTTTTTTTTTTTTAATGCAGGAGTGACGACTTCATTGTGGCGGAATATTTTATTCATTAAGAATAGTTAATAAAATAAAATAAAAACATTTAACATGAGAAACTTTAGCGTCGGGCTCAGTGGTTACCGGAAAAACTCGAGCTCTACAAAAATGTTTTCGCGGCCCTTTTGTGAAAAACCATTAGCTTTCAATTACTCAAACTTTTAACTTCCATATTACAAACTACGCTTTACGGGTGTTTTAATAAATCAAATTTTTGGAACCTATGAGTATTTTTCGTAAAATAATTTGCTTTTCACTTTATTGCGTGAAACACAAATGTGTACGTTATAATTAAAATGATTGCCGTGGTTACCGATACAGATTACTGCACAAAATACTTATGTCAAAATTAATCATATGCAAAATTTATTATTTTAAAGAACTAAGGCCTGCTTTTTGAAGTGCTTCACGTCTGCACACATAAAACATGCAACTGCAGTGTGATAGACAGTGTCTAATGGCTTTTCCGATTTATACGAAATGTCGCAACATTATTAAGCAAATAACTAAGTAACGGTGAAGAACTGTAGCACAAAAATGTAAACTACTTAAATTATTTACTCTGGAATTAAAAAAACACTTAAACATAATGCCACAATGTTTTGCACATAGTAAAAAAAAATTTTTTACTCATAAAAAAATTGACACAAGTCTCTGATTTTTCGCTCCCGCGAAGAACACCTTTAGTTCATTACATTCGGAAGGATGCATTATGTGCAAACAACTGTAATACATAACACCTTACTCTCATTGGTATAAAAATCCCGCTCATTGAACTGATATATATTTTTTCACATTCTCTTGTTAACATACTTGCATAGAAACTATTGCAAAGGCTGTGAACTTGAGGCCCCTTGTAACAGCAAGGATTATTACTTGGGGCCTCAAGTTCTTTTGAATAGCTTCTTTCCTGTCATTCAGTTTTTATAAGCTAAAGCAACGAGAATGATTCCTAAAGATTTTGCGTATTTACTGAGAAAAACATACTTTTCTTCTTAATACTTCATTCACAGCTGCCTTAATTCTTGGCTATTTCTTTAACCAGTTTCATACGAAGTTTCTGCAAAACATTTTGTAAAATATTTTTGCTCAGACGAGGGGCCCTTTTAACCGAGAATGATTTCTAAAGATTTTGCGTATTTACTGAGAAAAAATACTTTTCTTCCTAATACTTCATTCACAGCTGCCTTAATTCTTGGCTATTTCTTTAACCAGTTTCATACGAAGTTTCTACAAAAAATTTTGTAAAATATTTTTGCTCAGACTAGAGGCCCTTTTAACCGAGAATGATTTCTAAAGATTTTGCGTATTAACTGAGAAAAAAATGATTTTCTTCTTAATACTTCATTCACAGCTGCCTTAATTCTTGGCTATTTCTTTAACCAGTTTCATACGAACTTTTTACAAAAAATTTGTAAAATATTTTTGCTCAGACTAGAGGCCCTTTTAACCATGACCCCCCCCCATTCTGCGGAGGTTGGGCTGAAGATTAGTAGCTCTTGAAATAATTTTTGATTTTGATTAGAGGTTTAACGACCACCGTGAGCAACTCAATGGGCTACAAGCGGTCGCCCGTTCCTAATTTAGGGCCACTGGTTCCAGGGAAGGGAGAGAGCCAGTGCCGTAAGACAAACACAACATCCATGCCTCACCGGAATTCGATCCCGGACTCATCTCGGACGAAGCCATCGCTTAGACCACTGCGCCACCGGGGTTGCCTCTTGACATTAACCAGTCACAATCGCCACCAGACACTTGAACTTTGTATGTGGAACTGAAACCTGACGTTTTATCCGAGGTGAGAAGAAGGTAAATGCAACATCCATTTCGACCCACAAAACGAAACATATGCCATAGTGAGAGCAGCTAGCGTTCTAACCGCTTGACTACTGGGTGACCCAAATATTATTGCGGATTCAAATTTCAACAGTGTTGATGGTGTAAATACAAGATTTATGGAAATTAGCGCATATTGAAAATCCAAGAAGTTCCTTGTAGTTTTTATAATGCCACATCATTGCCACATGAATGCGAACAATCAGCTGTTTTGCTTCGACGCGTGTTCAGGGTATTTCCCAGAACGACATCGTCGCACGTTGTTTTAATATCACTGTGTTAACAAAGGCGCATTTCTTACAGAGTGTCGTTGAGCCTCTTATTTTCTATCACCCGAATGAGCTGTGGCTCAGTTGGTCCAACCGTTGCAGTTTTAATTTTTTCAAGTAAAGGTATGAGCAGCCTTCATCTTCAGGGGATACTATCTTTTCATCTGGCTTGCCTTGATTTCTTTGATTCAGCATTTTTGTTCACTCGTGTTCAAAAGGCAACTTCTTAAGAAACCAGGAAAATGAAGAATATAAAGTTTTCCAGTTTTCTTTAAATCTCATTAATATGTTTTCTTCTTGGGAAAAGCAGTCGTCAACATTCTCCTCTGGCAGCAAATTAGAAAAGACCTTCTGGTCTCATTCCTTAAAGCTACATCCCGCGCATGCGTAATTAGCCAAAGGCGAAAGTACTTGAATGTGTAATTCTCAGGTCTGGGTGCGTAGATTTTTATCTTTTCACAGTTCAGCCATATCAGGAAGTAAGATCTTGCTTACCGCTTGTCCCCCCGTCGACCTCCCTTTCGATATCAACTGAGAAACTTCCAACGACTTCTATAAATCGTTGATTAGATGACAATGTTTTTACTTCAGTTTTCTCTTTTATCTTATTTTCCGTTCGATATCAACTGAGAAACTTCCAACGACTTCTACATATCGTTGATTAAATGACACTGTTTTTACTTCAGTTTTCTCCTCCTTTATCTTAATTTCCCTTTCGATATCAACTGAGAAACTTCCAACGACTTCTATAAATCGTTGATTAAATTACAATGTTTTTCTTGCAGTTTTCTCCTTTATCTTAATTTCCCTTTCGATATCAACTGAGAAACTTCCAACGACTTCTATAAATCGTTGATTAAATGACAATGTGTTTACTTCAGTTTTCTCCTCTTTTATCTTAATTTTACTAGATTTTATCATCTCTCCAATTATCATAATGTCTGAGATGCACCTTTCCCTTATTACGTTGCGTAAATTCTACTTAAAAATTTTCCCATGTCTTTTTCCGAGCAGCCGGTTAAAACGTGCCACAACTTCCCTCTATGTATTCTGATGGCATTGCCTACATACATTATCCAGCCTGTGACTCATGAAATCTTCAGCACGGGAAAGAGTTATTGAATTAAAATGAAGCCTTGGAGAATTTATTTTCCAAATTTGAACCATTCAGTATTAATTTTTCCCTGCATTCATTGTTACAGTTATCTGATTGATTTAAATTTTACTAAATGGGATCCCCGTATTTGTCATTGTTTTGCATAATTCGCCGCTGCACTCAAAAATACTGCTTGGCCTAATCCATCAACAAAAAAAAAAAACAGTGATGCACCAAATTTCTTTCTTTTTTTTTTTTTTTTTTTTTATATGACAATGGGAAACGAATCCCCATGAAGCCATAAAGAAATAATTCTTTCAAAATGCATTTATTTCTTTTTCTTCAGTAAGGACATAAAAGTTTAATATTTGATAGCGAGTTCCTCATTTAAAGTAATTGCTTTGCTATTCTATTTAGAATTGCTTCTAATAGACTTTTGTTAAAAGGAAAAATTGAACTTGATAGCTTAACTCCACCGCTCGAAATTTCACTCTGTTGTTTTTCTTTCTTTCTTTTTCTTTTTTTAAGTGAAGGACAAAATAATGGTATTTTTCAATCAAATGGCCACCACAGTGACGTAACTACCATGAAGCAGAGGAGTCATCTGCCTTCGCGCCCTAAAAAAACTATTGGGCTTCTCGTCTTTTCACGAAGTCCAAATTATGGATTTGCATTCTGAGAGTATTTTTAACCGCGATTTGACGATTTCTGAAACGTGGGTTAGAGAGTAGAGCACCAGTGCTGCGAAAGAAGCCTAAAACACTACCAGCAATAATTTCACCCAGAGAGTATTCATGAATCTTTATAAAAGCTAAGGGATTCTATGAATACTGAGAGATAATCCGTTTAGCATTCGGAGATTTGTAGAAAGCTGATGGAATCTATGAATACTACAAGAAATCCCTTTATTATTCCGAGACCTGTAGAAAGTTAACGAATTCTATGAATATTAAGGCATATACAATTTAGTATTCATAGATCTGTAGAAAGCTAACGGATTCTATGAATACTTAGAGATAACCTATTGAGCATTCATACTGTAGATCCATTGAAGCTAACGGATTCCATGGATACTAGGAGATAACCCATTTAGAATTGATATAATATATAAACTCGAATGTTTGTTTGTTTGTATGTTTGTCCGCTATGCAAATCTACAGTTTTCAATTTAGAACCACCAAATTTGGCATACTATTTCATGACCGTAGACGGTTTTTGAAAGGGTTCGGAGCTCGAGGGGAGCTCGAGGTCTAGGGGTTCCCATACAAAATTTTCGTAAAAAGTTTCATTTTTTACTTTTTTATTTGAATTGATATACTAACTTATTGTACTCTAACTTAGATTGTAGACGGTTTTTGGAAGGAGTCGGAGCCCGGGGCCAACGGGCCCCCATTCAAAATTTTCGTAAAAGGTTCCATTTTTTCGTTGTTGTTTTTTTTAATTCGAATTTAATACTTTTCGTTGTGATAAATTCCAGAATTGATTCTTTTTTTCTTGTGACAGGTGCTTTCCAGTGAAGAACTGCAACACAATTCAGCACTGGAACTGAAGGTAAGTAAACAACAGAAATCAAACGGAAAAATTAAAAATACTGTGTGCTTGAAGACTCTACAGATATTAGAATTCAAATTAATTGAAGAAATGAAATACAGTATTAGGTACGGTTCATGCCGTACAAAATTGATCATTTTCATTTGATTTGCACAAAATTTAAGTTGTGAATTATGACCAAATTCTCCCGAGCAACGCCGGGCAATTCAGCTAGTAGATCTATATAAAGCTAGCTGTTCTGTGGAGCACGAGGGTTACAAATTTTCTTCCCTGGATGAAGTTTTCCTTTACGATCAGCTTTAATGTTTTTCAAATGACTCTCATTGGTATCAGCTTGATGACGCTGTAGTAGATTTGTAGCTTCCTTCGCCCGTGGATGTTTTAGGATATCCCGTAAATTTAAGGGGGGGGTTACATCTGTACCACGCACACTTTTTCTTTCTAGCGCCTTTGGTATACAGTGACCATATAATTCTTAGCTGTTTCATGAAAGGTGATAATGAAATGTGCGCATGTCTTACCCGTCAGTTATTTACCTCTTGAGAAGTTTTCCTCGTTGTGTTTCCTAGTGGTGAGAGAAAGTATATGAGCTTTCCTCCCACCCGAGAATTCTGCTATCAACAAGAACAATCAACAAAGAGGAGTGATCTTCCTTTACAGCAATTGGTATACGCTACTTGGGCTGAACAGATAGAAATAAACTCGAAAAGTAGGAATTCTTTGTGAACTTACTGGGTACCAATTTTCCGAGTACGAGTTTTCTGAAATTTAGTTATATGCAAATGCAATAATTGCTTGAATTTGTGAAATAATTTACGTATTAACCAGTCAGCGATAAAACTGCATGTGTACTAGTTTGTCAGGTACCAAAGTCCCTGGATTCAATAACTACAGCTAACCTGATTCATCCTACAAACTTGAGAAGAAAAATCAATTCTCAAACTATATGTAATTATTTGATAAAATGGACGTATTTTAAAACAATTAAAAAATTACTTCAGACGAAAACTTCTGGGAAAGGTGGGACCTGTAGAAACCTCCCCTTGGCTGTCGAGAAACTGTAGATCTTATTTCGACTCCCAATCTCAAATATGGTAATAAATTTTCAACCGTGGTGATGTACGTATAGTGATGATAGAATATATTGTTCAGAAGGAAAATGCTGCCAAGTTTGAAGGATATTTTCCAGTTTGTTTCGTTTTTATTGAGCATTTACTGTAGAAGAAACGGTATGAGAAAAATATGCCCACGGAAAATATTCCCACAGGGCTACTGTGCACAGAGAAAACGCCCACAGAGAATATCTCAACTCCTCGAAAATAGGAAAATACGCCAGCTGTTAACAGATGTGTTCATATGTCTGTTAGAAGCGTGGTCTTTTTTAATTCCATAAAGAAATATCTGAATTTCAACTAAGCAATTGACAAAACAAGTCAAAACACTCCCTCTGTTCAGCCACATAACGTTCGTTAACTTGCATTACAAGGGCATGGTAGTTTGTCCCCGGTATGGCTGAAGAGACTCATTGTTCGGAGGAACACATGCACGGCCCTCCCAAGAAGAGCAACTATGTTCATTCTTTCAATGATTCCTTCCATTTCCGTACGTGCCATTTCCGTACAAAAGGAATTTTGTTCCATTTCCGTACATAGCAGATCCAGTTTTCACCGCGCCTGGTAACAGACGTGGGGAATATACTAAGGAAGAAAGTAAATGCCGATCCCCTGTCCGAATTCCTCCTCCGACGTAACAGAGATCCCCATTCATTGTTTTTGTCACAGAATTAGCGCTTATGGTTGGGTAAGGGGCAATAGCAATAAAAACTGAAGGGCAAACAAGCTGCCCACTAATGCCATCTTTACGGTTTTCAGCATTCGTCGCAGATGTTTAATTTCATACGTGATTTTTGCGTTTTTTATTTTAAATGGAAATCATTCAGACGACCCAAAACAAACCGCTGCCATATACGAAAGGGCATCAGCAGTGAACCCTCCCGGAGTAAAGAGGTAGGTTGCGGAGGTTATCGGTGCAACCCTGATCCTCTGTCTTCCTTCACGCATATCTCACTCACATCTGGGTACGGAAAAGGTACTAGACGATCTGGATGTGTACGGAAATGGGACAAAAATTTATTTGTACAGAAATGGCGCGTACGGAAGTGGGACGACACCCTTTCAACGGGGTATTACGAAGTGGCGCTTTAAAGGGGAACCGGTTTTAACGAAGCTGAATGAATCTTAAACACATGGCAAAATCCAAAGAATTCCCACCTCACAAGCAAAGTGTGGCTCAGGCTAAATGCGGGTGCACCAGAGTAATAAGTCTGCATCTAGAATGGTATTTTGAAAACGCTAATTCCGAAACCCACGACTTTCAGTACTTCAAACAGGAAAATAACAAAATAACTAGGAAAGGACTTAGTCTGGGACCCTTTTTCCGTATATTGCCTCCTATTTATTACTTTTTTAAGTACTTAAGCGCACCAAATATTAAGACCCTAACAAGAATTCTATTGAAAATGCCTGAGGCCTAGGTGTCTGAAAAATTGTGTAAAAGGCTTGAGGCTTAGGTGCCTTGTAAGCACCTAAGAACTAATGTTTCTTCTACGTTAGTTTTTAAAAACAACTTCGTGTTTCTAACGGACATAGTAACACATTAATCAAAAAAGCTGGCGGCTTTTTTTTTCATAAAGACGTTTTTCCTAATTTTCCGAAAACCAGACGCTTTTTCTGTGGGCGTTTTTAGCGTTTTTACTGTGGGCTTTATTTCTGAGGGCATTCTTTCAGAGATTCGGAAAAACATATAGCTATGCCCAAAACAAGTTGGTAGAAATATTCAGAAGAACTGTAACGTACCAGGAGATGTGACGTACCTGCCAGAAGGACGCACACGACATAAAGGCAGATAGGAATCAGAATAAAACGTCCGCGTAGCTCAATCGGTAGAGCAACTTATTCCGGAATAAGGGGACCTGGGTTCGAATCCTGGCGCGGATAAAAATGACGAAGAAATTTACTTCGTTATAATGGCGCCCGAACTATCCGGATGACCCGACCGTTCAAAATCTCGCATTGGTGTGATGTTCTTTTCCACACCGCGAGATAGGAAAAATAAGAGAATCCCTTCTCCAGCACTTCGAAAAAATAAATAAATAAATAAATAAGGGGGAGATGATGTAACGTACCAGGAGATGTGACGTACCTGCCAGAAGGACGCACACGACATAAAGGCAGATAGGAATCAGAATAAAACGTACGCGTAGCTCAGTTGGTAGAGCAACTTATTCCGGAATGAGGGGACCCGGGTTCGAATCCTGGCGCGGATAAAAATGACGAAGAAATTTACTTCGTTATAGAACATACTACTGCACCTCAGTGGGTTATTTGACGTGGAAATGGGAGGGAGATTTTATAATCCTCTTCTTACTCACAAGAACTAGATTGTTCAGGAGTTGAACTCTTTTATAAGATTTGCTAATTGCATGCGAAACATCTATGGCATCAGGCGCGTTTATTTCTGAGAGATAGGGTACAAAACGAAAGATGAAAGAGTGTCGAGATGTGACTTGCGTCTTTTACGGGCGAAATTTTATGCGCCGAGACTTTCCTTATCATGGCTGTGTCGAGCAACTGCTAGGGAACAGAGGATGGCGGAGATCGACGACCTTTTTCGGAAAAGGGCACAATAACCCGTGGAGTCAAAAAAGAAACAAAGTGCGAGACGCCTAACATTGAGATGAGAAATATATATCCTTGCATGCTAGTCTGAATAAATATACCTGTCCGATATTTTTCCCCGTTGTTTTTTTTCCCTGTGTGTGTGTGTGTGTGTGTGTGTGCGAGTGTAATATGCGACGTTTTCTTGTGGCATAGAAACCCACTGACGTTTGTCAGCATGGTTTGCTTGCATGTGAGTGTGACCTAAAAGCAAGTCCTAGAACCTCGAGGCAGAAGAAAACTCCTACACCACAAGGATTCACTCCGTTCGTGAATCGTAGTTGATCTGCCAGGGCTGTTTCCACTCTAAATCCACGAGCGTTTTCGAGGTCAGATACTCCGTCTTGTCCTCATTCATGCTGGGAGCGTCGAACAGATGAAGTGCGTGCAACTTTTACTTCAAAAACAATCGCGGAACAGAACGTTGACCAAATTCCTATTTACCCTGAATCTTATATTATGTAGCGACCTTCGGTATCCTATTCAGAGCCAACCACACAGAACATCTATATCTAACAATACAAACTACAAAAGGAAACGAAGCAAAAATTCATCAACGTTTAGTCCCTTTTGGAAGTACATTTTCGGAAGAAAAACAATTCCACGAAAATACTGTTTTTCAGCCAGGGGTGTCAGATCAATTTTTTAACAACAGGGGCAAGATGTCAGGATGTACATTTTTTGGTCATATCATAAAACGTATTCTGGTTGTGCAGAATGGGACGCGATGATGTCTTCCGAACATGATTTAGGTAAAACGATTATATCGATAAAGTTTAAATTTTATATCTATATGATAAGGTTTTACGATATAAAACATTTTACTCACATTACGATTGATATTAAACTGTACTGATTTGTACACCTCTATATTAGTATGAATTCTACAAGAACCATATCATTGTTTTATAATAATTTAAACTTTATCGACATTATCGTTTTATCTATCGCACCAATGCTCTTACTTTATACTTCAAACAACGTACCTGCAAATATTTCACATTCCTTTCTCCCCTTTCCTTACTATTTTCTTTCTTTAAAGAAACACTGATTTTATTGTACTTAAATGAAACAGAAGACATTTCTGCTCTTCTTATAAAAACGCAATATTTTCAAGATAATTGTTTTTTGTCATTGCTAATACTTTGTGAAAGACGACTTTTTTATCCTGCTGATACCTGCATTTAAGACTGGTACTTCTTAAAAATTTCTTCTTTTTCACGCTGGAAAAATCAGAATAATTTAACCTACGTCTCATGAGTGTCATTAAAAAAATTCAGAGTCCTAGATGGTTAATAATTAAAATAGAAAATATTTAGTCTTATCAGAAGGAATTTTAAGTGGACGGAGATTTTAAAAAATACAAATATTTATCCGATTTCCGATTACATACTTAAAAAGGATTAAAACTGAAGAGCGAATGTGATATTTCATCTTTGCAAGCAAATGAGTACGGGGAAAACTGCTCCCTCTGCCGCCGCAGTTCCAAAGCCACTGTTCTCAGCTTTTCAAATTCAACTCTAATAAAATTTAATTCTCCAGGTTCCTTCATCGCATTTCTACTACAGGATCATTTTTTTTTTTTACTTTTATACGTGAACATGTTTATGCTATCGCTTTGCTTGAATGTCTGACTGCGATCACATCTCCGGTTCCAGAAGTCCATGTGTAAAAAAAATCACTTCGTTTCCGACAGAGAAAGCATTTCTTAAAGTTTCTAAGTTTCACGACTTCTCTAGCGTTTCTTATGATGGAAAAAGTTGTCTGGTTCTTGTGTGCCATCGGATCCATGGAAAGGAGAGAACCAGAACCATGAGGTCACAAACTGCATTCGTACCTTACTCGGGATCGAAACCCAAGACCCATCACAGGAAACGATGCTTATTTTCATGATATATCAGCTTTTAGGAATCAGATAAAAATAAACAAATAAAATGCTTACTGTGGGGATTAAAGCGCAATCAAGGATTTTCGCTGTTAGTGAAAACGTTATTTTCACATGATTTTAGAAAATGATTTAAATTGTTTTCTTCTTTCTTTTTGTCGTAAAGAGTATTCGGCGTTTTTTTTATTTGCTTATTTTTTCTTAACTTTCCACACCTTTTCCGACGATTGCCAGTCGACGAAAGTCTACATTCCTCGGATCAAAATATTTCTTCCCGTGCCGGATAGAACAGAGTAGGATGTGTGCACTTTTGTCTGTCTTCACAAAAAAAAAAAAAAAAAAAAAAAAACGATATCGCTGCTAAAGTCGGAGTCAAAAACGTGTTTCTATGACATTTTTTTTTTACTGTAATCATATAGCAAAGTGCTGTCCCACTCCTGTAATCAGCCGTGTGCTAGGGTTTTTAAATGAATTTGAAGGCGCCACATTTTTTCAAATATATGTGAGATTATGTAAATATGAAGATATCCTGCTTAATTTATTAAACCTGTAAGTTTTTTAACTTAATATCAGAACAGACGAAATTTAAAATTTGAAAACAAATAATCTTACATTTAATGAGAGCACTGTAGATAATTAAATTCCACACAAAGTTGTAATTAAATTCCGGTCCACTTCGATGTTTGTCGTTGAAAGTCGAAGTGATTGTTCGAGAGTAGAGTTATTCGTGCTATTCTTGTGTTGTTGTTTTTTTCTTTGATTGGAGGCTTAACGACTACCGTGAGCAACTCAATGGGCTATAAGCAGTCGCCCATCCCTAATTTTGGGCCACTTGTTCCAGGGAAGGGAGAGAGCCAGTGCCGTAAGACAAACATAACATCCATGCCTAACGGGATTCGAACCCGGATCCCTTTCGGACGAATGATCAGAAGCCATCGCTTAGACCACTGCGCCACCGGGGCGGCCCTGTGTTTTGACTTTATGTTTATCTATTGTGAAAAACACAAGTTTGCCCGTGTCCCCTCACTTCAGAGTAAGTCGCTCTCCCAACGGAGCTACGCGGACAGAATGTCTCATGTTTTCACCTCTGTAGGTGATCACCTACAGAGGTCAAAACATCTGCAGCGAGACATTCTTTTCACCTACAGAGGTGAAAACTTGAAAACACAAAACATATAAAAAGTAAAAACACATACAGAGGTGAAAACTGCAGATGTTTTAACTGTCTGTGATGTTTTCACCTCCTCAGAATGTCTCGTCTTGATACGTGTTTTCATCTCTGTAGTACGTCACATCATCTCCCTTTTTTTTTTTTTTTTTTTTGTCTTTGAAGCGAAGTAGGATTTTTTCATTAATTCCAAATAATGTGTGGAACAAACATCACACATTTTTCGAAAAATCCAACGGGTAGAGAATTCCTTTTCCACAATCGGGCGCCAATGTGAAAATAAAAGTTTGCCCGCGACGGGCATCGAATCCGTCCCCTCACTCCGGAGTAAGTCGATCTCCCAGTTGAGCTATTCCGACATGTGCTCTCACTGCTATCTGCCTTTATCTCATATGCGTCCTGCGGGGCAGGCACTTCACAGTATGACATATCAGAACATGCCTTCTTGCATATATAAATACTTCCTAACACTGAAATAAGTTTTAAATCCAACTCTCTTATGTTTGGGTATTTCTCAGTGGAAAAAAGTTTAAACAATTTTGCTTCAGTCTCTGGTCGAGCTCTAATAAATTTATCTGTTCGAAGATGTTTTCCTGTTCTTACCCATTTCTTTAGCCAGTAACCCAAAATCATGAGCATTCGATTTTCATATTGCTCATAAAAGGTGGTTCTGGTTCAAAAACTACATAAAACATAACCCATCTAAGGACATGCCAACTAACGGCCCGGTAACGGAGTAAGCAATTAAATTGTAAATTTGAAACTCGCAATGACGTTTGCGGAACCTTTGCGATTCCACGTAATTTTGGGTAACTATGGCATTCAAACATTAAAATCCTTAAAACCTCATATCATATCCTAAGGTGCTCTGCATCCCTAATAAAGTTCGATTTAACCATAGTTCATGCAAGCTTAATCTAGAGCGGACATTTTGTAGGGAATAAAATAGTAACTACCAAAAGCTGAAGCAGAATCAGAGATATATTTGTTTGAATTTCTCAAATGATTAATTATAGTTCTCCAAAAACGAGAAACAGCAGCTAACAATAAGTTCTGATGCAAAATTTCAGAGTGCGAACGATTTGCATAGGATTTATTACTTATGGAAGAGTGTAACAAGGGTCAATGCGAGCTAGAACATTTTGTCACCATTTTAATTTTAAAACTTGTTGAGTACAGCGATTTTTCTGCAATACTAAATGATATATTTTCAATTTTCACTTAATTGTGAGTTGAGTCCTACAGGGGTAAAAGACCTGCTGCCACTAATTTTCCTATGGTCAGGTGCGACGCCAAGGTGGCAAGCAGCCCCCCCCAACTTTTTCCTCAGCTCACTCCTAACACTCCACTCCTATGAAAAGCTTAGACATTTAGAACAGATGACGACTTCAAGATTTTAGATTTCAATACATTTTGGCGAGTACGTGTGATTTTCAATGGTGGAACCATTTTTTAAGTTTGATAGTTGACTTTACTTATGTCAGGTTACAAATTGAAACTCGAAAACAGCCTCATGGCGGAAAAGAGTGAAAACATGAAATCAAAAAGATAACGGACAGGACTAAATCTCTGAAAAAAGAAATGTATGATAAATGTATGGGGAGTCGTACCTCGTGGTCTTTTCCCTGCCTTTTGAATGGGAGTTGGGTTAAATACATGTAATACACAAGTTTTCGATGAAATTCAAACTGTACAAGATATTCATCATGTAAGACACTTGCTCCTGATTAGCTCCCAACTTTGGATGCAGGTGTCATTCATTGCCTGCGGTCACTCACGGTCCAGGTTACTAACCATGAAACATTCCTTCACTGATAAAATATCTCATTCACGTGAACATTTAATGACGAAAGAAAACATCTCAATTAAAGGTAAGCTAAAGTTCAAGTTCTAAGACTAAGTATTTTGTAATAACGCTTGTCTGTATAGAAGCAGGCACTATATCTTAGTTACGGAGTTCAGTAAATCGGTTTCTTACTATAGTCAGCATTAGTGGAAAAGCTAAATTGCAAATCTGAAGTTACGAAGGGTGATTGAATGTTTAACAAAACGAAAAACAATAGCTGCCAATATTCAAGAAGGTATACAAGGAGTGTTCAAATGAAAAGGTACGAAACGACACTGTGGGTATAAATGAAGACTTTATTCAAAGTATACACCATAGGCCGTAGCACAACGATCCCATTGATTAACGAGCCGAAGGATTCCTTGTTCCCAGAATTCCTGTGGCCGTGACGAGACCCAGTCCTGCACAGCGTCCTTGAGTTCCTCGTCCGAGTGTAAGCGCTTCCCTTTCAGATGTTTTTACAGGGGACCAAATACATGGAAATCTCAGGGCGACATGTCCGGGCTGTAGGGCGGATGGTCAAGCTGCTCCCACTGGAACTTGGCCAGTTCCGCGTGTGTGCCCCTGGACACGTGGTGACGCGCGTTATCATGGAGCAGAACCACCCCCTCCGCGATGAATAGCGGCCGGTTTAACACCTTCCGCTGTCAGAAATCGGATAACGCCTCGCTGCTCCTCAATCGTCGAATTTTGCAATGTGAACGCCATCCTGTCCTCACACGCACTGCCGCGTCAATTGGACGGCGCTCTTTATAAGAGCCTCTGCTCTCTCCTGCGCATGCGGCCGCCCGCGCATGCTCCGATCCACGCCGGTGACTCCAATCGCATCCCTAGATGTGTCGCTACGTTCTCCCATAGAGGCATAGGCAAATATGTTAACGGTTACTTTCTTATGACGTTTCGTACCTTTTCATTTGAACACCCCTAGTATTTAGGTTATATGTAATTTCTCACCGTTCCTATTGTGTTATCCCTGAGTTTTTCCCCACAGTATGAAACAGTGGAACATCATGAAAGGTGAAGAATTTCATAACTCCAAAGAGTAATTACTACACGACAAAGACTTATTACAAAGGACCAGAACGGCTGAAACGAAGATCTCCAAACTGCACTGACATTGCCAGGCGACTGGTCGAAGAGTTGATGTACAATACTACCATATACAGCTTAGCCGTGTTACTGTTATGACCTTACTCTTGCACGCCACTTATGTGAATCAAATTTTTCTTTTCTAGTGATGCAGTGGGCAACGTACGTGTCTTGCAAGAGTGCGTTCGCGCGCGTACGGACACAGGTTCAACGATTTCTTGTCTCTTCATATTATCCTAAATGGCTGACCAACGCTGGTTCTTTTTCCAGAACCACAGTTCAACCCATCAAAACATCCCAGAATGTCTGTATTGATTAAGTTTATAGTTTTAACCCTTTCTCAAATTTACGTGCTTCTTTGGCTGTCCTTTCATGCTCACTCTACTCCATCTAGTATACATGCCTTTTAGAGTTGTCTTCAATCTCTGCATCTGAGTTTCACTTGGTATTCTCGTTCCTGTACGATCAGTGGGAATTTTTATGGCACACTTTCGAAGTACTTTCAGACACAGTAGCAATACACCTCAACAGGAATCCATAACTACTGTACGGCACAAGCAGCCAGTGGCATCAATTCGAGATGGTACATTGCCATTCTGCCAAAAACATGGATTCGCGTAGAAGTACCGAAGCTTCGCAACACTATACGATCAAAGGTATCCTGACACCTGATTTAAACCTCACGGCCGTGGCCTGGCAAACATCATAGAAAAGCATGAAGAGTAGAACGGGCCATACCGCAGAGCTCAATGACTTTCAACGTGGCACGGTCATAGGACGCCATCTTAGCAACAAGTCAGTTCATGGACAAGCATAAACAGTAGAATGGGCCGTACGGCAGAGCTCAGTGACTTTCAACGTGGAACGGTCATAGGACGCCATCTTAGCAACAAGTCAGTTCATGGACAAGCATTAACAGTAGAATGGGCCGTACGGCACAGCCCAGTGACTTTCAACGTGGAACGGTCATAGAACGCCATCTTAGCAAGAAGTCAGTTCATGGACAAGTATAAACAGTAGAATGGGCCGTACGGCAGAGCCCAGTGACTTTCAACGTGGAACGGTCATAGGACGCCATCTTAGCAACAAGTCAGTTCATGGACAAGCATTAACAGTAGAATGGGCCGTACGGCAGAGCTCAGTGACTTTCAACGTGGCACGGTCATAGGACGCCATCTTAGCAACAAGTCAGTTCGTGGACAAGCATAAACAGTAGAATGGGCCGTACGGCAGAGCTCAGTGACTTTCAACGTGGAACGGTCATAGGACGCCATCTTAGCAACAAGTCAGTTCATGGACAAGCATTAACAGTAGAATGGGCCGTACGGCAGAGCTCAGTGACTTTCAACGTGGCACGGTCATAGGACGCCATCTTAGCAACAAGTCAGTTCATGGACAAGCATAAACAGTAGAATGGGCCGTACGGCAGAGCTCAGTGATTTTCAACGTGGAACGGTCATAGGACGCCATCTTAGCAACAAGTCAGTTCATGGACAAGCATTAACAGTAGAATGGGCCGTACAGCAGAGCTCAGTGACTTCCAACGTGGAACGGTCATAGGACGCCATCTTAGCAACAAGTCAGTTCATGGACAAGCATTAGCAGTAGAATGGGCCGTACGGCAGAGCTCAGTGACTTTCAACGTGGAACGGTCGTAGGACGCCATCTTAGCAACAAGTCAGTTCATGGACAAGCATTAACAGTAGAATGGGCCGTACGGCAGAGCTCAGTGACTTTCAACGTGGCACGGTCATAGGACGCCATCTTTAGCAACAAGTCTGTTCATATACAAGCATAAGCAGTAGAACTGGTAGTACAACAGAACTCAGTGGCTTTCTACGTGGCACGGTCATGGGACGCCATCTTAGCAACAAATCAGTTCATATACAAGCATAAACAGTAGGGGCCGTACGGCAGAGCTCAGTGACTTTCAACGCTGCACGGTCATAGGACGCCATCTTCGCAACAGGTCAGTTCATGGACAAGCATAGACGGTAGAATGGGCAGTACGGCAGAGCTCAGTGACTTTCAACGCTGCACGGTCATAGGACGCCATCTTCGCAACAGGTCAGTTCATGGACAAGCATAGATGGTAGAATGGGCCGTACGGCAGAGCTCAGTGACTTTCAACGTGGAACGGTCATAGGACGCCATCTTAGCAACAAGTCAGTTCATGGACAAGCATTAACAGTAGAATGGGCCGTACGGCAGAGCTCAGTGACTTTCAACGTGGCACGGTCATAGGACGCCATCTTTAGCAACAAGTCTGTTCATATACAAGCATAAGCAGTAGAACTGGTAGTACAACAGAGCTCAGTGGCTTTCTACGTGGCACGGTCATGGGACGCCATCTTAGCAACAAATCAGTTCATATACAAGCATAAACAGTAGGGGCCGTACGGCAGAGCTCAGTGACTTTCAACGCTGCACGGTCATGGGACGCCATCTTCGCAACAGGTCAGTTCATGGACAAGCATAGACGGTAGAATGGGCCGTACGGCAGAGCTCAGTGACTTTCAACGCTGCACGGTCATAGGACGCCATCTTCGCAACAGGTCAGTTCATGGACAAGCATAGACGGTAGAATGGGCCGTACTGCTGAACTCAGTGCCTTTCAACGTGGCACGGTGTCAGGATGCCATCTTAGCAACAAGTCAGTTTGGGAAATGTCTGCGCTGCTGCAGCTGTCCCAATCAACTGTACGTGATGTTATTGTGAAAAGACCCCTTAGAGCAACATAAGCGTGATCGCGACATGGTGAGCCGCGTAAAGTTATAGATCAGGACCGCCGAGTTCAGAAGCGGATGATGCGACAAAAGCGTCTGCCATCTGCTGCAACACTCGTCAGTCAGCACTGAGTTCCAAAATGCCTCTGCTAGCAACGCTAGCATCATAACTGTTCTTCGAGAACTGAAGGGAATGTGCTTCCATGGCTGTGCAGGCCCACACAAGCCTAACGTTAGAAAGATCTACGCAAAGCGTCGGTTGGTGTGGTGAAAAGCTCGACACCAGTGGACACTGGAGCAGTAGAGTCGCGTCCTCTGGTGTGATGGGCACGCTTCACCATCTGGCAATCCGACGGAGGATGCTAGGTGAACGCTATCTGTTCGATTGTGTTATGCGAACTGTGAAGTTTGATACAGGAGGCATTATACGCTGGGGATGTTCATAATACAGGGGCGTCGATTTTTTGACAGCGAGAGCAAGATGTCAGAATACGAAATTTTGGTTCAGAAAAAAATTATCGTCTTATTGCAAAACAGGACGTGCTGACGTCATTAGGAAAGCTGCATACAAAATGATTATATACACTGCTGGCCCCCAAAATGCAACACCAAGAAGGAAACATCCGATTGGCCTGAAATTGGCAGCATGCGTCGCCCGCGAGAGGACATGCAAACGATTAGCATTACAGGGCATATGCAAATCATGTGAGCCCGGCACGCCACCGAGAAGCACTATAAGAAGGGTGCACAGAACGCGGGGTGTAAGTAGTGGAAGTGTGTTGTGCTGCCGCACCTGTGCGTGGGAAGCTTCCTGATACCTCGTCGCAGAATACGGCAGTCATTCCAGCTCGTTTGGGAGTTCGACAGAGGACCAATAGTGGCTTATCGCGACAGCGGTTTATCGTACCGAGACATCGCCGCCCGTGTGGGACGACATCCAACCACAGTGAGGCGAGTATGGATTCGGTGGGTACAGGAGGGACGGGCGGACCGACGTGAGCGATTGCCGTAGCCGCGGCACACCACCGAACGAGAGGACCGGCATGTTGTGCGGCGGGCATTGACGGCTCGCACCGCCACATCACGAACGTTAGCGCAAGAATTAGGGTGTGTTGCGCAACAACCTGTGTTAGTACGTACCGTTCGACGTCGTCTGCAGGAGCGGAGACTTTTCGAACGGCGCCCATTGCTCCGATTACCATTGACATTACACCACCGGCGAGTGCGGCGGCAGTGGGCCGTTGAACGCCGCACCTGGACTACGGAATGGCACGACATTGTCTTCTCCGACGAATCCCGCTTCTGCCTGCAACACCACGATTGTCGGATCCGCGTGTGGCGGTACCGCGGCGAGAGACTCTATGGTGCCTGCATTATGCATCGCCATACCGGTCCGTCGCCTGGCGTTATGGTTTGGGGCGCAATTAGATATGACATCCGCACCCCTCTGGTGCGCATCGCCGGTACACTCAACAGCCACCGCACCATCTCCGATGTTTTGGAGCCTGTAGTCCTCCCTTACCTGCAGGACCTGCCAGCGGCCACGTTTCAACAGGACAAAGCGCGCACGCACGTGGCACGCATCGTGCAACAATTCTTCACGACCCACCAGGTGTCACTGCTGCCGTGGCCCGCCTGTTCTCCCGATATGTCGCCCTTCGAACACATCTGGTCGCTGAACGGCAACCGAGTGGCCCGGCAAGCACCACCCGCGGCTACGTCTAATGAACTTTGGCAACGTTTGGAAGCAGCCTGGATCGACATAACCTAAGCACACATTCAAAGCCTCTTTCGTTCGATGCCGCGTCGTGTGGCGGCCGTTATTGCCAGCCATGGGGGCCACACGAACTATTGATGTCTGCGTGTTCCGCAAGTCTCACGGGTCTGTAAGCTCAATAGTTTCATCTTTGTATCTGTTGTTATGTGTCCAGTAAATCTGGCTTTGTCTTTCTTGGTGTTGCATTTTGGGTGGCCAGCAGTGTAAATAAAACGTTTACCTATAAAGAAAAATATTGTTTCATATCGATGTAGAGTTTATCAATGTAAACCGTACTCATAAACTATACTGATTATTATTATTTCGCATTTGTAGGAATTACACAAGAACTGTAGCTCTAGACGTGATAATCAAACAGTGAATAAAGGCGTATCTCATTCCACCCCCTACTTTTATTTTCTTTCTTTCTTTCTTTCTTTCTTTCTTTTTTTTTTTTTTTTTTTTTTTTTTTTTTTGTAAAGATCGAGTTTTTTTGTGCCTAATGAAACAAAAAACGTTACTGGCCTTCGAACGAGATTTATTGCTCGTCTATTTAATGAGACTAGTAGTATTTGAAACTTTTTTTCCTTTATTGGACAAAGCGAGTACAGTTGAACCACACCTCTCAGTAGTGGAATAAAAATCAAATTTCTAAATAGTTTATGGCACAATACACGGTCGTATCAGAATAATATGACCACCCCCGGAAACAAAGTGCACCCGCCCAGGCGCGTCACAGAGTGCATGTGACAAGGTCTACCACAAGGAGACGTAAGCGGCCGGCCAGGTCAGATGACCCATAGTGCGCTTCGTGAGCACAATGGGCAGAGGTAATGATTCGACGGAGGTTCAACAAGGAATGATCATCGGCTTAAATGCCAAGGTTGGAAGCAACTCAGAAACAGTAGACTTGGTGGGCTGTTCGCGAGGTGCTACAGTAAGGGTGTACCAAAAATGGACCGCTTGCACACCGTGTACATCCCGACGTCATAACTGTGGAACCCCAAAGGCCATTGACCCCAAAGGAGAACGTCGCCTCCATTGACTGGTAAAGGGAAATCTATGCGCAACAGTGCAGAGATTGACTAGGAAAATAAACGCTGGGGCACCCAGGTACGTGTCCCCGATAACAATAGAGCGAACCCTGTTATGCACGGGTCTGCGGAGTCGACGCTGCGTCAAGACGCCAATATTAACCAAGGCCCATCGGCAGCGAGGCCTGCAGTTCGCATGGGCCTACAGTCATTGGACAGTGGATGAGTGAAAAAATGTTGCCTTCTCCGACGAATCGAAGTTTCTACTCCACAGAAGTGACGGGCGGTGGCGGATATGACGTCAGACACACGAGAACCAACATCGGGACACGCTTTTCGGTCAAGTACAGGTTGGCGGTAGCAGTGTGCATGTCTGGGGGATGTTTTCCTGGTATGACCTGGGACCGCTGGTACCACTGGATGGGTCCTTGAACGCCAATGGCTACCTGTCCATCCTCACTGACCACATCCATTCCTTCATGTTGGACGTTTGCCCTGGTGGTGATGCTGTCTACCAAAAGAGCAATGCACCGTGCCACGTCGCTTAGGGAGTGCATGACTGGTTCCAGGAACACGACAGCGATGTCTCCGTTCTCCCTTGGCCGGCGAAATCTCCCGACCTCAATCACATAGAGCAGTTGTGGGACTATTTCGTGCCAACACACAATCGCGTCATCTCCTGCACCTCCGTCCTGTGCTGCAGTCCGAATGGGCACGTGTGCATCGGGCAAGCTTCCAGGGCCTCATTGCGTCCATGCCACGCCGCTGTCATCTGGGCCAAGTGTGGTTATTCCCATTGTTAGGTAGGTGGTCATATTATTCTGATACGGCTGTGTGTAAAGCATTACCTAAGTTTGTCAAAGGCACTTTAATTGGGAAAATAAAAAAATCCAAATGTTTATGAGATTTTCAAACACGAACATTATTTGAAAAGAAAGAAAAGTGAGGGGACAAATGCGATGTTTTGCCCTCGCACTCATTTTCGTGCGGGGGCCGCTGCCCCTCTGCCGCTGCGGTTCTGACCCCACTTTTATAATATCATCGAGTTCTGGGACTGTTTGCAGTTCTTTGTTCCCAACATTATCGCAACAGTTTGGCGAAGGCTTTTTACCTACAACACTCCTGTCCACAAAGCGAGGTCAGTGCAGAAATGGTTTGATGATATTAAGTATGAAAGAATTTGACTGGCCTACACATAGATCCGATCTCAACCCCATGGAACACATTTGGGAGAAATTGGAACGTTGTCTTCGGACAGGGCAAACTGTCCGGCAACCGCGACCGACCTGACTAAAGCTCTTTTTGTAGAATGGAATATTTAATTACCTTTCATGCCTCAACCCTTTTCTGCAGCAATATTGCACATCGAGGGTTACCAAATTCTGTTTCCTTCTTTGTTTCTCTTTCTCCACACAGTAACTCTCCCACCCCCCCCTCCTTCTTCTCTTTTTGTTTATACACAGTCGAGTCACATTATTGTGACCACCTCCTACTTTTGACGTCAACAGCGCGTAGTCAATGAAATTAGGCACGTGTCGTGAGCTGGCTTGGAGGGTATACTGTATAAGGTGTGCTGTAGGCATTCTGATAACATACCATTCGTTGTTGTCATGGATAAAAGGAGCGATTTATTAGATTTGCAAAAAGGGGTGCTCATAGGCTTGCGGGTCAAGGGTGGCAGAATTTCTCAAGCAGCGCTGTTTGTGAACTGTTCGCGTGCTGCTGTGGTTAAAGTGTATCGTGATTGGAGAAACGGCACCATTGCGAATAACCGATGTGGAAACTGCGGAGCACCACGTGCCATGGATGTGAGAGGTGAACGTCGGCTTCGAAGGTGCGTGAGGGCCAATCGACACGCTACAGTGGAGCAACTCACAGGCTGAATGAACCAGGAGGCTACCGGAAGTGTGTCTAAAACGACAGTTCAGCGAACCCTGCTGCATATGGGGCTCAGATGCAGACGGATGGTCACTGCACCTATGCTAAGGAAGGTGCATTTGCACGGCAGTATCGGAATTGGACCTCCGCTGATTACCCTTCTCCGATGAGTCACGTTTTCTGCTTCATCGAACAGATGGACATTGGCGTATATGGCGAGAAACAGCGGAGAAGAAACACTCTTCAACCACTGCTGGAAGAACACAAGCTGGTGGAGGCAGCGTTATCATCTGGGGAATGTTTTTTTTTTTCTTCGTGGCATTATCTGGGCCCACTCATACCTGTGGAAGGCACTATGGACCGAATTCGTTACGAATCCATCCTTGCAGACCACGTGCACCCATACATGCTGATTGTCTTCCCTGGGGCCGATGGGATCTTCCAGAACGACAATGCGACGTTTCACACACCTAGAAATGTCCGAGAGTGGTTGGAAGAGCCCGATGAAGGATTCAAAGTACTTCCTTGACCCCCTAATTATCCAGACTTAAACCCAATTGAGCATCTGTGGGACCACCTCCATCATGTTGTTCGCTCTGTGGATCCTCCACCACGCACCCTCCAGCAGCTGTCAGACGTACTGCAGTCAGTATGGCTGCACATACCTGTGAACACCATCCAACACCTTATTACGTCACCCCCAGCCCGTCTAGCTGCTGTCCGCGCGGTTACTCTGGATATTACACACAGTAACTCTCCCCCACCCCCTCCTCAGCTGGTGGTCACATTAATGTGATTCGACTGTGTACATTGGTCATCTGCGATGGCGTGGAGCAAAATAAATTATTTATGGCTCCCTTCTTCAAGAAAAATTAGGTTTGAATTTTATCGGTGAAATTTAATAGCTCGTTACACCTTTTAATGACACAAGGACGCTGCAAATTAACGTTATATCATTATTTACAGGAATTTCAATGCCTCTGGACGTCGGTCCCCACCCCCATGCGCACACATGCACACACTGCAACTGCGTCACTGGAATATTTTTCAATAAATATAGACATCCGGCGTTGGAAATTCTACCGCTAGTGCTTAGAAGACAGGAATCTACGTAAGCCCTCTTGATATTCGCTTGAGATGCTACGTGCTTTTTCGTCGAAGATTTAATCAGTCTAATTACGCATACCTCCTTACTTTCATCCTGCTGAACGAGCAACATTTTTCCTGAAACTGCAATCGAAGACGACTTAAAGCTACAACAAAAAAGCGTCCTCGAAAGAGACAACGCTCTGCATTAGTAAAAATTACCTCAATCAAAGGCGGAAAATACAGAGGAAATGGACGGAAAAAAATATGACGCAGGTCTATTTTGGAAAATCTGCTACCTCGCGTCTGTCATGGAGGAAGGAAATTTCTGACGTCACGACGCCAGCGTTGTTTTGCATGCTCCGTCGACAATTCGTTCTTTTCATGGTGACACTCACAGTTATCGCAAAAGCTGTTCTCCAACATTTCGATGTAAACGGGTTTTTACTGTAACTACTCCTTTTTCCGCTTGATATTATTAATTCTCAAGTATTAATGTCTGTTGTTTTCGTCCTTGAAACTCCGAGTTTAGCTCAAGGATTCTCATAATATACATTTATATTTTGCTTTTCCTCATTGATAAATTAGGTAGTCATAAATGTCTTCCAGAAAATCCAGCACTTGTCAAGCCTCCTATTCTTTACCTTTAGCACCCCCCCCCCCTCTTTTCTTTTTCAGCCTTTATAATGAGGGCCTTCCAAACAACATTCTTCCACGCACTCATCATGGTAATGGGCTAATAAAAACAGTTTCCGAGTTGTTTGTCTTCTTTCTTCACACAACAACTTGCTACTTTCGGCAATGCAGACCTTGTCTGGAAACAAATATTGCCCGAAATTCCATTTTGTTTGCTTTTTAGTCTCAAATAAACTACTTCAGTATTGCCTTCATTAACAGTAGGAATGTCTTACTTATGCGCTGATTCTTAAATTTCCTTTTTATTGTATCGTAGAAAAACTTCTTCGTTGCAAGTGCGTGTTTCCACCCGGAGAAGAAAGCGACTCGGTGATACTGTATGAAATTCGTTTCCTCCCCCTCCTAAATAGCATTCATTACAAACAAAAATTAGAGAGAGAAAGAAAAAAGTGGCACCGAAGCCTTTTTCTTTGAAAGACATTGGAACCATTTCAAAAAAAAAAAAATGAGAAAAAGAGGAATTTATAAATTTAGATCGATTGACAACATTCCAAACTGGAATTCTAGAAAATTCCAAGGCAACACACATTACTTGTCCGCATACAGACTACCAGGGTAAGTCAAAATTTCGCTCCGTTTTGAGCCATGCCTGATGTTGAGCCTCAATTCCTGTGCGAAACGCGCCGACGTCGACTGGGTACCGCGATGACGTGGAACACACGAGGCTGATGACGTGCATTTGGCACGGAGTCACACTGCGTTATCGGGTGAGCAGATGATGAAGGTCGACAAACATGCTGTTCGGGTGCTCCGATGTGATTATTGCAAAAAGTGTTGAACGCGGCAACAGAATTTTGTGCAGTTGAAGACGAGGAAACAGTGGACAGCAGCACGGAATGTTTCAATGCTGGGGACTACAGTCTTGAAGACTACCGGATGTCAGGACGTCCAACGACCATCAACACTGACACTTTGGTCGAATCTGTGACAGAGAACCTCCGTACCAGTACGCGACAATTGGAAGCTGTGGTGGGATCTTCCCAATTCGCCATCATTCCCCACCTGCACCAGCTTGGTTTCTCCTCCGGACATCACCGAATAGTTCCCATGAATTGACACCCCAGCAGGTGGAACAACGTGTCACTCTTAGTCACAGATTGCTGTCAAATTCACAAGACGATAGGTTTAGACGTCGTATTGTCATAGGTGATGAAAAGTGGATATTCCTACGTTATAAGTCCAGCAGTTTACCACTCCAGGAAGCACGGCCAGTGGTGCAAGGAGGAAGTTTCGAGTAGAAAATCATGCTGTGCATTTGGTGGAATGTGAGAATCCCGTACACTGGGAATGCGTGCCAGACGGTCAGACTGTGAACGGGAATCTCTATGCCGAACAACTGCAGTTAGTCCATGATGCCCTGCGCTAACGCCATCCAGTGCTCATCAATAGGATGCGGGTGTTGCTCCTAGTAGGCCTAATAATGCCCGAAGTCACACCTGTAGAAAGGTCCACCGAAAAGTACAGAAATTGGAAGGGGTTTAGGCCCTATTCCAACCTCCATGCAGTCCGGAGCTTGTCCCTTCCGACTACCAGCTGTTTTGCTCCATGACCCATTTCCTACAAAGACGACACTTCGCTTCAGTGATGGATGTGGAGTCAGGCATCAGAAAGTTCCTGTCCTCGAAACTGGCCGAGTGGTACAGATACGGGATTATGGGTCTAGTGGAACGTTGACATCCACAGGACGATAGGTTTTGGCGTCATAACATCACAGGTGATGAAAAGTGACACAAACAAACAAACGACCTGTAGTAAACAACGGCATAGTAAACAATAAAATATAGTAAACAGCAGCCTGTACTTTACAGAATGACGTGAACGCGCATGGATTTCATTAAACTTTTTAAGGATAAACGGGTCGAGCTTTTGACTCCGCCTGGTATGTGTACCACCTGGTCACACGAGTACTTGATTGAGACAACGGTCGGGTTTATTCATATTTTTAGTTGTTTGTCGCACTTGGAACAAGATATTTTAAATAATTGGGTGTTGGAGGAAATACTATTAGGCGTCCTGGACCTCAGTTTTCGTGTGGTCTTTAGAATACAAAAAATAAATAAATAAGGAAACTTGAAAATTTGGTACAGAAAAAAAGAATAAATAAAAAATTTGGGTCATGGAGAATATAGCAATCCTTATTCTAGTCCATTTTCTAAAAGTGCTAACTAATGACGTAACGAAAAACGATTTAAACATTTTCATAGTCTGCCAGGAAAGTTGTGCGCCATAGACAGCTCGTAAATCTGTAAAACATCTCAGTAATATTGGGTTGCCCGGAAAGTCCTGAGCGTCTTTTTTTTGTTTTTTTTTTTTCCTTTAACGTGAAATAAAACAAATTCAATGAGTTTAAGACATACCTTTATTCCTCAAAGTACTGCCCATTTTTTTTTTTTTTTTTTTCCCACGACTTTAGTCCACCTTTTGGGAAATTTTAGAATGCCATCCCTGTAGAACGCGGTTGCCTTGGTGGCAAAAAAATCATCCACGTGTTTCTTGACAGCGCTGAGATCACTGAATGATTTTCCATTTAAAGAATTTTGCAGAGACCGAAACAAATGGAAGTTAGAGTGCGCAATGTCCGGGAATAAGGGAAAAAGTAAGACAATCCCAGCCCATGGCGTGCAACTTTCTGCGGGTGACTAAAGGAACGTGAGGCAGCGCGTTTTCTTGCTGGAACACGACACCCCTTTCTCTTGGCATATTCTGTTGTAGGTTTTGGTTCAATTGTTCCAACTCACTGCAGTACGCATCCGAATTCATCGTCTGATTGTGTTGGAGGAGCTCTTGCCTTTGCAATTCCACCAAACAGAGAGCTTAACCTTTTCGTCCATGAGTATTCGGCTTCGCTGTTTGTTTACGTGGCTGGTTTCGAAAAAAAAAAAAAAAGGTGAATTTCAGCACGTGACATTTGCCATTTGCTTTCAAAGTGTGCAAATATGCAAAAGACCGTAGGCAGAGTCATTCTGTTCCCCTTTTCCAAGACAATGATCTCAATATGGTTCTTAAAGATGCAGACGTCAGATCAGAAAAACAATTCATACCGATTTTATGCCACCTCGGGTAATGATTGAAATCCAGTTATTACGATATTTTTGTGTGTGTGTGTGTGAGTGATATACGCTCTGCAGTTAGCAAAAAAAGATTTTGCCAAACTGTGAAAATCAATCTTTATTCTGTATGACAATACGCGGCCACATGAAGAAAACAACGATAGTGAACCCCGGGTTGGGAAATAATGAACCACTTTTCTACAAGTTCTGACATATCTCCGTAGGGGTTACTACACACATTTGGACCAAAGAAAAAAACACTTGAAGGGGGAAATTTAAGTCAAATGACGAGCTCAAGTGTGGCAATTGGCTGCACAATCGTCCTACTTCCTCTTTATGTTGTCAGCATTAGGACCTTCGCCACAGCGGGAACTAACATTATTACTATTGTGATTTTGATCTCTTACGCATAAATAAATATGAAAGATGACACTGAATTTTTTGTTGTAATGAGCACGTCTTTTGAATCCTTTCCGACGGGAATAAAATATTTCAAAGTTATTCGTAGTTAATGAACCCTATTACAGAAAACAGGGGCGTGTTTGGAGGGGAGGGGGCAGAGAGGCTTTGTCTCCCCGAAAGTGTTACATTTGTTGTTAAAATGCGACTTACAGAAAAAAATAATGCTTCAATTTTTCTTCTATTTTTCATTAACTTTTATTTTGTCCTGATGGATTTCAAAAACTTCCATTTTCGGTCTGCTGTAAGCCCCCCCCCCCCCCCTTCCATCCCCAGAAAGAAAATGCTATTATACGTCCCTGAGAATATAACAAATCAACCGCATTATTTCTACAATCGATAAAACATCCAGAAATGTGCACACTTACTTCTACTAGTGGCGGAAAAGTATGTTACGATAATTAACAAATGGTATACAGAAAGTTTCGCATAGCAGAAGGAAGATATCAGAGACAAAGGGATTTTCATATCGAACAGTTAGAAGGCGAAAGATAGAGGGAAACATGATTTAATTCTACGCCCCTATAGCGGAAAAATTTTGTATGATAGAAAAGTTGAAAATATGCGAAAAGTATTCTTCACTGCAAAAGCCATGATGCTAAGGAAAAATAATTTTACAAATATGTCTCCTGGAAACAAAGATGGCGAGAAAAAGCTTTTGACATTTGCACCTCCTAGAAGGAAAGCTGTGCATTGTTTAAGAGGGCATCTTTAGAGTAGCGAATGGCATACAGTAAAAAAAAAAAAAATCCAATAGGATTTGTAGAAGTGGAGATACGTCTGCAAACAAAAGTACACAAATACTACCTGGCGACAGAACTATAAAATACAAATTACTTCACAAGTGCAAGCAAGTGTTCCACAAGGTAAATGGTATCCTCTATTAAAATAATTTTTTAATCAGACATTTAGAAGCAGGAATATCGAAAAAAACAGATTAAATATTTGCACCCCCTGGCGGGGAAATTATGCATTATTTTGAAAAACAAAATTCAATCGGATATTTAGAAGCAAATATATGGAATAAAATGTATTTTGCATCTGCATTTACACCTTTTAGTGGCGAACTTATGCATCGTAAGAAAACCTGAAAAACAGGATCATCGTTCTCACAGCTATGGTGTCCACAGACGGACGGACGGACGGACGGGGAAAGTGAAAGAATAAGCACGTACTATTTTTAAAAAACACGTGCTGCAAAAGAGACGTCTTCGACCTTGAAACTTCTATATATATGTGCACTATATGTTAAAGAAACGTACCAATAACAATAAAATGGCCATGAAATATATGCTGTTCACCGTAGCATTTAAGTCAAAGCAACTGAAAACGTGAGATTTAACTGCCGTCACATGTTTACATAATTAGAAGGGATTTCTAAACGGTGATGTTGAATTCGCGCACATGAATTGATTCACATAAGCAATTACCCCTGAAAAAAGCAACACGCACAAGGTATTATATACAACACGACATGAAATAGATGCAACGAACTGCACAAATTTCGATGAAACGTAGAAAAAATCGCTCCGCTCAAAACACATTTCATTGATCGCCGAAAAAGGTACCCAAGTTATCTGAGCCATCTTGTGTAGTCAATAAAAGGAAGAATCACTGGTGTCATCAGAGTATTCGAAACGCAGTGCATCACGTTTTCACTAAAAAAAGATTTCCTTTTACTCACCCATTTCTTCTTTTTCTCTATCCCTTTGAAATATTTGCTGACATTTTGCTATTCTTTATCTTACCGATGTCTTGTATCTGCAAAGATAAGGCCACTATCACTGAAATCGTACATTTTTTTTGGATTACAAGTTGTCACCAATGCAAACGAAAGAAAATGCTGATTCAGGAAGAAAAAGCCAAGAAGGCACTTTTTTTAACCCTCCTTATATGTTCTGTTTATTTATACGTATATTTTGCATTTTTCGATTCACGTGAAGTAATTTGCAAGCTCACTCTGGTGGTTAGCATAAATGGTATATGTTAGGAAATGGAATGAGCTTGCTTTCCGAAACCTTTTGATAGAGGAAATGATCAAGCCTTCTGTTTTTTACGCTTTTCAACCGTAGGTTGAAGAAGCGTATATGCTCCAGCTTTGTCCGTCTGTCAGTCTGTCTGTCTGTCTGTCTGTCTGTCTGTCTGTCTGTTTGTCTGCACCATAACCCGCGTAAAAATGGTTCGATTTCGATGAAATTTCAGCATGTGGTAGGGGACAATCTGGGGACGAGCGCTATGGGAAATTGGCGAAATGGGGTCAAAGTTCAGGACATACGAGTGGGATCCATTCCATCGCCCTTATGCGTCATAACTTATATAAAAATGGTTCGATTGCGACAAAACATTATCATGTTGTTCCGAAGGTATACTGAACCGGTTCTGTTTAATATCATCGAAATGGGGTCAAAGGTCACGGCACAGGAGCGAGATTTATTCTACAGCAATTATCCTCATAACTTGACTAAAAATGCTTCTATTGCGACAAAACTTTAGTATGTTGTTCCGGAGGTATGCTGAACCAGTTCTGTTTAATATAATCGAAATGGGGTGAAAGGTCAGGGCATAGGAACGAGATTTAGTCCACAGCCAATATCCTCATAACTGAGTAATAACTTGAGTAATGAATTCTGGTTTGTTGGAAAGCTTATCACAATCAATGCATTGCATGACTTTTCTAACTTGTTTCTTTTTGTTTTACCTAACCGAAACCTGGTCTGGTCATTTCGATTGGGGTATTTGCTGGGAATGACCAATACTGGCTTTCATGATGGTGTGATGTATACTTCTAATCTGGCTTTTCTTTGGTGTTTCTGCGTTCTCGTGTAAATTTGCTTTCTTCTCGTTAAACGTTTTCTGATTTAACAACGCCTTATTTTCCCCGAGGTTTCCAAAGTTGTCATCACTGGCAGTGAGTCAAAGGTCAGTGAAATGTAATGACGGAATGTAGCACAGGCAGAGAGATAGAAGTAGAGAGCAGAGTTGAAATATTCTTGTTAACGCTAAGAGTAGTTCCTTTTGAAATAACTATTTGTAACGAGCAAAGTCATTTGAGCTCGCCACTTGTTAACGATAAGTGCATTGTGGGTCGATCGATTCAATGTTGGGATTTAATTTGAAGCAAGTGTTTTCTGGCTAAGGTGCTCAACTTGTGATGACGTGCCATAACAGTCAATAAAGAAGTAGATTTATCGTTAGTCAGTGTTAATTCATTTAGTACCCTTGGCCGTTAGACTGTTATTCCATATTTGAGTGTTTATTTAGTGATATCTAAAAGTGCATAGTTAAGCTTGAAACTTTTCAGTGAAACTAACTATTGCGAACAGTTAAGTTTACACTAACATTTGCACAAGCAATCCTAAATTTCTGCAAATAATTAACTTCATCTTCTTAAAAATAAAATAATGATACTCGAGATAGACACTCTATAATTATCATAGAGTATCATTCCACTCTATGATAAGTTTAGCTATATGATAAATTCATATCTTTTGTCATAGCTGACGTTCTTCTCTTTCAACACAGGGTATTTCCAAATGGTCTAGTCAAACTCTGAAAAAGTGTTCTACTCCTCATAGTGATGATATCATTTCTTATGAGCAATGAGCCAAAAAAGCATCCCTTCGGAGTAGCACATTTTGAGACTGCAAGTAAAAAAGCCCAAGAAAATATATTTTTATTTTGGTTATTACAGCACACTGTTAGTGATCGATGAGAACAACTATATAACTCTACGTCAGTGTAATGTTCGACATGTTCTCAATGAGCAGCACTGCTCACATCTTCTCCTCATCGATTGTCGAACACGTTCGAAAAGTCTTAGAGTGTCCTGAATTTTTTGACAACCATTCATGATATGTTCGCGAAGAGCTTGTGTATTAGGAACTAAAGCAGCGTAAATGTCAGCCGTAAGATGCTTCCATAGGGAGAAATCCAGTAGATTCAGATCTGGAGATCGTGCAGGACATGCAATTGGTCCACTTTTTTCCATCTAGCAGGTAGGTTACTTGAGGCTAAAATGTGCTAGCCCCATTGTTCAGGAACTCATCAGCTTTTTAAGAATATATTCATTTCAAACTTTATTTAAACTGTTTGTATTATACTTTATATTATTTTTAACTATATGTACATGGTTTTTGTTTTGAGAAAAATTGTTTCTTTCTAACTATTTTTCACTATCTTTTTCAAACATTCCGAGTGTGGCAATACTTTCCTCCACCGCTGTACATAATGTTGAAGCGAGCAGCAAAAAAAAAAAAAAAAAAAAAAAAAATGTGGTGTGGATTAAGAGCTCAGTTCGGGCTCATTTTTCGGAAACCGAGTCCGTCCGAGCCCGTGGTATATCAGCCCGAGCCCACCCGAGCCCAAATTTTTATATTGCAAGATAAAGTCCGTGCCCGAACGACCCCGAAAACTGTCTAACCTGACTCTCCTCCTCCTGAAATTAACCAATGTACTGTATTTCTCAAATGGGGAGTGAGGAAGGGACCTCTATCTATTTTTACAGTGTAACTGTACGATTTCTTTTGACCGTTCGTTTCCACCTGAAGTGCTTCGGGCGGGCGGACATCCAAAATGATCGGGCGGTGCTGCAATTCTATGTTGCTCAAATAATGCTAATATTATCGCGCCACAATGCGGTGCAATATGTATGATGCTAAATAGAATTAGTAGGGAGCTACTGCTTAGAGATAGGGGATAAATTATCGTTGGCATGCTATCAACTATCCAATATCTGTAGTTCTTGAAAAAGCTTTTTCTTCTCTGCAGAAACCCAGTAATGCGCGGCCTATGACATTTTCTACCCAAGCCCGGAATAAATAGCCTTCTGGAATGCCCGCTCCTCAACCAGAACCTTTACCAACTATAAAGTGTCTCATTTGCTAAATCATATAAAATCACATTTATATATAAAACAAAATTCTCTCTCTCTCTCTCTCTCTAAGAGTCCGAGCCCGAACCGCAGTAAATATTTTACAGCCCGAGCCCGATATGGGACCCGGGCTCTGCTTCGGGCTTTCTGGCTCAGCTCTGGTGTGGATAGATTAGCGTTTCTGTACGTTGTGTTTTCACGACTAGCTATATATAAAGGAAGTGGATTTCTTCTGAGATCTTGGAGCCTCAAGAAACAGAGGTCCAGTTTGTGGCTTTCATTGAAAACAAGTTAGTAAAATCATGCGATGCATTGATTACGATACACTTTTCAACATACCAGAAATCATTACTCAAGTTATGAGTATAATGGCTGTGGAATAAATCTCGCTTCTGTGTCCTGGCTTTTGAACCCATTTCGATTATATTCAACTGAACCGGTTCAGTGTACCTCCGAAACAACATGATAAAATTTTGTCGTTCAATATCGCTTTATTAGACAACTAATAGTGTACAATAAAACGTGGGCATATAACATGGGCAAAAGGCCAAAAAGACGTGGACAAAATCACAGGATTACATGTGAGGCATTGAGGAGAACAAAACATAAGAAAAAAAGAACTATGGGCGAGCAGGCCACTCTCTCAAACAGAGAAATATTTTGAGGAACATGAAACACACAAAACATTAAGCATGGCAAAAGCCAAGCAGGAGTCTAAAAGCTCACACTCTGAAAGATACTGGAATAATAAGAAACTGGTGTTAGAGAATATTAGTAGAGAAGTCTGGATATTTATAAATAGCACGTTTCACCCAACGCTCATATGCGCGGTAATAATCACTATAAGAAGCAAAGTCTTGTTGTGAAGTAGGATCTGGAGCAAGAGGCTTACGCTGCCATCTGGAACGTCGAACCGTAGAAGATGTACAAGTAAGGGAAGTACTATCAGCAGAAGTCGAGGAAGGCAACAATGCAGCATGATGAAGCACAGGTGAAGGAGCACTGGCAGGAACAATCGATGAGGCAGGAAAAATCGATGAGGCAGGAATAATCGATGAGGCAGAAACAGTGGTTGAAGCTGATGGAAGGACGACAGAAACGGCTGTAAAGGAAGATGACACGTCAGAAGGCAAATGAGCCCACTGTGAGTCGGAGGATGCAGGTTCAATGGACATGACAAGAGTTGTTGGGAGTGAAGAACTCACAGAGACGATCGGCATGAGAGAGCTGATAAGAGGCGGAGTAGGATCTTCGTCCAGCAACTCAGGAGTTGGCGAAGCAGAAGTGTCTAAAGAAAAAGGCCGAATGGAAACATCAACAGAAGACAATTGCAACCCAGAAGACACTACAGGGCTGTCAATGGAGGGCCCTGTAGAAAAGAGACTTGCTGGAAGGGAACACGGTGGTGAACATGAAGTTGTAACAGGAACATCTAGGAGTGAGGACTGGTGGAGACGAGCAGGAGACCAAGAAAAATCAGAAGTCGGCAAAGGAAAATGAGAAGATGCAGAATCTGGAGGCTCAGAAACAGGTAAGTTGCACTGGGGCGGTGAGGAAGCAGCAGATATAAGGCAACTGGTAGACGCTGGATCCGTGGAGATGAAGAGCGGAACCATTGAAGTAGAGACCGCAGTCGAACATGGAGACAATGGACAGACAGGAGCAGGAGATGAAGGCGGAGAGGGTGACTGAGGGCGTTTCAACAAGATCTGGGCAGAAGACGGGCTCGATGGAGGCGTGCAAAGTGGTGCAGTAGTAACAGAAGGGAGAACATCCAGGAGAGCTGTTGGTAGTAGATGATCAGGAAAAATATTATCCGGAGAAACACGTGAAGTAGAAGAATCAGGGGCTGGGAACAAACCACTCGAAAACGGGGGCTGCGAATATATATAAGGAAAAATTGACAAAGATGTGGATGATAAAGAAAAGTCACACGATTCTGGCAAGGTAGAAGGGCGAATGGAAGTCGAAAAATTCCGAGTTGGACAAGAAGAACTATGGTGACCGGGCAGTTTGCAAGAAAAACAATGATAGGCGGTAAAAACACTGACAGTGCAAGTGTGTGGACCGCAGATAACTTGGAAAGCTATCGGACAGGAAACAATGGACTGTTCGTCAGGAAAAACGACGAGAGCTTGACTTCGAAAACTATAATAGGGACGATTCCCTTGATCGTCTGAAGCAGCAGGCAAAGTCTTAATCGGGCCAATAACTAAACCACATTGAGAAAGGAAAGCATGCAGTAAATCGTTGGAGAGTTCAGGAGGAACTGGGGATAAACTAACGAGAGTAGAGCAATGAGCAAGAGGAATTGTGAACAAACTTTTGGTCACCGACTGAAATTGGAGAAGAAAGAACCAACTCAACTTGAGCGGGATTAGAAAAATAAACCAACACCAAGCGAGGCTTTTGCGTGATGTATGTGATGGCATTAGGTGGAAAAATCTGATGGAGTGTTGAAAAGTAAGCTATAAGTTTAGTATGTGGAAGCGCGGAATATTTTACTCCGAGAACTAAAGAAGCGAAGAAAGACTTCCCCGGTGACTAGGACTCTAATAAATGAGCTGTTAAAACGGAGCCGGTACGAGAAAACCGGAAGCCCAAGGCAGTTGAGAGAGGATCCGAGGGGAAGGCTGGGGGAAGGCAGTGACTACGGGCGAAGAGATATGAGTTGAACTATCAAGTAGTACATCCGGAGGAGGCGTCAGTGGTTGAAGAAAAGCAGTAGACATAGTACAAATCAGAACCTGTAAAGCAAAGCAGCACAATCTCGAGAGCGTAAGACGATGGAGATGGCAAAAGGCATGTAAAGAAGGCGGACGATGGGAAGATGCGAGGTAATGACGTCACTGGAAGAACGGCGAGAGACAGATGGGGCACAGTAACGATGACGTCACCCAAGGACCAGTATCAGAGGGTGACGTAAACGGGAAGGCGTGTAGATAACAGAAAGATAAGCACAGAAGGCAACTGAATATAATGCTGGTGAGAAGACAGAAGGAAGTCAAGGCAAGTCACGATGCGCAGATGTAAACATACTCACCGAGATGAAAAATGAAGGAAAATCGGTATAAAATTCACTGACTGGTGCTGACAATTAGCTGGGAAGATTGCTGGCAGTCTATTACTTGAGCAGGGTATACAGGAAAGGAACAGCAGGCATTAGAACATGTACTTGGGCGCACACTTGAGAGAAACGCAGTAGAGCGTGGTCGGCAGGTAATATTAAGATAAAATTCGAAATAAATATGTACTTTCCGACCAGGAAAAGTAGCAGGAAAGGTAGCACAGAAGTCGGGAGCAATGGGCTCTTTGACCGTGCAAACTGGGTGAAAATTGAGGAGCTCGAGAGGGCACGTCCAACGACAGTTTTGTCGCAATCGAAGCATTTTTACGTAAGTTATTACGCATAAGGGTAATGGAATGTATCCCGCTTGTATGTCCTGACCTTTGACAACATTTCGTCCATTTTCAATAGGGTTCGACGACACAGTTGTACAAAGGTTGATTTTTAGCGATGAAGCAACCTTTCATGTAAGCGGAAAAGTTTCGCGCCACAATGTTCGCATATGGGGACTGGAGAATCCACATGAAACTCTCCAACATGAACGTGATTCACCCAAACTGAATGTTTTTTGCCCGGTTTCTGTAAGAAAGGTTTATGGCCCTTTCTTTTTGCGGACAACACATTGCCTCAGCGTTGGATTGGACGCAGGGGACCCCATGACTTGGCACTACACGCTTGGCCTCCGAGATCTCCAGACATCACACCATGTGACTTTTTTATGGGGATATGTAAAAGACCGTGTTTATGTTCCCCCTTTACCCGCTGACTTGGATGAGCTCCGAACGAGAATCACGGCCGCTGTAAATTCTGTGACTGAAGACACTCTCCGACGCGTTTGGGATGAATTCAGCTATCGGCTTGATGTTGTCCGTGCAGCAGGTGGAGGGCACATTGAGCATTTGTAATTGTGGTGAGTGAAACTTTAGACCTTCCTTCATACTTGGCTCTTCGTTTTGTAACTATCCCACATTTGCTTTATTAAATATACTAATTTGAAATCGGATCATCCTTTTTGAAACACCCTGTATTCCAATGGAACAGAACACTTTACGTCGCACGTTAAACGAATCAAATTAGTAGTAAATTTCAGAACTAAATAACGTTAATCAGTAGAACTCTTAATGATAAAAATATATTCGAATGTCAGCACAATATGCAGCCTTTAAATAGACATAACTTTAATTAATCAACGCCTCTTTCACATTTAACATTAGGCCTATAACATCCACCATCTCCACACTATTGCGTCTGCTGAAACATTATATATATCATTCAGTTCTCATCGGACACATACACATGTCATTCGTTCTGACCTGAAGGTTTTACCAACCATACTCTTGCGAGAGAGAGAAGATATCACGTTAAGTTTGAAAAATGCTACAGAGAATGAACTCAAATTTACATAGAGAAAGAAACTAAAAAGGAAAGTTAAATTAGAGTAAACGTCACACAGTATTTGAGATGTTTGGTCCGGTATTTTTTGTTGTTGTTGTGAGTTTAACGGCCACCGTGAACAACACAGAGAGTTATAAGCAGTCAGCCGTCCTAATTTAGGGCAACTAGTCGCAGGGAAAGGAGAAAGCCAGTGCCGTAAGACAGACAGCTTACATGCCTCACCGGGATTCGATCCTGGACACATGTCGGACCAACGGGTATTTTCATTTGCATATTCAATATTTTGGGCCACCTGTAAAAACACAAATTTGTCCCTGACTGGAATCGAACCCGCGACCCCTCACTCCGTAGTAAGTTGCTCTCCGAACTAAGCTACACAGACGGAATGTATCGCTGCATATTTATTGTCTTGACACGTGTGCTTCACCTCTGTAGTACGTCACATTATCTCCCTCTTATTATTATTTTTTTTTTAAGCAAAGAACGAACTTTCATTCATTCTAGCAGTTGTGTAGAACAAACACCACACATTTTTGGAAGTACCCAGCGTCCAGTACATTCATTTTTACGTTCGGGCGCCAATGTGGAAAACACAAATTTGTCCGTGACGGGAATCGAATCACCCCCTCACTCCGGAGTAAGTTGCTGTCCCAACTAAGCTACATAGATGGAATATGTCGTTGCAGATTTGTAGTTTTGACATGTGCTTTACCTCTGTGGTACGTCACACACCCCATAAAAATGCGGGGTGCGCCGCTGCTGTCTCCTCACCCATCGAATTCAGATCAGATCATATGTAGAGGATTTTAGGAAGGGAGTGTCTGACCCTAGGTCTTAAACAACCCTGTGACGTACCTGCCAGCAGGACGCACACGACATAAAGCCAGATAGCAGTCAGAACAAACGTCCGCGTAGCTCAATTGGTAGAGTGACTTATTCCGGAATGAGGGGATCCGGGTTCGAATCCTGGCGTGGACAGAAATGACGGAGAAATTTACTTCGTTATAATGGCGCCCGAACTATCCGGATGACCCAGCCGTTCAAAATTTCGCATTGGTGTGATGTTCTTTCCACACCGCGAGATAGGAAAAATCAGAGAATCCCTTCTCCAGCGCTTCGAAAAATAAATGTGTGTGATGTTGTATTCCACACACCAGATTGACTGGGAGTTCTCAAGTGCACAATCTACAGCGGATGGCTGCCTGCAACGATTCATAGTCACGGCTGACCCGTGGGCCATGCCCCCAGCCCTCTTTCGGGGGGGAGATGTGACGTACCTGCCAGCAGGACGCACACGACATAAAGCCAGATAGCAGTCAGAACAAACGTCCGCGTAGCTCAATTGGTAGAGTGACTTATTCCGGAATGAGGGGATCCGGGTTCGAATCCTGGCGTGGACAGAAATGACGGAGAAATTTACTTCGTTATAACCCTTAGAAATAGGAAGCTAGGAGATTTGGGCTAGAGTGCCCGATATTAAAGTGACACGGAAGCGAGGTAGAAAGGCGGAGGAAGGCGCCCTTATTTATTACCGGGGACCAGTACCCAGGGTCCGACGGCTTAACGTGCCCACCCGACGCACGGCGGATATTTAGTGGTTCGAGCATTCATGCCTGCCTGGAATCGCACCTGAGGTTCCTCCGTGGCAGTCACGATCGCTGACCACTAGGCCAGCCATCGCATTCATGTAATCCTTCACAAATTAAATCACTTCTTTCTCACCTACTGGTCTACTTGTGTGGTAAGTTCCATTTTATTTCGTTCAGTCCTTCATTGTGTCGCACTTTCTATATCGAGCCGTGTACAATACTCGTGCAGATCGTAAGAAAAGCGAAATTGATGTAGAAGATTACTCATTACTGTATTTTGGAAGAAGGGAACAAGCATCGCTCGATAGACGAATTGTATTCCTCGACGTCGTGCTATTCGGTTTGGGTGCGAAATATCGATACGAACTGGATGTTCTCTTTTTCCTTACGTCACTAGTCCCTTTCTGGAACTAAATCAAAGGTGGTGACACCTTTGATACTTAAATTCTAAAAGAGGCAATTAAGAAATGAGACTGATTTTCAGAGACACGGAGCCACAATAAAGAAATGAGATTATTTTTTTTTAAATCACTGTAAAACATAACGGGAAGGCGTTGATTTTTGAAAATTCAATTATCTGCTATGCGGTGGCAACAGCATTTGCGGGAGAATTTCGCAGATGATTATTTACGCTGTGCATGACGTCATTCGGTAGAAGAACATTGTCACTGCTTTGTCATGCAGCAAAAAGCAAAATATCCAGTTCTGTTTGAAAATCGGTAAAACTGCATCTGAGACAGTTGAATTGTTGCGTGATGTGTATGGGAGCTAATGGCCTATCTCGTGCTCCAATATTACGATGGTATGAACGTTCATGAATGGGTGGGAAGATTTGGAAAATGATGAAAAGCCGGCACGCCCGATTTCAGTGCACACGTCTGAACTCATTGAGAAAGCTCGCGAAAGGATAAAAAGTGATCGTTGTGTGACGTTAAGGATGCTGGAATGTAAGCTCGGTTTTAATAAAGAAGCGATTCATCACATTACAGTGCAAGATAGGGGGGGGTCTGCTCGTTTTGTTCCTCGTGTATTGTCCGACCAGTGGCGTAACTACCACCCCCGCAGCTGCAGGGAGGAGGGCGCAGGTAACGAAGGGGCGTACTTCAGCTTCCAGTTATAGTTTTAAGAAAAATTCAAACACGCACAATAATGAACAGAGAGATTCATATTTTGCTTTAAGACATATTTAGCTTTGCCTAAATAAATGCCTAGTTTCACTTTTAAAACACTGAATTTCCTACAGATTGAAAGTGTTCCGGATATTTGACTTCGGTTGTAATACGATCGCTCTCCAATCGCCCTCTCTCTCTCTCTCTCTCTCACTCTCTCTCTCTCTCTCTCTCTCTCTCTCTCTCTCTCTCTCTCTCTCTCTCTCTCTCTCTCTCTCTGCCCTACTGAGGAAAAGCGCGAGGCCATAGTGGCATTCCCTGTGGAGGATGTGGGAAAACAGTCAGTTACCAAGGATTACGGGCACGACAGGCGTCAACATTTATTCGCAGCAGCCGCAGATCTGCCATGTGTAAGAGGGTGATTTCTTCAAGTGATTTATTTTAGTTTTGGACAAAGAAATTACACGTATTGTCAAATCTATTATTTAAAACGTTAGGGCTCTGGGCACCACCACACACACATACACACCGCAAAAAATGCATCCTGCCTCGTGTTCCAAATCATGGGAAAATTGCTGTGCTTAGGCCCTTAGGTGCGCTGAAGTAAATCTTGCAGGGGGAGGGGGCGCACGTTTTGCTAGTAGTTACGCTACTATGTCAAACAACCAGACACATGCACGAATGGATTACGCAAAAAACATCCTAGAGACAGCAGAAACAGTGCAAAATTTTCTCCAAAGCATTGTGACAGGTGACAAGACATAGTGTTTTCGTTATGATCCTGAAACGAAGCGTTAGAGTATTCAGTTGAAGTCGCCACAGTCACCCAAAGGAAAGAAAATCAGGTTACAGAAATCCAAAATCAAGGCAATGCTTGTGTGCTTTTACGATAGCAGGCGAATTCTGTATCACGAGTTAATCCCTGAAGGTACAATTGCACTGGCAATGTTTCCACATCCATTTTGGAACAATTGTGGAAGAGGATTATTCGTGTCCGGCCTGAATATAAAAAAAAGGGGGCAATGGTTCCACGCAGAGCACAGTCAGTGTACAATCATTTCCGGCACGAAAACATGCGCGTGTACTCTACCACCCCGGGCCTGTTCTTCAGATTTGTCGCCGTGTGAGTACTTTCGATTCCCTACATTAAAGCTGCCTTTACGTGGAAACGTTTTTCAAGGTACTGAAGACATGCAAAGAACTGTGTCAGGGCCGGATTAATGCTTAGTGGTCCCCTAGGCTAAGCCATTTCAGTGGGCCCCAAGGCTAAGACATCTCAGTGGGCCCTCAAAGAATTATGACGGGAATCATTATGAAGTCCGTTGAAACTCGAAACTGTTGTGACGTGCCTGCCCCGCAGGACGCACATGAGATAAAGGCAGATAGCAATGAGACCACATGTCCGCGTAGCTCAGTTGAGAGAGCGACTTACTCCGGAGTGAGGGGACCCGGATTCGGCGCGGACAAACTTGTACGTTATATTGGCCCCCGAACTTCCAGGATAACCCTGCTGTTAAGTTTCTCGCAATGATGTGATGTTCTTTCCACACGGCGAGACAGGAAAAATGAGAGTCTCTTCTTCAGTGCTTCGAAAAAATAAATCAGTGTGATGTTACGTTCCACACACCAAATTGTCTGGGATTTCTCAAATGCACGTTCTTCATGGGATGACTACCTACAGCGACGCATGGTCCCGGCTGATAAAGAGAGAGAGAGAGAGAGAGAGAGAGAGAGAATGAGAAAGGTCATGCTGCCGGCCTTCTGTCGGGAAGGAGGGTGGGAGATTCGACGTGCCTGCCTCGCAGGACACAGTTGAGATAAAGGCAGATAGCACTGAGCGCGTAGCTCAGTTGGGAGAGCGCCTTACTCCGGAGGGAGGTGACCCGGATTTTATATCTGGCGCGGACAGACTTGTACGTTATACTGTAGCAATATTCTTGTGATAATTAATACGTAGTGCATTCTTCAAACTAATAAATTATAAGTGGAGTTTTCATTATAATAAGTCACTGCATTTTCCACTTATTATTCTCACAAGAACATGAGTTAAAAGCTTAAGATTCGTAGATTTCGTCTTGCGTTTTCTAATGATTTAGCATTGTATACTTTTCTTAGTGTATCTTTCTTGTCATGCAATGTGAAGCCACAGGGAACTTCGACTATTAACGGTTCCATGTGCAAATTGGGAGGTGTGGGTGGATTACGTGAAAAAGCTGAAACTCTCTCGCCGAACCCGCTATGCACAGCGACATGAAGCCTTTACCCTTAGTGAGTAAAAATCTGTTCGTCTTGCAGTCTCTGTTTCTGACCAAGATAATTCATAAGAGACAAAAGTAAAACTATTTTATAAATCTCTTTCTCTCTCTCTCTCTCTCTCTTTATCTATCTATCTATTATTTGCCCAGGCATACCTCCTGGACCCTTGGTCATGGTGAGCCCCTATAGACATCCCGCTCCCCCTTAATCTGGCCCTGGTGACATCAGCTCTTCACTACATATCAAAATATGACCTCTACAAGTCCTTCCTTTGTTGGCTGATCCTGCCACTTCTTCTATTAATGCAGGAGGAATGTACTTCGAATAAAATATATTCACGTAAGTTTTCCTGCTTTTCCATTAAAAAAAAAATTCAGTCTCATTACTTAAGTACCGGCCTTGTGTATCTTAGAGTTTAGGAGAGCGAGATGTCGCGCCAAATTTGTATACAGCCAAATTCAGTTTAATTCGCCCTGCTACCGATGTGATATCAAATATTGTAGTTCTTAATTAACCACAACTGTTCATGCAGTTGCACACGGTATACCCGGATTCCTATTTAAAGAAGGCTTAGGGCTCGATATATTTTATGCGGTTCGTTTTGCCGCAGTATACATATTTCTTAACGATAATAATCCCGGACAGTTCTTCTTCACTTGCAAAATAATGGCCAATCAAGCAGCAAGATTAGTGTCCTTCAAACGGAAACCCACGTTGTTACGTGATCAGTTTTGTGATGTTATGTACCAACGAGAAAAAACCACAAAACCGTCAAGGAAGCTGATGAATTACGTGCATTTCGAAGTGAGATTACTACCTAGGTAGTTTCGAAACACTTCCTAAACGGCAATCACTTCGTTCACACGGAGAAGGAGGTAAAGCCAAGAGGATATTGCATAAGCCCACTTCACCCGACCATCGTCACGTCAGGCATTATTACTACACAAAACTTAAGAAGCGACCTTCTGACTATGACATCACCTTCACGCATGTCCATTGTTTCCCCGAATCATTTTTTTTTTTTTTTTTTGTGACTCTGCGAACGGCTGAACTACCAATAACTCTTGTAATTGCGTTCGAAAAATTTTGTCACTTTAATGGCGTTTTTAAACGTCATAGGCATCAAATGCAGTTTTATTTGACTTGAAGAGGATGCTGCTGTTCTTCCAAGACAGTCGTTTCCCAATGCGCGGTTCTGCAAAGAGCAGAAAGTTGCGCTAGGGAAAGTGCTGCAATCCGTTGTTCGGTCTCGGTTCTGGATTATATCGCTTTTAAATAAATACGTTAACGTTATACTCCTTACATCGGTTACTTAATGTGAACATCGCCTGCATTATGGAAATGTAAACATTTAAACATACGATGCTCGAATGGTTTTCCACTAAAAACTCGGAGACGCACGATTGCAAAATGACCATAAACGATTTATTTAATATGCGAGTTTGCCCAGGCGTGTTCAACTGGCTTTATTTGGAAAAGGAATGATTTTACAAAGGTAAAGGTCTGTGTTGAATATGTTTTTATGGTAAATTATTACATTAGGCCTTGTTACAGTTTTGTGATGTAATGTAGAGATGAGCACGGGTACGGGCTATGACAAAAAGTCCGAAACGGATCCGGACTCCTAGATGAAATCTTTGACCCAGACCTGTACAGGCCCGGACTAAAGTTAATTTTTCCTATCACTTTTTTAATAAATTTTATTTAACACTGCTAACCGAATTTGTGAAAACACAAATTTGCCCGTGTCTCCTCTCTCCGGAGTGAGGTGTTCTCCGACTAAACTACACCGACGGAATGTACCGCTGCATATTTGTCGTCTTGATACGTGTGCTTCACCTCTGTAGTACGTCACATCTCCCTTTTAATTAATTAATTTATTTATTTTGACGTACGATTACGTCTACCTCCGCGGATAGTATGGGGCGACTTACGGCCGACCGCATTTGACAAAACTAGGTCCCAATTGAAATCATTATAGCGTTAAAAATACCTCCCGCACACTAAACATGTTAGCATGTTCGTAAACAGCATGGAGTCAAATTCGCGTACTGGGAAATACATCGTGCCCGCGACGCTCCCCTCTCTCCCTGTGCGCGGGGGAGATGATGCAATATTTCTGGGTGTGCCGCCGCGTTTGACTCAGTCTATCTCGGCAGCCATGAGCGCAACACGACTGCGCCTGGTACCGTTTTAAAGCTCTCGACGAGATCTATTCAAATATACGAAGAACATTTCGCACTTGTTAACATTTTCGACAATGCCGCGGAATTCGCAGAATGAACGCAAGCAAAAGTGGAGAAAATCAAAATGAGAGGCAAGAGCAAGTGATGCGGAGTGTAAAAAGCCGAAAAACACAGAGCACTACGTTGGGTGAGTTGTGTATCAGGGGCGTAACTAGGCATTTCTGCGCCCGGGGCAAACCGCAGAATATTGCTTCCCAATCTGTCTCTCTCTCCCTCTCTCTGCGTCTCTCTCTCTCTCCCTCCCTCCCTTTCTCTATCTGTCTACCTATCTTTCTCTTTCACTCTCTATCTCTCCCTTTTTCTTTCAATCTCTCTATCTCTCCCTTTTTCTTTCAATCTCTCTATCTCTCCCTTTTTCTTTCAATCTCTCTATCTCTCTTTCACTCTCCTCTCTCTCTCTATCTCTCTTTGTCGCTCTCTGTATCTCTCACACACACACACCAAAAGAACAAAAAACAGCATTGAAAATCTAAGTGAGCGCAAGCTACAGAGAAGAATTTTCAAGGAAAATAGTTTTAAATTACAGACAGCAAAAAGCAGATACAATTTCAAAAATTTAACAGTACTACGAAGACTTTCTAACGAAACTAGGCGTAAAAATTTATCCTAAGTTCTAACGAAACTGGACATAAAAAAAAGGCACAATCAAAATGTGACTGTTTTTAAAGCTTTTCGCAACTGCTCCGGAGTTCGGACCTTTAGCACCGCATCAAGCGGACCGAATGTAGATGACGGTCGTGGCATGCGGCCACAATAAAAACTGAATAGCCTCCAGAGAATCTTCAAAAATATGAACGACATCCTTATCTTGCAACGCACATATAGTCCATCCAACTAAAGAAGTGCTGGGGCCATGGTTCTTCTTCAGTTGGACAGACTATACAACCACGCCTTCATTACTGAATATGAGCAACTAACAACTCCTGAACATTTTGAGAAGGAAATTCTAATTTTAATTCTGCCAAAAACTTCTACAAAAGTTTCAGTTCGAATTGTAATCGCATTCCAAACAGTGATTTCTGCGCCCTCTCTTGAGCTGCGCCTGGGGCAGCCGCCTGCCCCGCCCTAGTAACGGCTCTGCGTGTATCGATCTACTTTGTGTTCGCAATGTATCTTGCATTATTTGTAAAAATTATGTAAGCTACTTTTCATATCACAGACCTGTGTTGGCTATAGCAAATTAAATCGCTTTGAAACCATACTCGACTAGCTCATTTCAACTCTCCGATCTGAAGTCGTATAGTCCGTTCCAAACTGACGTCTCAGTCAGAAGTGAGCCTACCTGTATTTTTTTTTTTTTTTTTTTGAAATGAAGTAAAAACCTTTCCTTAATTCCAGACGATGTGTGGAACAAGCATCACACATTTTTTGAAGAACCCATCGGCCAGTAGATCCGTTTTTACGTTTGAGCGCCAATGTGAAAACACAAATTTGCCGGTGACGGAGATCGAAGCTGCGTCTGCCCGCTCCGGAGTGGGTTTTTCTAACCGACTAAACTACACCGATGGAATGTATCACTGTAGATTTGTCGTCTTGGCGCGTACGTCACAAATAAACTAACGCAATGGGAAAAGCATTACTGAATGGTTGGGCTATATAGCTGTCTGTCTCTCTTTTGTTCTTTGCCTGAAATTCTTATTGTTTAATGCGTGTACTTCTCTCTCTCTCTCTCTCACTTGTAATAATAATTTTAACAATAATTATCTCTCTTTGGGGGGGGGTCCCATTAACGGTAAGTACTAACATTCTTATCTAATGAAGAAAATATAAATAGTAGTAAAACAATACGCTTAATTTTTGTAATTTTTTTTGATTGGAGGTTTAACGACCACCGTGAGCAACTTAATGGGTTATAAGAAGTCGCCCGTCCCTAATTTAGAGCCACTGGTTCCAGGGAAGGAAGAGAGGGCCAGGGCAGTAGGACAAACACAACATCCATGCGTCACCGGGATTCGAACCCGTACCCATCTCGGACGAATGATCATAAGCCATCGCTTAGACCACTGCACCACCGTGGCGGGCTACGTTTTTCTCTTATTCATATAAGAAAAATTTGCACAAATGTTCAAACCCGGGCTGGGTCCGTGCCAGTCTCAAATAATGACATAACGGGCCCGGGCCTTTAAAAGAGCCCGTGCTCATCCCTAATGTGATGATCTCTCTCTCTCTCTCTCTCGCTGTATTTTTTTTTTTTTATTAGAGGTTTAACGACCACCGTGAGCTACTCAATGGGCTGTAAGCAGTTGCCCGTCCCTAATTTAGAGCCACTGGTTCCAGGGAAGGCAGAGAGCCAGTGCCGTAACACAAACACAACATCCATGCCTCACCTAGATTCGAACTCTGACCCCTTTCGGATGAATGATCTAAAGCCATTGATTAGACCACTGCTGGGCCACCGGGGTGCGGCACTCGCTGTATTACCTACAACAATTTCTATTGAAAATGATGAGATGCCTTGATTGCGCAGTTTTATAATCGCTGGAATTAGTTCGAAATGGGTGCGGGTTCGAATCTGAGTGTGGTATGGATGTTGTGTTTGTCTTAGGGCACTAGCACTCTCTCTCTCTCTCTCTCTCTCTCTCTCTCTTTCTTCCCTGGAACCAGTAGGTCAAAATTACCGGCGGGGGACTGCTTATAGCCCCGTCAGGTTTCTCACCATAGTCGTCAAAACCCTCAAATAAAAAGAAAATGTATGGTAATACTAAGATAATTTTGATGCTGGAGGGGGATGTCCGTTCAGAGGATAAGCAAAATCACTACAGTATACTTTCATAACGTTTTTATTAAAACAAAGAAACCAAAAATACAAGTGCGAAAGAAAACAAAAGATGATAAGAAAAGTTACATATACATGCAATACATAGGCACCTACTTTGTGGGTGTTCAGGTGTTTCAGCGCCACTTAAAGTTATTTCATGGTGTTTAGCAACTCATTTAATTATTTGTAGTGATATGTGCTGAATCTGTACCCAAATATTTATTTTCATATTACAGAAAATTGAATGAGAAGAATCAAAACGAAGATCAAGAACTTGATTGCTACAAAATAATTATAATACGTTTTTAACGAAATATTGCATCGCTGCCGAATGGTAAAAAGATTGTCAAGAAACATGATGAACAGAAACTGTAATAAATGATGTTTTTCATACCTTGTCTTGCTACTTGTATAAAAAGTTGTCTAAGCTACCTTTCGTTTATAATATTCAATAAATAATATTTAAAGTTGTCTAAGCTATCTTTCATTTATAATTATCAGTAAATGAATGAAATTAAAGTAGTATACTAAACGCAGTCCTTTATTTATTTCTAAGCCACCAATGTTTTTGTTGCTTTAGTTCCATTTCTACAAAATGATTAAAACTCTGAAATTTTAAGATTTGTTGTAAATCAAGTTTCATAATTGAAAGATTTAAATTCAAGGCAAAGCAAATTATTCGACCGAAGAAAGCCAGATTAAAAAAATCGGGAGAGTGCCCTGGTACTCTCTATAGATTAATTATTTATGCTATTCATCGTTTTTTGTCATAGCAAGACCTTTTTGGATGTGAAATAAAACCAGTGATTCCAGAGTATACATTTATTTATGTTCAACACAGTACATTTATTCGCGTCACTCACGACCACATGGAGCCACAGTCTGGTACATACTAAGTGGAATTAAATCATAACAACAAACAATAAGGTTTAATCATTCCTGACATTGAGCGGTAGGTGGATTAATGAACGTCATAAAGCCAATAAAAGAAGATATGTAGTCATAACAGTAAATATTTACTAAACTATGGAGGCAGTAATAATATTTCGACTGTTTAGTTTTTCAAAAACAATATTTATTTTTACTATTATTATTATTATATTATTCAGATTTAGACGAACGTAAAAAATGATCCTGACACCGATAAAACTTGATGTAGCTATTACGCAAGTCCATCTGCGCATTTGCAAGCTAAAATCTGACCTCAAGATAGAAAGAAAAGCTGAATCGCAAGTGTGTTAGTGAGGCGATTGGTAACCAGTGGCGGATCCAGCGGAAGGGGAGGGGGAGGTGCGACCGGGGCGATCGCTCCCCACCCCTAAACCCTAACGAAGGTTTTACGTTTAAAGTAGCAAAGATCGTAAATGATTAACTTTACATATTTTGTTTTCAGTTTTTCTAAAAAAAATTAGCAATTAAACTTAGTACGGAACATTTAAAATACTTATTGCATTGATTTAGGTTCAGTAAAAAAAAAAAGAAAGAGAAGGGAATAGAATAAAGAGAGAGAGAGAGCGCGCGCGCAAGCGATAAAGGGAAAACAGGGACAGCGGGGGTAAAAAACATGGGGATATTCTTTGTTAGTTCTTTGCAATTGTCATATTGTCTAGCATCTGCAACGTCTCGAAACAGGGTTAGGCAAAGCTTGGTACTGAAATCAGAGTAGGTGGGAGAAACTGTGAATAACAATCTGATCTACGTATGTATCTTAATTGGGTCATAAAGAAAATTCGTAAAAATGTCCCCACCGCTTCCTCCCAGATGGTCTTTTTAGGACTTCTTTCATTTTTCATATTTTTCCTGCTCGCCCACGCCTCTCGGGCGCTTCCCGTTGTTCCACCCACTCCGAAGTCAATCCCTGCTTGGGTGGTGTGGGCTGGGAGGGAGGCAACCAGCGTGACTAATACAGGGTAATTTTCGGCATCTCCTGCTAATGCCACATTGAAAAATGTCTTTCAATCACTGAACTGGGAAAACAAAGGGATAAAGATTAAAGGAGATTATCTAACTCACCTTCGTTTTGCTGATGACGTAGTCAATTTTGCAACTACCCCATCAGAGCAGCAGAGTATGATCCAAGAACTTTCGGACAAGAGTAAAGAAGTGGGATTAAAAATGAACTTTCAGAAAACAAAAGTGATGTACAATGCTTTTACAAGAAATGAAGATTTATCGATTGATGGAGAAAAGCTGGAGATAACAGATACGTACATTTATCTTGGACAGCAGATATCAAGTGAAGGTCACATTGATGAAGAAATTAATCGGCGTATAAAACTTGCCTGCAGAGCTTTTGGAAGAAACGACATAATTTTCAAGAGCAATATGACCTTATGTCTTAAAAGAAAAGTGTTTGATTAATGCATCCTTCTATTGCTTACGTATGGTGCAGAGACGTGGACCTTAACTAAAAGAGACATACAAAGGCTGCAGACAACTTAAAGTAGCATGGAGAGGTGCATACTTGGTGTAACCAGGATAGATAAGAAGAGGAACTCGTGGATCAGAAAAATGACAAGAGTGGTGGACATCATCATCAGAGTTAAATCCCTAAAATGGCAATGGGCTGGACATACTGCCAGAAGGACAGACCATCGATGGACAGCCGAAATTTTAGACTGGATTCCAAGGGGCAGGAAAAGACCCAGAAGAAGACCACATGGGAGTGGGTGGATGAAAATTGAAAGAATGCGGGAGTAACATGGAGGAGACCGGCGGAGAATGTCACAAGACATATCGTTGTGGAAGAAGCTTGGAGAGGTCGTCCAGCTGTGGATTGATAATGGTTGACAATGATGATGATGATGATATATACATTTTATATTTTCTTCTGCACCCCTTTTAGTACCCGAACCCTAGAGTAAACTTCCGGATCCGCCCCTGTTGGTGACTTTTGTTGTAGGACATCTACACCCATCGTGTTATACAACATTTAAAAGCTCTCATTAATAGCAGGTAATCCCTAAAGGGGTCGAGTGGATTTTGTAATTTCGCTACGATCCGTACTTACTACTGTCGGAAAAGATGCATACCATCTTTTCCGACAGCTCCGCTACGACGCATTTTTCAATCGTTTTGCTACTGAAGAATTTTTCAATTCATTAGTTACCGTGTACAGGATATGCACGTCTATATAGCACAGTTGTTGACATGGATATAAACACGTATATGTTGTAGACGTGTTTATATCCCTGGAGTTACTGAAGGTGATAATTACGAATATCAATTGCGGATAAATTTTGTCGTGTTTTAGATTAGCGGAGTTATGCAAAGCTATGAGGCGAACACACGGCTAGATTGATCCAAATGCATAGAAGCTCATCCGCGGTGCTGCGTGACGCATTTTAGCGTCTCGGAAGATTTGCCCGGGTTTCTCACCGGCACCGCGTGCTTGCCGTTAAAATAGCACAGCGGCAGCGAACGTGTTAACAACCACCGTGAGCAAATCAATGGTCTATAAGCAGTTGCCCGTCCCTAATTTAGGGCCACTGGTTCCAGGGAAGGGAGAGAGCCAGTGCCGTAAGACAAACACAACATCCATGCCTCACCGGGATTCGAACCCGGACACCTTCTCGGACAAGAGATCAGAAGCCATCGCTTACACCAAAAGAAAAAAAAACTGTGCTTGAGAAAACCTGGAAATATAAGCAAAAAAGATTTTGATCACTTCTCTATTTCTTTAAAGAAGAGCGGAGACAGACAACAGAAAACATAAGCACCCCCCCTCCCGTACCCGTCCTTTTTTTCAATCTTGTTTCTTTTCTAAACCCCTTGTGTGTCAAAAGACACCCTACAATTATCCGATCGTATTCGATGAGAAAGCGATGCGAACAGTGGCCTACCGGAAAACTCCCCCCCCGTAAAGTATATCCTGGAGACCCTTTTACGAAAATCTATTAGCTTCCAATTACTGAAATTTTTAAATTCGATTTTATTTAATACTTAACTAATTAGATTTTATGGGCGTTTTAAACAATACAAATTCTTTGAACCTATATACAGGTATTTTTCGTAAAACCAAACTTATTGCACTTTATTGCGTGTAACACAAATGTGCATGTTATAATTTACATGACTACTCTAATTTTACACCACTACTAAATTCTACAAAATATTTACGCTAGAGTCAATCACATCGGGAAACTTTTATTCTTTTGGAGAGCTAAGGCCAGCCTCTTTGAAATGCCTTACGACCACACGCGCAAAACACATGACTGCCGTGTAATAGTGTCTAGTGACTTTTCTGATTTATACAAAAATACAGAACATAAGTAAGCAAGTAAATAAGTAACAATTAAGAATTCCAGCACAAAACAAAAGTGATAGTATCAAACTATTTAGTCTTGAATATGAAAATACACCTAACATTACGCTACAATGTTTTGCATATAGTAAAAAGTTTTTCTCTTGACTCTCTCATAAAGAGAGAGAGAGAGAGAGAAACTAACACAGGTCTCTCTGTTTTTTCATCCCCACGAAGAACGCCTTTTGCTTCACAATATTCTGAAGGATGCGTAGTTATCTTCATACAACTACATATAATGCATAGCACCTTATCTTCATTGGTATAAAAAATTCATTCGCTTAAATGATATTTCTATCTCTTTCGTAGTCTCTTAATACAGTATGCATGTATAAGAACTATCTCTGTGGGGGTTTAAAAGGGGTCTTAAGTGTTCCGGAATAGCTGCTTTCCCACCATCTGCTTTTTGTAAACTAAAACCGAAAAATGATTTCCATATATTTTTCTTATTTATTGGAAAAAATACCGTTAAGTTCCTTTCCTTTTTAATACTTTATTCGAAGTTGCCGTCAAAAATTCCTCGAGTTTGTTAATATTTTTAAAATAGCGTGGTTCATAGCAGTTTCCGAAAAAAATATATATATATATTTTCCTGTGGTTAGAGGCTTTCTTACCCGTGAGCTAGCAACGCGGGGGGTTACATTACGCCCGTGGATGCGAATTGCTCGCATAAGGTGTATTGTTTGCAACACTTAGTGTAAAGATCCCGTTGCCCGCAACGGGCACAAAAGCGTAGTGTGACAGGGATTTTTTTTTTTTTTTTTTTCGTTTTGTTGCGACGGATTGTCTAACTAGACTGTATGTTGGAAAGCTGCTGTAAATTAAACAATCGTAA